>CM043317.1:23357895-24770395 GCA_023736055.1 Quercus glauca
TAGCTTGTCTGATGTGGTTAATTTGGTGGGAGCACAATACCTGTACTTTTGAAGATTTTGAGAGACCTTTAGATCTTTTGAAGTCTTTGCTAGTTGGTACTTTGTTTGAGTGGTCTCGTATTAGGGGCTATATACGTTTGTACTTCATTTTTGAATTCTTAGAATTTGTTTGTAGGGGGTGTGTTTCTTTTTTGATTTGTTGTTGTATTTGTTTCGAGTACAGAGGTGTTCATCATCGTGAACATGATGTTTTTTTTAATCAATAAAATCTCTATTAACTAAAAAAAAAAAAAATCATTTGCCTTGTATATGGAATTGGAATCACTGGCTGTTAATATTCATTAATTTTTTAAGCGTTGGCCTTGATGAAAAGAAGAAGCATATCTCTTCCTACCAACCACACCCCAAACCCCCCCCCCCCCCCCAAAAAAAAAAAAAAAAAAATCTGTATTAAGATTATTCAATGATGCCCATATTGAATCACGAGCTACTAGTTTTGGTTACACATTGGGTAAGCACTTTGGTAAATGGCTAGTCAGTGACCTTGTTTGTGACTATGTTACATTATTGTGAGAAATGGTAGAATAGTATTTTGTTGTTGATTACTACCGATTAAAAAGAAAGTATTTTGTAGTTGATTACCTTACTGTCTTAACATTAATAATTTTAATTTTCCATATATACTTCTTTTGATTAGTATTTTCCATATATACTTCATGGCATGGTTTGATCAATTTGGCGACCACATGCAGGTGGGATCTAGATACCTTGATCATTTGATTGTGGAAAGGAAGTATGCCGAAGCTGCATCTTTGTGTCCCAAATTGCTGCGAGGATCCGCTTCAGCATGGGAGAGGTAGCATCTATCTTTTTTTATTACTTTCTGGTGCGCTTTCTATAAATAACTGGCAGTGGGCTGCGTTCCACAGATGGGTTTTTCACTTTGCTCATCTTCGTCAGCTTCCTGTGCTGGTTCCATATATGCCAACAGATAACCCGAGACTGCGTGATACTGCTTATGAGGTTTGTTAGGATAAAACAGTGTGCCTAAATATATTTAATCTCTTTTCTAATGTGCCAACTTGGGATTCAAGGCCTCTTGTTGCCTTTTGGCTACAGGTTGCTCTTGTAGCTTTGGCTACAAATTCTTCTTTCCATAAGGAACTCTTGTCAACGGTCAGATCATGGCCACATGTGATTTATTCTGCATTGCCTGTTATTTCGGCCATAGAACCTCAGCTTAATACTTCATCCATGACTGATGCGCTCAAAGAGGTTTGTCAGAAAAACATGCACACACATTCACATAATTTGGAACCTCATGATAGCATTTTCTATTCTATATTCTTGATAACTTCATATTATTATTTAGGCATTCTCTTTCTCTGTCAGGCACTAGCGGAGTTGTATGTAATAGATGGGCAATATGAGAAAGCTTTTTCTATCTATGCTGATGTAAGTATTACTGATACTCATGGGAGATTCTTGCCAAGCAGCCAGCAACCTTATTTCATATATTAGATAAAATACTCTTTTTTTAAAAATTTTATTTATTTATTTATAATTTTATTTTTATGAAAATAATTAGAAAACTATGTAGAACATAATCCATGTACACAGGGATTGTACTAGAGTTGTTACAAACATAATTTAAAATTACAGAAATCCATATTTGACAAAATGTCTACGTTAAATGCTTAGGAAAAGAAGCTTTCACATCTCTATTTTGTTTCTGACATCAATTTGGATGCTCTTTTTTTGGCTTTAATTTTTCAGCTCATGAAGCCAGAAGTATTTGACTTCATAGAAAAACATAACTTGCAAGATGCAATTCAAGAGAAGGTATGTAAATGCAAAATCAGGTGCAATACTTAGTGTTACAAGCCTTATATGGGTTCCTTTGTTTAAGCATTTTCTAAGTGTTCAAGTCCTTTGATGATTATTCAATGTATTTTTTGCTTAAATGTGAGGTCAACCTCTAAAATTTCAGAAACAATGTATCAAGGCCTATATATCTTATTTATTTATTCCAATAATCAAGAGATAATTGAAAAACACACTGGGCACATCACAATATTCAACAAAGGCTAAAGAGCCCAATTTGAACTACAACAGCACAAGGGTCATCAATTTTATGTTTGGTTAGTGAAATTGGGTTGGATTAGCATTTGTCAGATATTTGGAAATTTGTTCCATTATTTTTTATGTGGACTATATGGAGGGAATGCAAATTGGCGCACTTTTGAAGATGCGAAAAGTACGAGGATTCAGTTGTTAGCAACCTTCACTAGTTCCTTATATGAGTGGTCTTACGCTCTAGGTTTTACAACTAGCCATTCTATTGCATCGTTTATAATAGCCATTTTGAATATAATTCTTTCTTCTTGTTATTTTTAGGCCTCTTTGTGTCCTTCATACATGAAGTAGTTTCTCTTTAATAAAATAATTCTTACTTATTAAAAAACAGAGCCTGACCGAACCACAGCCAACAGTTTTGACAGAGCAGAAAACACAGCACAAACCAAACCACAAAGCTAACAAGAGCCTAAATGAACCACATCATAGAGTTCTACCAAGACCAGCAAAAACAACAATACAAATCAAACCACTATTAGAATACTTGCTTGAAAATTGAAGAGTAAATGCCTCATCTGCAACAGACCTCCTTGTTGATGGCAGAACCAAGGGTAAAATCCAGCACCTTTAATCCTTGCTTTCACTTGCTTCCTAATGGTTCCAATTAGTTGTTCCTCAGACACATTCCCATGATGCAAAATAGCATTTCAAGGCCTCCAAATGTTGTAAACAGCAGCTCCAAGGCCAAGCTGCAGCAATATGAACTCAACTTGTTTTTCCAATTCCCTGTTATCAATCAGGTTTCCTTGAGGGAGAACCCCATAATCACTTTCCACACCCTTCTAGAAAAGGAGCACTCAAAGATAGATGGTTTCTACTCTCTATACTGGATCTGGAAAATACACACACCATATCACAACTAATTCCCCATCTAACCTATATCCTTGATCATTAATCTGTTTTCTATTGCCAGCCAGCATACAAAGGAATGTCTTGGAATGTACTTTGGGAACCAAAAAACCTTCCACCATTTAACCACTTGGGTCTTCTGTCCAATCAGATTGCAAGCCTCTGCACATGAGAATGAGTCTGAAGTAGATGAGACCCATATAGCTTTGTCAAATTCCCCCAACTCAGTTTTCTTTGAATACTCACAAGATCATCATACCTTGCAGGCTTCCAACGCCAAGCTTTATCACATAAAACACTAGCTTCTTCTTCCTTTTTATTTAAAATTATTATTTAAAATAAGTAATTTAATCTCATAAAACACTAGCTAGCTTAGCATTGACAAAGCTAGCAGTGTCATAAACCACAGAATGGCCAAATCTTAAGTATAAAGGCTCGCAGGGTCTACTATATATCATTAATCTGATTGTTGTTTTCATCCTATGATACACATACCTCACAACAAAATTGAACTCGATTGAGCTTTATCCCTGGTATCTTGGTTGGGAACATATATTCTGCAAAATACTGAAAAGGGAAAACCGAAGAATTCTTTCCTTTTTTTTGTCCTAGTTTTCATGCTAGTTTTTGTGTTCTTACAAAATTCCTGACTACTTTTGTGTTACCTATGCCTGTCTAGGTTGTGCAACTGATGACGATAGATTGCAAGCATGCAGTTCCATTATTGATCCAAAATAAGGACGTGATTACTCCATCTGATGTTGTTTCACAACTTCTGAATTCCAGCAATAAGTGTGATAATAGATATTTCCTGCACCTATATCTCCATTCATTATTTGAAGTAAATCCACATTCTGGAAAGGATTTTCATGATATGCAGGTATGGTAAACACTGAACCATGCCTTTGAACTCTGTGCTTCTCAGTGACAATATCCATATTTAATTCAGTTATGAATAATGTGTTCACAGTTATATGATAGTTTCCATCTTTAATTGTTTGGATTCTTTGAAATCTGATTGCAGGATGGAAACTATGAACAAATAAACCTAAGTGCATACTTATCAAATTGGTTTAAAAGTATTGGTTGTAGAATCATCTTAATTTATGCTTGTGAGTCAATTAATGTGTAGTATTGAACTAGAATGTGCATTTTCTTCCATTGGTTTTTCATTAGGGTAAAATTCACCTACCGCTGTGGTTTGGTCCACGCTTATTGAATTCCCCAAGTTTTTAAATTTTTCTAATAATAGCTTCGATGGTAAACTACTTACGTTAAAATCACTAAAAAAATTAGTTGACAAGTGGGGGACGTGCGTCTCATGTAAATTTTTTTTGATAGGTATGTGTCTCATGTAATTAATTTTAGTTAATGATTTTAACAAGAAGTGGATGGGAGTGGTCGATTAGAAGAATTGGATACTAGAAGAGGGTTGTACCTAGTGCCCAAAGCTCCCATTTTTTGCAGGATCTATGAAAGGTTATGGCAGGCAGCCTTACCTTCAATTTGTTTTGGAGAGGTTGATTCCCAAACTCGAACCTGTGACTTGTTGCTTTTAGGGAAAGGCACTTGCCATTGTGCTAAGGTCCGACCTCTGGATACTAGAAAAGGGTGTGATTAAGAAAAAGTGGAAATCGTTTAGGGAAAGTCAGTAGAACTGAATCCAGCCACTGGGGGTATAAGCTACAACAACAACAACAACAACAACAACAACAAAGCCTTAGTCCCAAATTTTGAGGTTGGCTATGGATCCTCAACAGATAAGCACAAGGGTATAAGTCTATTTTACCATTGTCTTTATGAATTTTTAGGGAATCTTACGGCCCGTTGGAGATTTTGAATGACATGTTCCCTTTTTTATTTGTGTATGCATATGACATGTTGGTCTGTGGAGATATGATATTAGTTGTCTTTGGTGGGTGCTATCACTTTTTTGGTTGAACCTTTATGTAGGGTCTGTAAGAAAATTAATTTTCCCTGGTTGGAGTTTTGTTTTCATGAAAGTATTAAAGAAATACTCGAAACTAGTTATGAACTGTTTATGATTTGCCTCTCCACTGAGTTGCAGTCTCAAAGAAAGTAGAGTTTCTATTACCAGCGCCAAGTCATCTAGTTAAGGAATTTTGTGGTCAAGTAAGCTGTCTGAGGGCATAGTTGTAGAACCAAAACTGTGTGGTCAAGTAAGTTCATAGAGAGATTGTCTTGCAAAGCTCTATGCCATGGATAAGCCCTTTCATTATTCCTTGTTTGCCTAACTTATTGAATTCCTTATTTGCCTAACTAGATCCTGATGGAAGCACAAAGCAATTTACACTTGCTAGTAGCCAAAAGTTGCTGATACCAATTATTGGTTAGAGTTTTTACCTAATCTGTTACACAATAATTTACCTTAAAAACGGCCAAAGGAGTTCAAATACTTGAACACTACAGGATTTTTAACAAACAAAGATTCCTTATGGATTCTTTGGATGTTATGAACATGTTTATTTTATGACAATGTTAAATATGGCTCATGAGTCTTCCATTAAAGTTGAGGTGTATGAATCTGATGATCAAACTGGTTTCAATTTACTTGCATTTCTGATAAATTTGACCCGTAATATGGTGTTCTTGATTACAGTATGGGTATCTTTATCTTGCTTGGGTTTCTTAATTCTGCAAGAAAGAACTGGTCTGCTTCCTTATGTTTATTCATTAGTTTTGCGGTAATTATGATTTTGTTGCAATCAAATGAATCACTCTGCCTTTGTAATCCTTTGTTATTGCTTTGAAATTTATTTGTTGGTGTTTAAGGAAACTAGGTTGGGATTCTTCTCTTATAAGGTTTGTCCTTGATATTGTCTACCAGGTTCATTGCTTATCTAGTTACTATAGCATCTGATTGGGTCTTTTTTTGTCTTTCCCCGTACTTCTAACCTTGTATCTGGTTATTGCAACTCTTGGTTGGTGCATTTAAACTGATTTGGAAACACACATCTTAACTGAAGATTCTTGCCCTTTTTATTTGTGGTGATAGGTGGAGCTTTATGCAGACTATGATCCAAAGATGCTACTTCCTTTTCTTCGTAGTAGTCAACATTATACTCTTGAAAAGGTTTGAGCTGTCAACAAATGATCAATTGTAATAATTTTGTTGAGTGTATGCATTAACTTGTTAAAATAATATCTCAGGCATATGAAACTTGTATCAGAAGAGATCTTCTAAGGGAGCAAGTCTTCATCCTTGGAAGAATGGGAAATTCAAGGCAAGCCCTGGCTGTCATTATAAATAAATTAGGCGATATAGAGGAGGTACTTTCAGCTTCTGTGAGATTGTTATTTGTGTCAGTTAGTTTTGAAGTTTGGTGGTGGGATCAGATAAGAATTATCATTGTGTGCAGGCTGTAGAGTTTGTGACTATGCAGCATGATGACGACCTTTGGGAAGAATTAATAAAGCAATGTCTTAACAAACCTGAGATGGTATGTATCAAACACTAATATGTGGCTGAATGTTTGTATGGGTATGATAGTTGAATATATATTTCTGTCTTGCAAGTTCTTCTAAAATTGCTCAACCTAATTACCAGGTGGGCGTGTTGTTGGAGCACACAGTTGGAAATCTTGATCCTCTTTATATTGTAAATATGGTTCCCAATGGCTTGGAGATACCTCGGTTAGTATGATCAGATTGATACTGAATTGTTTCTCAAAAAAGAAAAAAGATTGATACTGAATTTCTGCTAATAGTTCCTTTTTGCTTTCCTCTTCTATCTTGAAAAGAAAAAAAGTCATGGTTTTTTTAAACTAGAATTTTAAGAACTGAATAATAACTATGCAGAACGCTAATGTTCATGCTGCTCCTCCCTTCACCCCATCTGAAAGAAACTGAAGGAAACAAAGAAGAAAAAGAAAGAAGAGCAGCTTATTAAAACTTATGTTTTTCCTGGGTAAAAAATGCTGTAAAATGCTCTATTTCTGCATGTTAAGTTCTCTTCAAATGTCCTTCTTGACAGTTAATATGGTTAATAACTTAGATACACACCTAAATATACTGGAATTTGATACTTTTTGCTGAACTTGCATTGTCATCAGTAACAGTGAGACATGTTCTGAAGCATTAAGTTCTTCACTGATAACCTTGTATGTAAATTCTCTCTTTTTGTGTGCATCTGTCAGGCTTAGGGATCGTCTGGTCAAGATCATTACTGACTACAGGACTGAAACTTCTCTTCGACATGGTTGCAATGATATCCTCAAGGTACTCTGCTCCACATCATTCTTTCTCTCTTTTTATTTATTTTTTATTTTATTTAATTAAACACTGAAATGCTTGACATTTTGTTGTGATTGTGACACAGGCTGATTGTGTCAACCTTTTGGTTAAATACTACAAAGAGGCAAGACATGGGATTTACTTGAGCAATGAAGAAGAAGAAGCACGAGCAAAACGGAATGACAGTAGTGCTTCTCAGGCGATTGAAAAATCAAGTATGAGAACCACAGAGGTCAAGTCCAAAACTAGGGGGGGTGGAAGGTGTTGCATGTGTTTTGATCCCTTTTCTATACAAAATGTATCAGTCATTGCTTTCTTTTGCTGTCATGCTTATCACGTGACTTGTCTTATGGATTCGACCTCTAATGTTAGTGGCAAGAAAGGGTCTGAAGCCACTTCCCGGGAGCCTTTAGTAGAATATGAGTATGATAATGGTGATGTGGAGGATGATGAGGATGATGATGAGGATACCCAGTCAAGTTCGCGTCGTGTGCGTTGTATCTTATGCACTACAGCTTCCAGTTAAAGTTTGTTAATGCGTGTGTGTGCACGTGTGTCTGTGCATGTCTGAGTTATTTGTCATTTATTTGTGTGTGCATATAGTGCGAGTGGGTGCAATCATTTTTTTCTTCTTTTGTGCGTCAATAGTTGTCAATTTTTGTGTTATAGTTATATATTTTTCATGGAAAGAGTCCAAAATTTTTTTTTCGGGCTAGTTTTGTAGCCTTCAGAGGCCAAGTTTCTATTTTTCTTTGGCCATGGTTGTTGTATTGATATATACTTTCATTAGTAGTGGTGTTGAAGGTCGTGGTTTCGGGGGAAAAGAAGAATTTTCATCCTTTTATTTACATTGTTCTATATTGCTATTTTAGAGTAAATGTTAAAGATGGTTTGCAAGTTGAAAAAGAGACTATCGTTTAAAGCAGCTCCAAGGCAATGCTATAAGAAGTTTGCCTCATCACGGTTATATAAGGATAAATGAAGATCAATGTATGTATATCAAAACGTTACGTGATGGTAAATTTATTATTCTTTTGTTTTATGTAGATGATATGTAGATTATAAGAAAATATATTAACATGAGTGGAAGTTAGAAGAATGAGTTATCTGAATCGTCTGATATAAAGGATCTTGGCACGAAATGACAAATTTCGGGAAGAGGTGATTTGAATCTTCAAGTATTTGATAGGTAGCTCTATGATGTGCTTGGGTTTTGGTGGCTTTAAACCAATTTTGGATGGTTATACAGATGCATATATGGTAGTAGGTGACTTTGATGGTAGAAAACCTACTTTTTTGTGTTGGGGGGTGGGGGTGGCGGGGGTGGTTTGAGATGGAGTTGTATTACGGCAAATCCAAATTACAAAAGTGTGTTTCCTTTTTTTTTTTTTTTATGGAAGACAAGGACATTGTCATGATCAAAGTAGGGAAAAAGATGTCTTGGATGAAACAACTTTGCTAAGTTTTGGGTTTGAAGCGAGATGAATAGAAACTTGCACCATTTATATCATTAAATTAAGGGAATAATTCATTGATCTTCCTTGAGAACTTTCATAATTGCACTTGCTATCCATTTAGTTTGGAATTAGACACGTACCCCTCTCTTAAAATGAAAACTATTTGCATTAGTCAACTATTTACATTGGTCTCCTCTAGACTTCTAAAGTCGTCTATATTATATTTAAAAACTAAAGCGTAGCATTTATTGTTACCTATGCTCATATTGTGTCACCTAATTTGCCACGTCATTGCCTACATAATCATTCTTTTTCTTATCTAATTTTTATTCCTAAATTTTGTTGACAATATTAGAATATATAATTTTTTTTTTTTGAGAATGTATTAAATATATAAATAGATTGACTTTACACATTTATATTGGACAGTTTTATCTTTATATATAACTTTGCATTTATAAATTCATCTACTTTATTTAGATGTTTATAACCAAGCAATAAAATCAATGAAGAATTTAAAACCAAAAACAATATCTATAAATATCTATCTATACTATTATATAATAATGGAGGATTTAAAATAAATTTTACAAAGCTCTTTTTGTGCCATGTCATTAGCAGCCTTTTTTATTTATTTTTTATTTTTTTTTATTTTTAGTTTTTTTACTTTATTTAACCTTTCATCTTCTTCAACCATTGTCTTCTTCTTTGTTCAAATTTTCATCTTCTCCAACCATTGTCTTCTTAAATTTTTCATTTGAATTCCTTTGTATCTTCATAAATTCCACAGTTTCACTTTTTTGAACCTTTCATCTACTTACACCCTTCTAATCCTTCATCTTCATAAATTCTACGGTTTTATTTTTTTGAACCTTTCATTTGCTTCCACCCTTACTCTTCCAACTTGATTTTCTTATAAATTTCTTTTACTTCATTTCCACCTCTCTCCCCTATTCTTTCCAAGTTGTTCACTGCGAAAATGTCAATACTCTCTCTCTCTCTCTCTCTCTCTCTCTCTCTCCAAATTTGTCTCTTTTGATGCATTTTTTTATTTATTGTTTCAACCACTTTTTCCCCCACTAATAGTTCTTTTTGTTATTGTTGATTTAATTGTCACTTTACAGTTGTTTCTCTTTTTGGTAAAGTTGTGTCGACTTTTATGCATATTTAGGTATTTTGGTATTCCAATTCTTGATCAATTTTTTTTTTCTTCCTTTTTTAGTGATCCATTTAGATTTTAAACTATGAGACTTTACTAAGTTTTTTTATTTTTTTATTTTTTAAATAATTTTGGGTGAACAAAATTATAGTTTTTGTAGAGAAAATACTCTTAATAATTGTATTAGAAATACTCTATATATAGTGCCACTTATTTAGATAAAAGCAAAGGTTAATCAAATGGAAATAATTAGATTAGTGAAATATTTTAGCTTTCACAATTGTATTTTCATTATTATTTTGATGTTGTTGTTATTATTATTATCAATTATTATAATGATGCACATAGAAACTTAATTATGAGATTTTGCTAATAATTGTTTATTTTATAATCTCTTTGGGTGGACAAATTTGCAGTTTCTGTAGAGAAAATAATCTTAATAGATTATATATAACAAATTATTTTCCTAATTGATCAAATCAATCATTATTAAGCAATGACTGATATGACATTTTGCAAAGCGATGATTGATAAGACATTTAGTTTTTTTTGCAAAGTATCTTCATATAGGTTTGTTTTGATTCAATGTATTTTTATGGATGTATTGAGATAAGTAATGTATTCAAGAAGAGAGATCATAATTATACACTGTATACTTTAAAAGATATATAATATTAAAGTAGGTTGCCACAAGTTGAAATTTTTTAATAATGGGAAAAAGCTATTTTTCTCATTCTTTTCTAAATGTCATAATTGGAAAATTTTAATCCACACTATATACTATCACTAGCAAATTGGCTCATAATATGAATAGATGAAGATATTAATATAAAATAAAGTAAAAAAAAAACATATATAATTTTTTTATTTATAGAAAACAAAATTCATTACTTAAAAAAAAAAAAAAAAATACTTGCCCTTTGTTTGTGTGGTAAACAGTTATATACAAAAGAAAATGAAATTCTCTTATGAGAAAATGTTTTGTTATAGATTATTAATCCTAATATATAATTTTATGAATTTTTTAAAAATAAATTATATGTTACATTTCATTTCATTTCAAAATAATCAAATATTTCGACTAGTTTAAATAATAGTTAGAAAGTTATTAAAAATGCAAAATTCTATTTTTTTTACCCTCCCATTGAATGATTACATCTCAAGAACATAGAAGTTAAAATTTCACCTAGGTCCTTCTAATCCAAGGGCTATAATTTAACCTCCCCCAAAAGGTTATTTTCCTTTTATTTCATCCCAAGTTTATTGAAGGACTTTAAATGTCACTTTATAGGACTTCAAAATGTCACTTAATTGATTAGAAATTAGAGTTAACAAAGAGATATATAATCAAAATCTCCACTTATATTCTCTTTTATTTTTTTTGTTCCTAGATTTAGTGAGGATGACTTAGTTATGTGAATGTCATATATTTTATTTAAGTGTCTATTTGGAATAGGTTCATTTGGATTGCTTACTTTTAAAACTGAGCCATTGAATCAAATGAACACAATATATCTTTTTAACAACTCCAATAGTTATAACCCTTAGATAAAAGGAATATAAGGGGAATTTTAATTTTATGTTCTTTATAGGTATTGTAGGGGTGATAGGCCCAGGAGCCCATGTTTATGTATATATTGGGTCAGGGACCTAATCCAAGGACGTTAAATAATCCGAGGACGGGTAAACACTTTCAGAAGGATTCGTGTTGGTAAGTGAAGAAGTGAAATCCGATTAAAGTCATCCAAAAGGGTGGTCCGAGAAAGAATCCCTCCTCAGCTGAGCAAAGCCAAGGTCAGAGGGTGTGGTCTGCCATCAAGAGTAACGTTTTAGATCATTCCATGGATGAGGATAAGTATCAGGAAGGAACAGGACAGAGGAAAGTCATGCAATATCTCAAGGGAAAACTGATACCACCGCATTAAATGTTCTGCAGCTAACTCTTTGGCCGCATTGATGAGAAAGTGATACCTGAACAGTAACTTTTAGCACAGCTACCACCTAAAGACTTTAGGAAGGTGCTGATGGGACAAGGATTAACACTTACAATCTGATTTGCATGTGGAAGGTGGAGATGAAAGGTGAAGATAGTATAAAATAGAAGAGATATTATGAGAAGGGGGGATCGAGACATAAAGAGAAAAACAATGTAGCAATCAAGAACTAAATTTGTAATCAATCTTGAGAGAAATATATAAGAACTGATCTCCTCGGACTGTGTCGAGGACGATTTTCTTTAGTTTAAATCAGTCTACCTTCCTTTTCTTGTCATCTGAATCCACTTACTTGTTGTCCAACTCATTAAAACCTAGTTTTCCAATCCACTATCTACAAATTCATTGTATTAGGCTTTTTGGGCCTAAGTTCATCCATCACTTGGGCAAGGGACCCAAATTGCATCCTTACAATTGGCGTTGTCTATAGGGATTTC
The DNA here is from genome assembly GCA_023736055.1 of Quercus glauca. Classification (NCBI taxonomy): domain Eukaryota; kingdom Viridiplantae; phylum Streptophyta; class Magnoliopsida; order Fagales; family Fagaceae; genus Quercus; species Quercus glauca. Next base: position 23,370,182 of record CM043317.1, read on the forward strand.
TGGTGTTATAGTGAGTTTAACGTTCAACTATGGTAGGTTCAGGTCCAAACCAGGCAGAATCTATGGGGTCTCAGTGTCAAGATCACTTTCGTGATCTTGAACAAAGGGATCAGAAGAGAAGTGTGCACACTACCCATACTAAGAGCCAGTCTCGGGGTGGGAGCCACGTCTCTCATGAAAAGAATGCTAGAAACATACAGTTGGAGATTGATCATCTATGAAGGAAGTTGCGCCGTGAACGACGAAGAAAAACTCTTTCGAGGTCTGTTTCTTCTTCCAGTGAGGAAGGAGATGACAACTATTTGTGAGAACTTTTATACTCTCGCAGTTAGTTATTTGTGAATTTCAAATTAACGACATACTTTTTAGAGACAAATAATGCCATTGCTAAAATTTATTTGTAAGGGCTTTTAATCGCTCGCAATTAGTTAGGAATAATAGTGACAACATTAAGTTGTCGCTTAAAATATTTTTGCAAGGAGTTAAGTGGCGTTGCTATTCTATAAATTGCAAGGAACATTGTCGTCACTACAAAAATTATTTATGACCAAATTTTTATGTAATCGGTGATAATATTTTATATAATTTTTGAAATATTTTATTATTTATTTATTTATAATTATTTTATATCATTTTTTTTTTTAACTATCATGCTACGATAGTACAATAATTACTAAAAATTGATGAATTGAAAGATAAAAATTCATGAGTTCAAACTTTAAAATATAGAATATACAAAGAAATCATAAAATTAAACCTTATTTTAAACTTAAACAACTAGAATTATGACAAAACCTATACTAGTTTTCCTTTGAGTTACCCTCCAAGCTATTTTCAACCTCCCTCATGTTATTGATTGAGTTGTCCTTTTCATCTCTATTAGTACCATCCTTTAAAAAAAAAAGAAAAAAAAAAAAAGGATTTCCAACAACTGCAAAATGGAATTGGGGAACTAAAAGTCTAGGAGTATTTAAAATGCAGTAGATTGCTTCAAATATGAAATGAGGTCAACCCGATCCTGTGGCTTCTTTAGCTTAGGGAATACCATCTTAGTCCCAGGAATGTACTGCACAAACAAAAACAAAAAACAAAAGAATTAGGCCATGTTACAACAATACACTTCAATGCATATACTCACACCAAAAGAATTTATCACACACAAATGCATATACTTGCACCAATGAAAAACCACTCTCTAAAACATGCAAGGCGATATTCCTAAAGTAAGATAAACTATCTTCAGTTTACTCTCTCTATTGCATACACACACATGCAAGGTGATCATTGCATTTTCTAACATTATGGCAGTATCTTTTATATTGAGTTGATTCATACCTTTTTGGGGTTCAGTAAGTAATCATACAATGTCTTTTCCTCCCAATTGACGGCCATGTTCTTGTTAGCAGTTGAATAGGAGTACCCGAAGTTGTACCAGACTGCCTTCCGAACAATCCATTCAGATTGGGACCTGAAAATTTAGAACAGTTTTATACACAACTCCAAAACTTTCAAGAGAGTAGCGATCACAACAGCTTTCAAAAAGAAGCAAGCACAAAAAATTCTAAAGCATATTTACAAAACTTGTTAATAAACTAACAAGTGCATTTGCATGAAGTTATATCCATAAGACACGTTACTTTTCTCAGAGCATTCATCGAAAGAAAGAAAAAGCCAAAGATAGTTTGTTTTTTGTACAATTTAAATCAGTGCCTAACCTAGTAATGAAATCCTTGAAATAGCAAAATATTGTGAATTTTAGCAAACTTGAAACATGTTCTCCGCAACACCCATCACAACGTCCAATAATGCAATGTCCAACAATCTTAGCTCGGACAAGAAATTTCTCATTAAACAACAAATCAGAGAACAACTTAAAATCCAAATAACATACACAATAGTTTCATAATTCATTTCTACTTATAAATAAAAAAAAAATATGGAAAACAGTCCATATCTTTTAAAATCAGCATCTAATGCCTTACACACCCGCCAATGAGTAAGTTTTGCAGGTAAGAATCACCCCAAATCTAAAGTCTTACACATCCATAAAGTGACATATACTTAAGTTATAACATAAAATATGTATAACAACAAAACACAATGAGTTTAATCATTAATCTCATGTCCAAAGATCGATAAACATCCCGCATCAACTAGTAAAAGTGGCCACCTTTAAGCTACCTATTTTTGTTGGGTCTTCATAATATACACAATAATCCTTTCTCATGTTACAAAAAATCAATCTTACTTTTTTTTTTTCAAAATTATATTTTTTATTTCTCCAACACTTTCAAAATTATATTTTTAAGACTGCTTGACAATTCCCATATCACTAAACAGCCTTCAAAAATAAATTCCAGCTTAAAAAACTGTTTCTATTAAGAGAATAACATTACAGAAATAAAAATTTCTTCTTTTTTATTTTTTTTCTTCAACTTTCTAAGTAGCCAAACAGATCACTCGAATCAAAACCAGTCAGATCTAAGCAAATTTCATTTCAACTACGTGCTCATAATTAACAAAAAACAATTCATTCAACCCAAACAGATCTCAACAGATCAAAACCACACAACAAAAATCCAATACACTTGAGCTAAAGTCACAAACTTTGAATTACCACTTAGATCCAAACACGCCGCAACCAAATTGAATACATATAAAAATCAATAAAAATAAATAAAAAATGAAGAAAAAGTGAATACCTTGCTTGTGACCAGCGCCTTTGTCAACGGTGTGGCACTGGCCCTAATGTTTTTAATAATAGACATATGACAAACTTATGCAAGTTAAAACACAAAATTTTCAAATCATTTATTTAAGCTAAGGATCCAATAGAAGGCCCTAATTTTTTTAATAATAGACATGTGGCATAGGATCCAATAGAACTCGCTACTTCTATTCTACTTTAAAAACCAGAGATTTTGTAATACAATTATATACCTCCCTAAGATAGACCCTAGCAAACCATAATGAGAATTTGTCACACCATCAAGATCCATCAATGAAGGGTCTTGTCTATGTGAATGCCCTCCTAGGTACACTACATAAGACTGAAGCATAAAAGTAATTTAAGGCCATTAATGGCACACATATATATATATATATATATATATATAAATGAAATCTACTCAAATGGAATATTAGAAAAATAAATGAGATAGGAGAACTTGCTGGACTACAGTTAAGATTGGATATCATTTTTTGCAGTAAACAAATACAATCCACCCTTTAATCCCTTAAGTTTCTATTATATTGCCACCAGTCACATTATGGGGTCCCATTTCCTTTGACTCAAAAAATTTCATGTCATGTCTAGCATAGCCATAGTCACACTAACATATAGAGTACCTAATTTATTTAAAAAAAAAAAATACAGCATGTAGAGTATAAACATCCTTAACATGACTCAGACAACATTCATTGCCAAAGAAAGTACTTAGCTTGTAAAGTATCATAGCCTATTGATGAAATCAGATACTTGGTGACAAATAACAAGTACAAATAGTCTACAAAATAAAAATTATGCAAAAGATGACCCACTGATTCATTGCATCAGATACTTGGTGATAAATAACAAGTACAAAAAGTCTACAAAATAAAAATTATGCAAAAGATGACCCACTGATTCAGTGCTTGCCTTACACACACAACACCCAGTGATCAATGGTATATTCCCCTTAACAAGATTGCCTATGGTCAAATTTTTTTTAGCACTACTGCCACACAAAGAACTTGGCTTAATGCCTTCCTTCACCAAGGACAGAGGTTAAAGAGATAAGAGAGCACCACCACCACTTTGTAGTCAAGAGGCCTAAGTGGCATCCAATGGACCAAGCACACAATACACAAAACTACAAATTCCTATTGCAATATAAATCCAAGTTCAACAATATATACCATGTTACAAATAAAGGGCGAATGAACAATATTTGGACTGAAATAATTAAATCAAAATTCAAGCATTTAGCAATCCAAACCCAAATGCCTAAGTCCAAAGTCATACCATATATGTGCTGAAAACCTAACAAACTCAGGTATAATATTAGTATATCACAAACTTAAATAAAATCAAAGCAAAAAAATGCACAAAACATGCAAAAAAGTTTAGGGATTTGTATACCTTCAGGAGTGTTTTGGGCGGTTGAGGAAGGGGAAGAGTCCGAGGATGCTGCGGTGGCTGTGGTGAAGGTTGTTGGTGTTGGCGGCAGAGAGTAGGACTGATTATATCGGCTCGATTTTTAGTGGAGATGAAGGACGGTGGCGGCGAGATGGGCGGGAAAAGCTGAAGCGGCGGATTGGACGGTGTAAAGCCTTAGATCGAAGGACAGTGGCGGCGTGATGGACAGTGATTCGAAGGTAGGTTGATTGGCAAGGGAGAGAGAGGGAGAGTTAGAGAGAGTGAGGTCTAAATTTTTTTTTTTGAGAGAGAGAGAGAGTGTGTGTGTGTGTGTGTTTTGTTTAAGTGTGCACACGTGGGAGACCAAAATTTTTTTTTTTTTGGTTAAATGGAGACCAAAAGTTAATTTAGTGGGAACCCAAAAATTTTGAGTGGGAACCCTAAATTTTCTTTGGCGGCAATCATAATCACCTGTGATTGTGACTCTATATTCAAAAGAATTGATAAATGGTTTTGATTTTAGAGGGGGGAAATGTCCTCACTTTAAATTCTTTTTAAAAAAATCCATGACTAGAGACGGTTAATGTCGAGATAAAATAAAAATCTCAATGTTTTCCTTATGTCAATCACGTTTTAAGGTGGGGGAAGTCCAAATCATTGCAATGGGGTTTTGAAAAAATGGAAAACCTTTTAATTGAGTTTAAAACAAAATTTTGAAGGAAGTGCTTTGGGTTAACTCCCATATTACTCTCACATTTTGAAAATCCAACCGTTGGATTACATGTTATATTTAATCTTAACGTGCATGCCAATTTTCATGCTAATCGGATATAATTTACCATTTGATTTATAAACTTATCTTTTATGCATTATTTTAAACTACAAAAACTTGAATATAAACAATTGATTGATAACACGACTATTAATCTTTGATCACCTTAAAATTTTGTAAGCATGAAGAATGTATGAAGATAATGTAATCTAATAGTAGATTTGTTAAAATTCACATCGAATTAAGAAATATAGGATTGGGTTCAAGTTACACCTGACGTAACTCTAAAAAATGTTGCACCACCCAATAACTTATTACTAAATTCATATTTTGAAAATCCAACCGTTGGGTTACATTTTATATATGTTCATAAGACGCATGCCAATTTTCATACCAATCAAATGTAATTTACCATTTGATCTTTAAACTCATCTTTTATGCATTATTTAAAACTACAAAAATATGAATTTAAACAATTGATTGATGACATGCCTATTAATCTTTGATCACCTTGAAATTTTGTAACCATGAAGAATGTATGAAGATAATGTAATCTAACGGTAGATTTGTCAAAATTCACATCGAATTAAGAAATATAGGGTTGGGTTAAAGTTACACCTGACGTAACTCTAAAAAATGTTACACTGCCGAATAAATTAATATTGAATTCATATTTTGAAAATCTAACTGTTGGATTACATGTTCTATATGGTCTTAACATGCATGCCAATTTTCATGCTAATCGGGTGTAATTTACCATTTGATCTTTAAACTCATCTTTTATGCATTATTGTAAACTATAAAAACTTGAATTTAAACAATTGATTGATGACGTGACTATTAATTTTTGACCACCTTGAAATTTTGTAAGCATGAAAAATATATGAAGATAATGTAATCTAACGATAGATTTGTCAAAATTCACATTGAATTAAGAAATATAGGGTTGGGTTCAAATTACATCTAACGTAACTCTAAAAAATGTTACACCACCCAATAACTTATTATTGAATTCATATTTTGAAAATCCAACCGTTGGATTACATGTTCTATATGGTCTTAACATACATGCCAATTTTCATGATAATCGGATGTAATTTACTATTTGATCTTTAAACTCATCTTTTATACATTATTTAAAATTACAAAAACATGAATTTAGATAATTGATTGATGACATGCCTATTAATCTTTGATCATCTTGAAATTTTGTAACCATGAAGAATGTATGAAGATAATGTAATCTAATGGTAAATTTGTCAAAATTCACATCGAATTAAGAAATATAGGGTTGGGTTCAAGTTACACCCGACGTAACTCTAAAAAATGTTACACCACCCAATAACTTATTATTGAATTCATATTTTGAAAATACAACCGTTGGATTACATGCTCTATATGGTCTTAACATGCATGCCAATTTTCATACTAATCGGATGTAATTTACCATTTGATTTATAAACTTATCTTTTATGCATTATTTAAAACTACAAAAACATGGATTTAGACAATTGATTGATGACATTCCTATTAATCTTTGATCACCTTGAAATTTTGTAATCATGAATAATGTATGAAGATAATGTAATCTAACGGTAGATTTGTCAAAATTCACATCGAATTAAGAAATATAGGGTTGGGTTCAAGTTACACCTGACGTAACTCTAGAAAATGTTACACCACCCAATAACTTATTATTGAATTCATATTTTGAAAATCCAACCGTTGGATTACATTTTCTATATGGTCTTAACATGCATGCCAATTTTCATGCAAATCGGATGTAATTTACCATTTAATCTATAAACTCATCTTTTATGCATTATTTAAAACTACAAAAACATGAATTTAGACAATTGATTGATGACATGCCTATTAATCTTTGATCACATTGAAATTTTGTAAGTATGAAGAATGTATGAAGATAATGTAATCTAACAGTAGATTTGTCAAAATTCACATCAAATTAAGAAATATAGGGTTGGGTTCAAGTTACGCATGACATAACTCTAAAAAATGTTACACTACCCAATAACTTATTATTGAACTCATATTTTGAAAATTCAACCGTTGGATTACATGTTCTATATGGTCTTAACATGCATGCCAATTTTCATGCTAATCGGATGTAATTTACCATTTGATCTATAAACTCATCTTTTATGCGTTATTAAAAACTACAACAACATGGATTTAGACAATTAATTGATGATATGCCTATTAATCTTTGATCACCTTGAAATTTTGTAACCATGAAGAATGTATAAAGATAATGTAATCTAACGGTAGATTTGTCAAAATTCACATCGAATTAAGAAATATAGGGTTGGGTTCAAGTTACACACATGACGTAACTCTAAAAAATATTACACCACCCAATTACTTATTATTGAATTCATATTTTGAAAATCCAACTGTTGGATTACATTTTCTATATATTCTTAAGATGCATGCCAATGTTCATGCCAATTGGATGTCGTTTACCATTTGATCTTTAAACTCATCTTTTATGCATTATTTTAAACTACTAAAACTTGAATTTAAACAATTGATTAATGACATGACTATTAATCTTTGATCACTTTGAAATTTTGTAAGCATGAAAAATATATGAAGATAATGTAATCTAACGATAGATTTGTCAAAATTCACATCGAATTAAGAAATATAGGATTGGGTTCAAGTTACACCTGACGTAACTCTAAAAAATGTTACACCACCCAGTAACTTATTATTGAATTCATATTTTGAAAATCCAAACGTTGGATTACATTTTTTTATATGGTCTTAACATGCATGCCAATTTTCATGCTATTCGGATGTAATTTACCATTTGATCTATAAACTCATCTTTTATGCATTATTTAAAACTACAAAAACTTGAATTTAGACAATTGATTAATGACATGCCTATTAATCTTTGATCACCTTAAAATTTTGTAACCATGAAGAATGTATGAAGATAATGTAATCTAACGGTAGATTTGTCAAAATTCACATTGAATTAAGAAATATATGATTGGGTTTAAGTTATACCTGACGTAACTCTAAAAAATGTTACACCACCCAATAACTTATTATTGAATTCATATTTTGAAAATCCAACCGTTGGATTACATGTTATATATGTTTTTAAGATGCATGCCAATTGGATGTAATTTACCATTTGATCTTTAAACTCATCTTTTATGCATTATTTTAAACTATTAAAACTTGAATCTAGATAATTGATTGATGACATGGCTATTAATCTTTGATCACCTTGAAATTTTTTAAGTATGAAAAATATATGAAGATAATGTAATCTAATGGTAGATTTGTCAAAATTCACATCAAATTACGAAATATAGAGCTGGGTTCAAGTTATACCTAATGTAACTCTAAAAAATGTTACATCACCCAATAACTTATTATTGAATTCATATTTTGAAAATCCAACCGTTGGATTATATATTCTGTATGGTTTTGACATGCATGCCAATTTTCATGCCAATCGGATATAATTTACTATTGGATCTCTAAACTCATTTTTATGTAATATTTAAAACTACAAAACTTAAATTTAGACAGTTGATTAATGACCAAACAATTTCCACCACACAAACTTTTTAGGTTTACTCGATCGGCTATATCAACTTTCTATTTTTGATTCTAGGGTCTTGGACAACATATCAGACACTATTGTTGCAGTTAGTACAGTTAATGGTATGTGCTCAACTCATTTATTTAGTTTATTGATGCCATTTAATGGGATACATTATGTCTAGAAGTAGAGTAATTGGGTTTCCATAAGCATTTGAGAAATGCTCAATAATGTTTAAACTTGACGAGGAGATTTCTTAGCTTTTGGCCAAGAATATTTCAAAGAGAAGAAAATCAGAGCCGAGTTCATACTCAAATCAATTTTCAATTTGCAGGATCTCATTGCTTGGATATACTCTTTGCAAAGGAAAGTGATCCAGAGTGGTTGGTCAAGCAGCAAAAGGCTGAGGTTAGGATCATCGAACAATGGATCACCAAGTACTATGCTGATCTTGTCGCCTACAAGAAATAAATTCAAAGTCACACCAAAGATGAAAGAAACAATAAACGTTGTACAGATTAAAACCTTCATATGTGTGCATGCGTCTATGCATTGCAATAAAACATTATGTAACCCGTTACATAATTTTTTTTTTTTTTTTGTTTAAACAAAAAACCATTATGTAGTACACTAAAGTTATTAATTGGCAACTTGACCTTCAAATCTCCTTACAATAAATAGATTAAATTCTAGTTAACTCAATTAGTGTGTCATCATGACCTTAGCAGGGTGTTTACGGGGCTCCCATGGCTCATTGGCACGCTGCCAAGATCATGGTCTCTTAAAAACTTGAACCCCGCCCTTGTCTCCGCCCACACAAAAGAGTGATTATCACGCCAAAAATGCTTAGTGGTGTGTCAATTTAGTTTTTAACCTTTTGATATTGTGTCAAAATGATTCATATCTTTAAGTGATGGATGAAAAATGCTAACATAACTAGCAATCCAACCATCCAAATATACCTTCTCAAAAAAAAAAAAAAAAAACTATCCAAATATAATACTATTATTTCCTATATATAAAAAAAAACTACTGCCAGCTGGGATGCCATGTCAACATAACTTAAAAAAAAAAAAAAAAAACCAACAACAGCAACCCAAACATTCAAAATTAAAAAACGCATTTCACTGCAATTACTTCCCACATTCAAAAGGGAATTAGATATTACCCTGTGATTTTTGGATTTGGATCTTCTTGTACTTTCTACATCTTTTTATTTCCCTTAGTTTTGCTTACTCCTTTTCTCTGTGATTTGGATCTTCTTTGTTTTGCTGTTTTCTTCCATTGCTGAACAAGTTCAACGTACCCTTCAGTAGAACTAGAAGCAAATTCTGCTAGTGACCTCATAGGGGGCTGGTCATCACCGTCAAGACCCGTTGTTGGTTCTCAACGCCGGTCTTCACTCACTTGCATCTACTGACTAACCGTTCTCTTCTCTACAAGTTTGATTTGAGGAGTAGCCCAAAACGATACAAAGAAATAGAGATTTTAATCCCATTTAATATTTATAAACTGGAGAGATGAGATGGAAGTACAGTATAATATATTGAAAGTAAGACAATAGTAAGGCGGTAGAACCAGCCAAGCAATATATATAGTTCAAAGTAAATGAAAGCAATTTAGAACTGTCTAAGATGGCACAGTAGCAACAAGTAGTATATTAAATAGAATGCCGAAAATACTTGTTATTGAAAGTAGAACAAACACTTACAGTAGTAGTAAATACAAGATCTCAACAGTACAAGTTAACAGTTACAAAACTTGAACTAGTCCTAGTTACAGAGTTTGTAGGGAAAGTAGTAGTAGGAACAAGGTAGTAGGAACTCTCTAACTCAAAGGAAAGCTTCTAAAAGAAAGAAGGTTTTTTAAGAAGAGAATTCTGAGAAAATTCTATCAAAAATTATGTCTTGAACTTAAGGGACAACCCCCCTTAAATAGGCAAAATTTGGAATGAACAGTAAAAGTAAAAGTAACATGAACAATAATGAATAGTAAAATCTTTGTCCTAAGCATGACGAAAGTGGATTCGGACTGACCAAAAGCATGGGAAATCTAGGAGAATCTTCATCATCATTAGTGGAGTAAAGCAATAGTGAAATTTCACCAGGTGTGAATATTGTAGCATTTTTGGCCTTTGTGTAGGCCAGACAAATAAGGAAATCAATCATCAATCATCTGCTAAATCAGGGGCATCTTCTTCATCATGCGCAAACCATTCCTGATTGTAGGGGTAGTAAGGGTTATTTGTAATAGATGCACTAGAAGACCGTTCATTGTCGGAATCATTGGCAGCTTCTTTTTCTTTTGAAATCATCTTAAGCAGAGCATACAAAGCATTCGGATCCTTTCGAATTTCATCTAAAGGAGAACTCTTCTTTTTAGATCTGGTAGAATGCTTAGCAATTTTAGCAGATGAGGAAGTAGGTGCATTAGCCAATTTAGTTGTTTGCAATGGGGTGTGGGTATTAACAGCAGGGAGAGCATTGGATGGTGAGAAGTCTCTGGTAACATTGTTAATAACTGAATGTGTGTGGGTAAACTTATCCCACCACTTAACAAACTAGCGACGTGTAAGGGTATCACCTTCCTTTTCGTACTGCCATTTTAGGATCCATGGAACTTTATATTTTCTAATAAAATGGAGCAGATGAGGAAACTTAGCACCATGAGAATCAACTTTAAACACACTTTTGAAATATGTGAAGGAATTCATTAATGGTTCTGGAAATATCTTAGGAGCAGAACCAAAATAAGTCCACCAGCGGACGAACCAGAGAGGTAAATCAGAATTGAAGTTCTTATCAAAATTAACAAACCAGAAATGTGTCATGTTATCATTCTGGTGAAGTATGAATTTGAACCAAGCAGTGAGATAATCATGATATGAATAAGGAACATAAGATTTTGGTATCCTTCTTGTGGCAGCAAGGTTGGGCCCCCACATTTCATCAAAAATAATATGTTTTATGAAAACACTGTGATAAATAATCTTAGCAGTGTTGATCTTATCAGTTATGGGGTTAATGATAATAGAATTTTCATGACGCAAAATGTCAGAATAATATTGCACATTTTTCTCACCATGTTTAGGAATCTAGTGAAACCTTGGAGGGAAATAGCTAGTAGCAAGTGAAAAGGGATCAATGATGGAAGCCCTATTTGGCTCAATAGAGAACAGGTATTGAACACATTGCTTTTTAACATATTGTGAAGTATTGGGGGCTTTGGAATAAACAGTTTTAACAGGTTGGGGAATACTAGTTACCACATAAGGATTATAAGTTGAGGCTAAAACAGAAGAGTAATTAGGTTTGAGAATAGTACCTAAAGGAGTGAAACGGTTGATAATCTCCAGAGGAGAAGCAGGTTCTTTTTTAACAAGTTGATTAGTAATGGCAGGGGTCTTGTCATTTGACTTTCTACTTGCCATTGTGACACTGCAGAAATTCACGGGTAAGGAAATCAGGGATAGTGTTTTGAGATCCTTTAATATATTCAATATCAAAATCAAAAACACATAAAATAGCTTTCCATCTGGCAAAAATATGTTTTGAAGCAATATTTTCAACATCTTTTTCAATAACATACTTGGCACTTTTGCAATCAATGCGCAATAAAAACTTTTGGTTTAATAAATCATTTTGAAATACATAGTACTATGGATAAAATCTCTTTTTTAATAGTACTATAATTTAACTGTTCATTATTCCATATTCCTGAATAAAAGCGAACAATTTGTTCAGAGGACTTTGGGGAAACCCTTTGTTTCAGAATACCACCATAACCAATGTCAGAGGCATCGGTTTCAACAATTTTAAAAGCATCAATAGTGGGAATTCCAAGACAGGGTAATGTCTTAACAAGAGACTTGATTTGTTTAACAAGGGAAGTGTGAACATCAGACCAAGGAGGAGGATTATTTTGTAACCGATCAAAAAGAGGTTTGCATTGTTTCCTCATGTCCTTGTAGGAATCAGCAACATAGTTTAGTGACCCAAGAAATCTCTAGAGTTGAGTTTTATCAGTGATAACATCAAGAAACTTATCAGCAAATTGAATGGCTCTATCTATAGGACGAATTTGTTATTCAGAAATATCATAACCAAGGAAGCGGACTTTTGTTTGAAACAGTTCGATTTTCTTAGTAGAGACAACGAGACCATTTCTTTTGATAGTATCTAGAAACGAATACAAATGTTTCCAGTGTTCATCAATAGAACTAGAATAAACAAGAGCACTATCAATGTAAAAAATGGTAAAATGGCTGAAAAAATTGAAAATATCATTCATAATATTTTGGAATTCACTTGGAGCATTCTTTAGACCAAAAGGCATCACATTCCACTCATAATGACCAAAAGGACTGGTGAAAGCAGTTTTATACCTATCTTTCTAACTAATCTGAATCTGCCAAAATCTAGACTTCATATCAAACTTGGAGAATATAACAACCATACTTAATCTATGAACTAAATCATTTTTATTAGGTATGGGATATCTAATCCATTCTAAGACCTTGTTCAAGGGCTTATAATTGATGACTAGACGAGGGGTTCCTCTCTCAATCTCAGCATTTTTTTTAACATAAAAAGCAGCACAAGACTAAGGAGACTTGCTATTCCTAATGAGTTTTTTCTGAAGTAAATCATTAATCTCTTTTTTGCAAAACTCAACAGTTTCAACATTCATTTGAACAAGGCAAGCTTTAGTGGGAATATTCTTTTCATCAAAATCTTTAACATATGGCAAATCAACAAAATGTTTTCTTCTATGCCAAAAAGCATTAGGAACATCAGAGCAAACATCATAAATCAGGATTTTTTGGAAATTATCAATTTTTGATTGCAACAATTTATCAGAAAGTTGTTTAGCAATTTTTTTGTATCTAACTTCTTGCTGAAGGAAGTTAAGATGTTTGATTTTAGCATGTATCAGATTTAAAGCATCATCATTATCAATCTCAAACTTTGAAGCAAATTTGAATTTTACTTTCTGTCCAAAAGGATCAGTAGTAATTCCATCATGTTCAACAAGAAAAGGATACAAAGCATTTATAAAAGGCAAACCAAGAATCACTTTATCAGTCATATTTTTGACCAGAACAGAAAGAATCTTGAAACAGACATTATCATGGCAAACATGAGCATTATTCAATTCATATTTAATCTTCATTTGAGTATCAATAGCATAAACCAATCTTTCCGTTGATTTTTCAAAATATTTTGAAGGAATCAGTCTTGGGATACAGTTCATATCCACGCCAGAATCAATTATAGCAATAACAGTGAAATGATAATCATGAGAAACAACAATTTTAACTTTTGTAAACCATTTTGGAGGAAGTATTTTATTAACAAGATTAAGTTGAGAATTATGAACAATACCTTTATCAGAAAGAAGAGCCCGTTGACTGGATTCATCTCTATCTTTGAGCTCATCTTGTTCATTATCGGATTTATCAAGTTTTTTTTTATTATCAATTTTTAACATTAACAATTCTTGTTTAAGATTATGATTATCACTTGTAATGTTTTTAAATTCATGTTTTAATTCACTTATCTCTTGTTTAACAATATTAATTTCATGTTGCAAATCATTAACAGTTAAATCTTTGGATTTCTTCTTATTAAATCTTTCCAAAGTTTCTTCAAAACTTATCGTTGATTTGAGTTTTTTACTAGTTTCTTCTTTTAACAAATTTTTCTTAAACTTATCCAAATATTCTTTTTGTAATTCTGGGTTTTCAATTTGATATATCAGTTTAATCAATAAACTTTCATTTTCTTCACTTTTAGTGAGAACATTAACAGATTTAATAACATTACAACAGGAATCTCTACAACCAATTTTAATGTTTGGTGAATTAGAGGAATCATCATCAGAATGGTAGCAAGAATCAGAAGAAGAAGAAAAATCATCTTCCAAGGAATCAGATGAATTGTTGATTCAAGGATTCTGAATAATTCTTCTTGATCTTTATTATCAATATTTAACATGTTAAACTTATTTTTTAACTTACCAGGTTTTTGTTTACAATCTTGTCTGAAATGTCCAGGTTTACCACAGTTAAGACATTTACTTTTACCTGATCTTTGTTTATCATATTTTTTAGAAACATTTTTCTTTTTAACATAAAAATCATTAAAATTAGTTATGTATCTTTTATGTTTTTTATGACCATAATTTTCGTGAGATTTATCATGTTTTTTACCCTTTTGCCTAGAAGGAGCAATTGGGGGCAAACCATATTGTTCACAAAAATTACCCATTTCGTATTTAGCTTTTCTTTTATTTTTTAATTGGTGTTTTAACAGTTTTTCATCATTGTACATATTAATACCAAGTTTTTTAATAGTGCTTAGAATATCACCATAAGTTAAATTATCATAATCAATGGAATCATTTTTACCAATTAACTCTTGTTTTACCTTATGAGCAAAGATAGGAGGCAGATCGTCAATAAACTTTTCTTTCCAATAATGCAAAAACAGTCTTTCCGATGCATTACTTTGGAAAGGAAAACATCTTGGTTCCATCTGTAATCAGACATAGTAGGACATCTCAAATTATTCAAAAGATCAGAAATTCGAGATGAAATATTAGATGGAGTATCAACAAAATGTTTGATAATAGTATAAATCAAGGTATTGACACCATCAGGAATACTTCGACTGATACTTTCGTCAAAAATAGGCAAACCTTTGTCATTCTTTTTAACATGTTTAATAGATTCTCTGGAATCTTCTGTGAGATATGAATCCCACCATCCACGAAGAGTGCTAGAAAAACTAGTAGCGAGAAGGTTAACAATCTCAGGGTGATCAAGATTATGGTTATTAACATAAGCAATTCCAACCATAGACATATGACCCATTTTATTAATAATTTCTTATTCAGACAAACCATCAATATTCCATTCATAAATCTTATCAGTAAAAATAGAAAATTGTGTTTGAAAAGGTCTTTCTTCAAACTTCATATCAGGAGGAGTAGGTTTTGAATACCAATTTTTTTGTAAAAAACATAGGTTTGGAACTTCCAACAAATCTTTTGATTTCGGGTAAATAATCATCAAAAACCTTTTTTTTTGGTAGAAATAGAAGATATTGTATCAGAATTTGTATTTTCTATAGAAACAATTTCTTTTTCATATTTTGAAATAGTGCAAGTAGCAGGAGTACTTGTAGAAGTACTCTCAATTTTAACCTTTAAATCAGCAAGCATTTTTTCAACAATTTCAAGAGTTTTAGATTGGGAAGTTTTAAACTTAAATTTTTTATCTTGACTGGGTAAATCAATCAAAGGTTTTTCAGTCTTGATAGAAACAGGTTTTTCAATAGAATCAGTTTTTTCAACAATGTTTTCTTCAATACGGTCAAGCTGTTGACCAATAACATGCAAAGATTCATTAGTAAAATTGTTTTGTTCAAGAATACTAATGATAGGAGTTTGATCATCATCAATTTTGAAAGGGGAAGCCTTAACATCAGTCTTTTGAGTTTTTATCAAAATTGTCTTAAGAGGCAGATGACTAGACCTAACAATGGTTTTATCTTCTTTAACAAAATTTGATTTCTTTATCACATTCAAATGATGTTTTGAAACTTCATCTTTTGAAACATAATGGTTTTCAAGAAAATCAAAAAACAAATTATGTTTTTTCAATTGATTCATTTTTTCTTTCCATTTTCTTTTAACACAATCTTTCTTAGACTGAGCAAAAGTACTTTGGTAGTATTTTCTTTTATCTCTGTTTTTAGCAAGCATAAATTCCTTATACAGGGAAACCATATCAATTTCAAAACTTTCGTTCAAAACATTTAAAACTCTTAATTGGTTTTAGTAAACAGGATTTTCAATAGGAGGAAAATCAGAATCAGATGGACAAACAGATCTAGTGTCTTCTTGTTCTTCTTCATTAGCAGTTCTACCATATGGTGAAGAAGTCTTTGGTTTAGTAGAATAGAAAACAGAGCTGATTTGAGATTTATCACTTGAAACACCTTTTAACTTTAAATCAGTGGGTTTTTTCAAGACTCTTTTGCAAAAATTCATTGAGATCTTGATCTCCCTTTGAAATACTTTCAGATCCAGCAAAGGAATGTCCTCCTTCTTTGATCCTCAAGGGTTAATTGTTTTGAAAACTTATTTTAACAGTACCATCAAAATATTGTTGAATATATGTGAGATCTAGCTCATTAAAAACAGGTTTAGCAAAAGAGGATTCTTGTTCCAATAACCATTCAATGGCAAGCTTAACATCTTGCCATCGAATTTTTTTGGAACTTGAACTTTAGCATCAGGAGTTGAACATGTGATTAACATTGTTTTACTAGAAGGTTTTCTGTGATTCTTAGCACTAAGATTTAATTGAATACCTAACAATCTATAATAAATGCGATAAATCAAAGCAAAAGGCTTACTTCCTTCTTCCATGTGATAACCAGATGAAGCAATATTTAAAGTTAAAGGTTTAACAATATTAGGATCATCCAAAGCAAGAGTAAGATCAGGATAACAGTTAAAGTAAATAGGACCATCATGCAAAGCAGCAGTAATCATACCAAGAATGCTATCTTTAAAATTCTTAAATCTAGCATCTCTTAAACATATAAGAACAGAAGCATTTATTCATTTTCTAGTAAGTGGTTTAATAGCAACTTGAACAATACCAATATGCAAATAACTGAATTTTTTAGCAAGGAAATCATTAATATTTCTTTTAGAAAACAAGCAACATTTTTCATGATTTTTTGAAATAGAAAATATTTGTTCAACAGTTCTAACTTGGTAAATGGGATGAAAAGTAATTTCAGCCTAACTAGTTTTGTAAATAGTTTTAGTATCAACTTTAGGAATATTCCACTTCTTGAAATCAGGGAGCTCATGTTCTTCAACAGTGTGATCTTCTTCATTTACAATATCAGGAGGACAACTAGTCCTGGAGCTGACAGAGGAGTTGGATCTCCACAACTTATCCATACTATCCTAGGTTTAACACTCAATTATCATGTTTTTCTCACAACCGTTGCATTTCGTAACACATACCTTAAGCAACCCTATACCTTTCAAGCCCTAAATACCCTCTCTTGGCTCAAATGGGCCTTACAGTCAGGTTTTGGGAATTCACTTTACGTCTAGGGTGGCGCCAACGACAGTAAGAAAGGGACATAACAATAGAGTATCAAAGTTTCGGGTAGACACAGACAAGATACAAAGACATAACAACACTATCACCAGCCAGAAAAGAATGGCTCTGATACCAAAAATGGGGGAAGGGGGGCACACAACTGAAGAGATAAGATAGAAGCACAGTATATTATATTAAAAGGTGGTAGAACCAGCCAAGCAATATA
This sequence comes from Quercus glauca, assembly GCA_023736055.1. NCBI lineage: Eukaryota > Viridiplantae > Streptophyta > Magnoliopsida > Fagales > Fagaceae > Quercus > Quercus glauca. Next base: position 23,388,010 of record CM043317.1, read on the forward strand.
TATAATTCAAAGTAAATGAAAGTAAAACAATATACTGTGCTTCCATCTTATCTCTTCAGCTATGCGTCCCCTTCACCCATTTGGTATCAGAGCCATTCTTTTCTGGCCAGTGATAGTGTTGTTGTGTCTTTGTTTCTTGTCTATGTCTACTTGAAAGATTGGTACTCTATTGTTGTGTTCCCTTCTTACTGTCGTTGGCGCCACCTTAGACGTAAAGTGAATTCTTAGAACCGAACTGTAAGGCTCGTTTGAGCCAAGAGAGAGCGTGTAGGGCATGAGAGGTATAGGGTTGGTTAGGGTATGTGTTACGAAATGCAACGGTTATGAGAAAAACATGATAATTGAGTGTTGAACCTAGGATAGTATGGATAAGTTGTGGAGATCCAACTCCTCTGTTAGCTCCAGGACTGGTTGTCCTCCTGATAATGTAAATGAAGAAGATCACATTGTTGAAGAACATGAGCTCCCTGATTTCCAGAAATGGAATATCCCTAAAGTTGATACTAAAACTATTTATAAAACTAGTTGGGCTAAAACTACTTTTCATCCCATTTACAAAGTTAGAACTGTTGAACAAATATTTTCTATTTCTAAAACTCATGAAAACTGTTGCTTGTTTTCTAAAGAAATATTAATGATTTTCTTGCTAAAAAACTTAGTTATTTGCATATTGGTATGGTTCAAGTTGTTGTTAAACCACTTACTAGAAAAGGAATGAATGCTTCTGTTCTTATGTGTTTAAGAGATGCTTCTGTTTTTGGTATGATTACTGCTTCTTTGTATGATGGTCCTGTTTACTTTAATTGTTATCCTGATATTACTCTTACTTTGGATGATCCTAATATTGTTAAAGCTTTAACTTTAAATATTGCTTCATCTGGTTGTCACATGAAAGAAGGTAGTAAGCATTTTGCTTTGATTTATCGCATTTATTACAGACTGTTAGGTACTCAATTGAACCCTGGTGCTAAGAATCATAGAGAACCTTCTGGTAAAACAATGTTAATCACATGTTCAACTCCTGATGCTAAAGTTCAAGTTCCAAAAATGATTCAACGGCAAGATGTTAAGCTTCCCATTGAATGGTTGTTGGAACAGGAATCCCCTGTTGCTAAACCTATTTTTGATGAGCTAGATCTCACACATATTCAACAATATTTTGATGGTACTATTAAAATAAGTTTTCAAAACAATCAACCCTTTTTGGATCAAAGAAGGAAGACATTCCTTTGCTGGATTTGAAAGTATTTCAAAGAGAGATCAAGATCTCAATGAATTTTTGCAAAAGAGTCTTGAGAAACCCACTGATTTGAAGCTAAAAGGTGTTTCAAGCGATAAATCTCAAATCAGCTCTGTTTTCTATTCTTCTAAACCAGGACCTTCTTCTCCATATGGCAGAACTGCTAATGAAGAAGAAGAGGACACTAGATCTGTTTGTCCATCTAATTTTGATTTTCCTCCTATTGAAAATCCTGTTTACCAAAACCAATTAAGAGTTTTAAATGTTTTGAATGAAAGTTTTGAAATTGATATGGTTTCCCTGTATAAGGAATTTATGCTTGCTAAAAACAGAGATAAAAGAAAATACTACCAAAGTACTTATGCTCAGTCTGAGAAAGATCGTGTTAAAAGAAAATGGAAAGAAAAAATGAATCAATTGAAAAAACATATATATTTTTTTGATTTTCTTGAGAACCATTATGTTTCAAAACATGAAATTTCAAAACATCATTTGAATGTGATAAAGAAATCAAATTTTGTTAAAGAAGATAAAAGCATTGTCAGGTCTAGTCATCAACCTCTTGAGACAATTTTGATAAAAACTCAAAAGACTGATGTTAAGGCCTCCCCTTTCAAAATTGCTGATGATCAAACTCCTATCATTAGTATTCTTGAACAAAGCAATTTTACTAATGAATCTTTGCATGTTATTGGTCAATAGCTTGACCGTATTGAAGAAAAAATTGTTGAAAAAACCGTTTCTGTTGAAAAACCTGTTTCTATCAAGACTGAAAAACCTTTGATTGATTTACCCAGTCAAGATAAAAAATTTAAGTTTAAAACTTCCCAATCTAAAACTCTTGAGATTGTTGAAAAAATACTTGCTGATTTAAAGGTTAAAACTGAGGGTACTTCTACAAGTACTACTTCTTGCACTATTTCAAAAAATGAAAAAGAAATTGTTTATGAAAAAATATAGATTCTGATACAGTATCTTCTATTTCTGCAAAAAAGGTTTTGATGATGATTTACCCAAAATCAAAAGATTTGTTGGAAGTTCCAAACCTATGTTTTTTACAAAAAATTGGTATACAAAACCTACTCCTCCTGATATGCAGTTTGAAGAAAGACCTTTTCAAACATAGTTTTCAGTTTCTGCTGATAAGATTTATGAATGGAATATTGATGGTTTGTCTGAACAAGAAATTATTAATAAAATGGGTCATATGTCTATGGTTGGAATTGCTTATGTTAATAACCATAATCTTGATCACCCTGAGATTGTTGACCTTGTTGCAACTGGTTTTTCTGGCACTCTTCATGGATGGTGGGATTCATATCTCACAGAAGATTCCAGAGAATATATTAAACATGCTGTTAAAAAGAATGATGAAGGTTTGCCTATTTTTTATGAAAGTATCGGTCGAGGTATTCCTTATGGTGTCAATACCTTGATTTATACTATTATCAAACATTTTGTTGGTACTTCATCTAATATTTCATCCGAAGTTCTGATCTTTTGAATAATTTGAGATGTCCTACTATGTCTGATTATAGATGGTACCAAGATGTTTTCCTTTCCAAAGTAATGCATCAGAAAGACTGTTTCTGCATTATTGGAAAGAAAAGTTTATTGACGGTCTGCCTCTTATCTTTGCTCATAAGGTAAAACAAGAGTTAATTGGTAAAAATGATTCCATTGATTATGATAATTTAACTTATGGTGATATTCTATGCACTATTAAAAAACTTGGTATTAATATGTGCAATGATGAAAAACTGTTAAAACACCAATTAAAAAAATAAAAGAAAAGTTAAATATGAAATAGGTAATTTTTGTGAACAATATGGTTTATCCCCTATTGCTCCTTCCAAGCAAAAGGGTAAAAAACATGATAAAAGTCACAAAACTTATAGCCATAAAAAAAATAAAAGATATAGAACTAATTTTAATGATTTTTATGCTAAATAGAAAAATGTTTCTAAAAAATATAATAAACAAAGATCAGGTAAAGGTAAATGTTTTAACTGTGGTAAAACTGGACATTTCAGTAAAGATTGTAAACAAAAAACTGATAAGTTAAAAAATAAGTTTAACATGTTAAATATTGATGATAAAGATCAAGAAGAATTATTCAAAATCCTTGAATCAAACAATTCGTCTGATTCTTTGGAAGATGATTTTTCTTCTTCTTCTGATTCTTGCTACCATTTTGCTGATGATTCCTCTGATTCACCAAATATTAAAATTGGTTGTAGAGATTCCTGTTGTAATGTTATTAAATCTATTAATGTTCTCACTAAAAGTGAAGAAAATGAAAGTTTGTTGATTAAATTGATAAATCAAATTGAAAACCCTGAATTACAAAAAGAATATTTGGATAAGTTTAAGAAAAATTTTGTTAAAAGAAGAAACTAGTAAAAAAACTCAAATTAATGATAAGTTTTGAAGAAACTTTGGAAAGATTTAATAAGAAGAAATCCAAAGATTTAACTATTAATGATTTTCAACATGAAATTAATATTGTTAAATAAGAGATAAGTGAATTAAAACATGAATTTAAAAACATTAAAAGTGATAATCATAATCTTAAACTAGAATTGTTAATGTTAAAAATAGATAAAAAACTTGATAAATCTGATAATGAACAAGATGAACAAGATGAGCTCAAAGATAGAGATGAATCCAGTCAACAGACTCTTCTTTCCGATAAAGGTATTGTTGATAATTCTTAACTTAATCTTGTTAATAAAATACTTCCTCCAAAATGGTTTACAAAAGTTAAATTGTTGTTTCTCATGATTATCATTTCATTGTTATTGCTATGATTGATTCTGGTGTGGATATGAACTGTATCCAAGAAGGATTGATTCCTTCAAAATATTTTGAAAAATCAACGGAAAGATTGGTTTATGCTAATGGTACTCAAATGAAGATTAAATATGAATTGAATACTGCTCATGTTTGCCGTGATAATGTCTGTTTCAAGATTCCTTCTGTTTTGGTCTAAATTATGACTGATAAAGTGATTCTTGGTTTGCCTTTTATAAATGCTTTGTATCATTTTCTTGTTGAACATGATGAAATTACTACTGATCCTTTTGGGCAGAAAGTAAAATTCAAATTTGCTTCAAAGTTTGAGATTGATAATGATGATGCTTTAAATCTGTCTTATGTTAAAGACTTTCCTACTAATATGCTCATTCAAGAACCAAGAATGATTTTTTGCCAAAGTTTCACAAATGCTTTTGAAGGTAACACTCATTATGCCAAACTGCTAACTATTACCAAATATCCTAATATTCTCAATAATTCTTTGCCGGAATCGGGAAATGATGCATAGATCAATACCACTAATAAGTGGAATAATAATAATATTCATATTTATACCACTAGTAAGTGGATTATTAATGCTTTCTCGGCAGAGAGGAAGAACAAGGGAAAAGCTCCTGCACAGGACTATTCTTAGAACAAAAGGCTCCCAGTGGGACAACGTTTTGAAACGCATGAAGGCGCATCTTCTGGTGTAAAACCCAGGGGATTAACATCCCTTCAGGGATATGTCCTAGCTGTAATGACATATTCCAGTGGTGATATGATAATTGCTTTACAGGAAGTCTTATCCAGATCCTTAAAATTTCATAATGGAGTCTATAGTGAATTACCAGATTCCATAAAATTTATTCTTGATAATCTTTATGCTGCTTTCACTAGAAACCACCATTCCATGTTTAAAAAAACCCTCAAAGCTCTTGAAATCCACCTTGTTAACCTTATTGCTCAAAATGAGGCTTATATGAGCCACTATGCCAACCTTGTTTCAGAAAACAACCCTGTTTCAGAAAATGACATTGTTTCAGAAAATGACCTTGTTTCAGAAAATAATCTTGTTTGGAAAATAAGGCTCTTAGAATTCACCTTGAAGCCTACATTAGTCAACTCTTTGGCAAATAGGATATCCATTCAAAGGATAAAATGACTATAATGGGCACTGGTTATGCTAGATTGAGCCTTAAGACCTAATCTATGTTAAGAAGTTCTTTTGCCAACTTGCCATTAGATATACAATCCCGTATTCTGAGAAGCAAGGCTATGTTTAGGTCTTTCGACCTATGGTTCAAATGTTTCAAGAAACTTGTTACAACTACTATTCCTGATCCAGATGAATTTGATGAAGATGATAATGTATTTATTCAACTGGAATGGGAAGAACACTTTGGGAGTACTTTCATAGTGTATGAAAGAAACACCCATTTCTTGGTCTTCTAGTTAATTATGATGATGGTTCATATGTTGCTGATGATTCAGATGATGATGATGATAGGGATCCTAACTGGCTTTCCCAAATGTTTGATGTATGTTTTTAGACCCCTTAAAACACAATCAGATTAACCTAGTTAATTAGCCAAGTTATTACTTAGTCCAAATTCCAGATCTAGGTTAACACAATTATATAATTATATCAATGTAAAGTGCGGAATATAAAGAACACAAAGATATGATGACCTAGGAAAACCAAATCGGTAAAAAACTTGAGAAGGATTTAACCTAGCTATCCTCAAGGTAAAACTAAATCCACTATGAAAGAATCGAAGTTTTACAATAGCGACTTAGACTACAAACGTCCTATTGCTATCTCGTGCAGAAAACCTACTACCACGACCACGGGATAGCTCCGAGATCACGGACTCCTTCTTTTTTGGATTCCCAGCAAGTACAAGCACTCTCGCTTGTGTATCTTTAAGCTCTTATTGCAGCAACTGAATTAATCAACAAGCTTTCGACATAATCTCCTTCTTGATAATCCTAAGCATGTGTGAAGGCAACTACCTCTCAGATCTCATAAAAGATTCACACACACAGCAAGTAGAGCAATCACAAAAACGTGGCTAGGTTTTCCCTTTTATACCTAGGGCAAAACATAAAACCCTACACGTCATATGGGCTTATGGCTGAGTTGGAAAATTCTGTAGAAACAATTCTGCCCGAATTTCGATCGATCGAGCCAGACAGAATTGTACACCCGATTCTGCAGTAACTCGATTCCAACTTTACATAAAAGGTCTATACTTTGAGCAAGTCTAAACAAGACTAAAAACTGTTTTGATCATGGCTTGCCAACATACAAAATGAAGTTCTAATACATTAGCTCCTAATTACTTAGAACCTAACAAACTCCTCCTTTGGCAATTTGTGACAAAACACAAACATAATGCTTAAAGTTACAAGGAAAACAACCCTTTACAAACAATAAAACCTATTACAAAAAATCCAACCTAACTACTATCTATCAGTTGCAAGTGTAGACAGCAGTACGACTGAATCAACATGTTTATTTCCTGAAAGACTTAAACAAAATGCATAAACGTATGTGTGAAAAATACAAGTAAAACACAACTAAATTCTTGATTTCACATAAAAAAAAATAAAGACATATAAAAAAAACAATAAGCAGTGAAACAAGAAACATATAAACAAAAACAATGTATCTCCCCCTATCAAAAAAATACATCAAGAGCCAAAAAATGTAAATACACAATGAAGCACCTAGATACAATCTAAATAACTCCACAAGCTCTAAAACATAAAAACTCCCCCTAAAACAAAAATCTCCTTTACAAAGTACACAAATATACTCAAATATACTCCCCCTTTTTATGACGGAATGCCAAAGGGCAATAAGAATCCATCATCAAAAGGAGGTGGTGAAATCGAATGTCGAAAATGCTCCAGATCAGCTCTCAAAGCACGGATCTAATCAAGCATGTCAACCAAAAGCTGATCATGAGCCGCCTGAACTGTTATGACAATCTCCAACCTACGTCGAATGTCAAAAACATCCGAAGTACATGGTGGAGGAATAGCAGCAGCATCAACAGGATCAGCAGACGCCTCACTAGAAGTAGTACCTGTAGCAGAAGGAGGAGGGGGTGCGGTACCAGAAGGCTCAACCCTAGGATGTTTAGAGCCAGCTTTCATAGGAGTAGCCCTTTGCCTAAGAAAGGAGGCACCTATAGGAGTAACAATGTGTACAGGCTTAGAAGCGGGGAAGTCATCTAAACCAAGATGCAACAAAATCTGATGAATGAAAACTGGATGGAAAAGAGCATGAGCGGTAGAAGAACTCCTATAAACTTCATTCATGGAAAGAAGAAATAGATGACCAAAACTGATAGGAGCATCAGTAACAAGAGCGTACAAAAATGCACATCGCTCCAAAGGAATGGTGTGTAGATGAGTGATAGGCTGCAAAGAATGACAAGCTTTCCTAAAGAAAAGACAGTGTAACTCGGTGAGCTCAGCAGTAGTGATTCGAGGATCAGAACCCCATTGGATAGAAGACCCAATGATGTAAGACATGATGTTGTCCAAAGGAGGAGACTCATCATAGGGATAGACAGGGTGTTGAACCCACGGTACCCCAAGAGCATCAGCCACTACCGTAGGAGTAATGGTGTACTCTACACCTCGTATCCAACACTTTACTAAAGTGTTGGAATCATAGATGTGGATAGAGAGGTTCGAGTAGAACTCTCTAATCAGGGCAGCTGGAGGAGGATAATCAATATCCAACAATGGCAACCAGCCCCTATGCTTAAAGTTAGCCCTAATAGCTGGATCAAGCTCATCTAACAACACCTTTCTCTCAGCCCAAATTTTTCTCTTAATGTTCAGTGTCTCATACAGCTCTCGGTTTTTCTCACTCTGAAACAAATCGCTCAAAGAGGAAGGAGCAGAAGAAGAGGAGGATGACCTATTAGCTCTAGTCTTCCTAGGCATGGTGCTAGGGTAAGGACAAGGCATAAGGATAGAACCAAAAAGAATATAAAGAAAAAACCAAGGGCAGACTGCAAGTTAGCACAAAAAAATATAGAAATAATAATCTATATGATGCATGAACATTACAATGTCATGATGCATGCTCTAATGCAGTGAGAATGAGTTCAATTTGAGTTTTGAATCACAAAATTGGCTTGAGCATAGAGTTTACAACAAAAGCCCCAAAATTTTGAAAAACCACTTGTTCAATTTTAAAATATATTGACCAATTGATCATTACACAAGATAGACAACAGTTTAGAATGATCAAATTAATCAACCCAACAAGCCAATTTCATCAATTAAGCTCAATTTGAACAAAATCCCCAATTCGGGTATATTCAAGCCCTAGAATTTTCAATTTCACACAAATCACCAAATTGATCAAATTAAACCATCAAGAACAGTTATATAGTATCTTAGAAAAAAAACCCATTGATCAATTACAAGAAAACAAGCTTGAATCATAAAAAATCCCAAAAATCCATTGGTTCGAATCTATCCCCAAAATGCATGATTTAATGCATGAAGCAAAAGGAGGGGCAAAAAGGTCTTACCGGCCTTGAGAGAGAAAAACCCTTGAAGAAATTTGAGGGAAAGCGACAAAAATCTTGATTGGAGCTTTGACCGATCGAATAGAGAGAGAGAGAGTGTTTGAAAACTTTTTGAAAAGTAAGTTGAACATGTGAGAATCAGCTTTTAAAAAAAAAAAAAAAAAACTCTCTATACGATTTTCAATTGATCAAAAATTAGGTTCGATCGATTGAAAATTAGGTTTGATCGATCGAAAATGCTTCAATTGATCCAATATCAATCGAGCTTTGATCGAAATAGACAGAGGCTGACCAAAAATTTTAATCACAATTTCGATTGATCGAAGAACATGTTCGATTGATTGAAATTTTGGAAAAAAACAATTTTTTGAAAAACAAAGCAATTTTGTGCTGAAACTCCTCAAAGCATTGAATTTTATGAATAAAATGCATGAGTATGAGATGAAATGTTTTTCAAAAACACAAGGTTTGAACTCAGTTTTCCCAAAATTAAGATTTTCAATCCATTCTCTTAAATTCTCAAGCATCAAATATGTTTTGCATAAAACTCAAGGAATTTGCAAACTTGGTTGGTCAAAGCAAAGACACACACAATAACATATACAAAGTTTAGCAAAGAGTAACTTGTATAGTGTGTGCAACTAGCAAAAGCTTGAGATACATGTGAGGTGATATGTGAATAGAAATCAAACACAAAGTCTACAAAATTCATCACATAGAGTTTGAAAGGGACTATCACCTAAAGAGTTACATCATATAACTCCTACATCTCTTAGATCATAAGCTTGCAATCATGTAAGTTTCTTGACTTGCCTCATATTGTACACACAAATTATAATTGATCAGAATCTTATTAAAATAGCCTGGATAATGTACACACCAATTTTAGTTGTTTGATTTAACTTTAAGTCCAATAATGTACACACCAATTTTAAGCATTTAAACCGAGGCTACACCTTATGTTCTTTTTGTGCATGTGCTACACTTTTTCGAGCACAAAATCTTACGATATGCACTAAGGTGTTCATGATTGGCTACTGAACAGTGGTGAGATGGTTATTTATGCATTTCTCAAAAGGTTCAAGTTCGACAGTAAAAAACATGTGACTTCAAGATCAAGACAAAGTGATAAAAAACTATAAATATCTTTCCCACACAACATGCACTACAAAGCTTCAACTAGTAAAGTGTAATAAATAAGCTCATCCAAGCTAAACAAGTTACAAAGACATGTTATGTGAAAATAAATTGACCAACTTTGTTTTCAAAACCAAGAAAATAGCTACAAAACACAATTTGCTTCCTTTTTCTTCTTTTTTGTTTTTTGTTTATTTGAAATTAAATAAAAAACAACCTAGAATGAAATGCATGAATGTTATGCAATGCAAATCCTAGAAACAAAGAAAACAAAAACCAAAGAACAATGGTCACAAAGAGTAGAGCAATGAAGCATAAGGACCATGTCAGAAAGACTCAATTAGATTGAGCCTTTTGCATCTAAAACTTTTTAGATGCATATCGAGCATTGGAGTTATTCTTCACATTAGAATACTGAGCAACTCCATGATTGGAATAAAGATTTAGAGCCTTTACCAATTCACCAATAAGTACCATAGGATCTTGTGCTTAAGGCACGGTACTTTTGGCTTATTTGCTTGCTTAGCAGCTTGCAACTTGAAACAGTTTGGACGAGTGTGCCCAGACTTTCCACAAAAATGACAAACCCAAGCAGGCTTACCATGCAAATTGTCCTTAGAAGGGGTAGACTCCTTAGGTTTAGACTCTTTCAGATCAACCCTAATCTTCCTAGGAGGTGTGACCTCTACAGGTTTAACAGTCTCACTCACAAGGGGTCTAGAGGAAGAGGAAGGAACAAAGTTTATGGAATAGGGTGCAGACACATAGATGCTTTCTACAAAACTTAATCCAGATTTGTCAGAAGGCGACTTTTGAACACTTAGCATGTGATCAAGTTTGGAACTAGCAAATCTATTAGTTTGTTCTCTAGCAATAGATAGTTCAAGTTCCAAATTCTTAACTTTATTAAGCAAAAGTATATTCTTAGTTTTCACATTGTTTAAAAGTTCATTAGCATCAAACAGTTTCACAAGCAAATTTTTCTTATAAAGTTGAAGATATGCAATTTTCTTCAAGCCAAGATCAATATTCATAGCATCCTTTGCAGCAACTTTGCAAAGTTTATAATAAACTTCTTGAAGATTTGCATCCTCAGAGAGTTCCCCATCAGAAGGGTTCTCTTCAATAGTCACACTTTCATTGACTACAGTAGTAATAGTGAAAGCAATGAAGTTTCCATTCTCGTCACAACCAGACTCATCATTAGAAACTAGGGGTGTGCAAAAAACCGATGAACCGAAAAAACCGCTTCAAACCGACCGAACCGTTGCAAAAATTTCGGTTCGGTTTCGGTTCGGTTCGGTTTCGGTTTTATTATATAAAAACCGAAAATTTCGGTTCGGTTTTCGGTTGTTGATTTGAATGAACCGAACCGACCGAACCGAACCGAAATATATTATTATATTATATTTTATATTAAATATATATATAATATAAGGTGTGCAAACGTGGGCTTGGCCTTGCCAAAATAACTCAAGCCCACTGCCCTTTTTTTTTTTTTTGAAAGAAGCCCACTGCCCATTAGTTAATATAAATTAATTAACTTAAATTAAACTAATTAACTTAAATTAATTAAATTAAACAGAAACTAATTAAAAATAAAGAAAATAAAAACCCCACACTTACCCTACCTACCACACTTTCACTTTTACACGCCCTCATCTCATCTGAGTCATCTCCCTCATCTCCCTCACGCCTCCATCTCCATCATCGCCCTCCCTCACGCCGGCCTCCCTCATCGCCTTCCCTCACGCCGGCCTCCATCTCCCTCATCGCCCTCACGCCTCACGCCTCCGGCCTCCATCTCCCTCACGCACGCCGGCCTCCATCTCCCTCATCGCCCTCCCTCACGCACGCCGGCCTCTATCTCCCTCATCTCCCTCATCGTCCTCACGCCTCACACCTCACGCCTCCATCTCCCTCATCTCCCTCATGCCTCCATCTCCCTCACGCCTCATGCCTTTGCTGCCGCCTCCACATGCCGGCCTTCACACGCCGGCCTCCCCACGCGGCTTGATCTTTTCATTCTCACGGTGACCTTCTCTAGTCCCTTTTTAATTTCTTGATAATCCTCTCTCTTTTTTCTATTTTGGGTGTTGTTTAATACTAAATCAATGCTATTTTTTTGTGAATATGATGTTGAGATGTTATTTTCTTATATTTTTTTGTGAATCTGATGTTGAGATGTTATTTTCTTATTGAAAAAAATGTGATGTTGAGTTGTTATTTTCTGCTGGGTTGTTATTTTCTTTTTGTGACTGTGATGTTGGCTTAGAGTTTTGGAAAAATAGATAGCCCCATGTGCTTAACCGAAAACCGACCGAAACCGACCGAAACCGAAATACCACCGAAACCGATTGATTTCCAATTATTTCGGTCGGTTTCGGTTGAGAATTTCACAAACCGAAAATTTCGGTTTCGGTCGGCCAAACCTAAAAAAACCGACCGAACCGAACCGATTACACCCCTATTAGAAACTTCATAATCACTAAGGGTTACAGCCATAGCCTTACTTTTAGACTTCAAGTAAGTAGGACATTCAAATTTCATGTGACCATACCCTTGACACCTAAAACATTGTTGACCCATAGAATTATTAGAAGATTGACCTACTTTTCTCTAGATTTCTCAGTGTTGCTAGCCTTAGTGGGATCATTCTTCCTAAAATTTCTAGGTTTAGCAGTGTTCTTACCTCTTGCCCTTCTATTGTTGTTTCTAAGAAAATTCTTAAAGTTCTTGGCAAGGTAAGCAATTTCTGTAGCAGAGAGCTCATCATCAAATCCATTCACATCAACATCATCAACAGACTAAAGGGCCATTGACTTGGATTTGTTTGTCTTAGGTAGGTCCAACTCATAGGACTGAAAAGATCCTACAAGTTCATCAACAGGGATGGAGTCCATATCCTTACTTTCAGTGATGGCAGTTACTTTAGGTCTAAAGTCCTCAGTCAAAGATCTAAGAATCTTCCTAACAATTTTAGGTTGATCATAGATTTCACCTAGATTATATGTAGAATTAACAATATCATTAAGCTTAGCATAGAATTCATCAAAAGATTCATCATCAGACATCCTAATGCTTTCAAATCTAGTAGTTAATTACTGCAACTTATTAATTTTAACTGTCTCTGTGCCTTCATGCATAGTCTGGAGGATATTCGAAGTAGTATAAGCAGCCTTAACATTAGAGATTCTCTTAAATTCCTTCATAGAAACAACATTGAAAATAGCATTCATAGCTTTGCTATTGAAAGCGGTTGCTTCTTTCTGAGAAGTTTGCTACTCACTCACTGGAGTAGTGGGCTTCTCCCATCCGTACTCAATGGAGTTCTAGACTCTTTCATCAATAGATTTCAGGAATGCTTTCATCCTTACTTTCCAATAAACATAATTATTCCCATCAAAGTGAGAAGGAATGACCAAAGAGTGTCCGTGTTCCATGACAACAGGGGTCAAGGATCAACTCAGAGATTAAGAGATCTACAGCAAGAGAGCTACTTGCTTTAATACCACTTGTATGTTTTTTGACCCTTTAAAACACAATCAGATTAACCTAGTTAATTAGCCAAGTTATTACTTAGTCCAAATTCCAGATCTAGGTTAACACAATCATATAATCATATCAATGTAAAGTGCGAAATATAAAAAACACAAAGATATGATGATCCAGGAAAACTAAATCGGTAAAAAACCTGGGAAGGATTTAACTTAGCTATCCTCAAGGTAAAACTGAACCCACTATGAAAAAATTGAAGTTTTACAATAACGACTTAGACCACTAACATCCTATTGCTACCTCGTGTAGAAAACTTACTACTATGACCACGTGACAGTTTCGAGACCACGGACTCCTTCTTTCTTGGATTCCCAGCAAGTATAAGCACTCCTGCTTGTGTATCTTTAAACTCTTATTGCAGCAACTGAATTAATCATCAAGCTCTCAACATAATCTCCTTCTTGATAATCCTAAGCATGTGTGAAGGCAACCACCTCTCAGATCTCACAAAAGATTCACACACACAGCAAGTAGAGCAACCACAAAAACGTGGCTAGGGTTTCTCTTTTATACCTAGGACAAAACATAAAACCCTACATGTCATATGGGCTTAGGGCTGAGTTAGAAAATTTTGCAGAAAAACACTCTGCCCGAATTTCGATCGATCGAGTCTAATTCTCGATCGATCAAGCCAGACAGAATTGCACACTGAATTCTGCAGTAACTCGATTCCAACTTTACATAAAAGATCTATACATTGAGCAAGTCTAAACAAGACTAAAAATTGTTTTGATCATGATTTTCCAACATACAAAATGAAGTTCTAATACATTAGTTCCTAATTACTTAGAACCTAGATCTCTTATATAAATATATATTTCCTTTTAATGTATTTAAAAAAAAGGGTAAATGAGAAAACATAGGCCACAGAATAGAACAATTTTAAACTAGATATGTCCTCTCTCTATCTCCCAATCACAATTTTCTACATGGTATTAGAATTGGGCCTTGAATCTTTTCACTTACCTGATTTTTCTCTTGTAGGTGATTTCTTTCTTTTTTTTTTTTTTTTTTGAGAGATAATTACAACATGTTGCTAACCCCGTAACTCGAATCCTTTCCCCCATAGACCCACAAGTACTTTGTGCATGGGAAGGTGCCAATTCAGCTACAAGGCCTTTGGTAACTACCTTAGCCATAATCTTTTATTATCCATTTTTTGTTGTTGTTGGAAATATTGTCGCTGCGTTATGCATGTTGGTAATTTTACCTATGCACTTCTTGCTCTTAGTAACTTGCTTTATAGAAAAAGATTTCATGTTAAATTATAATAACATCTTTAAGTAGAAATTTTCATTTTAATTACATTATTTTCATGTGCTATTAAGGTATTTACGTTGGTCTGTATCAAGTTTCACTTTTATTAACTAATTTTCTTGTAGTAAAAAAAAAATGTATAAATTTTGGAAAGTAGATCAAATTTAGATACAATTTCTACAATTTGTGCTTTTCATCAGAGTCTGATTTACAACTTGAGAAGACTTCTTATGGATATTTATAAATTTGATTTATTTGTAAGGAATGGTTCTCTACCTCTTGAAAATTTAACCTAATATGGGGTTGAACTCCAATCCTATCCTTATTTCAAATAATTTTATTTGTAGAAACTAGAAAGTAGAAACAATACATTTTTTACTAAAATAATTATGGCAAAACTATACTATTGGTCCTTAAAGTTTACCTACTATGAGTTTTTGATTCTTGAAGTTTCAAATGAGTACTATTGGTCCTTAAAGTTTAGAAAATGAGCATTGTTACTCCCTCAGTTAATTTTCTTACCTACATGTCTAACAGAATAATTACATTGATTTTTTTTTCCTTAAAAAAATTACAGTTGTGCTAGGAATAGTTAATGGGGGGAATCATTTCAATATGCATTTTGCCCCAAATTAAAACCCCAAAAATTCCTTAATTTGTTAAGTTCTTAATCAAGATTAAGTTGCAACACAAATTCAATTGATTTTTTTTTCCTAATAAAAAATTCTAGAACCCAATAACGCTTTTTTTTTTTCATGAACAGAAAACTTTATTAAAGAGAAAGACAAAACTACAACACCCTACTGGACTCTCCCAAAATAACTGAAGAGAAACAGTTCGGGCTAAAACCGCAGCCAAAAGAGCCAAGAAAATTACAAGATAAGCACCATTTAGCTAAGGTGTGGGCTGCCTCATTACACAGCCTAGGGACCCAGGAAATAGAAACATTACCAGAGAGAGACAAAAGGGACCTCAAATTAGAACATAGAGACTTAATTCTCCAAGGAGGGGCATTGCCAAATTCGAAAGAAGTTGGACAACAGATAGAGAATCAGACTCCACCATGACAGATTCGCCAACCAAAGCAGGGGCTAAGGAAATCGCCCATCTATTTGCTTCTACTTTAGCCTGGAGAGGGAGGGTGGTGTTCACTTTCATGGAGCCAGCAAAAACCAACTCCCCTCTCTAGTCTCTCACAACTGCAGCGATGGCAGAGTAGTGAGGACCCACTGTTGCATCAACATTTATTTTTATGTCCAGCCTTGAGGAAGGAATCTAAACCTGAGGAGGGCTAGAAACCAGATGTTTTGAGGCTCTTGAATTTTTATGCTCAGCGAAGAGACTAGAAATCCTAATGGGATTGATTTCTCTCCTTCCAAATAACATCACAAAGGATGGCACCAAATAGCAAAAATTCTTCTTTTTGACCAGGATTTAGATTGTCCACTAAAGGAGGGGATATGAGGAAACAGATAAAATCCGATGGGGACCTAAACTCAATGGCTTCCATTCTCAACCCCCACCGACTCTAAAACCAAATAGATTTAGCAATAGTACATACAATAAAGAGATGAAGGGTTGACTCATTTGTCGAATTGTACAAAGGACAACATCTATCTATATTTTCATTAAATTTACTGATTACCTCTTTAAAAGGCAGCCCGTTGGCAACAATTCTCCATAAATGCATCTTATGGTGTTCATGCAACTTGGTTTTCCATATTTGACCCAAGGAAGACGATTTTGTACCGTACCAGCCGGTGCCGCTAAAATTTATCGTTCCGGTAGCTAGTCCAGTAGCAAAACACTTTGATTTCGTATCAGTTTATATTCCTGCCATACCGGAGTTGTTTCGGCCGTACCGGGATAAATACCAGATTTCGGCCAGTTAATGGATACTGGGTCGGTACTAACCAGTGACCAAAAACACCTCCTCGTGACAGTCAAACTTCCTCTATCTCATCATGATCATCCTACGTTTTGACTTTTGATATGCAGCGACACCAGAGCTTTGTTGAGACTGTGAGAGGAGGCTGAAAGCTTGCAAGAGAGAGAGAGTTTTCTGAGATCTAAAACCCATAGGAAGGATGGAGATTGTGAGAAGAGGCTAAAAGCTTGCAAGAGAGACAGTTTTGTGAGATCTAAAATCCATAGGAAGGACAGAGGAGGCGTGAAACCCAAATAACTTTACGTGTGAGAGTGGAAAAAGCTAGAAAAGCATGTTGGAACTTGGAACACATGAAAAAAGGTCAAAGACAAGTTGGTTTATTTTTGGTTTTATCACCTGATAGTTTTCAAAAGTTAAATTGTTAATGCTTTAAAATTCTTTAAAGAGTTTTTACCAAACCATTTAATGCTTTCACTAAAACCCCAAGCCTCAATCTAAAATTGAATGTTCTCATTAAATTTTTTCCTTATTTTTTTTTTATCATTGTTAAAAGTAAAAATTCATAATAAATTAGATGACTTTTACCAAATAATTAAATACTCCATATATTACATGAAAATAATATATATATATATATATATTTAAATTAATTAATATATAAATATAAATTTTAAATTGCGGTAACTCCGAAACGGTACACCGGTATCAACCGGTACTGAAATATTTCGTACCACTGACCAAACCGAAACGACCACCGGTACAAAATTGACTCCCTTGATTTGACCCCTAATAGCATCAGTGTTCGAGGGGGAAAAGGCTGCCCTGCACAGCTAATAAGCAGACTTGGTTGAAAAGGATCTCAAGTTCATTACAGTCCAAGACCAACTATCCTCAGTTTGGTAAATTGGGATGTGGATTTTCAGAATTAGATCAACCACTAGCTCTTCGAAGAAATAGTTCAGCTTGGGAATATCCCATCTACTGTGATCTGAAGATAGAAGTTGTGACACTACTAAGGCCAGGTCTGGATTAGCATCAACCTTAGGGGAAGGGATGAAGCCTAGGAGATCAGGGATCCAAGGATCAGACCGTATTCAAATAGAGTCCCCATTGAAAAATAGAATGCAAGCTGCCTTAGAGATGAGGTGCTTGATGCCCAACGAGCTTTTCCAAAATTGGGAAGCATGGCTAGAATATGAATGAGTCAACCAGTTATTACGGATCTTGTATTTCGCCCTCAACACATTAACACATAGACAATATTTTCCTGTTAAAATCCACCAGCCAAGTTTGGTGAGGAGAGCTTGGTTGAAGTCCCAGAGATTCTTGAAATCCAAGCCTCCCTCCTTTTGGGGCCAACAAAGAGATGACCAAGACATTGGCGTCCAGTAACCAGTAACTCGTCAATTATATTGTAAAGTTGAATCATGAAACTATTTACAATTGTTAATATGGAAAACAATTCAACTATGTCCTATTATTAAAATCTAAATCCAAGAAACCGAGGGAATCAAAGGATTGAAACCATGTGGCCCAAAATGATTAGTCTCTAACTTCATTATTTGAGATTCTAGTTATTAGAAGTATAACATGAAGACCCAAAATTTTTGTTTTTTGGGTTCAAATCCCACTCATCAACATCTTGACTACTTTGCTTTGCTAGCACTAATATAATCATCAGAGCTCATTCGCCTTCCTCTAGTGATGTCTTGTAGGTCGGATGCAATAGACGCTTTCTTTGTGTTGGACGGCATCAATCCTCACGTAGGTGGAGCCGTCGCATTCTCATATTAGGCTGTGTTTGGTTCCCATAAAATATTTTTCGGAAAATAGACATTTTCCAGAAATGCTATTTTTCGGAAAAGAAAAATATTTTCAAGTGTTTGGTTGCATTATGAAAATTGTTGTAGAAAATATTTTCATGTGTTTGGTTCTATTCTGAAAATGCTATTTTCCTACAAAATTTTCACATTTTCTCAGCTATTTTCTCAGCATCCAAACAAATTTTATTACAGAAAATTTCAAAATCACAGCCAAATCCCAACACCACACACCACCGAAACTCCAATTCAACCCACGACAGCAAACTCTGGCAATCAAAAGCCACAACCACCAAAACAACACCACCACCACACCACCACAACAACAACAAAAATCAAAATCACATAGAAATCAAAATTAGAGAGAGAGAGAGATCGGTTCGTGGGTTTCCAGCGAAGTCGAAGTTTCTGGGTCGCCGACAAAGTTGAAGGCTCGTGGGTCAAAGGCTCTGGGTCGAAGATTGGTGGGTCGAAGGCTCTGGGTCGAAGATTGGTGGGTCGAAGGCTCTGGGTCGAAGGCGAGATTGCGCGGTGGAGGCGAGATTGAGCGGCGCGGTGCGATCGGTGTGGTGATGCGATCGACGAGACCGGTGAGATCTAGTGCGTGCAATCATCGGACTGGAGCTCGGGGTTCGCCGGCGACGTCGAAGGCGTGATCTGGGCTCCCTCTTCTTCCTCTCTCTCTCTCTCTCTCTCTCTCTCTCTCTCTCTCTCTCTTTCCAAAAATCATTTGAAGTGAAAATAGGAACGGAAAATTTCAGTGGTCAAAGCTTCTTTTTTAAGGTCAAATGAAAATGATTTCTGGAAAATTCTATTTTCAAAACTAACCAAACAGCCTATTTTACGGAAAATAATTTCCTGAAACCATTTACACCTAAAACAAATGGACCCTTAGCTTCTCTCTCAGGTTGGTCTATACAAATTAGGGATTTATTCGGATTTTAATTTGGGGCTAAATCCAAATAGAAATTAGCCCCATTAAAAAAAAATTGTCATATCATTTAAAAGTAGTTATGTCATTATTTCGTTGACACATAAACAAGAAAATTAATAGAAGTTTTGTTTTTGTTTTGTTTTGTTTTGTTTTGTTTTTTTTTTTTTTTTGTTTTTTTTTGTTTTTTTTTTTGTTGAGAAACGAAATTAACATAAGTTAATAGAGAGACTAATTATGCTCATTTTTTAAAATTTAGGGACCAATGACATTCATTTGAAACTTTAAGGACCAAAATTGTTCAATAGGTTAACTTTAAGGACCGATGTTTTAGTTTCATCAAGGGTAAAATACTATTTTAGTTCTTAAACTTTATCAAAAGTTTGGTTTTCATTATTAAATTTTAAGAAATTCATTTTTTGTCCCTAAACTATTAAAAAGTTCATCTTTATCTCTAAACTATTGAAAATGTTTTATTTATATCCTTAAACTTGACCAAAAGTTTTTTTTTTCGCCTCTAAACTATTGAAAAAGTTCTTTTTTCATCTCTACTTTTGTCTCTAAACTATTGAAAAAAATTCTTTACAAAGTTTAGGGATGAAAAAAAAAAAAAAAAACTTTTTAAAGTTTAGGGATAAAAAACAAACTTTTGATAAAGTTTAGGAAATAAAATAATATTTTACCATTTCATAAATAATTTTGGGATGATAACATTAATATCAATATTAACAAGTCCATAAATGTTTAATACTTCAATCTCTTGCCCTTGAATTTTATAAGTAATTAAGAAGACACAACCACTGAACCAAGCAACCAGCACCAAACCTAGCTAAAAGTCCTACGGGAAATGAGAGTTAGAATTGATGTGTGTAATTTAATATCCAAATGCTGTTTTTGTGTTTTACATTATTACTAGTTGGAATGGCTCTATTTCTTTTGGATTTTATGAGGTAATCCACAATAAAGTGATACTCATCTCAACCACTGAATTGAATTAATATGTTGATTGCTAAGATCGTGATCCACCATTAAAAGAGATACTAATTCTTTTTAGGGTAAATTACATATTTAGTCTCTAATTTTTATGCTAAATGTCAATTTAGTCCTTGATATTTCTTTTTTTTTTTTTTTTTTTTGAGAATCCAGTCAATACTTTTATTAATCAATGAATACTATCATGAATAACAAGCTGTTGCACATCACTTGGGATGTCATCTGACCAAACATGGGGACAAGGTATAGTTTTTGCAGCCTTAGCCAATTTATCTGCTACGGCATTCCCTTGTCTCTTTACGTGGATAAAGGTAGCTGATACAAAGTTCAAAGACAAAGCTTTTACATCATCCAGAATATGACCAAAAGAGCTGTAGCAAGGTGTGCCCGAGTTGATAGCATTTGTGATAGATTCAGAATCCCCTTCAAAAACCACGTCTGTAAATCCAAGTTGAAGAGCGAACCTTACAGCTTCTCTACATGCGATGGCCTCAACCTCCTCTACTGATTCAGGTATTGCCGTTCTGTCTGAGAGAGCACCACACACCCTTCCATCTGCATCTCTGACTACTACTCCAACTCCCGCCTGCCCAATTTCTTTAAACAGAGCCCCATCATAATTGACTTTGTGCTGTGATATCTGGGGTGGGTACCAACGTGTTACACCTGCGGGCCTAAACTCAGGAATGGGAGGCTCTTGCGCTAAACGGTATTCAAGTAATCTCTCTCGCATGTCCTGGTACAGCAGATGAAACGGAAGGGACGATGCGTGCAATCTTGTGGCATTTCTTTTGTTCCATATACTCCAAGCCACATAGGCAAACCGTTCAGCCAGGTTTGGTTCCTCTAAACTTGTGATACCAATCCACAGATCTCTGAAGTCCACGAAGCGCATGGAGAGGTGATTTCTGAGGATTTCTTCTTCCCACCAGACCTCCTTGAGCATTTGATATTTCAAATGTTCATATATTGTCCCTAACATTTTGGTATTGTGTCAAAATGGTCTCTGCCGTTAAATGATGGATGAAAAATACTGACGTGACTAATGGTCAAAATAAAATATTATTTTCATGCCACATAAACTATGACATGGATTCCAAGTGGACTAATTAAAACTTGCCATCTCAATTAAAAATCCACCTCAGCCAATATTAACAAAACCTAAATTTTATAAGCATTGTGAGCATCCACATCCCAATCCTATATCTCATCTTATTTTACCCTCTCAAAAATCTACTTTTTCAATTATACCAAACCATTTACAATATACTCAACATCCCGAAACTCTATTTTCCTATTCTACTTATTAAAATAATATATCTACCTAATAAAATATATTTTTTCTTTTTTTGTTTTTTCTCAATTTTCTCCCCACATGCGTGCCTTCCAGTTCTAGAATCCTCGTTTACTTTCCTTTCACCTTCTGAACTCCCTCCGATCAAACACCTTTCTAGACACACCCAGCTCGTCGGACTTGGCATATGCATCCATCAAAGTATACACGAGAACACGCCGAGTGAACTGAAACCATAGCAACCGAATCAATAAAACCTTTCCCATCACCCTTATTGTCACTCTCCTCAACCAGCAACTCATAATCAACAATGGCTGAACTCCCTCCGATCTCCGCCACCCATCGATCCGCCACCCACCGATCCACCACCACAACGCAGCAACCCATAATCAACTGTCAACACCAGAAACTGGAACCAAACCCATCGGAACCAAAAACCCATCGGCCCAACAAAACCCATTGGAACCAAAAACCCAAAATAAAACCCACCAAACCCAGAAACCGGCCACTACCCTCGGCCCAACAAAACCTATCGGAACCAAAAACCCAAAATAAAACCCACCAAACCTAGCAAACCAATCAACCAAACGCCGGCCACCAAACCCAGAAACCGGCCACCATGTCAACACCACCAAACCCACCAAACACCGGTCTCCACGTCGATCTCGACTGCGTTGACCTCCAACCACGACGTCCATCTCAGCCGCGCCACCAGCCTCGCCATCACGCCGATTCGGCGTGAGCTCCGATCTGGCAGACTCAACTGAGAGAAGCGAGAGAGAGGGGATGAGAAAGAGAGAAGGAGGAGCGAGAAAAGATACAGAAAAAATGAGAGAGGAGAGAGAAATAACAATATAAAACTTGTTCTGGGCATTAAAAAACTATTTTTTTTATAACATTTTGCTACAGTACCATCTTACATTTGAGATGGTACTGTAGCAAAATCTCAAAAAAATTTTGGCTTTTGGCATATAGCCTTCCAATTGTGGATCAATTTTTGGGGCTGTATGCCAAATGTACTTAACATTTGGCATATAACTAGCCCATTGTGGATGCTCTTATCTTTCTTCTCTAGATCTCCTCATCCTCTCTCTCTCTCTCTCTCTCTCTCTCTCTCTCTCTCTCTCTCCATGAAATCACCTACAGCCTCCACCATCCACACCACTGGCAACCTCATGTTCCTAGACTTCGACAGTGGGATCTTGCAAGAATCCAAGGAATGACATGGACGGGGTCAGATCATGGAGAGGGAGTTACCGAGTTACCATACGGGAAGAAGAGGAAGCAATGTTCGGTGGACATGGTGGCTGAGGAGATCGAGTTAGGTAGAATCATAAAGGAGTGTTCAGACGGTGCAAAAAGCTCGGATTGGCAAGCCTTTGGGTTGCTGTGTATGTGTAGCTCAGCAAGGGTCTTTGGGTTGTTTGGCTTGTGAGAAAATGAAGGTTTTTATAGAATTTTTTTTTTTCAGTTTTTATTTAATTTGATGGTCTGGACATATCTATCATTGGTGTTATTATTTGGTTTTAATGAAGATTTGGCATTACGATCTTGAATGGAAAGGTGTTATGATTCTTGACCGGAGAATAAAAGCTTTATTTGGGAAGAAGAGTGTAGGCTTGGGATAAATGATAATGCCATAATGGAGAGTGAGTAAAAAAAAAAAAAAAAAAAAAATTGGGTTCCGTTAATCTAATTAAAATCCACATCACCTTTGCCTAAGATTTTTTTAAAGTTTACGTTGAGGGGGCGAAACACGTGGCAGTTTATATTGCATGAAAATAATATTTTATTTTGGCTGTTAGCTATGTCAATATTTTTCATCCATCACCTAACAGTAGAGACTATTTTGACACAATATCAAAAGGTTAGAGACTAAACTAAAATATTTGAAAAGTTAGGGACCAAAAAAAAAAAAAAAAAAAATTGGGTTCCGTTAATCTAATAAAAATCCACATCACCTTCACCTAGCATTTTTTTAAAGTTTACGTTGAGATGGCGAAACACGTGGCAGTTTATATTGCATGAAAATAATATTTTATTTTGGCTGTTAGTCATGTCAATATTTTCCATCCATCACTTAAAAGTAGAGACTATTTTGACACAATGTCAAAAGGTTAGAAACCAAATTGACATTTAGCTTAAAGGATATGAACCAAATATGTAGTTTACCCTTATTTTTATTTTGGGTAAATTGCAAATTATACCCCTAAAGTTTGGGAGTGTTTAGATTTTACAACCTGAAATTTCAGAATTTGGGGTGTAAAATCTAAACACTTCCAAACTTTAGGGGGTAAAATCTAAAATTTGAAATTTCAGAGTGTAAAATTTAAATACTCCAAACTTTAGTTGTGTAATTTATGATTTATCTTTTTCTTTTTAATCAAAGGATACGATTGTCTAAATGCATAATCATGGATACCATTTTTTTTATGCAACCAATTGTGTATAGGAATAATTCAGAAAAGAAAAAAAAAATAAATTTGTGTATAGGAATACACACTCGTGCCTGAACTTATCCAAATTGTGGACGTCACGGTTATATGCAATCACGGACGTCATCTTTGATAAATCTTAATTTTTTTTTTTCATTTTTTTTAAAAAAAAATAGTTCTTAAACCTATTCTCCTAAAACATTCTAGGGCTGTTTGGTACCAATGTTTAAATAACGATTTTCAATGTTTAAATAACAATGACACTCTGACACGTATTTCTATAATATTTAAACATGTATTTTCACAATATTGAAAATTGAACAACAATACTAGAAATTTCCAATCAAACGGGCTCTCGTTAACTTTTACCTTTTCAAATTATAGATTTCGATTTTTCTGGTGAAAATTTTTATATTTAAGCACATTTGGTCAAAAACTTCAAGTTCAAGGCAGCCAATAATCCCTTTTTTTAAATTTAAATTTTTTATTTTTATGAAAGCCAATAATCCAATTTGGTCAATTGTGCCGGCTTCATTTAAATGATAATGATAATGGTGATATTAAGGCTTCGTTTGGATTGCGTCTACGTTTTCACGCAGTTGCGTTTCAGCCTCTCTCTTTTTTCTTTTTCTTTTTTTTTTTTTTAACTAGTGCCTATTGCATTGTTCATGGGACATGAACAATGCAAATAGGTAAATGCACATCATTTTCATTAATAAACAGTAACCAGAAAATATTTTTTTATTTTTTTTTTCAGTTTTCAGCAAAATAAGCAATATCCAAATGCACACTAAGACACAGGAGAAAGTCATAGTAAATGCACATAATTAAAATTGATACAAATGTCTTCATTTAATGAGTTTTCAATCATTGGAGGTACCGGCATCATTTGTAGGTAAGATGAAGATATCAAAGACATTTTTACAATTAAAATTTGTCTTAACCAAGAATCACTAGCTCATTAGTTTTAATCCATCCAAGTCAAATTTTCTTTGAGAAATGCTAACGAATGCCCTTGGTGTATTGGTTAATAATCTATTTAAAGAAAGTTTTTACGTGAAAAGAAACTTTATTTCCCATAAAAGTGGTGTCAAAACTTTCTTAAAATAGATTGTTAACCGATACCTTGAGGACACTTGTTAGCATGACTCATTTTCTTTATAGCAACTTTACATTATTTTAGGGTAGTGAGATTTCTTTTCCTAATTATTTTAGGGTAGTGGGAGATTTCTATTCCTAATACTATTGGGGTTGGAGGAAGCTTTTTCATTAGAAAAATATTGCTGGATCGCTCTTGAAATTTGAACTAGTGTTGTGATTCTATTTTTCTAAGGTTTGATAATTGGCATATCGAAGGGCCTTTACACCGGCAGTATGGGCACAGAGTGGTGTATGATATGGCAGTCAGTTTAAGTAATGGGCTTGACCTCTAACAATGTACAAGTCAAAGATCGTAGGCATTAGCATCAGCTTTAATCTATATATATATATATATATATATATATGTCATATTCATCCTAAAGCATGTAGCATGAACTACAAACTCCCAATACAATACAAATTTTGGGAGCATTTGATTTATGATCACATTAACCACAACAGCAGAAGTTACATCTCTACTCTAATCTTCTCAAATGTCACAGAAAGAAGAAAAATACAATAGTCCTAAAACTCTGTATGTTAAGGACATATTTTATGTAATTGGCTAATCCTTTGACAAAATACACTTTACTTGTAATTGGGTAGATCTAGAATGGGTGTAGTACTTCAAGAAATATGTAGTTCAAGCCAAGCATTAAAGCCATGAAGATTGGACCAATAAACAAGTGAAAAAATGCTGTTCATTAAAGCTCGACAGATACATCGATAGAAAAAATATCTATCGAGACATAAGCTAAATCTATCGAGATCTACAAAATCAAAATTTCCAGATCTGATTTTCGGCTCATGCTGACATATATGTGTAGGGTTTTTTTTTCTCACAACTCTAGACATATATAGAGCTTATTTTAAAGGCCGTTATATATGGAAAACACATGCAGAAAGTGACCTAGTGCCTTATTCTCTCTGCAATAAGTTTTTGCGTCTTTTGCGCCTTAGGGTTTTGTAAGCAAGTACTTCTTGATCTTCATTGTTGATGAAGTGAAGAACTTTGCAGCCAACAACATCTTCAAGTTGCTGGAGTTAGTCATGTATTGCGATTCGTGCAAAAGAGTGGCGTTCTTATATTGAAGAGTTTAGAGGTTCTGAAATGGTAGAAGATTTCTGCTGTAAGTTCATCTATGGGGATTGTAGAGTCTAGGGACAAAGGTTTTGTATTAGATCTGAAACTTCTCTTTTCTATAGTGAATTGCTTTTCGGGATGGTTTCCTCCCAGGTTTTTTTATTATGAAACTAGTTTGTTTCATTGGTTTTCCTAGGTCATTATACCTTGTCTTATTTACTATTCCGCTGTGCATGATATTGATGTTTGTTTGTTTTAACAAGGTTTATTCATAATAAATCTAATTAACAACTTGAGTTCAAAACTTGTTAATTCTATCAACCGGGGTCTAAATTTCCCAACACTGTACATAAATTTACATTGCCAAAAGTCACCATGCAATCAACAAAAATGCGTGAGTGAAAAGAACAAAACATTATAAGGAAGTTGTAGTCTTTCTACTTTTGTGATAGCCGATGCCCATCAACTAACAAAGAAACATCTAAAATTCACTAAAAACCAATTTTATATATATATATATATATATATATATATATATATATATATATATCCTATATGTTATCAGTAAACCACTAAGCACAATGACTATTATAAATAAAAAGCCTTGAACCGTATCTGTACAAATCCTAACTTTTTATTATCATTAAAAAGGATTTTATTGAAAGCTAATAAACATGCAACACAAAGACATCAACCAAGACATAAAAAACAGTCATAACAAACCACAACTACAAGACAGAGACATCAACATCAACATCAACAACCAAAACACAACAACAAGATAGAGTCATAACACACTACAAACAAAATCCCACTGAGTCCCAAAATTAACACTTTCATGCCCTCACTTGAGTTATAGGTTCACATTATTGAGTTCATGGAACTCAAAATTTTAGAGTAGAACAATCTTTTAATTTACATAATTTTTTAAGGCTTGAATTAACAGTAAACCGTAAAAAATTAGTTGAGAGAGACTCCCAAGAATCTTGCTCAAACCCAAAGAACACAAAACCCTAAAATCTTAATGAGAAAAACCCATGTCTTTTTGGAGAAACATGCCCCAAAATCTGTCAATAGAGATAACTACAAGCTAATCCACCCTCCTCACCGGGCTATAAAACTCCCAAGCTGATAACATTCTTTCTCGTGGTGAAGAGAATGAGCAAGAGCAAGAGCAAGAGCTGAGATAGGTGGAACGAAGAGAGAAGATGAGAGGAAGAGGTCAGGAATAAAACAGGGAGAAAAAGTACTCTTCGGCATTGGTGTTGCTTAGGTTAGAGGAGAGAGAAAAAAAAAGAGCGAAATAAGTTTTTATAATTTAATATAATATAAAAGATAATTGTTTGTTTTTTTAGACCCCTGTAAACAAGATTTGTTTAACTAATGAATTAGCCAAGTAGTTACTTAGGTTAATTATTCAAATCTAGGTTAAACAAAGTAAATCATATCATGCAAAGCAGCAGAAAATAAATAACACCGTGATATGATGATCCAGGAAAACCAATGAAACCAACATTTTCAAAGTAAAAACCTGTGGAAGATTTGACCTAACATTCCTCAAGGTAAAACAAATTCATTATAAGAGAATTGAAGTTTTTACAATCAAATTTAACCCTAAATTTATTGCTTCCTCTAGTAGTAACTTACTGAGACAATCACGTGCAAGCTCTGAATCCACGGACTCCTTCTCTCTTGGATTTGCAGCACGCAAGCACCCACGCTTGTGACTTTGAGATCTCACTTAAAGGTTTTAGATCAAGGCTTGTTGATCTATGCAACAACTAGATTCCACCAGCACTTGATTGTAAATCTTGTTCCGGTAGACACTTGTAGAGTTAAAAGGTATAGAACCTCTCATATCTCACAGGTGTAACTCACAAGTCTTCCAAGAGTCTTCAAAATGTGACTAGGGTTTTCTTTTTTATATCTAGCAATGTTGGATTGAAACCCTAAACGTTTTCACGGGCTTGGGCCTGTTTAAAAATTCTGCAGAAATTATTTTTCTACGATTCTCGATTGATCGAGCCTAATCCTTTGATCAATCAAGCTTCACAGAAAATTAATTCTTTTTCCTGCATCTTGCACATTCTTGAGTTTTGACCTGTACAGCTTTGAGCAATGTCTAACACTTATCCTAGACATGTTTTTGTTCTCGGTTTGCCAATACTTACAAGTTGAAATTCTAAACATTTAATCCTAAACCTTTAGAACCTAACAATAATGTTAAAATAATATATAGAAAGCTACAGTAACAGTGCATATATGCATATGCATGATTATTGTAGCACTTTTGGATATATACAAACTTATGCAAGCACTAATATGAGTGTTTTTTTTTGTTAAAATGTGTAAAATTAACCTCTTTTTCTATTTTGCAAGCTTCGACGCAGTTGCTCTTAGGCTAGCATGTCCAAATTAAAATTTGCTTGTTTGAAATTCATATTTCTGATGAGGATTATTAGGTGGTGTGGTTGCTTTCTGTTAATAGAAATTTCAAATTTTAGCTGATATGATACACGAGAGACTTAGAGCTGAAGTGGAAATAAATAAAATCAGTTGTGCGAGATATTGGATTGATGGAAAAATTATGACTTGATATTGTAGTTTGATTGGAATTTGATAGGCAGTGTGTCCTCGATGTGGTGTTCGAGAATTAACTAATGAGGGTTTGGTATTGACTCAACTAAGAAGACTTGAAGCCAATGAATAGTATTGTACAAGAAATATATTTAACGTAATTAGAGTGACTAAATTAATTAAGGAAGAAGTTAATGGATGCTCTAAGAGCATTAATTTAGCAATTTGCATTAATGTAACTAGTGTTTAGCCTTGTGCATATGCACGGGTACAATTAAAAATAATCACAATTATATGGTTCAAATTATAACTTTTTTTTAGAAGAGGTTCAAATTATATGTGGCATTTGTGGCAGGCCAAAATTGGCTAAGTGAGATTTCAACCTTGCTCAAATAATTTGAAAGCTCGAAAATGTGTTGAAAACATAAGAGCTATTTAGACCCCCAAATAAAAATTACGGCTTGATTAATTTTATTCTAACTTAATACTAAGTGTGGAATAGAGTAAATGCGAGTGGATAAACAAACAACCTACTCTAACCCATAATCATTATAACACAACAGTAAAATGAAAACTAAAAGAGTAGGGAAGAAGAATGCAAACACAAGATAACACGCCAATGTGTTATCGAAGAGGAAACTGAAAAACTCAGTGAAAAACCTCTCCGCCGCTCTCTAAGCGGTAATCGATCCACTAGACAATCAGTTGGGATACATGGGTTAGCAAGAGACCCTCCAAGCCTAATCTACCCGATGTACCTAAGCCCTCCAAGCTCCTACTCCAACAAGGCTTTTTGGAACTGTGTCTTATCTAGCTCTCTGGATCCCGCAATACGCCTGATTGCATTTGACAAAGCCTGGCTTCTTCCAAAGCTTCCCAGCAGCACCAAAACCTCACTTGACACTCTGAAAGGGTGTGGTAAGTGTTTGGGCTATCAACCTCTCTATGGTATGGAAATGGAGAGGTGGGAGTTGAGGAAAATCCATAAGCAATTGTGTAGAGATATATGGGTATAACAATTTCTAACTCTCAAGGTTTGTGGCTAGGGTTTTCTCTCAAAAATAATCCTTAACATTTGTGGGTAATGTGGGTATATATCGTGCGGGTACAGAAAGTGTGTATCAGATAGTACAATCTGGCAAAACAAAATGTTTCGTGGGTGTCTTACGGGAAGGTCTTACCCGCGAGATACTCGCGAAAACCAGTTGTCTCCATCATATCCTAACTCTTCGCATTCCAGTTATGTGCAGGGCACATGCATCACTTTGTGGGAAGGTTAGTCGCGAGCAACCCACGAAAACCGCTTTAGTCTTCATGCCTTGAGTCTTCACACTCTCTCTTTCTCTCTCACAACCCTTACAATGAAATCCCACAAATAATACAGGGTATAAAAGATTGAACATAATTATAATCAAATTTGGCACGGAATAAAAGCTAACAAAACATATAGTTGTAAATTACAACTTTACATAATTTATAGAGATGGGATGCTAATCAACCTGGTTTACTCTTGTTTTTAACAAATCAATAAAGTGATAATGGAATGTGTGCTTGGCATATATTTAAATCAGGAAAAGCAGAACAGCATACGTCTGGGATTAATACAACAATGCACCTCGGTTTTAGGCCAATGTGAAGGTTAACACTTGTTCTTGCATTATCTTATTCTCACTCTCTCTTCTTTACTTCTCTTCTTTTCAATCCTTCATGATCCCCTTCTTGTAGGGATCTCCTTCCTTTATATAGTCATCCAAGTTGCATCTAGGCTTTTCACTTGAATGGCTAAGGCTTTTTCCTCAGATACTTGTCCCATCAGGGCCTTACTAGAAGGTTTCTTTGTTAGGTTGTGAGCTATGATGACACTGTTCAGGGGTCATTCCACCATTAATGCGGCTAGCTAAGTGAGTGTAGAGCATTAAATGTGGAGGTGATGATGCTTTATCTGTACTCTTCCTTCATCTGCTTAATGACAAACTTTCCTTTCTTTTCTCGGTTACGTATTTGGTGGTCTTCATAACTAGACCTCGGCCTTTCTAGGGATGTATTAGTATCCCCGAGTTCCTCGGGCTCTCTGAGCTTCTCTAGTTTTGTGGTTGCGTTATCATGTTTGCTCTGAGGGCTTCTTGACAAAACTTTCCAAGGTGTGCCCCTTTTGTCTTGACATCTTGTCCTTCATTCTTGTCCTTGGTCTCCATGCTCTTGTTCTTGGTTTCCTGTCCTCCCACAACATTAAATTACACTTTCTTCAAACAATACATTTTAAAAATATATAATGTTTTCTATATATATGATTTAAAATTTAATTGGATTTAAACTCTTTAGTTTTAGTACCCAATAATTCACTTGCCACAAAAATTAAAAAATTAGGTGGGCACATGGTGGAAAATTAGACTCCAATTGAAATCCAATTTAGAATCTAATTGGATTTTTTCTGAACTTTCATGCATATGCATGGATATATTTAAAAGATATACATTAAGATGCATAGTATAATTCACACACACACACACACACACACACACACAGATATATATATATAATTTAAATACTATTGATATATAGTCATTTTTATATTTTGTTAACTCTTTAAAAAATCTTGTAAGAATATTATTAGGTAGAAAATGTAAATTGTCCATATACTTTTGTAATTTTTTTTATTAATTCTTAATTCTTGAGATTGTGAAGCACTTTTTTTTTTAATTTTTTTTTTATAGTTTATTAATTCTAGACTCTTTGGTTTTTATACTCAATAACATACTTAGATGAATATTTATGATGTGGTCCCACATTGGACTTTAATTGTAGAATCTAATTGGATTTTCTCTAAGTTTTACCTATTAATATTTACTAGTGTGTAACCCAGTGCATATGCATATACATTTAAAACCAATCACAATTACACACACACACACTCTCTCTCTCTCTCTCTCTCTCTCTCTCTCATGATTTAGAATCTAATTGGATCTAGACTTTTCAATTTTTGTACCCAATTTTTGCATCTAATAATTCACTTGACACACAAATTTAAAAATTAAATGAGACACGTGGCTCAAAATTAGACTCCAATTTAGAATTTAATTGGTTTTTCTCTCAGCTTTGGCTATATATATATATATATATATATATATATATATGTTCTTTGGTTTTTGCACTCAATAATTCACTTGCCACAAAAATTAAAAAATTAGATATGACTCATGGCACAAAATTGAACTTCAATTAAAATTCAATTTAGAATCTAATTAAATTTAGACTCTTTGATTTTTGCACCTAATAATTCACTTGACACACAAATTAAAAAATTATATAAGACACGTGGCGCAAAATTAGACTCTAATTTAGAATTTAATTGGATTTTCTCTCAGTTTTGACTATTAATATTGTGCGGCACCCAATGCCTGGGCCTATTTGGGCTCCAATACGTGGGCAAAACGTTTGGGCCCTGTCTCCGCTAGCCCAAAGAGCCCAGCCCGTATCTGTGCAGGCAATTGGTCCAGTCCACTCAGTAAAGGCCCTGCCGGGCATAGAGTCCCTGAGTGCCAAAAGAGAAGGAGATAAGCAGATACGCTAACTCTCACTTGCCCAGCAGTTTTCCGCGGTATGAGGCCGCCGAGCTGTCCATGAAAGGAGGAACCAAGTTCCAAAGCCACCACCACCTAACCATCCACTTACCATCAACCGCATTGGACCTCCCACCGCACCTCCAGAGAAGCAATGATGGCCACTCCATTAAGAGGGAACTATAAATATGAGAACAAGAGGAGGAAATGGGAGTGGGAAAAAGAGAGAGAGAGAGGGGAGGAAGTCTGGTAGTTAGAATTACCCATAGTAGGAAACCCTCAAACCCACAATAAAAATAAGTTGTGAGCCCAAAAGGTAAAGTCCAACAGCCTCACATTGGGCGTGCACAATTGGCGCCGTCTGTGGGAATCTCCTACGAAGCTGTAGTTCAACCAAGACTCACGTACAAGAGGATGCCCGGGAGAGATTCCGAGAATGAGGCTGAAAGTCATTCGGCAGGACCATTTCGGGGGTCGTCTTGGCGAGAGCGAAGGCATAAGAGACGTGAAGATAGGGATGGCAAGCGGGAAGAGAAATTTGGCCTCGAGGAGGGGTCATACTAGACGCAGCGGGTAGTATTGAGTGCCTCAGGGCACAGGCAGTTCGATGAAAAAGACGAGGAGCTAGAGCGGCTGTGTAGGCTAGTGTGAGATTTGGAGTTAGAAGCGAAGGATAGGCACCAAGGAAGAGGACGCGACGACCGAAACAGGAGGGCAGGTGCAGGTTGAGATCGCCATGGTATGGGATCCAATCAATCTGGGTCTCGTCGACACTGGCAACGTTCCCGGTCATAGGGGTCCCACCACTATCGAGACCAATCGCATTCGCGGGAACCTCGCTGTCGCAAGGATCGTTCACGATCAAGGGGATACGTGGACCGGGGATCCGACTCGCTCGAGAGCAACAACCGTATAATGCCGCAATGGATGCGATGAGCCGCGCTTTGCGAGGGGCAGCACGGTCCCCATTCTCTGATGACATCGAACGAGCCACAATGCCGAGCAAGTTCACACGCCCTCCATTCAATACCTACGATGGAAGAACAGACCTGGTTGAGCACGTCAGCCACTACATCCATATGATGTCCCTACATTCTTACAACGACGCGCTGATGTGCAAGGTGTTTCCATCCAGTCTTGGACCAACCGCTCTGAGATGGTTCAACGGACTGCGGAAGGAGTCCATTCACAATTTTGCCAAGTTAATCCAGGAGTTCGGTGTATAGTTCGTGACATGCAGCTGAGTGCTGCAGCCTGTAGATGCTTTACTATCAATGAAGATGAAAGTAGGGGAAACCCTCCGTAGCTATGCCAGCCGGTACTGGGATTTTTATAATGAAATAGGTGGGGGCAATGAAAAAATTGCAGCAAGCACCTTCCGGATGGGGCTGCCTGAAGACTCAGAACTACGGGAGTCACTGACAAAGAAGCCTCCCGAGGATATGAGACAGCTCATGAGACATATCGAGGAATATAAGCGCTTGGAAGATGACTGATTGCAGAGTAAAGGCAAAGCCCCGTCGGTAAACTGTCCTCGGTAGGGAGGTTTTCAGCCGAGATCTCGGAAGGATTTGAAGATACATTAGCCACTCTGGCAGATGGGGGAAGTGAGCTTGATGTTTAAGGAGCCAATGCACCGGATTATGGAGCGAATCAAGAATGAGCCTTACTTCAGGTGGCCGAACAAGATGGGAGGTGACCCCTTTCGGAGAAACCAGAATCTGTACAGCACCTATCACAAAGACAAGGGGCATACTACCGAGCAGTGTTGCATACTGAAAGACCATTTGGGGCAGTTAGCAAAGGCAGGACATCTGAAAGAGTTCGTAGTAGATGCCGATGTTCGGGGTACCGACATGGGCGTCTAGCAAAGGGGGAATCCTCTCCCACTGCCCTTGGGAGTAATTGAGATGATCCTCGTCACCCCAGGGGGATTGTTGGTGACCAAAAGGGGGGTGTTGACCGTCGCGCCCATGGTGGGTCCACCGGAAGTAGAGCCCACGAGGAAAAAGGCGAAGCATGCTCGGGAGACGCTTGCCTTCGATGAACAGGACTTAGAAGGAACGATATAACCACACGACGACGCACTAGTGGTCATGGCTCAGATGAGCGGTTTCTTGGTAAAACGGGTGATGATAGATCAAGGTAACAGAGCCGACATGATATATCCGGACTTGTTCAAAGGACTCGGATTAAAAAGTCAAGATCTGACAGAGTACAATACACCGCTGGTATCATTTGATGGGAGAATCGTGGTTCTTGAAGGACAGATTTCCCTGCCAGTGAGCATAGAGGGTAAAGAGGTCACAGTATTGTTCATAGTAGTCAACTCCTTCTCCCCTTACACGGCAATCTTGGGAAGGCCATAGATTCACGCCATAGGGGCTGTCCCCTCGACCTTGCACGTAAAGATTAAATTTCCTACGGAGCAGGGCGTCGCCGTGGTATGGGGATGCCAGAGAGTGGCAAGGCAATGCCTCGTCGCTGCAACAAATCTTGAAGGCGAGCTTGCCGAGCAAAAGGAAGCTACCGAGGAATCTCCGTTATAGCAATTATTGAAGCCCCGAAGAGAAGTGGGGGCTGAGGGTGCTGAGGAGCTTATAAGAGCCAAAATATTGCCGGATGCCGACAAGCATTTCCAGATAGGAGCTAGCATGACAACCAAAGAGAGGGTAGAAGTATTGTTGTGTCTTATACAGAATGTGGACGTATTTGCATGGAGTCCCTATGACGTGCCCGGGGTGGACCCCGAGTTCATCATCCATAAACTTAATGTGGACCTGTCGTTTCCCCCCAAGAAACAAAGGCCGAGGAGAGTGGCCAAAGAGCATGCAGAAGTGGTGAAGATAAAAGTTCAAAGGCTTAAAGAAGCAGGGGCAGTAAAGGAGATCTTCTTCCTGGAGTGGCTAGCGAATACTGTGGTGGTGAGGAAGAAGAATGGCAAATGGAGGGTATGTGTGGATTTCACGGATTTAAACCGAGCATGTCTAAAAGACCCATTTCCTATGCCGAAGATTGATCAGTTGGTAGATACCACCTGCGGACAACCGAGGATGAGCTTCCTGGACGCCTTTCAAGGGTACCATCAGATAGCCCTATCAGCCGAGGATTAGGAGAAGACGGCATTAATAACTCCTGACGCCAATTACCACTACACTGTGATGCCGTTTGGGCTAAAAAACACCAGGGCGACATATCAACAGATGGTGACAAGAATGTTCCGTGACAAAATTGGCCGAACAGTCAAGGTGTATATTGATGACATGGTGGAAAAAGCAAGCAGGAAGTACAACATGTGGAGGTTCTTAGGGAGGTGTTTGAGCGGTTACGGCAGCATAAGTTACGCCTGAATGTAGAAAAGTGTGCCTTTGGCGTAGGGGCTAGAAAATTTTTGGGGTACTTGATCTCCTGCCGAGGAATTGAGGTTAATCCGGACCAGATCGAGGCCGTGAAGCATTTCAAATCCCTGAGCAATCCAAAGGAAGTGCAAGTCTTGATAGGGATGCTGGTAGCCCTCAATCGGTTCATCTTCAAGTTCTCGGACTGATGTTGGCCATTCTATCAACTTCTAAAGAAATGGAAAAAGTTTCAATGGAATGACGAATGCAAGGAAGCTTTCCAGGGTCTAAAGGAATACTTAACACATGCGCCAGGGCTGACCGCCTCGGAGCTCGGGGAAGATCTGTATATGTACCTCTCGGTATCCGATCATACCGTAAGTGCCGTATTGCTAATGGACCAGGGGGTGCAATAGCCTGTGTACTACGTCAGTAAAACCCTTGTGGACTCGGAAACTAGATACTTGCCCTTGGAGAAGTTGGTATTGGCACTGGTACACACCACGAGGAAAATGCCTCAGTATTTCCAGGCCCATACCGTATACGTACTGACCAAATACCCACTGCTGTCGTTATTGAAAAGATCTGACTTCACGGGGCGAATAGCGAAGTGGGGAACTCGGCTGGGAGCTTTTGACGTGTGGTACAGGCCGAGAAAGCAATTAAGGGGCAGGTTTTAGCAGATTTCCTGGCTGAGTTTTCACCTAGAGCCCCACGAGAAATGGTCTGTCAATTGGATTGTCGCCCGTGGAAGGTGTACGTGGACGACGCATCTAGCTCCACGGGGTCCGGCGTTGGGGTGGTCATGATTGGCCCCGAGGAAATAAAGTTGGAGCATTCGTTCAGGTTGAGATTCAAAGCCTCCAACAGTGAAGCTGAATACGAGGCCTTGCTGGCCGGGTTGAGGGCAGTCTCAAGTTTCGGTGCCTGGAACGTGGAGATATATTCGGATTTGCGTTTGGTGGTTAATCAAGTCCAGGGCAGCTTTGAAGCCAGAGATCCCTTATGAGGGCGTATTTGGAGCAGGCAAAGCAACCCATGTCTAAAATCGGCACTGTAAGGTTAATCTAAGTGGCCCGGACACAGAATAGGCACGCCGATTCCTTCGCCACACTGGCATCATCAGTAACCGAGGATATACCTCGGCGGATAAGAGTGGAGCTGGTTCCAAAGCCGAGCATCGGGGTAACCAGAAACTCGAGGGGTGCGGGGGTCTATATCACAGCGATTACAACACTTGGGCGTAGTTGGATGGATCCCATCATTGACTACCTAGCCGAGGATCGAGTTCCACCTGACGAAAAAGAGGCGGGAAAAATCTGCAGAGTGGCCCCTCAGTATTGGCTATCATCCGACAGAAAGTTGTATCGGAGATTCTATGGGGGACTGTATCGCTTATGCTTACACCCCACGAAGGTGGGCGAGCTCTTAGCCGAGCTCCACGAAGGAGTGTGCGGCAGTTATGTGGGGGACGGTCATTGGCACACTGGGCGATGACTCAAGGATTTTGGTGGCCTAAGATGCAAAAGGACGACGCCTAGTATGCCCGCAAGTGTGAGCAGTGTCAGAAGCATGCCCCCGTGATCCACCAGCCGGCTGGCTACTTGAACCCAGTAAGCAGCCCATGGCCTTTTGCACAGTGGGTGCTGGACATACTCGGGCCTTTTCCCCAGGCAACAGGTAACCGGCGATTCGTCATGGTGGCTGTTGATTATTTCACCAAGTGGGTGGAGGCGGAAGCCTTGGCTAACATCCGGGACGTGGACGTAAAGAAATTTGTGTGGAAGAACATAATCACCAGATTTGGAGTGCTGAAAATCTTTATCTCTGACAACGGTCTGCAATTTTACAACCGGGCTTTCCATGATTTCTGTAGAGATCTCGGCATCAAAAATTGGTATTCTACTCCAGCGTACCTTTAGAGCAATGGCCAAGCCGAGGCAATAAATAAAGTAATTGTGAATGGGTTGAAGAAAAGATTAGAAGGTGCAAAGGGGAATTGGGTCGAGGAGCTGCCTAGCGTCTTGTGGGCATACCGAACGACGCCTAGGAGGTCCACGAGGGAGACCCCGTTTTCCCTCACATACGGAACCGAGGCCGTAATACCGACCGAGGTAAATCTGTGCAGCGCACGAGTATTTGGATTTAACCCCGGCCTGAACGATGAGCTGCTGGTTGAACGTTTGGATAGGTTAGAGGAATGCCGTGAAGCTGCGACTATACAGCTCGCGGAGTACCAGCAGAAACTTGCCAGGAGATATAACCAAGGTATAAGAGCGAGAGAGTTTAGCGCCGGGGACTTGGTATTGAGAAAGGCTGTAGGAAACATGCGAGACACGAATTCTGGGAAATTAGCGCAAACTTGGGAGGGGCCATACAGGGTTATTGCCGTTGCTGGCACGACGCTTATTACTTGGAAGAACTAGACGAGAAGCCACTACCCCGACCGTGGAACGTTCGCAATTTGAAGAAGTTTTACCACTAACTGGCTACACGCCAAGTTCTAAAGCTATGCGAAATGCTGTACATGTTCTGCTAATGTGAATAGTAATGTTTAAGCTTGCAAATTTGTGTTATCCTTGACCACCGTTTCAAACTATAGTACCGAGCAGGTGTAAACCTTAAATTCTTCTAAGGACAGAAACCTGTTGCCCGATTCAAACTATAGTACCGAGCA
This sequence comes from Quercus glauca, assembly GCA_023736055.1. Classification (NCBI taxonomy): domain Eukaryota; kingdom Viridiplantae; phylum Streptophyta; class Magnoliopsida; order Fagales; family Fagaceae; genus Quercus; species Quercus glauca. The sequence goes on from CM043317.1 coordinate 23,426,294, forward strand.
GGTGTAAACCTTAAATTCATTTAAGGACAAAAACCTACTACCCTGTTCAAACTATAGTACCAAGTAGGTGCACACCTTAAATTCATCTAAGGACAGAAACTTGCTGCCCGGTTCAAACTATAGTACCGAGTAGGTGTACACCTTAAATTCTTCTAAGAACAGAAACCTGCTGCTCGGTTCAAACTACAACACCGAGCAGGTGTAAACCTTGAATTCATCTAAGGACAAAAACTTGCTGCCCGGTTCAAACTATAGTACCGAGCAGGTGTACACCTTAAATTCTTCTAAGGACAGAAACCTGCTGCCCGGTTCAAACTACAACACCGAGCAGGTGTAAACCTTAAATTCATCTAAGGATAGAAACCTGCTGCCCGGTCCAAACTACAATACCGAGTAGGTGTAAACCTTAAATTCTTCTAAGGACAGAAACCTACTGCACGGTTCAAGCTATATTACATAGCAAGCGGATCTACACGTCAAATCCCCGTTAAATACAGAAAACGGATTCAACTACCCAGACCACTACAACATGGGTACGAAGCAAGCAAAACGCAAAAATCTTAATAGAAGAGCATAAATGAACAATATTCCGTCCACAAAACATAGCAAACATCCAAAATATCAAACCAAATAAGAAAAGCAATTGTTCAATCACCACAGCCCGGCGACATAGGCGTTCCGATTAAAAGATATAAAATAAAATAAAATCAAAGGGACAAGAAAAGCTTCAGCAAATAGGGGAGATCACGGTTCGACATCTTAAGAGGTGGAATTTGCGAGCTGTGCATAGACATCGGACCCTGCAAAGTCCTGTCGCGGCAGAGTCTGTACGGGGTCCCGCAGGAGCTGATCTCCAAGGAGAAGCTGGCTGGCCACCTCCGTCTCCTCCAACTCCACGTGGGCGTCAATTTGCTCCACCAATTCCCTCAGGCTGGTTGGTTCTTCTTCATCAACGAGCCCTTGAGGAGCTTGAGGCACAGGAGTGGGGATAGGGAAAGGAATTTGGCCGGGGTCCCTCAAAGGGGAGTCCTCGGGAACCCCCATAGCCTGCAGAGTGGCCAGCCACCCCTCTTCAAAGCCGAGCTTCCGAGTGTCCCTTATTACCGGTTCTGCCGAGTTCTCCGTATCGGCGAAACCCTCATTATACCACTTGCTCTCGCTTGCCTCCAAGGCCTCTCGGAGATCAGTTAGCTCCTTGGACCACACACTGTTCAAGCTCTCGGCTTCCGCTAACCGGAGCTCGATGTCCCCCACGCGGGTTTGCAACTCCGCGTACCTTTTCTCCGCATCCGCTTTCGCCTTCTCGGCCACGGCAGCCTTCTTTTCTGCCGTCGCAACAGCTACGGAATTCTCCTTTGCATTAGCATCAGCCACGTCCTTTAGAGCCTTCTCCCGACCAGCATCCTCGGCAAGATCACTAACGTGTCTATCAAGTATGCACGCCAGTTGCGCGGCCTGATGATGTGATAAGAACGGGAACCAAATCCCAGTAGACAGAATACTAAAAAAAAAAACTTGAATTTACTTACCGCGATAGTGTGCCACTGCAGCCTCTTTCCCATCGATTCAGTCGTCCCCTCTTCTAATGCCCGCACGTCCTCGGGGAGTAGTAGGCCGCGTGCCAACGTCTAAGCAACGTGACTGCCCGCCCCCTTCCCCTAAATGTGCACGCTTGCATTCGAGGGAAGCAGTTTGCCGTCCAGCATAAATGAGGGCTACCACGCGGGTACGGCATGGGAGGTTGATTCCACATGCGTCCCAATCTGGACCGAAGACTCACGAATTACAATACCACTAGAAGGTTGGGGAGGAGTCTTCGTGGGCGTATCGCTTGGGACAACCGGGGTCTGCTCAGTTGTGCACGGCCTTTTTCTTTGCTGAATAGGTGTTGCCAGTGGAGGAGGAGGGGTTTGGCTGCGGCCCTGGGGCTGTTGCTGCTACGCGGTTTGCCCGGCCCCGAGGATGAAACGGCTGATTGACATTGTCCTCCGAGTCACCATCTCTTTGTCTCGGCCTTGTTCAGTTTTAGCAACTACTTCTTCGGCTTCTTGGGGAGGGGCTTCTTGATCAACAGGGCCTTTTGGTTGGACAGGTGCTCCTTTCTGAATTTGGTCGTAGGCACGCTCTCGGCGAGCTCGGGACACGCGCTTGGCAGACTCGTCCCGTATAGGTTGGCGCTCGTCAGAACAGATATACTGTGGGCCTTGATTATGGGCCTCTCCTACTGTAAATTTCGCGGAAGAAAATTTGCATGTCGAACGTCAATATAGGATAGGAGCGGGCTATCGACTAGCAGGGCTTGGCTGAAAGCTTGCCAGGTAGAATACACAGGATTTATCCCGAGTATCAAGTGGGACGCTCGGAGCTGTCCGTCTGTATGGACAAAGATCTCAGACCTGAGCACAAAGTTCAAGTCCCGTACGTGCACAACCCTGATGTCCGGGACGAACACTCTGCCGTCTGCAAATATCAACACAGATAAACGTGAAAGTAAATAAAAAGGTTTTACAACGAAAAACATTCATATGATCGACGAAGTAAATATGAAATGAAAACAGGTCAAATGATCAGGACGAACCCACTTCGCGTTTGGTGAGGGGGTTGGGGAAGTCACCGGCAAACCAATTGCTGCGCACCCTAACGAACTCCCTGGCAGAGTTCCTATTTGAGTCAGGTAGGCAGGAGATCAGCCGTACCCTCATGTCTCTTACTTTTAGGTAATAATTTGTTTTCTTTGCCCCACATAAACTGTACATATGGTTTATGTCATGTTGGTCTAACTGCAAATCGAATATCTGATTCAAACGCCTCACACAACTCACCACACGATAAAAGTTGGGAAGAAGCTGGTCGGGGCACAGTCCATAGTACCTAAGGGTGTTGATTAGAAGGGGGTTTACAAGAAACCTCACCCCACCCTCTAAAATCGCCGTCAAGGGAAAAAAGGCAGTATTGCCCCCTCTGTGGAGAGCTATTTCACTCTAATGGCAATAAGTTATCTCCACATCCCTGGGAATATCAAAAGCTTGCCTGAAAGTGGCTAAGGCCGCACCCGTGTCCAGAAGATACGAGTATCCCATCCTAAACTCTAAGAGAATAATGAATGAAAATACGGAGGTAAAAGGGGGAATGTAAAGAACTTACTTGGGGTTCTAAGGTGAAGGTAGATTCTGGGCTGGAGTATAAATGTGCGGATGAATGCACGGCAGAGAAGGAAACACAGTGAGTAGAAAGCAAAAAGTAGAAGAGTGGTTTAGAATGAACTTTTTATAGGAGATCCCAGGGGAGTGCGCAGCAGTTAATTAGCCGTTATGAGGACTAATTAGCAGCCGTTCCGATTCCCACGCCAACTAAAGCCTGCACCGCCTTGGTTCACGAAACGTCAGGTAATAATGAGGGTTTATCCAGATGGCCAGATTCGGCGCACCTTTTTAGGGGCAAATTAATGGAACTTTGGGGCATTCCAGACGTCACTTCACCGAGCGTAGATAGCGTGCGCCCTCTTGGATTCCTTGATTCCTGCCGAGCCCCGGTCACGAATCAAGGGGGGGCTATTGTGCGGCACCCAACACCCGGGCCCATTTGGGCTCCAATACGTGGGCAAAACGTTTGGGCCCTGTCTCCGCTAACCCAAAGAGCCCAGCCCATATTCGTGCAGGCAATTGGTCCAGTCCACTCAGTAAAGGCCCTGCCGGGCATAAAGTCCCCAAGCGCCAAAAGAGAGGGAGATAAGCAGATACGCTAACTCTCACTTGCCTGGCAGTTTTCCGCGGTACGAGGTCGCCGAGCTGTCCACGAAAGGAGGAACCAAGTTCCAAAGCCATCACCACCTAACCATCCACTTACCATCAACTACATTAGACCTCCCACCGCACCTGCAGAGAAGCAATGATGGCCACTCCATTAAGAGGGAACTATAAATATGAGAACAAGAGAAGGAAATGGGGGTGGGAAAAACGAGAGAAAGAGGGGAGGAAGTTTGGTAGTTAGAATTACCCATAGTAGGAAACCCTCAAACCCACAATAAAAATAAGTTGTGAGCCCAAAAGGTAAAGTCCAACAGCCTCACATTGGGCGTGCATAAATATATATATATATATATATATATATATGTATGTATATATATATATATATGTATGTATATATATATATATATATATATATATATTTATATATATAGATTAGTCAACTACAAACAAGGCTAATTGTAAACAAAAAGGATGATTATAAGGATAAGCAAATAGAGTTTTTGTGTCTTAAAGTGGAGATCCCTTCTTTTAAATGAAAGCCCTTATATTTGTACTTGCAACTTGGTTATATATATGTGTGTGTGTAGATATATATATATATATATATATATAGAGAGAGAGAGAGAGAGAGAGAGAGGATTCAAGTTACACTTTGTACAAGTGTAATTTTTGTTTTTGTTAGTGTTACATCACTCATTTTTTAATTGGTTTAATATATTCAAAATCATAACAATGGATTGTACATTTTTGTTGTTTTTAAAATGCATGCTGTAGGGACCAGAAAAACTAGCAGCCCAACCCCACTTAGAATAGTGGTTGGATTAGTCCAACCGTGGCTCAAAACAATGAATTTATAAGCGATGTTCTCAATTTGTTGACAACAAACACTTTGATAGCCAGTATTCTCCCCAAGCAATGATCCACAAATTGATGCACAGCCACCAAGATTCTCCCCAATTAGAACATTTTGCATGCTTATTCCAGTCACCTATAGACAGGAAGTATAAGCATACACTAACTTCAAGCTTAATGGCCTTTTCATTTCTGCCCGTATGCCCTCACAGGTCTCATCTTACCTATTTCATCAGACACAACAGCTTAATTAAATGAACATATTCAATCAAATGCACAGTACAATTAGCTCAAGATGATGGGCAGTGTAGACAAATTACATACCGTCACCGGTCCCCGCAATCGGGAGCATGCGTAGGAGGGCGTCGCGATCTCCGCAAACCCTCCACTGGCTAAATGTCCTCACTCGATATCTACTTAATCTGTATAGCCTCTTCGTGGGGGGTTGGAGGTGAAGGTCCCATGGTGGGCTCTGCATGCACTAGAGGTAGGGTAGGCATGCCTAGTGTGGGGACAAATATGCATCCATCATCATGGGCGGATCCACTGAACACTAGGGGCGACATACGGGGGGATTTTTGAGGGGCCTCGTACTCCTAGCTAGCACCATGGGACATAATGTGGGATGGCCTAGTAGCATCACCGGCGGTGTGGGATGGCTCGATGCCATCGTCAGAGAATACCCAATCACCTTGACGCCATGATTCTTCTACACAAGACTCATCCCTTTCCTTATAGATGGGTTCCAGCTCGGTCGCACGTCTAGGACTAGCTTGACCACCTCCTCGAGAACCACCACTTCGCCCGCCTCGACCTGAGGCCTGTGTATGAATGTCGGATCCTTTCGCAAGCGTATCTACCAATTTAAGTCAGCCCAGCTCGTCCATAACCTCTAGTGTAAACTTAAGATCATTGTACATGTCGGACCCTTGGTCGCACCTTTGTAGAGACCTAAGCATCGTCCGAACTTGCAAAACAAGGGTGTCATAAAAGTAGGAACGCAGGTATGATGCAAAACTATAATAAAGGGTCATGTGAAATTATCTTTTTATTAACTTAAAAGTAATTTTGGTTACAATGTAATGAAACATGAAGGGTTTTAAAAGGTCAAAAATGAAATAACTTTAAACTTAAAATGTCAATAGTGTACAATTCATATGCTTTCTCAATAGTAAAGTATTTTCATGTTCTTTCCAATGTCTTCCTCAAATCCCAAGCAAGGATGATCCTTACAACTTTTTAATATAAGGCAAGGAAAATATTTGATAGGAATTGCATTAGGCATTACATTTACGGTAACTTGTTATTCAAACTTATAGTACTTGACAGTTTTTTCCTATAATGTAATTTTTGAATATTACAAATATCAAGGTGATTTGGAATTTGGATACTACATAGAGATTTAATGGCAATAATTATTGTGAAGTTTTGAATACATGATAAACATGCTGAAGATATTTAATCAAACAATGGTTTCAACAAAGGTTCAAGAATTGTTTCCTCACCATGAGTTCCCAATACACAGACTCTATTGTTATGTACCGCCTTGTGCTGCCATTGTACCATGTCATGTACTCAAAGAGGTACGTCGTATCATCGTCCAGGAGAGGGGCAATGCGAACAAGTTGCCCTCGGTTACCCTATTGCTGAATATGGGCATCATGTTCTGCCACCCAATCCTTGTCCCATTTACCCTGGATGGATATCTTGTGAAGGTCGATCAACATATCCATGACCTCTGGAGCCGGTTGCTTCATCCTAAATTGATGGAGGACCCGCTCGGGATGATGCCCCTCCATTATCCAAAAGTATATCAATGACACCTCGGCCCTCCAAATATGCTGCCCGGCAGTGCAATCCGCAGGCAGGGAGCCCAGTGCATGAGTGTACGGCTCCCATACAATCTGCATAAATGGATTGTTAGTTTAGTGATTATGTGAAGATGGATGGTTGTCATTTGTTATGGAACTTAAGAGTATTTATAAGCAATTTGATTACTAGTACACTACGATTTAGGATTTGAAATATTTAAACACAGGCAGGTTTATGACAACATCGAGTTATTCCCCCTAAAATGCACACTAGAAAAATGCTACCATGCAACTAGTTAACCCAGTCATGTACAAGTTGCATATAAATTTCACACTTAATACAGGCTTTTCATAGCAACTAGACATATCAAAGATGACGTTGTGTAGAACCAATCATTCCAGAGACCTCAATATTAAGAAATTATAAATGTGATATATAAGATATAAAACACTAAAATCTAGTTTATTACCAAAAGGTTGAGATAAAAAGCAAAAAAGAAAAAAAGAAAAAAAAAGAAATAGGTTAGAGCCAAACACACTAATATTTTAATTGGGTTTCATTGACACCGTACATACACTAACACACTAATATTTTCCCTTGTTTCATTGACACCGTGCATACACTAACCTTAATAGCTTTGTAACTAACTGGAATTTTTGGTGTTTGCTAAAACGTTCAAGGTTAAAATTTATTCTTTTCATTATTTTAACTGTGGAGTTATACACATATAAAAGTTACTGACCAATAATTCATGAAATATTAGATAATGCATGGGATCATGTTTTTAACTTATTATATATTTATATCTACAAAGGGTATTGTGGGTGAGAAAGCCCAACGCCATATGTTGGGCCTGGGGCCTAATTTAAGTATCACTTCATGTCCGAAAAGGCTAAAGGGATCAGCGCTTTACCATCCTGGTGAAAACGTAGCCAAGAAGGGACGGATGTTGCGTCCGAAGACAACCTGGCTGGTCCGAAGAGGTTCCTCTCATCGGATCTCAGGAGAACTTGGTCAAGTGGATATACTGAAGATTCCTCGGTAAGGGGTGAGCTCTGGGCATGCCTAAGTGCGGGAATATCATGAAATATCTTAAAAATAAAGCTGCTACCACCACATTTAATGCACTACAGCAACTTTTCTGGCCGCATTTATGTGGAGAAGACACCTGAACAGTGCATCCTCAACCACAACCACTCACTGCAGTTTAAAGCAAACTTCTGATGTGACTAGTACTCAAGTGGACGCTTAGATGAAGAACAAGTGTGCGGTGAAGATGATATGGAAAGTGTATATATAAAGGAAATAGGTCTCACAGAAAGGGGGGGAGAAAAATTTTGTATTCACTAAGTTGATAAGCTGATAAACCTCTTCGGACCCAAGAGGACTTTTATTAAATATTAGTTTGAATGCCTCTTTACCCTTATTCGTGTACATTGAATCGTTGCTAAATCCATAACTAGCCCAGCTGTTTAACCCATTCTCTACAAATTCATTGTTGAGAATTCGTTGGGCTCACGATACGCAAAGTTGGTGCCTAGCCCATCAAATTTTAACCCTACAATTGGCGCCATCTGTGGGAAACAGCTTGAGCAAAGGTGGAAGCAACACCTCAAGGATGGCTGAACCAAGGCAACGACCAGCGGAGTCCAAGTCATCGCAGTACACCGATCCTTTTCTTAACCTGGAAAAGAGGCAGGATCGTGAGGGTAGCGTACACACCGCACGTGACGATCGAAATCAGTCGTATGGAGAGAGCCACATGTCCCACACAGAGAAAAACCAAAGCATGCAGAAAGAAATTGATAGGTTAAAGAGGGAGTTGCGCCATGCGAAGAGGAAGCGCAGCCCCTCGTACTCTAATGAAGATTCTGAGGACGAACAAGATGTTGTCTACAAGCAGAAACATCGAACGCCAGTCAGCGAGTCCTTTACCTATGAGGAAATGCGCCATCATGGGGGGAACCCTCGGAACCCCTTACCTAGGGGCGAAGGGAACGACGCTATGAGTAAAGCCCTGGACCAGATTTCCAGATCTCCCTTTACATGTAACATCGAGAATGCTAGACTTCCTCGACATTTCCACCAGCCTACATTCACCATCTACAACGGCCGGACAGACCGAGTAGAACATGTGAGCCATTTTAGCCAGAGGATGGCCGTCCACTCCAGGGACGAAGCCCTAATGTGCAAGGTCTTCCCATCCAGCTTGGGACCGATAGCCATGAGATGGTTTGATAGCCTGAAGGCAAACTCTATAAGCTCTTTCCAAGAGCTAACTCAGGCATTTGGTTCGCGTTTTGTCACATGCCGAAGGGTTCCACAATCCATGGCTTCCCTATTATCTGTCAGTATGAAAGGGGGTGAGACTTTGAAGTCATACTCGGATAGGTTCTGGGAACGTATAATGAGATGGAGGAGGATTGGGACTTGGTGGCCATCAGCTCTTTTAAGCTGGGCCTCCCCACTGAGCACCACTTGAGAGCGTCTCTAACGCGCAAACCTGCTACCAGTATATGCCAGTTGATGGATAGGATTGACAAGTACAAAAGGGTTGAAGAAGACCAACAGTAGAGCAAAGGAAAGGATAAGGTTATCCCTCAGGAGGGGAGGGATTTCAGGTCGGACAGGCAGAACCACAACAGGCCGAGAAAGGACTGGATCGGACAAAGTACAGCGAACTTCCAGACGGTCAATGCCGTTTTTCGCGAGCCAGTACACCAAGTCCTGGAGATATTAAAAAATGAACCGTTCTTCAAATGGCCGAACAAGATGGTCGGAAACCCTGAAAGGCGTAACCACAATCTTTACTGTCAATATCACCTTGACCATGGGCATACTACTGAGGACTGCAGGAGCCTGTGGGACCATCTGGATCAGCTGGTCAGCGAAGGCAGGTTAAAGCAACTTCTACACCACTCATACGGTCAGGGAAATCAGGCAAATGCCGGACCTAGGAGGGGCGATTCTGTAAAACCTCCCTTGGGTACAATCAATGTCATTTTTGCCGCACCAGGGAGGACGGGGTCTTGCCCCTCCAGAGTATTGTCGGTTGCTCGGATGCCCTCGGAGAGTGTTAACAGAGAGCCGAAGAGGCCTAGGATTGAGGTTCCAGTTTTGGGATTTTCAGACGAGGACAAAATCGGGACTATACAGCCGCATGATGACGCCCTGGTAGTTACTCTGAGAATAGGTAGATACGACGTGAAGAGGGTGATGGTAGATCAGGGCAGCGCTGTAGAGATAATGTACCCAGACCTATATAAAGGGCTAAACTTGTCTCCCAAAGACCTAACTCCGTACAGTTCCCCTTTAGTCAGTTTTGATGGCAAAGTGATCATTCCGAAGGGCCAAATCAGACTACCTGTGCAAACCGGACCTGAGACGGTGGAGGTAGATTTCATAGTGGTGGATGCCTACTTACCCTACACTGCTATTGTGGGCAGACCTTGGCTTCATACCCTCGGGGCCGTATCCTCCACACTTCATCAGAAGATTAAGTATCCGTTCGAAGGGATAGTCAAGGAGATCCGATGAGATCAGTCTACGTCCAGGCAATGTCTAGTGGCAGCTATCCAACACAAACCTCAGGCTGAGCCCTTGGACTGTAACAAAGAGAGTTTATAGAAATTAAAACCTTTGGTGCTGGACACCGAAACCTCGGTCGAAGAAGTAGAGTGCGAAAACTTGGTAAGGATAGTTGTTGATAACGATCCAGAGAAGTTTTTTCAAGTCGGATCCATGCTGCCTCCTCAAGAGAAGGAAGAGCTGATAGAGTTCCTTAGGGCAAACGTTGATGTATTTGCATAGGACTCTGCGGAAGCCCCGGGGGTAAGCCCAGATTTTATTTGCCACCATCTAAACGTTAATCCCACCATCGTTCCCAAGAAGCAACCGCTCCGGCGTCCATCGAGGGAACACGCAGATGCGGTCAGGGAGAAAGTGATAAAACTCAAATAGGCAGGGGCTATTAAGGAAATTTTTTTACCCCGAATGGCTGGCTAACACAGTGGTGGTAAAAAAGAAAAGCAGAAAATGGCGGTTGTGCGTGGACTTCACTGATCTTAATAGAGCTTGTCCGAAGGATCCGTTTCCCATGCCGAAGATAGATCAACTGGTTGATGCTACTGTTGGAGCTACTGTTGGACACCCTTAGATGAGTTTCTTAGATGCATTTTAAGGTTATCATCAGATACCACTGTCTCTCATTGATCTGGAGAAAACAGCTTTCGTAACCCCTGTAGGGAATTACCACTACAAGGTAATGCCGTTCGGCTTGAAAAACGCAGGAGCTACCTATTAGAGAATGATGACCAGAATGTTTGAGCCGCAACTGGGCAAAAGCATGGAGGTTTATATTGATGACATGGTGGTGAAAAGCAAGGTCATAGCCGAGCACATTGGGGATCTTAGGGATGTTTTTGAAATCCTGAGGGGACACAGGTTGCGCTTGAATACATCCAAGTGTTCGTTTGGTGTTGGATCAGGTGAATTCTTAGGGTATATGGTCACTCACAGGGGAATCGAAGTTAACCCCGATCAGATAAAGGCCATCAACAACTTGCGAGCTCCTCAGAACCCCAAGGAAATTCAAAAGCTGACGGGGATGACTGCTGCCCTTAACAGGTTCATTTCCAGATCAGCAGATCGGTGTAGGCCTTTCTTCTCATTGATCAATAAGTGGAAGGGTTTCGAATGGACGGAGGAATGTGCTGTGGCTTTTCAGCAACTTAAGGACTACTTGGCTCGGCCACCAATCATGTCCAGTCCTGAACCAGATGAGGTCTTGTTTACTTACATCGCCGTCGCTCCTAATGCTGTGAGCTTGGTGTTGATACGGACGGACTATGGAGTGCAAAAACCAATCTACTACGTAAGTAAGTCACTGCATGAAGCTGAAATCCGTTATTTGCCACTAGAGAAGGCCATCCTAGCTGCAGTGCTCGATACGAAGAAGTTGCCTCACTATTTTCAAGCCCACAACGTCATAGTCCTCACCCAACTTCCGCTCAGAGCAATACTCCGAAGCGCAGACTACACGGGAAGGATTGTCAAATGGGGGACGATCCTAGAGGCTTTTGATATCAAGTATATGCCTCGCACATCAGTGAAGGGTCACAGAGCCCCATTTAGAGGAAGTAACACAAATCCTAGGCACGGAAGGAAGGCACGTTGGTATGGTTTCTTCACGGAGCCCTTTGCCCTGGGAAGTGTACGTAGATGGCGCATCAAATCAGAGAGGCTCAGGAGTGGGGCTAGTGCTGATATCCCCTGAGAGAATTATCATTGAAAAAGCCTTAAGGCTGGACTTCTCAACAACGAATAATGAGGCAGAATATGAGGCTCTATTGATGGGGATGAAGATGGTATGAAGGATGGGAGGAAAGTCCGTTGAGATATTCTCGGACTCAAGGTTGATCGTCGGCCAAGTGCTGGGAGAATTCGAAGCGAAAGATGAAAGGATGCAGGGGTACTTGAGCCTAGCTAAGTCCCTGCAGTTCGAGTTTGAATCTTTTAACCTACGGCACATCCTCAGAAGTAGTAATACACATGCCGATTCATTAGCCACCCTAGCCACCTCTTCGGCACAGGAATTACCAAGGGTTATCCTCATTGAGGATATGCAGAGACCCACAGAGTTAAGAAAAAAGGCAGTCCAGGTCCATCACGTCAGGGCCGACGAGTGCTGGATGGATCCTATCATCAAGTTCTTGAAGGATGATGTCTTGCCCGAAGAAAAAGGGGAAGCAGACAAAGTACAGAGGAAAGCTACGAGGTTCTGGTTGTCCGAGGACCACAAACTGTATAAACGTTCCTGTTTAGGTCCATACTTACTGTGCATGCACCCTGAAGCGGCCGAGTCACTACTGGAGGAATTGCATGAGGGGATCTGTGGGAGCCATACTGGAGGTAGGTCCTTAGCCCACCGAGCCATCACGCAGGGTTATTGGTGGCCATATATGCAAAAAGAGGCCCACGAATACGTTAAAAAGTGCGACCAGTGTTAACGGTTCGCGTCGAACATACATCAGCCCGGCGGTACCCTCAATCCACTATCCAGCCCTTGGCCTTTTACTCAATGGGGATTGGATATCGTAGGCCCATTCCCTAAGGCAGCAGAAAACAAGAAGTACTTGCTGGTCGGAACAGACTACTTCACCAAGTGGGTAGAAGCTGAACCTTTAGCAAATATCAGGGACGTAGACGTAAAGAAGTTCATCTGGAAGAGCATCATCACCAGATTTGGAGTCCTACATACCCTCATCTCGGACAACGGGATTCAGTTTGATAGCAAAGCTTTCAGGGGTTATTGTAGTGAGCTGGGAATCACAAACAGATACTCCATTCCTGCCTATCCCCAGGGAAATGGACAGGTCGAAACTGTTAATAAAGTCATAGTCAATGGGCTAAAGAAGAGGCTGGATGATGCGAAGGGAAGGTGGGTAGAAGAACTACCCTACGTATTGTGGGCATATAGAACTACGCCTCGCAGGTCTACTGGAGAGACCCCCTTTTCAATGACCTATGGGGCTGAAGCTATTATACCTCTGGAGACTGTATTTCCAACATACAGGACTAGCTCCTTTGATCCAATTAACAACGATGGGCAATTGGAAAAGAGTTTGGATCTGATTGAAGAACGAAGGGAAAATACAATGGCCCGATTAGCGCATTACCAGCAGAAACTCAAGTAGGGCTATGACGCCAATGTGAGGCTGAGACCCCTAGAGCCTGGTGATCTGGTCCTAAGGAAGGTGGTAGGTAATGCAAAGAATCCAGCATGGGGAAAACGGGGACCAAACTGGGAAGGTCCGTATCGTATTACTTCGAGGGCTGGCGTTGGAGCGTATTTCTTAGAAGACCTGGATAATCATGTAGTGCCCTGGCCATGGAATGTAAATAACCTCAAAAGGTACTACTATTAAAGGAATTCTTCGTTCAGTCATGCTACCATTTTATTGTACTAATGAGTCTCTAAAGTGTTTAAACGTAAATTCAATCATGCCTGTAGTCCTCGGACCAGATGATTTGGGTTAGTTAACACTCATTCTCGTTCCTCTAAAGTGTTTAAACTTAAATTCAATCATGCCTGTAGTCCTCGGACCAGATGATTTGGGTTAGTTAACACTCATTCTCGTTCCTCTAAAGTGTTTAAACTTAAATTCAATAATGCATGTAGTCCTCGGACCAGATGATTTGGGTAAGTTAACACTCATTCTCGTTCCTCTAAAGTGTTTAAACTTAAATTCAATCATGCCTGTAGTCCTCGGACCAGATAATTTGGGTTAGTTAACACTCATTCACGTTCCTCTAAAGTGTTTAAACTTAAATTCAATCATGCCTGTAGTCCTCAGACTAGATGATTTGGGTTAGTTAACACATTCACGTTCCTCTAAAGTGTTTAAACTTAAATTCAATCATGCCTGTAGTCCTCGGACCAGATGATTTGGGTTAGTTAACACTCATTCACGTTCCTCTAAAGTGTTTAAACTTAAATTCAATCATGCCTGTAGTCCTCGGACCAGATGATTTGGGTTAGTTAACACTCATTTACGTTCCTCTAAAGTGTTTAAACTTAAATTCAATCATGCCTGTAGTCCTCGGACCAGATGATTTGGGTTAGTTAACACTCATTCGCGTTCCTTTAAAGTGTTTAAACTTAAATTCAATCATGCCTGTAGTCCTCGGACCAGATGATTTGGGTTAGTTAACACTCATTCACGTTCCTCTAAAGTGTTTAAACTTAAATTCAATCATGCCTGTAGTCCTCGAACCAGATGATTTGGGTTAGTTAACACTCATTCACGTTCCTCTAAAGTGTTTTAACTTAAATTCAATCATGCCTGTAGTCCTCGGACCAGATGATTTGGGTTAGTTAACACTCGTTCACGTTCCTCTAAAGTGTTTAAACTTAAATTCAATCATGCCTGTAGTCCTCGGACCAGATGATTTAGGTTAGTTAACACTCATTTACGTTTCTCAAGTATTACTGCCTACGTTATTAGTCTGGTCTGGTGTTTGATGGAATATGCAAATTTAAGCTCAATTACGTCAACTATTGTTATTATAAGGCCCCGTTCAGCCACGTTCAAAAGATTACCATGGTTTTGGGTGATTCTCGGTTATCAAACTGTCGTTATTAGTCGTGAGGGCGCAATTTAACCTATAACATAAAACCAACAAAGACAAAAAGTAAACCATTTCATTCATTAATGGGTCCTAACTATTACAAATTGAAAAAAGTGCACCCTAAGCCTTTTTCTAAGGCACTGGGTCAGTTGTTGGCAGATCGCCCGCATCGCCGGTCTGAAGAGGTGCCTGACTTGTCTCAGCTAGAACTGTAGGATTCTGAATGGCCGTGGAAGCTTCCAAGGTAACTGGCAGGTCGCAGATGTCAGGATGGTAGTAAACACTCCCAGGCTACCTCAGGGCAGACTCTGGGGGGACTCCAGCCGCATCAAGGCCCTTGCCCCACGTGATGTCGCAATACTCCCTGCAGACCTTAACAAACTCCTCGGTCAGCCTCGTTTGGGTCTCTTGCACCCCCAGCATGTAGGCAGCCTGCTTCTCAGCCTCAACTGCTTCCTTGGCCAATTGAGCATCCTCCTTTGCCAATTTAGCAGCGTCCTTGGCTTTGGTAAGCTCAGCCCGAAGTTCTTTCACCAACGCCCTCTCTGTTTCCAGATTGATTTTAGTGGTATACAGCTTCTGGCATTGGTCTTCGGCTTGCTTTGCAGCATTCTTCAGTCCTACCTCCAGACTTTTCTTTGCCTTTGCCTCCTTCAGTTGCTCGGAGATGCGGGCGCACTCGTCTTTTGCACTGCCCAATGCTTTCTCAACCTCCTCCCTGGATTAGGCCTCGGCTTGCACTTCAACATCTTTCTTTTTATTCCATTCTTCAACCACGTAAATTTGTTGTGCAATCTGCATGGCAACCAAAGAATTTTACATTAAATTGTGAGCACACATAAGAGCTACCAGAGAATATCACTTATCTCACCATGGCTAAATCCCTTTTGAGGGACAGAAAGAGCTCTTGCTGGTTGAAGCGCCAATAGGACTCCATGTCCTTCGGAAGGAGGAGAGGCTGCTCCAGTGCTTCTGCTATGTGCCCAGCTTTCCCTCTAGCGTAGTTTCGGAGGGAGGCATCATATGGGATGGCTGCGCCATCCAGTGTCAGCTTCGGAGACCACACCCGAGTCCCTCGCCGCACGTCTGCGGCCAAGGGTTCTTCTCTGCTCTCAGTAGAAGAACCCATTTTACTTCTCGTATCATGGGCCCTTTTTTGCTGCTTAGGACCCTTCGGAGGGACCACTTCCCCTTCTTCAATATCCGTCACCACCCTTTTCTTCTTCAGATCCGGCAGTGGCTTTAGGCCTGGATCTCTTGGGGCTGGGGGGGGAGGAGGGGGTTGTGGAAGATTGACCGTGGGCTGGGATGTACCAGTACCCTTGGTCACAACCTTCGGCCTCCTGTTCTTCATCAAATCCGTTAGACTTTGCATATCTTCTTCTTCAGAGTCGTCAAGCACGACTATATTTAAGAGCGGAGCAACTGAGTGCCTATTAAATACCTCGTCGGTAGCCAAAATTTGAACTTCCTCCGAGGTTTCCCCTTCAAACTTGAACTGGTCGATTTGCTCGTCAAGCGAAGGGGTCGATGAGGCTACTTTTTCTCCCTCTGCTTCCAGCCGAAGGGGGACCTGCTGAACAGGCTGGATGAGCAATGGAACGCCCTGTGGGTTCGGATGTGGCACGGGTGCAAGGTCAAACGGGGCTAGAAAGCCTTTCCGAGCAACGTCGATACGATTAAGGCGAGGGTTTCCAAGTGTTATCACGTTGCCAACTGGTTGGAAGTCTTTTGTCTTCGGAGTATAGCCAAGGATGAGATGCACTGCCCTAAGCTGCCCGTCTTCGCTAGCAAATATCTCTGACCGAAGAAGGAAGTTAAGTGCTGCGACGTTAGCGAGGCTCAGCCGAGGAGCAACGTGGTCCTTATTTGTAACATCAAAATAGAATTGTCAGAAAACGTGAAATACGATAGAGAAGAACAGATTATTGAAAATAGAAACCCTAAGTTTATTGTGAGGAAACCTATATGCGGGATATCCCACCTGGCTTTCTTGGCTGAGTAGGGCAATGAAGCCCGTCATGCCATGCGCTCGAGACGATCAGAAAGTTGCCTTTCATCCCTTTGTTAGACTTGGGGAGGCAAGAGAAGAGCCTGACTTCATCGCATCGGGATCTAAGATAGTATCCCGACCCTTGCTTGGAACGACATTCGTACATGTGTACCACGTCGAGCCAAGTGAGCCCCAACCCCATATGTTGGTTCAGATCATCGACTGCTCCTAAAATTCTAAACACGTTAGCCGCACACTGCTCGGTGCAGAGCCTATGGTTTCGGAGATAATCTTTGGTGACCCGACCCATGGGGATGGTCATCCCTCCTTCCAAGAAGGCGATAATGGGGATCGCAACTTCGCCCTCTCGTCGGTCTAATAGTAACCCTTCCGTAGAGCAATATCTTAAGCCTACATCCCGGGGAATGCGATACATCGCCCTAAATTTCTCTATCTGGGAAGGACTATTCACCAGATATTCGAACCTACCCATTTTCAGTTAAGATTGTGGGAAACGATATAGAACGGTGGTTGGGAAATGAATGTCCAAACGCCGAAGAGGCAAACTGAAAGAATACGAAAATCTCAAATGAAGAACTTACGCAGAACCGAATTGGAGGATGTCCTTTAGCCTTGCAGGAAGATCGTAGTAGATTCTGGAACGAGTTGAAGCAGATGATAGAAGAGGCTTTGAGAGTGTGAATGCTTGAGTTCGCTGGGGAGTCTGAAATTTGCAAAGTGAGAAAATAACCCCCTCTAGGACTTTATATAGAGGTAGGCAAAGTGGTGGGATTTACCCCGCCCGAAATTTTGAGGGAAATCTCGTCCGTTGGATTTGCGACGTGCCGTTAGATCTCATGGACAAGACGCCGCCTGAGCAATTAATGACGCCTCGGAAACGACGCAACAGCAGCGGCAATAAAAAAAGGCGCCTAGATTTATGCGCATACATACGTGCGGAGTCAGAAATTCAATGCTTTCATTTGGCAAGAGGTCAAAACCCCAATTTTTCTCTTCGGATACGAGGGAAAAATTGGAATTTTGAGGGGCTATTGTGGGTGAGAAAGCCCAACGCCATATGTTGGGCTTGGGGCCCAATTTAAGTATCACTTCATGTCCGAAAAGGCTAAAGGGATCAGCGCTTTACCATCCTGGTGAAAATGTAGCCAAGAAGGGACGGATGTTGTGTCCGAAGACAACCTGGCTGGTCCGAAGAGGTTCCTCTCATCGAATCTCAGGAGAACTTGGTCAAGTGGATATACTAAAGATTCCTTGGTAAGGGGTGAGCTCTGGGCATGCCTAAGTGCAGGAATATCATGAAATATCTTAAAAATAAAGCTGCTACCACCGCATTTAATGCACTACAGCAACTTTTCTGACCGCATTTATGTGGAGAAGACACCTGAACAGTGCATCCTCAACCACAACCACTCATTGCAGGTTAAAGCAAACTTCTGATGTGACTAGTACTCAAGTGGACGCTTAGATGAAGAACAAGTGTGCGGTGAAGATGAGGTAGAAAGTGTATATATAAAGGAAATAGGTCTCACGGAAAGGGGGGGAGAAAAATTTTGTATTCACTAAGTTGATAAGCTGATAAACCTCTTCGGACCCAAGAGGACTTTTATTAAATATTAGTTTGAATGCCTCTTTACCCTTATTCGTGTACATTGAATCGTTGCTAAATCCATAACCAGCCCAGCTGTTTAATCTATTATCTACAAATTCATTGTTGGGAATTCGTTGGGCTCACGATACGCAAAGTTGGTGCCTAACCCATCAAATTTCAACCCTACAGGTATTAATTATATAACCTTCCAAAATAGTATCAACTAGGAATTTACCCCAAGAACTAAAGGAAAAAGTTGGTGTTGACAAAGCCACCCACAAATTATCCATTGCAATTGTATTATATAGGCAAAAATATGAGTGCATCATCATCATAATCAAGATTCCACTTTCGGATTGTGAAGCAAAAAGTAATCTCCCGTGGTGGTAGATGGCAAGAAGTGTAGAACATTACTTTTTTTGATAATCTTTATTTTTTTAGAATCAAGTGTAGAACATTACTAGTAGCACAATATACTTAAAACTTTTATTTTAATCTTTTGGGACGTACAATCTCTACCAGTAGCCCCTAAAAGCAATTATCTTTTATAATTCTTTTGGGCCGGACCATCCGGGCCTTGTGCTTTGCGTGGACCTGGATTTAAGCACCCACGTGTCTATTGGATGAGCCTATTAAATTCATCTATCTAACAAACCGACCAGTCCAAGCAAAACAATCCTTGATTGGTTGACTGTTAGATCCTACATATCTCTTTGTATTTATTTGGTCTTCCACTCAGTAGTCAAACTATCTGAATTGCAGACGAGAACTACAAAATCACCCAAACAATTTGGTAAGCCAAGAAAAATA
Organism: Quercus glauca; assembly: GCA_023736055.1. NCBI lineage: Eukaryota > Viridiplantae > Streptophyta > Magnoliopsida > Fagales > Fagaceae > Quercus > Quercus glauca. Next base: position 23,445,249 of record CM043317.1, read on the forward strand.
GATAGTCAAGTATTCAGATAGCAACTCCTATGGCTTTTACTCTATTTACAAAAGTATTGCAGCTCGTTTATAACTACCAAAATGCCCACGAAATAGTAATATTGCTATGGAATTCTAATGTTATTTTGGTCTATTTTTGACCTGATGTGTATGATTTATACAACTAAAATTTAAAATATGCAAGGGCGGAAAAAAAAAAAAATACAGTGTTCTTGAGCTGACTGGTAGACTTGGAAATACAGCCTTGTATGTCTACCTTTATATAGAATAGGTACAGAACATGGAAAGATCAAATCAAACATCACAGGAAACCCACTAGAGAAAATGGGTTCCCAAGAGTTTCAACTGGCTATACTGTTCTTGATCTGGGCTTCACTAACATGCCTATCTTTTAGTCTCCCGAGTCAGTACTCTATATTGGTCAAGAGCAGGACAAGTTTCCTACAGAGGAAAGAGTGATCGAGCTCTTCCAACAGTGGATGAAAGAGCACAAAAGGGTGTACAAACACGCCGAGGAGGCCGAGAAGAGGTTCGAGAACTTCAGGAGGAATTTGGAGTACATAACTAAAAACAATGAAGAGTTCAAGAAGACTTATTTATCGAACGTGAAGAAGCCTTTCAACAAGATGAGTAACACTCTTTGAGTGGGAGTATGTAGGAAAAGTTGCAATCTTGGGATGATGTTCCTACTTCCTTGGATTGGAGGAAAAAGGGAGTTGTCACTGGCGTTAAGGACCAAGGTGATTGTGGTTAGTTTCTATACTTGGATGAGTAGTTCTATACATTCTAACTTACATTGTATTGGTAATTTGGAATGCATATTTAAGTGATAGACTGACTCTGGTTACTGACTTACTGTTAACAATCATATGACTTATTGTGTCCATTTCTCGTAGTGGTTGTGTGAGAACAATCACAAAAGATTTCTCATCTAAACATTAGTAACTCATTAGTCACTAGATATACTATTATAACAGAATCCTCTCACTATGGATTAAAAGGGACAGAGCAACCATTTGAAATCAGTGACAAGTCAATCATGGTTGAACCATTAGGTATTTGAAGTGTGGAACAATTAATAGAAATGACACATTTTGTCATTATATATTGATGACTTTTTATATGATGATAGAATGATCACACATTTCTTAAGTTACTTTTCAATACCCACTGTATCAAGTTGGAGGACCTTAATCTGTAGATTTCCTAAGAGTTAAGAAGAAGAATAAATTAATAAAAGACAAATGACCTAAGTTCATTTACTTCTAGTTCTATTTTGTGCGGACACTACTTGTAAGTCAAAGGGTCTGAATTTTAGATGAAAACCCAACCACCAGAGCATCTAGGCAGTAGGAGGGAAAGGAATAAAAGAAAGGAGATGATTTGTATTAAAAATATATATTTATCCTTGTCATTAAAAAATTTTTTTTGTTAAACTAACCAGACAATTTTGTAATAATCAAAATGCCTCAATCATATGATTTAAAATGTTGCTCTTGTTCTTCTAAAAAAAAAATGTTGTTCTTGTATCCACTAAGTACAACTTGTGCTTCTTGTGTCAATTTTAAATTTGACTTGTACTTTTATGAGCACAAGATGTCTCAACAAAATGACTCACATTTTGCTAATACAGATATACAGTATCTGTTGAAGATGATCTAAAGACAGCAGCAACAGAAATTAGCAAAACGACAGTGGGAATAAAGGTTGTAAATATAAAACAGCAAAGAAGAAAGCAAAGAAAAAACGCACCATTTCACTTAAGCATTAGTTGTAGCAGTTAGTTATAGTTTGTGCCACCTGTCATTAGTTGATTGGTTGTTGTTTTAAGTAGTTAGTTAGTACTTTTGGGCACCATGTTTAGCCCCTGTTTTCCGTGTATATATACAGAGCTTGTAGCTAATTATTGATTAACTGCTTATAACAAATTGATAAGCAAATATAGAGTTTTCTTTTTCTCTCTCAAAGCAAGTTCTTGCATTTCTGTTTTACATTTTCTGATTTTACATGGTATCAAAGCAATTTTCTTTCATTTTCTCACCAACCAAACAAAGTTTTTCTTTCTAAATTTGATCTCTTAGTCTCTCATGGCTTCAGATTCCTCAAGTGCACCTTCTTCTTCATCTACACCAATTGGCAGTGCTGACATAGTAGATGAATCTGCTAACAATCTGTACTTCTTACCAGTGAATGAGAATCCTGGTTTGATTCTCACATCTCAACCTCTTACTGGTCCTGAGAACTACAAGACTTAGGTGAGATATGTGTTTCTGGCTTTAAGTTCCAGAAACAAGTTTGGATTTGTTAATGGTTCAATTTTAGAACCAGATCCAACTTCACCTTTGTTCAATTCTTGGAACAGGTGCAACACTACGATCCTTTCATGGCTGACCAATTCTCTCAGTCCTGATCTCAAGGCTAGTGTTATGTACATCAATTCTGCAAAAGATTTGTGGATTAATCTCAAGAACAGGCTTTCTCAAGATAATACACCAAGATTGTTTGAGTTGCAGAAGGACATTTCACATTTGGTTCAAGGATCACTCTCAGTGAGTTCCTATTTTACCAAGTTCAAGACTTTGTGGGATGAGTTTGTGAATAATCAACCTTTCACTGTTTGCACCTGTGCTTGTGTTTGTGGTTCTAAGTCATCTCAGTTAGATACACAACACAAAGAACATGTTTTTCATTTTCTAATGGGGTTGAATGATAGCTATGGGAATCTAATTAGGAAAATCTTGCTTATGAACCTTTTCCTTCTCTTAGCAAAGTGTGTTCTTTAGTTTTGCAAGAAGAGAAAAGGAGGAATATAGGAAATACTGTCAATGTGGTTCAGCAATTGGATGCTGTGGCAATGTATGTGAATAACAATAGGCCATTTCAAGGTGCTCAAGGTCAGAATAAAGGTGGTGGGAAAGGAAAGAAAGATAGGCCAGTTTGTGCCTATTGTGGTTTTACTGGACATATAGCAAATAAGTGCTATAAGCTCCATGGATATCCTCTTGGTTATAAGCCTAAAGGAGGTAATAGGTCAATGGTTAATCAAGTTTCAAGTCCTTTTGGGTTTGATGCCAATAACATTGGTTTTCCTAATGTTCAATCCAATGTTTTGCCCACTCAAGGAGTCCAATCTAATGGTATGATTCAGAATTTGGTCAATGCTCCTTTTGGTGCTCAAATTGGTTTCCAGAATGGTGTTGGAAATACACCCATTGGCATTGCACATGGTGCATCTGGCAATCATGTTGGTGGTGTTGGAGTTTATGCCCTAAAATCTAATTTATTGGCATGTCATAAATAATTAAATTGTTTAATTATACGAGACTATTTATAAATGAACTAATGGGATATTATCTTAGTCCATAAGATGCATAGTATGTGATTGATATGAAAAGTCACAAAAGATATAAATAACAAGTTCTTTGTAAACTCAGAATTTTAGTTCGTAGTTGGTGATGAAATTGGGCATTTCATTTGTGAAGACTATAACATATCAACTATGATTATTTGTCTTGATCATGGAAGTGGAGACTTCTAGTTGGTATGTTGATATGTTTTAAGAGTTAAGACATATTGAACTAGACCGCTGTGAGATTTATTATTCTCCTAATGACTGTTAAATGAACAATAAATCTCACGACTTCTATTTACATCAACTCTAAATCCTGAGAGAATAATGAACCTGATCATGAGGTATAGGTTGCTTTGATATATAAGGAGTGAGATCTATTAGTCACGATCAAAACTTCAGTATGTTAGGCAGCCGCATTTAGTGTTGGTGGAACATATATTCTCAAGATGGAATTCATAATCTCTTAACGGAGATATAAAATATTCCCTTGAGATAAGTTTAATGGGTTTGGTTATTCAGAATGTTAGGCCTAACCACTTTAGTAAGGAGTTACTAAAGTATATATTTATGGAATTGGATTTCATAAATATATGATGAATAACATAAAGGATTAAATTGGGTACTCAAGGATTAAGATGTAGTAATCTTCAAAGTGGCAGTCAACATTCATGACTTTGTATTACTACGAATATTTTAATAAAGGGGTTGTATGTTTAATAAAGTCTTGGGATATAATTTATTGATAAGGCCTAGAGTGCAACTATATTTATATAGTGGTATTAAATATAGTTAATGATAACTTTGTACTTGTCAAGAGTTGACAGAAAAGCCCAAGGCTTATTGAATCTAGTGTCTTATTGGTCCCTTTTGGTCCTACTCCAAGCCACACACTAGAGCCCAATTGGAATTGCCTAAAAGGCTAGTTCAATTAGATAATTAGTCGTATATAAGGAGAGAAATATACAGAATTTTATAAGGTCTTTTCATGAGTCTTTCATTAAGATCAAAAAGGCATGAAATGGTTTGTATGTAAGTGTTGGACACTCTTTTATTCTCTCCTTGGAAACTGATTGAGAGACCACACTTCTTAGGCATTAAGTGGAATTAGATTGAAGATTAAAAATTAAAAGTGTTCCCAAGTAATTCTCAAGTCTTGGTTTTGGATTTCACTACACCAAGGTACGCTTTCTATTCTTTGTTCTATAATTCAAAGTTACATGTTATCTCTCATGAATGAAATAGATCCATGATTGTTGCTTCCACTGTGTGTTTTTTATGAGATGCAAAACCAGATTTTCCAATAGGTGGTCCTTTTCTGCAGCAAAATCCTTCCTCCTATCACCTTCAATGTCCTAATTCTCTAGCTCAATGTGAACAATTGCTCTCTTTTCTCAAAGGGTATGCAGGTTCAGGTTTTGGCACCAAAACCAATCATGTTGCTTCTGTCATGACACCCAATGCCATTTCAGCTTTACTACAGACATCATCATCCTTACCTTCTTCTTTTAACTCAGCTTCTAGTTCTTCTAATTTCTCAAGTAATCCTTTTTGGATCCCTCCTAATTTTTCTCATTTAGTGTTTTTTGCTCAAGTAGTTGATATAACTGTTTTTAAATCTGATTCTTGGATTATAAATACTGGTGCAACTTATCATGTGGTCCATTCAGTGTCTCAATTCATTTCTATTACTTCCATTGTTAACACTTATGTCTATTTGCCAAATGGGGATCAAGCCTTAGTCACACATGTGGGCAGTGTGCATATTTCCTCTACTCTTGTTTTAAAAGATGTGTTGTATGTTCCATCTTTTGGTTTTAATATGATTTCAGTTAGCAAACTTACCAAAACCTTGTTTTGTTGTCTCATTTTCCTTGGTAATTGTTGCTTCATTCAGGACCTTGCTCAGTGGAGCATGATTGGTCAGGGTAGAGAGAGCAATGGCTTGTATCTGTTGGATTCTTCACATCAACAAAGGTCTACTGCTCTCACTGCTACAACCAGTCCTTTTACAAGAACAGAATTGTGGCATAATAGATTAGGACTTCCTTCATTTTCAAAACTTCAATTGTAAAAGGGTGTTGTAAACATTGATGCTTTTAATAAAACTACATGTTGTGCTGTTTGTCACTTTTCAAAACAAAAGAGGCTTCCTTTTCCTATAAGTACTCATACTTCTTCTGCTCCTTTTGACTTGATTCACTGTGATCTTTAGGGTCCTTTTGCCACTTGTACTGTTGAAGGTTACAAGTATTTTTTAACCATTGTGGATGACTTTTCTAGGTGTACTTGGGTATATTTGCTCAAGCTTAAGTTAGACACTCAGTTTGTAATCCCAAATTTTGCTTATATGGTCAAAACTCAATTCAACAGATCCATAAAGACCATTGGAAGTGATAATGGGACTGAACTTTATCTTAAAGATTTTTTTCACTCTAATGGCATTTTGCATCAACTTTCTTGTGTTGATACTCCTCAACAAAATGCAATTGTTGAGAGGAAGCATCAACACATCCTTAATGTTACTAGAGCATTAAAATTTCAATCTCAGGTACCCTTATGTTTTTGGGGAGATTGCATCCTCATTGCTGTTCACTTGATTAATAGGGTTCTTTCTAAATCTTTGGGTAATAAAACACCTTATGAAATGCTTTTTCATTCTCCACCTTCTTATACACATCTTAGATGTTTTTGGTTGTTTGTGTTTTATTTCTACCTCACCTTCTCACAGACACAAATTTGCACCTAGGTCCAGAAAATGTGTGTTTTTGGGCTATCCTCATGGCATAAAAGGCTACAAAGTGTTAGCTCTTGCTATCAATTCTGTCTACATTTCTAGAGACATTGTGTTCTATGAGTCTATTTTTCCTTATGCTTCTACTTCTTCTCCTTCCACTTCTTATTTGACTAATTTTGTTTTTCCTCATGTCAATTCTAATTCTTCTTGTACTTTTAATTGTCCTTCTTTCACTACTCCTACCCATTCTATTCCAGATTCTACTCTCATTCTAGATTCTGATTTAGTTGTTTCACACTCAGATTCTGTTGCATTAGAACCTACTCCTCATACTTTTCTCCCTGATTCTAATTCTTTGGAACCTATTTCCCGTGCTTCCATTCCTGATCCTGTCCATGTGACTAATCTTGATTTAGCTATCACACCTATTACTCAGCCTATCCAACCACATTTAAGAATGTCTACTAGACCTCATGTGCCTCATTCTTACCTATCAGATTATTCTTGTAAGATTGTTGCTAGTGCCAAACCTCAATTTGGTCGGCCTTATGCTCTTTCTGATTTCTTGAGCTTTTCTCACTTGGGTTCAAGATTTAAATCTTTTGTCCTAGCAGCCAGTGCTACTCCCTTAGAGCCTGTTTCCTTTCATTAGGACGTTCAATTTCCTGAGTGGAGGGCTGCTATGGACAAAGATATTGAGGCTTTGGAATTAAACAATACCTGGTCTTTAGCCCCTTTACCTCTTGGCAAGACTGCCATAGGTTGCTAGTGGTTTTATAGGATCAAGTATTTACCTGATGGTTCTATTGAAAGGTATAAAGCTCGATTGGTTGCTAAGGGCTTCACTCAGAAACTTGGTCTAGACTACTCTGAAACATTTTCCCCAGTTGCTAAGTCTGTTTCTGTTAGGGTTTTGCTTTCCTTGGCTACTGTGAAAGGGTGGTTTTTGCACCAAATGGATGTAAACAATGCATTCTTACATGGTGATTTAGTAGAGGATGTTTACATGTCTCTCCCACTTGGTTTTCACAACAAAAGGAAGGGTTTAGTATGCAAGTTGAACAAAAGTCTCTATGGTCTCAAATAAGCTTCAAGAAAATGGTTTGCAAAGTTTTCAACTACCATATTGCAGATGGGGTTTGTGCAATCAAAATCAGATTACTTCATGTTCATACATTCACAAGGAGCTTCTTTTACTGTTCTTTTGGTTTATGTTGATGATATCTTGTTGATTGGAAATGATCCTGTTTGTGTTACTGCCTTAAAGAAGTTTCTTGATGATCAATTTTGTTTGAAGGACCTTGGTTCATTAAGGTATTTCTTGGGCTTGGAAGTGGTTAGAACTGATGTAGGCATTAGTTTAATACAGAGAAAATATGCCTTAGAAATATTGCAAGACACAGGTTTCATAGGGTGCAAACCAGTCTAGTTTCCTATGGAACAAAACCTTAAATTGTCTAAGTATGAGGGAGCATTGCTTGCTGAACCAGGGATGTACAGAAGACTTATAGGAAGATTACTGTACTTAACTTTGACAAGGCCTGATATAACATATGCTGTACATAGACTAAGTCAATTTGTGTCACAGCCTAGAGAGCCACATCTGTTGGTAGCACACAGAGTACTTCAGTTTATTAAGGCTTCACTAGGAAAAGGGATTTTCTTCCTTGGCAACACAAAGTTGCATATTAAAGCCTTCTGTGATGCTGATTGGGCTGGATGCCCTGATACTCTTAGGTCTCTCACAGGATATGTAGTGTATTTGGGGGATTCTTTAATATCTTGGAGGTCTAAGAAACAAGGAGTGGTGTCTAGATCTTCTGTAGAAGCTGAGTACAGGGCAATTACTAGTGTAGCCTGCAAGATTACTTAGGTAATGCAGCTACTTAAGGACTTGAAAATTGATCATCACAAACCTGCTATGTTATTTTGTGATAACTAGGCAGCTTTGTACATAGTTGCTAACTCGGTTTTCCATGAACGAATCAAACATATAGAAGTTGATTGTCATCTAGTTAGCGACAAGATCTTAGAGGGTAAAATCAAAACATTTCATGTAACAACCAATTCCCAAGTTGCTGACATATTCACTAAAGCTCTGGGCATGGCAACATTTACAAGACTCTCAAGTAAATTGGGTTTAAATGATATATTCCAGCCAAAGTCTCTGAAGGAAAATAGCTCAATTCAAGTCACAGAGCTTGAGACACTAGACTTGAGGGGGAGTGGTTAGAACTGATGTAGGCATTAGTTTAATACAGAGAAAATATGCCTTAGAAATATTGCAAGACACAGGTTTCATAGGGTGATAACTAGGCAGCTTTGTACATAGTTGCTAACTCGGTTTTCCATGAACGAACCAAACATATAGAAGTTGATTGTCATCTAGTTAGCGACAAGATCTTAGAGGGTAAAATCAAAACATTTCATGTAACAACCAATTCCCAAGTTGCTGACATATTCACTAAAGCTCTGGGCATGGCAACATTTACAAGATTCTCAAGTAAATTGGGTTTAAATGATATATTCCAGCCAAAGTCTCTGAAGGAAAATAGCTCAGTTCAAGTCACAGAGCTTGAGACACTAGACTTGAGGGGGAGTGTTGAAGATGATCTAAACGATAGCAGCACAGAAACAAGCAAAACGATAGTGGGAATAAAGGTTGTAAATATAAAACAGCAAGGAAGAAAGCAAAGGAAAAACGCACCGTTTCACTTAAGCATTAGTTGTAGCAGTTAGTTATAGTTTGTGCCACCTGTCTTTAGTTGATTGGCTGTTGTTTTAAGTAGTTAGTTAATACTTTTGGGCACCATGTTTAGCCCCTGTTTTTCGTGTATATATACAGAGCTTGTAGCTAATTATTGATTAACTGCTTATAACAAATTGATAAGCAAATACAGATTTTTTTTTCTCTCTCAAAGCAAGTTCTTGCATTTCTATTTTACATGTTCTGATTTTACAGTATCAAATCCAAAGAAGTACATATATAACGATAGCAACCAAATCAAAGATTTATTTATTTATTATTTTTATTTTTATTTTTATTTTTCATTCATAAGGAAAATGGGGCAATATCCTAGCGGTATCATGAATGTCCAAATGTCCAAATTGAGTTACTTGAGAGTGTCAATCTAATTCGATGTAAGATTTGTAAGGTAATTATATGGTCTTGCTTAAAACTCTGGGTGTGTGCATGCACAAATAAAGATGCAATGACTCTAGTTGCCCATTTATTTGTTCTTCATTTTCAATTTTCTTTGATGCAGACTGAAATTGCAAGGAGGAGTGATATATTGGTCATTGATAGGCCAAAAACGTATTGACCCCTTGTGATTAAATTAATTGATTAATTAGTCAGGTTATTAATTAATCAAATTAATCATGCAAAATGCATGGTAGCACAAACAAATCACCAATTAAACTAAGTATGCAGTGGAAAATAAATTAATACGGTGATTTTTTTACGAATGGGGAAAACCAACACGGCAAAAACCCTACCTGGTGATTTTAAGGTCACCACTCTCGAAATTCCACTATTATCATAACAAGCAGTTACAAGTAAAGGAATCCCAGTACCTTATACCAACCTACAGTTGAACCCTTACCCTAATACTCAACTGGACTTGTTCTGTAGTGACAATTTCCCCTTTTGATGCACGGCTCCCAATACGTGACTAACCAATTGCGCGGATCCCAGTACGCGACTTCAATCACCAACTAGAGAAAGTTGTTGGCTGCAAAGTTCTTTAGTTCATCCACGATGAAGATCAAGAAAATGCTTGGTCACAAAACCCTATGGTGTACAAACACAGCAACTTCTTCACAAGAGTGATGAACTAGGGCAAAACTTCGTCTCCGGTTACAATTTGCTTGAACAGACTTTGCTCAATGCTTGTGCAACTTGTGTACTCTTTGACTGCCCTTAAAATAATCATTTTATATGTCTAGGGTTAGGAGAAAAGAAGGCCCAAAGACACATTCATGGATCCTAAAAAAATCATATCAGAATTCTTAAATTCTTAAACCTCGACAGATAGGAGCTATCGAGCAAGTGTCGAGTACACGGGCTGAAACAACCTTCTTAGGCTCGATAGATGCAGCTATCGAGCTAGCTGTCGAGCTTTAATGAATTTGCACTATTTACCTTGTTTCTTGGACAGACTTGAATGGTTTTAACACTTGATCTTGAAACCTTGTTTCTTGAAGTATTAAAAACACTTATATCTACCTAAATACAAGTAAAGTGCGTTTTGTCAAAAGATTAGCCAATTACATAAAATAGTGACATATGTTCCTAACAAGTGAATCACATATGTCCTAACAATCTCCCATTTTGGAAATCCGTGACAAAACCATAACAAACAAATGAGCATATAAGAGAAGTCATAAATCACTCAACTCATATTCACTTGTTGAATACAATAAAATCTATCCTAACACAAACTCTTGAAAAACTTTGCAAGAAGAGAATTTATGGCAAGTAGACTTTGACAACCTGTATTTCTAAAACATTTTAAACAAAACTCATCAAGGCATCTTTGTGTGAAACATAAATAAAAGATTGCATACAACTAATAAGAAGCACGTGCATAAAGAGAGAAAACAAATAGCACATGTAAGGGTAGGTGAAAGAAACATACATCAACATATAAAGAGAATAAGTACAATGTATGTAAAAAAAGGTCACAAGACCTAAGGTACAAGAACAATGTATCTAAAATAGAAAGAAAAGAAAAGATACATAACATCCTCACTACATCCCTCATGTATCAACACTGCCCCTATCAAAATGGTCCTACACTAACTCTCCCCCTAAGAATGACTACTCTTATATCCAAAACTACTCCCTCTTTCTGTCATGAGTGACAAAGGGTAAGAGTGTCAAGTAGACATCTCATTGGTAGAGCTAGCATCTCCATCATCATCATCAGAAGCATCATCGCCATCACCATCATCATCATCATCCTCAGCCTCAGAATCAGAAGCCACTGGAGGAGGTGAAGGAGAATCCTCAGGTGCGAAACCACCCATGATCGCCTGTCGCCTAGCAATACGGCCAACACGAATGTTCACCAGATGTAACTCAGTACAGAGTGTATCGAGGCGAGCATCCATGCACTGAAGTTTCACCATGACGTCGTGAAGAGACACATCACCCATGGAAGAGGAGGGGGCGGATGTGGATGAAGCTGATCAGGATAGAGCTGAACGGGAGGGAGGAGCTGCTGACTCAGCCTGTCGTAACCTAAACTACACCTCGCTACTTTTAACGGTAGCGGCATCTATGGCACTCATAAAAGAAAAATGGTCGGACGCTGGAAAAAGGACGAAAAAATGGCGTAAAATCCTCGTGATAGTGAAAGGAAAGATGAGCTCATCACGAGACGCCAAATCCTGATGAACATTTATAATAGAAAGAATAAAATGAGAAGGGAAGTCTATAGTAAGATGCTTAAGAAGGAATAAAAAAAACGTAGCATGAGACTCTGTGATGGAGTTATAGTGAGAGAGAGGGTGCAAAACAAAAGTCATCACCATGTTCAAGAATCTAGGACCTTTAGCAAAGGGCTTACATGGTGTAAACTGATGATCACCCCAATTAGTAGGGCGCTCGCAGAAAGCAGACATGAGCTCATCCTTGGACATAGTCCTCAGACGCTCACAACTAGGATAGTCAATAAACTCTACCCTAGGAACCCGAAGCACATCCGCAACAAGTTGCGATGTGACAGGAAAGCGCGTACCTCGAACGCAAGTGAAGAAGTAAGGTACTGAACGATCAATTCCATGCATATTAGAGTAAAACTCTTGTACAAGAATGGAAGGACAGGTGACCGGGACGTCACACAGTGACTCTCATCCCCAACTGTGAATGACATCGGGAAGGTTGGTGTCGATGAAGTTCATCAGAATGACTTGGCATTCAGAATGAATGCCTCGTCGAGAAAAGTTCTTCGAGAAGGCCTTACAGGCATCCTCATCACGAAACCAAATATGTGATGGAGTAGGATTAGATGAAGTGGATGCCCTGGAACGAAGAGGGTTCTAGGACGGAGCAGACTTATGTTTAGGTGCCATAGACACGACTAACGTAAACAGAAAAGAGAGGGAGAGAGAGAGAGAGACAATCAGAAAAGCTCCAAAACAGTTCCAATATAGCAAGTATATTGAAAAGCGAGTACGTATGCATGAAAAATGCATGAACATGTGACATGCAAAGTAAATTTCATCATGGGCTCAGCCCAATCCAATCCTACCGGCACACAATCAATTTTCACACATCTAAATGCATGATAATACTGCTATAATGCTTATGTGATGCAATGCATGAGATTTTAAACTCATTTAAGTGAAAACCCATCCTAAGATTTCAACAATAACTCATCAATTTTGAAAAACCCCAACATTTCTCAAAAACCCCAAAACCTAGGTTTTAAAACATGAAATGCATGTAAATGAAGGAGAAGAAACATACCAAGTGTAGAAAAAGCCTTGAAAAAGCTTGAAAATCACTTTGGTAGAGGTTCAGAGTGAGAGAAGGTGTATTGGGAGGTGAGGAGACAAAGGTATCGAGAGAAAGATCGATAAAAATGAAGAACAGATCACACAAAATCTATATATAAAGGTTTAGTAAAGCTCGACAGATGGAGGTGTCGAGAGGTGTCGAGCAAGGTATCGAGACAGGTGTTGAGAAATTAGCTGTCGACAGATGCAGTTGTCGAGAAAAGTGTCGAGGAGCCGTCAAGATTGCTTTTAGAAACAGTTTTTCGATAAGGGAAAAACACAGACATGAATGCAATCAAGCATGCAACTCAACCAATAATCCATTTAACATATTAAGCTCTCAAAATCATTTCTCAACAATAATTTTAAGCACATGGATCCCAAAAACGCACATACACACACACACAAAACAAGTCTAACTAATTTTATATTTCAAAAACAAGTCAAGACAGTTTAGTGAGCATACATTAACACATGTAAACCTTGTGATGGCCAAATCACATTGTATCAGCACATGTATCAAGAGTAGCAAATAATATTGCGTGTTGCGTGTGAAAAACATCGCAAGATTGCATAAATGTATACATGTTATGACGATTTGAGATATGAGAAAATCACTTTAACTCACACACAATCATAACTGTTTGATGGGGACTATCACCTTTGAGGTACATCTTATAACTCTCACATCTCCTAGAATACACGCTTGCAATAATATATAAAGCATTTTATTCTTTTTGCTTTTGATTTTTCTTTGCATATTTTTCTTTTTAAGCAAATTATGCATGGGCACATAAGAGATAGAAAAAAAAAATACCCAATTATGTTAAGCATTTGACATTCCAATTTTGCTATGCCGAAGCACACAAATGTCATTGACATTGCACTTTTGCTATGCTGAAGCATATAGATGTCATTTCATGATTGGCGGCCAATAATGGTGAGATGGTTATTTATGCCCTTCTCTTAGGATTTTCTAGTCCTTCCCATCAAGAAGAGTGATACGAGTGTTAAGTACAAGAGATTACTTAATCTTACTCATTACAAATAAGAGCCACAAAACTCACTTTCTTAGTTGTGCATAGAGATGCTCATCTAAGCTACAAAAGATACAAAGTTTAGAAAACTTTATTTCAATGGCCATCCAAGGTACACAAGTACCAATGTACACAAAACACACATTGTTTTTGTATTGTTCTGATTTTTCAAATTTTTTTTATTTTTTTATTTTTATATCAAAAACAAAATAAACAAAACTGAAAACAAACAAACAAAAACATGTTAAACAAAGCAAATCAAAAACTAGATTGACATAAAATAAAAGCAAAACACACAAGTTATGCAAAAACAAAAAACACGAAGAGAGAGAAGAAAGTGATAGAATCACCTGGAACCCTTTTCTTTTCACACCTTGGAAGAACCTTTCTTTTGATTAAACCCTTGAAGTGGTGGTGAGGGGGAAGAACTAAAACTGTTCAAGTTCGAAAGGAACATGAGGGCTTTAAAAAGATCTCCAAGAGGAGCAAGAAAGGATTGAAACTGATTCTGGCTTCCAGATGCTATCATGCCATTACTTTGTTGAGTGGCTAACCACTTATAGTAATTTGGTCGAGTATGACCGGCAACTCCACAATGATGATAGAGATGCTGCTTCTTCTATTTAGGCTTTTGAGAGTTAGCCTTCTTAGCCTTAGGGTTTTTAACATTTTCTTATCTTTGCTTAGTGGGTGCTCGTAAGACAGATTTACCTTTGTCTAAGTTCTCACTAGCTAATTCATTTTTAACAATATTGTTCTCAATTTCAACATTATTAACAGAAGGAACAAAAACAGTAGTACTAGTAGAAGCAATATTAGAGGAAGAAAGACCATACCCTAAACCTGTTTGATCTGAAGTAGATTTCTGAATGCTGAGCATCTTGTCAAGTTTCGCACTTAAAGTCCTTCCTAATTAAGCTCTAACTTGAAATAGCTCTGCTTCAAGCTTCTTGGTCTTCTTAGCCAAGAAATTGTTCTCAAACCTCAATGCAGCAATTGTCTGATTAGCTTCATCAAACTTTATGGAAAGCTCTTCCCGATCAAGTTCCACATCACTGAGTTTCTCGGTGGCCAGCCTATAGAGTTTCTCTGACAACTTGTATAGTTTCTCATAGGCTGTATGGATATCATCTTAATCATCCATTTTCTCAAACTTGGACTCCACCAATTCCAGATTCACGTCTTCAACAATCCCCTTAGTAGGATTGACAGTGGCAGTGAAGGCATTCAAGATTCCGTCATCCTCATTGTCGAAATCATCCTTAGGCTTAGTATCACTCAAAGTTGCAGCAAGTGCCTTGCTCTTCCCAATGCTCTTGAGATATGTGGGACACTCTTGCTTCATGTGACTGAAGCCTTGGCTGATGGAATTAAATATGAGTGCAGCGGAAAATAAGTTTTGAACGGATCTACTTCATACAATATTGATAACATGCATAAGTAAATTTCAGAATTCTGAGAACAAGAGATCGTACCTTGAAGCGGTGAATTTCAAAACCGAAGATTGAAGCACTTGGGAATACTCTTAATCTTCACTCCAATTCCACTAATCGCCCAAGATGTGTGGTCTCTCAAATTGGTAACAAAGGGATAACTAGTGAGTACCAAAAACTCACTTCCACACCACTACAATGATGTTTTTCTTACCAATTATTTTCTGTACGTTTTTCCCTTTGTTTCTAACCAATATATCTAATTGGGCTAGCCTTTTGGGCCTTGCCAATTGGGCTTAAGTGTGTGGCTTGGAGTGGGACCAAAAGGGACCAATAAGACACTAGCTCCAATGGGCCTTGGGCTTTTCTGTCAACTCTTGACAAGTCCAAAGTTACCATTAACTATATTTAATACCACTATATAAATATAGTTGCACTCTAGGTCTTATCTATATATTATATCCCAAGACTTTATTATACATGCAACCCCTTCATAAAATATTCGTAGTAATACAAAGTTAATAATTTAGACTGCCACTTTGTAAATTACTACATCTTGATCCTTGAGTACCCGGTTTAATCCTTTAATGTTATTCATTATATATTTATGAAATCCAATTCCATAAATATATACTTTAGTCTTACTAAAGTGGTTAGGCCTGACTCTCTGAATAACAAACCCATTAAACTTATCTCAAGGGAATATTTTATATCTCTGTTAAGAGACTATGAATTCCATCTTGAGAATACATGTTCCATCAACACTTAATGTGGCTGCCCAACATACTGAGGTTTTGACCATCTGTATAGATCTCACTCCTGATATATCAAAGCAACCTACATCTTATGATCAGGTCCATTATTCTCTCAGGATTAAGAGTTCATGCAAATACAAGTCATGAGATTTATTATTCATTTGACAGTCCTTAGGCAAATAATAAATCTCATGGCGGTCCAGTTCAATATGTCTTAACTCTTAAAACATATTAACACATCAACTAGAAGTCATCACTTCCATGATCAAGACAAATCATCGTAGTTGATATGTTATAGTCTTCGCAGATGAAATGCCCAATTTCATCACCGACTACGAACTATAATTCTGAGTTTACAAAGAACTTGTGATTTATATCTTCTGTGACTCTTCACATAAATCACATACAATGCATCTCGTGGACTATATGATAATGTCCGAATATTCATGTTACCATTATTTCAGATATTAATAAAACAAATTTATTAAACATAATATTAAGTCATACATAATGTCAAACACAATGTCACACTTAATATCATACATAGCATCTTACAATAGGATTTAAGGGCACCAATCCTAACATTGGCACCCAAAGCACTAAGGTCCTGCGGAAACAGTGTACTAACCGCCATCCCTAGCATCCTTCTTCCCTTTATCTTGGTTCTTGTGTTGAGAAGAACTGGATTGCCTACGGTCCTTGTCGAAGCCCTTCTCATTAGCATTCTTCATGAACTTCTTGAATTGCCTTGTAATGTAGGACTTCATCTTAGAATCCTCATCATCTGAAGACTCATCAGTGTTACTACTTTTGGCCTTCAAAGCCATGCTCTTGCCTTTACTCGGCTTGCTAATTCTTGTTAACCCTAGCTCGTAGGTTTGCAAGTTTCCAACTAGCTTAGTCAAAGGAATCTTGTCAATATCCTTTGATTCCTTGATTGCCGTAATCTTGGCATGAAATCTCTCGGGTAGAGATCTGAACACTTTTCTCACAATCTTAGGTTCAGGAATGGTTTCCCCAAGATTGAAAGCTGAGCTACGTCCTTAAACTTGGCATAGAACTCATAGAATGACTCATCCTCCTCCATCTTTATCTCTTCAAAGCTTGTAGTGAGCCTCTGAAGCTTTGAATTCTTGACAGCCTTAGTTCCCTCAAAGGTTGTCTAGAGGATGGTCCATGCTTCCTTAGCAGTTTTAGTGAAGGATATTTTCTTGAACTCCTTATTGGTGACTGCACTGAATAAAGCATTTAATTCCCTGCTGTTGAAGTTTGCCGCCTTGATCTTGGCTTCATCCCAATCGGCTGGCGCTTCCTTTGGCTTGGTCCAGCCAATCTCTACAGCTTGCCACACCTTCTCATCTAAAGACTGCAAGAAAGCTCTCATGTGTACTTTCCAGTATGCATATTTAGTGCCATCAAATAAAGGAGGTATAATAATTAATGACTGTCTTCTATCCATGACAAACAGGGGTTAATGGATCAACATAGCAAAGATTAAACCTAATCAGAGTGTGCATACTTTGATACCACTTGATAGGTTAAAAACGTATTGACCCTTTGTGATTAAATTAATTGATTAATTAGCCAAGTTATTAATTAATCATGCAAAGCGTGTGGAAGCACAAATAAATCACCAATTAAACTAAGTATGCAGAGGAAAATAAATTAACACGGTTATTTGTTTACGAATAGGGAAAACCAACATGGCAAAAACCCCACCAAGTGATTTTGAGGTCACCACTCCCGAAATTCCACTATTATCATAACAAGCAGTTACAAGTAAAGGAATCCCAGTATCTTATACCAACCTATAGTTGAATCCTTACCCCAAAACCCAATTGGACTTGTTCTGTAGTGACAATTTCTCTTTTTGATGCATGGCTCCCAATACGTGACTAACCAATTACGCGGATCCCAGTACGTGACTTCAATCACCAACTAGAGAAAGTTGTTGGCTGCAAAGTTCTTTAGTTCATCCACGATGAAGATCAAGAAGATGCTTGGTCACAAAACCTTACGTTGTACAAACACAGCAACTTCTTTACAAGAGTGATGAACTAGGGCAAAACTTCGTCTTCGGTCACAATTTGCTTGAACAGACTTTGCTCAATGCTTGTGCAACTTGTGTACTCTTTGACTACCCTTAAAATAATCATTTTATATGTCTAGGGTTAGGAGAAAAGAAGGCCCAAAGATACATTCACGGATCCTAAGAAAATCAGATCAGAATTCTTAAATTCTTAAACCTCGACAGATAGGAACTATCGAGCAGGTGTCGAGTACACAGGCTGAAACAACCTTCTTAAGCTCGATAGATGCAACTATCGAGCCAGCTGTCGAGCTTTAATGAATTTGTACTATTCAACTTGTTTCTTGGACAGACTTGAATGGCTTTAACACTTGATCTTGAAACCTTGTTTCTTGAAGTATTAAAAACACTTATATCTACCTAAATACAAGTAAAGTGCGTTTTGTCAAAGGATTAGCCAATTACATAAAATAGTGACATATGTTCCTAACAAGTGAATCACATATGTCCTAACAATCTCCCCCTTTGGAAATCCGTGACAAAACCACAACAAACAAATGAGCATATAAGAGAAGTCATAAATCACTCAACTCATACTCACTTGTTGAATACAATAAAATCTATCCTAACACAAACTCTTGAAAAACTTTGCAAGAAGAGAATTTATGGCAAGTAGACTTTGACAACCTATATTTCTAAAACACTTTAAACAAAACTCATCAAGGCATCTTTGTGTGAAACATAAATAAAAAATTGCATACAAGTAATAAGAAGCACGTGCATAAAGAGAGAAAACAAACAGCACATGTAAGGGTAGGTGAAAGAAACATACATCAACATATAAAGAGAATAAATACAATGTATGTAAAAAAATGGTCACAAGACCTAAGGTACAAGAACAATGTATCTAAAATAGAAAGAAAAGAAAAGATACATAACATCCTCACTACATCCCTCATGTATCAACACCCCCCCTAACAAAATGGTCCTACACTAACTCTCCCCCTAAGAATGACTACTCTCATATCCAAAACTACTCTCTCTTTTTGTCACGAATGACAAAGGGTAAGAGTGTTAAGTAGACATCTCATTGGTAGAGCATCTCCATCATCATCATCAGAAGCATCATTGCCATCACCATTGTCATCATCATCCTCAGCCTCAGAATCAGAAGCCACTAGAGGAGGTGGAGGAGAAGCCTCAGATGTGAAACCACCCATGATCGCCTGTCGCCTAGCAATACAACCAACACGAACGTTCACCTAATACAACTCAGTACAGAGTGTATCGAGGCGAGCATCCATGCATTGAAGTTACGCCATGACGTCGTGAAGAGACACATCACCCATGGAAGAGGAGGGGGCGGATGTGGATGGAGCTGATCAGGACAGAGCTGAACGGGAGGGAGGAGCTGTTGACTTAGCCTGTCACAACCTAAACTACACCTCGCTACTTTTAACGGTAACGGCATCTATGGCACACATAAAAGAAAAATGGTCGGACGCTGGAAAAGAGACGAAAAAATGGCGTAAAATCCTCGTGATAGCGGAAGGAAAGATGAGCTCATAACGAGACGTCAAATCCTGATGAACATTTATAACGAAAAGAATAAAATGAGAAGAGAAGTCTATAGTAAGATGCTCAAGAAGGAATAAAAAAAACCGAGCATGAGACTCTGTGATGGAGTTATAGTGAGAGAGAGGGTGCAAAACAAAAGTCATCACCAAGAATCTAGGACCTTTAGCAAAGGGCTTACATGGTGTAAACTGCCGATCACCCCAATCAGTAGGGCGCTCGCAGAAAGCAGACATGAGCTTATCCTTGGACATAGTCCTCAGACACTCACAACTAGGATAGTCAGGAAACTCTACCCTAGGAACCCAAAGCACATCTGCAACAAGTTGCGATGTGACAAGAAAGCGCGTACCTTGAATGCGAGTGAAGAAGTAAGATACTGAACGATCAATTCCATGTATATTGGAGTAAAACTCTTGTATAAGAATGGAAGGACAGGTGACCGGGACGTCATACAGTGACTCTCATCCCCAACTATGAATGACATCGGGAAGGTTGGTGTCGATGAAGTTCGTCAGAATGACTTGGCATTCAGAATGAATGCCTCGTCGAGAAAAGTTCTTTGAGAAGGCCTTACAGGCATCCTTATCACGGAACCAAATATGTGATGGAGTAGGATTAGATGAAGTGGATGCCCTGGAATGAAGAGGGTCCTAGGACGGAGCAGACTTACATTTAGGTGCCATAGACACGACTAACGTAAACAGAAAAGAGAGGGAGAGAGAGAGAGAGAGACAATCAGAAAAGCTCCAAAACAGTTCAAATATAGCAAGTATATTGAAAAGAGAGTACGTATGCATGAAAAATGCATGAACATGTGACATGCAAAGTAAATTTCATCATGGGCTCAACCCAATCCAATCCTACCGGCACACAATCAATTTTCACACATCTAAATGCATTATAATACTGCTATAATGCTTATGTGATGCAGTGCATGAGATTTTAAACTCATTTAAGTGAAAGCCCATCCCAAGATTTCAACAATAACTCATCAATTTTGAAAAACTTCAACATTTCTCAAAAACCCCAAAACCTAGGTTTTAAAACATGAAATGCATGTAAATGAAGGAGAAGAAACATACCAAGTGTAGAAAAAGCCTTGAAAAAGCTTGAAAATCACTTGGGTAAAGGTTTGGAGTGAGAGAAGGTGTATTGGGAGGTGAGGAGACAAAGGTATTGAGAGAAAGATCGACAAAAATGAAGAACAGATCACACAAAATCTATATATAAAGGTTCAATAAAGCTCGACAGATGGAGGTGTCGAGCAAGGTATCGAGAGAGGTGTCGAGAAATTAGCCGTCGACAGATGTAGCTGTCGAGAAAGTGTCGAGGAGCTGTCAAGATTGCTTTTAGAATCAGCTTAGAGGATGGTCCATGCTTCCTTAGCAGTTTTAGTTGAGGATATTTTCTTGAACTCCTCATTGGTGACCGCACTAAATAAAGCATTTAATGCCCTGCTGTTGAAGTTTGCCACCTTGATCTTGGCTTCATCCCAATCGGCTGGCGCTTGCTTTGGCTTGGTCCAGCCAATCTCTACAGCTTGCCACACCTTCTCATCAAATGACTGCAAGAAAGCTCTCATGCGTACTTTCCAGTATGCATATTTAGTGCCATCAAATAAATGAGGTATAACAATTAATGACTGTCTTCTATCCATGACAAACAGGGGTCAATGGATCAACATAGCAAAGATTAAACCTAATCAGAGTGTGCATACTCTGATACCACTTGATAGGCCAAAAACGTATTGACCCTTTGTGATTGAATTAATTGATTAATTAGCCAAGTTATTAATTAATCAAATTAATCATGCAAAGCGTGTGGTAGCACAAATAAATCACCAACTAAACTAAGTATGCAGCGGAAAATAAATTAACACGGTTATTTGTTTACGAATAGGGAAAACCAACATGGCAAAAACCCCACCAGGTGATTTTAAGGTCACCACTCCCGAAATTCCACTATTATCACAACGAGGAGTTACAAGTAAAGGAATCCTAGTACCTTATACCAACCTATAGTTGAACCCTTACCCCAATACCCAATTGGACTTGTTCTGTAGTGACAATTTCTCCTTTTGATGTACTGCTCCTAGTACGTGACTAACCAATTGCGCGGATCCCAGTACGCGACGTCAATCACCAACTAGAGAAATTTGTTGGCTGCAAAGTTCTTCAGTTCATCCATGATGAAGATCAAGAAGATCCTTGGTCACAAAACCCTACGGTGTACAAACACAGCAACTTCTTTACAAGAATGATGAACTAGGGCAAAACTTCGTCTCCGTCACAATTTGTTTGAACAGACTTTGCTCAATGCTTGTGCAACTTGTGTACTCTTTAATGGTCCTTAAAATAATCATTTTATATGTCTAGGCTTAGGAGAAAAGAAGGCCCAAAGACACATTAACGGATCCCAAGAAAATCATATCAGAATTCTGAAGTTCTTAAACCTTAACAGATAGGAGCTGTCAAGCAGGCTTTGAGCACACAGGCTGAAACGGCTTTCTTAAGCTCAATAGATGCAGCTGTCGAGCTTTAATGAATTTGCACTATTCAACTTGTTTCTTGGACAGACTTGAATGACTTTAACATTTAATCTTGAACCCTTATTTCTTGAAGTATTAAAAACACCTATATCTATCCAAATACAAGTAAAGTGCGTTTTGTCAAAGGATTAGTCAATTACATAAAATAGTGACATATGTTCCTAACAAGTGAATCTCATATGTCCTAACAGTCATGTCTAGTGAAGGTCCTCTTGTGGCTTATGTGAACCCACATGGTTACATGCAGGGACGGACCCAAAGGGGGGGCCAAGGGGGCCCGGGCCCCCCCTGGGCCCAAAATTTTTTTTTTTTTTAGAATGTTAAATTTTTTTAAAAACAAGAAAGTAAGGGGCTTGGCCCCCTTGATTTTTAGCCCAGCCCCCCCACCCCCCCCCCCCCCTCAACCATCTCTATCCCAAAAAAATAAAAATAAAAAGACTTGGCCCCCTTCAAATTTGTAAAACTCAGCTGGCCAGCTCGCTGGCCACGTGTAAAACTCAGTAGTCCAAAACTCACAGGTCAGCCCACATGTTAAAAAAAAAAAAAAAAAAAGGGAAATATGGTAAGTTAAAAAATGTAATCATAGAAAAAGGCCAGCCCACATTGAAAATGATATAGCTTCAACATTTAGTTTAGATTTAATTATAGATGATTTTAAAGATTTGAAAGAGCGTCGAGTTATTAAGAAACAATAGTATTTCGTGTCTTTTGTTTTTGTTGGTAGATGATTGTATTTTAATATATTAAGAAACAATGATTTTTGAGTATTTATCTTGGTTGATAGTTTATTAATCCTATATGAATGCATATTTGAAAAAAAAAGTTTCGCTTATCTTCGGCCCCCCCGGCTTGAAATCCTGGGTCCGTCCCTGGTTACATGCACGAGATAATGACGCTCTACAAAGCAAATGACTTAGCACTAAGAGGGATACCAGAGACAGAATACAGTTGGTTTCCTGGGTATGGGATTTTCTTTTATTCTCTTTTGTCCATGTGACTTGTTTGAAAAATATTGACTTGTGCAATTTCACCTTTCACAAGTTAAGTGATCGTGTGGCTACTTATCTAGAATATATATATCGCCAATGAGCTCAAGCTCAAATGACATCTCCTCTTGTAAGAGCAAGGTGGAGGGTAAGGTCATTGGTGCAAAACCCTTTAAGTGTGTATGTGTAATTTATCAATACTAAAAACCAAGGAGTAAAGTGCTTGTGTGCTAAGGGCTAATGAAAAGTGTGCTTGGAATCGTTAGATGCAACCAGGGACCTGATGATGTTGCATGTATTGACATGGATACCCATTCTATTATCACTTGTTCTTAGTCCTGGTATCCAATGTGCATAATGATTTAAAGTTTGCATGTGTGCTTGTCTGGGTTATGATTTAGGAGGATTGGTGGATCTAGAGTTTAGAAAATTTTATATCTTTTTAAAAGAAAGGTTTCGTAAAGAAGAGAAAATAATATTTTATCTAAGTTTGAAAGAGGTAAGAAGAAATGGAAATCAAATTTCTCCACATCTGTGAACAATGCGCATGAACTGTGACCTTGAACTGTGTAAATGAATAGTACCTATGAACAAGATAGTGAACAGTACACAGTAAAAAGCAAAAAGAAAGAACGGAAGGAAAAAGAACAATAAGGCCAATGTGCCTTAATACTCAAACACTCATTATTTTTTTTCAACTCCAACTATTTTTCAAGTACTTTGAGTACAAATATATATATATAAGGACTCATTCTTGTACTAATGGTAATGGGAGCAATAGCAATAAGAGTCATAGTTTGACTAGTAAACTAAAAGCCTAATAAGGTAATAACTAATAAAAGACTTGCTAGGACTCAGAAGAAAATAAAATCTAAGATACTTAGGATCTCCTAGAAAATCCTTGACTCAACTAAATTACCAAAATATCCCTAATCCACAAGGATTGCAAAAACTACAATTTTTCTACTGAATACAAAAGTTACCATAACTTTTAAAATACAAACCCAAATTAAATTTCTTTTTTAAACCTTAGACAAATATAACTGGACCTTTAAACCACTCAATTTTCAGTTCCATTGGACTTCATACTTGAACCCCAATTAAATCTTGAATAGACAAAATAACAAAGTAGTATTAAATCAATCTTATCTGGCTACATCATAGATACCCCACCCCCTCTACCTCTATTATTTGCACTTGTTCTTTGTTTTTGTGTGCATAATGAATTAAATTTTGGTCAGCTGGATATGGTTTTCAACTGATGGTACTGATATCTGAGTCCAAGTCTAGTGGGGGTGAGGCATTTTGCATTTGAAAATGAATGTTCAAATGTCTTTTGGAACTTAACTTAGATAGCAACCAAATCCAAGATTTTTTATTTTTATTTATTTATTTTTTCATTCATGAGGAAAATGGGGCACATAAAATTTTAACCAATATCCTAGCGGTATCATCTAACCAATTAATTTTACTAGATGTTTTGGCTTTTTATTTTAAGATTCAGATCCTAAAGTGTGGGGCCCTATTGCACTAACCACGCTGGCCCACTGCATGCGGCCCAAGGCCCGTGCCGAGGATAATGTAAAGGCCGAGGACAATGGGAAAGAGCCCAGGTCATCCAAAGGCCTCGCCGAGGATGACATCCTCGGCACACCGACTTCACTAAAGGGAAAATATCCCTCATTCGTTGAATATATCTCACCAACATTCTGACCGCTTTAATGGTGAGGTGACCTGAAAACCCTAAAGCATCAGTCACTTCAACTATTATAAAGCCTGCAAATGCAGATGATGGGACAATCCCCTGTACATAGAGGCTCCGATAATTGACAAGTGGACGGTGAAGACTAAAAAAAGTAAAAATGCTATATAACCAAGAGATTTCCCAACATAAAAGGGGGGGATGAATAATAAGAAAAGGGGATCCTCGGACGAACCCGAGGACAAATACATTTCACAAACACTTAACCTAAATGATGAAAATCCCCACAAACATTGATCCAAAATCATTATAAAGTCTCCTACCAATACCTAACCAGATGGATGGCCTTTATCCACATAGAAGTTACTCAGTAAAGCCATTCTGTTATTACTCATGTTGGTCTCGTATCATTCGTTGTTCGTATTGCTAGTGCCTAGCCCATATACCCACATCTCTACAAGTTTTATTGTTAAGGGTCCATTACAAATTATGCCCTTACATAAAGAATTTGGAAGAAAGTGAGAGTAACGAATGTCTTAAAACTACAAAAGTCTGAATATACAAGGATATTAGAGTTTTCTTTCATCAAGGTTTATTTATTTATTTATTAGTATTAGCAAACTCTATTTAATTGCAACATATATTTAATTGAGATGTGAAAGTTGGGCACAACTCAATCATGCATCACAACCATATTTGAGGGTTGACTTCTTAATATGCAGTGTTATGGCAGGTGTGTCTCCTGCCCAACTAGTTGAGAATGTAGAACATAAATGGAGCATGGTCGTAAATTTGTTCATGCTCAAGTAAGTTTAAATATTTTGGTCTAGCACAACCAACCTAGAAAGGAACCAAAATTCTTAAATCAACTCAATTGAGGGAAACAAAAATAAAAACATCAAATTGTGGCAAAATAAATGTGGTCATGCAATTGAGGATGTAAATTAACCGAATACGGATACCTACTTTGCCTGTAGTATAGCCAGTGACGTCTGTTACACAGCAAAGATGTGTGTGGCATGCTGTGCAGTGCTCTTTGGCCTGCTCCACCTAGTAAACATGGGGTTTCCACAAATGCTCGTTAGTGAACTTTCATGTGATGAACTGTGAACAATGTTGTTAGTGAACTCTCTCTTCCTTTACATTTAACAAACTTTGCTTTATATTTCACCTCCATATATTTCAGTATCTAAGCATTTATAAGTTTCGTTTGTTTGTTAGTTTGGCATATTTTTAATTATATCAAAGAGAAAAATTATATATAATATACTATTACACATAAATAATGAGAACTCGATGAACACATCTAATGGCAAGGGGCCCTGAGTGCACTGGCGGTAAAGGTGGCCTCGCAATTGGGCATATTCGTGGGAACCTTGAATAGGCCCACAGCTGCACCAACAACAGTGTTCCTCCAATCTGCATCGCATCCTTCTTTAATGCACTACAAAGGTGCTTGTAGAGCCAGCCCAACGTTGCACTACCCCAGCTATATTGTCTCGCATTGCTGATTGGGTTAAGGAGCTGCAAAGGCAGGAGTGAGACCCGGTTCGCCGACTTGTCCATGAACAACAGGGCCACCATCCAAACAAGTAGGTGGTAGTGGGCATGTTGCTACACTACTTCAACACCGGCATCCGCAGCTAGGGGAGTGGCAAACCGTGCAGCAAGCCACTTGTATCTTATCCTCACCCCAGCAAGTATAGACGTGTTTGAGTTGGGTATTGAGGGCGAAGGTTGATGGTCCAAAAACTCTCGGCACAGCAGACTTCAGTTCATGTCTGTCCTCCCAGTGATAGGCAACCTATCCACTAGAATCCCCAGCATCACCTCTATATCTTGCAAGGTGATATCCATTTCTCCATGGGGTAAATGGAACATATGCGTCTCCAGACGCCACCGCTCGACCGAGGCCATGACCAAGGCGTGGTCAATTTCCATATCGGGAACCTTGAACAACCCAGTGAAACCTGCTGCATCTATGTACCGCGTGATACGTGGGTCTAGCCCACCCCGCGGCAGTACACATTTATGGCATCAAACCTTTACGATGTTAGGCACCTCTTGCACACAGACAAGCACTGTGTTAGGTAGTGCACACGAGGTAGTTATAAAACGAAGATGTATTAACAATACAAGTACATACCTCGTCGGCGGTGTGCCTCCAAAGCGAAGTTGATCGATGATCCGGCTGCCGGTTCAACTGGGTATGCTTGTCAGGTCCAGGCTCCACTCTATCCAATGCCTGCATATCTGACATGGCAACAAATAGATTGTTAGCAATTATTCATGATTCACTCTATGACAAGATGTAATTACAATAGCAAATCATGCAGTCTGGCATATATCAAACCATATAGTAATCAAATTTTGGGTTAAAACTCAAAATTCACATATGAAATGGCGTCATCCAATTTTCTTTATAAATTTAAAGAAATAGTATATAACATATAAAAAAGAAAGATGACCATATAACGATCAAGTATTGCCAAAATTGGATTACTAGCAAACTCATGATCAAGTAAATGAAAGATGACCATATAATGAATCAGCACAGAGAAAGAAAAGTTAATTCCACAAGCATAACAAGCAGGTTTTTTTTCTTTTTCTTTTTCTTTTTTTTTTTCCTTTTTTTTGTTGATAATTACAAGCATAACACACAAATAATGATGACAAGTTTACACGCAGAATAAAGCAAACGCAATTTTTGAATAATGAGTTCCCCCCCCCCCCCCTAAAAGTAATGATTACTCTGTTTGTTTTAAGGAAAATCATTTACTCTGTTTGTTTGGTTTGACTTCACACATCATATTTTCTTTAAATGGTAGAATAATGCTAAGATCTTTGCAGCTCAATTGCTACCTCCTAGAGTTTACAGTTCAGATTCCTGAGTTCAAAACCCCTATCCCCCAACTATCAAATAAATGTATATTAATAATTATCATAATTATCCAATTTCATATTTGGACAAAAATTAAAGGAGAGAAAAAGTAGTATTCTGTAAAACTCTCCTTTGGAAAGGGTTACTGACTAGTTAAAATAGAAATAAGAATCAAAGAAATTAAAAAAGAATCAAGAAAAAAAACATTCAGATAGACAAGGATGACCTTTCATATTTTAGTGTTATAAACTACTTTAAAGACTTCCTTCACTGTCTTTTATTAAAATGCAACTATGGGGATGGTCTTATACGTTCTATCACCAATATAATGAATTTTTAGTTTAAATCACAAAACTCAACCTTAAGCCATTGGCCTTTGTACCAAACTGCTGCCTCTCCCACTTTAAATCAATCAATTGAAGAGAAAAGAAGGGAAGGGATGGGGGGTTTGATTTTAGGCAACTCACACAAGTTACTGCTATATTGACATATCATCTCAATAGTTTATTTATTAACAAATCATCCCAATAGTTATTTAAACCCAAGATGCCCAATAGTTATTTAAATCCAAGATGCCAAGATGAAGAAAAAATTGTGGCACTAATCCCAAATCAAACATATAATGCTCGTAGAGTTGAAATAAAGGAATTAAGAAAAAGGGAAAGAGGGCCATAGGATTCAGTGTATACATTATGCATTCAACACAAATGGAGCAGTCAAATTTGTACAGCTTCGTCAAAAGATGAAATCGTATAATGCATAGAGGTGAATTAGATGAAAACTATGACAACTGTTCAGAAAGGCTTAATTAAAAAACAAAAGGACAATAACAAGCAAAGATAATTTTTTTTATAATAGGGATTGAATATACAATTATACATAGGATTCCTTTGTCATAAATTATTGCCAAACTTCCTCTTCTAACAATAGAGATAGAGGTGTGCATGATTTAAGACTGCTGTAACTTCACTCTAACACAAAACAACAATTGTGACAACTTTAATTTAATGAATCTAATATAGGATAGAGGCCTTAATGGATCTTATACAAATTTTGATGTAGGAATTTAAAAAACTCAGCATTCAGTTAAGGTTCTTGAATAGGGTTTTGATGTTTAAGGGTTTAGGTACGTTAGGTAATAATATATTGGATCTTGAATGAATCTAATGATTGTTTGCTTGTTTGGTGTTAAAATAGTGAATAGAACAAGAAATAGATAAGGTTAAAGTATAGGCAACCACACCTAGGTTCCCTAAGCAATTAGATTTAGGAATGAGAAGGGAATCACATCCATAAAACTTAAACTAATCTCTTGAAGTAGTCTCTCGGTCTCAGAAATACCAACTTATTATAGGGAGAAATTCCTTGGAAGTGGCTCTAATATGCTAGCTAGAACCTCATGGATATCATGAGATCTTAAAAACTATTAAACCAACCATTAACCAGTTAATTTTTACACACTATAAACAGTATTTAAACAAAACAATCACATTACATTTATAATGTCATCGTTGCAACATATAAAAGACAACAAAATTCTCATCTTGATTATTAAATTTACTACTTTTAAGTAAGTTTCAAATAATGAACTTTGCCAACAGACACACGGACAAAAATTATCTTTCACCATAATCATCCAAAAATCTCCACTTGAAGCTAAAATCATGAACCTAGAAACACAAAGATCACAGGAAACTGTAAATGAGCACGACCCATATAAACAGGAAACTGTAAATGAATCACGAAGACGTAGGTAGACATTGATTGGAGTTGAAGTTGTTTTCTCTTTACACATGCACACACACACAAGATTGAAAGCCCAAAATACCCACACACAAAAAAAAATTGCTTTGTAGGTGTGAAAAGAGATTTCCAAAAGACTTTTTTCAAAACCAACAAGATGCATGCAGGGCTAATCTAGATCAGTAGTGATACACAAAACAAGAGAAAGAGAAGAGCAACGTACATGCAATCAATGGCAGTGGTGAGGGTTCGATAGAAGCACCAGGGAGAGTGAGAGGGTGAGTGAGAGTGTAGAGGGAGAGTGACGGCCGAGCGAGACTGACGGAGAGTGAGACTGATGGCATAGTACAGGAGAGTACACATGAGAGAGTGATGGCAGAGCGAGGGAGAGTATACTAGAGAGAGTGAATAGGTTGTGAGATGTTGGGGTTTCAAATGGTTAAGGAAAACTCGATTTACACGTTACCAAGTTACGGATGTATATATGACCATTTTTTAATTGGAAAAAGCTATGTCTGCTTTGCCAGTGTAGTACAAACCTCATACAAAACTCAACTATAAGAACATCGAGTTTTTCAATAAATCTTGACTTTGGTATTGTCGAGTTATAAAAGAGAGGCTTTTCCCTAATTAGTTTGAGAAAGAGGGTAAAACGCTGGTTTTTTTGCATGGAAAGGGCATTTCCCATTTTGGCCCTGAATTATGTTTAAATTAATTATGCTTATTGAGTTATGTAAGATCAACAAGTTAGTCATACATCTAAATTTATATTCTATGGATTTAGGTCGTGACATGAAGTGTCTTTTGCAATAATTTTGTCAATAAATTCACATGTTGGTTGATTAGATTTGCATGATATTCTCTTTGGAATTCACATGTTTATTATGCTAATATGTTTATCTCATCATTGCCAATTGCAATTTACTTGATATATTGTGTTCATGTCATTTCCCTCTTGGATGTGTGTGTATCTTCATGCCATCTCCATAGGTGGTATTGAAGGTTCTCCATCCCACAATAAAAGGCTAGTTGTTTGCACCACTTTTAAAGAAAAAGAAAACAAAAATTTTATTAAACCCTAAGAGGAAATTTTCCAACTAAAAATCATGTGATGTTTCCTAAAAACCCTTGAAGGGTATTTTACATAAAAACTCAAAAGGATTTCAAAAGTCTTTTTCTAAAGAAATAAATCAATTTTCCAAATAAAAGGACAATTTTCACAAAATAATTTTCAAATGGTGCTTGGCCCATGGCCTGAAATCAATTAAGGCCATGACCCATCAAAATAAGCTAACAAATCCCCCATCCCCTAAGCACCAATAATTTCATTAGTGTTTTATTTTGCAGTGCTAAGTAATAAACTTCTAATGGAGTGACTAAGTGAGGTAGATTTCTTGCATTTAGAACAATTCATCTATGCATGCCTAATTGTATTTTCTCACATGCTAGTACATAGTATCTTGTATGCTAGTAACCAGTATCTCACATGCCATGCATTCTCACATGTACACACATTTAAACATACAATTTCACATGCTCACATGTACATACATCCTCACATGTTTCCTTGAATCCAAATGCCCAATAAATGAGTCACACTTCAAATCAATTAAGCCCATGGCCCATCAAAAAGCCAACAAATCTCCATCCCCTAAGCATTAATCTTTTCATTAGTGTTTATTCTGCAATGTTAAAAATTTTAATGGAGTGAGTTAGGTTTCTTGCACAAAATAATTCATCTATGCATGCCTCATGTGCACATGCATCTCACATGCCATGCATTCTCACATGCTCAAACATTTTCACATGCCCACATGTACATGCATCCTCACATGTTTCCTTGAATCCAAATGCCAAATAAATGAGTCTCACTTCAAATGATAGAAATTAGGATTAAATGAAAATAATGTACTTTCTTAGAATAGACATTGTAGGGTGCCTAACAATTTCTCTACACGTAATAGAACTTTCGAGTTCATATCTTTTATTCAAGACAGTTTCTTTACCCTTTAACTTAGGAACCTTTAGGAAAATTCTTAGTTAAATAGGTATAAAGGGATTAGACATATAGGTGACCAATGGCACCCAATGGTTAGTGGTGATTCAAAAAAGGAAAGATAAAGAATAGACTCACACCCATGTCACCCTAGCGTAGGACACAAATCACACACTTGGATTACACGTTGCCAAGAAGCCCCTCACATATAGGACGTTGATACTTGAGATATGCACATTGGGCATTTTTTCCAGTGTCAACAGTGAAAGAAAGAAAGAAAAAAAAAAAAAAAAAAAAAGGGCCATACAGGGTTCACCCAATTAGTTAAAAACTCGATAAAGATTGTAGGTTTTTCAATTTGTTTTAGTTCAACCCATTTCAAACACAAACTTAGCTTAGATGAATGCACTTGAAATTAGATCAAGCTCTTCGGAATAAGATCTAGTTTTTTTGTGATTTAGTTTTTGTGCGCATGAGATTTTAGATTTTTATTTTCTTGAAGATTTTTTTGTTTTCACGTACAATTGATTTTTTGTGATTAGTTTTGGATATAATTTGATAATATTCGTTCGAGAATGTCAAGAGCCTTATAATTCAATTGACAACACCTCCTAGTGTTTTCAACAGAAACATTTAGAATAATTTTTATTTGAGGAATGGGGATAATTACAATATAAGAAGGTCTTATATCTTAATAAGGTGAAAATTTTACAAGTGTTTGGCTGTTACCGCATGCCTAGCTCCTCCTTTGGAATGAAGACATGATAGAATTGTACACTCCAATGTCATTATCTAAAACAATATGAAACATGGTTAAATTATTCTTGAAGAGCCTCGATTTCAAGAATATATTGCGTCCCTTGTTATGTTAACTAGTCACACACCCACGCGTTGCGCGTGATAATTTTTTTAAAGTTATCTCATAAATTAAATATATATATATATATATATATATATATATATATATATATTCTTGTTTTATTTTTGTCTATGTAACTTATGTAAAATTCTTATATGGTAAAATTATCCAAATTATGCTATGTATTAAAATAATATTATATTGTTTATAATGCAATAAGAAAACATTTAACAATCAAAGAGAACAAAAAAGAAAAAAAAAAACTTTAAACACAAAACTAAATTGCATCAACCCAAAGTAGAGTTCTTAAAAATACAAAAAATTAATAACCTAAAGCAAAGATGCAAGAAAAATAAAAAATCCACCAAAAAATTGAGAGAGAGAAATAACATTTTTTGAGAGCGAAAATTATGCATAGAAATATAGAATAGAAAAGATAATGAAAATTTTATAATAAGAGGATAAGAATAAGAAGAAACAAAATAAATGAAGATAAAGGGAAAGATGAAGAGTAATATTAAGGTAGACGGTAGTGGGGAGATGAAAATATGAAAAGAATGAGAAATGTTGAAGAAAGTGTAACTGTTAAAAAAAAATGAGTACGATTTTATAAGGAAATTTTTATTTATTTGTATTTAATTAAAACGTTATATGTTTAATTTTTTAACTGTTTAAAAAAATGAGTACGATTTTATAAGGAAATTTTTATTTATTTGTATTTAATTAAAATGTTATATGTTTAATTTTTAAAAAATTGAGAAAAAATTAATAATTTAATGATGTGGATGATATGACTAAATTTAAATGGTCAAATGTAGTAGTGCTATTGATATTAGCTTGAATATATATATATATATATATATTTTTTTTTTGCAACTTGAAAAATGATAAACCTTATCCATATAACTAAATTAAAGTTATTTTATGATGTTGAGTTAACAAAACGAATTGGTGGTTACCAAAAAGCTAAGAATTTTTTTTTTAATAGAATAAACCTGAAAGCTGAACATGAATTGTTTTGTTTTATTGCTTGTCATTTGGGTGAAATTGAAACCTCGCATAAATTAATGAAGCCTCATTAGACCTATCAACCATTATAGCTCTAAAGAATACCAATAACAAAAACTAAGCATAAATCAGTGCTTACCCTTTGCAAGTTAAGAGGCTACACATTCAATCTAATGTACATTATTACCCAACAATGTTTCAACTCACCACACAACAAAGTAATCATGTAAATGAACTTTGAAATATCCATTTGGTGTAATGATCGATGGTATGTAGCTTTCAGGGAAAAATATGTAATAGTAGTAAATTAAACAAAAATACTATTCAACTACTCATATTTATCGCGATATAAGGAGAACATGAATGCATTATGACCCCTTTGTTCCCTATGTTACAGTTGATTTTTTAAATTCAATCATTAGATGGCCTAATTAGTAGGTATATGCTCCACAAACTTTCAAGAGATTAGAAACATTAGTTACATAGACAGACTAATCATTAGTTTCTCTCGCACTACATTTAAGGAACAATGTATAACTTAGAGGAGTCAATCCCCATAAACCAAATTATTGTAAAATTTATTTTACTTTTATTTTGTTTTTCATATTAATTGCTCAATAGCATCCATGGCCCATACAAAATTAAAATGGTTGGAATTAAGAAGAAATAGATTTCTAAATATAAAAATAGAATAGTTTTTGTTAGAAGTCAATCATTGCACATGAGGAGAGAAAAAAAAAATCAAATGAAAAGATAATGTATCAAGTCTAAAGGAATTTCATAGAACAAATGTCATGTTGTACAAAAATAACATATATAGAACAACTAAATAGGTGAATTCAAAGCAACCCAAACTAAGAATTTAAAGAAAAAAACATGTAATAAAATTAAAAAATAAAGAGAGAAAAAAACTTAAATCACAAAACTAAATCGCATCAGCTCAATATAAAGTTCTAAAGAACACAACAATTATCAACCTAAAGCAAAGATGCAAGAAAAATAAAAATAAAAATCACCAAAACATTGAGAGAGAGAGAGAGAGAGAGACTTTTTTTTTTTTTTTTTGGTGAGGGAAAAGTATGTAAAGAATGGAAGAGAGAATGACAAATTTATAGTAAGAGTGTGTGAATAAGAAATGACAAAAAAAAAAAAAAAAAAAAAAAGGGAGATGAAGGGAAAGATGAAGAGTGATATTAAGGTAGAGAGTAGTGGGGAGATGAAAAGGTAAGGGATAGAGAAAGGTTATAGAAAATGTAGATATTAAAAAAAATGAGTAAATGTTAAAAAAAATTATGGGAAGATTGGAAAGAAAAATAATAATAATGTGGACACTGATGTGGCTCAACTGGAGTATAGCAACAATAAATACTATGCTTTAACTTTTATATATATATATATATATATATATATGATTGCAATTATTTACTCTTAATAAGATGTCAACTTTTAGATATATATATATGATTGCAATTATTTACTCTTAATAAGATGAAAACTTTACATGTGTTCGGCTGTTATCGCATGCCTAGCTCATCCTTTGGACTAAAGAAATGATAGAATTGTACACTCCAATGTCATTATCTAAAACAATATGAAACATGGTTAAATTATTGTCGAAGAGCCTCGGTTTCAAGAATATATTGCATCCCTTGTTATGTTAATGATTGCCAAATATGTACATATATACACACACGGACAAGTGTGGGGCATGGGAAATGGGACTGGTAACATTCCTGCAAAAGTTATTGATAAGTATAATTTGATTTTTGAGGTCGGTTTTTAGACTCTGGAATTAACGTTTAGCTTAAAATTCACTTACTGGTCTTCTTTGCTCAGTCCACCACATTATGGAAAAAAGATGATAAGAGTGGAATTTTGAAAGCATAGGTCAGATGTTAAAAGGAGTATAATGGTGTGGGCTTATCTTATCGGGTGTCATCTCGCATGCAATATGTATATACACACACACGGACAAGTGTGTTATGTTAATGATTGCCAAATATGTATATATATACTCACATAGAGAAGTGTGGGGCATGGGAAATGGGACTAGTAACATGCCTGCGAAAGTGATTGATAAGTATAATTTGATTTTTGACGTTGGTTTTTAGACTCTAGAATTAACGTTTAGCTTAAAATTCACTTACTAGTCTTCTTTGCTTACTTCACCACATTCCAGAAAAAAGATGATAAGAGTGGAATTTTGAAAGCATAAGTGGGATTTTAAAAGGAGTATAGCGGTGTGGGCTTATCTTATCGGGTTTGCCAAACTTTCATAGGGATTAGAAACATACATATATTTGCCAAAATTTCTTAGGGATTAGAAACATACATATATTATAGCGGTGCAATAATGACGGACATTTGCCAAACTTTCATAGGGATTAGAAACATACGTATGCAATTTTATCTGACAAGACAAAAACACTGGCCAAATAATTTAAGAACTTAGTATATATCACATTCATTTTGTATGTATATCAGCTATACATACCATTATATTTCTCCATTTTAAATGGAGATACCAAAAAAAAAAAAATGTAATCATATTACACACGTGCAAATGTGAACGTAGTGCATACTAGCTAGAGTGTAAAAATTGAAAAAATTGTGTACATCGCGCATGCAAATGTGATGTAGTATACCAGAGTGTAAGAAATAGTGTGAAGCAATATTTTTCCTTTTTAAGTATATCATACCACCTAATGGGGACAAAAAACTTACAGATTTTTTTTTGGTTCAATATGGTATCTCGGGCTATTTATAGGTGAACAATTTTAGAGGATACTTACTAACTTGACATAAAAGATATAGCTTCAATGGCTCTTGATACCATACCTTTATGGCTTCCTTTTCTCCTTGTTCTTCCTCTTCTGTTGCTCATGAAAAAAAAGATGGATGAGCGGAGTTCAAAGAACCTTCCACCAAGCCCTCCTAAGCTCCCTATTATAGGTAACTTGCACCAACTTGGTGTGTTGCCTCACCAATCTATGTGGCAACTCTCCAAGAAATATGGCTCTGTGATGCTCCTTCAACTCAGTGGCATAAGAATTGTCATAGTATCTTCTGCTAAGGCAGCAAGAGAAGTCTTAAAAGTTCATGATCTTGCCTGTTGCAGTAGACCTCCCTTAGCTTGCTCTAAAGTTTTTTCCTACAATTATAGGGACATGGCTTTTTCACCTTATGGTGATTACTGGAGAGAGATAAGGAAAATATGTGTTCTTGAGCTTTTTAGCTTGAAAAGGGTGCAATCCTATCAGTTCATTAGGGAAGAAGAAGTTGATTTGCTTGTGGATTCTATATCTCACTATGCATCTTCCGCAACCCCTGTTGATCTTTCTGAGAAGCTGTTTGCCCTCACTGCAAGTATAACTTTTAGGATTGGTTTTGGTAAGAGTTTCTGCGGGAGTGGTTTAGACAATGAAAGGTTTCAAACAGTGGTTGATGAGGTAATGTCCATGATAGGAAGCTACAATGCATCTGAATTAGTTCCCTTCGTGGGATGGATTATAGACACTTTCTCTGGTAGATTTAAAAGGCTTGAAAGGGTTTTTCATGAGTTGGATACTTTATTCCAACAGGTCATTGATCTCCATCTTGATCCTAAGAGGACAAAACCAGAACATGAAGACATTATCGATGTGCTACTGAGAATTGAAAGGGAGCAAGCTAAGTCTGGCGATGCTGCTTGGTTCACAAAACATAACATTAAGGCAGTCCTCTTCGTAAGCTGCCAATCTTTTATTAATCCCATTTTTTTTTTTTTTTTTAACTTTGCTTGCCTTATAAAATTAGCCCATGTTCATCTACTTACCTATTACCATATTTGTTTATTAGGATATATTTTTAGGTGGAGTTGACACTGGTGTAGTTACCATGACATGGGCAATGGCAGAGCTTGCTAAGAACCCCAGATTGATGAAAAAAGCACAAGATGAAGTTAGAAATTTCATTGGAAATAAAGGGAAAGTCACTGAAAGCGACACTAACCACCTTCATTATCTAAAGATGATAGTTAAAGAAACTTTTAGATTGCATCCTCCAGGAACTCTACTTTTTCCAAGAGAAACCATGTCACACTTTAAGATCAATGGTTATGACATTTACCCAAAAATGTTAGTACAGGTTAATGTTTGGGCAATAGGACGAGATCCTAAATACTGGGAGAACCCAGAAGAATTTATCCCAGAAAGGTTCATGGATAACTCCATTGATTATAAAGGTCAAAGTTTTGAGTTATTGACATTTGGATCTGGTCGAAGACATTGTCCTGGGATGTATATGGCAACAACAACAATTGAGCTTGCACTTGCAAATCTTTTATATTGTTTCAATTGGAAATTACCTGATGGGATGAAAGAGGAAGATATCAACATGGAAGAGGAAGCTGGTCTTAGCCTTACTACCAGTAAGAAAACAGCTTTGAACCTTGTGCCAATCAAATTGTTTTAAAATATTAGTATATGTCAGCAATCTTCCCCTCCCTTTCTTCTCTCCCCCGTCTCACTCCATTCCAAATATAATCTTCATAGGAATAGTTGCTTTTATGTAATATATATAGGGCTGGGCTTGTGTCCAGTGACCAATTTCATTGGACAGGCTGAGATGTGAACACATGTCCAATTTTGGACATGTATCCGTATCCTAGAGTGTCCAATGGAACTAGTCACTAGACAAAAACCTTTCCCATATGTATATATTGCTAAGCACTTTGAAATAAATGGTGGCCAATTAGCATGTATGTTTTGGCTTTTGCAATCATGGATCATTTTCCTTTCTTATAAATAAATGGCAGGAATTGAAAGATAATTTGTGTTTTTCTTTATTACCTATGGTGGTGTTATGGAATACAAGACCACTATTTCTATTCCATTTTATACTTCACTAATCATAATTTTTTATGATGTATTCATTTTATTTTACCTATAAAATAACTAAACTTTAAAATATAAAAAAATAAATAAAACACATGGCATATCGCAATCAGTAGAGTATAAAGTATTTTTGAGACTGGCGGTTTCTATTCAGTATTATGAAGGATAGGCATAATTATTTAATTCAATCAATTGTTTTGGACAACGAAGCAGAGGTTAGCCGGGCAAATTTTCTTTATACTCCAAACTGTATGGAGAAAAAAATGAAGAAAGCCTCACTTTGATCGTATTACAAATTATATTATAAATTTAAATCGACTTTAATGTTCAAATGTTTGATCATGTATGGTGGCAATGAAAGGTGTGTAGAGGGAATCTTTCAACTCCAACATCAAAATCAATAACGCGTCCCACCAAATCATATTACAAAGATCATTTTTTCTTATTCACCTTTCTACCTCTTATTGAAATATGTGCTCCATACGGGGTGTCATTTTTTTAACTTTTACATTTGAAGTATTCATTTTTTTTTAATGAGGTGTGTAATAATAAACTTATAAACTAGTAATTTAAAATATAAAAAAAAAATAACAAAATTGTTTTGGCATATGTACAGATTAACAATATCTATTAAGTTTTTATTTCCTATAAATGAATGCTAATGAAATAAAAAAAAAATGTGGTTGAACATCAAATAGGGATTTTTATTTATTAATTAAAAGATTTTGAGTTTAAATCATGTCTATACCAAAAAGAGATTTAAATTTTATTATATCTATAAAAAAAATATAAGTGCTAAATTAATTAATATGTATTGATGAGATATGACACCATTTAAAATTTGGACCCTAATGTTACATATCATTTTGATTTAAGTCAACTCAGCCCAAGCTATAGCAGATTATGCAGAAATCATCACACATGTAAAGGAAACACTACATGGCAACAATTCTCCTGTAATTGTTATTGGAGGATCATATGGAGGAAGTAAGTGATGAAGTTGCTTCTATTTTGATAGACAGATTATGAAGTAAACTCTAATAGATTGGTATGTGTGTATAACTTTTTCTTCATTTGTTTAGTGCTAGCTTCATGGTTTCAGCTAAAATATCCCCATGTTGCCCTTGGTGCCTTGGCCTCCTCGGCTCCAATCCTTTACTTTGATGATATTACGCCACAAAATGGATATTTTTCTATTGTCAGCAAGGATTTTAAGGAAACAGATTGAATATTTTTAGTTTCTTCAATGGGAAAATTACATAAAAAAGGCCTTAAGTTTATAATATATTTCAGATTAGGCCTAGGAAGCTAATTTTGTCAATTAAAATTCCAAATTTATGAAATTGTTTCAATTTGAAGCATCTTTCCATCTCCATTATTCATTTCTTTTATTATAGGTAGTAATTGAACAAAGAAAAATGGGAACCATTGTTTAAACTTTATATTTCACCGCATGTTTATCAATCAATTTGACAACCATTGAACACAAAGTGTAGAGAGAGAAAAACTTTGTTTAGAAAGAGAAAGCTCTACTTAGAGTGAGAAAACTATTAACAGAAAATCGAAGACTGGTTATTTATATGGGAGCATAATATTTTAATAATTTTCCCATTTTTTTCTCTAGTCAATTACTGCCTAGAATAACATAAATGAATGACAGAGATGAATGAACTATAAAGAACTTATGAACTAGTCTGAATTTGGGTATAAAATGTGGCATTTTTATTTAATTTTCGCCCCTCTTCCTGTGCATTTTATTGAATTAAAAGTTGTCACACTCGAGTGGTGTAGGAAGCTAGTGAGACTTGCTACCAAACTATAAAAAAGTCATGGTCTGAAATAGATAAAGCCGCATCTCAGCCTGGTGGTCTTTCAAACCTTAGCAAGGAATTCAAGATGTACAGGTACATATAGATACCCTTTGCCATAAACTTGTAAGAATCAACAAAGTTACACAAGAATAGTAATTAATCATGTTCTCAAAATAATAATAATAATAATAATAATAATAATAATAATAATAATAATAATAAAAATATGTAATGAATCCTTTGTTTCTATTTTAGACCCCTAACCAAATCTTCGGGGCTCAAGGCATACTTGGGGAGGATGTATGTCGGTGCAGCCCAATATAATCATCCTCCAGATTATCCGGTTACCATTGTTTGCAGCGGCATAGATGGAGCTCCTTCTA
The DNA here is from genome assembly GCA_023736055.1 of Quercus glauca. Classification (NCBI taxonomy): domain Eukaryota; kingdom Viridiplantae; phylum Streptophyta; class Magnoliopsida; order Fagales; family Fagaceae; genus Quercus; species Quercus glauca. Next base: position 23,485,462 of record CM043317.1, read on the forward strand.
ACGCTTCTTCAAAAAATATTTGCAGGTCTTGTTGCTTATAGTGGAATTAGTTCATGCTATTTTAATGAACCCAGAAATATATCTGAAACAACTGTGGGATGGAATTGGCAGGTAAAATGATGTATCTATTTTTCCTTCATCACTAATCATAACTGTAAAGTTGTGATTTACAACTATATTGTGTTGGCTTTAATTCCGTGTCAAATTTGATTGTAATTTTGTTCAATTTTATGTATCGGCATTTCATTATATGGGTTGTGTGTGAGAAAGAGTGCGAAGACTCAAGACAAATTGAAGATCAATGGAGTTTTCATGGGTAGCTCGTGAGAAGACTTTTCGTGAAGTGAAACCATGTGCTCAACACATGACTGGAATGCGAAGAGTCATGACAAATGGTGACAGCTGGTTTTCGCGAGTATTTCGCAGATAAGGCCTTCCTGCGAAATACTCGTGAAACATTCTGTTTTACTATTTTGTCATATCTGATACACCATTTTTTTACCCATATATACCCACATTACACACATATTGAGAGGTGTGCTTTTCAGAGAGAAAACCCTAGCCATAACCCTTGAGAGTTAGAGATTGTCATACCCACAATCCTCTACACAATCCATTGTAGTTTTCCTCAACTCCTACCTCTTCATATCCAAATCCTTGAGAGGTTAATAGCCTAAACACTTATCACACCCATCCTGAGTGTAAAGTGAGGTTTTGGTGTTGTTGGGAAGCATTGGAAGAAGCCATTTGTTTGGTGGATGCAATCAGGCTGAATTGCGTGATCCAGAGAGCTAGAGAAGAAAAGGCTTCATAAAGTCAGTTGGTAGCAGGAACTTGGAGGGCTCAAGTACATAGGGTAGACTAGGTTTAGAGGGTTTTTTGTTATTCGTGTACTCCAACTCATTCTCTAGTGGATCAATTTACCGCTTGGAGGGCGGTAGAGAGGTTTTTCACGGAGTTCTTTGATTTCCTTTTCAATAACACATCGGGATGTTATCTTGTGTTTACATTCTGCTTCCCTACTCTTTTAGCTTTCATTTTATTGTTGATATTTGATGAATATGGCTTAAAGTAGTTATTTTGTTTGTTCGCTCGCATTTACTCTATTCCGCACTTAGTTTAAGTTAGAGTAAAATCAACTGAGCCGTAATTATTAATTTGAGGGTCTAAATAGCTCTTGTGTTTTCATACAAATTCGAGCTTTCAATTGGTATCAAAGCGGGTGCACTTGCTGCAGTTTCATTACCTAAATGATCCTAGACCCTTTTTGAGACGGATCGATCTCAATCGCTTAATGTTCCTCCATACTTTGATGGGAGCAATTATGCTTTTTGGAAAGTCCGTATGAGGGCATTTCTATGTTCCATTGATGATAGTGTTTGGGACACTGTCGAAATAGGATGGACTAGGCAGGAGGCTGCCAAATCCATATGGGATAAGGCAGTTTTCGTGCAGCAGCTAATGCTAATAGCAAGGCTTTAAATGCTATTTTCTGTGGTATTTCTCCCAAGGAATTTCACAGGATCTCTCATGTTACAATTGCCAAGGAGGCATGGCAAATCTTGGAGACGACCAATGAAGGCACCAAAAAGGTGAAGGACACCAAATTGCAAATGCTTACCACACACTTCGAGGAGCTGAAGATGAGTGAAGACGAGTCATTCGACTCATTTTATGGGAAACTAAATGAAGTGGTGATTGGGAAATTCAACTTGGGAGAAAAGACGGAGGACTCCAAGATTGTGAGGAAGATTTTACGATCATTGCTGGAGAGTTTTCATGCAAAGGTCATTGCCATCAAAGAGAGCAAATACCTTGATGAGATTAAAATTCAAGATCTCATCGGTTCTCTTCAAACCTATGAGCTATCTCTACCATCTCAAAGGAAGAGAAAATCTCTTGCTCTCAAGATAATCAATGAGAGATTGGAAGCTCAAGACTCCTCGGATGAGGATAAGGTTGAAAAGGATGCGGCATATCTTGCTAAGAACTTCCGTAAGTTCCTAAAGTTCAAGAGAGATGGAAAGTATTTTGAGAAGGGAAAATTCTCAAATTTCAAGAAGGACAAGAAAGACTTCAAGAAGAAGGATTCAAAAGATTCCTCACCGTCTCAAATGGTCACGTGCTTTGAGTGCTAAGGGCATGGGCATGTAAAGAAAGAATGCCCCACGTATTTGAAAGCAAAGGGTAAAGTCTTAGCAACCACCCTTAGTGACTCAGATGTTTCCAATTCTGATTTGGAAGAAAGTTGTGACTAAAAAGGAAATTACTCCGCATTTATGGCCATTGCATCTGTCGACTCATCGGAAGGTTTGAGCCTTCTAGTGTAAGAACTCGGTGAGTACACTAAAGTAGAGTCTATGGGAATTAGGGAAGAATCTGATGATGAAGAAGAAGGAACCAAGGAATTGCAAGAATCCTATAATTCTCTTCTTGAGAGAACCAGAGAGTATGCTAGGGTGGCTAAGGCAACCATCAGAAAAATGAAGAAAGCTGAACAAGACTACAAGAGTATACTCGTGAGGTACAAAGAAATGAAGTGTGAAGTTGAGGCACTGAATGGAGAACTAACCAAGGCCTACTCCAAGATCAAGTTTTTTGAGCTTGAAGTGATTCAAGCTAATGTCAAAGTGGAGCACGTTGCCTCTAAGAAACTTGACGAAGTGCTTGCACATCAAAAGCCTTTTCCTGACAAAAGCGGCTTAGGATATTCTGGAGAGAGTAGTTCAAGTGCCAATGTGTCCAAGGAGATGGAAATTTGTTAAAGCTAAGGAACCAATGGTAGCGACTTCAAGTGTTGGTAATGTAAAAGTGGAGAAGAAGCCAAATGGAACTGCTCAAAAGGTTTTAAAAAAAATCTCAAAATCCCTTTGTGGCCAAACCCAAGACTAAAGGGAAGTCTCTCTCAAAACCTCAAAAAGGTGTTAAAGTTCAACACTTTTGCCACCACTATGGAGTTTGAGGACACACAAGACCTAACTGCTATAAACTTCACGCATTGAAGAAAGCGGATTCTTAAAGGCTAAGAGGACAAGGAAAGGGGAATTGGAACGCCAAGCAATCAAAGGGTGAGAAGCTGATTCCGGGGTTGGTGATGTGATGAAGATAATAGATAACATCACTTCTTGTTTGGAAAGCTTCAACCAAAGGTTTAAGAATCACAGCTCTAGTACCCAATCCTCTAGGGATATCACCCCAAATGCACGTGCTGTGTGGGTGAAGAAGGGTACATATGCATAAGCATTAGACCATGTCCATGCATTAATTCTTCCTATATGTTGTGACTTTGGTTGGTTGTTTGCTTATGCTTCTCATTTTAGCATGTTTCTTTTCAAGTTTGTACTTGTTTTTGTTGATCTTACTTTTCATATTTTGTTTTCAAGTGTGTTGAAAAAATTTCAAAAACCCATAAAAATTGAAAAATCTCTAAAAAGTTTGATCGATTGTGTTGGGTATTTCACATGTGAGTTTGGCCTAGTACCTTCGTACAAATGGCGTAGTGCATTTTCGAGCTAAGCTTGTCATGTATGCACATCTATCTTTGTAGGAAAAATCTTGACTCTATGTGTGCCTGTTGTAAATCGATCTTCAAGCTTGTCATGGATGATTAGTCAATGGTTTTGATGGTTTTGATACATGCATAGACTTGTGCCTATATATCTTCCCACTCCTTTATGTTTTTGCTTTATAGCTCAACAAATGTCAAATCTTGAAAAGAGATAATGAGCTGCAAAAGTCGTCGCACATACTAGTTTTTGATTAGGAAAAATGGAAAGCGACTTATATTGAAATGTATGGTGCCCAAAAAGCCAAAGGCTTATTCACAAAAATGAAATATCAAAAATTTCAGGCATCGATCTCAAAATGAGATGTATTGTTCATAAATGATCAAAAAGTTATGAGTTAAAAGAAGCCAAAAGTAAAGCTTCAAAGAATTGTAATCATTTTCTTGTGGGAGGTCATATATGTTCATTTCTATAATTGAGATAGACCACTTGACTTAGTACTAGTTGTGTATGACTTAATTGAATTGATCATTGAAACTTCACTCTAGTCTAAGGACTATTCCACATTTGATACATGCACACAACACACAAGACTTTTATTCAATAAATGCTTATTTCATTTGTGTGATTGTACATTTTCAAATGTGATGTGTATACTCAATTGCTTGTCGATCAAACCCAAAAAGATTTTTGAGTATTTTATATGTTTTTGAAAGGGTTTTTATGCTTTCGTGCTTTGAGTTTTTGTTTAAATTGTGTTTTCATGTTTTTCATCAAAAACTCATTTAGAGGCATTTTCACAAGAAGCTTGCGACTAAGCCCTTCCCGCGAAAATGGGTTACGTAAAAATGAAAACAGAAACTTTCACGACTGTTTCGCGAGTAAAGACTACCCACGAAGTTTTTTTTGTGCTTCAGAGGCATTTTTCGAGAGTAACTTCGCGAGAAGCTAACCCGCGAAAAAACGTGTTTTCAGCTTTAAAGGGCTAATGTAGACAGTTTTTCAAACTCAATTGTTTTTCCCTCACTTTGCCTCCCTCGAGCCTCTCTCTATCCTAATCCTATTTTCACTCAAAAACCCAACCAAATCTCAAGTGCAATCTTCTCAAAATCATCTCTAAGGTATGTTTATTCAATCTTTTCTCTTTTTTTTCCTTAGATTATGTGAAAATTATAGGTTTTGCTTGAGTTGGGTTCATTTTTGAAAAAGGGTTGGAAACTTTGAATTTTGTAAATTTTTTTTCAATTTCTTGTTTGGGCTTTGTACCAGTTGGTTTGTTTGTGTTTTTGTTGGCCCCTTATGGAATTTTAACATGTATTTAGGCAAGATGCACACACATGTTCATGCATTGTTTACATGCGAGTTGTGTTGGTGCACACCAAGTGTTTGATAAAATGCCCAAATGGCATTTTGGTGTTGTTTTGGACTCCAATAAGTACCAAACTTTGGGGATTACCATGATTATACATGTTTATCATGTATTGATCTTTGATTATGTGTTTTACACACTTTGACCTAAATGTGTTTAGTCATGCCTTCCATATGCATCACTTATGCACACCACATGCACACTTGATGCACACACTTGTTCACTTATCATGTTTTTGCATTTCAATCATGCTAGATTTATGTTGTTACATGTTTAGCTCATACAACATGATTTTGTGACATTGTTTATGTTCTTTTTAGGACTTTTGTGTTTATTTTATGGACTAACTTGGTACTAATCAAGTTTGTGTTCCTGTCTTTATGTTGTTGCAATTGCTTCTTTGTTGTGTGACTGTTCTTTTGCAAATGTCTCCTACTAAGCATTCTACCGCAAAGAAATCATAAAAGCGTCCATGCTCAAAATCAGAGAATTTCCAAAGCATTGAGGTAGACATGGCCTACAACGACTTCTACAAAAAGGCAATGATCATCATGGAAAGGGTTGTAAGAATGGAGACCCTTGAAAACACTTCCATTCTTGAGGTATTCAAGGAGAGGACATGGACAAGGTTGTTGAACCCAAGTGGGAATGTCTTTGCCAAAATCATAAGGGATTTCTTTTCAAATGCCCTTGTGGAAGGAGAGCGCATAAATTGTTGGGTGTGGTAAAGAGAATTCATTATCACAAGGGAGTCCATTCAAGAGGTATTAGAAGTTCATCCACCATCTTAACAAATCTCTATACAATATGATGATAGATTAGACTCTCTTGAGCCAATGGCGGATCTCCTTGGTGGCTCTCTCAAAAAGAAGTCAATGAACACCGTTCCTTTCACCGTGGAGATGAGGACATTGGCTTATATAATGATCCACAACCTTTACTCGGTGATGAACTTGACCACATTGTCCGAACCAAGAACTATGTTTCTGTATGATCTTTACACATAAAAGGAGATAGACATATGCAGTCATATATATTACCTCCTGACCAAAAGCATCACCAAGAGGAACTCAAGAACAATATTGCCATTCCCAAATCTCATTATAACTCTCATAGCAAAGACAAGGTTGAAGATTCCAAGCGGTCTTACCATTATGCAAAGGGACTATCTGATTGGTGCTCAAACAGTGACCCGAAGCAAAGCCCACATCATTAGATCAAAAACCGACATTTCTCAAATCCCAAGGGACGATATTGAGGAAGAAGGCGGGGACACAGAGGAAGAGATTGACAGGTTCACATCAGCCCCAGAGGGCTCTGCACAACCATCTTCCCAAGCACAAGCACGGGGACCGATCGTCTTGATTGTCTCATTGCCAGGATTGAGTAGATGTATGGTATGCTAAAATCCCATGTACAGCACACCTCGGATTAGTTTACCTATATCGAAGGCCAAATTGCTGTGTTCTCGTCTCAGATTGAAGACATGATGATGGAGCAGCAGCAGCAAGGAGAGGGATCCGAATCAAAATCTGACTAGTTCTAGCCTCTTTGGCCATTCTGGTCAAAAATGGGGAGAAAGTTCTGAGGGTGAGATGCATAGTTTGAGGGGGAGCATAGCATAGCATATCATAGATATTGGTTTATTTTGGTAGCTTAGTGGTTTAATTTTGGTTTTACTAGTTCACTTTCCTTTACCTTTATAGTTTTTATAACTCTTGGATATTTACATTGCTTTCTTTTAAAGCTTTTAAAGTAATCTAGTTTAAATCTTTCAGTTTATATTCAGTACTTTGTTTTGTATCCTTGCTTTGTAATGTTTTTAAGTACTTTTAGATTTTGTTGCATTATCTTTAGCACTACGCACTTGTGCCCTTGTTGGATCTTGTATCCTTGATGCAAATATTTCTTATATTTCACATTGGTTGTGTGTTGGACATGCAATTGATTTCTGCGTTGCTCTTAATTGCATTGCGTGTCCGGATGATCATTTACTAGTTAAATGATCATTGTAGTCATCTTTTAATGACTGCTCTTGTTTAATCAAGTTAAGCTTTATAGTTTATATCTTGTTTATTACCTTGATCGCATTTTACTTGCTCATATACGTACTGTGTATTCAACTTGTCATAAGCTTAATGAAAGTTTTGTTTGTGTGCGAGTGTTTCAGGTTACAGGTGTATACGTGCAAGTGCTTCACAACTTCTAGATTAGGAGTGAGTGAGTTTTACCACTGTTCCCAAACTCAAGTTTAAGTCTAGAGTCTGTTTTAGGGGTTTTGTCACGGAATAGCTAAAGGGGGAGATTGTCAAGTTGTGATTTACAACTATTTTGTGTTGGCTTTAATTCCGTGCCAAATTTTACTGTAATTTTGTTGAATCTTATGTACCTTGTATTTTATGTGGGATCTCATTGTATGGGTTGTGTGTGAGAAAGAGTGTGAAGACTCAAGACAAATTGAAGATCAAAGGAGTTTTCACAGGTAGCTCGCGAGAAGACTTCCTACGAAGTGAAGCCATGTGCTCAACACATGACTGGAATGTGAAAAGTCATGACAGATGGTGACAGTTGGTTTTTTCGAGTATTTCGTGGGTAAAGCCTTCCCGCAAGATACCCGTGAAACATTATGTTTTGCTATTTTGTCATATCTGATACATTATCTCTTTACCCACATTATATATACCCACATTACCCACATATTGAAAGATGTGCTTTTCAGAGAGAAAACCCTAGTCATAACTCTTGAGAGTTAGAGTTTGTCATACCCACTATCCTTTACACAATTCGGCTGTCGCCATCGGTCACTTTAACGTTTCAAGGGTATTTTTGTCATTTTTAGGATTTTAGGGGTACTTTGGTCATTTTTTTAGTTTTGAGGGTATTTTCGCCATTTTTTTAAGTTTTGGGGGGCATTTCAGTAATTTTTTAGGTTTCAGGGTATTTTTGTCATTTTTAGGTTCTAAGGTATTTTGATCATTTTTTATGTTTCGGGGGCGTTTCAATCATTTTTTAGGTTTTAAGGGTATTTCGGTTATTTTTCAGGCTTTGAGTTCATTTCGGTTATTTTTTAGGTTTATGGATATTTTGTTTAGTTTAGATATCTCGGGGGTATTTTGGTAATTTTTAAGGTCTCAGGGTGTTTTGGTCATTGTCTAGGATTCAAGGTTTTTCAGTCTTTTTTGGGGTTTTGAGGTTATTTTAGTCAATTTTAAGGTTTCAGGGTCATTTTTTAGGTTCCAAGGGTATTTTAGTCATTTATAGGTTCTAAGAGTATTTCGGTAATTTTAGATGGTGGGAGGTATTTTGGTCAATTTGAAAATTTAGGGCATTTTGGTAATTTTCTAGATTTGAGGGTATTTCGGCCATTTTAGAGATTTTAGTGGGTAAATGGATTTTATGTACCTAACTCATTTACACCCAACCCAAACCTACCCATTTGACACCCCTAATTAAAAATTAGGAAGAACAATAAAATAAAATTAGCCTCATCACACGTGCATAGTGCGTGCGATGAGGCTTGAGGCTCTTTGGCATGTGCGATGAGGTTTTTTATTTTTTATTTTTTGGGTTTACACGTTTTACTCATGGAAGTTTTATTTTATTTTATTTTATTTTTTTAAGAAGTTGTATTAGTACTTGACTACTAATGTGAGAGAGGAATGTGGAGGTGGGAAAAAAATAGTTTTATTTTTCAATTTTTTTCCAAAAAAAAAAGTTTTTTTTTTTTTTTTTTTGGGAGGGTGAGAGACAAATGTGGAGGTAGGAGAAAAAAACTGTTTTTTTTTTTAAAAAAAAAATTTATAATTTAGCTAAAAATTTGTTGTTTTTAAATTACTAATTTTACATGTCTAATCCTATGATTTAAGCCATAAAAACAGATGAATTTGAGAGTATTTTGGGCATCTAAATTGAGGTTTCTAAACAAAAGAAACCCCTTAAGTAGTAGTATAGATAAAATGAATGAACCCTCCTATCATCAAATACTTACACTCACCTCTAATTCTTCTATCGAGGGCGGGGCTCTTCTTAAAAATATTCTTTATAGACTTCATACTATTGATCTTCACTTTCTTCTTCTCTTTCCACCTGGCTTCTACGTTACTTTTGGATTTTTTTTTTTTTATTTTTTTTTTATGGTTTTTGTGCTTTCTATTTCTGTGTGGCTGCTCTTTAAATAGGAGGGGGAGAAGGAAAGCGAATAACAAAGCATGCATGCATGCTTGCTTACTAGCATTTACATTGAGAAAGCTAGTGCATGCGACATTGATGGTTTATATGTGCAAGATATTAATAGTGGGTTCCCAAGTTAATTCCAACTTATTGCATTTTTAGTGTGATCAATAAAAATTCAGCAAAAAAATAAATAATTTTTTTTGATACATTTGTTTTCAATAAAAGAGTTAGCGTCTATGACTATGAATGAGAGAGGGTTTGGGACTGTGAAAGGTAATCTGAATAAAATCACCTTCAATTAATTTTACATGAACCTTGTGTTAGATAAATATAATATTATGGAGTGAATAAGAAATTGACTCCTAATGTGTTCACTTGAACATGATATTGAAGTAGTGAGAATCCTTGAGTCCCACATAGGAAATGATAGCAAGGAAATGAATACCGTACCGTACCGGCCGGTACGACTAGTATATATCGTACCGGCCAGTGCACCGGTATAGGTACACTTGTTTCGTACCGAAAAAAATACCGGTCGTACCGGCGAAATCCAGCTGTTTTGGCGGTAAATAGCGACCTGGCCAAAACACGAAATGCAAACTTGAGTAAGCCAAGAACACCCAGCAGAAAGAAGGAGGAAAATGCAAAAGGTAACCGGTGAACACTCCGGTGTTTTAAACTTACAAAACCAGAAATTCCACTTTTGGGAGAGAAAGAGGTAAGAGTGAATGAAAGACTGAACCTTTTTTTTTTTTTTTTTTTTTTTGAAATTGAAAGACCAAACCTATACAAGGGAGCCTTTGTTGTTACAGATTTTTTGAAGATCTGGGGAAGACACAGACAGAGAAATGGGGAGAGGAAGAGACGAAAATTAAGAAGTGGGTTGAGAAGACAAAGTAATAAAAGACTGGAAATGAGTTTATTAGATTGCTTGGAAAACTGTATTAGATTTTGCTTGGAAACCGTAAATTTTAGTGGGAAATAAGTTGGCTTCTTTCATTATTTATTTAAATTGCCTTTAATTCAAAAAAGCCAATGCTAAGACTTGAACTAGCTGATGTGACAGTGAGTAGACATTTGATTTTAATGAGTTGAGAATTTAATATTTTTATTTTTGTTGATTCAGATTTTAGAGTAGAAAGTAGATAGTTTTCTATATAATTTCTTGAAACGTATTCTTTATTTACTTTTTTTTTTCTCAAAAAAAAAAAAAAAAAAAACCTCTCTTTATTTATTCTAAAGTATTATATAAAACATTAAACATACCAATAAAATAATCATTATAACTAAATGTTTATCAAAAAATATCATTATAACTTTGTATATTGTATAAAATAGTAAAAAATAGCGGTAAACCCGAAAAAGTATACCGGTATTGACCGGTACTCGAAATATATCGTACCGCTGACCAAATCGGTATAGCCTCCGGTACGGTATTGACTTCCTTAAATGATAGAGAATATGAATTTTGGGTTGGACTTTAGGCATGTGTGGACTGGGCCCACTTATCCAATTAATAATATTTTTTTATTTTTTGAGTCAATAAGTCTATATACAGCAGTTATTTTCTGAAATTGTGTGTCTGTTTAACATTGTATATTTTCATAGTCCCTCGTTCATGAAAACAACTTTTGAGAAAACTCTTCCAGAGAGAATATTTTGTGCATTCATTTGAGTCAAACAGAGAGAAAGAGACATAGAGTAGTTCGTAGAGCACGGACTTTATGTGCTTCTTCTCTATGCTGTAGATTATTTTATCCTAGGAAACAGTTGTCCATGAGTCTCAAAGTACCACAAATTATGTGAGGGCCAAAATCTACTTTAAGGAGATTGTATCAAACACAAGACTTGATCTGAATCATTCATCTTTTACGCATTTGGTCTGTAAGTTTTTAATTATTTGCAGATTTCTTCTTATATATTATTTATTACTTTTGCCTATCATATCTATTTGTGTTATTGCTTATATTTAGATCTATATGTTGTTTCTTTTACTTAATTACAAAGTAAATTGTTAAAATATATCCAACAATTTTAAAGTAGATTCCGCATATTTTAATTTATTTTTGTGATTTACGGCGAAAGGAATTTCGGGTTTGTTGAAAATCGTTATCGGTAACTTTTATAACCTTGGGTAAAGCTTGAAAAAGCTCGGTTTGAGTTTATCGTTTATTGCAATTTCTTCTTATTATTGCGATAGGTATTCCGTGTTTGTCGTTACTGTGAGTCTCTTTGATTTCTGGGCAAACTTGGTCTTTACGGTTTTGAAGGTCAGTATTGTTCGGTGATGGTCTTGGGCTTTTTGAGTATAATTATTGTTGGGTTTGTTTTTAGGGCAAATTCCTTTTTCTTTTGACTTTTGATTGTGTTTCATTGGTACTGTGTAGAATACTTTTATTATAAAATATCTTTTGTATCTTCTAATATTATACAGTGACTAGTTGGCTTGCCAACGGGGTTTGGCTAAGTGAGTAAGGCTCAGGCGCTTCGTGAACCACACCTAGGTTCGAGTCTCGCTGCCCGCAGGAGTCCGTTGGTGGGCATCCTTAGTGAGGGGTGTACTCATAAAGTGAGGTGACTCTCACACGGGTGGCACGGGAATTGTCCCTCCTGTTGCCACCTGGCACCCTGCCTGGGGGTGTAATATAACCATAAAGGCTCCCATCTTTTTTAACAAAAAAAAAAAAAAAAAAAAAAGTGATTAGTTGGCTTATGATATAATATATGTTTTAGCCTTAAAGTTATATTTAAACCTTTTTGTACAGTCTTATCTTTTCCAAATTATTGTGTAATATTTATATTTCTTTCTTAAACTTAGTTGATTTTGAAGATACAATTTGTTTGAGTATTGTTGAACACAGATGTCAAACGAAATTGTTGTGAATCAAACTAACATGAACCTTTTTGCAGTGATTTCTGAAGTGAACATGGTAGGAGGAAATACCAAGAAATGGTGAGTGGACACTAGGGCTACTCGTCATGTATGCTCAGAAAAGAAAATGTTTTCTACATATAATCCTGTGGGTAATGGAGAAAAAATTTTCATTGGTAATTCTTCAACCTCTAAGATTGAAGGAAATGAAAAGGTTGTTCTACAGATGACTATGGGCAAGTATCTTACTTTGAAAGATGTACTACATGTGCCAGACATTCAAAAGAACCTTGTATCTGACTAATTGTTGAGCAAAAATGGTTTCAAGTTGGTTTTTGAGTTTGATAAATTTTCACTCTTTAAGAGTGAAATGTATGTGGGCAAAGGATTTTTGAGCAATGGCTTGTTTAATATGAATGTAATGATTGTTTTTCCTACATTTGATATAATAGAAGTACATCTTCTGTTTACATGCTTGAGTTATCTAATGTTTGGCATGTTAGATTGTGTCATGTTAATTGTTATACTTTGGATAGATTGATAAATTTAAATTTATTGCCTAAATTTAAAATTGATTTTAATCATAAGTGTGAAATTTGTGTGGAAGCTAAGCTGGCTAGAGCATCTTTTAAATCAGTTGAAAGAAGCATTGAACCTCTAGAATTAATACATGGTGATGTATGTGACATGAAAGTTGTACAAACTAGAGGTGGTAAGAAATATTTCATCACTTTCATAGATGATTGCACTAGATACTACTATGTGTGTCTGTTAAGGAGCAAGGATGAGGCAATTGAGGCATTTATTCAATATAAGAATGAGGTTGAGAATCAACTCAACAAAAAGATTAAGGTTCTAAGAAGTGATAGAGGTGGGGAATATGAATCACCTTTTGGTGAGTTCTGTTTACAGCATGGTATTGTTCATCAAACCACTGCGTCTTATTCACCTCAGCAAAATAGAGTTGCTGAAAGGAAAAATAGAACCTTGAAGGATATGATGAATGCGATGTTGTTAAGTTTCGGTTTACCACAGAGCTAGTGGGGGTAAGCTATTCTTTCCGCCAATTATATTCTTAATAATTTGCCTAGAAAGAAAACCAAGAAGACGTCATATGAATTATGGAAAGGTAAAATGCCTTCCTATCAATTCTTAAAGGTATGGGGGTGTCTGGTAAAGGTGGTTGTCCTTACTCCTAAAAGGATAAAGATAGGATCAAAATCAATGGATTGTGTTTTCATTGGTTATGCTCATAATAGCAGTACATATCGGTTTCTAATTCATAAATCTGACATTCCTGACATGAATGTGAATACTATTATTGAATCAAGGAATGTTTTATTTTTTGAAGAAATATTTCCTTACAAATCCACACAAGAATCAAGTTCTCATAAGAGAAACTTTGAGTCTACGTCTAGTACCTCTCATGATCAAAAGTTTATGGAAGAGAGGAATGAGGTTGAGCCTAGACATAGTAAGAGGGCTAAAACATTAAAATCATTTGGTCTGAATTTTCTAACTTATGTGTTAGAAGATGAAACTCAAAGCTTCAAGGAAGCTATTTCTACACCTGAGGTGTTTTGGAAAAAAAGCTGTCAATAGTGAGATTGAATCCATCTTACAAAATCATACATGGAAACTAGTGGATCTTCCGCCAGGTTGTAAACCTCTAGGATATAAATGGATATTTAAGAGGAAACTGAAAGCTGATGGATCTATTGAAAAGTACAAGGCAAGACTTGTTGTAAAGGGTTACAAACAAAAGGAAGGTGTGGATTATATTGACACATATTATAACATCCATTCGAATGTTGATGGCTATTGTAGCATTGCATAACCTTCAAATACATCAAATGGATGTAAAAACTGCATTCTTAAATGGTGAATTAAATGAGGAGATTTATATGGAATAACCTGAGGGGTTCATTGTTCCTGGTTAAGCAATGCATGTTTGTTTAGAAGACTTCCAAGATACCACTGCACCACCTAGGGTAAAGACCATGGAATTTGAATTTACTGCATTGGACAAAGCAGGAGAAGAAGCAGAGTGGCTTCGTCATTTCCTAGAGGATACGCCAATGTGGATGAAATCTATGCCTTCTATTTGTATACATTGTGATAGCTAATCAGCTTTTGGTAGGGCACAGAGTCATTTGTACAACAGTAAGTCTCGACATATACGTTGTAGACATGATACCATGAGGCAGTTGCTCTCTAATGGAATTATTTCCATTGACTTCATAAAATCAAAAGAGAATATAGTGGATCCGTTAACCAAAGGCTTGAGTAGAGAGTAAGTAAACTGCTCATCGAGGGGAATGAGGTTAAAGCCTATGACATAAAAGTCTCCGGGATGACAACCCAACCTAGCTAACTGGAGATCCCAAGATCTTGGTTCAAAGGGACAACCGAATCATGGAGATTAGTTTTATCACTATGGAGATAACATCTCCTACCCATTCCTATGATGAAATAGTGATGCCTGTAAGCATGTTTAGGGTAAACTTTGCTTTTAATGATTCTTATATCTTGTAAATCCAAGTGGGGTATAGCAGGATACTCTTAATAAGAGTCACCTATATAAGTGTGAAGTGGACCGCTTCCATGAGAGTTTTAAGGTTGAATTCTCTAAAGCACTTCATGAATTTACCAGGATATGTTCAGGGCTGAAATGAACACAACTATAAGAACGAAATATATTCGAAAAGGAGCTATGTGAAATCTATTGTCACGATATACACAAACAGCTGATAGTTCAAAAATATCGTGTTCACTGATTAGCTAGTATATTTGATAGTCTTTCACAAAGGAAGGTTCAAAGCCAAAAGCCACATCTCCTGATATAGTAACTTTTCTTCTACTCTCTCTGTGTCTGCATTCACATTTGCATTGTGTTTTATCAATTTCCATTCATGTGGGGGATTGTTAGATAAATATTATGGGGTGAATAAGAAATTGACTCCTATTGTGTTCGCCTAAACATGATATTGAAGTGGTGAGAATCCTTAAGTCTCACATAGGAAATGATAGAAAATATGAGTTTTGGGTTGGATATTGGGTTGGGCTTTAGGCATGTGTGGACTAGGCCCACTTATCCAATTAATAATAATATTTTATTATTTTATTTTATGAGTCAGTGAGTCTGTATACAGCAGTTATTTTCTGAAATAGTGTGTCTGTTCAGCAACGTATATTTTCATAGTCCCTTATTAATGAAAACAACTATTGAGAAAACTCTTCTAGAGAGAATATTTTGTGCATTCATTTGAGTCAAAGAAAGAGACATAGAGTAGTTCGCAGAGCACGGACCTTGTGTGCTTCTTCGTGTTATAGATCATTTTATCCTAGGAGGTAGACGTCCATGAGTCTCAAAGTATCACAGATTGTGTAAGGGGCGAAATCTAATTTAAGAAGATTGTGTTAAACACAAGACTTGATCTGAATCATTCATCCTTCACGCATTTGGTCTGTGAGTTAATTATTTGCAAATTTCTTTTTATATATTATTTATTACTTTTGCCTATCATATCTATTTGTACTATTGCTTATGTTTAGATCTGTATGTTGTTCCTTTTGCTTAATCAAAAAATAAATTGTTGAAATATATCCAACACCTTGTGCATTATGCAGTCAAAGCTAATCAATTCACATCACACTAATATATGCATTGATAAAGCATATCAAATTCTATTGTTGACACAGAGAGGCTAACTCCCTCCACAATAACCTAATCCTAAAAGTACACTACATTGGGAAGCACATAGTAGAAACTCACACTTGTTAGTTAATTATTTGGGGGTACTTCATAATTAGTTTTAGACATAGAAAACCCTAAAATTACTATGCAAATTTTACTTGAAAAGATTACAAATTAACATGACAATAGATATAATCAGTTGATTTTAACGACATAACAAGTAAATGTCGTAATTTTTTTATTTTATAATTTAATAATTAAGAGAGAGATTTAAACCTTGGATCAGGATGCATGTCTCTTGTAATGGTGATTGCATAGAAATAAGAATCAATAATACAAGGAATACAAGAAGCTGTAATTTAGGGACGGAACTAGGTGGGGCCCATACCCCCTAGTCTTAAGAAAAAAAAAATATAGGTATATTTTTTACAATTTTATATTTGGGCCCCTGCAATTTTACATTGATTTCATTGTAATAGCATTTGCATCAGTTGTAAAATAACATAAGGCCCCAAATTTGTCCAATCAACCCCAAAATACACCCACATCAATCTATGTATCATTGTACAAAAATACATTTGTGCTATAGTAACTATGTAAATTTACAGAATTACTATAGCACAAATGTATGTTTGCAAATTTACATAATTATTACAGCATCAATGTATTTTTGTACAATGATGCATAGACTGATGTGAGTGTATTTTGGAGTTTGAAAGCTCGGATTTGTGCTAAAACACAAGAGTTTGTTTAGATCCCCAATTAAAAATTACGGCTAGATTGCGTTTACTCTGACTTAGACTAAGTGCGAAACAAGAGCAAATAAGCACAATGAATCGATAACTTTACCCTAAGCCATATTCATCCATCATTAATAATAAAATGAAAACTTAAAGAGTAGGGAAGAGAGATGCAAACACAAGATAACATTGAGACGTGTTATCGTAGAGGAAACCACAGAACTCGGCGAAAAACCTCTCCGCAACCCTCCAAGTCGAAATTGATCCACTAGAGAATAAAGTTGGAGTACACGAATAACAAAAGACCCTCCAAGCCTAGTCTACCTTATGTACTTGAGCCCTCCAAGCTCCTGCTACCAACTGACTTCTCGGAGCCTTATCTTCTATAGCTTCCCGAATCCCACAATTCAGCGTGATTGCATCTGCAAATGAATGGCTCCTTCCAATGCTTCCTATCAGCACCAAAATCTCACTTTACACTTAGAATGGGTGTGGTAAGTGTTTGAGCTAGCAACCTCTCAAAGATCTAAAGATGGAGAGGCAGGAGTTGAGAAAAACCACAAGGAAATGTGTAGATGATTGTAGATATAACAATCTCTACCTCTCAAGTGTATTTTCTAGAATTTTCTCTCTGAAAAGAACTCCTTACACTTTGTAGGTAATGAGAGTATATATTGTGTAGGTAAAGATTTGGTAAAGCAAAACATAACTTTTTGCCAAACAGAGACTTTCATAGATCCTTCACGGGTTGGCCTTTCCCACAAACCAGTCGCGAAAATTATAGCCTAATGTGAGATATTTTAAAAAGTGAGTATATAAAATAAAAAGTAGGTTATTATGCTAAAATATGCTGAAATTTTTGCACGAACTGGTACAAATGCTCTAATTTGGTAAGAAACAATAGTGTTTTGTGTTTTTGTCTTTGTTAGTAGATGATTTCATTATAATGTACAACGAAACAATGATTTTGTGCATTTGTCTTTGTTGATTATTTGTTAATAGTAAATAGAGGCTTATTTGAAATTTCATGATTTTTTTTTTTTTTGCTTATACTCCACCTCCTAACTCGAAATCTTTAGTCCATCCCTGCCTGTAATGGAATAACTATTCTTATTTATCAATTTGGTATCTAACATGATAAGATGGTGGAATGAAATCAATATTCAACATTGCCTTTCTTAAACTCCTATCTTAAACATCTCAACGCAAAGATCACTGCCCATATCCCATTGAATCTGTTTGTGGGTCTGGAAGAACAAAAAATGGCCAAAACCAGGATATGGCCGAAGTAATTTCTGGGTCTTACACAGAAATCAAACGGCATAAGCTGATAAGAGAGAGACAGAGAGTAGATCCAATAGCAGGATTTTTTTCTTTTCTTTTGGAGGGGAGTGGCAGCTTAGTAATTTTATTTGAAGGGTATTAGTTATGTAAAGCAATAGGTATTACATTACTATGAATAAAAAAATCATTAATTAATAAGTTAAAAGCTACATCAACAACATTTTCACAACAAATTTTAAATAATAAGTTGTTATTGGTTTTAATTTAAATCTACTATCGAAATTACTTTTTTACCTATTAATAATAGCCAATAACAATTTTATGAGTTTATATGCTAATTTATTGGACATTTTGTTAGGCTTAGATATGTGGAGGTCAGGCCCTCCTATCCAAATAATATATATTTTTCACTCTATTTTTGTTGCCAGTAAGTCTGTAAATTTTTTTTCCTGAACAAGGTGTCTGTTTACTAAAGTCTTTATAAAGGTAACTTTTTCCCACATAAAATATTTTTTGAGCATAGAGTTACATTTTTTTTTTTTTTTTTTTGAATGGAGTATAGTGTTACATAAAGTCGAGAGAAAGGAACACAGTTATGTTTACTGTACACAGAGATTGTAGTGCTTCTTTCAAGTGTTGTTGATCATTGTGTCTTAAGAGATAGATGTCCATAAGTCTCCATGCATCACTGATGAAATGGTGTGAGGGGAAAAATCTGTTTTAAGGAGATTTTTCAAATACAAGCCTTCATAATTTTTGTTTAATTCTTTCTTTATGCATTTGGCCAGTAGCAATTTTGTTTTATTCTTTCTTTACATATCATCATTATTATAAATAAATAAATAAACTATTTCTAACCCAAAAATTTCAGCTAAAACCCAAAAAAATTTCCACAATTGTGAAAATCAAACCCATTACTCCTTCCTCAATCCCAAATGCCATTCTCCTTCTCCTCTCTCTTGTCTATTTCTCCCCCTCCCTTGTCTTCTCTACCCTTTTCCTTTCCTTAGCAAACCTTCAACTGTCATCCCGTTTCTCTCTTCAACTGCCTCTCGCAGACCCTGCCTTCCTCTCAAGTTTGAAAAGTAGACTTATGAATGAAATGGCTCTATAGGATGATCCTTAGATTCACCTATCTGTCTCTAACTATCTCTCTTTACACACAGGAAAGAAGCCCCAAACGCACTGCAGCATCATTCGATTAGAGGCTTCAAGATTTACAACATTCCATACATATGCCAGTCTCCTTCCCCTTCCCCTAAATGTCATTCTCTACATCAGCTTCCTCCGATTTGTTTTTCAATTCAAAACACCATATCGTAAAGAGAGAAGGGATAATGACAAAGAGAGATTGGGGCTGCATCACCCCCAAATTTCTCACAATTTTATGTGTATCAATGCCGCTACAGCATCACAACTCTCCATGGATGGATTTGCTCAAAGTCACACCCAACCCAGCCCACAAATGGATTTTCTCGAAGTCACGCCCAAATAGGGGTGGCGAAGTAAGCCCAAACCCATTTGTCCACCCAAACCCACCTACTCTAATTGAACCCAAACCCACCCAATTATTAGTTTGGTTAAATGAACATCAACCCAATTAGACCCAGTAATTATTGGGTTTTAACTAAAAACCCATTGAGACCCATTTAACCCAAAAACAATTTACCCAAATTCAAACTAGCCCATCCCATAAAAAAAATAAAATAAAATTAAAAAAAAAAACCCTCAGATGTTTCAGTTTTCAGGTTTCTATTTTCCTTCATTTTCTTGGCCTCCAAACAACTCTCTCTTCTCTGTTCCTCTCGCTTGCTTTCTCTCTTTCTCTCTCTAGCTCTCATCTAGAACTCATGGAATCCATTGGTGCTTGAGCTCGTCAGGGAAGTTACTGCGGCCGGCATTGCCGTTGGCGGTGGTGGAAATGACGGCTGGTCGTTTAGGAATGGGTTCAATCATGGTTTCAATAAGTTCAATCATGTTTTTCTTATTGTTTAGATGAATTTCTAATAGTTTCAAATAAAAATAAGGTTTTAAAGGGAATGGGTTTTTCTGAAAACTATTCGAACTACATTATTAATTTAGGTTATCATGCATTCTTGATTGTCTAAATTCAACCGAATCATAAGTTTTTAATTGTTTAAGAACAATCAATTATGAAATATATATTTTGTTAGATCACAAAGAATTTCATATCGATATAGGTAAACACCCCTATGCCCTGGTATTTAAAATATTGATTTAAACCAGTCGTTATTTAATTGTTAACAATCACTAAGCAAAAAAACTATTACTTTTGTTATTTATCCAAATTGTTGTTTGATTACATTATCTTTGAATTTACCTTGCTCCTTTTGGTTTGATCCCGGTACTCTGAGAATTATATTGCTATGATCTCCTGCACTTGAGAGTGAGCAAGTAGTTATGATAAAATATGTAGCTTTTATATTTTACTTCGGTGTTGAAATATTAGTAACACCTAACTCTTCTTTCCTATAGTATTTGAGCAAGTAGTCCTAATTTCAAACCTTGTCTGTGCTCTACCACCTAAGATCATTTGCTTTCTTAAGCGCTCTCTTATCAGTCATTCTAAACCATATTCCTTCCATTTGCCTGCCTATGTTGAGTAAGACATCTAGGAACCCTTGTGTTTTGATATAAGGCCTCTACTTAAGCATAACCTAGAAGAATAATGATCTTTATAAATCCTTTGTTTCTTACTATTCGAGAGCTTTGATAGCCAAACAATTAATTGCCACCTTGTCCAGAGTTTCCCAACTATCGTAGCCAGCTATGATCCCTTAGCCTTCTTGATCTTTGCAAATGAAACTTGACCCTTCCAATCTTTTATTCTTTGATCTTCAATCTGACACTAAAAGAATACCTTGCCAACTTATACATTCAACGAAGCCTTGATTTAGCTTCCCCTTAATAGATTTTTGTGAAGAAACCCATTACTTACTAAAGGCTTCCATGTAGGTGCAAAGAAAATTTCATCAGAATGCCGTAACAGCTTCAACGTTGATGCTTATTCCATTAATTTTTTTCTTTCTCCCCTGAAATACCATAGGTTCCACAGGTTTTCCGGCAAAAATGAATGAGAAATCAAGATATTCCTTACTATTATCAATAACCCTGAAATGCACACTAAAAATCTGAGCATTCGCTAACATGGAAAAGCATTTGAATGTATCTACGCATTGAAAGTTGATCCACAATGGAAGAAAGAACAGAAACCAATGTACCACTGCTATTTGCTACTGTTCCAGCCAAAGATATTGGGAGCAATCCCTAACGATTCCATATCTCTAATTTGATTAATTACTTCAGAGTAATGCTTCATTCTTGCAATGGCACCAACAATTGATTAAAATCCACAATGGAAGGAAAAGGGCGCAAGTGAAGCACTGTATCAAACAGAAAAAGAACAAACCTCTCAAAACCATCTTTAGCAACTGTACCAGATGGATTTATGATAAAAACTGTAGGTTTTTCCAATCATAATTATTTAGGAACTACAAAAACTAACTGCAAACATTATTTAAAAACTCTCAAATAAAATTGGAAGTGAGATGCTTAAAACACATAACAAACCCAAATGGTCCCTCCAATGAGGGATTTTTCCATCCTACAAAAAAACAATTTGATCTAGATGAAACGTTGTAACATATGTCAATAGAACAGATAACATAACAAATAAGAGAAGAAAAAGGCATAATTTCAAAACCCAGCAACGTATACAAAAAGGGAAAATTAAGAAAAAGACAGAGTAATTGATACTTCTTAAACAACATTAATTCGAAAGGGTGAGGCAATAGGCTAACCTTTTCGACCATGCGTTCAAATGTGACGCCTTCACAATTCTCTTCTCCTTTCCCTGATTTCTTATCTGTGTCATTCATTTCAATTTTGCATAATATTACACCATTAGGAAAAAAAAATGAGAAGGTTGAAAGGAAAAATATTGATGATTTTTATTCCCGAACATCTCATCTTGCCATCCTTATTCTCCTTTCCCTGATTTCTTATCTGTGTCATTCATTTCAATTTTGCATAATATTACACCATCAGAAAAAAAAAAAATTATATATATATATATATATATATATATGTATTGAAAGGAAAAATATAGATGATTTTTATTCCCAAACATCTCATCTTGTCATCCTTATCTATAGATGATATTGCTAGTTAAATAGTATAGATGATACTCTCTGCTAAGGAACTCTTTCTCTCTCAATTCCACACCCTCAGATTATTTTTCACCCACCAAACAATCAAACCCACTAATCAAATCCAACCAAACCAAAAAAATTCTCTATAAAAGAAACTATACCAAAACCTTTTTAGAGGAAAAACCTCCGGGCAAAGAGTTGTTGTCTGGGTGGCTGTATGGTCGTGGATTGCCATGATTGTGGCCTTGTGGGTAAGATTGAGTTTTTCATTTTTTGATAGAGGTGGAGGTGGCAGGGAAGGACCCAAGATTTCAAGAAGGGGGGGGGGGGGGGGGGGGACATAAGCCAAAAAAAAAAAAAATTCAAATATACATCTATACAGTATTAATAAACTATCAACCAAGACAAATACACAAAAATTATTGTTTCTTAATATATTAAGATACAATCATATACCGTGAGTTTCAGTTAGCTCAACTAGTAAAGTCTCTAATGGTCTCTAATGGTTTTATAAGAGATCTATGGTTCAATACCCGCCTACATCAAAAACTAATTGATGTCTTGGTCTGATAATAAAAAACTCTCTAAAAAAAAAAAGATACAATCATCTACCAACAAAAACAAAAGACATGAAACGCTATTATTGCCTAATATAATCATCTATGAAACGCTATTATCTATGATTGAATCCAAACTAAATGTCAAATCTATATCCTTTTCAATGTATAACATCAAAGAGTCCGTCAAAAAATCATTTTCCATTTTTGTTTCGAAGGTTAGTTTTGCCAACTTTCATAGTTGAAAATTTAGTATTTCTCACTTCTTTTCAACTTATAAATTTATCTAATTTAGCATTATGAGTTAACAATAAGCGCAAGTGAATCACTGTTATTTTCTTAAATTTGTGTGACAATTTTTTATATTACATGATTTGCTTTTGTCTTTTGTCTTTGCCTTTATTTATCTCTTTGTCTTTGTCTTGTCTCCATATTTCTAACACTCACCCAATCCCACTATTGACACTATGAATTTTTTCTGCTTTCTACACTAGCAACAAAAAACTTTTCCTAACTTACCATTTTTTTTTTTCTGTCACATGTCCCTATTATTGCCCAACTACCAGACAACAAAGAACAAACAGTAAAACATTGCACTAATTTATATTCTCTAATCTCTACAAACTCTACTCTCTCTCTCTCTCTCTCTCTCTCTCTCTCTCTCTCTTATCTATAAAATATAAAAGAGAAAGTCACAAACATAGAGTGACAGAGAGTCACAAAGCCAAAAAGCCAAAAAAAAAAAAAAAAAAAAAAAAAAAAAAAACCACCACAGGCACAGATTCAATTCACAATCACCAACTCAGTTCATCACTCATCAATAAAAACACAAAACACCACAAGTCCACCAGCATAGAATACAAATTATTAGATTCTGAGATTCACAAAATATTATATTAGGTTTTGAAGGAAATGATAGATTAAATACTTATAAACTGTGAAGGCTGGAGCAATGAAGCTGGGCTAGGCAGATCGAGCAACCAACAGCAAGATGGGTCTCAAGTGGGCCGTAGCAGCGTTGGTGTGGCCGTTTCCCGTTTGGGTATGCGATGCCCATAGTTGACAAGGACGGGTCTGCGACTCTGCGAGATGGGTGGCAATGTGGGTAGCAAGATGGGTCTCTCTCGCGTGGTTCTATGCCTCGCCTTTCTTTTCTTTTCTTTTTTTTCCTTCGTTTTTCCTTTTTCGCTTGTTCAGCTATTCTGTTTGGTTTTGGACGCTGGGTTTTCTTTTTCTTTTTTCTTTTTTCTTTTTTCTTTTTTCTTTTTTTCCTTTTTACAATTTTTTTTTTAGATTTATATGGGCTCTTGACTGGGCTTAGTGGGCTGGTCGGCTAGGGTAGGATGGTTCATGAAAATAAGGGGGGCCCAAGTCATTTTGATAACGGAGGCCAGCCTTTTTTTTTTTTTTTTTGGAAAATTTCACTTACTATTTTTTTTTTTTTTTTTTTGGGCCCGAGCGGGCCCGGGCCCCCTTAGGCCCCTATCTAGGTCTGTCCCTGTGAGGTGGTAAGATTGAGTTTGGATAACTGGTTGGCTGTATGTTTTGAAATATACATGGGTGGTAGTAGTAGTTTTTTTTTTTTTTTTTTTGGAATTTTTTTTTGATAGGAACCATGGGTAGTTGGGGCATTTCAATCCTATTTTATAGGTAATATTTTTGCAAGAGCTAAAAGATCCTTTAGTTTTGTCTCTACTTAAACCTAGAATGATATAGATATTTTTAAGGTGAAACTACATTATTAGTCCCTGAAATTTACTCTATGTGTGCAATTGGTCCCTCAAATTTCAAATGAGTACTATTAATCCTTCAAGTTTTAAAAATGAGCAGTATTAGTCCTTTTATTAATTGTTGTTAATTGAATTACTTACATGGCTAATGGAAAAATAATTACTTGACATTTTTAATTGCTGTGGCATTTTTTAATGAAAAATTAACATATTAAAAAAAGAAAAATGTTTTCACAAACCAACATGGCAACTTAGGTGTCTAATGACACATTAACTATTTAATTATAATGCAATAACACAATCAAGATCAAAGTAGAGAAGAAACGGAGAGTTTCTCTGTGTTTAGAAGTGGGGTTTTTCTCTCTATTTCCTTTACACAGTAGAATTAGAGTGTCCTTTCTTAGAAGGTGCTTTAGTATCCTGGGAGTAATACTGTTATTCCTAGGTTTGTTGGGTTCTTTTTCGGGGTTTTGGGAAACAGATTTGAGTGTGAGTGAGGATGGATGAGTTGGCTCAATCATGGAATCGGCTTACTCTCTCTGATAGAGAGGGGTCAGGTTGCTGTTTATTGGATGACGAAAAAGTTGAGAATTTCTCCATTGCTGCAAAGTTTTTAACTAGACGAGCTATTAATATGGAGATTATAGCTAAGACTTTTACCCCACTATGGAGAGATAGAAATGGTTTCAAGATTCAGAGTTTGGGTGACCATAAAATTCTTTTCTCTTTTGACAAAAAGGAGGATGTGGACAGAACTTTAGAAGGAGAATCATAGAGTTTTGACAAACATCTGGTGGTGATGAGTCGATATGAAAATGAATCGCCGCTTGAAGATATTCAATTTGAGAAAACTAAGCTTTGGGTTCAGGTGCACGGAATTCCAATCAAATATATGACTATTAAGGCAGCAAAGAAAATCTATAGTGTGTTGGGAGAGGTTTCAGCGCCGAAGGATCCAAAACTATATGATGGGGGTCATTTCATTCGTTTGCAGGTCTCCATCGATTTATCTTTACTGTTGTGTCGTGGAAGATTAATATCTGTTAGTGAAGGAGGAAAGCAGGTGTGGATTTCATTCAAGTATGAGAGGTTGCCAAATTTATGCTATTAGTGTGGGCGACTTACTCACGATGATAGAGATTGTGAGTTGTGGATTGATAGCGAGGGCACACTCGAAGTAGAGCAGCGTGAATTTGGACCACAATTGAGAGCACCCCCCTTCATTGCAACTAGGAAAAACGACATTCTTGTCCCAGGTTACTATGTAGCAAAGAAGAAGGGGAGTTCAGGTTCATCGGTTGATCGTGATTTTGGTCAGTTTTCAAGTTCAGGCCGAGAGAGGATGCCGGAGCAGTCACAAAGTGTAACGGCAGACAGGGATGAAAGCATTGAAGATGAAATTAATTCCTCATTAATCCGCAATAAGGGGGATGAAAATAGAAAGGATGATACGACTTTAAAAGTCAAAACTAATGAGGGAATTACAGTGGAATTGAAGACTTATAATGTAACTGAACCTATTTTGGAAGCAAATATTGAGGAGTTATGTTTGGCTAAGGAATTTGGGGCGGCTAAACTTCAAGGGTCGGGAAAGAAATCAACAAAAAACCCTAGCTCACGTGCCACTTTAAGTAATCCTCCCCAACTTATAAAATCACGTGACACACAAGTAGCTAGGGCTCTCTATACGGATTCAATTCGTATAGCCCCTCCCTAGAAATGCAGAGAAAGAAACACTACAAGTGGCACAGCAAAAACATCTAAGTCCTTAGGAAAAAAAAGAACAGCAAAAACAGTGGCAGAACAATCCAATTTGAATGCAAAAAGATTTCAGGCGACCCTCAGAGTTGAAATCACACCTTCAGTAGTGGCATCAGCCCCGCCAACAGCAATGAGTTGTTTAGCTTAGAACTATCGCGGGCTTGGGAATCTACGTACAGGGAAGGAGCTCGTGGAAATCGCACGAGCAAAAGATCCCGCTATAGTGTTTTTAGCCGAGACACTTACAGATGATACAAGGCTAGAATATGTTCAAAGTGGTATTGGTTTTGATCATAGATGGGTGGTACCAAGAGTGGGAAGGAGTGGAGGATTGGTTCTTTATTAAGGCTGATTTGCAAAATACCGAAGTGCAGGTTACAGACAGCAGTATTGGAGGATCAAGATGGAGAAGACTGCAAGATGGTTTGGTGAAAATTAACTTTGATGGCGCTATTTTAAGTAAATCTAATCAATCCGAAATTGGAGTGGTAAACCGGAATAATAATGGAGCTGTGTTGGCTTCTTGTTCAAAAAAAATCCATCAAGCTTATAAGCTTGAGGAGGTTGAGGCGCTGGCTGCTCTGAAGGCTGTGTCCTTTGCACTTGCATTGGGTTTCCAAAGTGCTATTCTTGAAGGAGATTCTCTTGGTCTGATTAAAGCTTTGAAGTCAGTGGAGTGTAGTCTATCTCCAACAAGTTTGCTGATAGACAATGTGAAAAGGGTTGCTAATAGTTTTGTACGATTGTTGTATTCTCATGTTAAGAGAAACGGCAATAGGGTAGCTCATAGTCTGGCGAAAAATGCATTATGCATACCAGATTTCAAGTATGGATAAAAGATGTCCCATCACATATTGTTTCATTTTTACAATTGGATGTAGTTGATTCAATTTAATAAAACATAGTCAGCTTCTTTCTCAAAAAAATAAAAAAAATAAAAACTATTTAATTATAAGGTTGCCAAGTATATATATCTAAAGTCCTCCATCTCCTCCCTAATTTTTCCTTTCTCTGGCTTCTCTCTATCTTCCACTCTTGCCATTGAGTTACTAGACCACCTCAAATCCAACAAAAATGGGTTTGTAAATAGTAAGTACCGAGTTCGTCCTTTGAGAATACAAAATTTTTCAAAACTCTACCAACTTTCTCTCTCATTTATGGATTCATCTACCCCTAATTGACTGTCTCTGTACCTTTTTTTCTTTTCTTTTCTTTTCTTTTCTTTCTAAACGTTATACTAAAACAGAAATACCTTAAAAATGATGAATTGGTATTTTGATAAGCCTTCTTTTTTTTTTTTTTCTAGTTCAAAGGACATATTAAGAGAGGAGAGAGATAAGGTTGGGTGCAGGACTTGTTGGGGACCAAAAGAAAAAAAGAAAAAATTTCCTTTGTTGCGGCAAAATCTAAATATAATACTTAAAATAATTAAAACTTTTGAAGATTTCTAGTGAATCGGATTCAATCCTTTTCATGTCATTTATAGATTCATTGGAAACTAAGATTAAGAAAAAAAAAAAACCTAAAAACATAAAAATGTTGGGAGATTAGCCAGTGGTAGACTAAGTTATGCAAAGGATAGAGAAAGATGCTTGTGCTAATAGAAGTGACAATAACAGTCGTTGAGAGGAGAGCATTGTGTGGCTAGCAGAGGAGGCAGAAGCCATGGCAGCAACAACCATGGGAAGGAGAGGGAGATGAAGTGTTAGGTTGGAGGAGAAGAAGGAATAGTGTGGAAATTTCTTTACAAAAATGATAAAAAAATAAATAAATAAATGCCACATCATTTAAAAAAAATACGAAGTCACTATTCCATCAGCCACATAAGCAATACCACTGTTAATGCTCATTTTAGGAAGCCCAATAGAAGGAAGAAGCCCAGCAACATGGCTAGAAATGAGTTAGTAATTGAATAGAAAAGCCATTAAGCCCAAGCGGCGGAAATAATGGATCATAGGCCTATAAAATAAATAAATGGGTCTTGAGAAAGCAAATGGGCCTAAAGGAGCCCGAAAAGAGAGAAGTAGCAAACGCATGGGTGGCATGTGATATAGAAAAGTGAGAATAGGCCATAAAAGGCCCAAAGTAATGCAAGTAAAGAAAGTAAGGGGTTGATGGAAAATCCATAGACTTCAAGGATGAAGGATAAAATAATTGGGCTAAGGAAACTCAAAAGAATTAGTAAAAACCCATGAGAACACAGAATTAGAAAAGGCCGAGAATGCCCAAGGAAAGTAAATGGGCCAAAGATGCCCAAGAGGAAATGGGATGCAAGAGCCCGCAAGCAATGTAACAAAAAGCCCAATAACCATACTGAGTCATTGAGAGAAGAATAAGCAGTAGGCCCAAAGAAGCCTAGCAGGCTTGGGTCCAATAATATCACAACAGGGATGGCAGAATAGTGCAGCAAGAAATGCAAAGATTGCAAAAAAGAGCAAAAGAATGGGCTGAAGGAGGAAAAGCCCACAATCAAGTAAAACTTAGCCCTTAAAAGGAGTGGGCCATAGAGAATGAGGAATCAGAAGGTAGCTCATTCCATAAGAAGTCAAGGACAGGCGGTAGAATGTGCAAAGAAGCCTCCAAAACATGACAAACGCAGCATGTAAGTTTTGGACACACGCGGAAGTTGAGCACGCACAACGCCCAGGCTTCACCAACCTGTACCCAGCCAATACAGGTGGTGGTGGGTCATTGGTCAGAGGTAAAAGGGTATGATCTGGTGGTGGGGAGAGAGGAAAGCCTATTCTGGGGTTCCTACTCAGGCTCTTTTGAGGGAGATGTCTTGCTGGGATGACATATAACCCAAAAGAAGTAAGGATGAGTTGGAACCATTAGGAGCATGCCATGAGAGATAGGAAGAGAGAGAGCACCCACACTATAGTAGGTAAGAGTGCCACGACAAACAAACAAACAAAATAGTCTTATTTGTCTGGTGGTACAGCCAACACAGGTAAATGGTGATGGTTAGGCGATTGATAAACCAGTAGGTGGTCGACAAGGACACCCAGACCAGACAAAGGTATTTAAAGGCTAAAATAGTATAATCCGGTCACAGCAGACATTATATAAAAGACCTTTGCCGTGCACAATAGGGAATCACGAGCATGGTAATAGTAACCTCTAGAAAAAAACCACGAAACAGAAACAAGTCTTGAGAAAAGAAGGGAAAAAGAAAGAGAAAAGGTAAATTAGAAAAAAAAGGAAAGAAAACAGAGAGGTAGAACGACAGGCATGCACCAATAAGTTAATCCCCCTCTCTCCCTCTAAAAGTCCTGCTCTCTACCAAAAGCAAGGGGATTCTTTTTGGCACAAGTCATTCAGGTCATTTTCCCTCAAAGTGTTTAATTTCAACGGCAGAATTTTCCCTGGGAGATTATTCACATTAAGGAAAATAGTTCCCTCCTTGGTCTTGGCCCTATGATATAACTTGGCATAACAAATTGACCTTTTTCTTTCTTTAGGTAACTCATGTCTTACTTATTAATCTCCACCATTTTCTTTACAAGGTGTTTCTTATCATTGTGATTATCATTTTAATTGGGGATTATTTATTCACTTTGTCTAAAGGCAAATGTACTTTCTTTTTTTATTATTATCATGTCTTCTTGCCATGACTCATTCGAAGTAGCTCTGCCTGCCATGGACATGTGAGCGAAGTTCTTGGCCAACGAGGCATAGTTTGTGCACAAGCCGGACCAAAGTGTATTGTAGTTGGACCAGTCTCTACTCCCTTACTCAGAACACTTGGGCCTAGTACGATAGAAGGCAGCCCAGCCCAACATTATAAAAAGGCCCACCACAACCACTAACATCAATTAATTGAAGGACTAATATTTCTTATTTTTTAAACTTGAGGAACTATACCGCTTACTTGAAACTTGAGGGATTAATTGCACACATAAGATAAACTTTAGGGACCAATAGCGTAATTTTGCCTATTTTTAAACCAATGAAATATCTATACCAAATAGGAGAAGACCCTTAAATAGTACTTAGTATAGATGAGCTTTGGGACTAATCTACTCCTATAGCCTAGGACTAAGCCACTATTATTGTTGTTGTTGTTGTTTTTTTTTTTTTTTTTGGGTGAGGGCAGGTCACAATATTCAGGCCTCGTGTCCCTCAGCTGATGGAAAAGCTTATTGTTCAATAGGGCATTAATACTTCTCATGCATACTCTGGAATTAGGAGTAATTATTTTCATTAAAAAAATGAGTAATTATACAATTACGGTCACAGCCTTTTTTTTCTCATAACAAATTTCATAATTATTTGATGTAGTAATTTTTTTTTTTTTTTTGAGAAGATGTATGATGTAGTTGATTATTAGTTAATTTTTTTAATGATTATTAGAGATGGACATAATTAATACTCATGGACTCATGTTTTTTATATGAGAAAAGTTAACAGATACTCTAAAAATATTGGTTTAAAAAATATTTTTATAAAAAATTTTACAGAAAAAAAAAAAAAAAGAAGTAATTGATTCTTTAATAGTTTTTATATATATTTTCTATAAAAGTGATATTAAAATTTTCATAAAATAATTCATTAACAAATTCTATAAGAACATCCTTTAATCAGATCCATTTTATATTAGTCATATGTTCATAGTCGACCACTTCAATAATTGTAATTTTGATTTCAATAACAAATTCATACTATAATTATTTGGATTTTGAAGTAGTTGATTGTTTGTGGTGGACATAACTAATACTCATTCACCCATATATTTTTTTTTTATCTATCAAGTGTTTTAAAAATTGTGAATTTTTTTTTTATTTTTTTAATTGTGTTAGTGCATTATTGTTGTACAATCTATATTAGAGACCAAAGGAGAACGTGAAAAGCCCAACGTGGCACATAGCCGTAGAAGTTGCACGTGTGGGACCATAATTTCCCCACGTAGAGTGTCACCCACGTGTCACCCCACTATAGCCCCACGTTCAAATATCCAAAGCGGTATTCACCACCCGCTGTGTTATTTTTAACGCAAATCCTCCCCCATGACTCTTTCTTTCTTATCTTTTCTTTCGGCGCTTTCGATGTTGAATGAATCATATGTGTTCTTACACTTTGCATCTGTAAGATCTATTTTTTCGTTTTTGGTTCTGTTGGGTCTAAATTTCTTTCTACTATTTGCCAAAAAACAAAGGTAATAATTAATTTCTTTTTGTTAAAGCTAGTGGGTATAATTTTGATATGTTGTTCATATGTTCATTCTTCTGGTTGCCTTTTGTTTTTACAGTCACTAAATTTCATTTTTATTTAGTATGATGTTGATATGGCATTCTTGATGAAAGTACTGTACTCTTTTGTTAACAACTTTTGATTTGATCACATTCCTTCTTTTATAATTTTGTCTAGTATTAATAATAGAAGCTAATTCTTACGTGGGGTTAGTTAATTTTTAGACACGATTGGTTGGCACCTTTGTGTCTCCAACTTGGCCCATTCATGGTAACTTTCATTTTTATGAGTTATGAATCAACCTTAATTTTTGCCTGTGAAATAACATCCTTGTTTTAAACAATTAGAACATTTTTTTCAATCCGATATTTTGCTTGTACCAACTCTTGCTTTTAATCTTATTACCATTCATGTACATCAGCAGCATAATAATGTTGCAAGCTAAATTTTATTTTCAGGTTTCATTAAGATTCTAAGTCTTGAATCCCAGAAAGCAGCCAAACCAATCAAGCAAGAAACAACGACAATACACTTAAGCCAAGGAATTAGAAAATGTCGGGTGTAACTCTCTCTGTGGCTCCTCGATCGGATCCTTACAAAACCATCACTTCTGAAACCACAAAACCCCAACAAAAGCCAATTTCTCAGCAGCAGCAACAGTCTGTGATGGGTGGTGTAATGGGATCACTGCGTGTAATAGAGCTCCAACTCGTAGCCTTTATCATGGTTTTCTCAGCTAGTGGTCTTGTCCCACTTCTTGATTTAGTCTTTCCTGCCTTTGCCTCTGCCTATCTTCTAGTTCTCTCTCGCTTGGTCTTCCCTGCCCATGGTAGTGTCAGCTCTGGACCACAGGAAATTTTCCAGGGAAGCAGATTCTTTAGGTTCTATGTGGTTGTGGGAACCACAATAGGGCTTTTCTTGCCCCTGGCATACGTTTTGGGTGGGTTTGCTAGAGGAGATGAACATGCAGTTCGATCAGCAACACCTCACTTGTTCTTACTCTCTTTTCAGATACTCACTGAGAACATAATTAGTGGGTTGTCTTTGTTTTCACCACCAGTGAGAGCATTGGTTCCATTGCTCTATACCGTTCGGAGGGTCTTTGTAATCATTGATTGGATGAAGGACGTGTGGGTTAACAAAACACTGCCTGCAAATGCCCAACTTAAGGTAATTTTTGTTTCTCAATACTGCTTATTTGAAATGGTTTTATTGAGATATTCTAAGAAATAAAATTTTAACTATGAAATCAATTCTCTCTATCCTATTTTGTAAATTTGTCCCGTTTGGCATTTTGGCGTTGCTCTAGGAAGTAGAATATATTAGTACTTTAATTAATTAATTAATTAATTTATTTATTATTATTATTTTTTTTTTTTGGAGCTTGCTTAGAATTGTCTACACTACTACTCAAACCCCTCCCCTCCTCTTCAGCCACTATGTACTAAGTGCCAGTAAACCATATCAATGGTCAGCAGAAAGTATTTGTACTTGTAAAGCTTGAGTTTTTGTAAATTATATTAAATAGTGTTTCAAAATTATGGATTCATGAAGTGTGAACAATGAATTGTATATTTTTTTCCCCCTAAAAGCTCCCAATTTCAACTCCAACCTTAAAGCTTACTCCTTAAAACCAAATTCCAACTTTTTCTTTTTTTTTCAAGAGGAAGTACTTGTCATTAAATTTATTCACTCTTTTATGTGTTAATGATCTGATTGATTTTGTGTTGGTGGTGTAGGGCATTGCTTGGTTTTGGTTCGGGAGGAGCCTTGCAGTTGCCAATCTAGTGTATTTCTCAATCAACCTGTTCGGGTTTTTGATTCCACGATTCCTTCCAAGGGCCTTTGAGAAGTATTTCAGGGAGAGGGATGAGATTCATGCAAAGACTGCGGAAGACAAGCGTTCTGCAGTTATTAACAAATCCCAGCCAACAGATAATAAGAAGGCAGATTAGTGTTTTTCTTGCTTGGTCCCATGTAGTATGAATACAGTTTTGGGAAGGAACAACTTAACAAGTAACAATTCCTTTTCTGCTGTCTAAGCATTCTGCGTTATGTAGTTAATTATGTTTGCTTATAAACTTTGGTCAGTGTAATTTCCACTTCCCGGTAAGGTTCAAGAATTTCTCAGCAATGCAAAATCAGTATTTATTTATTTATCAAATAACATGACAATAATAATTATGTGCTACTTCTATGTATGATTATGACAGCAAGACTCGTGATCATTGCCAAGCTTATTAGTGAGCCATTCTTTTCTTGATCAAGATTGCATGTTTCTTATTCAGCAAAAAAAAAAAAAAGATTGCATGTTTCTTAATATGCAATGCATGGCCTAGTTAATACCAGCTAGCATTTGGAACGTGACTGGGTTCCGAAAGTGGATTTGGGCAAGCAAAGAAGCTATTTGTTTGGTAGAGGCTCAATAGTTGACACCACTGCCACTCCCTCCTCCAATGCTTTCACATACCCCTTATAAAGTTATCTAAAACATGGGTTTTGTTAACATATTAGAGGCATTTTCAGTAGTGTGAATTTTCTACAAAGACATATCCATCAAATAAAGGATTTCTTTGATATTGTGATATCCATATCAGTAGGTTTTATTCTTGCACGGTGATTTTCTGCCAAGTGAATTGCATTCTGATTATCACAATGTAGCATCATGCAAGTTGATTAAAAAAAGTTGTAGTTTTAAAGAGTGGTTAAAAAAAAGTTGCAGTTTTAAAAAGTGGAGTATGAAATTGGGCTTAAAAAAAAATGTAAAGTATTTGATAAAGATGGTAAAAATAAAAAAGCTGAGTGTTTATCTTTTTTTTTTTTTTTTTTTTTTGTGTCACCAGGTGTGCTCTGTCGTTGCCTTTGACAAGCATAGAGGAGTGAGATGCGAGATTAGCTGAAATTAAAGTGTGCTTTATCTTTAGAATAATAAAGGTGAAGTTAGGAGAACTGGCAATATTTTAGTTTCAACTAAAGCAATTGTTGTGTTTTGCAACTGCAGCTTGGCAGGTGTCGAGTCTAAATCTTTTGTCTCACTTTTCCTACTCCACTCTATACTCCACTAATAAAAACTTGTCATATGTTCACCTAATTAATTAAATACTACCATTAATTAATAATTGTAGTATTAACAAGTCAATAATTGTAGTATTTAATTAATTAAGTGAACATGTGGCAAATTTTTATTAATGGAGTATAAAGTGGAGCAAAAAAAGTAGGATAGAATATTTGGACTCGATAAGTGCCACGCAAAAATGTAAGAAAACACGTTTTGGCACACCTGTTTAAAATTTTTCACCAAAACACACAATTTCGCTTTTTGGGTTGGCTAATGGCCCAAAAAGCCGAAGAATGGATAGTTAACAAGTCCTCAAAGACAAATGGCATTGTGGGTTGGCTAACGAGCTTTTTGGGCCCAAAAAGCTGAACCAAAATGGACAGTAACGAGTCCTCTAAACAAATGGCCTTGTGCTATCTCCCTTACTGCATATAATTCGCCTTTGTGGTAGATAGAAGTATAGAACAACAATATTCCTGTAAGAGTTCCAGCATATTCGGCCACCAACAAACATAAGTACGTAACCCATAATCGACATCCACATAACCCATTGCTTATGTACAAGCTTTGTCATTTTCCTTTTTTTTTCAATAATAATACAATTTCATTAAGAATTAACATAAAATAAGAGAGATCCTTTCTCAAGATCTAGCGATGTGGAAAATACTGAGACAATAGACTCCCAACAAATACGTTGATAATAACCCATATACATATATCATAATCCACATCATTGTTATTTCTTCTAACCCGGTTAAATCTACAACTATCAAAATACGAGAAGATAATTATTTACTAGAAGGTTTTTTTTTTTTTTTTTTTTGAGAAATTTTTTTACTAGAAGTTGATAACTCATTGGTTAAGTTGGCACTTCCTAATGTCTTTAAGAGTAATTTTAAGTAAAATAGTAAATAAAATATATCAAGCTGTTCATAAATAGCAAAAATTTGACTCGATAAAAAATTCATCCATATTTGTTTGTTTATAAACGAAGTCAGGCTTGAGTTTTAATTTTAGGCTTGTTTAATAAATTGAATTGAACATTTGAATTTCATTGAATAATTGAAAATTTTACATTTGATGGAAATTTTAAAACTTTGGGTCCTGGTTACATTTTAAAGAAAGTAGGAGACCTTGAGTCCTAATTACATTCTATATATCAAAGTAAAAAAGTTGCATTGAATTAGCACTAATCTAAAACCCTAGAACTAGATTCAAGACTAAATTACAAGGTGGAAATCTGTTAGGCATCTATCTTATTTGGTAAAAACTGGAGTTCTAGATTACGGTGGCCAATTAAATTTCCCTTCAAACAAACATGGCATAGCACTTGAAATATATAATCAGGAACAGAACCAGGACTTAAAGTTAGGGGGGCAACTCTAACTGTTAACTCTGTTGCTTCTTAGCTATTGAGGTTATTTTTTTTATTTTTTGAGTTTTTGATGAATGCGTCTTCTGCTATGTAAAGACACAATTATTTTGTTTAAAACTTTTTAAAGGGCTAGTTGTTTATTTTAAGTAAAATTGGTTAATTAGGCTTAATTATTTTTAACTTTACTATTGGTAATTTTTGTTATTGTGATAATTTTTTCGGGCTTGTATATTTTGTTTTAGATTTTAGACCTATCAATATTTTAACGGCCTTTAATATGAGGAAAATGCTAGAACTACAAACTTTTTTACAAATTACTAAAATGGTGAGTGATTATTGGCAAATAGAAAAGTGATGCAAGTAATGAACCCAAATGCAAACCAATAAAAATTTGTACCTCAAAGGTTTGTAAAAATATTGTAGATAAGTTTATGCCTGTAACATTACTCTAAAAAGAATCAGTGATATTGTTAAGGAAGGCAAAATGTAATTTTATTGAACAAAAAAATTAATACATACATACATACATACATACATACATATATATATACACATACACACACACACACACACACACACATATATATATATATATATTAAAAATGGGAGGGCTATTGCCCCCCTAGTCAATATATGCCTCCGTCCCTGCGCATAATGCATTGCATCAAATTGAAACTGGAATGGAAATTGAAATTTATTTTATTTTGAAATTAAAGTTGCAATTGAGCATATGAATGCAACACTTTGAGTTTACGTCAACAAATGAATTCCTAGATCTAACATTAAATTGGAGATTAATTAAGGTTAATCTTTAGATCCGAATTTAAATAGGATTTTAAAAAGGTATTGAGATTTGCAACAAGATTTAATTTTGAACGAAAGTTTTGATTTTGCAACATATTTGGCTCTTTCAAATGATTTTGGGGGGTTTTAGATCAAAAAGACATCCTAGAATTAAAACAGAAAACTGTTTTAAACAATTGTGATGTTCATGATGTTGGATTTTTTGGAATGATAATTATGATGTTTAAAAATGATTTTTCTTGAGATAATTGATTAAAAAAATATCACATTATCACTTAGTGTTTGATAACCAATTTTGATTCAATGCACTAAGTCACATAAATAAATATGGACTTAACCAATCACAAATTTTCTCTCAATTAATTTTAATTAGCCATTTTAGTTTCCAATCAAAATTAATTAGCGAAAATCCACACAGCTCAGTCTCAGTTGGAGTTGGGTAAATGCATATTAGCCGTTGAAACTTGATTTTCGTATATTTTTCGATCCGATTGTCTGATTAAGGCACATTATATATCACTGTGATTGTGAAAACCTCAAGATTTATGAAAAGTGACTGAAGATTTGATGGCTTAAATTAAGATTGTGCCCTTTGTGAAGCAGAAATTTGGGTAGTTGGTGGGTAGATGTAAAATTGAATAGCATTGAAGAGGAAGAAGTTGTGGCATTGATGAGGAGTCTGAGTTAGGCTACCAGAATTGAAGAGCCGAGATCTTGCAAGATACGCACCATTGGGCTGAACAGAAAACTGAAATTTTAAAATATTACTGTTGCTAAACGGTGTGAATTGGGCAAAATAAGCTGCATTTTTTTCTTTGTGAATGGGCCCCATGAATAGTGAAAAGGGACCCACTTGTAGCTAAAAAATAATCAAAATGCGGAATAAGCTGGAGTTTTCATTTATGCCAAACGCATGCTAAGTCACATAAATAAATATGGACTTAACCAATCACAATTTTTCACTCAATTATTATTATTATTTGAGAATACTACGCATTTTAACACACACACACACAGGGAGAGGGGAGAAGGTCTTAAAGAAGTCATTTTAGTTTCCAATCAAAATTAATTAGCAAAAATCCACACAGCTTAGTCTCAGTTGGGTAAATGCATATTAGCCATTGAAACTTGATTTTCCTACATTTTCCGATCCGATTGTCCAATTAAGGCACGTTACATGTCACTGTGATAGTGAAAACCTCAATATTTATGAAGAGTGACTGAAGATTTGATGGCTTAAATTATGATTGTGCCCTTTGTGTGTGAAATGACCATTTTACCTCCAAGGTTAAATTAATTAAGGTTGCGAAATAGGGTGTCTACAATAACATATGGAGTTTTTATCAATGTATGATGGGCATGATTAAAATTGATAAACAAGTGAATATGGAAGATTTAGAGATAAAAGTGTGATAGGCAAGAAGTATTTGGGGCAAATGTCCAAAGAAATTATTATTTTCATATAATTTATTTGTAAGTCAAAATTTACAATTATAATTGATTAAGGATCATTTTGTGGAATTCCAATAAAATAATCTTACTAATTAAAAAACTTAACTAAGAGAAGTAATTATAGAATAAATAAGATAATTTGTACAATTATTCATACAAAAATTTGTCAATAAATTGTTCAAATTAGCTATTAAATATTGGACATACCTTATGGTTTTCAGAACCAAAAATAATTAAATATAAGCATGTATTTTACTATTTTACTACAAAAAGAAATTTAAAAAAAAAATAAGAAAAAAATGGCAAACCTTCATGTAAATTTATATACAATTGGATATTACTCTAATATGATTTGCTACTATGAAGATGACAACTACTGTTTAAATGATTATTGAGATGATTTTATATTAAATTAATAACAAGTAATTAAAACTTAAAACGGTTTTTTATTTAATCTGGTGGAGGAGGAGCCAACTTATTAACATTTAAAGTAATTAAAGCAATAAAGATATCATATACTCATACACATGAACATTACATTATCTAAGCAAACAAAGAGGCGTTCGTATGCTACTCAACCATTTTATTAAAGTGGAATAAAAAATAACCTTGAAGAAGCTAGTCTTTTGAAAAGGTTAATTGGACTCTTCCCAATAATAATTATGATCCATTGTTTATAATTATTATTAACCTAAAGAACATGGGCTCTTGTTTAAGCTGGGAATATTATCTGCTGCTAAATTGAGTGTTATATGTTGCTAAATTGAAAAGTTGTAATTTTTAGAACTTGTTTTGCGGACAAATATATAGATTTAAATTATTTTACTACCTCATTTTCATATCATTAGAAGCATTTGTCAACTATGAAGAAGGCATATAAATCTCTCTTAATTTGTTATTAGTTTCTCTAAACTCAACCTATTTTAATGGAAACTTTATCAATTATATATGTAGGAAACAACTAGACATATTTATGCCATTTCACCCATTTGGTTAAAGGTAAATGAAAAGACATTGAAAACTATTATGATTTATTGATAACAATTATTATTATAAAAAACAATTGATAGCTTCCATATCTGTAGTTGATGACGTCCATTTTTGGTGAATTGTATTTTGTTTTGTAATCTCTCTTTGTGGAAAGACAATTAATTGACAAATATAGCGAATTGCCTAAAAGAGAGAGGTGGAAAAGAAAGGGCACTATAGTATTATTTATATCTCATTTGAAGACACTCCATGTAAAACTTGGCAATTGGCATCAACACAACCTAACTAAGAAGAGAAGCAATGGGAAAGGTGGGAAACCATTTCAATTTTGGTCAATTTCTATACTTGTCAATACTTTTATTCTATGGCAATGAAATTTGTTGTTTTTCACTAGGGGAAAAATAAGCAGCCAGTGGAGAAGGAGGAGATGAAAAGTGAGGAAAAAAAGGAAGAGAAAAATACAGGAAATTCCAATAAAGAAATTGTGTTGAAAGTGTTCATGCA
Organism: Quercus glauca; assembly: GCA_023736055.1. Lineage (NCBI taxonomy): Eukaryota > Viridiplantae > Streptophyta > Magnoliopsida > Fagales > Fagaceae > Quercus > Quercus glauca. The sequence continues at coordinate 23,524,696 of CM043317.1, forward strand.
TTGTGAAGGATGCTGTCAAAAAGTTTCTAAATGCTTGAAAAGACTTGATGGTAATATTTGAATGATTCACTTCATGTGTGTGTGTGTCTTTTGTTCTTTTATTTATTTTGATAATTAAATTTGTGCATATATGAATGATTAGGAGTGGAAGATGTTGTGATAGATAGTGCAAATCGCAAGGTGGTTGTGAAGGGGAAAAATGCTGATCCACTGAAAGCCCTACAAACACTTCAGAAGAAATACAGTAGAAATGTTGAGCTTATCTCTCCCAAACTAAAACCAGAGGATAAAAATAAGAAAAAAGAACCAGAAAAGAAGCAAGAGGTCTATTACAACTGCACCAAATTTCCTCTTTCAAAAATCTATTATAGTTCTCCATTTGTCAATAGGTTATGTGTGCTTTCTCTCTTATTTTTACTTTTCTTTATACAGGTTCAAGTGAAGGTTGTAGTGCTCAAAATGTACATGCATTGTGAAGGTTGTGCAAATGATATCAAGAAATGTATAGAGAGAATGAAAGGTAAGTAAATCTCTCTATTTAGTTCTTTTCTTAAGTGAAATTCTAAAACCAAACTGAGATAAATTTTTTTTTTTTGGGGTGAAACATTAAGTTAATGTACTTCTTTTTTCTTTGAAAATTTGCATAATAGGAATTCTAAATGTGGAAACAAATAAGGAAACGTCAAGAGTGATTGTGAAAGGCGCATTCGATCCACCGAAGCTTGTTGAATCCATCAAGAAGCGACTGAGGAAGCATGTGGAGATTGTGAAGCAAGAACAAGGAGAGAAAGTAGGATCACAAGGCAAGGGCAATGACAATAAAAAAGGCACAGAAGGGGGAATTAATGTTTTCTATTATCCTCCCCAATACTCAGCTCAACATATTTATCCTAATCAAATGTTTAGTGATGAAAATGTTTATTCATGTTCAATCATGTAAAATTCTTTTAATTATATCACTGGAATGAATATATGAAAAGAAAAGGAAATCTCTTCCATCACATCTTTATCTCTCTTTTTTTTGGTAGAGAAAGACTCAAATTTTTTCTTCTCTTATATTTAATATTATTCCCCCCACCCCCACATGTTGCAAGGATTATAGGACTATTTTTATTTTAAATCATAATAATAACTACTGTGCTGTGCTTGAAGAATTATATCACATTCTGATAGAATTTTCTGAGTAGAAATATTGTGAAGCTCACCAATACAGCATATGAACCTTCAATGTGACATCAATTAATTGTGGATTGGACATAGCAATGATTAATCACATCTTTGACATCCTATTATCTCAATTTCATTTTCATTGACCCTAATTATACATTTCTTTGAAATAGAAAGTCCACTTTAGTGAAAAAAGAAAAAAAATAGAGCTATTGCAATCATATCTAAAACATATATATAAAATTTTGTAGATTTTATGTTATATATTCAAATCCTTCGACTGAGAGGGACATGAGCAAGACTCATATGTTAAGAATAACCAATTTCTGATAATAATTATATAAAAAAATAACCAATTTTGCACTCATAAGATTAATCCTGGGGCTTAGCAAAATTTTTTTATGAAGTGATTGTCTCTTTATTCATATTTTTCAAACCATCCTGTAATTTTTGTCTTCAATTGTAGGCCAATTTAATTAAGAAAAACTTAAAATTACAATGATCCTTTCCTAAGGACTAGCCTTTGTGGAAAACTGATGAGGCAATAAACATCCTACGGAAGTATATTTAATAGCCCGTTTATTTTGAGTAAATAACGCCACTTACATAAATTATGAGCCACATCATTCGTATTTCTCCTTATCCAACTAAATTTGCAAGTTGCAACTATATAAAACACAAGAAAGGACTTTAATATCTTTCTATCAAAATATTGATTTCCCAATCGGTTAGTTTTCATCTTCTTTCACAACCACAAGGCCATCAATGCATATTTTGGAGTTTAGGTAATGTTTCTTTATTTGTGAAACGTTTCTTAGAAATAATAATAATAATAATAATAATAATTGGGAAACGCAAAACTATAAACTACATCCTTAAAATTTTGGGTGTTTAGATTTTATGCCTTCAAACTTTAACATTTAGATTTTATCATTTGAAGTTTTATTTCATTTATATCAACAGTTCATTTGTTTATATTTTCTGATAAGTGCCATGTAAAACTTGTTACTTTGTTTAGTTTGTTCAAATAAAATGATGCCACATCATTTTTATAGCCTAAAAAAATAAAAATAAAAATAAAATGAGATGACATAATAAAAATGATGTGATAAGTTAATGTGACATTTAATAGAAAATATGAACAAAGAAGCTGCTGATGCAAACGAAGTAGAATTCAGGAAAAAAAATTCAAATTCTAAAATTTCTGAGTATAAAATTTAAATACTCTCAAACTTTAAAGGTATAATTTGTAATTTACTTTTTGTGAAAATAATAACTAAGAAAGAATTGTCATGTAAGACCAAAAAGAGGGGGGGAAATTTACGATTATTTGGTAAGGATAAATTTTCCCCAAAAATGACTTTGCTTCTCTCTTTTTTAAGCTACTTATTAATTGTTTATGCTCTTAAAAATTAATAATAATTAAAAATTAAAAGAAAGAAAATAAAACCGTTTCTCCCAAAGGTAAAAGAATCCTTGTAGCATTAAATAAATAAAATATTCTAACGTCTTTTGGGTTTTAAAAATCGTGTTACCGTTATAGTAATTAATAATTAATAATAATATATAATTAAATAAAATATACTATAGTGGTTGTTGTTGTTGCGTGAGATTTGACCAGCGCTGGCTCTTGCCCAAGTGTAGCCGCACTCATGACAAACCTCATGTTGTCTGGACTGAGCTGTCAGCACCTGATTGGTTACTGTACGTACTGTAGAGGGGACATTATCGAGGACCAGACTCTCCCCAAACCCTTTTTCTTTTTTGGGAGGCACAAGGATTTCCATTTGGCAATGCCATCACCAACACCAGCGTCTAGTGGGGAATTTAATAATATACTAAATAAAACTATACTAGGCAAAAAAGAACAATACAAGGACAACAACTATTTACGTAATTATTTTGTCCATTAATATTAGGATGACATAAATGACGTAATTTTGTGTTAGAATTTGTCACGTTTTAAGTTGTGGGTTGTAAGGGTGTTAGGTGAGCCCATGTGAAAACACACATTATTTTATATGTTTCTAGCATTATTATTATTATTATTATTTTGGTCGCTAACATGCCATGTTATGAGTTGTAAAAGTAGACTCACAATTTATTCTATGTCACATGTGTGAGTATTGTAAAAGAATGATAAATTTTACTGTCTTATTAGCAATTTTCAACAAAAAGAGAATATAATGTTACTTTTCTAATATTTTTATAATAATTTGAATTGTCAAGTTTTTATTGGTTTATATTTAAGGGTAAATTTTATTGTCTTATTAGCAATTTTCAACAAAAAGAGAATATAATGTTACTTTTCCAATAGTTTTATAATAATTTGAATTGTCAAGTTTTTATTGGTTTATATTTAAGGGTAAATTTTATTTTCTTATTAGCAATTTTCAACTTTTTCTTTTGACTTTTTTTTGACAATTTTTTTTTTTGTCTTTTTGCAGTTTTATGTCATTTTTTCAGTTTTATAAGTAGTTTTATGTATTTTTCTTTCATTTATCTCATTTTTTATTATTATATAGGACTCATATTAAGGAAACCTTAACAAGAACCGCACAGTATTTGTTAACATTTCCCTATATTTAATTATTGATATAATTTTTTTTATCTATCATAACAATTTTCTATCTAAATAGGTTTTTTTGGGGTGTGAATTCTTGTATGCATCTCTAGGTTTATTAAAAATATAATATTTTGATTTTTTTAAGGTTTATTTTGGTCTTAAAAATTGTTTTTATTGTTAGTTTATAACTCCTATTAACTATTAAAATTAAATTTTTTAGTACTAAGAATTATTAAAAAATTTTAATAAAATAAAAAAATACAAATTATACACTTTAGAGTTTGGTTAATTTTCATTTTTAGTAAGGCAAATTTCATTTTTGTTTAATTTGGTCACAAAATTAGTTGTCCTCCTCAATTGAAACCTTTTTTTATTTATTTATTAAAATGGAGTACAAATTAGTAGCGACAAAAAATATGAATTAATAGAATCAAGATGAACTAAAATAACAAAAAACCAAACTTAAAAAGAAAGGTATAATTCCTCTAAATAAAAAAAAGGCATAATTCGTATTTTTATTTTATTTTATGTTTCGGACAATATTATACACATATATCTATCTGGCTCAGATTTGCTGGTAATGGTCCACAGGCTTACGTGAGCATCTCTCTCACACGCAAAAAAAAAAAAAAAAAACACTCGGCCAGAATAGTCATATAAACGGTCAGATTTATCCACGTGGCTTAATTCTCCCGCTTCGTACATCTATCCGTTAACCCTACTCTCTCTCTCTCTCTCTCTCTCTCCTCTCTGCAACTCTTCTCTCCTCCACATTCAAGAGGAAGAAAAGAAAGAAGCGAAAAGAAAGAATAATTAAAAAGAAAATAAATTTTGCAAAAAAATTTTTTTTTTTTTTTTTTAAGTTGGGGGAAATGGGGAAATTGCTCTGTGATTCTTCGACCGTTGCAGAGGCATTTCAAAATTCATCGTCACCGTGGAAGGACCAAAAGTCAACGCCGCCATCACCGCCACCACCTCCACCTACTACTGCTGCTGCTGCTGCTGCTGCTCTTGATGCAATCCAGGCCGTAGATCTCGTCGACCAATGGGATTCGGTCCACGGCCTGGAGGACCAGCAGCGCCGCCACTTGCAGAGGCTGCAGGCTAAGGGCGTCCTGTGGAAGCACCCGCAGGACGGCTCCTCCGCTTCGGTGGTCTTCCGGCTGTCGCACGGAGGAGAGGTTTCTTCCGACGGGAACTGCCTGTTCACGGCGTCCCAGAAGGCGATGGGCTTGGCGGAGGAGGAGGAGGAGGACGAGGCGCGTGGGGAGGACGCGCGGGAGCTGAGGAGGCGGACGGTGAGGAGGTTCATGGAGGATTTCGGATCGGCGAAGGCGGAGGAGAGGGAGAGCATAGAGGAGGCGATAAAGCATATGTACGCGCCGGATCTGAAAAGCGGGTGGGGGATCCATGTGGTTCAGGAGGTCAAGTTGTTGGCTAACAAACAAGATCGCTTGTCTTTGGATTCCGCCATTGACGAGCTCGTTCAACTCGGCATGCAAAGGTATAGATCTCTTTTTCTTCTTTTTCAAGTCTTAGATCTGTTTGTCTTGGTAACATTTCTTGGATCTGCTTGTTCCAATTCTTGGATAAGAAATCAAAATCTAACATTTATCAATCTTTGATTTTTCATTTTTCAGGCTGAACCAAAAAAAAAAAAAAATCAACGCAGTAAACTGTAAAAGTTCTTTTTTTTTTCCCCCCCAAATAAAAGTTTTATTTTTATTTTTAAATTTTAAGATATTCTCAAATAAAAGATCTTTAAAAAAAAAAAAAAAAGTTAAGATTTTCTCAAATAAATTTTTTTTTTTTTTCAAATTTTAAGATTTTTCTCAAATAAAAATTGTTTTTTTCTTTAATTATTTAAGGTTTAACTTTTTTTTTTTTAATTAAGTCTCAATGAACAAATTAGTCGCATTTGGGGTTCCTTTTTGCGCTGTAGAGAGTAAATTCTTGTTCTTGAAGTGGGAATGTTGTTGCTTGAAGATTTGGTAGCATGTAGTTTGCTTGTGTTCTTTATTGTAATGATTTTTTTTTTACTACTGATTGTAGAGAAATGGCGGCGGAGTCTATTTACAAAGAGAGATGTGTTCCGGTGAATGATGGTCCGAGTTGGGCGAAATACATGTCGATATCTGGTTCATCTGATGATGAATATGATATCATCACTTTGCAGTATACTGAGGAGGGTTTATTAACTGTAGATGAGAATAGGGAAGGTCATGCTGCAGCTTTTGGAGATGATATAGCTATAGAGTGTCTTGCAACAGAGTTCAAGAGGGAGATTTATGTGGTAAGGAGAACATTTGGTTCTTAGATTGATTCTATTTTTCATTCTTACAGCTTCATTGCGTGATTGGGATATTGATATTAGGTTTTTTTTTTTTTTTTTTTTTTTTTTTTTAGTGATATTAGGTAATTGATTATAAATCTTGCTTTGGACCTGTTTCAGCTGTACATTATAGTTATAACATGGTATATCTGATAATACTAAGTTTTCATATTATGTCTCATATCTTTAATGTTGCATTTGGATTGTATAAAGTGTGTGTATGATCAGTAATCTTGTTCTTTGTAAGCTCCAACAGTATGAAAATCTTATTATGTTTGTGATTTGATTGTCATGTGATATTTGCAATTTTTAAAAAATTAATAGTATGTTTATGCACCAGTTTTCACAGTTATTAATATCTTGCACATGTTTTCATGCGTTGGCTCATATTGTGATTTTGAGTGTTGCTGTGAAAAGCAGTAACCTGTTAGGGGTGCTTGCCTTGAGACGTAGATAGCCTTTGAGAATGGACATTGATGTCAAGTAAAAGTGTGTATTTAGTTCAACTTGTCTTACAGTAGTGTATTCTTGAGTATCAGAGTATCTGGGTGTAGGTCATCTTGATCTAGGTGAATGCTATTATTTTAAACCTGCTCTATATGGGTGCATATGGTTCTCATTGCTAAAGATGACCAACCCCTGCCTTTGATAATAGACATTGATGGCAAGTAAAAGGGTGTGTTTGGTTCAGTTTATCTTATTAACATCTCATTTTGAGTATCTGGTGTTGGTCATCTAGGCAAACTCATTTCTATTTGAAATCTGCTCTATGTAGGTGCATTTGGTTCTCCTTAAGTGTCCTTGTATTAATTAATTTCATGCAGGTGCAAGCACATGGAGCAGATGCAATGGTTGACGAAGAAAATTGTGTTTTCTTCCTCCCACATCGCCCTAGGAGTCAAATTTGTGAACCTCCCTTTTTCCTTTTCATGAAAGGAACAGGTAATGGAGCTATCTCATTGTGTTACACTCCATTGTTGCCTATGTACAAGCATTTGTGTAGTGATTGATTCTCGTTCAATCATTTATGAATCTCAATCTCCCATGAATCCTTCGGGTTCAACTGCACAACCATTGTTCATTCCTTTTTATCTTTTAGTTTGGCTAAGCATTGATGTTTTACTTGCAGGTTGGTGTGGCGCTGGAGCTGATCACTATGAGCCCCTGATCGCCCATCCTTCTTCGTATGTTTCCCAGGAGAAGGTTGCAATGGTACTTTGAGGATATTTGTCCTGCAGTTTTGTGGCTTAGAGTTTGAGTAGAAGTAGTTGTTCCATTTATTTTTCCTTGTAATGTTTCAGATGTAATCAAGTTCTTCTGATTCCTTTCTGGGTGACAAGGAGAGTTTCATTGCATAGAATTCATTTTTTTGTTAGCAATAGCTAGAATCGGCTTTGACTCTAACTAGTAGGTCTCATGCCTGCAATTGAGCAACCTGTAGTAGTAATGCTTCACCGGCTTCTTTTATTGTTGTGGTTGAGTATTTTTCCTCTTTTGGGGGGGTGCATTGTACGTCTAGGGTCTATTTTGTCCAAGATAGAATAGTGCCTTTCTGTTGTATCTTATGCTGGAGTTTGTTACTGCAATGATAGAAGTGATTTTTTATTTTTATTTTTTAAATCTTGGTGTTGTGGCTTCTTCTATATTGACTGATGCAATCGACAGAACCATAGTAAAACATATTTTGACTCGGTTTACAAGACTGAATGGTCCATACTCGATGCAGTGTTGTGGCAGTCACCTGATTAGCATTGCATTGCACTACGCCCTTCATTTATTAGTGTTTTTGTGGTGGTGTCAGGTGTGCTAACTATGACCTACTATTGCCAATGACCTCTTATAGGTCAAATAACATTTTTGGGTGTTTCTAATGGAGATTTGAATATATATATATATATATATATATATATAAACTCTGACTGGGTAGAGGGCATTTTTCAAGTGGTGGAAATTGAATCTTTTGCTATGGAAGTAGGGTTGGTCTTTTTGCAAGCGATGCAGGATTTGGCTGTATAAATAGCAGAAGGAGATTCAAGTGTAATTTACAAAGCTCTGATGGAGGGTGAGAATCAAAGGTACAGCAGGATTCAAGTGATTCTGGAGATTCAAGTGTCATCTACTAAGCTGTAATGGAGAGGGAGAATCAAAGGTCCAGGTTCGTCACTTGATGCAAGGGATTCTGGAGATTCAAGTGTCATTTACAAAGCTGTAATGGAGGGTGAGAATCAAAGGTCCGAGTTCGGTCACTTGATGCAAGGGATTCTGGCAGGAGCACAATCTCTCTCAGAGGTCGTTTTCTCAAAGGCTTTCAGAGATGCAAATCAGCAGCCTATTTAGTGGCTAAGCATGCTCAGTTTGGAGACCAAGACAAGGTATGGCTTGAAGACAAGCAACAGTGTCTTATCTTCTTAAGTCTGATGTACTGATGTTTGAATGAAAGTATTCACTATTGAGATTGGCTTCAAAAAAAAAAAAAAAAAAAATTCTAGCGTTCTAAGTCTAAGCATGGAAAATTCTTTAGTAAGTCAATGGACTATGTATGTATCCTGACCATAATTTTTGGAGTGCTTGGCTTGCACTACAGAATTTTGCCTAACAGTTCCACAGGTTTAGCTCGTATAATGAAATCCTTATGAAAGCAAGTCAACTTTTTTTTTTTTTTTTTTTGCTTAATTTCATTATTTGCAGCTCTTGGTCTTCGATCGCTAGACTCGAAGCAAAAATTTCATAATCTCTACAAGGTGTCGGCTTTAGTAAGCATGGTAATGACCAAATGATACTTTTGGTGGGGGATGTTCGGAAGTGAAGGGAAGCGAAGAAATCACAAGGACTCCGGCTGAATGGGGAAAGAGTGTTCGGCTCCTAGGTTTTGTGTTGGCTATCTGCGAACAACAAACAAACCTACTTTCTAAACGGGGATAACTTCCTCATTCTTTGAGGGAATAGTGTTTTCATACCTTCCTCATTCTTTGGGGGAAGGTGGGTGATGTGTGGGGTTGATAGACATTTCTTGTCACAGCCCAAACCCAATTATATGAGACTAATGGTGGAGTCAAAATTTATTGTAGGGGCTGAATTACGGTATTAATAAAGATAAACTCTTTTAATCTTTTCTCTTTTTTGAATCCATCGACTGAGCTTACTTTATTAAATTAAAGAGAAAATCAGAAACAACAAGAAAAGAAACATCTGGAGGAACTGAGAAAGAAAACCTAACGCTCTTGACTAAATCATGAGCTACGATAGGGAGGGACCAAGGATTTCGAGTTAAAGGGGGGCCAAAGTATAAGTAAAAAAAAAAATCAAGAAATTTCAAATAAGCTTCTATTTAGTATTAACAAACTACCAACAAAAACAAATATACAAAATTATTGTTTCGTAATACATTATAATGCAATTATCTACTAACAAAGATAAAGATACAAAACACCATTATTTCTTACTACATTAGAGCATTTGCATCAACTCATGTAAAAATTTATGTTTATTTTAACATAATAACTTTTTTTTTTATATACTCATTTTCAAAATACCTTACATCAGATTATTTATTTTACATTACATCTCATCATAATACTATTTCCTTATCAATTTTTTTTTATTATTATCTCAATTCATCTCTCTTTCTCAACCAAAAACCACTGCCCTCAATCTAAATAATTTCTAAAACATTCATTTGCATAGCTACAATAATTGTGTAAATTTATCTAATCAACCCCAAAATACACTCATATCAGTCTATGTATCATTGTACAAAAATACATTTGTACTATAGTAATTGTGTAAATTTGCAAAAATACATTTATGCTATAATAATTGTGTAAATTTACACAAAATTGTTGTAGCATAAATGTATTTTTGCACAATGATATTGTAAGTGCCAAAAATAAGTTGACATAATATAATGAATTTTGTAGAGGCGAGAACTTGAATCAAATAACCTAACACAATTGAAGTAGAAGAAAAAGACAAGGAACAATGAAGAATATTGGTCCTCGGCTAAAATCCAAGGATTGATACTTGTGTTGGACTAATCTCAAGGCATGTGAAGTGACGTTCTCACGTGGGAAAAACAAAGATGCGTGTGGAGCCAATCACCTAGGATCGAAACCCCATTTTTCTCCTTGGATAAGAGGGAAAAAATCGGAGTTTTGACGGGTTATTGTGGGATACAAAAATTTAATAAGGTAATAATGCCACGTGTCATACCCGAGGCCAATAAGGCCAAAGCAGTTTTGAGGAGACCATATACTCAGACGGTAAGGCCGGAAAGGCAAGCCATGGCCACGTTAATGGCACATTACTAGAGGGGGCCACACTGTAGAGGAAGAGTTTCAAAGAAGGGGTTAGCCTTAACGTGATTGGAGGGACGGTAGCTGCCACCACATTTAATGCACCCCACCAAACTCCCTGGCCGCATTTATGTGGAGAAGACTTCTGAACAGTGCTGTCTTGATTACCGCAACTCACAAAAGACTTGGGAGGGCGTCTAATGAGACAAACACTCGAGTAGTGGCCTGCATAATCAACAAATGAGGGCCAAGATCAGTGGAAAGCAGCTATATAATGTAAAGGATCCTCCTAAAAGAAAGGGTTCGAAAAAATCCAAGAAAGAGAGAGAGGAATACTGTAGCAAACTATTCTTGAGATTAGTCCAACACAAGCATCAGTCCTCAAATTTTAGCTGAGGACCAGTATTCTTCATTGTTCCTTGTCTTTTTCTTCTACTTCAACTGTGCTAGGTTATTTGATTCAAGTTCCTGCCTCTACAAAATTCATTGTATTACGTAAACTTATTTTTGGCACTTACAGATATATAGATTGATGTGGGTATATTTTGGGGTTTTTTGGACCAATTTGGGGCCTTATGCTATTTTACAATTGATGCAAATGTTATTACAATGAAATTAATGTAAAATTTAAATTGCAGGGGATGGGACCCAAATATAAAATTATAAAAAAAAATATCTACACACACTATATATATATTACATTTTTTTCTTGAGACTAGGGGGGCTCGGGGCCACTTGGGCCCCCACCTAGTTCAGTCCATGCCTATAGAATTACCTTGCTTCCAAATATGTGAGAAGGAATAACTCACAAGCAAGCTAGCAATAGACTTTGTGTCTTTGATAAGATGATCAATGGCCGGGGGTGGTATACAACAGGAATTTAGATCCTCAGCAACAATCTCAAAGTCTCCCTAAAAAACAGAATGGTGAATTCCAATTTCAATTACGAATTGAATATCTCTTCATGCCACCAATGTTTCTAACAATACCACTAAAGCCGGCATTGCAATTTTTTCTGAGAGAGCAACCATAACTTCACCTTTACAATTTCAAATTACCGCTCTTATGTTTGCTTCTCCTGTAGCTTCAAACGTTACACCATCATAGTTTGTTTTAAACTCGTCTGAACTAGGAGGTTCCCACTTTGCAATTTTTGGTCTAGTTCTCAACACATGTGCAAGTTTATTATGTTGGAAACCCTGCAAATAGTAGCATGCAGCTTCTGGGATTTTTTTGAATCAGTAGGCATAACTCACCCACTCGTAGCTTATTCCTTCTGTTCCAAATCGACCAAACAATCATTGCAAAATGATCTAGAAGATTACCTCGGCGACCAACCACCTTCACAAGATCCGAGAAAGAGTTCAAATGGGGATATTTTACACAGGTCTAACTGAAAACCGGATTCTAGGTTTGACCAATCTCAATGCAATTCCAGAGGGCATCAATTGTATCTTCTGAGGTTGAATTACATTGACTATAGAGTGTACTCAGTGATTTTCCTCCTCACAAGGGCTACTTTTGTTGGTAAAGCTTCAGAACATGCACACTACAAAAAAGTAACTTTATTTGGAATCTTAAACTTCCAAAGACAAGACCAGAATTTCTTCATCCCTGAGTTATCAGACCTTATCCTGATTTCACAGAATAAGCACCATCTCGGATCTTTGGCCAAAAAAACCAGTCCTCTTGCCTGGATGAACACAAGGGAACTGCTTTAATTCTTTATGTGTCAAAGGGAATGAAATTTTGGTCAATCATTTTAGTGTCCCACCAACCTATGTCAGAGTTTATCAAAATAGAGACCAACGTGCAAGCAGGAAAATTTATCTGGGGAGATAGTAATTCACACTGGTTTCCATCTGATAACCAAGAATCTTCAAAAATATGAATTCAAGAACCATCACCAACCCTCCATCTCATCCCCGTAGAAATAACTTTCTTGACTTTAAGAATGCTTCAGCAAGCGAAAGAGCCCGACCCACGGTCCCACACTTGGCATCAAATATCATACCCCTAAGAAAATACTTTGCTTTAAAGACCTTATAGAAGAGAGAATCGTGGTTAGTAAAAGACACTGATGATACCGAAAAAAATCACCAGTGAGCCACACAATTCCAACTCAGTATCGGCGTGGTACCGGCCAAAGACCCTCCGAAGGTTGAGTCAGAAGAGAGCTCCAACAATGCTAGAAAGTATAAGCTTTAGAGAAATTGTGCGTACCTTTTTCTTGAGAGTCTTTGGGTTTTTATAGTAGCGTAGGGCCAGACTCATTTGTTTGTGGAACAAGTCTTTTTCTTATGGGTAAGATACTCATTAATTCATGTATATTTTAAAATTCTACTCATGTTAGGACTCTACAAACCAGGGCTAATCGTGTGTCGCAAGTATTTTCCATTTAAGGTTCCTTGGAGACCACATAATAATGGGCTGGATGCCACGTGGCCGTTCGGTCCGTACATGCCACGTCTATTCGTGCCACTTCTGTCCAGATAGCTCAGTCATGCATAATTTTTACTCTTCAGACACCAAAGCTGCTTTGCGAGCATAGCGTCATTAAACTTCCCAATTCTTGGAAACCTATGCCACCAGCATCTTTAGATTGACACAGATCCTCTCATTTTTTCTAGTGAATCTTCTTCATATCTCCTCTGTTCCCACCAGAATTTTCAAATCATAGCTTCAATATCAATGCAAAGATCTACTGGTAACTTGAAACATGACATAGTAAAAGTGAGAATTGCTTGTATCATGAATTTTAGAAGAACCTCTTTGCCGACCTGCGAAAGCAGCTTCTTTTTCAATCCTTGTGACGTCCCCCAAACTCTCTATTTAATGTAGTTAAGGCTAGCCCGCTTATTTCTCCCCACAGCAGCTAGGAGACCAAGATATTTTTCATACTCTTTGATCTTAGGAACATCAAGAAAATTTTTTGTTAACTCCTTTCTCTCATCAGACACAAACTTACCAAAGAAGATAGTTGTCTTGTCTCTATTGATTTGTTGGCCAAAAGCTTGTTCATACAAAGCCAAAATTTCTTAGACAGTAAGGAGATCACCCATATTAGCTCGACAAAACAGCAAACTATTGTCAGCAAAGAACAAATGGGTAATCTTAGGACCACTTCAGCAAACATAAAAACCTCGGATTAAATCCTCCTTAGCAGCTCTTTGGATTAATTGATTGAGACCTTTAGAGCAGAGTAAAAATATGTAAGGAGAGAATGGACCTCCTTGTTGGATTCCTCGAGTCGACCTAATATCTCCTTTTGGCTCCCTATTTACCAAATTAAATAGGACACTGTGTTGATACATTCAATAATGAGAGTCACCCATTTTTCACTAAATCCCATCTTCTCCATTGTTCTTTTCAGGAAGATTCATTAAAAAAAAAAAAGAAAGTAAAACCATTAAGTAGTATTTTTAGAAATAATTGTAAATATTACATTAAATGATGTTCAACTTATATTCCAACGAAATTAAAACTTTTATCGGTAACATCAAAAAATAAAACTATCAACTTCCATCTAATTATTTGATTATCTTCAATAAATTTAACATTTTTTATAAACATAAATATGTACTTAAACATAAACCTATATTTTAAATATATGAAAGAAATTAAATAATTGTATATGTTCATTCCATATATGCAATTGTTGTATGTTGTACACATAAAAGAGAAAATATCGATTCCTTTTAAAAAAACAAGAGTGTTTTGAAAATGATTTTTGTTTACATATATGTTCATTTAGCACGACAATCGATCAACATTGATAGAATAATCAAGTTTAGCCCAAACATAATGCAATTTGCTAAATATGATTCCATGGCACCACAACACTTGCATATTTTACAATGACTTTTGAGTTTTGAGGTCATACGTTAGTAATAAAGTAATTTTAGGGGAAAGATATGAGAGAGGGAAGATGATAATCTTGTGCTTTATCATCATTTTTGTAAATAATTTTATACATTCATTCTAATATGCTTTTTTTGATTTTTTTTTTAATTTATTTCGGTAATATGCTACACATAAAAGAGAAAATATCGAACGAGTTTTAAAAAATGATTTTTTCCTGACATATATATATATATATATATATATATATATATATATATATATATATATCTATTTATTTAGTTACAATAAATAGTCACCATTGATAAAATAACCAACTTTCGCCCAAACATAATGCATTTTGGTGAACATGATCCGAAGGTAGTGCCTATAACACTTTTATATATTACAATTATTCTTGATGTAATAATGATAGTAATGAATATAATTTTGGGGTAAATGTTACATTCAATCTAACAAAACATCAACATTATAAATTAATACGTCTGACTACGTTTATAGCTGTTGAAGTTTAGCCACTTTTATTCTCAAAAAAAAAAAAAAAAAAGTTTAGCCACTTTTAGGGCGATTGCTGAAATAATTTAACCAGCAAGATGCAAAGAATACAAAAAAAGAATTCTTATAAGCAGCATGAATGTAGTGTGCTCCATTGAAATATTGATCGATGAGTTTGATAGTCATGTGCTGGGTGGACATCTCTCTTTTGCTTCTAGTATGCCAAGTCGTGTGTCGATATGAATATCATAGTGTTCTTGCAATTTCTTTGCATGTAGCTAGATATGGAATGAATGTATGAAATTATATACAAAGATAATGATCAAACACATGATTATCGTCTTCCTTTCCCATTAATTTCCATCAAATTTACATTCATTACTAACATTATGAAACAAAAAAGTTATTATAATATATGAGAGCATTGTCAGCACTGCCTTCGAATCATATTCAACCAAAAAAAAACATTACTTTTGGACTAAAATTGGTCATTATACTGATGCCAACTTTTTATTATTATTATTATTATTATTATTATTATTATTATTATTATTTTTTTGTACTCACTGAACAAATATGCGAGCAAAAATTATTTTCAAAACTCATGTTTCCTAAAAGGGCTCGATATTTTCCTTTTTATGCAGATAAAATAGTGTAAGAATATGCACATAACATATGGAATAAATATATAAATTTATTCAATTTCTTTCATATAGTTAAGATGAAAGCTTATGTTTATGTACATGTTAATGTTTATAAAAACAAATTGTGTTAAATTCATTAAAGATTAACATATGGTAAATGCAAGTTAATTTTATTGTTTACTTGTTCACATATTTTTTTGCTCACATTCTCCCTAGGTGGATAGATTTAGGAGAAGAAAGAGTTGGATATGTGGATTACAAAAACATACAAATAGGCTGTTATTAGTTAATTTTCATTAATTATATCTATTTTATTAGGTCTTTCTGAACATTCAAAACCAAACAGAGTTTTTTGAAAGTTGAAACCTTATTAGTTAGTTTTCACTAGTTCACAAATAATAAAGAATCGAGTGATTCATATGATTTGACATTTTTTAGATTTTAAAATTTAGTAGGTACTAATTAGGGCACGTTTGATACACCGAAAGAGGATTGCGATAGGAATAATAAGCTTTATTAATAAGAATAAAAGGTGTTGTAATTTTTTTTTTTTTTGAGAAAAAAAAAAAGGTGTTGTAATTGAATATCTAAACATATTCATACGTTTGGTTGTAAGTTGTAAGTTTGTAACATTAAAATAAAACTTAAGATTTGTATTTATGAATTATCTTACTTATACAATTATATTATGGCAAATTACAATTTACCCACCTATGGTTTTGCCAAAATTTAAGTTACCTACCTGTGATTTAAAATTTGACACTTTATTCACTTGAGGTTAGCTCAATTAGATTTTTATAACCCACCTCTGTTAAAAATAGAGCTAAATTTGTAATTTTGCTTCAGTTTATGTCTCTCTCCTCTAAAAACACAAAAAACAGAAAAATACAAGATCAAATAAGATCAAAAATTATCCATCGAAACACTTGCATTATAAAATTTCAAACCACAGGTAACCAACTTAAATTTTTGTCAAACCTTAAGTGAATAAAGTGTCAAATTTTAAGCCATAGGTAGGCAAATTAAATTTCAGACAAATCACAGGTGGGTAAGTTGTAATTTGCCCATTATATTACCTAAAGAAGAATTATTATTATTTAAATTTGAGAGATGTTATTTTTTATGATTCTATATTTTTATATAATTTTTATGTGCATATGGAAAGTTGTATATTTGAAAATATATTAATTTGAGAAATTTACATCTGCTAAGGAATAATTATTACGACTCTTTTAGAGATGAATAATTATTCTCCATTTTAAAGGATAACTATTTATAAAGAGTGACTATTTCCTATGATAACAATAAAACCAAATTACAAAATAACTAAACCATATAAATAACTATTACATTACAGCTTAAAAAAAAAAAAAAAAAAAAAAAAAAAAAAAAAAAAAAAACTATTACTGTGGGTGAGAAAGCCCAGCTCCATACGTTGGGCCCGAGGCCCAGTTCAAGTATGATTCTCCGTCCGAAGATGTTAAAAGTATCAGTACTTTGCCATCCTGGTGAGCGCAAAGGGAAACGCTCCGTCCGAAGACAACCTAGTTGGGCCGAAGAGGCCACATCCCACGTATCTGCCCAGAACTTGATTGAATAGATATGTTGAAGATTCCCCTGCAAGGGCTGAGCCCTGGGCACGTCTAACGGCGTGGCTATCATAAGATATCTTGCCAATAAAGCTGCCACCGCCACATTTAATGCACTGCAGCAACTTTCCTGGCCGCATTTATGTGGAGAAGACACCTGAACAGTGTATTTTTACCCACCACCACTCACTGCAGGTTAAAGCAGACGACTGATGTGACTAGTATTCAAGTGGGAGCCTAGATGAAGGACAAGTGTACGGTGAGGATGGAAAAAGAGTGTATATATATATGTGGAGCAGGCCTCACAGAGGGGGGGGGGGGGGAAACAGTATTCACAAAGTCTATGTATTCTAATCCTCTTCGGACTAAAGGGTTTTTTGTTGTTTAAGGAAAAAAGCCTGTCTCAACCCCTTTTTCTTTGAGATGGTTTTTGTTTGCATGATCCGTTGCTAAATCCACTACTAGCCCAGCTGTTTTAACCCATTCTCTACAAATTTATTGTTGGGAATTTGTTGGGCTCACGATATAGGGAGTCGGTACCAGGCCCAACGAATTTGGACCCTACAATTACATTACAGTGTTTGTTACCGTCTACTAAACATGTGTTACAATCTATTAAACATGCTCAAAAGAAAAATAATCCAGTATAAAATAGATTATCAATTAATGATTATCTATTTTAGTAGGTATTTGTGAATATTTGATGCCAAGAGGGCTCCTTTTGAAAACTTGGTTACTATAAATTAGTTCATTATTTTTCAGATATTAATAAAGAAAAAATCAACTTATATGATGCGATATTTTACAAAATTTAAAATTTTAGTAATGTGATTCATCAAATTATACATTACATACACCAACTTGGATAAATCTTACTTTGGCTATGTGAGGGGGTGGGCCTGCTTGGGGTCTCGAACGAGCTCCTGCCGCACTAGGCCCGGGTGATTGCTGGGTGAGGAGTTGGAACCGGCCCAATTGGAGCACACCTTGGCCCGGCTTGTGCACAATCTTTGCCGCGTCTGCCAAAGCACATTTAAGAACTCACAGCAAGCAGAGTCATTGTTAACAGGTTATGGCAAGCAGACATAAAATAAAAGGAAACACAAAAAAAGTAGCTGCTGTTCTCTTTTACAACGCACAATAAACAACTTAAGGGGCCTTGCGTTTTTAAAGAAAGTGCTTGAACAAAAATAATTAAGCGGTCTTGGCAGAGTAAAATAACGAGTATGCCATTTTTAGTATTACCGCAGGACTTCAACCATGAAAGGGAAAACTACTCCCTCAACGCAAATAACTTCATTTTTGGTGAAATTAGTTACTTTGAGAGGACAGCCCCAGATGGTATGAATCTAGTATTGTCTTTTGAGGACAAGGCTAGTGAGGGAGAGAGGGGCGGTAACCCATTTGGGTGCATGCCTGCCATAAAACACTCCTCTTTCTCTCTTTTTCTTCGTTCTCTGTTTTTTTCTTATCTTTTCTCTCTGTTTTTCTTTTCTTAGAATTCTTGCCTTTCTTTTTCTTTTTCTTTTCTTTTTTTTTTTTCTTTTCCCCCCTTCTTTCTCCCTTTTCTTTTCTTCAGCCACGAGTCCCTTATATAGGGCCTGCCGTGACTGATTTTACTGTTCTAGCCCTTTCATGACTCTATTCTGTTATCGTAACCTTTTGCCCTCTACTTATCAAGTCAAAATGGTTCTGATTTACTATTGACCTGTGACTTTCGGACAAGGAAACTTCTTTTTCAACTTCGTCCGGTGTGCTTTCTCTCTCTCGGTCTCTCATGGCATGCACCCATTGGTCCTTACCCAACCTTACCTCTTTCGTGTGGCATGTCATCCCAGCAGGACTGTGCCCACCGAAAGAGTCTGGGCAAGAATCACAAAAATGGATTCCCGCTCCTCCCCCCACCGCCAGACCATGCCCTCCCCCATGACATCACTCTTTCCCATAGTGGCTGGGTATGGGCTGATGATGCCTGGGTTGCCCGCATGCGTTACCTTATTGATGTTTCGTTTGTTTGCCGAGGCCTGAAAATGGGTGTGCATATTCTGCCGTGCCTTCTTTGGCATTTTCTGATGTGGATCGTTTCCCGGCAGACCGACGTTCGTGTGTTGTCCCTTTCTTTGGAGGGTTGGACTCCGTGGCGGACTTTCCCTTTGGGTGTTTTTTGCTTTTGTGGCTTTTCACCTCCTGCCATGTTAAGCTTACTACATCTGTTACCAAACCCAGTCCTGCGGGGCTTCTTTTTTTGTGTACTTTTTTTCTCCGTAGCCCAGTATGTTCACTGGGCTTCCTTTTTATTTCTTGCTGGCTTTCTTGTGGGCGTCCCTGACCCATTTTGGTTTTGTGAGTTTCTTTGCCAACCCCCTTTTGGACTTTCTTTGGCCCAATTCTTCTCTACAAGTCTTTTTTCTTTGGGCTCATGGATTCTCCATTTGCCTAATACTTTCTCTTTTCTCTTTTTGCAATGGGCTTGCTGTGGCCCACGCTTTCTTTTTCTTTTTCTCTTTCCGGGCTTATTCAAGCCCATTTGCTTCTTCTGGACCCATCACATGGACCCTTAACTCTTGCTTTATACTTTCTTTCTCTTCGGGCTTATTCAAGCCCATTTGCTTCTTCTGGACCCATCACATGGACCCTTAACTCATGCTCTATGCTTTCTTTTTCTCTTTCCGGGCTTATTCAAGCCCATTTGCTTCTTCTGGACCCATCACATGGACCCTTAACTCATGCTCTATGCTTTCTTTTTCTCTTTCCGGGCTTATTCAAGCCCATTTGCTTCTTTGGGCCTTGGGCCTGCTGGGTTTTAAGGAAATGAGCCTCAACAGTTAGCCCCCTGAGCATATAAAGTGCTCCTGCGGTTTATATGCGAATGAAGGCCATTCTTTTTCTTCTTCTCTTTTCGCGGGCTTTTCTTTTTCTTTTTTTTTTTTCAAACAGTAACTTTTACTTCACGTGTACACATATATATTTTTTTTTTCACGAACAGAGTTGTCTCTTCGAATTTCCAAGTCTGGCAGTTATTTTGAAGAGCAGCGTTGCTTCATTAATTTCGTTCCCTATCCGGCGGCTGACCCATCACCTCCCTTCACTTCGATCTTGACGATGGTGGCATTTAAGGAGTCTTTTCTTTTTCAACTACTTCTTCTCCTATTTCCTATACAAGAATCTCCTCCTTTTTTCTTTCTCTTCCCTTTCCTTTTCTTCGCCGTACTCTTTTCTTCAAAACACTTCTCTCTTCCTACTCCAATCAGTGATGTCTCCGGTGAAAAGCCAAGGCTCTTCTCGCCGCAAGGGGAAAGAGATTGCCTCTGATCCTCCCTCCGCTCACGATGAGGGCGAGGAAGTCGAGTATTCTGAACCAGGTTCCTCCGACGAGGAAGAGGCACGCCGCCCTTCTGACGACGAGGTTGTTCCGCTGATCGATCCGTGGTATAACGTCCATACTCATTTCCCAAAAGTACCCGGTGATTATGTTCCGCCGGCGCCAGGCCGGGTGTGGCTCGCTCTCTGCCGTCGCGGCACTGAAGCTCCTTGGGCCCCGTTGCCTTCTTCGATTCCTGACATTGTCATCCGCCAGGGCAGTTCGCTCCCCGTCCCCATTCACTTTGAGTATGGGTCAGGCCAAGCCTTGGGTTGGAAGGAATGGGTGGACCGTGAATTGTCAGATGTGGATTTCATGGGTTTGCTACGGCAGGCCGGTGTGTTGCAAGCCGTTGTTGCATCTCGTTGTTTGTCGAACTACAGAGACCTTTTCAATCTTCGCCACTTGGTTCGTCGTTGGTGCACTGCCACCCACACCTTCTTTCTCTCCTGCGGTGAGATCACCGTGACATTAGAGGACGTGGCGAACCAACTTCTTTTGCCCATCCTTGGCGACATTGATCCGAGTACCCTAGAGCTCTCTCCGGAGGAAGCGGCCGTAGAGGCCGAGTTGAGGACAAGGATGGCTAAGAACGCCAAGCTATCTTATTGGGTCAGCTCTTCCTCAAAGTTTTCTGGCGCCGCTCGCCGTGCAGCTTTCGTCTCCTTTTGGCTCTGTAAGTTTGTGTTTGGTGCGCGCCCTTATTATGCAATTAAACCCCTGTTTTTTCGTTTGGCTATTAAAATTGCCGCGGGTATAAGTTTGCCATTAGCCCCCATGTTTTTGGGGCACTTATATGTACAGCTGGACATCTTGCGGGCTGATGAGGACCAGGCTGGGTCCTGCCATATAGTTACCTCTTCGGTTCATAGCACCATTCTACAGCATCTATTGTATGAACGCTGCTCGAAACACCTGGCTAAGTGCAGACCGGTTCGTTTTGCAAAAGAGAAGTATGTTTCCTGCCCGAGGGTGATTACTGATTTCTGCGGTAGATTTGAGTCTGAGTTTCCTTTGGCCTTCCGTTGGTCTGGTTTGAAGCCTATTTACCATCCTGCTATTGAGTTCTTCGATAAGAGTGTTGGGTTTTCTTGGCGAGCATATAGACATTTGAGTACGGGTTACACTTGCGAAGATTCTGTTATGGGTCAGTTTGCGGACACTGTTGGTACTACTCACCCTTTGGTTGGTTTTGATGAGAGGGGAATCACTTACTTGGCAGCCATTAATGCTGGGTGGCTGCCTTATTTATCCGATGAGGGGGTCCGATTTGTGTATTACCCTGCCAACCGAGTAAGAAGGCAGTTTGGGTTGGACCAAGATATTCCTGATGATCTTTCTTTTCTTGCGGAGTTCCCCACTTCTGTCGGACCATTCCTGCGGCCTGTTGCTTTTGACTTCTGGAGGCAGCACTTCACTGCAGTCACTGTTCCTAGTTCTTCAAGGGAAGGTGTTTACACTCCTCCCATGCACGAGTATTGGCGGGCTGTAATGACGTCTTTTGAACAGGCTTTAATTGGTAGCCGTGGCTTTTCTTTGATTCCTCCTGACGGCCTTGGCATGGTTGCTTCTGCCAACCCTCGGCTAGTGCTCCCTTCCAGATCTGTGTTAGCATATGTTACTAAACAGGGTCGATCTTCTCTTCTGGAATGGAACGAGGGGGCCAAGGGGTGGAATTGGCTTGCGGGTGACTACCCTCCTGGTTGGGATAAAAAAGTGAAGGTCTTGAATCCGCCTACATTGGCCAAGGGAGGTTCTGTTAAACCCAAGTCGGCCAAGAAAAAGGATGAGGCGATGTCTTCTGAGAGTGATCTGCCTCCCATGGGTCATATAGCTCTACTGGGTTCCCCTCCTTCTAGAGCCCGCGCTGTTCCTGCTACACGCTCTACTGCTGGCAAGTCAAAGCAGACCACTTCGCAGCCGTCCGCAGGTGCTCCTCCTTCTAGCAGGACACGAGGTAGCAAAAGAAAGACATCTCCCCCTCCTGCCCGTGCCACTGAACGGAGAGTATGTTATCTCTAAAATTTTTCTTTTAGTCTTTTCTTTACTTGTTTCGTTTTTTTTTTTTTTTTTTTTTTGCATCTAACACTTGTGCATATTGACTTCACCTCTCTCGCAGTCTAAGCACAGAGAGGATGTATCTGCTGCCCATCCCATACTTCTCGACGAGCCAGAACCTGTGGTACTATACAAATATATTCTCTCCCCTCTCTTTTTTTTTTTGTGTGTGTCCTTAATCATGCTCTTTCCTTCTTTTCTGCAACTTTCTCATTCACCTTCACTTTGTCTTCTTTGTTTTGTTTTGTTTTTTTTTTTTGTTGCAGGAGCAGCCTGAGCCCCTTTCCATATACCATCCCATGGTTGAAGGGACTTCTATCGAGACCCCAGTTTTCTCCACTGAGCTGGTGTCCATGGAGGGCACTCATATTGAGGGGACTAGGGAGGTCACCCCCACTCCTGCTGAGATGCCTCTTTCTCCAGAAAGGGCCACTCCTCCTGCTGTCCAAACTGAGATTGCCTCTCCCGCCGCTCCTATTGTTCTTTCCATCAATGATCCTTTCGTAGCCCTTTCTCAAGTTGCACAGGAGGGCTCTTCCTTGGTGGTCACTCCTTCCTCCATTCCTGATTCTACCATCCAAGGGCCTGCTGCAGATTCATCTTCCGAGGAGTTTGACGAGGAGGAGAGTGAGGCTGAGTTAGCGGGTATGTGCCTATTTCCTCCTTCTTAGTCTTGTTATATGTATATGTATATGCACCTTTCTCTCTTTTTTTTTTTTTTGCTGCTTTCCTTTCATTCAGTGCACTCACATTCTTAATTGCAGAGGCTTTCGAAGAACCAGAGGCCACAGTAACTGTGGAGCCACAGTCACCCGTTCCTCCTGCTGCTTCCACCGTGCCTATTTCTGTCACCCTTGTTTCTGCTTCAGCCTCAACTCCTATTACTCCTATTTTCACAGTTTCTTGTAAGTATTCTCATCTTTAATGCTTCCCCCCCCTTTTTTTTTTTTCAAACTCATTACTTCTCATCATGAATACTCATATTGTGTTTCCTGCTTTTCACTAGGCTTGCCTCCCACCGCCCTTCCCCAGTTTGAGGCAGGAGGGAGTTCTGCCGCGGTTCTAGATCCTGTGAGCGAAGCTGCAAATTTCTTCATCCGTTTTGATCAGCTTGAGACGAATGACCTTGATCCGGCAGATTTTTGGGGGGCAGGCTTTCCCTATGTGGACTTTCACGGCTTTCGAGTTCCCAGTGAGTGTGTTTCCCACCTAGAGGGAGTGTACAGCAGCCGTGGTGATTTTATGCAGGGGTTCCGTTTGGGTCGTTCTGTCAGGGAGCATTTCCTGAAGATGCTAGGGAGCGTACTGAACGATATCGAGCACAGCTTTATTGACTCTATTTCTCCTGGGAGGATTCTTCAATGGAGAGCTGCAGTGCAGGAGCTAGTCAGTGTAGGTTTTGCTGTGGAGTTCCTTCTAGACCATCTCCGCGAGATTGCTCGTGCCTTCTTTATGAGGAAGATTCAGCCTGCTGTGGACGCCCTTGATGCAAAGATTGAAGCTTTGAAGAAAGAGATAGCCGATGTGGAGGGCCGCCGTGGGCGTTTGGTTGCCAGCATTGGTGGGCATAACCGTTTTGGAGACCAGTCTTTGCTCTCAGGACTTTATTGATGATGGCAGGCTTCCCTTTGATCATGTGTTGCTTTTTTTTTTTTTTTGGTCAGTACACTTTATGATGGTTTTCTAGGAAACTTATTTGACTATATATTTTTTTTTTCGGTAAGACTCCACATAATATGGGTTTGTAACTTAACGTACTACACTTGATCACCCTTTGCTACTACTTATGCTATGGAAAGTGTCTCTTTTTTTTTTGTAATACTTAGCATATTCTTCTCATTGCATAATTCCTGAAAACATTCTGTGGACTTGTCCTGTGACATAGTCACTTGGAGCAAAATAAATAAAGTAGAAGAAGGAACAAACTAATCTTAGCATTTGTGAAACACAGCTTAGAAGGATGGTGATTGCCTCGACCTTAAGCATAGTAACACTTCAGCCATTTCCCGTTGATGGGATCCGTCAGGTCTTTACCATCCGTTTGAGTCAGTCTGTAGTATCCCTTTGGGTAGGCTTCCCTTACCACGAGGGGTCCCTCCCATTTTGGTGCAAACTTAGATGGTCCTGCCATACCTCTTCTGACATAGTCCGTTACTTTTAACACGAGCTGTCCTTCTGCAAATATTCTTTCCTTAGTAATCCTGCCGTAGGCTTCTGCCATTTTTTGCCTGTATCTGCGGCCGTGTTCCTGGGCTTTTTCCCTTTTTTCATCCAGCCCCTCCAGATCTTCATATCTTTCTGCCGTAAAGGTTTCCTCCTCTTCCTTCCTTTGTATCTGCATGACCCTCAGTGATGGGACCATTACCTCCGCAGGACTTACAACTTCTGTTCCGTATACCAGGGAGAAAGGTGAGAAACCTGTGGCCGACTTTGGTGATTTTCGGTAAGCCCAGAGAGCATCTGGCAAGTGCATCGCCCATCCCCCAGTATACTCTTGACTCATCTTACTGATGATCTTTATGAGTACCTTGTTAGTCGCCTCTGCTTGCCCATTCCCTTGGGGGTAATATGGTGATGAACGGTGATGTTTAATTTGGTAAAACGCCAACATTCTCCTCACTTCACTATTGACGAATGGCGTACCATTATCACTGATGATTCTGTGAGGCACCCCAAACCTTATAATTATATTCTCCTTTATAAAGTTTGCCACTGCTCCTCCTGTGGCCTTGCGAAGTGGTATTGCCTCCGCCCATTTGGTGAAGTACTCGGTCGCTACCAAAATCCAGATGTACCCACGAGACGGAGGGTTGATTGGTCCTACCAAGTCCAGCCCCCAAGTGTGAAAGGGCCATGGGGTTACCATACTGTGCAAGCTTTGTGGGTGGGTATGAATGAGATTAGCCTGCACCTGACAGCTGTGGCATCTTTTTACAAATTCCGCTGCATTTTTCTTCATGGTAGGCCAATAATACCCCATTTGTAGCAGGCATCTGTACAGTTTCTTCTTTCCTTGGTGTTCCCCACATTCCCCTGAGTGCACTTCTTTCATTATTTCCTTTGCTTCTTCGGGGCCCAAACATCTTAGTGGGTCCCCATCAAATCCTGTTTTGAAAAGGACTTCCTCATGCAAGAAATAACGTGTTGCCAATCTCTTGAGTTTATAACTTTCCGAATGTTTTTGTGGCAGGATGCCTTTTGTTAGATATAGTTTGAATGGGCTTCTCCAGTCTTCACTAGCCAACACGGCATAGCTTTCTTCTCTGTCTGCTGCTAACTGACAGATCCCACATTGAGTTTGGATCTGATCTGCATCCTTGCTCATGCTTGGCCAATAAAAGCCCGTCCTCTGGAGCCTGCGGTAGAGACTAATTTCTCCGCAGGACCCACAAGTCCTGTCGTGGACTTCTCTTAACTTTCTCCGGGCCTCTTCCTGCCCCACACACCTGGACAAGACCCCACCTGGCATCCTGCGGTATAGCTCTCCTTTTACCAAAGCGTAATCTTTTAATACTTTTAATCCTGCGGGGTCTTTATCTTTCATCAGAGCTTCTCTTATGGGGAACCGCCAATCATTCTCGTCCTGTTTCTCCTGGAACCTTTCCTTCAAGGTTTCGATGATTGATTCTCTTCTTTTTCTGACTTCCACCGTGGCACTTTTTCCTTCGAAGGTTATCTGCGAACCCAACGCCGCTAACGCATCTGCGAATCGATTTTCATTCCTTGGCGCATGTTCTATTTCGAAGGTAGAGAATCTTTCCTCCATCTTCTAGGCCATCGCTCTATACGGAGCTAAGTTGGGTTCTTTCAGGGAGAAACTTCCCTTGGCCTGGCAGACCACTAGGTTCGAATCGCCTAGCACCTTCAAATGTTTGACTCCGGCTTCGAGAGCTGTGGCTAGCCCAGTTAGATAGGCCTCATATTCTGCTGTATTGTTTGAACAAGGGAATTCTAGTTTGAATGACAGTGCCACCGCCTTGTCTTCCTCATGGTACAAGACCACCCCCACCCCTCCAGACTGAGTGGTAGAGGACCCATCAAATTTCATTATCCATTGCTCTCTCCCTTCTTCTGCCATAACCTGAGGATCCTTTTCTGCCATAGTTTCTTCGTGACTCCCTTCGCTACCTTTTTCTTCTGAACTATATTGGACTGCGCAACACACCAGCTTCTCATGTTGCTGCTTTTGCCTGGGGCCCGCTTGTTTCTCACTCGTGGGCCCCGCGCACCTTCATAACTTGTAGATAATCCTGCCATCGGGACCTCGGATTCTGACGCATTGTGGCGCGCCTTCTGTTTCTTCGGCAGGCATTGCTTTCCTTTTCTTCCTTTGTGTTAACAATTCCCTTAAATCGGGCTCTGGGTTACTCTGAATGTCTTCCCACCTAGGCACAAAGGTACCAAGGGGCTTTGCTAAAGAGCTTTCTCCAGACGGTGCCCATTGATCATAGAACATGGCTTCCACGAGATGGGCTTCTGCTTGCTCAAACGGTGACTGGTTTGCCGCTATGCGTATCATCTTACCATTCAACCTTCCTTTTACACATTGGTGATAGGTGGATGGGACTAACCGGTGTTTGTGCAGCCAGGGTCTCCCTAGCAGGACATGGTACGAAACCTCTGTCTTTATCACATGGAATCGAGCTAAGGAAGCTATAGGGCCTACTTTCAACCACAGCTGAATGTATCCTGCGGTGTACTCTCCTCTTCTGCCAAAGCCCGTCACCTCCATTGGGCACCCCTGGATTTTCCTTTCCGAAATTCCCGTTGCTTGCAAAGTGCTCAACGGGATGAGATTCACAGAGGCGCCTGTATCCACCAAGGCTCTCATCACGGGGACTTGGTTTATAAATGCCGCTAAGTAGAGTGGCCTTCTGTGATCCGGATATTCCACTTCCATATCTTCATTGCTGAAGGTAATTTCGCTTGATTCCTGTAAAAAGGCCTTGTCCTCCGTGCTTTCTGTAGTTAAACACTCTACCCCTGCTCCGGAGGCGATACTTACCAAAGCCTCTGTGGCTACCTTTCGTTCTCCCATAGTGAACCCCAATTGGTCAAACAAATTTTTGAACCTGGTACTCTGCTGTAGAGTGGTGATAGCCGTGGCAGGCAGAGCTAGATTTTCCTCTTCATCCCCTCCTGGGTCCGCGCAGATTACGACTGCTGCCACACCTTTTCCTTTATGATTTGGGAGTGGGTTCGTTTGAACTTCTGACTGGGACAACTCCAGGGTCCCTTCTTTGATCCTGCGGTGTATGAGTCTGCGCAGCGTCCAACATTCTGCGGTAGGGTGTTGTATATAGTTGTGCAAGCGGCAGAAGCGTGGGTCCTTTCGTTCCTCCTCAGTGGGTTCTGTCGAGACCCGATTGGGTTTAAAGACCCCGTCTGTCATCCATTTGTCCAGCAGCACGTCTAGTTCCTTTGGAGTGCATGGTATGGGCGGGGGAATATCGTATTCCTTCCCTTCTGTCTTCCTTCTTCGCTCGCCAGCAGCCGCCGTCATTGCTTGTGGGGCATTTCTTTTGTCAGCGGTTGGTTTCACTGACTGAGCTGTCCTTCTGGCCTTTTGTAACAGCTGTGCGAACTGCGATATGTCTAGGTTCTCCAAGACTGCTCTGTATTCCCGTATCATGTTAGTCATACACATTTCTACTAAGGTCCTTTCTTCACAATGGTCATAGCAGTCAAGCGCTATGTCCCTAAATCTTTTTATGTATTCCATCAAATCTTCGCCGCTCCTTTGCTTGGTTGCTTGCAGGGTTGCAAGCGTTACTGTTTCCTCTCCATGAAAATACTTAGTACAAAACACATCCACCATGTCATCCCATGTTGGAATGGATCCTGGTTTTAGACCAATGTACCAGGTATACGCTCGGTCGCACAATGATTTAGAAAACTCCCGCAGGCACAAGTCCTCGTCTGCCGCGTAAGGGCCAAGAGTATCTATGAACTTGCTCACATGCTCAATAGCGCTTCCTTTCCTGCCATCGTACTGGGCAAAAGTCCGCGGCTCGTACCTTTCAGGGTATGGCTTTCTAAGCACCTTTAGTGGATAAGGGGGTCTGCGTGCATAGAACCTTTCTTTAGGCGCTCTAGCCCTCTCCTGCTCGAGGAGGGTTGCTACTTCTGCCATAGTAATGAAGCGTTGCTCTGTATTCTGAGGGACTGGTGTTTCCTCTTTATCTGTTGCATGGTCGGGGACATGCTGACTCCCCTTTTCTTTTGTTTTTTCTGCCTTCAGCTGACGGATCTCCTCCATCATTTGTTGTTGAGAGTGTTGCAATGATTGTTACATCTCAATGAAGGTGTTGGTGTTGTCTGCGGGGTTCCTTGGCGGTGGCTGGGGACCAGCCCCCGTTCCATTAGCGCCTTCTGCTTGGTTAACCTGTTGTTGGCTATGTGTGGTTGGCCTGGACTCTGCTTGTGATGGAACGGCGCTTATGTTTCGCGTTGCTCTGGACTTTGGTGGCATTATGTTGCGAGGGATGTTATATTTTGTCCCTAACTTTTTCCAACTCCCCAGTGGAGTCGCCAATTGTGAGGGGGTGGGCCTGCTTGGGGTCTCGAACGAGCTCCTGCCGCACTAGGCCCGGGTGATTGCTGGGTGAGGAGTTGGAACCGGCCCAATTGGAGCACACCTTGGCCCGGCTTGTGCACAATCTTTGCCGCGTCTGCCAAAGCACATTTAAGAACTCACAGCAAGCAGAGTCATTGTTAACAGGTTATGGCAAGCAGACATAAAATAAAAGGAAACACAAAAAAAGTAGCTGCTGTTCTCTTTTACAACGCACAATAAACAACTTAAGGGGCCTTGCGTTTTTAAAGAAAGTGCTTGAACAAAAATAATTAAGCGGTCTTGGCAGAGTAAAATAACGAGTATGCCATTTTTAGTATTACCGCAGGACTTCAACCATGAAAGGGAAAACTACTCCCTCAACGCAAATAACTTCATTTTTGGTGAAATTAGTTACTTTGAGAGGACAGCCCCAGATGGTATGAATCTAGTATTGTCTTTTGAGGACAAGGCTAGTGAGGGAGAGAGGGGCGGTAACCCATTTGGGTGCATGCCTGCCATAAAACACTCCTCTTTCTCTCTTTTTCTTCGTTCTCTGTTTTTTTCTTATCTTTTCTCTCTGTTTTTCTTTTCTTAGAATTCTTGCCTTTCTTTTTCTTTTTCTTTTCTTTTTTTTTTTTCTTTTCCCCCCTTCTTTCTCCCTTTTCTTTTCTTCAGCCACGAGTCCCTTATATAGGGCCTGCCGTGACTGATTTTACTGTTCTAGCCCTTTCATGACTCTATTCTGTTATCGTAACCTTTTGCCCTCTACTTATCAAGTCAAAATGGTTCTGATTTACTATTGACCTGTGACTTTCGGACAAGGAAACTTCTTTTTCAACTTCGTCCGGTGTGCTTTCTCTCTCTCGGTCTCTCATGGCATGCACCCATTGGTCCTTACCCAACCTTACCTCTTTCGTGTGGCATGTCATCCCAGCAGGACTGTGCCCACCGAAAGAGTCTGGGCAAGAATCACAAAAATGGATTCCCGCTCCTCCCCCCACCGCCAGACCATGCCCTCCCCCATGACATCACTCTTTCCCATAGTGGCTGGGTATGGGCTGATGATGCCTGGGTTGCCCGCATGCGTTACCTTATTGATGTTTCGTTTGTTTGCCGAGGCCTGAAAATGGGTGTGCATATTCTGCCGTGCCTTCTTTGGCATTTTCTGATGTGGATCGTTTCCCGGCAGACCGACGTTCGTGTGTTGTCCCTTTCTTTGGAGGGTTGGACTCCGTGGCGGACTTTCCCTTTGGGTGTTTTTTGCTTTTGTGGCTTTTCACCTCCTGCCATGTTAAGCTTACTACATCTGTTACCAAACCCAGTCCTGCGGGGCTTCTTTTTTTGTGTACTTTTTTTCTCCGTAGCCCAGTATGTTCACTGGGCTTCCTTTTTATTTCTTGCTGGCTTTCTTGTGGGCGTCCCTGGCCCATTTTGGTTTTGTGAGTTTCTTTGCCAACCCCCTTTTGGACTTTCTTTGGCCCAATTCTTCTCTACAAGTCTTTTTTCTTTGGGCTCATGGATTCTCCATTTGCCTAATACTTTCTCTTTTCTCTTTTTGCAATGGGCTTGCTGTGGCCCACGCTTTCTTTTTCTTTTTCTCTTTCCGGGCTTATTCAAGCCCATTTGCTTCTTCTGGACCCATCACATGGACCCTTAACTCTTGCTTTATACTTTCTTTCTCTTCGGGCTTATTCAAGCCCATTTGCTTCTTCTGGACCCATCACATGGACCCTTAACTCATGCTCTATGCTTTCTTTTTCTCTTTCCGGGCTTATTCAAGCCCATTTGCTTCTTCTGGACCCATCACATGGACCCTTAACTCATGCTCTATGCTTTCTTTTTCTCTTTCCGGGCTTATTCAAGCCCATTTGCTTCTTTGGGCCTTGGGCCTGCTGGGTCTTAAGGAAATGAGCCTCAACAGGCTACTACATTGATTAGTGCATTTTACAAAGAACAAAATTTAGTTACAAAATTGGTTGTAACTTTAGGCTACAAACTCACTTAATAAAATAAATATTACTGCATATTTTGAAAATCTAACCGTTAAATTACATGTTCTTTACACTCTTAATGTACATATCAATTTTTGTGTCAATCAGATATCATTTACTATATAATCTATAATCTTATATTTTATGCATAATTTTAAATTACAAAAACTTGCAATTTAAAAATTTATTGATGACATAGCTATTGATCTTTAATTTTCTTGAAATTTTGCAAACATGAAGGATATAAAAAGAAGATGCAATCCAATGGTGGATTTGTCAAAATTCACCTCCAATAAAAAGATATTGAGTGAGTTTGTAGCCTAAAGTTACAATCGATTTTGTAGCTAAACTTTGTCATTTTACAAATATTAAAATTTTAGTAGTGTGATTCATCACATTATACATTACATACACCAATTTGTATAGATCTTACTTGGCCACATTGAATTAGTTCGTTAACGACAAGCTCAAGCAATCCTGAATAAATTTTGGCATCAAAAGGTCATATTTGTGATTCTCCACCAAAAAGAAAATGAAAAAATAAAAATAAAAGAAAAGAAAAAGTCAAGTTTGCAAGAGAAGACCCCTCTCTTCAAATCCTCTAATTCCCTTCCGAGCAATGCATCAGGAATTCCATGTACTTAATTTGGTTGTCTCCAACAAGTTCCAATTTAATATCTATTTAAATACTAGCTTGTTTCTATTTTCCAGTTTTGGTTTGATATCCCCACCTACGAGGAATTCTATTAACTATATAAAAAGAGGTCATGCCTTATTTATTGAGCAACTTTGTCTTTTCTTCTTCTTCTTCTCCTCAGTTTTTTTTTTTTTTTTTTTTTTTTTTTTTTTTTTTTTTTTTTTTTTTTTTAGCTATAGCTACAGTACCAAGCGACACTATAACTATAGTAGCTACAAATTTTTTTTTTTTTTTTTCAGTTTTCCGTTTGTACTTTTTTTTTTCCTTTTATATATATTGTTACATTGATACAACAAATTTCATAATATTTTCACAATTATTAAGGTGTCAATTTCTTATAAGTCAAAATAAAATAATAAAATATGAAACTGTGACCAACCACAATTAAAAATAAATATTTTGTGAAAATATTGTGACACTTGTTAGGTGAATGTGCAAAAGCTACAGTACTTTTGGTTTGTTCAATATGTTCAATTTTTTTTTTCCAATCATCGATTTGTGCTTTTTCTTCTACTAACTATATAAAAAGAGGCAATGCCTCTATAGTGCCCCTTTTGGTGTAGTGAGCCAATTTTTTTCCCCAACTTTTGAACAGTTGCTATAGTGCCACTTTGGTTTGTTCAAGTGGCACTGTAGCTATAGTAGCTACAG
Organism: Quercus glauca; assembly: GCA_023736055.1. Lineage (NCBI taxonomy): Eukaryota > Viridiplantae > Streptophyta > Magnoliopsida > Fagales > Fagaceae > Quercus > Quercus glauca. Next base: position 23,556,956 of record CM043317.1, read on the forward strand.
CATTTTTTTTTCCCAATCTTCTGTTTGTACTTTTTTTTTCTTTTAAATATTTATAAGAACTGGCATATATATTGTTATATTGACACAATAAATTTCACAATATTTTCACAATTATTGATGTGTCAATTTCTTATAAGTCAAAATAAAATAATAAAATATGAAACTGTGACCAACCACAGCTGAAAATAAATATTTTGTAAAAATGTTGTGACACTTGTTGGGTGAATGTGTAAAAGCTATAGTACTTTTGGTTTGTTCAATATATACTGTTCATTTTTTCTTTAGTCATCGATTTGTGCTCTTTATATATATATATAAAGAACGAATAGGCTCATGAATAGTGTTATGAACAGTATTTTTGGTTTAGTGAATTGCCTTTTTCCTTATTTTTTTTCCTTCAAGTTCACTAACTTGGTTTGAGATTTTTTTATTTTATTTTAAAGGATCTTTATATGTTTACTTTTTACTTGTAATATAAGCTTACATTGTATATACACAAAAAGTAGCAAATATTATATACATTTGCAAAAAAAAATTGTACAAATTTTGCAAATGTGTAAAACATTTACCAATTTTTATGTATTTACAATATAAATTTACATTGTAAGTGCAATGTATATTTCTATAATATATATATATATATATATATATATATATATATATAACATAGAAAGAGTAAATGTGAAAAGTTACAGTAATTTCACTACAGTAGTTTTTGTTTATTTAACTTTCATTGTTTTGCTGGCCTTTTTTTTTTTTTTTTGGGTGAATGCATAAAGTTGTAGTATATTTGCTATATTATTTTTGGTTTGTCCACAATAATTTTCACAACACTTTCATAACAAATCAAATATGGTAAATTGTTATTGGTTTTAATAAACTTACCAATAAAACTACTTTTTTGCCCATCAATAACAACTTGCAGTAACCTACTACTTATGATTTGTTGTGAAAATGTCATGGACATAACATTTTTTTGTGTGAAAAATGTTAAAACATCTTGATGTTGTCACAATATTTTCAAAACTGCTGAGCTGTCAATTCTTTACAAGTTAAAATAAAATATAACAAAATTATAAAGGTATTATGAAAATATTGCGTCATTCTGTTGTGTTTTTAGAATTTTTTGTTGATTTAATCAACTTTGTTGAGCCAAAATTCACTATTCCATATACAATTTTCTTGGGTTGACTTTTTGTATATTTTTTTCTTTACACACTATTTTAAGTAAAAACACATAGTTTTGCACACAAAAACAAAAACAAAAACTTAGGAAAAAAATATTTTTGATCCTTTATGTTTGGGGTAGTTTACAATTCTTCCTTAAACTTTAAAATCAAGCAATTTTTCCCTTGGTATTTTTGAAAAGAGCAAATATGTCATATTGTTATTCTCTTAGTTAAACCCTAATGAAAGCTTATGATTTTTAAAATATTTTATTGTGTAATATCTAAATTAATCCTGCTAAATTTTAACATTCTAAATTTTTTTTTTTTTTTTTTTTTTTTTTACGTATTTTGAGTTTTAAATGATAAAAATTCTAAGAAAGTTAGAATGATGATATTCGATGAAACAAGTCTTTTGTTATTATTATTTTTATTATATATATATATATATATATATATATATATATATATATATATATATATATATATATATATATATATATTGTGGGGCCTCAAATATTTAATAACCCCGGCCCACTCCACATCGGGCCAAAGGTCTGCGCCGAGGAGAAGCAGAGCCGAGAATAAGCGTACGAAGCCCAAGTCATCAAAGGACCTCGCCGAGGATGCTCACGTTCTCAGCAAACTGACATTGATGGTGGGAAGCTGTCACTCGCCCATTAAACGTACGCCGCCAACACTCTGGCCACATTAATGGCGAATTGACTAGCAAACAGTGACGCCTTGGTCACTTCAACTAATAGAAAGCCTGCAAAGGCGGCTGAAGGGATAAGCCCTCAGACTGTCCCCTCAGACACAGATTTCAGATAACCGACAAATGGACGATAATGATCAACTAAATAAAACTATATAGTAGATAGAACCCCCAGGATGAGGGAGACCCAGGAGGAAACATGAAAAAGAGGGTTATCAGGGTGCCCGAGGATAACCCTTATGTTTGTCAGTTCTAGGGAAGAGATCCTCGGACTGAGCCGAGGATGAACCTGCTTCATAAACACTTAGCCAAAATCATTATAACGATCCCCACAAACACTTAGCCCAGATCATTGCGATTATCCTCAAGAACACTTAGTGAAATTCCTTTGCTATTATTCCTATGAATTTCACGTCATCCATGCCTGCTTTGCTAGTACTTAGCCCTTCTACCCACACTCTAAAAATTTTATTATTTAGGATCCATTACAAACTGAGTCCCTACAATTGGCGGCGTCTGTGGGGAGGACTTGTGCACTAGCAAGTGCGACGGTTGGTGTGAAGAGATTAAGAGCAACACTTCTAAAAAAAAAAACCAAAATCATACATTTTGTAGCAACAACATTCACTCAGAAGGCAACAACTACAAGAAACAAGAATATGTGAAAAATAAAAGAGATGAAACAGGTCTACTTCTTTATTAATATATGAAGAAATAGTTACATCTTACAATTGATGTTAATGGGGCTTGTTCTAGAGCTAACTACATAGAGAAGCGCCTAACAAGGCTGGTTGAGAAGTAAGAGAAGAGGAAATGAAGGAAGGAAGGCTGGCTGAGGAGCAAAAGAGGAGGAGAGAGGCGGAAAAGAAGGAAGGAAGGTAACGTTGAGGGAGGAAGAGGCTGCGGTACCGGGCGATTCCACCTCCTGGTTGCGCCTGGTTTCCCTCCCAACCCCATCATCGTTGGCTTGGAGGGCCAACGGATCAAAAGCCGAGGGAGGGAGGTTACGTTCTTTTTGGATTCTCCTCCAAACAGCAAGGAGGGTTTCACCTCTGGTTAGGTTGAAAAGAAGGAGAATCTTCGGTCTTTTCCTACCCCAACCCCAGCATGACGTCCAGGGTTGGGGTGCCATCCTCGGCTCCTGAAAGGGGCTAGGCCTCCTCTAAACCGCCCTTTTTAAGGGCCAGTTCATTTGGTGGGGCTCAAATTGCTATTTTTTGTAGAACCCCTAAGCAATGTCTTTGGGAGAGTTTAAGATGAATGTTTGTCGAGTGTGAAGAAAAAGGTTGTCCCAGAAACGCCTTATATAGAAGGCGAAAAATTGGTGGAAGCCAGTCCGCATTAAATCCTAGGGAGAGATTACCAGAGGCAATAACTCCGCCCAAATTCCAAGGGGATTACCCGCCGCTAGATCTTCGTAAATCCGCAATTGACATTAATGAGAAGGCGCCTCATTAACGAGGAGGCACCGAAGCGTCAAGACGCGTTACTCGAACAACCCAAGAGACGCCTCGTAATCAAAAGAGTCGCGCCAAACGAAGAGACCAGAACAGAGCAGGGTCCCCTCCTCGGCAAAACTTAAAATCAGAAAACTAGGTACTGGACAGAACCTAGGCATTGCATGGTCTTCGGACTCAAGCCTCTGGGGAAACCAGCTACTTCAGACTAAAAACTAAGTGTTAGACAGAACCTAGGCATTGTATGGTCCTCGGACACCAGCCTCTGGGGAAACTAACTACTTAAAATCAGAAAACTAGGTACTAGACAGAGCCAAGGTCTTGCATAGTCTTCGGACTCAGATTCATGTGAAAACTAGTCACTATAAGGTGATATAAAGCATTGGGCAGAACCAGGGTTTTGTACTGACCATGGGCCCAAACTTATGGCGAAGCCAACCCCTTTGATACTAAGTACTGAGCCCTGCTAGGGACAAAAACCAAGAAAAGCTGAGCGCTAAAGCGCAACAGTGTAAACCTACCCATCCTAGGAGAACTAAGAAGGAACAACTCGGGCGAGCACTTTGTGTTAAAGAAAGATTGCAAGGACAGTTGAAAGGATGGGTATACTAACAGAAAAGGCAAAGCTCGATAGGCCAAGATGGTAGGCCCGAGAATGTCAAAATCCTCCTCCCCACCCGAGAGGTCGGACAGCAGAATTTTGAGGGGCTATTGTGGGGCCTCAAATATTTAATAACCCCGGCCCACTCCACATCGGGCCCAAGGTCCGCGCCGAGGAGAAGCAGAGCCGAGAATAAGCGTATGAAACCCAAGTCATCAAAGGACCTCGCCGAGGATGCTCACGTTCTCGGCAAACTGACATTGATGGTGGGAAGCTGTCACTCGCCCATTAAACGTACGCCGCCAACACTTTGGCCACATTAATGGCGAATTGACTAGCAAACAGTGATGTCTTGGTCACTTCAACTAAAGAAAGCTTGCAAAGGCGGCTGAGGGGACAAGCCCTCAGACTATCCCCTCAGACACAGATTTCAGATAACCGATAAATGGACGGCAATGATCAACTAAATAAAACTATATAGTAGATAGAACCCCCAAGATGAGGGAGACCCAGGAGGAAACATGAAAAAGGGGGTTATCAGGGTACTCGAGGACAACCCTTATGTTTGTCAGTTCTAAGGAAAGAGATCCTCGGACTGAGCCGAGGATGAACCTGCTTCACAAACACTTAGCCAAAATCATTATAACGATCCCCACAAACACTTAGCCCAGATCATTGCGATTATCCTCAAGAACACTTAGTGAAATTCCTTTGCTATTATTCCTATGAATTTCACGTCATCCATTACCTGCTTTGCTAGTGCTTGACCCTTCTACCCACACTCTAAAAATTTTATTGTTTAGGGTCCATTACAAACTGAGTCCCTACATATATATATATATATATATATATATATATATATATATATATATATATATATATATATATATAACTTTCTTAGCAAAACTTAGTTGTTTATTGTTGGAAGATGATGATATTCGTTATCATTCTTAGAAGTTTTTAGAGAATAGATATATTAGCAAGTAGGTACGAAAAAACTAATATAGTTAAATAAATATTTATATGTTAAATAGCTACCCTAACTTTGTGGTTGATCAAAATTCTTAAATGAATGAGATTAACTTTTTACGACATAATTATCAAAATTTTTAAAATTAATGTCTCTTTTGATTTATGTAAATCTCTATATACTTTAAAAATCAAATGATTCATATCTTTGTTCTGTAATATAAATAAAATCTAGAATTAACCTTAATTACTACAGTACTTTTTTTTTACGGCAAGCACATGCCTTGCACGTGCTGCACTAACTAGTATTCTGTAATATTAGAATAAACAAATGATAATTTCTCTATTTAAGCATGGATGTGGACACGACATGGCTTGAGACACGTTGATTTGACAATTTTGAAAAATTAAGACCCCAACACAATTGGAAAATGACAATTAATTAATTATATTACTTTTTAGATGCTTTCTTTTTATTTTAAGTTTTCAAATTAAATAAAAAATCAAAATCTTTTAAAATATATCTACAATCAAAAGAAAAATTTAAAAAAAAAAAATTTCCACTCGACACATTGAGGACACATGAAAGAGTGTGCCAAGTGTCCATGTACAGCATGGAGACATTGGGGATTTTGGGATATATGTCCATTTTAGACTCATTTTTGTTTTTGTTTTTGTTTTTGTTTTTTTTAAGTCCCATGTCTACTAGTCTTCTTCCGTTGTTTTCTTTATTTGGTTTCATACGATTCTAAGTCCATTAATTATACAAGTATGTGTTCATTGAAAATGTATTTTGAATAATACGGATATGTAGCACTTGTCTCACATCGGGTGGATTCCGTACTTGTGGGAGTGAACTTCCACAATAGAAAGATACTACATATACGAGTTATAAAAAATTAAAATTTGTGATCTTTAACCAATCCTCTATTTCACTCATGCTTGAAGAAAATGGTTTTCGCCAAGCGCTGCAATTTCACTATTTTTTATGTGGTTAAAAAGTAGGAAAAAGACCGTAAACCTTAATATAATTATTAGTATAATGGTTAGATTTAAAAGTACTTAAGCAGATAATTAGTTTGAGTTGGAATCTTTTTCAAATATAGAATATTATGTTAGAAACTTCATGGCGTGGGTGTGAGAGAGAAATGACTATTATCTATTGTTAGGGATGAAACTACATGGGACAAATGGGCCCTCAAATACTTTTTTAGTAATATATATATATATATATATTTTTTTTTTAAATTTTTTTTTAATAGTATATATAATTAAATTTGAAGTTTTAATTCTAAAAGTTATACCTAACTTCCTCTGAGAAATTAAGTTAACCCAAAAAGATCCAAAAAAATGGAAATATCTAATTGGCCCACTGTGGGGGGCCTTTTCTGTGGTTAGGCCTTAACCCTTCTGCTATACTAAGACCTGTGAATTTGGGGTGAAGGAGTTGAGACTTGCCTCGATAGGATTGCACCGTAGGCTAACTTGTGCACAAGTCAAACTTGCCCAATGTTGAGACAACCCAGGGAAAGCACTGCAAGCTAAATATAAGGTGTAGTCATGGTGGGACAACTGTTCAGTAGAAATATATTACGCAGAATAACCATTATAATAAAACACGCTAAATAAAGACATAGTAAGCAACTAATACCATAAATAAAATAAATAGGATTACAGCAGAACAACTGATACAACAAATATAAAAAGAAGAGAAATACTACAGTAGGACATATAACACTAAAGCAACGGTAGCAATGCAATAGGGATGGCCTTGTTTTCCCCAATCTTGGGCTAGGTCATTTGGCAGGAACATGTCCAAAAAGGGAGCCAATCCCTAACACGGGTAACGTCAATGCAAATTCCTGCTATAAGAATTGCTTGTGTTGGGAAGAGGACCTAAATGGTTTTGAGTTCTGATTTGTAAGTCAAAGAGAGTGGGAATGTCGAAGGGAGAGAAAAGTTGGTTTACCGATGCATACCTCTATTTCTGCCATATTTCTTTCTATCTTACGTTTTACTCTCGCTTACCACTTAGTTTTCTTATTCTCTTTTGTTAGGTTTCTTTTCTTTTCTATTCTCTGTGTTTTTCCTTCTCTCTCCGTATGTATATGCCTTCTCCTTTATTCATGGCTACCTCTCTTCCTTTTATACTATTTGAATTAATGAGATTTCTCCCTTTTGTCCCTAAGGATGTACCAACCATTTTTGGTTTCTTGTGGGCATCTCTCCCAGCCCGTATTTACCTCTTTTGGGAGAAATGCCATCTCAATAAAGCATTTCCTCGAAAGAAGTCTTGGCAAGAATCCCAGAATAGACTTCTTTTCTCCCCACCGTCAAACCACACCCCATGAATCCCTTGAGCGATGGCTCACCTCCCATGTATTGGCTGGGTACAAGTAGGTGGTGCCCTAGGCCTTGTGCGTGTGCCACTACCATCTACTTTTGTCTCCTCTCACTCCTACACCATTCCTATCATTCCTGCGTTGTCCTCTTCTGCTATGCGTACTAGGTCGTGTTTGTTTCCTGTGGCGAGAAGGGTGTGTGGGCTTTTAGGCTTACATTACATTCTTTCATTCCTCCACGGATTGGGAATTATTTGGGCACAGATATCTACCCGTATAGCCCACTGGGCTTCCATTTCTGCCATTCCTCTTCTTGCCCTAGCCATGGGCCTTGTGGTTGTTAGTCCTGCCATACTAACCTGTTGGGTTTGTTATCTTTTTGCTTGGGCTTCCTTGGCCAATTTGCTTTATCTTTACCTCTACTCCTCTCACGGGCCTGCTGGCTATTATTCCTGTCATGTTGGCCCATTGTGCTTGCTACCTCTTTCTTTGGGCTTCCTCGGCCCATTTACTTTATCTTTACTTCTTATTCCTCCCATGGGCCTGCTGGCTGTCATTCCTACCACGTTGGCCCATTGGGTTTGCTTTCCATGAGTTTCCTTATCCCATTTACTTTATCTTTACATCTTATTCCTCCTATGGGCTTGCTGGCTGTCATTCCTGCCACGTCGGCGCATTAGGTTTGCTTTTCTTGGACTTCCTCGGCCCATTTACTTTATCCTTACCTTTTATTCCTCCCATGGGCTTGTTGGCTATCATTCCTGCCATGTTAGCCCGTTGGGTCTAATAACTCGCTTTTTCCATTCATATTTCTTTTTCCTTCCATTTCCCTTATTATTGGTCTTCTTCTGCTATTGGGTCTTCTGTCAAAAGTGAGCATCAACACCCATCTATAGCCCCTTTCTAAGAAAAAATATTTTAATTAATAAATACTTAAACTCAAGTGGTGCTATAGTATGAAAAGTGTCATACTCTTCAATAAGTGTTTTCAACTTGTACATGGATCACCAGTACCTCAAGATCATTTCTTGCTAACCACCATATCAACTAGGGTAAAGGTTTTGGCCCCCTTCCCTCCTCTCTGTCTCTCGAGAATTAGTTTTATAAAAAGAAAAAGAAATCTGGCTTGATCATAGTATGTGGACTTATAATAAGCTTGGAACATAATATTCTCAACCATTAAAAGCCTTAGGAATAACGAATAAGCTGTCATTTTGTCTATATTTAACGAGGAGTGTTATTTTTGTAAAACCCTAGGGAAGTTAAGAAGATAGTTAGTTTGAGTAGGAATCATTTTTTCAAAAATTAGAATATTCTGTTAGAAACTTAACAGTTTGAGAGATAAAAGATGTATCTAGAAGTATCTCTACAATCATTACTATAGGTAGTGTTCATCACGAACCTCATGAAGGGATTATCATATTAACTATTAAGCCAATAAATAACTAAAAGTAGAAGGAAATCCAACATGAATCATATGGAGAAAAATATCTAGTATTAAAATAGTAATTAAATCACTGTACATCTCCTTTTGAGTAGCACCTAGAAGCATGGCTCTTTATTATGCACCTTTCTTATTTTTCCATCCTTCTCATAAGGGTTAAAAAAACCAAAAGGCACCCAAATCATACAGCGAAATTACACTTGCATGGAGAAGAAAGTATTGCTTTTTCATGTCACCATTTCCTTTAAAGGGGCCCTTCTTTGAAGCTTCATTCTTTATAAACGCTTGGAATTTATCTCTCACTACCGTCCATTTTGCAAAAGCATTTGTCAGTTCGTTGAACCTTTGTATTCCAAAAATTCCAAAGGGGCGACAATTATTATATATATGTAATCTAGAAGAAATCCAGTTCATTTAGCCTTTCTTTATACATTTTTCTTTTGGTTGTGTGGTTGGTTGTAGCCTTTGTTGTACATTTATATATATAACTACAAATTTTTTTCAAAGGGTTCATTATGAAATTGAAATTATACAAAATCTAATAAAAAAAAAATTTATATATTGACAAAAAACAAATATAAATACGTAAAATCTTACAACTTTTAAAGTTTTATTATGTTATGCCTAAAGAAATTTAGAGCAGTCACAACTTTTTTTTTTAAAGGTTAAAAAATCATAAAATTTTTAAAATTTATGTATAATAATTATATTTTTTTCAAGTCAAGGTAGCTTTGTGGCAACCTGGCTTCAATGTGGAGCTGCCCCTGTATACCTACATGTCAACAATGAAATATTGTACTCAAGGCAAAGAGGGGAAGGTGTAACTGGACAGTGAACTTGAAAATCACTCATGCCAAAACAAATACACAAGGATTAATTATCTTAGTTAAATGAAAAACGTAAAAGCTACTATAAATCTTATTAAAAAAGGTTTAACTAAAAAAAGAATCCTAATTCAGCTTATGCTCCCCTGTTATCTGACTGCAGGTTTCTCCTGGACAAGCTTCCTCAAGTAAGGGTGATCCATGCGTTTAGAGAAGCCAACAAATGCGCGGATTGGCTGGCAAAATGGGGCAGCTCCATGAGGGAAGACTTTGTTGTGTTTGATTTTCCTTTTACTGCAGAACTAGAGACTTTAGTAGCTAAGGATATCAATGGCTTGTATTATTCTAGACTTGTTGCTGCCAGTATGGCATCTGTAACTGCTTAACTTTCCTTTTTGTTAGTAATAATGCCCCTTTTAACCAAAAAAACAAATAAAAGTTTTACCATGAGCATCCCCAGTGAGGTTGGCAATCAACTCTCCAAAACTGTGGCTGCAACAGAGCAGCTTAAGTTAAAAAAATTTAACTTTGAGCTACAGTGGGCTGCTATAGATAGCAGCCCACTGTAGCTCAAAACTTAAAACAAAAAATAATATTTTAATGTAGATAGCAGCCCACTGTAGCTCAAAACTTAAAACAAAAAATAATATTTTAATGTAGAGTGTTAAAAAAAAAAGTATTTTAACGTATTAATGGTTGTGGTGGTTGGTTATTGTATTAGATATATTATTTTATTATATTATTTATATTATTTTAATATATTGAATGTTATTATAAAACATTTGCTGTATGGTGTATTATAAAATGAGTTGTTAAAATAGATAAAGTAGTGTTTTTGAGTTGCTAAAAACTAAATTTTTTAGATGCTTTACTGTGAATGCTTTTATATGTCAAAAATTTGATTGATGTAGCTAAAAGTTTGAAATGGCATGATAAATAAATATTTTGAATTATTTTTTTGTAATTGAAGATATGTTAATTTATAAAATTTATGTATTAAATTTTGTATATGCTACCATCACTTTAGTCAAATATAGCTATGCTTGCAAATCCCACCTCTAGGCCCTAATTAATTACTATTTCTACTAACAATATAAAAAGAGGCAATGGCTCTTTCTACAGTAAACTTGGTTTAGTCAATTGGTGAGCAAAACTCACTGTTTTGTATTTTTTTTTCTTTCTTTTCAGTCACGCCATTTCGGTTCGTGCTTTTTAATATATATATATATATTTATATGAGTTGTCATATATATTGTTATATTGACACAACAAGTTTCACAATATTTTCATAATTATTCAGGTGTCAATTTTTTATAAGTTGAAATAAAATAATAAAATATGAGACTATGACTAACTACAACTGAAAATATTTATTTTTGCGAAAATTTTGTAACACTTGCTGTTATCACAATATTTTCACAATTGTTGAGTCTCAATTTCTTATAGATCCAATAAAAAAATGCTAAGTCCACAACATTTTCACATTAATTTCATAACAAATCATAGGTGGTAAGTTACTATTGATGAATGAAAAAGTTATATCAGTCGTGGATCATTTTAAAATCATTAACAACTTGCCAACTAGAATTTGTTATGAAAATATTATAAAGATAGTATTTTTATAAAATAAATAATAAAATATTTGACTGAAACTTACCACGGCTAAAAATAAAAGTATTGTGAAAATATTGTGACATTTTATTGTGTTCTTAAACTTCTTTTTTGGTTTAGTCAAATTTGGTGAGCCAAAATTCACTGGTCTACACACAATTTTCTTATGTTGGTTTTTTGTTTTTTGTTGTTGTTGTCGTTGTTTTTTTTTTTTTTTTTTTTTTTAATGCATAGTTTAAAGTGGTTGTCCCAATTAAAAACCAATAATAGTTTACCACCTAAGATTTGTGTAAAAATATTATGGACATAGAATTACTCAAAAATAAAATAATAAAATATCATACCAAGGTCCATCATAGCTAAAATAAAGGTATTGAGAAAATATTGTGACATTTTTTTTTGTTCCTAACCTTTTTATTTTTATTTTTTTTGGCTAATTTGTTGAGCCAAAATTCATAGTTTTACGAACAGTTTTTTGAACTGACTTTTTTTATATAAAAAAAAATATTGTTTAAAGTAAAAAAAACATAGTTTTACCAACCAAAAAAAAAGAAGGAAAAAAGTACTTTTCTCCTCTATGTTTGGGATAGTTTTCCTCATTTATATTTTGTAGACAAGCATATAGTCTCTGCTATTACTCACTTAGTTAAATTCTAACAAAATCTTATAGTTTCTAGAATATTTCATTGTGCAATATCTAAAATGCCTCACTAAATTTTAATATTCCAAAAAATTTATTCGTGTATTTTGGGTTTTTTGTGTTAGTCATACTTTTCGTAAAAAAAGATGATGTATGGTATTCTATTTGTTACCTAGAGAACACTAATTTATTAGAGGTTTAAATTTTTTAGATTTATAATTTTATCTAATAAAAACTTCAATGACATATGTCTTTTGTTATCTTGTTCTTTTTTTATTTGCCTTCTTTCTTCAAAATGTATTCATTAAAAATTAAATAAGCTAAACATCGTTGTTAGACTCATAAAATAAGATGATAAAAAAGGAAGTATGAATAACAAAATATTTGTTGCAAATGGTTGTAGGTATTTAATTTAATAAAAAGTTTTAATTGTAGCATATGTCATTATTTATTGCAAAAATTTAAATATTGTAACAATGTCTTATCAAAACTTAGTTGTTTATTGTTGGAAGACAATAACATTTATTATCATTCATAGTAGAATTTTTTCATAAATAGATACTGTCTTTAATAAATAGGTTCTAAGAAATTATTATAGTAAACAAATAGTCATACGTTAAATAACTATTCTAAATTTAAGTATGTGATTTCATACTACTTCAAAAAAAATTTCTATCTTAAATTTTCTCGAATTAAGCTGGTGCCATAACTTATAACACAACTTGTGCCACAACTTGCCATGTGGCGAGTTGTGGTCGGTGGAAAGGTGTCCTCACATGGACCCACCATCATCCCTTTACCAACCATAACTCGCCACATGGGCGAGTTGTGCCACAAGTTGTGGCACCAGCATTGCTCAATTTTCTCACTCAAGAGATAGCACATGCCTTGCACATACAACCCTTACTAGTGAGTCTAAAACAATTCACCTCTAGGCTCCAGATCATTTTGGTCGTATGGGTTGGGATGCTATTATTTGGTTTTGTTTTGTTCTATCTTAAACTTTCCGCACTCCATATTGGGAGTACAAATTATATATATATATATATATATATAGTTGAGTTCAAGTTACACTTGGTGTAACTTTAAGTAATATTACATCACCCAATAACTTGTTATAGAATTCACATTTTGAAAATCTCACCATTGAATTACATGTTCTATATGTTCTTAATATTCCTACTAATTTTCATGTCAATTGGATGTTATTTACCATTTAATCTATAAACTCATATTTTATGTATTATTTTTAATTACAAAAATTTGAATTTAAACAGTTGACTGATGATATAACTATTAATCTTTGATCATCTCAAAATTTTGCAAGCATGAAGAATATATGAAGATAATGTAATCTAACGGTGGATTTTTCAAAATTCGCATCTAATTAAAAACATATTGAGTAGTGTAACATTACTTAAAATTACACTAGGTGAAACTCTAAACAATGTTACACCACCCAATAATTTGTTATAGAATTCATATTTTGAAAATCCCACCATTGAATTACATGTTCTATATGTACTTAACATTCATGCCAATTTTTATGTCAATTGGATGTTATTTACCATTCAATCCGTAAACTCATTTTTTATACATTATTTTAAACTACAAAAACTTGAACTTAAACAATTGATTAATAACATGACTATTAATCTTTGAACACCTTGAAATTTTGCAAGCATGGAGAATATATAAAGATAATATAATCTAATGGTAGATTTGTCAAAATTTACATCCAGAATTATACCATGTGTAACTTAAACCCAATCCATAGATATATATACAATTGGATTTGACGTCATAAATTATATATAACGTTGTCATCCGTAATATGTCTTTTAACCAAATTAACTACATTATTTAAGCGTGAAAGTTTAATCGTTTTTCTTGGTGTTTCCATCAACTTTATATTTTGAACTGATTTATGTATCTTGATGTTCCATCAACTTTATATTTTGAAATTTTGAACTGATTTATGTATCTTGGTGTTCCATCAACTTTATGTATGACCTTTACAAGATGCTTTAACAAACGTGTCACTTCAATTATAACTGAAAAGCATACCAAACCATAGAAAAAGCATGCAAATAAGATGGGCATATATTTAATTAACGGGACTTGAGCACCCAAGAAAAGAAGGAATTGCATGACACTTTCTCATTGTTACTTTCTTTAACGTATGGAAATTACTCAAATTAGTGATATAAGCAACACTAAAATTAAAAATTCTTATTACAAAAAAAAAAAAAAAAAAATCGTTGCAATAACATTTATGTTATTGTGATGGTTGATATGAGTTGTTATAATAAAATTTGAGGCAATAAATTTATGAATGAAAAATTCAATTTGCAATAAACTCCAAGTATTTTAATGACAATTTTAATGCAAAAGTATATATGTTGTTACAATAAACAATTTAATGCAAATATTTTGTAAAAATAAACTATCACTTCACAAATTTTATTGCAATAAATTAAAATAATTGACAAAAATAATTCATATCAAATTATTGCAACAATATATTCGTTGTGATAGATAATTATTTCATGTTTATCATTGCAATAGATTTTAAAATAATTAATATCGGGTTATTACAATGATATCTTAATACTTGTTATTGCAATAGATTGTAAAGTTATTACAATGGTAAGTCGTTACAATAAGTTATCATTTCAAAATTTTTGTTGCAATAGATTGAAAAAATAATTGGTATCAAGTTATTGCAATAATTTTTTCATTTTAAGTTATTATGAAAAACTTTTTTAGCGTAGTAAGATATTAAAACCTATATTGCAATTGAATATTGTAAGTTATTGCAACTAATTATTATTGATACAATAATTTACCAATTATAAGTTATTACTGCAACAACTTTTAACTTGTAGATGCGATATCATGTTTAATATCATTGTACCAATTTTATTGTATTAGAAGTTGATATAATAGACTTTATTTTGGTGTAGTGATTCCCACAAGGAAAAACAACTCAAGTTTATGTTAGCACCCAATTTACGCCTAGTTGTTCCTCTCAAAACACCACAATCGATTGTTTGTGGACAGTTTCTGAGGTCAAAGAGTCTAATAATGGGCAAAATGATAGATGTCAAAGCAATAATTTCAATGTCTTGTGTGAACATACTTGCCCATATCTTTGTAACCATTACAGCAACAACCAATGCTAAAAATCCCTATATGAAGCTGAAATAAAGGCCTACAATTGCATCAAGTTTTGCCTTATTCTTTGGATTGTTAGCACCAAGTTCATTTCCAACCCTTGTTGACACTTGACACACCAAAGCTTAAAGAAGATGGGAATATGTAGATCAAAGCCGTGATTTGAATCAGAACACCCATGAAAGCAACGGTTACTCAATGATTGAGTAACAACCCACATGGTAAAATCATGATTTCGTACCACCACCATTCTAAGCAAACTGAAATGCAGCTTGGAATGGCTAACCTTTGAAACACTAGGTGGAAATTTCAAACCCCAAGTTTTTACGTACACCGTGGAGACGATAATATATATGATTAATGATCCTACTAGATTGAAGTTGGTCCAAACATCACTTAAAGCAATGCCTTTAATTCCAAGTTTGAGTAAAAAACCAAAAAAATTAATTGATGGGAATGTGAAGAAGAATAGAAAGAGTTGCACAGAGGCAGAGTTATGTGTGATAAGAAAATAATATTGATCTTTGTCTTAGTTATTGTCTTAAAAATGATATTGGTTTTTGTTGCGTGTTTAATGTTGTTACTTTGATTCTTTAAAAAAAAAATGTTGAATAATTATTTATTTCAATAAAGATATCATTGCAATAATTTGATCTAAGGTCAACCAAAAATCAAACATCTTTGGTTATTGCAACAATTTCTTTATTTTAAATTATTATAACAAATTTTTCTATCGCAATAGGGTATTAAAGCCTATATTACAATCGTAAATTATAAGTTATTATAACTAATTATTGCTGATGCAATAATTTACCAATTTAAAATTATTATTGCAACAACTTTTAACTTGTAGATGCAATATTGAATTTAATACAGCTATAACAATTTTTTTTATCAGCACTCAATGTAATAGATTTATTTTGGAGTAGTGTAAGTGAAATTTGAATGGAAAAAATTAATTTACATGTACTGCAGTACCAAACCCACATGAAGTGAGAAAATATGTATTTACTTTTACTTTTACTTTAATTTTATGTTTTAGTTGGTTGAAAAAAAATAGATAAATTATGTTTTAGTTTAAGATTTGGGTAAAACTTAGGTCATATACTGTTATATGCACTCTCATACACCCGCTCAAACAACACATAAATCGTGACCTGAAGTTACAATTTTCAAAGTTTTCAACTTGAAACTTGTAAGCTCAAGTTATGATTTATTTGTAGTTTGAGTGTGTGTATAAAATATGGCTACCTTTAATTTAAGAATTAATCAATAAGGATGGTTGATATGCATGAAGAGGGTTATTCTGGATTTGCGCATTTATTCTTTTCAAAGTTATGCTACTCATATATTAGTGTATGGGTAATTTTTTGTCAATAATCTCAGCTTAATTGATACCTCCTAACGTACTCAATAAGGATACACAGGATCAAACCCCTCCCCCCAATCTTAATGTAGTAAAAAGAAACTTCTTCAGACACACACACAGAATGTTAAATTGACATATGAAGTTTCTTTACTATATGTTTCCAATTTATCTTACTAAATTCTCTTTAATTTCCACTACCTAAATTAATGTCTTTGGTGTCACATAGTGCATGGTTCATTGTCAACCACTACGAAGTGGGAAACTAGGGGCCGTTGCATGTTGCTATTACAAATATATATGTTTCTTCGATATAATTTGAAGGCAGAATTTAAAACCATCAACGAAAGCAGTAGAAAGCAAACAGAGACTGAAAACAGGAATCACCTAAACAAACACATTCTCAATTGCCTTGTCTTTTCAAAAAGTAACTCACTCATTACAAAATTACAATAATTAATAAAGTAGCCGACCCGTCTGGAATCCACCCAAATATCCTCCTCTTTCCTTCACTATAT
The DNA here is from genome assembly GCA_023736055.1 of Quercus glauca. Classification (NCBI taxonomy): domain Eukaryota; kingdom Viridiplantae; phylum Streptophyta; class Magnoliopsida; order Fagales; family Fagaceae; genus Quercus; species Quercus glauca. Next base: position 23,573,786 of record CM043317.1, read on the forward strand.
ATAAGTCCTTGATTTCACTGCTCTTTGTTCAGTCAGATGTCAATACTTCCCAGCATTTTTTTTCTTTAACTCTTTCATTACTCTCTCCCTAGCTCCCAAATATTTCCAAAATTTCATTTAAACCTGCTTAGAAAATCCCTACTAAATTCTTTATTCACACTTCAACCATGGCTCCAATCAAATCAGAAAAGCTCCGAGCCATGAACAGTTACAATAAGAGTCAATTTCTTTACAATCTCGTTCTTCATGCTCTTGTAGCACTAACATGTAGTTTACTATGTTCCTATCCTAACTGGTTTCCTTCTCTACGCTATTCAATGAAGCATTTTTTGTTTACCTCTCTTCCAAATCTTTCTTCTTTCCTCGTGAACCCCAAGTGCGTGTTCATAATATTCAATGTCATAGTCGTGTTCCTTATGGGAGAATCAAAGCTTGTGAGCTCAAACTCATCACCATCCAATGAAATTTATGATGAATATGTTGAGAGGAGTCAAAGTCTTAGGGGACGCTCACACTCCACTTTTGAAGAGAGAAAAGAGAGGACAGTGGAGACGAATATTTCTGATACTCATGAGGGATACAATAAGGGGGACCAAAGTCTCAAGGGAGACTCCACTCTTCTGGAGAAAAAAGAAGAGAGGAAATTGGAGATGAACTTGGTGGAGGACAAAGTGAATAGAATTGAAACTAAAGAAGTGAAAAAAGAAGAAGTGAAAGAAGTAGTTGAAGTAGAAGATGATGATGGTGATGATGGAGAGGCTGAAGAAGAGGCAGGATTGCCTGCTGATGAGCTAAATAAAAAAGCTGAAGAGTTTATTGCTAGGGTCAACAAACAAATGTGGCTTGAAGCCAAATTATCAGTTTGTACTGAAGCATGATTGGTATAATATTGGGTATCCTAGCTACCAAAAAGAAGAGAAAATTAGACCAAGAAAAATCCCTTATGGATTAATATTTCTCTGAGTGATAGGAATCTAGACATGACGTTCAATTTATGTACTTAGAACAGTTTGTAGTTGATTCTCAAAAAAAGAAAAAAGAAAAAAAAGAACAGATTGTAGTTATGACATAATAATTATTTATTGTTATCAAAATTCCTATAAAAAAATATGGGCATCCTTTTAAAGCTAGACAAATACAAAGAGAAGAGACTGAGGATGTTCATGTACTACAAAATAAGCAGGAATGATATAATATTATGAGAAAATTCTCACTCGCGCCATATACATTATTTGTGGAACCTATAATCTCGTTGAAAGTAGTATTACTCCCAAGATATTAAATAAGTACTCGTTTGTACGTGACACATGCATGCCTAACATCTTTAGATGCTAATAATTTGTAATTTGGGGTGTGATTGGTAGAAATTGCAGTCACGCGACATTTGGACCACCAGCCTTTTGTTTTCTTTCTTGCTTTCTTTTTCTCTTTTTGAGGAAAAGGTAACTACACAAGCTTGTAAGCTAACTCTTAAGTGCTACTTTGGTCCAAATTTGGGTAAAGATGTGATTATTTTAATAATTATGATGTGGTTCTTTTAAAAAATTCGCAATGGCATCTTCATGAGAGAGAGAGAGAGAGAGAGAGAGAGATTTCTTTATTGAGAGACCCAAAATAAAATTTTCTATAAATCTCACAGATTAAACACTGCGGCTCGTCTGCTCTTAAGGAAAAATCTTGTTATACACAATGTATATAACAAGATTTTTAGTCATGTTTTCAGTTATAAAAAAACACTATGGGTAAAACACACTAGCTATAACAAACGCCGTCCTTCCCATAATTCTCTTCAATCCAATTAGTAGCCCTTCACCTTCTTCTCCTTAGAGCACCATTTGATAAATCAACAGCCGATTAAAACCGACTAACTCTTAACGAATTGATTGATCACAAAAATTAATGGAAATATTCCAAATACATATATATATATATATATATATATATATATATATATATATATAAGTAATTAATATATAGAGATCAATATAATGATTCTTTTTTTCACTTCTAATGAATATCAGATTATGATAGATGGCGAAGCTCAAGTACAGTTTCAAACTAGATATAAAAATAAATTTAGAAAGGCATAATTGCTCTTTTCCCCCTATTTATGGGGTACACTTCAATCCCTCCCCCCTTAAACTCTAAAATCAATCCATGCCCTCCCTGAAGTATTGGAAATTAGCACATTACACCCTGCTGTTAAGAAATATTCCATTAAGGGGCATTTGATTTACTGTGATGTGCTCTTAATATGATGTACATTATGATTTTGTGATATTAAGATTTTTTATTTATATGATTTTTTTTCTAATATTCCATTATCTAAAATTATAAAATATATCATATCGCCTTAATTTCTTTACCTTCCTAAACAATATAATGTTGTATTCTTGTATTGAGATTACATTAATGTAAGATTACAATAATGTAATATTACAGTATAATGTAACATTACGATGAACCAAACGCCCTCTAAATTCATTTTCTTTAAGTGAAACACTAGGAAAGAAATAAATGACTTTTCTTTAAAAATTCTTGTGTTTTAAAGATTACGACCCAAGAAACGAATGCAAAATAAAAACTAGTAGGGAGGATTTAGACACTCTTGATGTCATTTTTTGTTCTTCAACAAATTAATTACGATATTAACAATTAGGTTTTGTTTTCCCCTTGAATATAATTTAATTTAGGATAAAATATTATTTTGGCCCTTAAACTATAACAAAAGTTTGTTTTTCCTCTCTAAATAATAAAAAGTTATTTTTTCGCTGCTAAACTTTGTAAAGAGTTTTTTTTTTTTTTTTTCTCAATAGTTTAAAGATAAAAATAGGGATGAAAAAAAAAATTTCAATAGTTTAGGGATTAAAAAAACGTATCTTTTTTAAAGTTTAAAGAAAAAAGGTGAAACATTTTTAATAATATAGGGACTAAAAAACAAACTTTTTAAAGTTTAAGGATGAAAAAAAAAACTTTTAGTAAAGTAAATAGACCAAAATAATATTTTAGCCTTTAATTTAAGATTCATTGTTTTCACCAGTAATCTAATAAAGGTTTACTCTAATATGAATTGATTGGGGCTACTTGGAGAGTTTAAAATTATTAAAATACAATAGTAGTTCATTTAAAATATCCACCAACGGTTTGGGATTGAGATTAAGAGTTAAAATATCCTCTAACACATTGAAATTTATATTAAAATATCTATAATGTGCGATTGTTTTTAATGGGGGAGATTGACAATTAAAAAAAAAAATTAACTTTCAATTTCAAATCTAAAAAAAAAAAAAGGAATAAATGTAAAAAAATGAAAATGAAGAAGTAAAAAATATTTGTGATAGGAAGGAGAGGTAATATTGCACAGGATTCTAATCCACTGCCAACTTGACATTATAAAAATAAAATAAAAAATTACAAACTAAAAAAAATTCTAAAATTACAACATTTTGTGATGTAATAACTTTGCCACAATTTTGAAATAGCAGATTGTTAACAGTGAAGAAAAAATGAAATAAGCATATAAAAGTGACATGAAATCGGTCACAATTTGCCGGATTGTGGGATTGAATAACTCAAAACCGTGCTGACTCTAAAGTAGATCACAAAGGTTTTCACTTTTCTCAACAATGACATCTGAACTGACATGGAATTTACTCATTTATAGTGGGTTCCTTCCTTAGATACTATTTTTTGGGCCGTATATTATTTCCTTAGTTTAGGAAGGCCTTTGTGTGGTTGGTGGGTTAGGAACGAGTAATATTCCCTGAGATTCGGGAGCTTGGAAGTGGGATCGGGCCAGCTTGCCTGTATTAACTTTTGACCTCTTGATATTTGTTCCTGAAATTCCTTTCTTAGCACCGAAGAGTTGGAAAAGAAGAAGAAGAAGAAGAAGGAAGTGGCTTTCACAGTTGAAATGGTGGCTAATGGCTATTCCAACAAGGTGCTAAATGCTACTAATATCCTATTACGTATTAGCTAACTAACTTTTTTTTTTTTTTTGGGAGAAAAAATTAGCTAACTAACTTTGATTAGTGACAAATTTCATTATTTCCTTGTGCAAATTGTTTATTTCTTAAAATTTTTATTTACGTATTTGTGGACTTCAATTAATTTAATGATAAGTCTTTTGTTGTTAAATAAGATAAATTAACTGTATTTTGACTTAATGATAAAAAAATAATTATTAAAGAATCGACACTATAAGTTAAAATTTTATCTTATCTTTTAAAATAATAAAAATATTAACGTATTTGAAGGGATTAAAAACAAAGGAGAAAAGGAGAAAAGTTTTATGTGAGTGCCAGCAACAAGCCAGCGAGTCCATTTTGTCCGTATGCAAATATGCTAGTCTTCAACGATTGGTGTACATGAGACTTATCAAAATATCAAGTATTACTTACCATTTAAAAAAGAAATAGAAATAGTACCAATTACTAGAAAAAGGAGAAAAGTGGTTTATTAAGCAACCAAAACATCTTTTTTGGGGTTTTTTTTTTTTTTAATTTTTAATTTTTTATTGGGGTGGGAGGCTGGGTTTTCCTTTCCAACAACTTCTTTAATTATTGAACAAGTTGCCGTATACAATTTTTGTGGTATAGCATGGCCAAAACTGCGAAAGGCCTTTTAGAATTTTTTATTTTTTAATTTGCCGACAAAGTTTGGATTCTTTGGAAGAGTCTAAGCAGATATGACATTCATTAGCACGATTGGGCCGAGTCTGGAAAGGGGTCAAGACACAGTTTGTTGGGTCGTAGACTCAGTTAAGTGAGGGACAGAAGTCAAGTAGTCTTTCCACAACTGACAGCCCAAACGAGCCCAGGCCTAGTTCTTCTAATAATTCATATCCTTCTAAGTTCTTCCTTGGGCCCAACATTGTTTTTGCTAGCCTTATCTTATGGACCATACTATTGACAAATTATTGTTACTTTCCTTATACTAAAACCTATCATCAATTATTCTCAAAAAAAAAAAAAAAAAAAACGTATCATCAATAGTGAGTTCTAGTTAGTTCATTTAAAGTTTTTGAAGATTGAATAAGAGATTTAGAGCTCAATTCTTGTCTATACCAAAAACAAATTTGTATCTTTGTCTGATAATAAAGAACTATTATTAAGAGTGGACATCATATATTGAAACTCTCTAAAAAAAAAAAAAACCATCATCAATACGTGATTGAAAAAAAAAAAGTAACAGATTATAAACCATTTGTAATGAAATTGGATTTTATTTTGGAAATGGCCTATTCAAAGTATTCATTGGTCAATATCTTAGTAAAGTAGCAATTTTAAATAAATTTGTGTGTTCCAATTAATTCAATTGATAAAATATTCACCCTAAAAAAATGATAAAATATTGTAGTGTATTAAAAAAATTATGAAGTATTTAGTCGTTGTATAAGAGACTTGACTTCGTTTATACCTTTACCCAACTTGTGCTATATACACGTTGCATGTCAATATCATTGTTGTCATGACAATTTCTCTTGTCTTTTCATGTTATAAGCTCTGGGCAGAAATTATTTTTCTATATCATTTCAGTCTTCTTGATGCTTGCATTTTTTCCTTTGAATTAGACTATAAGTTCACTTATGCCAGCTAACCAACTCTCCCAAACCCAATCTACCAATGGAGTAAAAGAGATTAAAATCCATCGACCTACACATCCTTATACAAGAAGACATGAACCCAACTCGTTGATTTAGCAGCGAAATTGTGCAGCAATATTACATACATAATAAATTTCATAATTGGTTCATGTATCAAATTGTGATTAATGCAACATTATTTCCATATGAAACTATTATTGACATTACTTTTTTCATACACTAGCCACAACGTGTCACTAATAATTGCGAAAAAAAAATTGTAAAATTTGTTAGGTACATATATACTTATTGATGTGTGGAGACTTACATCTGATTGCGGTCAAAAGATGCTTACAATGTTTAGAACTTTACCATCGTTTGGTCAATGTATTCTCCACTTCAAAAGGTGTTCTCTTCTCCCATAAAGTTCAAAACGACTGATAACTAATAAGCAAAAAAAAAAAAAAAAAAGACCAAAATCTTCTCAAAAAAAAAAAAAAAAAAAATCATAGAATCTATATATATATATATATATATATATTTTCACAAACCAAAGCTGGGCAAATTTTACTGAAAAAGAAATTATGTTGACTACACAAACTTAGGTTTTTTTTTTTTTTTTGAGAAATAACAATAAATTTAATTGTAACTAATGTTCAAGTAGACATATTATGAGTTGATTTCTTATTCACTCTATAATATTTATAAAAATATCAACAACAATATTTTTTTTATTGGATCTAAATTTTGATAAATTTATCATTAAATTACATTTTCTTCTTATATTCTTCATGCTTGCAAAGATTTCAAAAAAATCAAATATTGTTAACTATGTAATCGATCAAAATTTTTAAATTTCAAATTTGTATATTCTAAAGTTATGCATAAAATAAATAAGTTTAGAGTTCAAATAATAAATAATATCAGATTAACTTAATATTTAACATGTGTGTTAAAAACATAAACAATATAAAATGTAATGATTAAAATTTTAAAATATGTAACCGTATTAATTTTTTCAATGAATCTTATCTTATTAAAGGAACTTTTTCCTAAATGTGAAAATGAAAAAGAAAACTATGTTGGATCCTAAACAAAGTTATTGAGTCCGGCCTAAACACAAAAAAAAAAGTCATTATCAAAGAGTTATCGTCTACTCAACAACAATTGTTTAAGAAACTAACCTAAATATAAAAGGAATCAATCATAAAAAACCAATTTGGCTTTCCTCTAATTTCGTTGTTGGGGAGGACAAAGCAGCCCTTCGGAGATCTCAAGGGGCCTTCTTCAACTTCAACCCTCGATGTCCCCGAAGTTGTTGTTGTTGCCCCCTCTTTTCCTTTTCGCACACACTAGTTAAACATCGACTCCTCCAAACTCCAAACCCAACAAAACTCAGATAAAGAAAAGACACAGACACAGAGAGAGAGAGAGATGGCGACCCTATATTCAACTCATTGCCGTTCATATTCGCCATTAACACCATCACCATCATCATCATCTTCTTATTCTTGGTGCTGTTCTTCTTCATCATCGTCTTCAAAACTCGGTCATGTAGCGGTATCTTCTTCGGCTCCAAAGCGTTTTCTTGCAGCTAAGTTAACTGTACTATCCCAGAACCAAAATGTGGCCCGCATGCAAGACGGTTTGTTTCTTTCTTCATTTCAAGAATCTGAATGATTCCTTTTGTTCTTTTTTCAAATGGGTTGGTGTTTGTTCCCAAAACCATTGAATAAAAATTTTGAATTTTTAGTTTTTTTTTTTTAATTTTTTTCTTTAATAATCTGGGACTTAGATGAAGTGGCTTCTAGTATGACCTTCAATCAGTTAAAACATGATTATAGATTGCATAGATAGTATTAGCAAGTCAGGGTCATGAATTCATATCCTTAATTATGATAGTTTTCTGAGTAATCAAGAAGGGGAATTGTCAATTTTATTGTCTCAGTTTCTGCAATTTTTAAATATGATAAACATGTTTGTCTCACTTGAATGGCAACTGGGCGTGTAGGTGCGGTAGCCACTGCAGTAACCCCAATTGAAAATGATTACCCTTTCAAGAAATTGAAAGGTGGGTTGTTGTCAGTTCCATCTACGGATGAAAGTAAAGATGCAGTCGGATTCGATATCAATGAAAATGAGTCTACAGTTAGTATTACTGTGGTTGGAGCCTCAGGGGACCTTGCCAAGAAGAAGATATTTCCTGCACTTTTTGCACTCTATTATGAGGGTTGTCTCCCTAAGGTTTTGCATTTTTTTTCATAACTAAGAAGATTCCTTTATTGTTATTCTTTTTATTGATGGGTCAGCTTAAAATGAGTTTATTTTCAATACTTTTAAAGTACGAACTTATTTCTTTGCAGCACTTTACTGTGTTTGGTTATGCTCGGAGTAAGATGACCGATGCTGAACTTAGAACCATGGTTAGCAAGACCCTTACTTGCAGAATTGATAAGAGGTGAAAAAAAGAAAAAGAAAATCCTGTCGTTTGCTTGACTTGAAGCTTGGTGTACATATCTGTAGTTTCAACTGTGGAAGTTAGTTATATAGTATTGCATATTACATATTGTGCATGTGCGTGTGTGCGTGTGTTTTGGTCGATTATGGAATGCTTTGAGTTGTTCAGGTTGTGATGTATTCTTTCTGCTGGATTATCAGGGAGAACTGCGGTGAAAAGATGGAGCAATTTCTTGAAAGATGTTTCTACCATTCTGGTCAATATGATTCACAGGAAAACTTTGCAGAGCTAGACAAGAAGCTGAAGGAACATGAGGTACTTTGTTGTTGGCTGCATGTGATAGAAACTCACATAGTAATTCTGATGTAAGGCATTTCAAAATGACTATTCCACATGACATGTTGACATGGCTGAATAATCTACGTGGGTATGATGTGGTGGTTGACTATTCCACTTGGGTTGATGACATGTCTGAATAATTTACATAGCGAAGGACCTTCTTTTATAACACATCTAATTGTTTTTACATTTATGCTAGTTATAGTTTGTTATGATTTTAAACATGTGATTAATTGTTTTACACGTGCTAGCTATGGTTTGTTTTTCTAGCTATAGTTTGTTAAGGGGTTGTTATTAGGTATGATTGTCCATTGTAAATTCAACTTAGTCGTATGAAAATTTTATTTTAGAATCATAATTGAGATTTGAGAATTCACTCCCATTCTGCCGCCACTTTCTCTCTCTTTCTTTGAAGTTTTTAAATTTCTTCATCATTTTGGTATTAGAGTTGAGGCTTTGATCAAGCTTCCATGAATGCTTCAACCTACTAAAGAACCTTCAGATTTACGCATCCTTCTGATTTGAATTACTTGTCTGAGTACATTAAAATCCTCTTTAGAAATTCGATTGTGGTTTTAATCTTGGGAAGCGCATTGGCAAGCTTTATGATTTGATCTATTCTTGAAGATTTTGATTTGATTGATTTGGATTTGACTTGTCTTCACCTCTACTTTGGTTGTTCTTGAAATTCTTCCTCAAGAATCTAAGCACTACTTGAATATTATGGCACAACAAGTAAGAGCTTGACAAACTAAGGGTGAAGGAATGAAGTGATTTGAGAAGGCAGATGGAGAAGGCAGTGCCTTGACTATTCGGTGCCAACTACAGGTGAAGGAATCAAATGGTGAATGGAGCAATTGAGAAGGCAGATTACTGCCTTGACTGATACAGTGCAGTGCTTGCTTCCTCCTAGTATAAGGAGTAATGAAGAGCACAAGTGGGAGAACAACATCAAGGCTGAACTTCTAGAATTTCAAGGAAGTATCAACCTCGGTGAGTTCATTTATTGGTTGAACACAATCGAAAGGGTGTTTGATTACTATGAAGTTTCTGAAGAAAGTTGGTAGTATAAAGGAGCATACTGAGACATTTTATCAGTAAGAGATGATGACTTACCTGATTCATGTGATGTGGGCGTGTTACATGGATTCGGGGTTCAACCGGGTAAAAAGGCACGATGTTCTGCTCGGTCTCCGAGGTTCTTCGTCATTAAAAAATTTAAGGACAAGTTTTCTTTTAGAGAGGTAATACTGATGTAGGACAATTCCACATGGCATTCTGATATGGCCAAGATAATCTAGATGGGCATTCAAGGGTGGCTGACTATTCCACATGGGATTATGGTAGCTGAGTAATCAATGTGGCAATGGACCTTCTTTTTAAAACATGTGAATCATTGTTTTTACTTTTTACACTTGTGCAGTTTATAGTTCTGATTTTTAAACATGTGATTAATTTTTTTGTACATTTGCTTTTATTGACATGGAGAAAGCATATGATAGGGTCCTTAGAGAGATTATGAGGTGAGTTTTGGAAAAGAAAGAAGTTCCTCTAAAGTATATCAAGTTTAAAGGATATGTAAGATGAAGTTGAAACTTGAAACTAGTGTGAGAGCAAGTAGATGCATCACAAGTGAGTTTCCTATTGGCATAGGTTTGCATCAAGTGATGGATGACATGAGTCTAAATTGTTCTAGAGGAAGTCCCTTGGTGTATGCTTTTGGGGAGACACTTTAGAATCTAAAGTCTTTTGATTAAGTGGGACTAAAAACAAAGTACAAAGAATGCAAATTTAATAGAAGTAGAAACAAAGATTTAGGGGTTTTAAGACTTGGAGGTCAAGAGTATCTTGGATTAATAATTCATAACGATGGAGAGATTGAAGAATATGTGAATCATAGGATAAGAGTGGGGTGGATGAAATAGAGAAGTCTAAGAAGCACATCAAGAGTATTGTGTGATCGTAAAATGCTTATTAAGTTAAGAGTAATGCTACAACTACAAATTATTTTACATCATTTTTATAAACTATTGATAGTTAAGAGTAATGTTACTACCACAAACTATTTGACAACGTTTTTACAAACTATTGATGTGACAAATTCTTATTGGTTTTCATTTGGGCCCACCACTAACATAACTTTTTTACTTAGCAATAACCACTTACCATATCAGTTAGTAAAATAGTTTGTGGCTTTAGATTTTTCCATAAGTTAAAGGAAATTTTTTATAAGATTGCTATAAGACTACATATTCTTTATGGTACCAAATGTTGCTCTACTAAGAAACAATATATTCATAAATTGATTGTAGCTTAAATGAAAATGGTAAGGGATAAGTGGAAATAGACAGGACTTGAAATAAGGAAATTCAATTAAAGATAGGATTGACCCCTATTGATGAAAATATGATGGAGAGTTGCTTGAGATGGTTTGGTCATTTTCAAAGAAAAGCCATTAATGTACCGGTAAGAAATAATGAGTCGATTAAAGTTAAGGGAATGAAAAAAGGGGTAGAGGAAGAAAAAATAACATTAATATTAGTAAAAAATGACATGTCAATTAAGGAAGTAAATGATTTCGGATATAGTGGAATGGCAAAAAAGAATACATGTGGCCTACCCTGACTAGTCTATTGAGAACCCAGAGTCGACCCTAAAAGTTTTGGGACTAAGACTTAGATGTTGATGATTAGTTGTAATTCATTATGATTTAAATACATTAATTATTTTACACGAGCTAATGATAGTTTGTTAAGGTGTTATTATTTTGAATGATGTCAACATTAGGTCAACATAACCACTTTTTCTCTCTACTCCATTTTATCTTTCTCTCATTGAACTTCCTAAATTTCTTTTACATCACATTTTACCAACAAGTGGTTCCTTATTTATGCTAGATGGAAGTTAAAACAAAATCTGGCTTTCTGATTATGGCTTATCTTTCTTATCTTTTATCAATTGGAGTGTATCTTGTATGCTGAGATCATAACAGTGTTTCTTGTATTTTATTTCTCTTTTGGCTCTTCCTTTTATACTGTCCATGAACTAGAGTTGCCCCTTTTTTGTGCTTTTCTAATGAAATTTAGTTACTTTATATATATATTGGGTTCAAGTTACACATTTGAATTACATGTTTTCTGTGTTCCTATCAAGCATTCCAAATTTGTCAACATATGTTATTTACTATTCGATCCATAAACTTATATTTTGTACATAATTTTAAAGTATAAAAACTTGAATTTTAAATATATGATAGGTGACATAGTTATTGAACTATGATCGTTTTGAAATTTTGCAAGCATGGAAAATATAAGAAGAAAATATAATCCAATTGTTAAAATTCACATCCAAAAAAAAGTCACAGTGGTTTAAGATCACTTAAAATTACATCAGGTGTAACTTGTACCCAACTTTTATATATATATATATATATATGATGCATTCAATCTTCCTAAATGTTTATGGGAGTTTTTAAGCTCTCACGTGCATAAAAACAATTCCTGTACTTAATATCCCATTGTAGTTAAAAGAAAACCAACATATTGTGCATGTTGGACTTGCTGAATTAATGTCTTTCTGGAGTTTTCGCCTTGCTGGTACTTGCAAGTTGCAATGCAGCATTCCCTTTGTTCTTTGTGTACCTTCTACAGATCAGGTATAAGAGAAATCATCTCTTTTGCATGGTTGGGCTGGTGTTGCCATTATTTGGTTGATTGCTAGAGATACATGTGATGACTATGAGTGTGATTGCTGGTGCACATTGGAATCAATTGCAATATAATTTTTGGTGGAATTGGTGTCCTGGTGGATATGAAATGATTCATTTGTAGAATTTCACAATTATATGATCTCACAAGTTGTTATTTTGAAATGGTGGCATTATTGTATCCCCAAATGTCCAATGAGCTTTGGTTCAAATGGCACTTCCTCCGACAAAAATGGGTGGAGGGTAAGGTCGTAGGTTCAAAACCCATTGGGTGATTGTGCAACTTATTTATTATTATTTTATAATAAATAAAAAAAGAATATCTCGAAATGCACCTGTAACAGTTTTTGTTTTGTGTTTTTTGTTTAGTGGTTAGGGACTCTGGTAATGGCACTCCAGTAAATATTTTCATTCGTTATTTTGGGGATTTTCTATCTGTTTTGTTTCTTCTTCAAGGTCAAGATAGGATAAGGAGGCTTTTGTCTCCAAAAGAAACTAAATTAACTGCTCTTTCCACAACTTGAACATGTACTTATGTACATTTATTTGACAATGATGCAGGGTGGGAAGGTTTCTAATCGCCTCTTCTATTTGTCAGTACCTCCAAATGTATTCATAGATGCTGTAAGATGTGCAAGCTTGTCAGCCTCAGCTGGTAATGGCTGGACTAGGGTCATTGTTGAGAAACCCTTTGGTCGGGATTCAGAATCCTCAGCTGCTTTGACAAAAGGTCTCAAACAGTATCTAGATGAGGATCAAATATTCAGGTCAAGTTTTTCTAACAAAAGTCGGTTCTTATTATGCACAGAATATTGACTATAATCTGATTATATTGACAAATTTCTTTTACAGGATAGACCATTATCTGGGAAAGGAGCTTGTAGAAAACCTATCTGTTCTCCGGTTCTCTAACCTAATATTTGAGCCATTATGGTCAAGACAGTATATAAGGAATGTACAGTTTATATTCTCTGAAGATTTTGGAACTGAAGGACGTGGAGGGTATTTTTATTTATAATTGACATTTGTATTTAATTTCATGTGAGAACATATGATTCATTTTAGTTTTCACTGCATTGAATGTAGGTACTTCGACAATTATGGAATAATAAGAGACATTATGCAGAACCATCTGCTTCAGATACTAGCCCTATTTGCCATGGAAACTCCTGTTAGTTTGGATGCAGAAGATATCAGAAATGAAAAGGTCTCCACTGACCCATCCCCTCCCTCCCCCCCCCCCCCCCCCCCCCCCCCCCCCCCCCCACAACAAAAAAAAAAAAAAAAAAAACCTGAAATCTGGCTATTTCTAAGATGTTTTTCCATATCATTTTTTACTAAGAAAGAAATTGTTTTCCGGTTGCTAGGTCAAAGTTTTACGTTCAATGAGGCCATTAGAACTAGAAAACATGGTCATAGGGCAATACAAGAGCCACACAAAAGGAGGTGTGACTTATCCAGCCTACACTGATGACAAGACTGTACCCAAGGACAGCTTAACTCCAACATTTGCAGCAGCTGCCCTCTTCATCGATAACGCAAGATGGGATGGGGTGCCTTTTCTAATGAAGGCTGGGAAAGCATTACATAATAAGAAGTATGCAGAATTAAGGAAGAACTTCCTAAGTAATATTTCATTTGTCTTGAGGTGCATCATTTTATTTAAATTTGTTCCTTTTTTTTTTCTCTGCAGGGCTGAGATAAGAGTGCAGTTTAGGCATGTGCCTGGCAATTTATATAACCGAAACATTGGGACAGATCTTGATCTAGCTACAAATGAACTTGTAATCCGAGTGCAGCCTGACGAAGCTATTTATTTGAAGATCAATAACAAGGTCCCTGGTTTGGGGATGAGATTGGACCGAAGTAACCTGAATCTTCATTATGCAGCAAGGTAAAACATATTTTTATATTATTTTATACATGTCAAACTCAAAACTACCTTATTTTAGTGTATACCTAGGTGTTAGGTATAACTTTAGTCTTTGTTAATAATGAACTATAAGTAATAATTTCATCATCTGACTTTTGCATTATTTTTGTTGATTTAACAAAACTTGAAAAGTCAGCTGATTTCAGTGTTTGACTATGGTGGTACTTCATGAGTGATCTTTCATATTTAAATCGAATGCCTTTACATGTTATTTCTAGATATTCAAAGGAAATTCCAGATGCTTATGAGAGGCTTCTGCTGGATGCTATTGAAGGGGAAAGAAGGTTGTTTATCCGGAGTGATGAATTGGATGCTGCTTGGTCACTCTTCACACCTGTGTTAAAAGAGCTTGAAGAGAAGAGGATTATCCCAGAGTATTATCCTTTTGGGAGTCGGGGTCCTGTTGGAGCCCACTATCTCGCCGCAAGATACAAAGTCCGATGGGGTGATGTTAGTGTAGAATAATGACTGGGAATGGTTGTCGTTATTAGTCATATTAGGGAGCATAAAGCTTCTTGGTTCGGAGAAAGCTTTGTTTATGAAGTCCGGGGGAGACTAGGAAAGTGACAAGTAAATATAATCATGCTCTCCTTTTTCATGGTTGCTTTTCTTCCAAATCACAGTTAGGAGTTTAGGATTTCATCAACATGGGAATTGCCATGAAGTTATGGGCACTCATTGAAGTTACTTGGTCAATAACAAGAAAAGAAAGAAAATAATTTAGTGTGGATCAAACTATTCAGTGGGCGCAAACATTGTTTGTGTTTATGGAAATGTATGCTTTCTTAGCTAAACATCATGAAGCTCAATAGCTCACAAAGGTATAATTAGAGCATCGATCCAAATTACTAAGAAAAGAGGGGAATATATATATATATATATATCCAAAAAATTTAATATCGAAACTCTAGTAGTAGATTGTATAATCAGAGCCACCACTGCATAATAACCGTTGTCATTTACTTTTACCTTTACATTTATTGATTTTCCTTAAATTGATTGTTGGATCTAACGTTAGTGATTTATTTTGCTTGACACATTGTGATATTGAGATATTTTTTAGTTTAAAATGATTATTTGTGATGAAGTTATCTTGTTAGTTTTAAATTTTAAATTTTAAAAATTTATTTGTTTGATTTTTCATAATTCATATTAATTGAATTAATACTAAATTTTGTATTTTTTTTCTCTTTGATAAAATTTGATAAATAGACAGGACTGACCCATTTAATAAATATGTCGTATTATGGTTGGCCCATATAATCGAATACTCATAAGTTGACACAATAATAACTTCACACTCAAACACGAATTGCCATTCTTATTGCTAGTACCTCATCTAGCACTAGCACAGCACCTGTTGGTAATTCCAACGAAGATAGAGGGTTCAAATCTCTCTCTCTCTCTCTCTCTCTTTCTCAAATTGTCAAAAAAATAAAAATTTTGGCACATCATATTTTATAAATAATATAATAAATAGTTCCATTAGGCATTTACAACCACAACCACAATAAATACCTATTAATAATTACCATAGTTAAAAATTTAATAGTTTCATATAAAACCACGGTCATAATAAATATCTTTTAATAACTATCATAATTATCAAACATCATATTTACTATTTCATATACAAAAGAGAGATGTTATGTCTACAACAATTTTACAACATTTTTACAACAAATCACACGTAATTAGTTGTTATTGGTTCAAATTTGAAACTAACACTAAGATTACTTTTTTGCCCTAACAATAACAACCAGTAACAACCTGCCACTTAAGATTTGTTGTAAAAATGTTGTAAAATTGTTCTAGACATATCATTTCTCTATACAAAAACAATCATAATTAATGTGTATTAATAACTATCAAAATTATCAAATACATATATATATATATATATATATACAAAATAAAAGAGAGAAGGTTGATAACTAGTTATATTTATTAGTTCTATAATTATCACAATTAAATATTTCTATCATAATTATCACAATTAAATATTTCTATCATAATTATCACAATTAATTACTTCTATCATAATATTTATTAGTTACATATTTATATCAAATACATAATTATCATAATTAAATATTTATTAGTTCCATATAAAAGCACAATTATAATAAATATTTTTTTATAACTATCATAATTATCAAACTTCATATTTAATATTTCACATACCAAAAAAAAAAAAAAATCTTATTTAATGTCTACTAGTTACTATCATAATTATTAAATTTATATATATTCAAAAACTAAAAGAGGGAGATTTTTTTTTAAAAAAAAAAATTTAGATAAAAAATCATATTTTATTAAATGTTCTTGTATATTGCATGTGTTGCTAACTAAATATAATTATTAAAAAAATATAATTCCAATTGAATAGCATTCTCACTCACAAGGTTGACGAGCTCAATGCTCATCTTCTCAAAAAGAAAAAAATAAAAATAAAAAGAAAGAAATAAAAGGTTGATGTGATCAAATTTCCATCCAAAATTATCATTTTGTTTTCTTTGACTTTTTTGGCCTGTAATTTACAAAATTAATGCATTATAAATACAATGAGCAGGCACCTTTGGAAATCATTCATATTTCTCTAAAAAGACTAGTTCAACAGAATTTATCAATTGACTGAATTAGTCTTTGGAGGTCACTATAGTTATTGACAAAACTAAATCCAATTGAATTGTGTACTCACTTACAAGGTATCTTGTGCTCAAATTTCCTTCCAAATATATCAAATTTCTTTCTTTGTCATTTTTGGCCTGTAATTCATAGCATTACCACATTATATATATAGCTAGTGGAGACCATATCAAAGTCATTCATATTTCTTCAAAAAGAAGTGAACTTACTGATTTCAATGGAAGGTAGAGTATATATGCACTGGACTAAGGTGCTATTTCTTATGGGCTTGATGTTCCTGGCGATCGGGCCCAATGTAGCTCAGAAAGATTTGTCATTTCAATGGATCCATGTGATCAGAGTGTTTGTGAGAATGCTTGCAAGGCAGTTCTTAAAGGACAATTTATGAGTGCTGATTGCTACAAGGGAAAGTTCTGTGAGTGTCATGGTGGATAGTAGTTAAGAGAAGAGATAAAATCTAAATAATGATATGCGACTGTTTTCTCTAATAATAGAATCTCTCTCTCTCTCTCTCTCTCTCTCCTTAAATATACTTTATTTCAACTTAATTAATTAGAGCATTTTCTTTAACAATAAAATCAAGAAAAACTGAATTTGGGGGAAAAAAAAAGTTCATTAAAGGCATATGCCAGGGTTAGTTGCTTGATTCAATATGGAATTAGCCAAACTGGTAAATCCCAAATTGTTTAAAGCAAAATATCAGGTTTAACGAAAAAAATCTGATAATCCAATAAGAAAATGTTGAAACACCACATAGATATTTAAAGAACTTAGAGTTGAATATAGTTAAATATCATAAAAATATGAAAACTCCATATGCTGAAGATTCTCTTGTTGAAATATTTGACTGAAATTTGGCTTCAATCAAATGATGTTAGATTTGCACAACTCATATCTCATTTAAAATCTCTAGCAACAAGTTTGGGTTTGAAGGATCACTTGCATGAAACCTTCATGAGTTGTGCCCATACTCACGAAAACAGGAGAATCTTAAAACATATGGATAGTCACATTCTTGCACCTATATCTCTAAAAACCGAAAAATCTTGGGTGCATTTGATTTTAAGTCAGTCTATTGCTTATTTTACGTACTATTTTTGGGTTCCATAATACTTTTTGTCTGAACTTTATTCCAAATAATTTAAGTTTCAACTTTTTAAAAATAGCAAGGTTTTAACTTTTGGGAAAATTACATTTTACCACCTTAAACTATACTACATGTTACACTTACTCCCCTAAACTATGCGGATGCACACTTACCTCCTAAACTATTACCTCTTGCACACTTTGCACCCTACCGTTTAGTTAACTGTTAATTTAGATAGAATTTAGACTCACGTGCAAGTCATGTGAGAGCTGCAATAATCAAAAGACCAACTTGCCACTTATTAACTGGTATCTTATAAACCTATATGGTCCTCACTGTCCAGTCTCTTTGTCTCTCGCTTCGCCCCCCTAGTCCAAGTCTCTTGCTTTCATCAACTACAGAGATGAACTTCTCATCATTCAAAAAAGGTAAGAATGTTTACAAATAAAAAAAATGAATGAACACGTCAAGGATAAAGTCATTTAATACTACTTTCTTCACTGTACAATAACCATATCTCCTTCCAAGTTCCAACAACTCCAAATGCAAAGATTAATAAAAAACAAAAAGCCTAACTTCCATTTAATTTGTTGCAAACATCCACTTTCTCTAAATTTTAGCTCTCCTTTTTGAATTTTTTGTCTTCTGTGTCCAAGAAAAAACGAAAAACCTTATTAATTTTCCAGAGAACAAGGAAAATACCAAAGAATTCAAGACTGGGTTTTCTTGAGCATATTCTAAAAGAACTTTCTTTTCCTTTCCCTTTCCCTTTTGTTAGAGATATATATTAGTCATATTAGCCCAATGTAATAGGCCCAAGCCTAATTCTACTTTGTGTGCAAGCTAAGTCTCCTACTTGTACTAGAAGTCTATTAGTCTAGGGTTTAGTCTATTATATATACCCATGTTATGGCTCATTGTAACACAGGTTATTGTACTACACTCTCATATAATAAAGATGTAGCCCTTAAGGGATTCCTCCGTGGATGTAGGCCGTCAAGGCTGAACCACGTAACCCTCGTGTTCACAGTGTTCCTATTCTATGCTTCCTCTTCCGCATCCACTCTAGCATACACAACATGGTATACACATCGCATTGCTGATAATATTGTCCATTTAACATGGTATCAGAGCTAATATTTAACATGGTATCAGAGCCGAACTTCGTTCTTGGCATCAAACAAACATCTCTACACATCAAAGAAGCTTCACACATGCATAGCACAGATCCACGACGGTGCCCATGCTTGCTTTCAGATCAGGACCCACTGCATCACACAGCTCCCACGAAATCATCGTTGTTGTGTAACTACTGTGTTCAAGATCTACAAACTCAAGCAAAGCCGTGACTCAACTTCTCAGATCTGTGCAAACCCAAGCCTCGCTTGATGAAACCAACACCACAGACGTGATCCACGACTTCCCGCAACCAACACCCAGGAACTCGGCCACCAAAGGAAGCTCCACGCGCCTCCACGCGCCGCCAACAGCTCCGAAACCTCCCACACGCGCCGCCTCAGATTCCTGACATCCAGATCTTTTTCATGGCACACGCGCCACCCTGGCGGCCTCCTCGTCCACCGATCTGCCAAACCTCGAAGTCCGAGCTTCAATCTCCGCCGCACGCGCTCCCACGCGCCTTCCGGAGTTCTCCACGCGCCGGTGAATACCCTCACGCGCCACACGCGCCTAAGTCTGCTGCTGACGTCATCTGATGACGTCATCTTGCCACGTCAGCACCAGCAAGCCTTCGCCACGTCAGCCCTAATCCACATCATCAACCACGTCATCAGCCACGTCGCTAGTCACGTCAGCAGTGTCGCCTCGTCAGCACCACGTCACCTAGCTGATCATTGACAGGACCGACCCGACCCGGACCACCCGGATCTGACCCGTGAAGCACTGACCGTTGACTTTGACCTTGGACAGTTGACTTTGACTTTTGCGTTGACTTTTGACCAAAAGTTAAAATTTCCGAAATGGCCTATCTTGCTCAGTTTTTCGCGTAGATTCCAATTTTGGACTCCGTTTCTTCATTTGAAACTCCGAAATTGGTCAATTGGCATATTCTTCATTGTGGTTTCTTCAAAGGTATTATTCAAGGCATCTCCAAGTGATCTTCTCATACTTATCCAACCTCAAGCCTTCATCGAGCTTCCACCTTGAGTTTGAGGGAGGGTGTTAGAGATATATATTAGTCATATTAGCCCAATGTAATAGGCCCAAGCCTAATTCTACTTTGTGTGCAAGCTAAGTCTCCTACTTGTACTAGAAGTCTATTAGTCTAGGGTTTAGTCTATTATATATACCCATGTTATGGCTCATTGTAACACAGGTTATTGTACTACACTCTCATATAATAAAGATGTAGCCCTTAAGGGATTCCTCCGTGGATGTAGGCCGTCAAGGCTGAACCACGTAACCCTCGTGTTCACAGTGTTCCTATTCTATGCTTCCTCTTCCGCATCCACTCTAGCATACACAACATGGTATACACATCGCATTGCTGATAATATTGTCCATTTAACATGGTATCAGAGCTAATATTTAACACCTTTTAATTCTTACAAACACAAATGCCTCTCCACACCATGAATTACTATTTTCTTCCTTAAACAGTCTAATTAAACCCAGTTTTTCATTGAAAGCGTTTCTGGGTATTTTGACTATTTTCCCATAGAGGCAAACAAAGCTTTAACAAGCACTTACAACACCCAAGTACATAAATTAATTAAAACCCAGATAAATATCAATTTTGATTTTAAAAATCTAAGCCAATTAATTGTAAAAATTCAAGCTTTCAAACTCAGTATCGATAAAAGCAAACACAAAAATTAAACTAGACGACATATAGGAGAAAGAAGAGGATGAAGAAGAAAGACATGAGTACATTAAAGTAATTCACATTCACTGACCTGAAAAATAATAAAATTTAAAAAAGTAATTGTAGGGACTCAAAATGTGATGGACCCATAACAATAAAATTTATAGAGAAGTGGGTTTAAGGGTTTGGCCTCACCGAAGTGTACCATGGCTGGTGTAAAGTTTATAACCATAATAAAGGATGATCTGAACTTCCTAGGAATATCCGGAATTTGGCTAAGTGTTTGCGTATTTATTTGTCCTCGGCTCAGGCCGAGGATAAATATTTCTTTTGAACTTCTCTCCTTTTTTCTTTTTTTTTTCTGGTTTGCTGGGAGGCCTCTTAGATATATAGTCCCTTTCCTTTTAATCTTCACCGTCCATTTGTCAATTATCTGGTCTCTCTGTATAAGGGTCTGTCCCATCGTCTGTAATTAGCAGGCTTTATGTTAGTTCTTAGCCGTCTTTGCAGACTTTCTATTAGTTGTAGTAATCGAGGCAACTGGGCTTGCTGGTCATATCACCATTAAAACGGTCAGAATGTTGGTGGGATATTTTCCCTTAAGTGAAGTCGGTGCGCCGAGGACAGGTCATCCTCGGCGCGGGCCTTTGGATGTTCTGGGTTCTTTCCCATTGTCCTCGGCCTCAGCACCATCCTCGGCGCGGGCCTTGGGCCGCATGTAGTGGGCCAGTGTAGTGAGCGTGATAGGGCCCCACAATAGCCCCTCAAAATTCTGCTGCACGTCCCCCTGGGCGGGGAGGAGGATTTTGACCTCCTCGGCGTTTTTCCTCAGCCTGTTGGCTCTACCTTGTCGTCAGTGCTATCGCTTTTGTAGCCGTTCTTTACAGTTTTCTTTTCGCGTAGAGTATCACCCGAGGATGGTTGGGCTTGGGTTGTTTGCACTATAGTACTCAATTTCTCACGATTTTCTGTCTCTGACAGGATTTGTTTATTCGTCGCCTAAAAAGGGGATTGGCTTTGCCTCAGTTTTTAGCTCATGACCCGTACGAGAGCCCTGGTTTTGATCAACGTTGCATGGCTTCATAACGATTGATTCCCATAGAGGTTTAGGTTAGAAACTTGCACAAAACCTCAATTTTTCTTAGCGTTTACTCTTTCACGGGGAGATTTTCTTCCTACTGACCTGAGGTCTTTGATCCTGCAATGCTTTAAGCTTTATTTAGTGCTTGGTTTTCCTTGAGGCTTGGGTCCGAGGACCATGCAATGCCTTGGTTCTCCTAGTTCTCCATTCTTAGTCATCTGAAGTGTCTGGTTTCCCCATGAGGCCTGGGTCCGAGGACCATGCAGTGCCTTGGTTCTGTCCAGTACCTAGTTTTCCATCTTTAATCATCTGAAGTATCTGGTTTCCCCATGAGGCCTGGGTCCGAGGACCATGCAGTGCCTTGGTTCTGTCCAGTACCTAGTTTTCCATTTTTAATCATCTGAAGTATCTGGTTTCCCCGTGAGGCCTGGGTCCGAGGACCATGCAGTGCCTTGGTTCTGTCCAGTACCTAGTTTTCCATTTTTAATCATCTGAAGTATCTGGTTTCTCCATGAGGCCTGGGTCCGAGGACCATGCAGTGCCTTGGTTCTGTCCAGTACCTAGTTTTCCATTTTAATCATCTGAAGTATCTGGTTTCCCCATGAGGCCTGGGTCCGAGGACCATGCAGTGCCTTGGTTCTGTCCAGTACCTAGTTTTCCATTTTTAATCATCTGAAGTATCTGGTTTCCCCATGAGGCCTGGGTCCGAGGACCATGCAGTGCCTTGGTTCTGTCCAGTACCTAGTTTTCCATTTTAATCATCTGAAGTATCTGGTTTCCCCATGAGGCCTGGGTCCGAGGACCATGCAGTGTCTTGGTTCTGTCCAGTACCTAGTTTTCCATTTTTAATCATCTGAAGTATCTGGTTTCCCCATGAGGCCTGGGTCCGAGGACCATGCAGTGCCTTGGTTCTGTCCAGTACCTAGTTTTCCATTTTTAATCATCTGAAGTATCTGGTTTCCCCGTGAGGCCTGGGTCCGAGGACCATGCAGTGCCTTGGTTCTGTCCAGTACCTAGTTTTCCATTTTAATCATCTGAAGTATCTGGTTTCCCCATGAGGCCTGGGTCCGAGGACCATGCAGTGCCTTGGTTCTGTCCAGTACCTAGTTTTCCATTTTTAATCATCTGAAGTATCTGGTTTCCCCATGAGGCCTGGGTCCGAGGACCATGCAGTGCCTTGGTTCTGTCCAGTACCTAGTTTTCCATTTTTAATCATCTGAAGTATCTGGTTTCCCCATGAGGCCTGGGTCCGAGGACCATGCAGTGCCTTGGTTCTGTCCAGTACCTAGTTTTCCATTTTAATCATCTGAAGTATCTGGTTTCCCCATGAGGCCTGGGTCCGAGGACCATGCAGTGCCTTGGTTCTGTCCAGTACCTAGTTTTCCATCTATTTTGTCTATATATCCATAGCCGTTTTAACACTCGCCGCGTTTTACAATAAGCATTAAATAATTACAATTTTCAAGCAGAATAATAATAATAATAAATGCTGAAGTTGGTAGAGGATAAGACCTTGCCGTGTTTTGCCTCTTCGTTTGGTGGGATTCTTCAGATAACGAGGCGTCTTTTGGGTTGTCCGGGTGAGGCGTTCTGACGCTTCGGTGTCTTCCCGTTTAATGAGGCGTCCCCTCATTAATACTGACCACGGATTGATGAGGATCTAACGGTTGGCAAGCCCCTTGGAAATTGGGGCGGCATTATTGTTTCCGGAAATCTCTCCTTGGGATTCATTGCGT
Organism: Quercus glauca; assembly: GCA_023736055.1. Taxonomy (NCBI): domain Eukaryota; kingdom Viridiplantae; phylum Streptophyta; class Magnoliopsida; order Fagales; family Fagaceae; genus Quercus; species Quercus glauca. Next base: position 23,597,183 of record CM043317.1, read on the forward strand.
ATTTGGCCCTCATCAATGTTCCTCCCACTATAAAAGGCGTTCCTAGGGCGAACCTCCCCTTCACACTTGACAAACACTCATTCTGAAACTCCCCAAAAACACATCACCCAAAAATTCTTCAAGGCGCAATCATTCGAGCCCCTTCGCATGAACTGGCCCTGAAAAAGGGCGCTCCAGAGAATGCACAGCCCCCATCAGGAGCCGAGAATGGCATTCCAACTCTGGCCGCCACGCTGGTGTGGAGGTAGGGGAGATCCGAAGATTCTCCTTCTTTTCAACCTAACCGGGGACACAGCCCTCCTTGCCACCTGGAGGAGGATCCGGGTAGAACGTAACCTCCCTCTCTTGGGCATGGGTCGTTGACCCCCCAAGCAGGCTACAGCGGGGGTGGGAGGGAAATCAGGCGGAACCCAGAAGTGGGGCCGCCCTGTGCCGCGACCCCTTCCACCTCCTCTGTAGCTCTTCTTTCCTCAAATCCGTCTTCTCTCTTCTCTTTTTGCTCCTCAACGAGCCTTCTTTTCTATCTTCTGTTCTTCTTTTGTTCCTCTGCCAACTTTCTTTCTTTCTTTTCCTTCTCTCTTCCTTCACTTCTTTTTTAATATTTGTTCTTCATCTCTTCTTTTCTTCATCTCTTCCTCTACTCTCCTTTTCTATCTTCTGTTCTTCTGCCATTGTTGCTCTCCACCCTTTGTTCCTCAGTCAGCTTCGTCATGTGTATGCTTTTGTAGTTAGCTTTAGAACAAGCCCCCTGAGCATTACTTGTAAGAGATGTAGTTTCACTTCATACTTGTAAGAGATGTAGTTTCACTTCATACTTGTAAGAGATGTAGTTTCACTTCATATATGAATAAAAGAAGTAGATTTGTTTCACTTGTTGTCTTTCTTTTTCTTTCTTTTTCGCATATTCTTGTTCTTGTAATTGTTGACTTCTGAATCATTGTTGTTGCAGTAGATTGTACTGTTTTTTTTTTTTTGTATATTATTTCTGAAAGTGCTGCTCTTAATTTCTTTACATCGACCATCGCACTTGCCAGCGCACAAATCCTTCCCACAGACGGCGCCAATTGTAGGGACTCAAAATGTGATGGACCCATAACAATAAAATTTATAGAGAAGTGGGTTTAAGGGTTTGGCCTCACCGAAGTGTACCATGGCTGGTGTAAAGTTTATAACCATAATAAAGGATGATCTGAACTTCCTAGGAATATCCGGAATTTGGCTAAGTGTTTGCGTATTTATTTGTCCTCGGCTCAGGCCGAGGATAAATATTTCTTTTGAACTTCTCTCCTTTTTTCTTTTTTTTTTTTCTGGTTTGCTGGGAGGCCTCTTAGATATATAGTCCCTTTCCTTTTAATCTTCACCGTCCATTTGTCAATTATCTGGTCTCTCTGTATAAGGGTCTGTCCCATCGTCTGTAATTAGCAGGCTTTATGTTAGTTCTTAGCCGTCTTTGCAGACTTTCTATTAGTTGTAGTAATCGAGGCAATTGGGCTTGCTGGTCATATCACCATTAAAATGGTCAGAATGTTGGTGGGATATTTTCCCTTAAGTGAAGTCGGTGCGCCGAGGACAGGTCATCCTCGGCGCGGGCCTTTGGATGTTCTGGGTTCTTTCCCATTGTCCTCGGCCTCAGCACCATCCTCGGCGCGGGCCTTGGGCCGCATGTAGTGGGCCAGCGTAGTGAGCGCGATAGGGCCCCACAGTAATATATATAGCCAAACGATGATGGGCAAAGTGGGAAAGTTTAGCTAACGATAGCCACAAAAATGTCGTACTTTGATTTGAATTGGGAAGACTGGAATCTCTGTAGTTGATGAAAGCAATGGTGGGAGGAAGAAGAAGCTAGACACTGAGTGGAAGTGACAGACTGAGTTTGAGAGGAATTGAGAATATCACGTGAGGGACTTTTAATTGGATGTTTTAAGAGACTTGGGCAATTCTGTCTTTTAATTGGATGCAATGCACTCAAAAGTCATGTGACTTGCACGTGAGCCTAATTTCCATCAAAGTTAACAGGTAAGTTAACGGTAGGGTGCAAAGTGTGCAAGAGATTATAGTTTATGGTGGTAAGTGTGCATTCGCATAGTTTAAGGTGGTAAGTGTAACATGAGGTATAGTTTAAGGTGATAAAATGTAATTTTTCTTTAACTTTTTGTCTCTCACTATGCAAATAAACTACCAAAAAAAAATAATTATTAAGGTTATGTATTTGTATGAGATAGAAATTAAATATTTTCCTTTGTACCCAAACAGTAAGGGAGCCCTAAGTACACTATGACAATTAACAAGTACCTAGTCCGACACTTGTCATACGACAATAGGGGTAAGTAGATTTCAATCTAATCTAGGGACTGAATATTGACTTGCAGTGAAAGTGATACAGATACATATATTTTTCCAAGGCACCAAAAGCATGAAGTTTTATTTTTTTGGCTGATTGACCAAAAGCATGAAGTTGTGCTTTGGATTAAGGTTGCATTTAGAATTAGAGTTTAAAGTCAACTTATTCTATTATTTAACTTATTTTTACTACTATTTATGGGTTTTACTATACTTTTTGATACTATTCATAAATTTTACTGTACTATTTCAGCTAGTTTTTAACTTTATCTATAGTACTTTCAGTAAAAAAAGTTTTCAGTTTTAGCTAAATAATCTATTCCCAAACGAACCTAGGGAATCCACTGATAATAGGGTACTCTGACACTAATTTTAAGGAGATGCAGATGACAAAGTTATAGGTTCTCTTCTTCTTTTTTCCCGATTTTTCTCATAGGATTTTTTCTAATGCCTTTTAAGATTTGAAGATAAAAGCTTGCGATCTTAAAACTCACATCCCTGAAGGCCTTAGAGTGAATAAATTTTTTGTTAATAAATAGGGAAACCTACTCAAAAGAAATGAGACATTTTTTGTCTATCAATACTCTTTTTCTTTTTTTCTTTTTTCCTTTTTTTTTTTGGGATAGGATTACTCTATTGAAATTCCGTCAGAATAACACTCAAAGAACCCCATACCCATGAAATTGCTAGAGTAAAATACTTGTTTCTCACACAAAACATCTTCTGTCTAACAAGAAATCATCAAAAAAAGCATTGAACTTTGTTCATTAAAAAAAAAAAAAAAAAAACGTGATAGTTTTTTATTTTATTTGTAGTCTAGGATTTAATCTTGATATCATGCATTATAAAATATTAAAATGTTCATTCATATAGGTACATGTTATTTTGCATTAGATTAGGGATTCACATGAGATAAATTCATGTGCTTGGAATGCTAACCTAGATTATGATGAACTATGATATCATTCCATTGGTAGAATTTCATGGCATGCTTGATTAGATTTTAGTATCAGTGGATTTCAGGGATTTTTAGATGCTTTTATTGGAGATGTGAACATCTTTATTTCATTAAAAAAAAAAAAATCCTCTAAATTTCACATAAAATTTTATTTTTACTTAAGAATTGAAATTCAAACATCTAGCCATTAGTTCACATCACATTAAATAAGAAGAAAATAGTCCGAATTGGGTAAGGATAGGGTGTAAAACCCATGTTTTACACTATATAATAAAATATTGTCACATCAACTTTTTACTTAAAAGTTAAAACTTAATATATCCTATCACACTTAATAACATCTTAATAAACTCCCAGTTGGGTTTTCCTCAAAAAAAAAAAAAAAAAAAAAAAACTCCCAGTTGGGTTGGATTTTTAAATGAGTATTAAAATTGATTGGGTGTGGTTGCGCCTATTTTTTAATATGTGATATGATAAAGTAACATGTTGGGATTTGAAGGTACAAAACTTGAGTTTTACACCACATTTTTATAAAATTTAATCTCACAAAAAAAAACCCAATGATAAGCATATGAAGCAAATAATATCAACACTCAATATCCAGGACAAATTCCCGGGATGTTTGTATTTATGGAAATGAATTCTTTCTTATCTACACATCATGGAGCTCAATAACTCAAAAAGAAATTATTGAAAATTTGAAAGTTCTAATGAAAAAAAAAACAATTTGATCAACTTGAAAATCGAATATTATTATCAACAATATATTAGTATATATGGCAACCTATAATTATAACGTCAACTTAAATTACAAAGAAATTTTCTCCAAAAACGTTTTATATTAAAAAGAAGAGAGAGAAAATAATTAAAAAATAAATTTTAATATTTTGATGAATATAACAAACGTAATAGTTATGTCAAGCACAACTTTTTTTTTTCTTGGGTGGGGTACAATGAAGGCTTTTAGGTCTATGGTATACAATCAAGGGTGATTTTATTCTGTCCATGCCTCCATGGCTTTAAAACCTTTGAAGTTTACATACATCTCCCTTAAATTTTAAATCATTTTAATGATGTTTTTGAGAAGGTAATTTACAAGAAATTATTCACTCCTCCTAGCGGACCATCTCAGCAATGCCTAGTAGTCCTAGTAATCATTTGTCCTCCCATCTAATAAAATTTTGGCATGTGTTATATTTTTTTGATTTATATTCTAGTCACCAAGTAGCCATAAAAATAAAATTTAAAAATAAATTTCAATAATAATAATAACAAAAACAACAACAACAACTAGCCTCATCACACGCGCTTCATATGTGCAATAAGTCTCTTTTTTTTTTGTAAGTTTTTTTAAAAAAAAAAAAAAAATTATAGGAACTTGGGTAGGTTTTAATTTTTTAATTTTATTTTATATTATTATAGGAACATAGGGGTAGTTTTGGTTGTGTACATGGGGTAGTGGGAAGTTTTATTAGAACATGGGTAGGATTTTTAATTTTTTAATTTTTTTTATCAATTTACAATTTTAACTCATTTTTATGTTTTGGGAATAAGGATAAGTTAATTAACTTTGGGGTACTTTTGAAATAAAAAAAGACAATAACTACCTTTTTGAATCCTCTTAATATAGAGATAATAATAGTAATAATAACCCTTGCCCTTCACTTTCACTCTCATTGCCAATCACTCCACCACCCCCCATCATCCTCAACACCAGTGCATAGTGATGAAGATTACTTCAAACTGCTCCTATACCCTTAGGCTGTGAAATATGAAATTAGAGAAAGAAGGTTACGATAAAACAATAACTGTCAAATTTGAAGACTTTGCCTTTATAAGAGAAAAGGTTTCTAAATTGGTATGATACATTGAATGGAAAAAGATGGTATTTTATTGATTTATTTATTATTTTTAAGTAATTTAATTATAGATGTACCGGAGTTATGAACTTTTATTTTGTGCACAGTGGTGAAAAAAAGGGTCTCCGTCTCTGCAAAAGAAGAATTGAATTGAAAGAGTTTTGTTTAAGAGGGTAAATAGTCTTCTACTTACATTTCGAGACTAATAAGAACTGCAATGCAGAGGTCGATTGCAGATCAATAACTTAGGTTACATGACCAATTTGATGTAACAACCATCATTGCTGGCATCGGTATTAGGGATGATGATGGTGGTGGAGCGATTGACAATGACAGTTAAGGAGAAGGGCAAGGGTTTTTTTTTTCTTGCAAGGATTTGCTGCATACAAGGTTACAGAAATCCTGCATACTGGTATATGTGTAAAAAAATTTGGAATGGCACCTATCAAGGGTCGTGTGCAACGTACACATGACCAATTTAATGAGAAACTTTTGTTAACAAATGTCTTCTCTCTCTTAGTCTCTCTCTTCATCCTCCTTACTCATCAAAAACCCAGCCCCTTAACCCATGAGGGGCTGGGTTACTGAGGAGCGAGGAGGAAGAGGAGGAGGAAGAGAAAGAAGGGTGTGTTGATGATAGTTTTTGAAGAGAAAGAGATTTATATTTTTATTTGGTTTTTGTTGTGGGTGTGAGAGAGCGAGAAACATTTGTTAAAGAAATTTTTCATTAAATTGGTCATGTGCATCGCACTTGACCCCGACATGAGCCACTTTAGTTGTTTTACACATATACTAGTATGCAGGATTTGCCAGTACCTTGTATGAAGCAAATCATTGCCCTTTTTTTTTTTTTTACTAAGCTGGTGACTAGGATATGACTTAATAATATATAAAACATGGCAAAATTTTGTTAGATGGAAGGACCGCTAGGCATTGTGATCCTTCGAGAGGAGTGAATAATTTCTTGTAACTTACATGGTCAATTCAAATGGAAATTGAAGTCAACGTAAGAATCACATTAGGTAACTAATGGTCAAATAGGCATTCAATACTGTTAAAAAAATAAACAAGAGCTCAACAAAATTAATTAAAGGAGTGCATCCATTTTTTTAGGATCATCTATAATGTATGATATATATAAATTTGAAGATGTTTTGTTTTCAGTTGACTTCATGATATTTTGCCACATAAATTTTTAAGGCCTCATATACTACCGGTCAATGTTCTAAACACACACACACACACAAAATAAATGAGTTTAAATTCTATTTTTATATATAAACCCTCTATTAGAATCTTGACATGTTATGAGTCTTGTACCTCAGCTAGCACATACTGGTAATTCCAATGAAGATATCCAAAGTTTAAATCTCACCTCATCCCTAACTGTCAAATTGTCCAAAAAAAAAAAATCTTGACACATCATATTTGCTTTAAATATTAGAACACACAGTTCCATTAGGCATTTACAACCACAACCACAATAAATGCCTGTTAATAAATACCATAATTAAAAATTTTAAAGTTTCATATAAAAACCCAATCATAATAAATATCTTTTAATAACTATCATAATTATCAAACTTCATATTTAATATTTCATAAAAATAATCATAATTTATGTGTATTAATAACTATCAAAATTATCAAATACATATTTATTTACAAAATAAAAGAGAGAGAAAATAATTTTTTAGATAAAATCATTTTTTCCCCTAAAAAAAAGATAAAATCATTTTTTAATAAAATTTTCTAACTAGTTATAATTATTAACAAAACTAAATTTAATTGAATTGCATACCCACTCATTAGGTTAATGTGCCCAGATTTCCTTCCAAATATATCATTTTTTTTCTTTATCATTTTAGGCTTGTAATTTATAGAATTAAGGCGTTATATATGCAGTGAGTAGAAGCCTTTCGGAAGTAATTCCTATTTCTCTAAAAAGAAAAGAACTTTAGGTTGACCTTATGATATACATCAATGTTTATATATATATATATATATATATATATATAGATATAGATATAGATATAATAATAATAATAAATAGATAGTTCTATTCACACAAAACCATAATAAATGCCTACTAATGATGATCATAATTATATATTTAACAATTCCATATAAAAACACAATCATAATAAATATCTATTAATAACTATCATAATTATCAAACTTCATATATAATATTTGGAAAATGCTAAAACCACAAACTATTTTACAAATTTTTTTTCAAACCACTAATGTGTTGAGTGATTATTGGTAAGTAAAAATGTGATGTTAGTGGTAGACCTAGATGTGAACTATTAAGAATTTATCACATCAATAATTTGTAAAAATATTATAAAATAGTTTGTACTTTAGCATTACTTATAATATTTCACATACAAATAAAATTGTATTTAATGTCTATTAATAACTAATTCATATTTATATACAAAATAAAAGAGGGAGAAAATAATTTTTTAGAAAAAAAATCATATTTTATTAAACTTTTTTGTACACTACACACTAACTAATTATAATTATTAAAAGAAATGAATCCAATTGAATAGCATTTCACCCACAAGGTTGATGTGCTCAATGCTCATCTTCTCAAAAAAAAAAAAAAAAAAACAAAACAAAACAAAAAAAACAAAAAACAAAAAAAAAAAAAAACAAAAACAAAAAAACAAAAAAAAAAAAGATTGATGTGATCAAATTTCCATCCAAATTTATCATTTTATTTTCTTTGACTTTTTTTAGCCCGTAATTTACTGAATTAATGCATTATAAATACAAGGAGCAGAGACATTTCTCTAAAAAGATTAGTTCAACATAATTTATCAAATGAGTGAATTAGTCTTTGGAGGTCATTATTATAGTTATTGACAATTTTTTTTTTTTGAGATATATTGAATTCTACTCTAATGTAATATAAGTAAATCAAGAAAAATTGAATTTAGGGAAAAAAAGAGTTCGATTCAATATGGGATTAGCCAAACTATGTAAATCCCAAACTCTTTAAAGCAAAATATCAGGTTTAACAAATAAAAATCTGATAATCCATTCAAGCAAATGTTGAAACTGTTAAGGACATATTTTATGGAATTGGCTAATTCTTTGACAAAATGCACTTACTTGTAATTGGGTAGATTTATGATGGGTTTAGTACTTAAAAAAAAAAGAGTTTAAGTCAAGTATTAAAGTCATGAAGATTGGACTAAGAAACATGAAGAACCTGAATTTGTCGAGATCTACAAAATCAAAATTTCCTGATAGCCCTAGCTGACATGTATGTATAGGGTTTCTTTTCTCGTAACCCTTGACATATATAAGGCTAATTTTAAAGGCCGCTATACATGGAGAACACATGCAGAAAGTGATCTAGTACCTTATTATCTCTGTAAGAAGTTACTGCGTCTTTTGCGCCTTAAGGTTTTGTAACCAAATACTTCTTGATCTTCATTATTGATGAAATGAAGAGTTTTGCAGCCAACAACCTTCTTCAAGTTGTTGGAGTTAGTCATATACTGTGATCCATGCAAAAGGGTGGCGTTCATATATTGAAGTATTTAGAGGTTCTGAAGCGGTAGAAGGTTTCTGCTGTAAGTTCATCTACGAGGACTGTAGAGTATAGGGACAAATGTTTTGTACTAAATTTGAAACTTCTCTTTACTATAGTGAATTACTTTTCAGGAATGTTTCCCCCCAGATTTTTTACTGTGAAACTAGTTTATTTCATTAGTTTTCTTGGATCATCATATATTGTCTTTTTTACTATTCCACTATGCATAATATTAACATGATATTGATGTTTGTTTGTTTTAACAAGGTTTATTAATAATAAATCTAATTAACAACTTGAGTTTAAAACTTGTTAATTCTATCAACCGGGGTCTAAATTTCCCAACAGAAACACCACATAAATATTTAATAAACTTAGACTTGAATATAGTTAAATATAATAAAAATATGAAACTCCATATGCTGAAGATTCTCTTGTTGAAATATTTGACTGAAATTTGGCTTCAATCAAATGAAGTTAGATTTGCACAACTCATATCTCATTTAAAATTTTTAGCAACAAGTTTGGGTTTGAAGGATCACTTGCATGAAACCTCCGAGAGTTGCGCCCATACTCACGAAACAGGAGAGTCTTAAAACATATGGATAGTCACATTCTTGCACCCATATCTCTAAAATCCAAGAAATTTTGGGTGCATTTGATTTTATATATATTATTTGTGGATTTCCATAATACTTTTTGTCTGAACTTTATTCCAAATAATTTAAGTTTCAACTTTTTAAAAATAGCAAATTTTAACTTTTTGTCTCACATTATGCAAACAACCTACTTAAAATAATCATTAAGGTTATGTATTTGTATGTGATAGACAAAGAGTAAGGGAACCCTAAGTACAGTATGACAAGTACCTAGTCCAACGCTTGTCATTCGACAATAGGGGTAAGTAGATTTCAATCTAATCTAGCAATTGAATATTGACTTGCAATGAAAGTGATATAAATACATATATTTTTCCAAGGCACCGAAAGCATGAAGTTTTTTTTTTGAATGACCAAAGGCATGAAGTTGTGCTTTGGATTAAGGTTGTGTTTGGGATTAGACTTTAGAGTTTAAAGTCAGCTTATTATATTATTTAGCATATTTTTGCTACTATTCATGGGTCCTACTGTATTTTCTAGTACTATTTATAGGTCTCACTGTATTATTTCAGCTAGCTTTTACAGTACTTTAAATTTTTTTTTTTTTTTTCAGTTTCAGCTAAATAAACTGTTCCCAAACAAACCCTAAGTAATCGAGAGATAATAGAATACTCTAACACTAATTTTAAGGAGATGCAGATGACAAAGTTACAGATTCTCATTTTTATTTCCCAATTTTTCTCATAGGATTTTTTCTAATGCCTTTTAAGATTTGAAGATAAAAGCTTGTGATCTAAAACTCACATCCCTGAAGGCCTTAGAACGTTTAGAATTTTTGTTAATAAATAGGGAAAACTATTCAAAAGAAATGAGACATTCATTGTCTATCAATACTCTCTCTTTTTTTTTTTTTTTTTGGGATAGGATTACTCTATTGAAATTCCATCAGAATAACGCTCAAAAAACCCCATACCCATGAAATTGTTAGAGTAAAATACTTGTTTCTCACCCAAAACATCTTCTATCTAACAAGAAATCATCAAAACAAGCATTGCACTTTATTCATAAAAAAAAGAGAAAAAAAAGTGATTGTTTAATTTGTGTAGTCTAGGATTTAATCTTGATATCATGCATTATAAAATATTAAAATGTTCATTCATATAGGTACATATTATTTTGCATTAGATTACGGATTCACAAGAGATAAATTCATGGGCATGGAATGCTAACCTAGGTTATGATGAACTATGATATCATTCCATGGGTGGAATTTCATGGCATGCTCGATTAGATTTTTGTATCAGTGGAATTCTGGGATTTTTAGATGCTTTAATTGAAGATGTGAACATCTTTATTTCGTTAAAAAAAAAATCCTCTAAATTTCACAAAAAAATTTATTTTTACTTAACAATTGGAATTCCATCATCTAGTCATTAGTTTGCATCACATTAAATAAGAAGAAAATAGTTTGAATTTGGTAAAGATGGGGTGTAAAACCCATGTTTTACACTATCTAATAAGATATTGTCACATCAGCTTTTGACTTAAAACTCAATACATCCTATCACACCTAATAACATTTCAATAAACTCCCAGTTGAGTTGGATTTTCAAGTGGATATTAAAATTGATTGGGTGTGATTATACCTATTTTTTCATATGTAATATGATAATGTGACATGTTGAGATTAGAGGTGTGGGGTCATAGAGCCCAGTGATATATACCCACCTTTTGTACTGCGCCTGAGTCCCATGCCGAGGCCCATAATCGCATAGGAAGAAGACCATGGAGATCATGGCAACCTAGGAAGCCGTGCCGAGGACAACTCTGTCCTCGGCTAGCCAAAGCCAAGGTAGAAAAAAGGTAATTCACCGGCAAAGACAATCTTCCAAAGTACTCCAAAGAAAAAAGATAAGTACATCAAGTAAGCACACTGAAGCATGGTGGTAGAGCAATTCCAGGAAAATTGATTGGGTGTGATTATACCTATTTTTTCATATGTAATATGATAATGTGACATGTTGAGATTAGAGGTGTGGGGTCATAGAGCCCAGTGATATATACCCACCTTTTGTACTGCGCCTGAGTCCCATGCCGAGGCCCATAATCGCATAGGAAGAAGACCATGGAGATCATGGCAACCTAGGAAGCCGTGCCGAGGACAACTCTGTCCTCGGCTAGCCAAAGCCAAGGTAGAAAAAAGGTAATTCACCGGCAAAGACAATCTTCCAAAGTACTCCAAAGAAAAAAGATAAGTACATCAAGTAAGCACACTGAAGCATGGTGGTAGAGCAATTCCAGGAAAAGCTGTTGCCTCCACATTAAATGCTCCACAACTAAGACTCTGGCCGCATTAATGTGGAAATGATATCTAAGTAGTGGCTTTCTAGACAGACAGCTACTACCTAAGAGCTTTGGGAAGGGATTGATGTGATAAAGACCAGTAGCAGCAGATCCAACCTGCACGTGTATGGTGGAAATGAAAGATGAAAGTAGTATATAAGGAAGAAGGAACTCTGAGAAAAGGGGAAGAGAATTTACTAGAAAAAACACTGTAGCCATCTGAACTAACCCTGTAACCATTGTCACTGTTACTCAAGAAATAATAAGTTGAAGCTCCTCGGACCAACTCCTAGGATCAAATTGCTTGCCCAAGTCCGTATTTTTTTTACCTATCCATTCTTTAAATCATCTTCAACTGTTGTTACACTCATCAAAGCTTAGTTCTTTTACCCATTCTCTACAAATTTTATTTTATTGGGCTTGCTGGGCTTGAATTCTCCTTTCCCTTATGAATAGTGTTCAAACCTGGGCCCTACAGGAGGGTACAAAACTTGAATCTTACACCACATCCTTATAAAATTTAATATCACAAGAAAAACCCTAACAATAAGTATTTGAAGCAAATAATATCAACACTTAATATCCTAAGAAAATTCCCGGGATGTTTGTGTTTATGTGAATGAATTCTTTCTTACCTACACATCATGGAGCTCAATAACTCACAAAGAAATTATTGAAAATTTGAAAGTTCTAATGAAAATAAATTTTTTTTTTTTTTGATTAACTTGAAAATTGAATATTATTATCAACAATATATTAGTATATAAGGCAAGCTATAATTATAGCGTCAACCTTAAATTACAAAGAAATTTTCTCCAAAAACATTTTATATTAAAAAGAAAAGAGGAAAAATAATTAGAAAATAAATTTTAATATTTTAATGAATATCTGAAACGTAATAGTTATGTCAAGCACAATTTTTTTTTTCTTGGGTGGGGTACAATGAAGGCTTTTAGTTCTATGGCATACGTACAATCAAGGGTGAATATTCTTTTCTATCCATGCCTCCATGGTTTTAAAACCTTTAAATTTTGCATACATCTCCCTCAAATTTTAAATCATTTTAATGATGTTTTTGAGAAGGTAATTTACAAGTAATTATTCACTCCTCCAAGAGGACCACCTCAGTAATGTGTAGTAGTCCTAGTAATCATTTGTCCTCCCATCTAATAAAAGTATGGCATGTGTTATATTTTTTTAGACCTAGTAATCAACTGTCCTCCCAAGTCCCATCTAATAAAATTATGGCATGTGTATATTTCATTGATTTATATTCTAGTCACCAAGTAGCCATAAAAATAAAATAAAAAAATAATTTTCAATAATAATAACAATAACAATAACAATAACAATAACAACAGCTAGCCTCATCACACTTGCGTGTGCAATAAAGCTCTTTTTTTATTGGTTTTTTTTTTAAAAAAAAATTTTTATATGAACTTGGGGTAGTTGTTTTTGTTTTTTGTTTTTTTTAATAGGAACAGAGGGGTAGTTTTGGTCGTGTACATGGGGTAGTGGGAAGTTTTATAGAACATTGGTAGGTTTTTTATTTATTTTTTTTTATCAATTTACAATTTTAACATCGTTTTTATGTTTTAGGAATAAGGATAAGTTAATTAAGTTAAGGGTATTTTTGAAAAAAAAAAAAAGACAATAACTAACTTTCTAAATCTTCTAAATATATAAAGATAATAATAATAATAATAACCCTTGCCCTTCACTATCACTCTCATTGCCAATCGCTCCACCATCCCCCATCATCCTCAATACCAGTGCATAGTGATGAAGATTACATCAAACCGGTCCTATAACCTTAGGCTGTGAAATATGAAATTAGAGAGAGAAGGTTACAATAAAAAGATAACTGTCAAATTTTAAGACTTTGCCTTTATAAGAGAAAAGGTTTCTAAATGGTAATGGAAATGATGGCATTTTATTGATTTATTTATTATTTTTAAGTAATTTAATAATAGATGTACCGGAGTTATGAACTTTTTTTTTGTGCACAGTAGTAAAAATAATGGTCTTTGTCTCTGCAAAAGAAGAATTGAATTGAAAGAGTTTTGTTTAAGAGGGCAAAAGTCATCTACTTATGTTTTGAGAGTAATAAGAACTGCAATCCAAAGGTCGATTGCAAATCAATAACTTAGGTTACATGACCAATTTGATGTAACATCCATCATTGCCAGCACCGGTATTAGGGATGGTGGTGGTGGAGCGACTGACAATGACAATTACGGAGAAGGGCAAGAGTTTTTTTTTTGAAAGTACTGGTATATGTGTAAAAAATTTAGAATGGCACCTATCAAGGGTCATGTGCGACGTACACATGACCAATTTAATGAGAAACTTTTGTTAACAAACGTCTTCTCTCTCTTAGGCTCTCTCTTCCTCCTCCTTGCTCATAAAAAACCCAACCCCTTAACCCATGAGGGGTTGGGTTTCTGAGGAGCAAGGAGGAAGAGAAGGAGGAAGAGAAAGAAGGGTGTGTTGATGATTGGTTTTCAAGAGAAAGAGATTGTATTTTTATATGGTTTTTTTGTTGGTGAGAGACAGCGAGAAATGGTTTTTAAAGAAATTTTTCATTAAATTGGTCAAGTGCGAGGAGAAATGGTTTTTAAAGAAATTTTTCATTAAATTGGTCATGTGCGTCGCACTTGACCCTAACATGTGCCACTTTAGTTGTTTTACACGTATAGTAGTATGCAAGATTTGCCACTACCTTGTATGAAGCAAATCATTGCCCTTTTTTTTACTAAGTTGGTGACTGGGATATGACTCAATAATATATAAAACATGACACAATTTTTATAGATGGAATGACCACAGGCATTGTGATCTTCCGAGAGGATTGAATAATTTCTTGTAACTTATATGGTCGATTCAAATGGAAATTGAAGTCAATGTAAGAGTCACATTAGGTAACTAATGGTCAAATGGGCATTTAATACTGTTTAAAAAAAAAAAAAAAAAAAAGAGAGTTCAACAAAATCAATTAAAGGAGTGCATCCATTTTTTTAGGATCACTTCATGATATTTTCCCACATAATTTTTTAAGGCCTCATATACTACACATCAATGTTCACACACACACACACAAAATAAATGAGTTTAAATTCTATTTTTTATATATAGACCCTCTATTAGAATCTTGACATGTTATGAGTCTTGTACCTCAGCTAGCACATATTAGACATTCCAACGAAGATATCCAAAGTTCAAATCTCACCTCATCCCTAATTGTCAAATTGTAAAAAAAAAAAAAAAAAACTTGACACGTCATATTTGCTTTAAATAATAGATCAAATAGTTCCATTAGGCATTTACAACCACAACCACAATAAAGGCCTGTTAGTAATTATCATAATTAAAAATTAAATAGTTTCCTATAAAAACCCAATCATAATAAATATCTTTTAATAACTGTCATAATTATCAAACTTTATATGAGAGATGCTACGTCCACAATATTTTTATAACAAATCACAGGTGGTTAGTTGTTATTGGTTCAAATTTGAACCTAGCACTAAGATTACTTTTTTACCCCAACAATAACAACCAGTAACAACTTACCACTTAGGATTTGTTATAAAAAGGTTGTGAAAATGTTGTGGACATATTATTTTTCAACTTCATATTTAATATTTCATAAAAAAAAAAAATCATAATTCATGTGTATTAATAACTATTAGAATTTTCTATTTTCAAAAAAAAAAAATCATAATTATCAAATACATATTTATATACAAAATAAAAAAGAGAGAAAACTATTTTTTAGATAAAATCATTTTTCCTCTCAAAAAAAGAAAGATAAAATCATTTTTTAATAAATTTTTCTAACTAGTTATAATTATTAACAAAACTCATAAGTTTAAAAAAAAGATAATCCAATTGAATTGCATACCCACTCATAAGGTTAACGTGCCCAAATTTCCTTCCAAATATATCATTTTTTTTCTTTGTCATTTTTTGTTTGTAATTTATAGAATTAAGGCATTATATATACGATGAGTAGAGGCCTTTTGGAAGTCATTTGTATTTCTCTAAAAAGAAAAGAACTTTAGGTTGACCTTATGATATTTTGCCATGTAAGTTTTAAGTCCTACTATATTACACATAAATGTTTACACACACACGCATATATATAATAAAATAAAATAGATAGTTCTATTCACACACAATTATAGGCGTAAATACACTTTATGTCCTCACATTTTGGGCTGATTCTCGATTTGGTCTCTAAATTGATTTTACTCCTAGGTTAGTCCCTAATTTTAGAAAATCGATTTTATTTCGGTCCCTGCCGTCAACCTAGAAATAGAAAAATTAGACGTGGCAGACAGAGTGCACTGTTGGCATGTTATATACTAACATGGCTAATAAAATAATAATAATAAAGCCACGTTAGCATGCCACGTTAGCATTTGATTTTAAAAAAAAGCCACGTCAGTATTTTCTAAGTTAAAAAAAATAAAAACAAAATTTATTTTTCAATGTTAATTTAATTAAAAAAAACAAAAATAAAAAAAAATTATTTTTCAGTTTTAAAGATTGAGAAAAAAATTTATTGCAACTTTCTCAAATATTCTTAAACTTTCTTGACAAACAAACACATCACAAAATTTTAAATATATCAATTTTTAGACAAAATTAAAGTTAAAAAAAAAAAAAAAAAAAAAAAAAAAAAAAAAAACCCTCACAAACCCAAAACAAAATCTAGACTCACAAATGATTCATAACTCTCTCAAGCTCTCTCTCTCTCTCTTCAAAAGCAAGTTCAGATCTCTCTCTCTCTAACTCACCCACTCTCTTTTCCTCTCTTACTGGTGGTGGTGGAGTCATCCCACGATGAGGAGATGAAGGAGTAGTGGCAGACCAACATTGAGACTCTCCTTACTGGGCTCATAAACAACGTTGAAGCCAACAGGCTTGGACACCAAGTCGAAGTGAGGCAACTCGTTTGGGATCGGACAAGTCTTCTAGCGAGTTTGATGGGTTCGACTTCAATCGCTGGTGATGGGTAGTTTTTCTCTTAATCTCTGACTTTCTCTCTCTCTTGATTGTTTGATAAGTGGTATGGTGGAGGGTTTGATTGTTTGATCAGTGGAGGTGGTGGTTGGATTTTTTTATGTTTCCGTGGGGGTTGGTTGTTCATTGGTTACGTTTGTTTCATAACAAAATTTCTGGGTTTGGGTGAAAATTTATGGGTTTGATCGTTGGAAGTGGTGGTTGGGTTTGTGTTTATGTTTGTTTGTTAAATGTGAGTTATTTTGGTGTTTGGTTTGAAAGAAAATCCTGATTTTCTGGGGAAAATGTTGATGATTGTTCAAGGAAAATTTATGAGGTTGGTTGGGTTTGTTGTTATTGTGAGCCGAATTGACTGGGTTTGTGTGTGTATGTTTGTTTCATAAAAAAAATTTTGGTTTTGGGTGGAAAGAAAATGTTGTGATGAAAATCTTAGGCATTGTCTTTTTAGATGTGAATTTAATAGTGTTTGGTTTGAAAAAAAATTTCTGGGAAAGATGTTAAATGCCCAAATCTATTTTGTGTTCTTGAGTTGTTGTGACTTGGGTTTATATTTTTGTGTATTCATTTTCAAATAGGAATCTATGTATTTTTATGTTTTTAATTTTGTTTTTATGTTTTTTTTTTTTTTAATTTTGTTAAAATTGATAATTTTTTTTTTTTAAAATCAGATGCTGATGTGGCATGCTAATGTGGCTTTTTTATTATTATTTTATTAGCCACGTCAGCATATAACACGCCAACAGTGCACTTCGTCTGCCACGTCTGATTTTTTTATTACTAGATTGATGGCAGGAACTAAAATAGAATTGATTTTCTAAAATCAGAGACTGACCTAGGAGCAAAATCAATTTAGGTACCAAATCGAGAATCAGCCCAAAATGTAGAGACGAAAAGTGTTTTTACGCCCACAACCATAATAAATGCCTACTAATGATGATCATAATTAAACTTAATAGTTCCAAATAAAAACACAATCATAATAAATATCTATTAATAACTTTCATAATTATCAAACTTCATATATAATATTTGGAAAATGCTAAAACCACAAATAATTTTACTATTATTTTTTTCAAACTAATGATCTGGTGGATAATTATTGATAAGTAAAAATATGATGTTATTGCTAAACCTAGATGAGAATTATTAAGAGAACTATTAAGAATTTGTCATATCAACAATTTATAAAAATATTGTAAAATAATTTGTACTTATAGCATTACTCATAATATTTCACATACGAATAAAATTATATTTAATGTCTATTAATAACTAATTCATATTTATATACAATAAAAGATAGGGACGAAAATATATTTTTTTTAAGAAAAAATCATATTTTATTAATTTTTTTTGTACATTGCACATGTTGCTAAATAATTATAATTTAAAAAATGAATCCAATTAAATAGCATTTCACCCACAAGGTTGATGTGCTCAATGCTCATCTTTTCCCAAAAAAAACAAAAAAAAAAAAAAAAAAACAAAAAAACAAAAAACAAAAAACAAAAACAAAACAAAGACAATAACAATAACAAAAAGGTTGATGTGATCAAATTTCCATCCAATTTTATAATTTTATTTTCTTTGACTTTTTCTAGCCTGTAATTTATAAAATTAATGCATTATAAATACAAGGAGCAGAGACATTTGGAAATCATTCATATTTCTCTAAAAAGCAAGTTCAACAACATTTATCAAATGAGTGAATTAGTCTTTGGAGGTTCGACTGATCGAAATTAAGGTTCGACTGATCGAAAATCGCAGTCAGGATTTTTCTGCAAAATTCTATGTCACTCTAAACACTATAAAAACATTTAGGGTTTTAAGTGAAACACTTCTTGGTATAAAAGGATAACCCTAACTACGTTTTAAAGGTTCTTGGAAGTCTTGTGAACTCCTGCGAAATTTGAGAGGTTTTATATCTTCTAACTCAACAAGTATCTGCCGAATCAAGAGATCTATAATCAAGAACTGGTGGAATCAAGTTGCTGCTACAAGATCAACAACGACTGGTGATCTGAAAGCTTTGAGTGAGATCTCTAAGTCATAAGTGTGGGAGCTTGTGTTCAACAAATCCAAGAGAGAAGAGTCCGTGGAGTCGGAGCTGCACATGGTCGTGTTAGTAAGTTCTACTGGAGGTAGCATTAGGTTTAGGAGTTAAATATTTTGTAAACTTCAATTCTTTTTGGTGGATTTGTTTACCTTGAGAATTACTAGGTCAAATCCTCCCCAGATTTTTACCTTGAAACTGTTGGTTTCATTGGTTTTCCTAGGTAATCATATAATTGTCTTATTTATTTTTCCACATTGGGTGATATGATTTATTACTATTTAACCTAGATCTCAAAATTAACCTAAGTAACTACTAGACTAATTCATCAGGATAAACAACCTATTTTTAAGGGGTCTAAACAAACAAATAGATATGCCCAAACTCACGAAAACAAGAGAATCTTAAAACACAAGAATAGTCACATTCTTGCACTGTTGCACCGATATCTAAAAAAAAAAAAACCTAGAAATTTTGGGTGCATTTGATTATAAGTTAACTTATAGTTTATTTTATGTACTGCTTGTGTTTATGGAAATATATACTTTCTTACCTGCATATCATGGAGCTCAATAACTCACTACGAAATTATTGAAAAATTGAAAGTTCTAATAAAAATAAAAATAAAAACTATTTCAACTTGAAAATTGAATATTATTATCAACTTGATACATTGAAGGGAAAAGATGGTATTTTATTCATTATTTTTAAGTAATTTAATAATAGAAGTACTATAGTTATGAACTTTTATTTTGTGCACAATGGTAAAAATAGTGGTATCCATCTCTGCAAAAGAAGAATTGAATTAAAATAGTTTTTTTTTTTTTTTTTTTTTAAAAGGGTAAATAGTCATCTACTTATTTTTTGAGACTAATAAGAACTGCAGTCCAAAGGTCGATTGCAAATCAATTACTTATGTTGCATGACAAGTTTGACGTAACCTCCATCATTGCCGGCACCACTATTAGGGATGACGGTGGTGGTGGAGTGACTGGAAATGATAATTAAGGTGAAGGGCAAGGGTCTTTTGTTTTTTGTTTTTTTGTTTTTTTTTTGGGTAAGGATTTGTTGCATACAAGGTTGTAGCAAATTCTGCATACTAGTATATGTGTAAGAATTTAGAATGGCACCTATCAAGGGTCATGTGCAACGCACACATGACCAATTTAATGATAAACTTTTGTGAACAAATGTCTTCTCTCTCTTTCTCTCACTTCCTCCTTGCTCCCCAGAAACCCAGCCCCTTAACTCATCAAAAAACCACCACCTCTACAAATCTCTCTCTCTCTCTCTGAGATTTGTAGTGGTGGTGGTTTTTTTGGATGGGTCAAGGGGCTAGGTTGCAGAGGAGAGAGGTGGTGGAGGAGAAAGAGAAAGAAGAGTGTGTTGATGGTGGGTTTTGAAGAGAGAGATATTTGTATTTTTATTTGGTTTTTGTCGTGGGTGTGAGAGAGCAAGAAACGTTTGTTAATAAAAGAAATTTTTCATTACATTGGTAATGTGCATCACACATGATCCCAACATGTGCCACTCTTGTGTTTTTTACACATATACTAGTATGCAGGATCTACTGCAACCTTGTACGAAACAAATCCTTGCCCTTTATTTTACTAAGTTGGTGACTAGGATATGACTCAATAAATATAAAACATGGCACAATTTTATTCTATGGGAGGACCACTAGGAATTGTTTAGGTGGTCTTTTGAGACGAGTGAATAATTTCTTGTAACATACATGGTCAATTCAAATGGAAATCGGAGTCAATGCAAGAATCACATTAGGCAACTAATGGTCAAATGGGCGTTCAATACTATTTAAAAAAAAAAAAAAAAAACAAGAGTTTAACAAAAATATTTCAATTAAAGGAGTGCATCCATTTTTTTAGGATTATGGTGAGCCTTTTGTGTTATTGGGCTTTGGTCTCTCCTGCTGCACTGCAACCTGTAGATTTGAGGTAAGGGAGTTGGGGCTGGCCTAAATAAAACTCACTTTAGGCCAGTTTGTGCACAAGTCGAGCCATCTTGATATGGACGCGTCCTGGCAGAAGGATTAAGTGTACGACATGCCCACAACAGAAACAGCTGTTACAGATGTTATAGCAAGTAGGACTGTGCAAACCCATACTGGAGCCGACAAGACTGACCAGCACAGACGTAGCTGCACCGCTGGTGGGACCGACTGACTGAGCCGAGGCCAGCTAGCGGAGGGCGAAAGGCAATTCGATGCCGGTGCGGTGAAGCCAACGGAATTGAAACCCTGAAACCAAAATCTCCCGAACCGACCGATATATATATATATATATATATATATATATATATATAACGGCATGTTTACTGTAACAAGTAGCAACGGCTTTTTTTTTTTTTTTAAACACTAAATGTTGTCGTTTTGTGCTAGGTCAAGCGGGCCTACTATATATTCTTTCTTTTCCTCCTCTCACCTAACTCTTCTCTCTCGCCTCACTGTTCTCAATTCTCACTGTCTCACTCTCAGTGTCTCACCGTTCACTAGACAACAAACACCACATTAGGTAAGTGATTATAATAATAATTTTTTTTATGGGTAATCATAGAAATGGTTTATGGCTTTGTGTTAGTCTGTAGAGAAATCCAAAGCATAAAGTTTGATTGTTTTGACTTTTTAACTGTGTTAGACTGTTAGTGAACTTAGTGTGTTTGGTACTTTGGTTGCTAATGATATAAAGCAGAAAAGGGGATGGTTTTAGGATTTGCTTCTATCTTTGTATTGAAGATGAAAACAATGCTATAATATGTTTCACATGATGCTGTTGAAAAGGAATTTTTTTTTTTTTAGGGTGTTGTTTCTCTTTCACCTCTCGCCCTTAACTTAAGTTCTTGAGCTATCTAAAAATGTGAATATTTTTCTAAGACTCTAAGTCCATTTCAACTTCAATTGTTACTTTGTTAGAGTTTAATTGAGTAGTAACGAAATTTTTTTTTTAAAGATACTTGGCTTCAACTGTTACTCTGTTGGACATTTTGTTTGGATGAACTATTGTACATTGAACAGGTTAATTGCTAAAAAATTAGAGTTTGACTTTGATAGCTTAATAAATAAATAAAAGTTTGTATTTGCTTGAAGTCTTGAATAGGTTGGTGTATTGATATTTGGCTTGAAAGTTTTTTTTTTTTTTTTTTTTTTTTTAACCTACTAAACTGATTAAACCGACCACAAAAAACCACACTGCAATAGGTCGGAAAACCGACCCTAGGCGGTGTGCATCAATTCCAATTATGAGAAAACCGATCTCTATCAATTCGGTGATAAGTTTAGAAAAAAACCGCACCAACTGAACCGCACACACCCCTAATAGCAGGAATACAATACGGTAGAAAAAAAAAAGATATTAAACAAATAACATTGACACTTAAATAAGGGGAAATGGCTTGATAAAGTTACGGCAGGATAATACAACAGTAAAATAACACTGTAGCAGACAATTTAATAACTATAAACTATTCACCCAGCAAGCATAAAAGAAAAACTTGTCTCCCAGAAAAGTAAGCTTAGCTTCTCAGCATATGGAAATCCAAAAAGGGAACTGATCCCTAATATGAGTAACCTTAAAGAAGGCTTCTGCCACAGAAGTTATGCACTTTGGAAAAATGACCTAAATGGGTTTGTCAATAAGGAGAGAAATGGGTAGTCTATTGATGCATGCCTCTATTCCTATCACTCTTGATTTTCTGATTTTTGTATTTACTTTTCCCTTTCTCTCTCTTTCTTTCTTGTTCTACCTTTTCTTCCTTCGTTCCCCTTCTTTTTCTTCTTGTCCCCTTTACTATTCACAACTACCGCTTTTTATACTTTCTGTCATTGTAGGATTTACCATTTTTACCCCTTAACTGCTTTTGGCTCCTTTTTGGGTGTTCTTCTGAGACTAACCACTGGCTTGCTGGCTGCTCAGCCACTACCATTACTCTGAATGTGTTGGTTGCACCACTTCCCATTTCCAGACAAAATTACTTGTCTTGTTTCTTACCTCTCTCTGTTTTTCACTACTCTCATCTAGATAAGGATCAAGCCTCTCCATTACCTACCTCTATGGCATGCATCAAGTGGTATCAACCCATATTTACCTATTTTGGATGAGATGTCATCCCAGCAGGACATCTTTTCCCAAAAAATTATAAGCGGGAACCCCAAAATAGACCCCCTCTTTCTCTCCACCGCCAGACCACACCCTCTGAATACCTTGACCCGTGGCCCACTTCTCATGTATTGGCTGGGTACAAGTAGGTGGTGTCTTGGCCCTTTATGTATGCTCCACTTTGCCTAAATTTGTTTCTTACTGGCCTTCACACCATTTTTGTTGCCTCCATGTTTGTTTTATTCTGTTGTATGTCCTGGTTGGTGTTTATCTCTTGTGGCGTGAAGGATGTGTGGGCTTTTGGGCTCATGTTCCTTGCCTTTCATCCTTTCCTTGGACTAGGCATTACCTGGGTGAAGGCCCTCATCTTCCTGCTGAGCCCATGTTTTTTTCTTTCCTGAGTCCGTGGGCCTCTTGACTGTTGATCCTACCATATCACTTCATCGTGTTTGCTATAGATTTACCTCTCTTTTTATTTCTTGTTACCCTGTGGGCTTATAGGCTGATGCTCCTGCCGTGCTAGCCCACTTCTTTATCAATCTTTTGCTCAGGGCTTCTTTGGCCCACTTTCTACATCTTTACCTCTTTTGGGCCTATTGGCCAACATTCCTGCTATGTTAGCCCATTTCATTATTTCATTCCTTGGGCTTCCTTGGCCTATTTACTTCTTCTTTACCTCTTTTACTCAATGGGCTTTTTGTTAGATCCTTTAGGCTTCCTCGGCCCAATTACCACATCCTTACCTCTTTTTTCTTTTCTGGCTTATTGGCCTTTAAGCCAACCCAATAATTTTACTAATTCATTTCCTGGGCTTCCCCGGCCCATTTACTTCCTCTTTACCTCTTATTATTCTCATGAGCTTACTGCTTCATTACTTGGGCTTCCTTGTCTCATTTACTCAATTTTTACCTCTTTTTATTCTTGTGGGTCTACGAGCCATCAATCCTGCTATTTTAGCCTATTAGGCTTGCTTCCTTATTCCCTTACTATTTTCCCTTTCCCACATTTTCTATATTATTGGGCATCTTCTGCTGTTGGGCCCTTTGTCAAATGTGGGCATCAACAAGGATCATCTATAATGTATAATATATATAAATTCCAAGATGGTTTGTTATCGGTTGACTCCATGATATTTTGCCACATAAATTTTTAAGGTTTCTTATATTACACATCAATGTTCTAACACACACGCACGCGCGCACACACACTAAATGAGTTTAAATTCTATTTTTATTTTTAAATCCTCTACTACAATCTTGACATGCTATGAGCCTTGTACCTTAGCTAGCAGTTACTGGTAATTCAAACAAAGATATCCAAAGTTCAAATCTCACCTCAACCCTAACTATCAAATTGTCCCCAAAAAAATCTTGACACATCATATTTTCTTTAAATAATAAAATAAATTGTTCCATTAGGCATTTACAACCACAACCACAATAAATACCTATTAACAATTACCATAATTAAAATTTTAATAGTTTCATATAAAAAAACAATCATAATAAATATCATTTAATAACTATCATAATTATCAAACTTTGTATTTAATATTTCATATACAAAAACAATCATAATTCATGTGTATTAGTAACTATTAGAATTATCAAATACATATTTATATACAAAATAAAAGAGAGAGAAAATAATTTTTTTAGATAAAATCATATTTTATTATATTTTTTTGTTCATTGCACGGGTTTTTGACTAGTTATTAAAAATATATCCAATTGAATTGCATACCCACTCACAAGGTTAGTGTGCTCAAATTTCCTTCCAAATATATCATTTTTCTTTGCAGTTTTTGGATTGTAATTTATAGAATTAAGGCATTATAGATACATTGAGTAGAGACCTTTTGGAAGTCATTTGTATTTCCCTAAAAAGAAAAGAACTTTAGGTTGACCTTATGATAAATGCCACATAAGTTTTGAGTCCTACAATATTACACGTCAATGTTCATATATATATATATATATATATAATAGATAGTTCTATTCACATACAACCATAATAAATATCTATTAATAATTATCATAATTATTAAACTTCATATATAATATTTCACATACAAATAAAATCATATTTAACGTCTATTAATAACTAATTCATATTTACATACAAATTAAAAGAGGGAGAAAATATATATTTTTTAGATAAAATCATAATTTATTAAATTTTCTTGTACATTGCACATGTTGCTAATTAGTTATAATTATATATTAATAATAATAAAAAAAAAAGTTTTACTACAATTCTAGTTAATATGTTTCTATAGGATGTGAATTTTGAAAAATCCACCATTAGAAATCATTTTTTTTTTCTATCCTTCATACTTGCAAAATTTCCAGAAGATCAAATATCAATAGCTATGTCATCAATCAAATAGTTAAATTTCAAGTTTTTTTAGTTTAAAATTATACATAAAAAATAAGTTTATAAACTGAATAGTAAATAACATCTAATTGACACAAAGTTTGTCGTGCGTATTAAGAAAATAAATAACATTCAATCCAATAGTTAAATGTTCAAAATATATAGTCATGTTAATTTTTTAAGTAGAAATTGTAGCCATTAGCTACAACCCAGATTTGACAAAAATCTTATTTTTATTATTTTAATGTTTTTTTTACATGTTATTTGATTCTGTTTAGCTCCGTTTTAGGTTAACTGATCATGTTTATATGTTTTCCATGTTTATTTTAGTATTCTTGCCATGTTTGTTTTATTTGATTTGATATTTTTTTTTTCCTTATGTGTTTTATTTAATTGTTATCTTTTCCTTTTCAGTATATTTTTTATTTGTGTTTGATTTGTTTCCTTTTATGTTGTGATGGAATCTTTAGCGTGATGTGTGTCTTATTTCATTTAAGTGCATGATGCATGCTTAGGTTAAGAATTAGGGCTCTCTTAATAAACTCTTTAATTAAATATGGCATAGTAACACATAATGAAGGTTGGCCCATAAGCCGGGTGGTCTTGGGTGCCTAACACCTTCCCAAGTTGTATCCAAACTCTAAACCCATAATCTGGTATACAAACCTATGCATGTAAGTGAGTAGCCCAAAATGTCCAATATGGTTCCTAGACCTAATCTAGGTGGCGACTCCATTTTTCACCCTCCCGGTCCACTCCAAGGCCAAAGCATACTTCCCACAAGAAAACCCACTCATTCATGGGCGCTTGCGCCCACAGGGTCCCATAATACTTTTTATGTCAAATAATTTAAGTTTTAAAAAAATTTTTTTTTTTAGTAAGCAAGGTTTTAACCTTTTGTCTCACGTTATGTTTTTTTAAATTAAATAATAATAAAAAAATAAAAAAATAAGCATTAAGGATGTGTCCTCAGATAAGATAGAAGTTAAAAAATTTCCTTTATACCCAAACACTACACTACGACAAGTACCTAATCCGACGCTTGTCATACGACAATAGGGGTAAGCATATTTTAACCTAATCTAGTGGTAGGATATATATATATATATATATATATATATTGAAAACGAATCATTCATAAAATAATGGGTAAAATATCATTTTCGTCCCTAAACTTTCAAAAGTTCTATTTTCGTCCCTAAACTTTTCCAATCGTACTGATTTTCGTCCCTCCATCTGTTTGGCCTGACGGAGTGCTAACGTGGCCTGACAGAGTGCTAATGTGGCATCTGACTTGGTCAGCACTCCGTCAGACCACGTCAGCACTCAGTTAACGGAAACAGATGGAGGGACGAAAATCAGTACGTTTGGAAAAGTTTAGGGACGAAAATAGAACTTGTGAAAGTTTAGGGACGAAAAACAAACTTTTGTGATAGTTTAGAGACGAAAATGATATTTTACCCTAAAATAATAGCATCTTGATACAAAGCTTCCATAGCTAATGAAGGTAACTCCTCCATCCAATACATATCATCTGAGATATTTCTAGCCTGTTGTGCCAGTACATGTGCAACATTGTTTCCTCTTCTCCTCGTGCAGCAAATGCTCACCCAATGCAAACTAAAGAGCAACTGTTGAATATCGTCCACTAAATTCCCTAGCAATGACTGGTTCTCCACTAGAGATGAGATGGCACCCCTTCAATTACAAGTTCTGAAAACCCTGCATCCATCGCAAATTTAATCGCTATTCTACAAGCTTAACATCTCGGCTTCTTCACTGCTGTGTACTGGTGGACCTTTGGCAAACATGGCTGCCCTTACCTCCGCTTTATCATTCCAAATGATTGCACCAAATCCAGTCCTATTCAAATCCATGAAAAGAGCAGCATCAAAGTTCAGCTTGTAAACCGATTGCAGAGGAGGCTTCCAAACGTCACTGCTTGGCTGCAAAACTGGGTCCGTTGTCAAATGAACTCGTGAATTGCGATAGTCCTCAAGGTAGTTGCTCTACTATTTAGGCAGGTTGGGTCATGGAATTCTCCACCATGAATGACTATTTTGCTGGTTCCATATGATCCATGCCTGAACCAAAATCAGTTCCAATTCTTCCAATGCTAGTCGATCCAAAAAATACTCCAATAGCTGAAGCATATTAGCCTGACCGTGAGAGCTTTTCTACAATTTTTTTATTCTCCCAACCCAAACATCCTAAACAGGAGCATAGTCCCACAATGCAAGAAAGGCCGATTCTGGGCACCTGGTACAGATTGGACAAGCATCATCAGTAATAATCTGTCGCTTGGTTAGGTTCATCTGTGTTGGCAGAATATTATGACACGCTCTCTATCTGAACACCTTGATCTTGTTTGGAATACGAAGCTTCCATAGGGCAGCCCATACCTTTTTACCTGCACAACCACTTGAACATTCAGCTCAATTTGCATCTAGTGATAGAATATTGAAATGCAGTGATAAAAATACATATATTTTTGAGAAGCACCACCATATAGATAATAGGATATTTAACACTAATTTTAAGATGTACAAAATTTCAATGAGAATGTATTTCAATTTGGTGGAATGACAGTTTTTTTTGTTAAGAAAGTGTAAACACCTTATTTTACTTCTATA
Organism: Quercus glauca; assembly: GCA_023736055.1. Classification (NCBI taxonomy): domain Eukaryota; kingdom Viridiplantae; phylum Streptophyta; class Magnoliopsida; order Fagales; family Fagaceae; genus Quercus; species Quercus glauca. The sequence goes on from CM043317.1 coordinate 23,625,034, forward strand.
AAAATTTCCATTTCTAAGAGAAAAAAAAAAGTGAGCTTTAAGGCAAAATTGTCAACTCGGATGAATATAAAAATTTCTCAATTGACTTATAGTTGAACTCTACATCTTAATGGATCATCGTGAAATTTAAGGGCTTAATGGCCTTTTAAAATTTGAAATTAAGGATTTTGACTAAAATGTCGAAGGAGACAATTTATATTGGTCTAAGATCGTTGTTTTAAAACAATGGGCTAATCCCACATTAGAAAATGAGTGTGAATTAAAGAGGTTTAAAGCTTGTGCTGTGTATCCAAGAGTTAGGCACTTTTGGATATACATCACTATCAGTTTCTTTAAGACATTTTCCTCTCTCCTTGTGTGTGTATGTTAAAATACTTAGTATTCTCCACAAAAAAAGAAAAGAAAAAAAAAATAGCATTTATTATGACGAATTTTAGGTGATTAAAAAGACTAGTAAAAACCAACCAAAAGCCTTAATTTTTATTGTTTCAAATAAAAACAACCATGAAGTATTCTTAAATTGTTAAAAAGCAAAACAATTTTTTTTTAAGAATCAAAACAATTATTATTTGTTAGGTTCTAAAGACTTAGGAACGAATGTATTTAGAACTCTAATGTGTAATGTTGGCAAATCATAATCAAAACAGTTGTTAGTCTTGTTTAGACTTGCTCAAAGTGTGTGCGTTGTATGTAAAGTTGGAATCGAGTGGCTGCAGAAGTATTAGTGACTTTCATCTTGGCTCGATCGATCGAAGTTTAGACTCGATCAATCGAATCTCGGGCAGAATGTTTTTTCTGCAGATTTTTCCAACTCAGCCCTAACCTATTAAAATGTGTAGGGTTTTATGTTTTGCCCAAGGTATAAAAGGCAAACCCTAGTCACGTTTTTATGTTGCTCATATTGCTGTTTGTGTGAATTTCTTGTGAGATCTGAGAGGTGCTTGTCTTCACACATGCTTAGGATTATCAAGAAGGAGATTTCTTCAAGAGCTTGATGATCATTCAATTGCTGTCATAAGAGCTTAAAGATACACAAGCGGGTGTGCTTGTACTTGCTGGAGAATCCAAGAAAGAAGGAGTCCGTGGTCTCGGAGCTTGCACGTGGTCGTGTCAGTAAGTTTCTACTAGTGGGTAGCAATAGGATGTTAGTGGTCTAAGTCGCTATTGTAAAACTTTGATTCTTTCATTAGTGGATGCAAGTTTACCTTGAAGATAGTTAGGTTAAATCCTCCATAGGTTTTTTACTGGTTTGGTTTTCCTGGGTCATCATATCTTTATGTTCTTTATATTCCGCACTTTACATTGATATGATTGTTATTGTGTTAACCTAGAACTTGATAATTTGACTAAATAATACTTAGTATTCTCCACACAAAAAAAAAGAAAATAAAAAAAAGAGCATTTATTATGACGAATTTTAGGTGATTAAAAAGACTAGTAAAAACCAACCAAAAGCCTTAATTTTTATTGGTTCAAATAAAAACAAACCACGAAGTATTCTTAAATTGTTAAAAAGCAAAAAAAAAAAAAAAAAAAAAAATTTAAGGATCAAAACAATTATTATTTGTTAAGTTCTAAAGACTTAGGAACGAATGTATTTAGAACTCTAATGTGTAATATTAGCAAACCATGATCAAAACAGTTGTTTGTCTTGTTTAGACTTGCTCAAAGTGTGTGCGTTATATGTAAAATTGGAATCGAGCGGCAGCAGAAGTATTAGTGACTTTCGGCCTGGCTTGATCGATTGAAGTTTAGACTCAATCAATCGAATCTCGAGCAGAATGTTTTTTTTCTGCAGATTTTTCCAACTCAGCCCTAGCCTATTAAAATGTGTAGGGTTTTATGTTTTGCCCAAGATATAAAAGGCAAACCCTAGTCACGTTTTTATGTTGCTCATATTGCTGTTTGTGTGAATTTCTAGTGAGGTCTGAAAGGTGCTTGCTTTCACACATGCTTAGGATTATCAAGAAGGAGATTTCTTCAAGAGCTTGATGATCATTCAGTTGCTGTCATAAGAACTTAAAGATACATAAGTGGGTGTGCTTGTACTTGCTGGAGAATCCAAGAAAGAAGGAGTCCGTGGTCTCGGAGCTTGCACGTGGTCGTGTCAGTAAGTTTCTACTAGTGGGTAGCAATAGGATGTTAGTGGTCTAAGTCGTTATTGTAAAACTTCGATTCTTTCATTAGTGAATTTAGGTTTACCTTGAGGATAGCTAGGTTAAATCCTCCATAAATTTTTTTTCGGTTTGGTTTTCTTGGGTCATCATATCTTTGTGTTCTTTATATTCCGCACTTTACATTGATATGATTGTTATTGTGTTAACCTAGAACTTGATAATTTGACTAAATAATACTTAGTATTCTCCACAAAAAAAGAAAATAAAAAAAAGAGCATTTATTATGATGAATTTTAGGTGATTAAAAAGACTAGTAAAAACCAACCAAAAGCCTTAATTTTTATTGGTTCAAATAAAAACAACCATGAAGTATTCTTAAATTGTTAAAAAGCAAAAAAAAAAAAAAAAAAAAGAAAAGAAAAAAAAAAGAATCAAAACAATTATTATTTGTTAAGTTCTAAAGATTTAGGAACGAATGTATTTAGAACTCTAATGTGTAATATTGGCAAACCATGATCAAAACAGTTGTTAGTCTTGTTTAGACTTGCTCAAAGTGTGTGCGTTGTATGTAAAGTTGGAATCGAGTGGCTGCAGAAGTATTAGTAAATTTCGGCCTGGCTCGATCGATTGAAGCTTAAACTCGAATCTCAGACAGAATTTTTTTTCTGCAGATTTTTCCAACTTAGCCCTAGCCTATTAAAACGTGTAGGGTTTTATATTTTGCTCAAGGTATAAAAGGAAAACCCTAACCTCGTTTTTATGTTACTCATATTGCTGTTTATGTGAATCTCTTATGAAATCTGAGAGGTGCTTGCCTTCACACATGCTTAGGATTATCAAGAATGAGATTTCTTCAAGAGCTTGATAATCATTCAGTTGCTGTCATAAGAGTTTAAAGATACACAAACGGGTGTGCTTATACTTGCTGGAGAATCCAAGAAAGAAGGAGTCCGTGGTCTCGAAGTTTGCACGTGGCCGTGTCAGTAAGTTTCTACTAGTGAGTAGCAATAGGATGTTAGTGGTCTAAGTTGCTATTGTAAAACTTCGATTCTTTCATTAGTGGATTCAGGTTTACCTTGAGGATAGCTAGGTTAAATCCTCCCCAGGTTTTTTGCCGGTTTGGTTTTCCTGGGTCATCATATCTTTGTGTTCTTTATATTCCGCACTTTACATTGATATGATTGTTATTGTGTTAACCTGGAACTTGATAATTTGACTAAATAATAACTTGGCTTGTGAACTAGGTTAATCCAATTGTGTTTAAGAGGTCTAAAAACAAACATTATTCATGATAGTTTAGAAGGTGCTAATCATTATTAGATTTAACCTAAGGTCAAGTTACGGATTGGTAGACTAGTCTGCTAATTTGGTTATTCTGGAGTGTCAATCAGCACTCTACCATCAAAGTTATAGGTTCTCACTTTTTTTCCCCCAATTTTTCTCGTAGGATTTTTTCTAATGATCCCGCAATTAGCTCCAAATTGCATCCGCCAATCAATGGCTTCTTCTAATACTTCCCACATGCACCAAAACTTCTTTCAACACTCAGATAGGGTGAGGTAAGTGTTTGGACTAAGAACGTCTTAAGGATTTGTAATTGGAAAGGTAAGAGTAAAGGAAAACTAAGAGAACTTATGTAGATAATTATGGGTTTACAATCTCTAACTCTCAAGTGTATTGCTAGGGTTTTCGCGAAATGACTCACGAAATATAGCCTGGAAAGCGACTATTCAGTTTCTAGCATATGCTTCTCATGTGACCTTTTGCAGGTTGTCTACTCGCGAGCCAATCGCGAGCAAGTCACGAACTTCACTGTCTTCACAATTCTTCACCAAACTCTCACACTCAACCCTTACATTAAATCCCATAAATATACTGATAAAAGATTGACAGAATACAATCAAATTTGACGCAGAATTAAAGTTAACAAAACATAGTTGAAAATCACAACTTTACAAATTTTATATGACTTACAATGTATTACCCACGAAATATCCATAAACTTTAAAGAAATCTAGATATAATATAATATAGATAAAAGTTCTTTATTCAATTGGTCATCTACATTACATTACAGATTTTTGGATGTCTCTATCTCTCCATATCATAATTGAAAGAACACATTTATATATGTTATTTGAAGCATTCTTGATAGTGCCAAACTATTTAATTGGCATAAGAGCATGACAAACTTGATTGGCAAGAGGAGGTGGCAATCTTGATCGGTTGAGTTTTAGAGGTTACACTGCTTGCCAAAAAAGTGTCGGCCACTTTACATATATAACAATTTAAACTATTACATATAATTTCGGTACCATGCATACATTAGCTAAAGTCATAACAACTTTAACTATATTATTAGTTTATTACACATAACAATTGTTCTTTATCGTCTACTTTATGGCATCATACCTCTTAAAGGTGTAACAAAAAGTGCAAAATCTAATTGAAATCTTGCATTATTAATTTATTTTATTATAATTAATCATTGTATGCTGAAAACTTTTTTGTCTTTGTAGATGAGAGCTATTTGACAAATGGGTATCTTGACACAATTATAGACTGGATTCCTAGTATGAGAGACATACGTTTGAGAGATCTTCCAAGCTTTGTACGAACTATTGATCCAAATGAAAGTGTTTTTAGATCTGTGATTGATGCAGTAGAGAGAGCTCCTAGTGCTTTAGGAATTATTGTTCACACATTCGATGAGTTAGAGCAAGAAGTTTTGCATGCTCTCTCTACCATGTTTCCTCATGTATATGCTATTGGCCCTCTAGAACCACAACTCAATCACTTATCTAATGATCATTTGGAATCAATTGGGTATGGTTTATGGAAGGAAGAAACCGAGTGCCTCAATTGGCTTAATTCAAAGGCACCCAGCTCAATGATTTATGTGAGTTTTGGTAGCATACTGCATAGCTGTTATGACACCGTCGCAATTGGTTGAGATTGGTTGGGGACTTGCAAATAGTAAGCACCCATTTTTGTGGATAATTAGGCCTGACTTAGTTGAAGGCGGATCAATGATTTTGTCACATGAGTTTCAGAAGGAAATTAAAGAAAAAGGTCTAACAACTAGTTGATGCCCTCAAGAAGAAGTGCTAAACCATCCCTCAATTGGAGGGTTCTTGACGCATTGCGGTTGGAATTCAACCATTGAAAGTGTGTGCGTAGGAATGCCAATGCTTTGCTTACCATTCTTTTCAAATCAGTAAACGAACTACAAGTATACTTGCAATGAATGGGCCATCGGCATGGAAATTGACTTTGATGTCAAAAAGAGGAAGTAGAGAAGATTGTAAGAGAATTGTTAGAAGGAGATAAGGGAAGGAAAATGAAGAAAAAGGCCATGGAGTGGAAAAAAATTGGCCGAAGAGGCCACAAGTCCACTTGGTTCCTCATCCATTAACTTAAAAAATTTGGTGAGTGAAATGCTTTTATCAAAAGGTTAATGTACGCTGCTACTCTCCTTAAGCTTAGGATCTATTACTTCGCTTGTCTATAAACTCTCTCTCAATTTGGTCTTCCTTTTTTAAAGTTGTTTTTATGTTTTCTTGTTCCCAAGGTTTGCCCTTTATTGTTATTGTTAATGTTAATATTTTTTAATAATGACCGGAATGTATTATTTAAGATATGGACATTTAGATTTACTACACTGGCACTCTCTGACTGAACCCAAATATATTACATCCTAAACATAACATTGAAAAAGAAAAGGACACTGGGAAAAAATCAATAGCTCTGCTGCTTTGATCTCTACCCGTTGCCAAAATATCAGTGCTAACAGAAATTTAAGTCTTGAATAAAGAGATTAACCAAATTTTATCCGCCCAAATTTTTTGTTGATTTCAATATATTTTGATTGCATTAACCAAATTTAACTGAGATTTACCTGAAATCCGACCATTTGAATCTTTGATTGAAGTAATTTGGTCCTGTATTAAATATCATGAAACCCCCTTCAGAATGACTGTTCACAAGCAAAAGTCAGGCTTGCAACGTTATTATTTTATAAAATAACTACAATTTTCTATTGAAATACATCATGGATTTTTCTTTTTCTTTTGAAACATTGTCATGTGTTTCTTTGTGGCTTGGATGATCCCAAAATTTTGGACAAAAATTAACTCTTAATTGTTTTAATTTATTTATTTATTTATTTTTTTTTATGTTTTATATAATTTGATAGTTATAACAATAGGTGAGGGGAGACTCGAACTTTTATTCTTTTAATAAAGGATTTGTAGTTTTTATATAACTAATCGCTAACCCGTGCGATGCACAAGTTTATATTATATTTGAACTATTCCCCTTATTTTTTGTGAGAGCATTGATATTTTGGATGAACATTTTTAATGAAAAATTGTTCTTCAATTTTGCATACCTAATTAAGGTGGTTTCAAAAAAAAAAAGGGGGGGGGGGGGGGGGGGGGGGGGGAAGAATCAGCATACAGAGAAATACATTGTATAGACTAAAAAGGTGAAGGAAAAAGCGGTGTATCATAAAAGACATGGGATAAAGTTCTCTAACTAATTTTCCTATTAGACACTCCATGTCTCCATAGCACGTATGAATCCATGTCTAGACATTTTTAATGCAAAATTTTCTTCACTTTTGCTTACCATGAGGTGCTTAGCATAAGAAAAAATAAAAAGCATTCTACAACAAAGAAATACACTGTATGGAATGAAATGGCAAAACGAAAAGTTTATTACAATAGCCATCGAATAAAGTTCTATTTTGATTTGAACAGCCTCTTCTTCAACTCCTTGATTTGTTTTTTCAATGTTTTGATTTGATCTTTCAACCCAAACATTTTATGCTCATATGAATCCAATGACTTCTAACCACAGTTTACCTCTTTGTAATTTTCCGAGCCATATAAATGAAGAAACTACACTGATAACATTTAATTATATGGTAAAATACAAATTGATTACTTAAAAAAAGAATATATTCATGTTAGTCATTAGCACGACAGGAAAATGACAATATGAGCAGTGCAGTCCTTGTAATCAAAGAAGGGAGATGCTACAAATTAGGAGTTTCTTGCTTTCAATTATTATAGTGTTAACCTAAAAGAACATACTTGAAGACTATTTATCATGTAAATATCTCAAATACAAAGGATCATGAAGGTGATGATCTGAAACAACACAATTGCGGAAGAGAAAGATGTGCTAGGTTTGCTTGAAGTTAGCTAAACATACCATTTCTATTATAAATCTTAACCACATCTTACATGAAATTCACCTGAAACAAAAGTAGCCAAAACACCAAAAAAATTTACTACCCATAAAGCAAATGCAGACCACACACACAATGGCATAATATAATCTAAGAAACACGGGTGCATTTTAGGATTCAAGTGCAGGTGCGGGTGCGGGTGAGGGTGCGGGTGCGGGACTCAGCAATTTTTGAAAAAATAGGGTGTGTGTGCGGCGGGGTGCAGCAATTAAAAATATTTTTATTTATATTTTCTATATATTTTTACTATTAAAATATTCTTAAAAAATACATTACTATGGCCTTGTAATCTAAATATGTCAAAAACAAGCAATAATATAAAAAGTTAAATATTTTTATTCAAAATCGTAATCTATACTCTTTAAGAGGGAATTGTCAAGTATCGAATTATAAATAAAATTATCAATAATTTTCCTTTTTATATATAAAAAAAATTAGACAATGTATATTTGTATTAGTTTTAATAATATTTTATTATATTTACATATCATATAATAGATTAATTAATTTAATGACTAATAACAAAGTAAGAAAAATCACACCTGGGGTCCCACGTGTAGGACTTGTAGCAAACTGTAATCTAAATTGAAGTGTAGGTTGGGGAGTATAACTTTGCTTTAGAATACAACTTGAAGTGCAACCCACCACGTGTAGGACTTAAAGCAGATTGTAAAGAAAATCTTATTTGAACAAATATACCACTGGTGGACTGAACAAAGAAGTATAGAAAAGAAGAAAAAATAAAAAAACAAAGCAGATCAGCACAGAGAGAGAGAGAGGATGAAGAAGAAACCCATTGTGACTATGCTGGTGCTCTAATTTTTTGCCCAGAAAGAATCCAAGATGCAGATCAACAGAGCTTGGTGGTGCCATCTGTAATTGTGCTCTAACGATTTCGGCCTTTTTTCGGCCGTTTCGGTAAGTTTCGGCCGCTGGCCGAAATGATCGGATTCAGTCGATACGACCCGATTCTGGCCAAATCGGCCCAATTCGGCGCAAATTGAAGCCGAGTTGGCACGAATCAAGCCAAGTCTACGCGAATCCCAAAAAAAAAAAAAACAACTCAGACGCGGGCACCGACGTGCGGCCAATGGCTTCGGTGGCCGCACCCCGTGTTGGGCCGTGTTAGATGCCGGTGTGGCACCCCCCCAGCCGCATCGGTGCTTCCTAGAATATAATTCTAACCGCAACAGGAATAGGAGCTACTCAGCATTGGTACGGGTACCCTTCACTTATAGCTTCCCAAAGCCATAATGAGTGTGACTATGCTTTATTAACGTGGAAAAACTTTTCCAAAGCCAAATTACCCATTGCAACAAATCATATATCTTACTCATTATTAGAAACACTCTTCAAATACAGGGAATGCAAAATGGATTTCAATCACTGTTTGTTTTTTTCTTTTCCAAGTGACTGAATATCATGACTTAAAATAGTAAACATGAATTGAAAAGCATAAATAGATTATGTTACACTACAAAATACTTAAACCCTTTTTACATGTTTAGATTCAGTATAAGAGATGTTGTCATACCAAATTTCATACCAAAAGCTCATTCTTGCATCATATTTCAACTCACTCAAAGTTTAGTGCTAACTTCAATTCTCTAACCAAACAAACAATCTTTGAATCACATCAAATTTTATAGAAAATTAGTTCCTTGTGTTTTTCAGTTTCTTCCTTGAAATTTCAGGTCTTAATAACTCCCTTTCTACAATGAGTAATAATAATTTTTAAGCTAGTTACTCTCTGTTAGAAATAGAAGAAAACAACATTGTACTATGTTGTTGCCAACTTAAAAAGGTCAACATCAAGTGATTTTCCATATTTTATAAAAAATGATAACTCCAACCTAGGAATCTTATGCCGAAATCTCAATTATATTAAACAGTAAACCAAATAATCCTAAAACCAAATTGCAGAAACACTCCATTATATTTTTCAATAGACCAATAGTCAATAAGTTTTAGCCCCTAGTTGAAACTCTTAGGTTACTCTAGAACCCAAATTCATCAATGGCTTGTTATCAAATAGGATTATAGAAATAACAAAAAAATTTCTACAAAATCCTAACTATAACTTCTCTTTAGACACAAAAATTATTAGAAAGAAGAGATTTTTGTCGAAACTCTTAGGTTACTCGGACCACCTCATTGCGTGATGCCCAAGAACAATTCTCTAGGGAGAAGGAACAATTGCAATCTGATATTTCGAGTTTGTCAGAAAAGCAGACCTTGTTTGATGCTATGCTCAAAGAATGGGAACTGAGAAGTGGAACATTAGAAAAAGAAATAAGGCAATCTAAGGCTGAGAAAGTAGAACTGAAAGGTTTGCATGTTGCCCATGAGATGGCTTTGCAAAGTGAGACCAATTAGTTGAAGGATGAACTCATTGAAAGGAGGGAAAATGTGGAAATTTTGAATAAAGATTTTGTCAGACTCAAACTAAAATTTAATATGCTAATGAAATCCAAATTTCATTGGGTGAACCCTTTGCATAGCAGCATAAGCCTCCATGGCAGAAAGCCCTGGAAAAAATGGCACATTGTCATTGTCTTCTCTATAAGAGCTCTAATCTTAATTTTGCATACAGACTTTTGCAAACCAAGAACTGAGAGTAATTTGGTAGATAGAACCATAGAACATGAAAATACATGTTCTTCTCACTAAGACACAAATAGCTTAATTAACTTTATGACTAATCAAAAAGAGTATCTAACTATCTGGTAAGAAGAAAGTTACATAGATCCAAATTATGTATCTAACCATAAAGCAACTACAACATGAGAATCTAGTTCAAAGTATTAATCTTCACCAAATATTGATATCACAATTCACAACAAAATTTAAAAGAAATCTGTAAATAGCATAGTACGTGCATAAAAAATTGGGTGCCACACATCCAATCCAAAGTTCAGTTTAAGCATTTCTTCAAACATTGGTGTTCCAATAATAATTTGCCAGAATTGAAAACCCAAAAGGAAAAAATAAAATAAAATAAAATGAAACATTGGTGTTCCAATACCAAAGAGAGAGGGAGAAAGATTAGGTACTGTTGTCCATGATGTACCTTTCTCCATATTCATCTGGCCAATTTGATTGCTAAAGAGGACAATGTCGACATTGTTGAAGCTTTTTGTGATGAGCTCTTCAATTGTGTACTCGTGGCATTGCAAGGTTGAAAGATAAGTGGAATGAAAAAACTAAAAACAAAACTAAAAGATTCATGGAGACCATATCATTTAGCTCAAAATCTTTAGTTCATACCTAGAGTTTTGTAAGTTAATTTGAACAATGGTGTAGTTGTTAACATCACCTCAAAATATTGATTCATAATCTATGTTCATTGCAACTTTGGTTGTCCCCATATACCCAAAACTGCTATTGAACTTCTATCTTAGAAGACCCACAATATCAAACCTCCCCCAAGCTGCCAATGACTAAGATACATCAGTAAAAACTATTCAATCTACAATATATTAAACACAAACTGATATTAATAGAAAATGATGAAAAAGAGAGATAGGAATATGTGTTCATAATACCCAAACAAACTCACTGAAAGTTGTTCAAACACAAACCCAATGGAAAGAAGGACCTAATATACAAACCCATGACCCACATCTACATATGCAAACATATTACTTTAGAATATTTAGAATTGAAGTTTATTTGAGTTAGGTCAGAAACAATAACAAATCTTATGAAATTCGCAAGTTTAGCTATGAACAATTTGAGTTCCATATTGTTATTTGTAATGATTTTAAAAAAGCAAAAGCTAGTTTATCCACCATTCTAAAACTTCAATAAAAACAATTTTTGTAATGGGTTTAAAAAAACAATTATTTTAACAGATTTAGGTACTTAATTGTAATTTACAAATAACATCAATTTTTGTTTTAAAAAAACAACTAATTTAACAGATTTAGGTATTTAATTGTAATTTACAAATAACGTCAATTTTTGTTAGGTTTCTGCAACTGGAAAATATAGCCCATCTTTGGCAGTAACTCACTTAATTAAATACGCTTTCCAACCTCAATCCTAAATCCAAAATAAAAGAAAGCCAAGAAATTCAAACTATTCTAAGTCTGAATTAAAAGCAATGAAAACAGAGCTGAAGTCTAGAACCACATATTTACTACACTCTTGACAAAGTGACCCTCCTCAAATAAACAAAAAATCTTAAATGTTTACATCTCAGCACCAACAAACCAAACAAAGAAAAATATTAAATGTTTCTTATTCATATTTCTGAGATCAAAGATTTATAAACCATCAAATTTCCTGTCATGCATGGGCTAGAACACAATTTTAAAAAAATCATACACTCGAAACTGGTCCTTGTAGTAATAAAAATATGATAGTGAAAGAACATTAGAAAATTCTATATTGGTAAGGGAAAAATCCTAAAATTAAAGTAAAAATATCACTCACCATTCTTTAAAGAGACAAAGCCCAAGAAGAATTTGATCTTCTATGGTTCTCCCCCTGAGTTAAAGAAAAAATAATAGAGAGAAAAGATCAAAATAAATATATAATGGGTTTTAAGTCAGCAAAGGGATTGAAGCCTTCTTTCCAATCATAAACTATTAAGCTTAAAATGCTTTTTAAAACTGAAAACACTGTGGCAAATTTGACACTAAAGTTTGACATCTAGTGGTAAATTTTAAGAAGCCACCACCACAACTAATCCTAATGATTTTTAAGGATTCTGCAAAGGGACAGTAGCCTGCTGTCCAATGATAAACTATTAAGCTTAAAATGCTTTCTGAAACTAAAAACATAGCCATTTCCGTAGAGATCACAAATAAGGACAACCAAGCAATGAGTTGCAAACAAAAGCAAGATCTACATCATATTAGAACAGCACCTTCCCACAATAAAATAATTCATGACATCTAAAAATTGAAACAAAAAAAGACATTTTGTTGAGTATGTTTCAAACAAAACAAAGATGGAGACTATTTCAAAGCAATATTGGGTCCTTTCTGCAAGAATTTAATGCAAAGTCAACCGTACAAGTCATGAGTTGCCCGTTAATGGAAACTGAGACAGTGCCTTAAAGAGGACACCTAGTTGTCTTCTTAGCCAAACACAGCTTTGAGCACAAAAAATCCAATCCTGCAGTAGATATAAATATAAATAGAAAAGACAAACAAACATAATCCAGAACCAGAACAAACAGAACCCACCTGAAATTAATTAGGCTCAGTTTGGATGCCAAGAAAACCAGACAAAAATTGATATTTTAAATTATTTTAATATCATATTCTATTGTATTCTGGTTTCCTCAACTAAGTCAAACAATATTCCCCACCCCCAACCACCCAAAAAAAGACAAAAAATTTACCATCAATAGAACTAAATTTTCTTTCTTTTCAACATTTTCTTAGCGACCAAACAGAATATAAAGGCATATAAAGTCCAAAAAAAAAAATCTGATAACGAATATACAGAAGCCACAACATTAAAAGGAAAAAAAAGAAAAAAAAAGGAAAGGAAATACACTGTGGTTTCACGAATCCATCAATGCCGCACCGTTGCAATCAATTTTGAAGATGAATCAGCCATGGTACCCACGAGGTGATAGCTAGTGGGGTCTGGCGATGGAGGCTATTATTTCTCAAAAAAAAAAAAAAAAAAATGAGAATGTAACTATTTTTTGCAAACTATAGGTCCAATTTTTATTTTATAGCATAGGATGTTACAGTTAGATCTGTACCATGTGTAATAAGTCAGTCCATTATAACAGTTCTAAATAATATCCTAATACCTATTAATATAAGTTTTCTTTTTAATGATGCCATAAAGGATGTAGTTTAATAAAAGTCATTTAAGATTCAACGAATCCAATAATAATTTTTTTTTAAAAAAACATGTAATTTCAAAAGTCTTTTTAATGGCAAATAGCAATATTATTATTCATAATTAATAGATGAACAATGAAACTGTAAATTAACAATTTAACAATTCAAATACCGAGTTTAAACAACAACAACACATATATAGAAAACTCCAAATATTAGAACATACTTCTTCTGCCATTTTCATTATTCAATCAAAACTAGAGTTTTAAAGATAATTCCAATTCAATTAAACCCAATACATACATACACAGGAACGTAAAGAATTCCATAATTAAAAGACAACAATCTCCAAAAGTCTCTACCTAATATAGTCACTATTTCTTTTTGTTCTTTTGTTCTTTTTCCTTTTATGTTTCATCAAACTTTTTTCTAATTGACCAAAATATCTTTCATATATGTTAACATTAAACCTGATAAGAAAACTTTACATACCTTTTGTTTTGAATGCGCTCTAAGAACCAAAATCAATGCAAGAGACTGTATTTAAGATATTATATAGGAATGAAAAGCCGAGTTGAAATTGTAACAAATAATCCCTAAAAAAAAAGGATTTATAATATAATATATGATTATGGATTCCTAATCAAATTTGGTTATATAATTTTTTTTTTTTAAAAGATGAATATGTTGGTAGAGTCCATTTGATATAAAATTTAAATCCTATTGAAATTAAAAATGATATATATTTATTGTGTCTCATTTGATATAATTATAGAGTTTAAATCTTATTAAAATTATAATTTCTAATCAACGTTAATATAAAAAATAAAAATAAAAAAAGGCAAAAAAGAAGAAAAAAATAACGTGATTGATAGATATAAGTAACTATGATAGGTTTTTGTTTTTGGTTAAATGTCATCAAGGTAGATGTAAGGGCACAATTTGAAGTCCAAGCCTAAAGATGAATTGGGTATTGGACCAATGAGCCCACAACAATAAATTTATAAAGAGCGGGTTAAAGAGTTAGGTTCAAACAAGATTGCTAACGGCTAGTATGACTTTTAACAAGCGACCATGCAAAAGATATACATGTAAAACTAGATAAATATCATGTCCAAGGAGGCCACCTTTTGCGATTTTATAAATATAATCCTAACTAATACAGTCTTTTTTCTCTCCGTTTTTCGATCCCCCTCTTATGGGGGAATCTTTTACATTATATAGTCTTTTATAGATCATCCTGATCATACGCTTGTCTTCCATCTAGGCATTCACTTAAGTATACGTCCCATCAAGCACCTTCTCTAGCTTTCTATAAGCTGCAATGGGCAGGTTTTCACTGTTCAGGGGTCTTCTCCACATAAATGCGGCCAGAAAAGTAACTGCGGTGCATTTAATGTGGTGGTAGCAATTTTTCCCTTTAATATTTCTGAATTCTTATCTCTTCTGCACGTATGTGAGGATCTTCCTTGTCGTGGAAATCTTTTGGAAGATCACCTAAATTGCTGAAGTATAGGGCCGAGAATGAGCTCCTCCTCGGACCGTCTTCCTCCATGTTTTCAATTGCTTACCCCCTCCTCGGACACACAGTACTCCTGGATAAAGCCCAAGGCCCAATAGGCGACCCTGAGCCTTTACCCCCACAATAGCCCCTCAAAATTCTAGTTTTTCCCTCGCATCCGAGGAGAAAAGATGGGATTTTGATTTAAATAGGGTAAATCCGCTTATTTTCTAGATTCGCACGTGTGAGAACTCCGTTTTTCGCACCCCATGATTGCCACTGATGCTTTGCGCCTCGCGAGGCGCCATTAATTGCAACAAGTGGCTCGATGTTCCCCACATCCAATGGTGTGGAGCTAATTCAACGGATGGGGTGTACTTCTGGATTTCAAACAGTGTAACCCCCATTTAGTCCCGCCCTCTATATAAACCATCTGGCTAACTCCTTTCTTCCATTTTACATCTTCAAGCTCTCAGAGATTTCAAGTGCCCCAATTCACTGAACTGTTTTAGTCGTTAATCTCCCTTAAGTTTTTCTTTTAAGAAATTTCACATGACTTTTCTTTTTAAGGTTCAGGCTTCAGTACACCATTTTCGTAAGTACCTAGATCTTTAATTTCTTCTCTGCTGAGGTTCTCGGCCTTCGTCTTTCCTTTAAAAATCTTTTTCTTGTCCTCTATATTCGCATAGATGGGTAGGTTTAAACACTTAGTGGATAGCCCCGCTAAAATAAAGATCTTTAAAGAAAGATACCACATATCGCAGGAAGTTGGCCTGCGGTATTGTTCCCCGGAAGAAATAGCATCTAACCGAGAAGTGGGGGAAGTCATAATCCCTGTAATAGCCTTCCTAGAGGAGGAATGACTCTCCCAATGGGTAGAATTACAAGGGACTATCTCCGCAACCATAGAATATGTCCTCACCAGTGTACACCTAACCTCCTTAGAATCCTAGGGTGTATTGATGCTCTAAACAAGCATCTGGGCTTAAGGCTCACTTGGCACTACATGGTCCACATGTACGAGTTTCACAAATAAAAAGGGGCGGGATTTTACCTCAAATCCCGATCTAACATTGTTAGACTTATCTCGTGTCTACCCAAATCCAATAAGGGGATGAAAGATGACTATTTGATTGCTTCGGGGGCGTGGCATGATGGTCTTCATTTCCTAACCCAAGAGGGAAAGCCAGGTGGGACATCTTAGATTTAGGTCTCCCAGCAATAAACTTAGGTTATCTGGTCCCGGTCTTGTTTTGCTTCTTCTATTCTGCTTTTCTTTTGGCAATGGATTTTAATTTTCTGACTGTGCTTTATTTTTCTCTGGTGTTGACAGATAGAAGGCACGTGAAATCTCGGATCAGCTTAACCAACGTCACCGCCCTCAAATATCTGCTGAGATCCGAAATATTTGTAAGTAAGGGCGGGTAGCTTCGGGCCGTCCATCTGATTTTGGACTTTCAGCCTATTTCGAAGATATTCCAAGATGTCAGCAACGCCATAAGAGCCAGCGACCAGCGCATAGCTAGAATTGACGTGTCTCGACCTGATTTTCTAGCTCTGTACGATCTTCCACCAGTAGCACATCCATACCCGCAAGGTGATCCTCTGATCATCCCACAAATTCAACAAGATCCTCCTCAAGCTGTAGCGGTCAAAGAAGGGGTTGCATCCTCAAGCTTTTCACTTGACAAAGAGATTGATAATTTTCACTTTGGAGCGGAAGAGGCTCAAGGGGTACAAGTGGTATCAACTTCGGATGCCGATGAGGAGCTTAACAGGTAGTCCACGGTTCACGCCCCAGCCCTTGTTGTTGCCCTCCCAGACGATTCTTCAGAAGAAGAAGAAATGGCCTTGAATACGGGAAACATAGGTTTAAGGGACCTTTTGAAGGGGAGAAACAAGGTGCCTGTGTCAAAAGAAGCCAACAAGGCCCAGCCCTTAGTTAATCTTCCTCCTCCCCCTCCTCAGCTTCCTACTGACCTCGGCTTGAAACCAATGCCTGTTTTAACAAAGAAAAGGCCAAGCAAGGCTTTAGAAGAAAGTGAGGTGGGCCCTCAGAAAGGGAAGAAACAGCAAAAAATGGTCGATAAAAGAGGCAAAAGATCCCCTTCTATTGAGAGCCGAGAGGATCCTCCCATGGCCGATGTGCACCAACCACCGCGAACATGGTCTCCCTGCTTGGTGGTAGATGGTGCCCCCATCGCTTGGGATGCTTCAATCCGAAGCTACCAAGGAGGGCAAGCGGGTTACATTGCTAAGGTCTTGGAGCAACCACTTCTTCTGCCAAGAGATATGGAAGCTTACATGCGCTTTAGTTAGCCCGAGCTCTTCCTATCCCTTAAGAGGGATCTAGCCATGGTAAGTGATTCGGCCCATCCTTTTAAGTAAGCAATTAGTCACTTTTATCCATTCTTTTTCTTTGTGTTATATGGAGCTTTCCTGTTCTTGTGGCGCAGCTTACCTAATAGGTTTATGTGGCTAAGGAATGGGCCAAAGAGGAGCAAAACAAAACAAAAGTAGAGGCCCAATCTCGGGCTAAGGTTGAAAGAGTCTTGGGTAAGCTTAGGCAGGATCATGCGAAACTATCCGAGCAGCTAAAAGAGGCGATTAAGGCTGAGGACAGTGCTGAGGTGGGCCTTAAGACTACAGAGAGGCAAGCCGAAGATCAACGCAAGCAGTTGTATTCGACTGAGATTAACTTGGCTACTGAAAGCCAACTGGTGAAAGATCTTTGAGCTAAGCTTTAAAGGGTCAAGGAGGCAGCCCAACTGGCCAAGGAGGCAGCTAAGGTGGAGAAGCAAGCAGCCTATAAGCTTGGGGTGGAGGAGACTCAAGCCAGGCTCACGGAGGAGCTCTCTGCAATGTGTAGGGAATACTGCAATGTGTCTTGGGGTAGAGCCCTTAATGCTGCAGGGGTCCTTGCAGACTCTTACTTGAGGCGACCTGAGAGCATGTACTATGATCCTGACATTCGTGAACTCCCAGGTCTTAACTCTTCTTACCCCGAGCAAGCTCTGGAGGCGTCCAAACAGCCCTTGGTTAACCAAGTCCCTCCTATTACTCCCCCTGAAGCTCCTAAGGAGTCTGACAAAGCCAATGGCCAGGGTGAGAGAGCCGAGGTTCCTCAGGACAAAGATAAGGAGCAGGATAAGAAGAAAGCTCCTTCTGAGTCCAAGGACCGTGCCTAAGATACTGTTGCCCTCTAGCCAAGCAAGGCCACTGACTCTCTCGCCCCCAGGTCGAAGACTTAGCTGTTAGGACCTTTTTTTTTTTTTTTTTTTAAACGTTGTAAGGAGATGCAAAGTACTCTCTTTTCCTTTTTTTTTTTTTTTTCAATGCATGCATTCCTCTTTTGTCGCCTATGTCACCAATATATATATTATCAGGTTCATTGTTATTGCAGATAGTGTTGAGTTTCTACCACTTTAACTTGAATAGAACCAATAATAACACCCTGCTAATGATGCAAATAATTTGCATAAGCATTAACAAGGAATTGGTTCGTATAAGAATTGGTAATAAACTTGGTAAATAATGGAAGAGAAAAGTGCCTTTTACATTCTTCAATACTTGAGCAAATAATTAAACACTTTATCCTATTCGTGGGTGTTAATCTGAGGACTTGATTAGAGTCTTAGGCATATTTAGGTACTCAGTGATTTTACCTAAGTGGGGCTTTGTCTAACATTTATAAAGTTTATAAAGAACACCACAGAGTGTTGATTTAACATACATATGCGGTTCGAGAGAGCTGACATGATTTAGGATCCATTTAAACACTTATAAAGGTTGTCATTGTGTTAACCAGCTCATATCATCTGGTCCAAGGACGACAACCATGATTGAGATTAGGTTTAAACACTTAAAAAAGTTGACATTGAGTGTTAACCAACTCATATCTTCTGGTCCGAGGACGACAGGCATGATTGAGTTTAGGTTTAAACAGTTATAAAGATTGCTATTGTGTTGACCAACTCATATCATCTAGTCCGAGGACGACAGACATGATTGAGTTTAGGTTTAAACACTTGGAAAAGTTGACATGGAATGCTAACCAAATTATATCATCTGGTCCGAGGACGACAGGCATGATTGAGTTTAGGTTTAAACACTTAGGAAAGTTGGAATGGAGTGCTAACCAACTCATATCATCTGGTCTGAGGAAGACATGCATGATTGAGTTTAGGTTTAAACAGTTATAAAGATTGCTATTGTGTTGACCAACTCATATCATCTAGTCCGAGGACGACAGACATGATTGAGTTTAGGTTTAAACACTTGGAAAAGTTGACATGGAATGCTAACCAAATTATATCATCTGGTCCGAGGACGACAGGCATGATTGAGTTTAGGTTTAAACACTTAGGAAAGTTGGAATGGAGTGCTAACCAACTCATATCATCTGGTCCGAGGAAGACATGCATGATTGAGTTTAGGTTTAAACGCTTGGAAAAGTTGACATGGAGTGCTAACCAACTCATATCATCTGGTCTGAGGACGATAGGCATAATTGAGTTTAGGTTTAAACACTTATAAAGGTTGCCATTGTGTTAACCAACTCATATCATTTGGTCCGAGGACGACAGGCATGATTGAGTTTAGGTTTAAACACTTGAAAAAGTTGACATGGAGTGTTAACTAACTCATATCATCTGGTCCGAAGGCGATAGGCATGATTGAGTTTAGATTTAAACACTTGAAAAAGTTGACATGGAGTGCTAACCAACTCATATCATTTGGTCCGAGGACGACAGGCATGATTGAGTTTAGGTTTAAACACTTGGGAAAGTTAACATGGAATGTATAAAGATTCCATAAATGAAGTAAATATTGATCAAAAGAGCATTCATTAATAATAATACATCTTTAGGTTGTTTACATTCCATGGCCGTGATATTACCTGTTCATCTAAATCTTCTAGAAAGTATGCCTCGATGCCAGCCCCTAAGGTAATACGGTATGGCCCTTCCTAATTGGGCCCCAGTTTTCCCTATGTAGGGTTTTTTGCAGCACCTATAACCTTCCTCAACACCAGATCACCGGGAGCTAATGGTCTTACTCTAACGTTAGCATCATAACCCTTTTTGAGCTTGTGTTGGAAATATGCTAGTTG
This sequence comes from Quercus glauca, assembly GCA_023736055.1. Lineage (NCBI taxonomy): Eukaryota > Viridiplantae > Streptophyta > Magnoliopsida > Fagales > Fagaceae > Quercus > Quercus glauca. The sequence goes on from CM043317.1 coordinate 23,644,829, forward strand.
GACCATTGCATTTTCCCTTCTCTCTTCAATCAAGTCTAAACTCTTCTCTAGTAAATCATTGTTCTTGCTGAGACTGAATGAACTGGTTCTTAAGGTTAGTAGACCAGTTTCTAAAGGAAAGACAGCTTTAGCCCCATAAGTCATTGAGAATGGAGTCTCCCCAATAGATCTGCGAGGAGTGGTTCGATATGTCCAGAGGACACATGGCAATTCTTCCACCCATTTGCCTTTGCGTCGTCTAGCCTCTTCTTTAGCCCATTCACTATGACCTTGTTAACAGCCTCCGCTTGTCCATTCCCTTGGAGGTAGGCAGGAGTAGAATATATGTTTGTAATTCCCAACTCACAGCAGTATCTTCTAAATGCTTTGCTATCAAACTGAAGGCTGTTGTTTGAGATGAGGGTGTTAGGGACCCCAAACCGAGTTACAATGTTTTTCTAGACAAATCTCTTGGCATCCACATTTCTAATGTTTGCTAAGGGCTCAACTTCGACCCATTTGGTAATGTAGTCTATGCCAACCACAAGATATCTTTTGTTTTCTACTACCTTGAGAAAATGACCCACAATGTCTAAGCCCCATTGAACGAATAGCCCAGGGCTGGACAATGGATTAAGGACTCCCCTTGGTTGGTGTATGTTTGGTGCAAACCGTTGGCACTAATCGCATTTTTTCACATACTATAGGGCTTCCCTCTACGTATTTGGCCACCAATAGCCTTGAGTGATGGCTCTGTGAGCCGAGGATCTACCTCCTATATGGCTTCCACAAATTCCCTCATGTAGTTCCTCGAGGAGCACCTGAGTTGCCTTAGGATGTACACATAGCAAGTATGGTCTTGAGAATGAATGCTTATACAATTTTTGGTCTTCGGACAGCCAAAACCGAGCAGCCTTTCTTTGTATCTTGTCAGCCTCTGACTTTTACTCAAGCAGTGTCTTCCTTCAAGAATTCCATCCAACTAGGTCCTGCTCTGACCTGATGAACTCGGATTGCTTCCTCTCCTGCCTCTATAGGTTTTGCATAAGTGTTCTACAAGTATAACTCGAGGAAGGCCTTGTGCAGAGGAGGTAACAAGCGTAGCCAAGGAGTCAGCATGAGTGTTTTCGCTTCTAGGGATGTGCAGCAAGTTGAAAAACTCGAATTCTGACTGGAGGTATTTAACTTGCCTCAAGTATCCCTACATTCTTTCATCTTTCGCCTCGAATTCTCCTCACACTTGGCCGACGATTAACCTTGAGTTTGAGAACATTTCGATTATCTTTTCGCCCATCTTCCGAACCATGGTCATACCCATCAGCAGAGCTTCGTACTCAGCCTCGTTGTTTGTGGCAGAAAAATCCAGCCTCAACGACTTTTCAATAGTGATCTTCTCAGGGGATACAAGCACTAGCCCCACTCCGGATCCCTTTTGATTTGCTGTGCCATCAACATACACTTCCCAGGGCAGGGGACCTTGTTGGGAGACCAAGCCAACCAATTTTTCATCCATGCTCTGTGTTGACACCACCTCTTCTAATGAGGGTTCTGCAAACTTGGCCACCAGATCCGCGAGGACTTGGCCCTTGACCGAGGTACGAGGCATGTATTTAATATCAAAAGCCCCCAAAACCGTGCCCTATTTAGCGATACTTCCTGTGTAATCAGCACTCCATAGTATGGCTTTAAGGGGAAGTTGTGTTAGGACGACAACTGTATGTGCCTGGAAGTAATGGGGAAACTTTCTTGTGCCGTGCACTATCGCCAGGGTGGCTTTCTCCAAGGGTAGATACTGAACCTCAACCTCATGCTACGACTTGCTCACATAATAAACTAGTCGTTGTGCACCACGATCAACTCGTATCAACACAAGGCTTATAGCATGAGGAGCCACAGCGATATAGGCAAAAAGGACTTCGTCCACTTTAGGACTGGACATAATAAGAGGCTGAGAGAGGTAATCTTTGAGTTACTAGAAGGCAGAGGCGCACTCCTCGGTCCATTCAAATCTCTTCCATTTATTTAGCAACTGGAAGAATGGTCGGCATCTATCTGCTGATCAGGAAATGAAACGTTTTAGGGCCGCATTCATTCCGATCAGTTTTTGGACTTCCTTAGGATTTCGAGGAGGTTGCATGTTGTTAATTGCTCTGATTTGGTCGGGGTTTACTTCAATTCCTTTGTGAGTCACCATGTAACTTAAGAATTTGCCTGATCCCACACCAAATGAGAACGTGGATGCGTTTAGGTGTAATTTGTGTCTTCTAAGGACTTCAAAAACGTTTCCGAGATCTCCTATATGCCCAGATATGACCTTGCTCTTTACCACCATGTCATCTATATAGACTTCAACATTTTTGCCCAACTGTGGCTTAAACATCCTTGTCATCATCCTTTAGTAGGTAGATCCCGCATTCTTTAATCCGAACAGCATCACTTTATAGTGGTAGTTCCCAATGGGGGTGACAAATGCAGTTTTTACTTGATCATCTAGGGCCAGTGGTATTTGGTGATACTCTTGAAAGGCGTCCAAGAAGCTCATCCGAGGATGGCCAACAGTTATGTCTGCCGGTTGATCTATTTTAGGCATAAGGAATGGATCTTTTGGACAAGCTTTATTCAGGTCTGTGAAGTCCACACACACTCGCCACTTTCCGCTCTTCTTCTTTACTACCATAGTATTGGCCAACCATTCAAGATAGAAGACTTCTTTGATTGCTCTAGCCCGCTTGAGTTTCATCACCTCTTCCCTGACGGCATCTGCATGTTCCTTACATGGGCGTCGGAGCGGCTGCTTTTTGGAGATGACAGCTGGGTTAACATTTAGATGATGAAAATTGAACTCTGGATTCACTCTCGGGGCCTCAGTGGAGTCCCATGCAAATACATCAATGTTCCTTCTGAGGAAATCTATAAGCTCATCCTTCTCTTGAGGGGGCAACTGGGATCCAACCTGGAAGAACTTCTCTGAATCATCACCTATAACGACCTTTGTTAAGTTTTCACATTCTGCTTCCTCGGCTGAGCCCCCGGTAGTCAACACCGTGGGCCTTAACTGCTATAAATCCTTTTCACTCGGCCTTAGGTTTATGTTAGATTGCGGCCACCAAGCGTTGTCTGGCCATAGATTGGTCTCCTAAGATCTCCTTAATTTGACCTTTGGATGGATATTTAACCTTCTGGTGCAGAGTGGAAGAGACTGCCCCTAGTGTATGAAGCTAAGGCCTAGCTACGATTGCGGTGCATGGTAAGTAAGCATCCACCACGATAAAATCTGCCTCTACTACTTCTGGACTAGTTTGCACAAGCAGTCTGATTTGGCCCTTTGGGATGACCACTTTCCCATCGAAACTCACCAGAAGAGAGCTGTAAGGCGTCAAGTCCTCGGGTGTTAGGTTCAGCCCCTTATAAAGGTCGGGATACATTATTTCAACACCACTACCTTAGTCTACCATCACCTTCTTCACATCATATTCCTCTATCCTGAAGGTGATCACCAAAGCATCGTCGTGGGGTTGGATAGTTCTGATTTTGTCTTCGTCCGAGAAGCCCAAAACTAGTTGAACTTCCCTTCTAGCCCTCTTTGGCTTTCGGTCAACATATTCGGCGGATAGCCAAGCCACGGACATTACTCTGGATTGGCAAGACCCAGTTCTCCCTGGTGCAATGAATATAACGTTTATCGTACCCAAGGGGGGTCTTGAAGAATCATCTCTCCGAGTTCCTGAGTTTGCCTGGCTCCCCTGATCCTAGGCATGGTGCAAGAATTGTTTTAGCTTGCCCTCAAGGACGAGCTAGTCTAGGTGGTCCCACAGACTTCTGCAATCCTCGGTGGTATGTCTATGATCTTGATGGTATTGGCAGTAGAGATTGTGGTTGCACCTTTCAGGGTGTCCCACCATTTTGTTTGGCCGTTTGAAGAATGACTCATTCTTAATCTTTGCCAGGACCTACTGTACCGGCTCTCGGAACACGGCGTTGACTGCCTGTGGATGAGCTGACCTCGACCGTCCAAGGAAATCTCTCAATGGTCGGTCATTGTTATGTCTGTCCGACTTGAAATCCTTCATCTCTTGAGGGATAACCTTCTCTTTTCCTTTCCCCTGCTACTGGTCTTCGTCGACCCTTTTATACTTGTCAATTCGGTCCATGAGCTGGCGTATACTTGCTACTAGTTTGTCGGTTAAGGACTTCCTCAGACCGTGATCAGTAGGGAGGCCGAGCTTGAAGGTGCTAATGGCCACATCATCAAAGTTACCGTCTATCTCATTGTACATTTCCCAGTACCTGTCAGAGTATGCCTTTAGTGTTTCCCCCTCGCGCATGCTTTGGGATAGTACGAAGGCCAAGGATCGAGGGACCCTATTGCAAGTGACGAAGCGAGAGCAAAAAGCCTAGGTTGGGTGAGCTCTTTGAAGGAGTTTATAGAGTTTGCACAACTTATCTGGAAGAGCATGGGATCCACATGATGTGAATGCTGTTGCTGCAACTTATGAATCAGCCATCCAAGTTTGGGATCTACGGACAATGAAGTATGTTATATTTCTTGCACATCACTAATGCATTGCTTTAAATTGTGAATAACTTCTTGATTTACAAAAGGGAGCAAAGGAGTTTTGTAGACCTGCTAATTTAATATGACAACTCACACAAAATCTTGCTGTTGCTTGATGGCATTGTAAATTTCAAGAAGACAAATTCAATTAAGCATGGCCATGTCTGCAATATTGATTACAACCCCAAGAAAAAGCATATACTTGTAAGAACATAACTTTGCATTAAGCATGCTCATCTGTGTGATGTAATTCTTTTTAAAATATAAACTTGTATCCATTGTATGTTACAATGTGTGCAGTAGATAGAACGTTCACATTGTTTCGCATAACATTAGAAATATCCTTTTCTTTTTTAAAATTTTTATTAGTAACATAAAAATAAGAAATGTTTTTACTGCAACATAATAAATAGTTCTACCCGGTAACACGCCTTACAAGACATAAGCATACCCCTAATGACTGAAGCCATGGAAGATAGAGGTGGAGAGAGCCCATAGAGAGCATTATAAACCAAATAGAATCTCTTTCAAGGATGAAATCCCAAATTCCCACATCCATAGCAAACTGCAAACCTGCTTCCAAAGCTTTAGCCTCCGCTTCCAACGCTTCTAGTGGTGCATTAATCTTCTTGCTCATTGCTCCAACCACCTGACCATGAGAATTGCAGATCAATACACCAACTCCGACGGCCTTTTGAGCCGAGAACACTGCCCTATCAACATTGACCTTGTGCCTTGTTAAAGGCGGAGGAACCCATCCAGCCACTCAAACCAATGGAAGCTTTATAGGCACACTGTTTGCTTCGTTGTAGTCCTGTAGGTACTGCACTTCCCACTGAGCTAATGCCGAGCCACTTTTCTTGCTACCCCCATGTCGAACTTCATTTCTGTTATGCCACATGCACCACGCAATAGTCACCACCAACACTGCAGTATTTGCATTGGAATTTGCAGACATCAGTAGCATTCACTTAAGGTTAAGAAAAGACTGGATTTGGGATTGCTCAAAATGAAAATGAAGCTTAGTGCTTTGCCACACTTCCTTTGCCCATTGGCACGACCAAGAGAGGTGCCCAACAGTCTCTGCTCCTCTGCACTCATCACATTTGTCATCCTGCAGTACTCCTTGCCTCACTGGATTCATCTTTGTGGGAAGAATTCCACGGTAAGCTCTCCAAGCAAAATGGCAAACTTTGTAAGGAGCTTGTAGGCGCCAGAACAATCTCCAGAATTTACAATTTCTACTGCTGTCTGAACTGGTGCCATGATTCGTAGACCGTGAATGATCCATAGTTAACTTGTAAGCACAGTGCACACTAAACAAACCAATAGAATTTGCTACCCAAACTAATTTATCCTCTGGAAATTGAATACTTAGGGGAATGCTCTTAATTAACTCAACTTCATGTGGAAGGAAGACTGCATCTATCGCTTAAGTTTTCCAGCTGGCCGAATTAAGTGAAATAAATTCACTCACCCTTGTGTCTTCATGTAGAAACAGTCTTGGAGATACCACGTTGAAAGTTGATGAAGATGGGAGTCATTTGTCTCCCTAAACCCGAATGGGCTCTCCATTACCCACATTCCACATAAGGCCCTATTGCATTAAGTGTTGAGCTACCATAATGCTTCTCCATGTATATGAGGGGTTGTGACTAATAGAGGCATGACCAAATTCAGTTTGGGAGAACTATCTCGCTTTGTATACTCGATAAACTAGAGATTCCTGTTGTGTCTGAAGTTGCCATCCCTATTTAGCAAGTAAGGTAAGATTAAACTATTTTAAATGGCGAAAACCTATACCACCCGAATCTTTAAACTCACAAAGTTTATCCCGACTAAGCCAAGCCATTTTTCTCTCATCCTGTTTTTGACCCCACCAAAAATTCTGAATCATGCTAGTCATATCGTCACGTAAAGAGTCGGGAATTTTAAAGCAACCCATCGTGTAAGTAAGTATAGCTTGAGCTACTGCCTTAATTAACACTTCTTTGCCCACCTTTGAAAGCAGTTTCTCTTTCCATCCTGCTAATCTTTTGCTCAGCTTCTCCTTAATGTCATTGAAGGTGTTCCTCTTATTCCTCCCCACTAGAGATGGTAGCCACTTCTCATGTTATCTGATAACTTGTGCCCCAAATTTGCTTTTGATCTCCTCCTGAATATCACTTGGTGTGTTGCTACTAAAGAAGAGCAAAGTTTTGGTTTAGTTAAGCTACTGACCAGAGGATTGCTCTTAAACTATGAGTATTCTTTGTAGGGAATTACACTCTTCTAGTGATGCCTTATAAAAAATAAGGCTATCATCAGCAAAGAATAAATGTGATAGTCAAGGACCACCACGAAATACAACTAATCCTTCCATATCACCATTCTCCACAGCCTTGTTAATTAAGGATGAAAGGCCTTCTGCACATAAAAGGAATAGGTATGGTGATAAAGGATCTCCTTGCCGTATACCTTTAGTTAGGACCATATATCCCTTAGGCTTCCCATTTATCCTAACTGAATATGTAACCGATGTAACACACCTCATAATAAGATTCCTCCCCTTCTTATCAAACCCCAATTTATTCATAATTTTCTCCAAACACGCCTACTCTACTTTATCATAGGCCTTGCTCATATCCAATTTTAGAGCCATATCCCTCATTTTACCCCCTTTCTTTGATTAATATGATGCATGACCTTAAAAGCAACCTGGACATTATCAGTGATCAGTCTTCCATGCACAAACGCACTTTGAGTGTCACTAATAATGAATGGTAAAATTTTCTTAAGCCTATTAGCTATAGTTTTTGAGACAATTTTGAAAACCACATTACATAAACTAATAGGCCTATAATCAGTCACCCTTTTAGACTCTTTTGTCTTAGGGATAAGAACAATATGAGTCTCATTAAAGTTTGGGGGAGATAAGCCATGATTAAGAAAATCAAGAATTGTTTGAGTAACTTCATCACCTATATTCGACCAGAAGTGCAGATCAAATAAAGGGGGCATACCATCTAGACCTGGAGCCTTGAGAGGGTACATTTGTTTCAACGCCATCCTTACTTCATCTATAGTAAAATCCATAGACAGTCTCTGACTCATAGCTGGAGTTACCTTTGGATGCACTGCTTGTAATAATTCTGAAAATTCCATCAGGTTATTAGAAGAGAACAGATCTGTGTAGTAGTTTACAACCATCTCACCCATTTTGTCTTCATTATTCTGCCAAAAGCCATTTTCATCCAACAATCCCATCATATGATTTTTCTTTTGCCTTGCTGATGCCTTTGCATGGAAAAAACTGGTATTCCTGTTACTAGATTGGTACCAATTTATTCTTGACCGTTGATACCACATAGCATCTTCTTTCTCATGCCAACAATTCAACTTAATCCTTGTAGTCCTCATATCTTGTATATTGCTTGGAGAGGCCGGTTAAAGTTCCAACCATTCAAGGTGTTTTTAAAGCTCGGCGATATTCCTCCCCACATGACCAAATTCAGATTTATTCCAAGCATCAAGTTGAAATCTGTACTTCTCTAAACAAGCATTCAAAGGGAAATTTGTTGGAACAACCATTCCTTCACCCCCAAGCTTCCAAAACCACCTATTCACAACAAGAATCATTCAACCACATCGACTCAAATTTGAACAGCCTATTCATTCTCTTACCATTAGGCTTCCTTACCAAGCGTAAAGCCAACGGTGAGTGATCTGAAGCTGATGATGTGAGGTAATGTAGATGTGCCATGGAAAACAAATTCACCCACTCCGTCGTAGCAAGAGCTCTATCTAACCTTTCTCGGATTTGAATCCCATCACTTCTCTCATAAAGCCAAGTAAACTTAAGGCCAATGAATCCAATATCTTGTAGACCACACTGATTAATAGCTTCAACAAAGCTATCCATTTGTTGCCTCGACCTAGTTCTCCCACCTTCCTTCTCAGACATCCCCATAAGCTCATTAAAATCTCTAATGACCAACCGAGGCAGTGTAGAAGTATAGCTTAAATGTTTAAGCTTTGCCCAAGATTCTGGCCTTCTTGATGTTTTAGGATTACCATAAAATCCAGTTAAGTGCCACTAGTCACTCTTGGTTCCCCCATCCACCAAGGCATCAATATGTGATAGAGAAAAAGTTTGAACATTCAATTGAACCTCTTCCTTCCAAAACATTGCTAAACCACCACTGAACCATTACTAGAAACAAAAAATCCATGTTTAAAACCACATTTACCTCAAACCATAACCATCCAATCCTCATTAGACTTTGTCTCCATTAAGAAGACAATTTTGGGATCTTCTCTTTTAACCACCTCTTTTAAGGCATTAACTATTTAGAGGTCCCCAAGCCCCTGGCAGTTTAAGTTTAAAAGACTCATTAGGCTCGGCAGAGCTGCACAGCAACCTCCGCCATTCTAAACTCTGATGCCAAAAGCACACTCAACTTCTTAGCTTCCTCATCCAACTTGACCTTCTTCTCATTCTCCCTAACACTATCTTCCTCTGTTGTAATGTTTAATTTCCTCTTGGGTTTTTGCCTGTACCTCCCTCAGAAGATACTATATTAGGTCTATAAAGAACTCTAACCCACGTACCTTTAGTCTGAACACCATCCACTACTAAGCTACGTGCTTGGCTATTATAAATTTGGTGGGCTTTAACTTTTGCTCCTGATACCTCCCCTTTTCTACCCTTATTACCTGTTGGCTTTATTGCCCATCCAAGTCTGAACACGATTTCTAAGGGACCCATATGTGCATGGCTTAGTTGATACCCAGGCTCCCCACTCTGTGCTATATTTTGAAACTCCGTGACTTCAGTCAACATGTATGTCTCCTTTAATCTCAACTTCTTCCCCTTCTGAATCATAGCTATCTCCATATCATTTACGTTTGAAATTTGAAACCCATTATTCCTGTGGATTGCCTCATCAATATCCTGAATTACTGCCTCAAAATCTGCATATGGATGAATTAAATCCTGTTTCTCGAAGAACACTAAATCCTCATCAACCCGACTTTCCACTGGTTTCCTCCATCGTTGCAATCTCCACCGAAGTGTGTTGTTTTGTAAAATCCAATCTAGCACTCGACAACTCTCTCTGCCGGGACTGTGGTTTTGGTTGGTTATATCCTTGTACTTCAACAGCCATTTTCTTTGACCGTTGAACTGACCAGCCCTCAACCACGGCCCAAACTGCTATTCTTGACTTGATGAAGTGCCCTTACTCCAAAGCCATATTGCACAGTCTTTATCATCGTGATTAAGTTGGCCACACAAATAACATATGTTAGGTAATCTTTCATATGAGAATGACACCCATCCTTCATTATCTTTATCAAGCATGACTTGTCTTCCTCGACAAAATGGCTCGTTCACATCTATGGCCACCCGTAAAAGTAGGAAATTCCCCCCCCCCCCCTCTTAACTTCGATGAATCCTTCACATAGTAACCTTTCCTAAAGACTCCCTAAGACTGCGGGCAACCTAAGCTGACAAATGAGAGTAGGGTATGATTTCTTTTCTCCTAGTATTGCTACTTTGAGTTCTACTGTTTTTGTTTCTCCTGCTAATAATGTTAAAACTGAGAACAATAATGTTAAAATGAATTAGCTAGTGAGAACATAGACAATGGTAAATCTATCTTGGGAGCACCCCCCCAAACTTGATAAGAAAGAGATTAAGAACCCTAGGGCTAAGAAGGGAAATACTCAAAAGCCAAAAAAAAAAAAAAAAAAAAACAGCATTTCTGTCATCACTGTGGCGCAGCTGGACATATTCGACCTAATTGCTATAAGTGGTTAGCTACTCAACAGAGCAACGGCATGATCGCATAAGGAAACCAAAATTAGTTTCCATCCTTCTTTGCTCATCTTGGAGATCTTCTCAAAGCTCTTATATTCCTTTCGAACTTGAATGGTTTCAACTCTTCCCCCTCATCGTCGAATCAAGGGTTTGCTAAACGGAAAGGTTTTTCCAAGGTGTGGAAGGAAAAAGGCTCCAAGTGATTTTGTCACTTTTTCTCTCTCTACCCTTCTTTTTTTGTTTCTTGCATTACTTGTGTGTTTTGCTTTCGTGTTTTGAGTTAGTCTAGTTTTAAGCATTGCTTTGTTTAACATGTTTTTGGATGTTTTCTTTTCAGTTTTGCTTTACTTTTTTTTTTCATATAAAATAAAATAAAATAAATGAAAAATCAGAAAAATACAAAAACAGTGTGTGTTTGTGTACATTGGTACTTGTGTACCTTGGATGGCCATTGAAACAAAGTTTTCTAAATTTTGTAGCTTTTGTAGCTTAGATGAGCATCTTTATGCACAACTAAACAAGTGAGCTTTGTGGCTCGTGTTTGTGATGAGTAAGATTGAGTAATTTCTTATACTTAACACTCGTATCACTCTTTTTGACAAGAAGGACTAGAAAATCCTAAGAGAAAGGCATAAATAATCATCTCACCATTGTTGCCCACCAATCATGACATGACATTTGTATGCATCAGCATAGCAAAAGTTGAATTTCAAATGCTTAACATCATTGGGTATTTCTTTTCTATCTCTTATTTGCCTATGCATGGTTTGCTTAAAAGAAAAATATGCAAAGAAAAATAAAAGCAAAAAGATCAAAATACTTTATATATAATTGCAAGCCTGTATTATAGGAAATGTGGGAGTTATAGGATGTATCTCGAAGGTAATAGTCCCCATCAAACAAGTAGACACCTATGCTATCTCATATCTTAAATCGTCATAACTTGTAGACATCTATGCTATCTTGTGATGTTTTTCACACATAATACGCAATATTCTTTATTATTTTTTATACATGTGCAAGTACAATGTGATTTGGCCACCATAAGAAATACGTGTATTAATGTATACTCACTAAAATGTCTTAACTTGTTTTTAAAATATAAAATTGGTTAGACTTTTTTAGTGTGTGTGTGTGTGTGTGTGTGTGTGTGTGTGTTTGGGATCTAAAAGCTGAATTTTTTCTTATTTAGAGATGATTTTGAGAGTTTAAAATGTTGTTTGGATCGTTTGTTGTGTAGCATGTTTGATTGCATTCATGTCTGTGTTTTTCTCCTCTTGAAAAAACTATTTTTAAGCAACCTCGATAGCTATCTTGATACCTAAGCTATCTATCGAGACTCTTCAGATACTTTTTATCGCATTCTCGATAGCTGCTTCGATCCATTGAGAAACCTTCTGGATGCTCAATAGATTCTCGATAGCTACCTCGATCTATCGAGCTTCTTTGCTTTGTAAACCTCTAGATAGCTCCTCGATAGCTCTTGATCTGTCGAGAATTATGATTTCCTATATATACGTTCAGCGCAATTTCAGATTCACTTCTCATCGATCACTCTTGATAGCCCTTATCTCTTCACCTCCCAAAACTCCTCTCTCTCACTCTAAACTTCATCCTCTGTTGATTTTCAGCCTAGATCAAGTGTTTCTTCACTGGTAAGGTTCCTAAATCCTTCATTCTTCATGCATTTCATGCATTAAACTTAGGTTTTTGGGGTTTTTCAAGGTTGATGAAGTTTTTGCAAAATTTTTGGGTTGGGTTTTGCTTAAATAAGTTTCAAAACATCATGCATTGCATCTCACTTGCATTATAACAATATTTTCATGCATTATAGATGTGTCTTATATTTGTTGCAATGTTGTGTGCTAGTAGGTTTGGATTGGGCTGAGCCCATGATGTTTTTAAGTTTGTATTGTTGGATAATCTGGTTTTGTATCTCATACAAAACACACAGCGGAAGTAATAAACATAGATCTACTTCAATAATGAAAGATAACATGTAACCATGAATTCTAGAACAAAGAATAGAAAGCGTACCTTGATGCAGTGAATTTCAAAACCGTGACTTGAGAATACCTTTAATCTTCATCTCAATTCCACATTGTGCCCAAGATGTGTGGTCTCTCAATCAGTCTTTTTGTACATAGATTCTCAAAGAAAATTCTTCTTCTTCTCCTTGTGAAGAAAAACTGATTTCTTTTCTTTTCATCATACGTACGTTATAACTACATTAGTAGTTTTTTTATTTAATAACTCTTATTAAATAATGACTGATTATCTAATTGGGTTAGCCTTTTAGGCTTACCCAATTGGGCTTAAGTTTATGGCTTAAGATGGGACCAAAGGAAACAAATAAGACTCTAGCTTCAATGGGCCTTGGGCTTTTCTGTCAACTCTTGACAAGTCCAAAGTTACCATTAATTATATTCAATACCACTATAAGAATATAATTGCATTCTAGGCCTTATTAATAAATTATATCCCAAGAATTTATTATACATACAACCCCTTCATTAAAATATGCGTAGTAATACAAAGTCATGAATATAGACTGCCACTTTGAAGATTACTACATCTTAATCCTTGAGTATCTGGTCTAATCCTTTATGTTATTCATCATATATTTATGAAATCTAATTTCATAAATATATACTTTAGTAACTTCTTACTAAAGTGGTTGTGCCCAACACTCTGAATAACCAAACCCATTAAACTTATCTCGAGGGAATATTTTATATCTCTGTTAAGAGATTATGAATTCCATCTTGAGAATATATGTTCCATCAACACTAAATGCGGCTGCCCAATATACTGAGGTTTTGACCGTAAATTATAGATCTCACTCCTGATATATCAAAGCAACTTACATCTCATAATCAGGTCCATTATTCTCTTAGGATTTAGAGTTGATGTAAATAGAAGTCGTGAGATTTATTATTCATTTGACAGTCGTTAGGAGAATAATAAATCTCACAGCAGTCCAGTTCAATATGTCTTAACTTTTAAAACATATCAACATATCAACTAGAAGTCTCCACTTCCATGATCAAAACAAATCATCTTAGTTGACATGCTATAGTCTTCGCAAATAAAATGTCCAATTTCATCACCGACCACAAACTAAAATTTTGAGTTTACAAAGAACTTGTGATTTATATCTTCTGTGACTAAATCACATAAATCACATACTATGCATCTCATGGACTAAGATAATGTCCTATTAGTTCATAAATAGTCTCATATAATTAAACAACTTAATTATATATGACATGCCAATAAATTGGATTTTAAGGCATAAACCCCAACATGTATGTCACATGTTCATGCATATGTACCTTCAAGTTTCTATATTCTTATATATATTGTGCTGTTGGAACTTTTCTGATTGTCTCTCTTTCTCCCTCTATCTTTCTTTCTTGCGTTAGTTGCTTGATGGCACCCAATCGCAAATCTACTCCGTCCCAAAACCCTCTGCATTCTCGGGCATCTTCTTCCTCTGACCCCACTCCTTCTTCCGTTCCGTTCCATGATGAGAGGGCCCGTAAGGACTTCTCAGAGAACTTTTCTAAACGAGGCATTCATTCAGAACGCCAAGTCATCCTATCGACTTTTCCAATACTGACCTACCCACTGTCATCTACAGTCGAGGTTGGGAGTCAATGTGTGGCGTCCTAGTCACCTGTCCCTTCGTGATCATACAGGAGTTTTACTCTAACATGCACGGATTTGATTCTTCAGTATCTCAGTTTTCTACTCACGTTCGAGGTATGCGCATTGTGGTCACTTCGAATATTGTATCCGAGGTGCTCTATGTCCCAAGGGTAGCACATCTTGACTGCCCCGGTTGTGATTGTCTGAGGACTGTGTCCAAAGACGAGCTTATGTTGTTGTTTTGTGAGACTCCGTCTTCTTGGGGTGATCATCAGAACACCCCGTTGCTCGACCTTTGCTATAAGTCCGAGATTTTTTAACATAGTGATGACATTTATCCTTCATCCTTTGTCACATTACAACACTACCACAGAGCCTCGTGCTCGCTTTTTGTTATCCCTCATTGATGATCTTTCTATTGACTTCCCTTGTCATTTTATCTTTTCCTTCATAGATGTCTATAGGGACATAACGACCCATGATAAGCTCATCTTTCCTTCAGCTATCACGAGGATTCTTTGCCATTTTTCTATCTCCTTTCCTCCGTCCGATCACTTCTTCGTCATGGGTGCCTTTGACGTAGCTACTATTAGACGGAGTGATGCTTAGTTTTGCCCGAGGTGGACGCAGACTGAAACGGCAGCTCCTTCAGCTCCGGCAACTCCATCCACCTCTGCTCCTTCTTCTTCAACGGGTGGAGTGACACTTGAGGCCATCATAGCACAGCTTGTGCTCATGGATGCTCACCTTGACACTCTTAGTGATGAGTTGTGTCAAGTGAACACCCGTGTCGGCCGTATCGCATGACGACAAACTATCATGGGTGGTTTCACTGTCGCTTTCTCTCCATCTCCGCCAGCCTCTGAGGATACGAGTGACGATGGCTCCGACAGTGAGGATGCTAATGAGGATGATGATGCTAACTCACCCAGTAACGATGAGATGTCTACTTGATATACTTGCCTTTTGTCACTCGTGACAAAAAGAGGGAGTAATTTTGATATGAGAGTAGTCATACACATAGGGGGAGGGTTAGCATAGGAGATTTTTGTTAGGGGAATGTCCATATTCTTTGAGAGATGTAGTGAGATTCTTATGTATTTTTCTTTTCTTTTATTTTACATTTACCTCATGTATATTGGTCTTGTGACCATTTGACATATATTGTACTTATCATTGGATATATATATATATATATATATATATATATATGTTGATGTATGTTTTTCACCTATCTCTCCATGTGTAGTTTCTTTTCTATTTTTATACACATGTGTGCGGCACCCAACGCCCGGGCCCATTTGGGCTCTAATATGTGGGCAAAACATTTGGGCCCTGTCTCCGCTAGCCCAAAGGGGCCAGCCCGTGTCCGTGCAGGCAATTGGTCCAGTCCACTCGGTAAAGGCCCTGCCGGGCATAGAGTCCCCAAGCGCCAAAAGAGAGGGAGATAAGCAGATGCGCTAACTCTTACTTGCCCGGCAGTTTTTCACGGTACGAGGCCGCCGAACTGTCCACGAAAGGAGGAACCAAGTTCCAAAGCCACCACCACCTAACCATCCACTTACCATCAATCACATTGGACCTCCCTCCGCACCTGCAGAGAAGCAATGATGGCCACTCCATTAAGAAGGAACTATAAATATGAGAACAAGATGAGGAAATAGGGTTGGAAAAAATGGAGAGAGAGAGAGAGAGAGAGAGAGAAGTGCTGAGGTCTAGTAGTTAGAATTGCCCATAGTAAGAAACCCTCAAACCCACAATGCAAATAAATTGTAAGCCCAAAAAGGTAAGGTCCAACAGCCTCACATTGGGCTCGCACAATTGGCGCCGTCTGTAGGAATCTCCTACGAAGCTGTAGTTCGACCAAGACTCACATACAGGAAGATGTCCGGGAAAGATTCAGAGAATGAGGTTGAAAGTCGTTCGGCGGGACCATCTCAAGGGTCGTCTTGGCTAGAACGAAGGCATAAGAGACGTGAAGATAGGGACGGCGAGCGGGAAGAGAGATCTGGCCTCGAGGAGGGGTCATACCAAACGCAGCAGGCAGTATCAAGTGCCTCGGGGCATAGGCAGTTCAATGAAAAAGACGAAGAGCTAGAGCGGCTGCGCAGGCTGGTGAGGGATTTGGAGTTAGAAGCAGAGGACAGGCACCAAGGAAGAGGACGCGACGACCGAAACAGGAGGGCAGGTGCAGGGGGAGATCGCCATGGTACTGGATCCTATCAATTCGAGTCCCGCCGACACCGGCAACATTCCCGGTCACAGGGGTCCTACCACTATCGAGACCATTCGCATTCGCGAAAATCCCGCCGTCGCAAGGATCGTTCGCGATCAAGGGGATACGCGGACCGGGGATCTGACTCACCCGACGAGCGACAACCGTATAATGCCGCAATGGATGCGATGAGCCACGCTTTGTGAGGGGCAGCACGGTCCCCATTCTCTAATGACATCGAACGAGCCACAATGCCGAGTAGGTTCACACGCCCTCCATTCAATACCTACGACGGAAGAACTGACCTGGTTAAGCACGTCAGCCACTACATCCACATGATGTTCCTACATTCTCACAACAACGCGCTGATGTGCAAGGTGTTTCCTTCCAGCCTCGGACCAACTTCTCTGAGATGGTTCAACGGACTACGGAAGGGGTCCATTCACAGTTTCGCCGAGTTAATCCAGGAGTTCGGAGTACGGTTCATGACATGCAGCCGAGTGTCGAGCCCGTAGACGCTTTACTATCAATGAAGATGAGAGTAGGGGAAACCCTTCGTAACTATGCCAGCCGGTACTGGGAGCTTTATAATGAAATAGGTGGGGGCAATGAGAAAATTGTAGCAAGCACCTTCCGGATGAGGCTGCCCGAAGACTCTGAACTACAGGAGACACTAACAAAGAAGCCTCCTGAGGATATGAGACAGTTCATGAGATGTATCGAGGAATATAAGCGCTTGGAAGATGACTGATTGCAGAGTAAAGGCAAAGCCCCATCGGTAAACCGTCCTCAGCAGGGAGGTTTTCAGCCGAGATCTCGGAAGGATTTGAAGATACACGAGCCACTCTGACAAACGGGGGAAGTGAGCTTGACGTTTAAGGAGCCAGTGCACCGGATTATAGAGCGAATCAAGAATGAGCCTTACCTCAGGTGGCCGAACAAGATGGGAGGTGACCCCTCTCGAAGAAACCAGAATCTGTACTGCACCTATCACAAAGACAAGGGGCACACTACCGAGCAGTGTCGTGTACTGAAAGACCATTTAGGGCAGTTAGCAAAGGCAAGACATCTGAAAGAGTTCATAGTAGACCTCGATGTTCGGGGTACCGACATGGGCATCTAGCAAAGGGGGAATCCTCTCCCACCGCCCTTGGGAGTAATTGAGATGATCCTCGTTGCCCCAGGGGGATCGTCGGCAACCAAAAAGGGGGTGTTGACCGTCGCGCCCATGGTGGGTCCGTCGGAAGCAGAGCCCACAAGGAAAAAGGCGAAGCATGCTCGGGAGACACTTACCTTTGATGAACAGGACTTAGAAGGAACGATACAACCACATGACAACGCACTAGTGGTCACGGCGCGGATGACCGGTTTCTTGGTAATGTGGGTGATGATAGATCAAGGTAGCAGAGCCAACGTGATGTATCCGTACTTGTTTAAAGGACTCGGGTTAAAGAGTTAAGATCTAACAGAGTACAATACGCCGCTGGTATCATTTGATGGGAGAATAGTGGTTCCCGAAGGATAGATTTCCTTGCCAGTAAGCATGGAGGGTAAAGAGGTCACAGTATCGTTCATAGTAGTCAACTCCTTCTCCCCTTACACGGCAATCTTGGGAAGGCCATAGATTCACGCTATGGGGGCTGTCCCATCCACCTTACACATAAAGATTAAGTTTCCTACAGAGCAAGGCGTCGCCGTGGCACGGGGATGCCAGAGAGTGGCAAGGCAATGCCTCGTCGTTGCAACAAATCTTGAAGGCGAGCGCGTTGAGTGAAAGGAAGCTGCCGAGGAATCTCCGTTATAGCAATTACAAAATCCCCGAAGAGAAGTGGGAGCTGAGGGTGCCGAGGAGCTTATAAGAACCAAAATACTGCCAAATGCCAACAAGTATTTCCAGATAGGAGCTAGCATGACGACCAAAGAGAGGGTGGAAGTATTGTTGTGTCTAATGCAGAATGTGGACGTATTTGCATGGAGTCCCTATGACGTGCCTGGGGTGGACCCCGAGTTCATCATCCACAAACTTAATGTGGACCCGTCGTTTCCCCCCAAGAAACAAAGGCCGAGGAGAGTGGCCAGGGAGCATGTGGAAGCGGTGAAGATAGAAGTTCAAAGGCTTAAAGAAGCAGTGGTAGTAAAGGAGATCTTCTTCCCGGAGTGGCTAGCGAATACTGTGGTGGTGAGGAAGAAGAATGGCAAATGGAGGGTATGTGTGGATTTCACGTATTTAAACCGAGCATGTCCAAAAGACCCATTTCCTAAGCCGAAGATTGATCAGTTGGTAGACGCCACCTGCAGACACCCGAGGATGAGCTTTCTAGACGCCTTTCAAGGGTACCATCAGATAGCCCTATCAGTCGAGGATCAAGAGAAGACGGCATACTACACCGTGATGCCGTTTGGGCTAAAAAACACCGGGGCGACATATCAACGGATGATGACGAGAATGTTCCGTGACAAAATTGGCCGAACAGCCGAGGTATATATTGATGACATGGTGGTAAAAAGTAAGCAAGAAGTACAACACATGGAGGATCTTAGGGAGGTGTTTGAGCGGTTACGGCAGCATAAGTTACGCCTAAATGCAGAAAAGTGTTTCTTTGGTGTAGGGGCTGGAAAATTTCTGCGGTACTTAATCTCCTGCCGAGGAATCGAGGTTAATCCGGGCCAGATTGAGGCCGTGAAGCGTCTCAAATCCCCGAGCAATCCAAAGGAAGTGCAAGTCTTGACAGGGATGCTGGCCACCCTCAATCGGTTCATCTCCAAGTTCTTGGACCGATGTCAGCCATTCTATCAACTTCTAAAGAAATGGAAAGGGTTTCAATGAAATGACAAATGCGAGGAAGCTTTCCAGGGTCTAAAGGAATACTTAACACATGCGCCAGGGTTGGCCGCCCCAGAGCCCGGGGAAGATCTGTATATGTACCTCTCGATATCCGATCACGCCGTAAGTGCCGTATTGCTAATGGACCGGGGGGTGCAACAGCCCATGTACTACGTCAGCAAAACCCTAGTGGACTCGAAAACTAGATACTTACCCTTGGAGAAGTTATTATTGGCACTAGTACATGCCACAAGGAAATTGCCTCAGTATTTCCAAGCTCATACTGTATACATACTGACCGAATACCCACTGCAGTCGTTGCTGAAAAGATCTGACTTCACAGGGCGAATAGCGAAGTGGGGAACTCGGTTGGGAGCTTTTGATGTGTGGTACATGCTGAGAAAAGCAATTAAGGGGTAGGTTTTAGCAGATTTCGCAGCTGAGTTTTCACCCAAAGCTTCACAAGAAATGGTCTGTCAATTGGATTGTCGCCCGTGGAAAGTGTACGTGGACGGCGCATCCAACTCCACGGGGTCCGGCATTGGAATGGTCATGATTGGCCCCAAGGGAATAAAGTTGGAGCATTCGTTTAGGTTGAGATTCAAAGCCTCCAACAATGAAGCCGAATACGAGGCCTTGCTGGCCAAGTTAAGGGCAGTCTCAAGTTTGGGTGCCCAGAACGTGGAGATATATTCGGATTCGCGTTTGGTGGTTAATCAAGTCCAGGGTAATTTCAAAGCCAGATATCCCCGTATAAGGGCGTATTTGGAGCAGGCAAAGCAAGCCATGTCCAAAATCGGCACCGTGAGGTTAATCCAAGTGGCCCGGACACAGAATAGGCACGCCAATTCCCTTGCCACACTGGTATCATCAATAACCGAGGATATACCTTGGCTGATAAGAGTGGAGTTGGTTCCAGAGCCGAGCATCATGGCAACCAGAAACTCGAGGGGTGCGGGGGTTGATATCACGGCAATTACAACACTTGGGCGTAGTTGGATGGATCCCATCATTGACTACCTAGCCGAGGATCAAGTTCCACCCGATGAAAGGGAGGCAGGAAAAATCCGCAGAGTGGCCCCTCGGTATTGGCTATCATCCGACAGAAAGTTGTATCAGAGATCCTATGAGGGACCGTATCTCTTATGCTTACACCCCACGAAGGTGGGCAAGCTCTTAGCCGAGCTCCATGAAGGAGGGTGCGGCAGTCATATGGGGGGACGGTCATTGGCACACCGGGCGATGACTCAAGAATTTTTGTGGCCTAAGATGTAAAAGGACGCCGTCGAGTATGCCCTCAAGTGTGAGCAGTGTCAGAAGCATGCCTCCATGATCCACCAGCCGGCTGGCTACTTAAACCCAGTAAGCAGCCCATGGCCTTTTGCACAGTGGGGGCTGGATATACTCGGGCCTTTTCCCCGAGCAACAGGTAACCGACGGTTCGTCGTGGTGGCTGTTGATTATTTCACCAAGTGGGCAGAGGCAGAGGCCTTGGCTAACATCCGGGACGTGGACGTAAAGAAATTTGTGTGGAAAAACATAATCACTAGATTTGGAGTGCCGAACACCCTTATCTCTGACAATGGTTTGCAATTTTGCAGCCAGGCTTTCTATGATTTCTATAGAGATCTCGGCATCAAAAATCGGTATTCTACTCTAGCGTGCCCTCAGAGCAACGGCCAAGCCGAGGCGGTAAATAAAGTAATTGTGAATGGGCTGAAGAGAAGATTAGAAGGTGAAAAGGGGAATTGGGCCGAGGAGCTGCCTAGCGTCTTGTGGGCATACCGAACGACGCCCAGAAGGTCCACGGGGGAGACCCCGTTTTCCCTCACTTATGGAACCGAGGCCGTAATACCAACCGAGGTAAATCTGTGTTGTGCACAAGTGTTTGGGTTCAACCTTGGACTGAACGATGAGCTGCTGGCTGAACGTTCGGACAGGTTAGAGGAATGCCGTGAAGCTGCGACTATACGGCTCGCGGAGTACCAGCAGAAACTTGCCAGGATATATAACCAAGGTATAAGAGCGAGAGAGTTTAGCACCGGGGACTTGGTATTAAGAAAGGCTGTAGGAAACATGCGAGACACGAATTCTAGGAAATTAGCGCAAACTTGGGAGGGGCCGTACAGGGTTACTGCTGTTGCTGGCGCGGGCGCTTATTACTTGGAAGAACTAGACGAGAAGCCACTACCCTGGCCATGGAATGTTCACAATTTGAAGAAGTTTTACCACTAACTGGCTGCACGCCAAGTTCTAAAGCAATGCGAAACACTGTACATGTTCTGCTAATGTGAATAGTAATGTTTAAGCTTGCAAATTTGTGTTATCTCCGACCACCGGTTCAAACTATAATATCGAGCATGTGTAAACCTTAAATTCTTCTAAGGACAGAAACCTGCTGCCCGGTTCAAACTACAATATCGAGCAGGTGTAAACCTTAAATTCTTCTAAGAACAAAAACCTGCTGCCCGGTTCAAACTACAATACCGAGCAGGTGTAAACCTTAAATTCTTCTAAGGACAGAAACCTGCTGCCCGGTTCAAATTACAATACCGAGTAGGTGTAAACTATAAATTCTTCTAAGGACAGAAACCTGCTGCCCCATTCAAACTACAATACCGAGCAGGTGTAAACCTTCAATTCTTCTAAGGATAGAAACCTGCTGCCCGGTTCAAACTATAGTACCGAGCAGGTGTAAACCTTAAATTCTTCTAAGGACAGAAACCTACCACCGATTTAAACTACAGTACCGAGCAGGTGTAAACCTTAAATTCTTCTAAGGATAGAAACCGGCTACACGGTTCAAGCAATATTACCTAGCAAGCGGATCTACATGTCAAATCCCCGTTAAATACAGAAAACGGATTTAACTACCCAGACCACTACAACATGGGTACAAAGCAAGCAAAACACAAAAATCTTCATAGAAGAACATAAATGAACAATACGCCATCCACAAAACACGGCGGACATCCAAAATATCAAACCAAATAACAAAGCAATTGTTTAGTCACCACAGCCCGGTGACATAGGCGTTTCGATTAAAAGACATAAAATAAAATAAAATCAAAGGGACAAGAAAAACTTCAGCGAATAGGGGAGATCACGGTTTGGCATCTTAAGAGGCGGAATCTGCGGGTTGTGCATGGACATCGGACCCTGCAAAGTCCTGCCGCGGCAGAGTCTGTACGGGGTCCTGCATGAGCTGATCTCCAGGGAGAAGCTGGCTGGCCACCTCCGTCTCCTCCAACTCCACGTGGGCGTCAATTTGCTCCACCAATTCTCTCAAGCTGGTCATTTCTTCTTCATCAACGGGCCCTTGAGGAGCTTGAGGCACAGGAGTGGGGACAGGGAAAAGAATTTGGCCTGGGTCCCTCAAAGGAGAGTCCTTAGGAACCCCCATAGCTTGCAGAGCGGCTAGCCTCCCCTCCTCGAAGCCGAGCTTCCGAGCGTCCCTTATGACCGATTCTGTCGAGTTCTCCGCATCAGCGAAACCCTCATTATACTACTTACTCTCGCTCGCCTCTAGGGCCTCTCGGAGATCGGTCAGCTCCTTTCAGCGCACACTGTTCAAGCTCTCGGCTTCCGCTAACCGGAGCTCGATGTCCCCCACGCGGGTTTGCAACTCTGCGTACCTCTTCTCTGCATTTGCTTTTGCCTTCTCGGCCGCGGCAGCCTTCTTTTCCGCCGTCGCAGCAGCTATGGCCTTCTCCTTCGCATTAGCATCAGCCACGTCCTTTAGAGCCTTCTCCCAACCGACATCCTCGGCAAGATCACTAACGCGCCTGTCTAGTATGCACGCCAGTTGCGCGGCCTGATGATGTGACAAGAACGAGAACCAAATCCCAGTAGATAGAATATTAAAAAAATAATAAAAAAAAATAACTTGAATTTACTTACCGCGATAGTGTGCCACTGCAGCCTCCTTCCTATCGATTCATTCGTCCCCTCTTCAAATGCCCACACGTCCTCGGAGAGTAGCAGACTGCGTGCCAATGTCTGGGCGACATGACCGCCTGCCCCCTTCACCCAAATGTGCGCGCTTGCATTCGAGGGAAGCAGTTTGTCGTCTAGCATAAATGAGGGCTACCACGTGGGTACGGCATGGAAGGTGGATGCCACATGCGTCCCAGTCTGGACTGAAGGCTCACGAATTACAATACTGCCAGAGGGCCGAGGAGGAGTTTTCATAGGCGCGTCGCTCGGGACAACCGGGGTCTGCTCAGTCGTGCGCGGCCTTTTTCTTTGCCGAACAGGTGCTGCCAGTGAGGGAGGAGGGGTTTGGTCGTGGCCCTGGGGCTGTTGCTGCTGCGCGGTTTACCCGGCCCCTGAGATGAAACAACTGATCGACATTGTCCTCTGAGTCACCATCTCTTCGTCTCGGCCTTGTTCAGTTTCAACAACTACTTCTTCGGCTTCTTGGGGAGGGGCTTCTTGATCAACAGGGCCTTCTGGTTGGATGGGTGCTCCTTGCTGAATTTGGTCGTGGGCACGCTCTCGGCGAGCTCGGGACACGCGCTCGGCAGACTCGCCCCGTACAGGTTGGCGCTCGTCAGAACAGATATACCGTGGGCCTTGATCACGGGCCTCTCCTACTGTAAACTTCGCAGGAAGGAAATTTGCATGCCGAACGTCAATATAGGATAGGAGCAGGCTATCGACTAGCAGGGCTTGGTTGAAAGCTTGCCAGGTAGAATACACAGGATTTATCCCAAGTATCAAGTGAGAAGCTAGGAGCTGTCCGTCTGTATGGACAAAGATCTCAGACCTGAGCACGAAGTTCAAGTCCTGTACGTGCACAACCCTGATGTCCGAGATGAACACTATGCCGTATGCAAATATCAACATAGATAAACGTCAGAGTAAATAAAAAGGTTTTACAACGAGAAACATTCATATGATTGATGAAGTAAATAGGAAATGAAAACAGGTCAAATGATTGGGACGAACCCACTTCGCGTCTAGTGAGGGGGCTGGGGAAGTCACCGGTAAACCAATTGCCGCGCACCCTAACGAACTCCCCGGCAGAGTTCCTATTTGAGTCAGGTAGGCAGGAGATCAGCCATACCCTCATGTCTCTTACTTTTAGGTAATAATTTGTTTTCTTTGCCCCACATAAACTGTACATATGGTTTATGTCATGCTAGTCTAACTGCAAATCGAATATCTGGTTCAAACGCCTCACATAACTCACCACCCGATAAAAGTTAGGAGGAAGCTAGTCGGGGCACAGTCCATAGTATCTAAAGGTGTTGATTAGAAGGGGGTCTACAGGAAACCTCACCCCACCCTCTAAAATCGTCATCAAGGGGAAAAAGGCAGTATTGCCCCCTTTGTGAAGAGCTATTTCTCTCTCATGGCAATAAGCTATCTCCACATCGTTGGGAATATCAAAAGCCTGCCTGAAAGTGGCTAATGCCACACTCGTGTCCAGAAGATACGAGTATACCATCCTAAACTCTAAGAGAATAATGAATGAAAACACGGAGGTAAAAGGGGGATTGTAAAGAACTTACTTAGGGTTTTAAGGTGAAGGTAGATTCTGGGCTGGAGTATAAATGCGCGGATGAATGCACGGCAGAGAAGGAGACACAGTGAGTAGAGAGCAAAAAGTAGCAGAGTGGTTTAGAACGAACCTTTTATAGGAGATCCCAGGGGAGTGCGCAGCAGTTAATTAGCTGTTACGAGAATTAATTAGCAGCCGTTCCGATTCCCACGCAAACTAAAGCCTGCACCGCCTCAGTTCACGAAGCGTCAGGTAATAATGAGGGTTTATCCAGACAGCCAGATTCGACGCACCTTTTTAGGGGCGAATTAATGGAACTCTGGGGCATTCCAGACGTCACTTCACCAAGCATAGATAGCGTGTGCCCTCTTGGATTCCTTGATTCCTGCTGAGCGCCGGTCACGAATCAGGGGGGGGCTACTGTGCGGCACCCAACGCCCAGGCCCATTTGGGCTCTAATATGTGGGCAAAACGTTTGGGCCATGTCTCTGCTACCCAAAGGGGCCAGCCTGTGTCCGTGCAGGCAATTGGTCCAGTCCACTCGGTTAAGGCCCTGTCGGGCATAGAGTCCCTGAGCGCCAAAAGAGAGGGAGATAAGCAGATGCGCTAACTCTCACTTGCCCGGCAATTTTCCGCAGTACGAGGCCGCCAAACTGTCCACGAAAGGAGGAACTAAGTTCCAAAGCCACCACCACCTAACCATCCACTTACCATCAATCACATTGGACCTCTCACCGCACCTGCAGAGAAGCAATGATGGCCACTCCATTAAGAATGAACTATAAATATGAGAACAAGAGAAGGAAATGGGGTTGGAAAAAATGGAGAGAGAGAGAGAAGTGCTGAGGTCTAGTAGTTAGAATTGCCCATAGTAGAAAACCCTCAAACCCATAATACAAATAAATTGTAAGCCCAAAAAGGTAAGGTCCAACAGCCTCACATTGGGCTCGCACAACATGTTTCTTATTTATTGTACACAATCTATTATTTCTGTTTCACACTAAAATTCCATGATGAGTTTTGTTTAAAGTGTTTCAAAAATATAGGTTGTCAAAGTCTACTTGTCATAAACTCTCTTCTTGCAAAGTTTTTCAAGAGTTTGTGTTAAGATAGATTTTATTGTATTCAACAAGTGAATATGAGTGGAGTCATTTATGACTTCTCTCATATGTTCATTTGTTTGTTGTGGTTTTGTCACGGATTGCCAAAGGGGGAGATTGTTAGGACATATGTGATTTGATGTTAGGAACATATGTCAATATTTTTATGTAATTGGCTAATCATTTGACAAAACGCACTTTACTTGTAATTGGGTTGTAATTTGGTAGATCTACGATGTGTTTAATACTTCATGGAACAAGGTTTCAAGATTCAAGTGTTAAAGCCATGTAAGTCTGTCCAAGAAACAAGTGAAGAAGTGCTGGCTTTTAAATCTCGACAGCTAGCATCTATCGAGGTTTAAAAGCTATTTTAACCCGTGGCCCGACAGCTATCTCGATCAATGGGTATCTATCGAGGTTTATGAAATTCAGTTTTTCAGAGCTGATTTCACTCTAATCCATGAGTATGTGTTTAGGCTTTCTTTTCTCACAACCTTAAATATATATAAGGATTATTTTAAGGGTCATAAAAGGTTTCATAGTTGCACAAGTGTAGAGCAAAGTCTTGTTCATGCAAATTGTGACCGGAGATAGAATTTACCCTAGTTCATTTTTCTCTTAAAGAAGCTGCTGTGTTTACCTTAGGGTTTTGTGATCAAGGAGTTTCATGATCTTCATCGTGTAATGAACTGAAGAACTTTGCAACCAACATCTTTCTCAAGTTGGTGATTAAGTCGCGTACTGGGATCCGTGCATCTATTAGTTAGTCACGTACTGGGAGTTGTGCATTGGAAAGGAGAAATTGTCACTACAAAATAAGTTCAATTGGGTATTGGGGTAAGGGTTCAACTATAGGTTGGTATAAGATACTGGGATTCCTTTACTTGTAATCGGTTGTTTTAATAATAGTGGATTCTTGGGAGTGGTGACCTTAAAATCACCCGATGGAGTTTTTGTCGTGTAGTTTTCCTCATTCGTAAATAAATCACTGTGACAATTTATTTTCCGCTGCATTTAGTCATTTGGTGATTTGTTTGTGCTGCCACGCATATTGCATACTAATTGAATTAACTAATTAACTTGGCTAAATCAATTGGTTAATTTATCGCAAGGGGTCAATATATTCTTGGCCTATTATAATATAATATTTGTGAATCTCAGAATCTAATAATCCATGCTTGTGGACTTGTGGTGTTTGTATTTTTATTGATGAGTGATGAATTGAGTTGGTGATTGTGAATTGAATCTATGCCTGTGGTGTTTTTTTTTTTTTTTTTTTTTTTTTTTGGCTTTTTGGCTTTGTGACTCTCTGTCACTCTCTGTTTGTGACTTTCTCTTTTATATTATATAGATAAGAGAGATATAGAGAGAGAGAGAGAGAGAGAGAGAGAGAGTAGAGTTTGTAGAGATTAGAGAATATAAATTAGTGTAGTGTTTTACTGTTTGTTCTTTGTTGACTAGTAGTTGGGCAATAATAGGGACAAGTGACAAAAAAAAAATGGTAAAGTTAGGAAAAGTTTTTTGTTGCTAGTGTAGAAAGCAGAAAAAATTCATAGTGTCGGTAGTGGGATTGGGTGAGTGTCAAAAATATGGAGACAAGACAAAGACAGAGATAAATAAAGGCAAAGACCAAAGACAAAAGACAAAAGCAAATCATATAATATAGAAAATTGTCACACAAATTTAAGAAAATAACAGTGATTCACTTGCGCCTATTGTTAACTCATAATTCTAAATTAGATAAATTTATATATTGAAAAGAAGTGAGAAATACTAAATTTTCAACTATGAAAGTTGTCAAAACTAACCTTCGAAACAAAATGGAAAATGATTTTTTGACAGACTCTTTGATGTTATACATTGAAAAGGATATAGATTTGACATTTAGTTTGGATTCAATCATAGATGATTTTGAAGATTTGAAAGAGCATCGAGTTCCCTTTTCATAGATGATTGTATTAAGAAACAATAGTGTTTCGTGTCTTTTGTTTTTGCTGTTAGATGATTATATCTTAATATATTAAGAAACAATGATTTTTGGATATTTGTCTTGATTGATAGTTTATTAATACTATATGGATGCGTATTTGAAAATTTTTTTTTGGCTTATGTCCACCCCTTACCCCCCCCCCCCCCCCCCCCCCCCCCTCCTGGGTCCGTCCCTGGTAAGAGTAGAAGTCTTATAACACTGAAATACCACCAAATGTTGATAAAAAAAACCATGGCTCACCCATAAGAAACTTCTATATGTCCTCATCCAACTAAAAAGCAAAGAGCA
Organism: Quercus glauca; assembly: GCA_023736055.1. NCBI lineage: Eukaryota > Viridiplantae > Streptophyta > Magnoliopsida > Fagales > Fagaceae > Quercus > Quercus glauca. The sequence goes on from CM043317.1 coordinate 23,672,737, forward strand.
ACCTATTATTCCCTGCGTCGCTGACTTCGAAGTTATCCCTGGTACGCCACAATGGCCGAAAATTTTTAGCCACTATCTCAATATTCAACGAACAGTGAGTAAAAAACTTTGCTGCTAAAACAAAACTCTGATCTTTCTTGTTTCTTGACAAATCAAGCTTGTTTCCCTCTTTCTCTAACAGTGAGACTTTCTTCCAACTTTTGGCAAGGTCCTCCATACCAAAAAGCTAAAATTGTATCCCAAACCCCACCAAAGGCAATAACCCTAACCCTACTAGTAACCTTGTTACTATAGGGACTTAGCGTCCTCCTTAGAAAGGAGGGAAACTAGATGCTATGGTATGGAAAAGAGGCGCTGCCAACCCTAGCCCTACTGAGAACTTTGATGTTATAAAAAATAAAAAAAAAAATAAAAAGAAAGAAAGATAATTTTCCCCCTCTTAAATTGTAACTTATTTTTTCAAGTGGTCATAACTTTAGGCAAATTTAAAATTTAAAATTTTTGTTCAACTAATCTGTGCATTGCACGGGTTAGCGACTTGTACCTTTTAAAATTTGAAGATAAAAGCTTGTGATCTAAAACTCACTTCGAAGGCCTTAGAACGATTAGAATTTTTTTTTATAAATAGGGAAACCTATTCAAAAGAAATGTGTCATTCTTTATCTATCATTACTCTATAGGATTACTCTACTGAAATTCTGTCAAAATAACACTCAAAGAACCGCATACCCATGAAATTGCTAGAGTAAAATACTTGTTTCTCACCCAAAACATCTTGTCTAACAAGAATCATCAATCAATCAAATACTTCAGTGTCAAACAGTACAACAACAACCCAATCACTCCATGGAAGTCCTGTGAGTCAGCCATTTAAGCGAAGAACACGCTAATTAATCATTGCGTCATTTATTCATCATGGCAATCAACGAAAGAGGGCTCGCCATTGACACTAATGCATTATAAAATGTTCATATACAAATTAAAAAAATGTAATGTTATAATTTTGGTATTAGTTTAGGTTGTTGTTTTTATTAATATATATATATATATATTAAAAAAAAAAAAAAAAGAAGTGATTGTTTAATTTTTGTTGTCAAGGATTTAATATTGATATCATGCATTACAAAATAGGACAAAATTGGCCAATGCCCTTTTCATGCAAATTATACAGTCTTTTGCCCCCCTTCCCAAACTAATTAGGAAAATGCCCCTCTTTTAAAACTTGGTTTTCTCAAAATCAAGTTAAGCCCTATAGTGACGTTTTTAAGGAGCCTATAGTGGCGTTTTAAGGACTTATAGTGGCGTTTTGGAACTCGAGTTAAAGGTTTAAAAAAAAATTTTTTTGCCTATAACTCGAGTTCATGGAGCTCGGGTTCCAAAACACCACTATAAGTTCTTAAAACGTCACTATAGGCTCCTTAAAACGCCACTATAGGGCTCCAGAATTTTTTTTTTTTTTAAACTTGATTTTGAGAAAATCGAGTTACAAAAGAGGGGCATTTCTCTAATTAGTTTGGGAAGGGGGGCAAAAGGCTGTATAATTTGCGCAAAAAGGGCATTGGCCAATTTTGTCCTTATATAATGTTCATTCATATAGGAACATGTTATTTTGCATCAGATTAGGGATTTACATGAGATAAGTTCATGTGCATGGAATGCTAACCTAGGCTATGATGAGCTATGATATCATTCAAATGGGTAGAATTTCATGGCATGCTAGATTAGATTTTAGTATCAGTGGAATTCATGGATTTATAGATGCTTTCATCGAAGATGTGAACATCTTTATTTCATCAAAAAATCCTCTAACTTTCACATAAAATTTTATTTTTACTTAACATTTGAATGGGGAGCTTATTATCAAGTAGAATGGAATTTCCTTAAAGAAATTATGAGGAAAATGGGTTTTAATGAACATTGAATAAACCTTGTCATGGTGTGTGTGAGGATGGTCACATACTCAGTCTTGGTGGATGGGAAGACGTGTGGTATGATTCATCCAACAAGAAGGATTAGACAGGGTGACCCTCTTTCCCCCTTTCTTTTCCTTCTTTGTATCGAGGGCTTAAATGGCATGATAAAAAAAGCAGAAAGAAGGGGTGAAATATATGGGTGCTCTCTTTGTGGAAGGGGACCTAAACTAACACATCTACTATTTGCAGACGATAGTCTTCTTTTTTGCAAGGCCACAATGGAGGAGAGTGGAAAAGTGTTGGAGATTTTAGAGAGGTATAAAGGAGCCTCGGGATAAAAAGTGAATAGAAGCAAAACAGCGTTGTTTTTCAGCAAGCATACCTCAGTTGATGTAAAGCATGACATCAAAGTAGCATTGGATGTCCCAGATATCATGCAGTATGAGAAATATTTGGGTCTCCCTTCCTTTGTTGGAAATGGGAAAAAAGCTAGCTTCAATTACATCAAGGAGAGAATATGGAGGAAACTACAAGGTTGGGAAGGTAAATTACTATCTCAATCGGGTAGAGAAGTGTTGCTTAAATCTATTATCCCAGCCATTCCCACACACACAATGGGATGTTTTAAAATTCCTCTTGGTTTGTGCAATGAAATTGAAAGCCTGAAGAAATTTTGGTGGGGTCAAAGGGGTGATCGGAGGAATATCCATTCGGTGAGATGGGAAGAGATGACAAAAACAGTGGGGGGAATGGGCTTTAGAGATCTTTCTTTGTACAACAACTCTCTATTAGCTAAGCAAGCATGGCAATTATTGCAAAATGAAACATCTCTCTTTTATAAGGTCTTCAAAGCTAGATTTTTCCCAAACTCTTTTATTTTGGAGGCACCTAACTCAAGATTAGGCTCATATGCTTGGAGGAGTATTCTTAGAGGAAGGGATATAATTCTAAGTGGAGCTAGGTGGAGAGTTGGGAATAGGCAGAAGATAAAGATCTGGCAGAGTAAATGGCTACCCAAGAAGTATACAACACCATTACTTGAATGTCCTATAGAGGATTATGCAAATTCAAGTGTAGATTCTCTAATAGACCCCATTAAAATAGAGTGGATAACAGAGTTGGTGGACGGGCTGTTTGTTCCAGAGGTTGCAAAGAGTATAAAAAAAATTCCTTTGAGCCGTGTTGCTTCAGAGGACAAGCTGTACTGGCCTTACACTAGCAATGGAGATTATACCTACAAATCGGGGTATAAATATCTCAAAGAAGAAGTTGAACTTTCAGCCATCCCATAAGTCTTACCAGATAGTGACAAGCAGCTTTGGAAAAGGATCTAGTCAATGAAGGTGCCGCCAAAAGTGAAGAATCTCATGTGGAGAGCTTGCCGTAATGCCATGCCCACTAAAACAGCTCTACTAAGATGAACCATCACTGTCAATCCACTGTGTGATCGCTGCCATGTTGCCCATGAAGACCCATTTCATGCTTTGGGGCTTGCTCAGAGCTAGATGTGGTTTGGAGTGATGTGTAGCTGTGGAATTTCAAAAATTCAGTCGGCTTCATGGACTTCAAGGAGCTCTTGTCGTGGATCATAACAGAAGACAAGAATATGGAGTTAATTGCTGTCACGACTTGGACGATTTGGAACCAACAGAACAAGGCGCGACTAAACCATCCTATAACAACATTTCATCAAGTAGCTTCGGTCTCTAAAGCTTGGTGGCAAGATTTCAGGGCACAAGAGGTGGACACTAATGAAATCGTGAGACAAAGTAGTGGAGCTAAAGAAAAACGTTGGAGACCACCCTCTGTGGAGTTAGTAAAAATTAACTTTGACGGTGCGGTGTTTGCAAATGAAACTAAGTCTAGGATTAGCATGGTTATAAGGAATGATGAAGGGTTGGTTTTGGTGTCCTGTGCGAAGAAAATTCCAGTGGCATATACCAAGTGTTAGATTGAAACCATGGCAGCAGCTACTACTCTCTCTTTTGCTTCAGATATCGACATAAAATGAGCTAACTTGGAGGGTGACTCATTAGCAGTGATAAAAGCTTTAAGGGAGGATGCTAGCTGCTTATCTCCTATTGGTTTGTTGATAGATGATGTCAAGTCTTTAGCTAATAATTTTGATGAATTATTATACTCTCACACTAAGAGAGAAGGTAATCAAGTAGCGCATGGTCTAGCTAAATATGCAAAAAGCATTCCGGATCTTGTAGTGTGGATGGAAGATGTCCCACCACAGTTATTTTTAGTTTTACAAGCTGATTTAATAGGCATTCATTAATAAAATTTCAATTTGCCCCTCAAAAATTTTTTTTTTAAAATTCCAACATCTAGCCATTAGTTTCCATCACATTAAATACGAAGAAAATATTCTAAATTTGCTAAGGATGGGATGTAAAACCCACGCTTTACACTATCCAATAGGAGATTTGTTAGGATTAGTGTCCTTAAATCCTATTGTATGATGCTATGTATGACATATATATGACTTAATGTTGTAATTAATAAAGCTATTTTATTATTATCTAAAATAATGGTAACATGAATATTTGGACATTATCATATAGTCCATGAGATGCATAGTATGTGATTTATATGATTTACTCACAGAAGATATAAGTCACAAGTTTTTTGTAAACTCAGAATTTTAGTTCGTAGTTGGTGATGAAATTGGGAAATTCATCTGCGAAGACTATAACATAACAACTAAGATGATTTGTCATGATCATAGAAGTGGAGACTTGTAGTTGATATGTTGATATGTTTTAAGAGTTAAGACATATTGAACTGGACCACTGTGAGATTTATTATTCTCCGAACAACTCTCAAATGAATAATAAATCTCACGACTTCTCTTTACATCAACTTGTAATCCTAAGAGAATAATGGACTTAATCATGAAGTGTATGTTACTTTAATATATTAGGAGTGAGATCTAAAGTCACGATCAAAACCTCAGTATGTGTAGCCACGCTTAGTGTTGATGGAACATCTATTCTCAAGATGGAATTCATAATCTCTTAACGGAGATATAAAATATTCCCTTGAGATAAGTTTAATGGGTTTGGTTATTCAGAATGTTAAGCCTAACTACTTTAGTAAGGAGTTACTAAAGTATATATTTATGAAATTTGATTTCATAAATATATGATGAATAACTTAAAGGATTAAACCAGGTACTCAAGGATTAAAATATCGTAATCTTCAAAGTAGCAGTCTACTTACATGACTTTATATTATTATGATTATTTTATGAAGGGGTTGCATGTATAATAAAGTCTTGAGATATAATTTATTAATAAAGTCTAGAGTACAATTATATTTATATAGTGGTATTAAATATAATTAATGGTAACTTTGGACTTGTCAAGAGTTGACAGAAAAGCCAAATGCCCATTGGAGCTAATGTCTTATTTGTTCCATTTTGGTCCCACTCCAAGCCACATACTAAAGCCCAATTGGAATGGCAAAAAAGGCTAGTCCAATTAGATAATCAGTTATAAGGAGAAAAACATACAGAATTTTGTAAGAAAATGAAATGGCTTGTATGTGAGTGTTAGACACTCTCTTATTCTGTCTTGAACACACATATAAACTGATTGAGAGACCAAATTTCTTGGGCATCAAGCGAAATTGGAGTGAAGATTAAAAGTATTCCCAAATACTTTTAATCTTTAGTTTTGAATTTCACTGCACCAAGGTGCACTCTCTTGTTCTTATATTTTGAAATTTACATAGTACATGTTATCAATTGCGGATGAAGTAAATCCGATAATTTTGCACTGCATATATTTTGTATGCGATACAAACATGTGTTTTTCCAACAATTGGTATTAGAGCCAAGTTTTCAATTTTGAATTAGTAGAACATGTTTTGTGAGTTTTGGAATTAGAGATAATAGTTTCATGATGTTAGAAGATTATGCAATTAATTTTCTGCATGGTTGTTGAAATTATTGTTTGATAAAAACTGATATTGATGTTATGATGTTGTTTAAGTTTGATATTAAGCATGTTAAATTGAACTTTAAGGCTATAGCATCAATGGAATTCAGTTTTGATATCAATTTCTATCTATTATGTTCATATGATGGTTGTTTGTTCATGAAAAACCATTGAAAACTGCTTTAGAAAATTCGAGTTTCACGAGATTTGATCGATCGAAAATTACTTTCGATCAATCAAGTGAAACAGTGACCAATCTATTTGATTCAATTGATATTCGATTGCTAGTCAATCGATCAAATGTTCTTTTTCGGTCGATCGAGCAGCGATCGGGTACCGATCGAGCAGCGATCGAGTACCAATCGAGCCAAGCAGATTGTTTGGTGAGAATTTTTTAATTTTTTCGATCGATCGAGACATACATTCAATCGATCAGAAATTGTGAATTTGGAATTTTTCTAAGTTTTTTCACATGGATAAAGTGCAAGGCTATGTGTGATTAGATTACACATGATTTCTAATTAAAAACATTTATTTTAAAACATCTAGTGAGAAAGAGATACAAAGGTTAGGTCTCATGGCCTCTATTGTCAGTTCATAGTAGTATGAAATATGTACTTTGTCTTTGCTTCGAGCTTAGCATTCCATGCGGAGAGTATTTCTTTCATGGTGCTACAATATTGAATTTCTTGGTTTATAGTGATTTGATCAAACACCTTGTTTTAGCCTTGAGCTTTGCATTCCATGCGGAGGGTGTTTTAAATCATGGTACTACAAGATAAACCTATTAATGGTAGATGAAATGTGGCTACACATGATTCTAGACAATGATATACAGTAGACTAAATATTATAGTATCCTCTATGCTAAGTTCTTACTATTATTATTTAGAGGCTAAATGTATAACGGCATATTATTAGTTTTTTATAAGAGTTATCATGATAGCACTAATAATGAGAATAGTTCTCAATCAATCATAGTATTTAATGTTCATTCTATGCTGAGGGATATTAAACATGAGATTGGGTTGTCACTGCATATTTTATATTATGGTTTTATTAAGGTTCCATACTATATATTTATATGCTAAATTGATAATGTCCAGTTTACTTATTACATTCATGTTTATTATTTTCAAGTTTAATCATAGCATCATTTAGCCCACTTGTTACTATTTTTAATCAAAACAAACTGACTGGATCCAACTATATTGACTGGAAAGGGAATTTGGACATTGTTCTTACTGCTGAAGAGCACAAATAAGTGCTTACTCAACCTTGTCCAAGTTTTCCATCATTAGATGCTCCTTCTAAGGAAAAACAACGATATGATCGTTGACAGAAATCTATTGAAATGACCAAGTGCTATATCCTAGCATTTATCTCAAATGTTCTACAGCATCAAATGCAAGATGTAAGACTAGCTTCGGACATAATGTAAGTCTGAAAGAGATGTTTGGTGAGCAAGGCCGTTCTGCAAGGCAAGAAACTTTGAGGCAAATTTATAATACCAAAATGGCTAAAGGTACTTCAGTGAGGGAGCATTGTCTTAAGATGACCTCTAATCTGAATACATTAGGAGTTTTAGGTGCCAATATTAATGAAGAATCCCAAGTGGATATGATACTCTAGTCACTACCAGAATCATTTAAGGAATTTAGACTTAATTATAATATGAACAAAAAGATTTATTCATTGTCTGAATTAATGAATGAATTGGTAGCGACGAAAGGCATTCTTGGTACATCCACTATTGATGCCAATATGGTTGAAGCTTGTACTTCTCAACCTAAGTCGAAAGGCAAGGGTAAAAAGAAGAAGAAGAAGGACTTCATCAAGCAAGATAGTAAACAAATTTCCTTATGAGTTGCTAACAAGGGAAAGAAGGACTATGCCAAAGGAAAGTATTTCCATTATGGTGAGAAAGGTCATTGCTAGAAGAATTGTCCAATATTTTGAGCTGCTAAAAGTAAGGGTATAAAAAGTTCATTCCTTCTTGAAATATGTTTAGTACAAAATCCCACGGATTCTTAGTGTGTGGATTCAGGTTGTACTAATCATATCTGCAATTCTTTGCAGGGGTTCCAGGAGACTAAAAAATTAAATGAAGGGGAATTGTTTCTTACTTTGGTTGATGGGAGCAGAATTCCAGTTGTAGCTGTTGGAGTGTTTAATCTATACTTTGAATCTAGGGTTTTAATAAATTGGAAGACTGTTTATATGTACCTAATGTTCGTAGGAATTTAATTTCTGCAACCTTTTTAGGTAAACATGGATATTGTGTTATCCTAAAAGACATTGTTGTAATAAAGAAGGGTAAAGTGTTTATTTGTTCTGGTGGTCTTTATAATTTAACTCCTGATAAGCATGAATTATATAATTATGAATTAGATAATAATTCACATGTAAAATCATTAAAGAGAAAGTTTCCTTCTACTAGTGATACATATCTTTGACATTTACATTTGGATCATATTAATTCAAATAGGATTCAAAGACTGATCAAAGATGGACTTTTAAAGCCATTGGATTTTGATGGATTTCCAGTTTGTAAATCTTGTTTGGAGGGTAAAATGATCAAACGATCTTTTAATGCAAAAGGTAGAAGAGACCAAGATTTGCTAGAACTAGTACGTTCAGATGTATGTGGTCCTACGTCAACCCAAACAAGATATGGCTATGAGTATTTCATTACTTTCACTGATGATTACTCTAGATTTGGTTATGTGTACCTAATGAAATGGAAGTTCGAAGCCTTTGAAAAATTCTAAGAGTTTAGGACTGAAGTTGAGAATTAATTAGGTAAATGCATAAAGGTCATTCGATCTTATCAAGGTGGCGAATACCTTCTTGGGGATTTCAAGGATTACTTAATTGAAAATGGGATTATATCCCAATTGATTGCACCTGGAACTCCACAATAAAATGGTGTAGCAGAAAGAAGAAAAATGACTCTTTAGATATGGTTAGATCCATGATGAGTTATTCCACTCTACCAATTTATTTTTGGGGATATGCCTTAAATACTACAATGTAACTTTTGAATTTAGTACCTTCAAAGTCTGTTCCTAAAACACCTATAGAGTTGTGGATTGGGCGTAAGCCTAGTATGAGATGTCTCTGTATTTAGGGTTGTCCAGCACATGTGTTAAAAGGAAAGTCTGACAAGTTACAGTCTAAAACAGAAGTGATTTTCTTTGTAAGGTATTCAAAAGGAACTATTGGAGGTTTATTCTATAGTCATAAAGATAATAAAGTGTTTGTTAGTACAAATGCCAAAATTTTGGAAAATGACCATATGAATGATTATACTCCTAAAAGTAGAGTTGTTTTGGCTAAAATGAATGAACCTGTAATTGAACAATCAATGAATGAAACTAGGAATGATGTGGTTGTATCGAATACAGCACAAGATATTACTCATGAGATGACTAGTACACAGGAGCCTCGTTGTAGTGGGAGGATTGTTAGGCCACCTATAAGATTTATAGGTTTGGGAGAAATTTATGAAGCTATCTCAGAAGAGGCCGAAAATGATCCTTACACTTATGAAGAGGCAATGAATGATATAGATGCACATCATTGGGTCAAAACTATGAAATCTGAATTGGATTCAATGTATTCCAATCAAGTTTAGGATCTTGCAAATGGTGCATAATGGCATTAAACCTGTTGGTTGCAAATGGGTTTACAAGAGGAAGAGAGGGATAGATGGAAAGGTTGAAACCTTTAAAGTAAGGCTAGTGGCGGAAGGGTATACACAAAAAGAAGGTATTGATTATGAAGAAACCTTTTCACCAGTAGCAATGCTTAAATCTATCAGAATTCTCTTATCCATTGCTGCTCATTACGATTGTGAGATTTGGCAAATGGATGTTAAGACCGCTTTTCTAAATGGCAATCTTGAAGAAGAAATCTATATGATGCAACCGGAAGGTTTCATAGCAAATAACCAAGAGCATATGGTATATAGGTTAAAAAGGTCCATTTATGGACTTAAGCAAACATTTAGGTCATGGAACATCAGATTTGATAAAGCAATCAAGTCATTTGGTTTTGAATAAAATCTTGATGAACCATGTGTGTACAAAAGACATCTAGATAAAATAGTAATGTTCCTAGTACTTTATGTTGATGATATTCTACTCATTGGAAATGATGTAGGGGTAATGCCATCAATAAAGGTGTGGTTGTCAAGCCAATTTGATATGAAGGACTTGGGCGAAACTAACTTCATTCTAGGGATCAAGCTTTGGCGAGATAGCAAGAATAGAATGTTAAGTTTGTCACAATCTGGATATATAGATAAGGTTCTAGAACGGTTTAGCATGCAAAACTCCAAGAAAGGAGTCAGACATGGAGTTCCTCTGTTTGATGACTAAATGCCTAAGACTCTTGAGGAAGAAAATAGGCGTAAATGCACTTTTAGTCCTTACATCTTGATGTTTTTTTTATTTTAGTCCCTACATTTTATTTTTACCACTTTTAATCCCTAAACCAATTAACGCCTTTCATTTAAGTCCTTGAAGCTAACCTCAGTCACTAATCTAACGGGAACACTGACGGATGAATAAAATAATATTTAAAAATATTAGATTATAATTTAAAATATTTATTTTTCAATTTTAACAAAAGAAAAAAATATGAATTAAAAAAAAAAAAAAAAAAGAACACAACAGAAACATAAGAACAAGAACAACTTGTTCCCGACCCTCTAAACCACAATGTCTCATGAGTAAACAAACCTGGGCGCACACATGAAGGTAGAGAGGATGGTGTCAATGGCAAAGATGGTGGCTTTGTCCTCGTTGGCGAGGCGGCGGATGACAGGGTCACTACGCGTTCAAGACGGCGCTCATTCATAGGAGTGATGCGGTCAAAAGATCAATTGTAGAACTCGAGAGCACCGCAGAGGAGGAGGTCCTCGAGTTCAGGGATGGAGAAGGAGAGCTTGGAGAACTTGAGAACTGGTGGTGGAACCGATGACATGGAGCTAATGACGGGTGGCAACGGTGAAGGGAGAGCCGGTGATGGGTGGATTTGTTCTCTCCTTTCTCTGTCTCGGCCCATCTCTCTCAGATCGGTGTGGAGGGTGTGGGTTTGTGGGGATTGGCATGGTGGAGGGTGTGGGTTTGTGGGGATTGGCATGGTGGAGGGTGTTTGTTTGTGGGGATTAGCGTCTATGGTGGACATCAGCATTTGTGGTCGAGGTTGAGGTGTGGGTCATGGTGGTTGCTGGGCTGTGGAATCGATGAATCGGTGGTTAGGTTATGGAAATCAGTGACTGGGTTATGGGAATTGGTGGCTAGGTTGTGGGATTCGGTAAGTGGGTTATGTGGGTTTGGGTTTTGGTGTGTTTGGGTTTGTGGGTATGGATTTGGCAGTGGTGGTGGTGTTGTTGGATTTTAGGTGGTGATGGTGGTGGTGGCGGCTTCTGTGCTATGGGTTTGATGTCCTTGCTGGGTTTGATGAGAAAGGGTTTCATTTAATTTAAATAAAAAATGACCAATTAGCGAATACGGAAAATGTCATTGCTGGGTTTACTCTTTGATTCTAGGTTTAATGTTGTTGCTAGGTTTGATGTTGTTTTTGATGTTGTTGCTGGGTTTGATGTTGTTGCTGGAGATTGATTATAAGGAAGAACACAAAGAACATGAACATGTTCTTCATGTTCTTCCAAAAAAAAAGAGAAACAAAATTAATTAAAAATCTTTTCTTTTCTTTTTAAATTTTATTATTATTTTATTCATTTGTCAGTGTTCTTGTTAGATTAGTGATGGAAGTTAGCTTCAAGGACTCAAATGAAGGACGTTAATTGGTTTAGGGACTAAAAGTGGTAAAAATAAAATGTAGGGACTAAAATGGAAAAATGTCAAAATGTAGGGACTAAAAGTGCATTTATGCCTATGATGAGACAAGTTTCTTATGCTTCTGCAGTGGGAAGTCTCATATATGCCATGCTTTGTACTGGCCCAGATATCTATTATTTAGTTGGCATGGTCAGCCAATATCAATCAAATCCAAGACCAAGACATTGGCAAGCTGTAAAGCATATTCTCAAGTATCTACGGAGAACGAGAAATTATATGCTTGTTTATCGGTGTAAGGATTTAATATTTATTAGTTATACAAATTCATATTTTCAATCAGATCTTGATTTCAGAAAGTCCACTCCAGGTTGTGTATTCACCTTAAGAGGTGGAGCCATAAGTTTGAGGAGTATTAAGAAATCTTGTATTGCTGACTCCACCATAGAAGTTGAATACATTGCTGCTTGTGAAGTGACAAAGGAATCTATTTGGCTCAAGCAATTCCTTTCTGATCTTGGTGTTATGAGAATAGAGTAAGTTCCTATCACATTGTTTTGCGACATTAATGGAGCGGTTGCACAATTCAAAGATCCAAGGAATCACAAGAAAGGAAAGCACATTAAAAGAAAGTACCACATCATTCGAGACATTGTTGCTTGAGGAGATGTAGTAGTAGCAAAGATTGATAATGAAAATAATCTAGTAGATCCCTTTACCAAAGCCTTACCCCAGAGGGCCTTTGAGTCACATTTGGAGGGAATGAGAGTTAAATTAGTGCACAATAGCCTTTAGGTCAAATGGGAGATTGTTATGATTAATGCCCTTAAATCTTATTGTATGATATTATGTATGACATTATGTATGACTTAATGTTGTAACTAATAAAGTTGTTTTATTATTATCTAATATAATGGTAACATGAATATTTGGACATTATAATAGAGTCCATGAGATGCATAGTATGTGATTTATGTGATTTAGTCACAGAAGATATAACTCACAAGTTTTTTGTAAACTCAATATTTTAGTTCGTAGTTAGTGATGAAATTCAACATTTCATCTACAAAGACTATAACATATCAATTAAGATGATTTGTCTTGATCATGGAAATTGAGACTTCTAGTTGATATGTTGATATGTTTTAAGAGTTAAGACATATTGAACTAGACCGTTGTGAGATTTATTATTCTTCTAACGATTGTCAAATGAATAATAAATCCCACAACTTCTATTTACATCAACTCTTAATCTTGAGAGAATAATAGACTTGATCATAAAGTGTAGGTTACTTTGATATATTAAGAGTGAGATCTAAAGTCACGATCAAAACTTCAGTATGTTGGGCAGCCACATTTAGTGTTGATGGAATATATATTCTCAAGATGGAATTCATAATATCTTAACGGAGATATAAAATATTCCCTTAAAATAAGTTTAATGGGTTTGGTTATTTAGAATGTTAGGCCTAACTACTTTAGTAAGGAGTTACTAAACTATATATTTATGAAATTGGATTTAATAAATATATGATGAATAACTTAAAAGATTAAATCGGATACTCAAGGATTAAGAGATAGTAATCTTCAAAGTGGCAGTCTACTTACATGATTTTGTATTATTACAAATATTTTATGAAGGGATTGCATGTACAATAAAGTCTTAGAATATAATTTATTAATAAGGCCTAGAGTAGAATTATATTGTCAAGAGTTGACTGAAAAGCGTAAGACTCATTGGAGCTAGTGTCTTATTTGTTTCCTTTTCGTCTCACTCCAAGCCACATACTAAAGCCCAATTGGAATGGCTCAAAAGTCTAACCCAATTAGATAATCAATTACTCCCTCCGTTCCACTTTTTTTGTCCTCTATTCCATTTTGAGATGTCCCAAAATATTGTCCTATTTCTAAAAATAAAAGTCATTAATTTACTAATGTTCCTATTATACCCCTATTAATTTACTAATTCAATTTTTTTATAAATTTTTTTAAGGGTAGTTTTGGAAACTTGTACATTTTTAAAAGGTAGACAAAACAATAAATGATGTTCTCTTAAAAATTTTGACTTTTTAAACAGGACAAAAAAAGTGGGACGGAGGGAGTATAAGGAAAGAAACATACAGAATTTTGTAAGAGAATGAAGTGGTTTGTATGTGAGTGTTAGACACTCTCTTATTCTCTCTTGAACACACATATAAACTGATTGAGAGACTACACTTCTTGAGCATCAAGTGGAATTGGAGTGAAAATTAAAAGTGTTCCCAAATACTTCTAATCTTTAGTTTTGAATTTTACCACACCAAGGTATACTCTCTTGTCCTTATATTCTGAAATTTACATAGTACATGTTATCAATTGCGAATGAAGTAGATCCGTTAATTTTCCATTGCGTATGTTTTGTATGCGATACAAATATGTGTTTTTCCAACAAAATTGTCACATCAACTTATTACTTAAAACTCAATGCATCCTATCACACCTAATAACATCTCAATATACTCTCAATTGGGTTGAATTTTCATGAGTATTAAAATTAATTAAGTACGGTTGTGCCTATTTTTTAATATGCGATATAATAATGTTACATGTTAGGATTAGAGTGTATAAAACTTGAGTTCTAAACGACATCTTTGTAATGTTTAATCTCATAAGAAAAACCCTAAAGATTTGAAACGAATACTATCAAGTGTCAGACTCAATATCCTAGGCAAATACGTGGGATGTTTGTGTTTATGGAAACGTGTACTTTCTTACTTGCATATCATGGAGCTCAATAAGTCACAAAGAAATTATTGAAAAATTGAACATAAAAATAAAAACTATTTCAACTTGAAAATTGATTATTATTATCAACTATATAGTAGTATATAAGGCAAGCTATAATTATCGCATCAACTTAAATTACAAAGAAAGTTTCTCCAAAAACATTTTCTATTAAAAAGAAAAAAGGGAAAATATTTTAAAAAAATTAAATTTAATATTTTGATGAATATCAAAAACATAATAGTTACGTCAACATTTTGTTTTTCACGGGTGGGGGTACATTCAAGGCTTTTAGGTCTATGATATACAATAACGGGTGATTCTATTCTATCCATGCCTCCATGATTTTAAAACCTTTAAAAATTGCATACATCTCCCTCAAATTTTAAATCATTTTAATGATGTTTTAAGAAGGTAATTTACAAGAAATTATTCACTCCGTCTAGAGGACCACCTTAGCAATGCCTATTAGTTTTTGTAGTCCTTTGTCCTTCCATTTAATAAAATTATGGCATGTGTTATATTCTATTGATTTATATTCTAGTCACCAACTAGTCATAAAAATAAATTAAAAAAACAAATTAAAAAAAAAAACCCCTCGCCCTCAACCTTCATTGTCTATGCCAATCGCTCCAACACCCCTATCATCCTCAACACCAGTACCAAGTGACGAAGATTACATCAAAATGGCCTAGTAACCTTAGTCTATTAAATCTGAAATTAGAGAGAGAAGGCTAGGATAAAATGATATCTGCCAAATTTGAAGATTTTGGCTTTCTAAGAGAAAAGGTTTCCGATTGGTTTGATACATTGAAGGGAAAAGAACGTATTTTATTTATTACTTTTAAGTAATTTAAAAATAGATGTACCAGAGTTATGAACTTTTATTTTGTGCATAGTGGTAAAAACAATGGTCTCCGTCTCTACAAAAGAAGAATTGAATTGAAAGAGTTTTGTTTAAGGGTAAATAGTCATCTACTTATGTTTCGAGACCAATAACAACTACAATCCAAAGGTCAATTGCAGATCAATAACTTGGGTTACATGACCAATTTGATGTAACATCCATCATTGCAGGCACTGGTATTAGGGATGACGGTGGTGGTGAAACAACTAACAATGACAATTAAGGAGAAGGGCAAGGGTTTTTTTTTTTTCCTTGCAAGGATTTGCTGCATACAAGGTTGCAGCAAATCTTGCATACTAGTATGTGTGTAAAAAATTTAGAATGGCACCTATCAAGGGTCATGTGTAACGTACACATGACCAATTTAATGAGACACTTTTGTGAAGCTCTCTTCCTCCTCCTTGTTCATCAAAAACCCAGCCCCTTAACCCATGAGGGGCTGGGTTTCTGAGCAGCGAGGAGGAAGATGGAAAGGAAGAGAAAGAAGGGTGTGTTGATGATAGGTTTTGAAGAAAAAGAGATTTATATTTTTATTTGGTTTTTGTTGTTGACCCCGACATGTGACACTTTAGTTGTTTTACACATATTCTTGTATGCAAGATTTGCCCCAACCTTGTATGAAGCAAATCATTGCCCTTTTTTTTACTAAGTTGGTGACTAGGATATGACTTAATAATATATAAAACATGGCACAATTTTGTTAGATGGAAGGACTGCCAGGCATTGTGATCCTTTGAAATGAGTGAATAATTTCTTGTAACTTACATGGTCAATTCAAGGCCTAGTAGTTTTAGTATAAAGAATAGAATTAAATATGGTAATGAACCCTTGACAGACTCCTCTCTTCTTGACAGAAATGATTATACGGATAAAAGTTCTTTTAAAGATGAATTTTTAAATATAATTGATAGAATGATATTCCAGAAATGGTATACTGAAATAATTCTGATTGTTCATTAAGAATTCTTGTTAATAGTTGTTGCACTTGTTGATTCTGGTGCTGGCATGAATTGTATATAGGAAGGATTAATACCTTCCAAATATTATGAATCAATAACAGAAAAATTAACTCAGGCTAATTGTGATAGACTTAAAATAAGTAATAAATTGACGAAGACATACATATATAAAAATGGAATCAATTTCAGAACACCTTTCTTCTTAGCAGACAAGTTGTCCTCTAAAGTTATTTTAGGTAATTCGTTTTTGGCTTTACTTTATCCTTTTTTCACAACAGACAATGGAATATCTACTAATATTTTGGAAATGGAAGTATTTTTTAAGTTCATCCTACCTCCAATCCCTAAGGATATACATTTGCTGAAAGAAATCTCAATATTTGAGGACATAAATACTGATGAACCAATAACAGACAATGATGAGATTACTACAAATCCAAAGGTAGATGATACTATAAGTTCTACCTAGTAGCACTTAAGTATATACATATTATTTGAAATATATATAGTTTATTTAAAGTTTGTTTTCAGAAAAATTTTATGCTAAAAAGGTAATTTACAAGAAATTATTCACTCCTCCTAGAGGACCACCTTAGCAATGCCTAGTGGTTTTAGTAGTCCTCTGTCCTCCCATTTAATAAAATTATGGCATGTGTTATATTCTATTGATTTATATTCTAGTCACCAACTAGTCATAAAAAAAAAATTTTAAAAATTAAAAACAAATTAAAAAATAAAAAATAAAATAAAATAAAAACCCTTGCCCTCCACCTTCAATGTCTATGCCAATCGCTCCAACACCCCTATCATCCTCAACACCAGTGCCGAGTGATGAAGATTACATCAAAATGGCCTAGTAACCTTAGGCTATTAAATCTGAAATTAGAGAGAGAAGGCTAGGATAAAATGATATCTGCCAAATTTGAAGATTTTGGCTTTCTTAGAGAAAAGGTTTCCGATTGGTTGGTACATTGAAGACAAAACATGGTATTTTATTTATTACTTTTAAGTAATTTAATAATAGATGTACCAGAGTTATGAACTTTTATTTTATGCATAGTGGTAAAAACAATGGTCTCCGTCTCTACAAAAGAAGAATTGAATTGAAAGAGTGTTGTTTAAGAGGGTAAATAGTCATCTACAATCCAAAGTTCGATTGCAGATCAATAACTTCGGTTACATGACCAATTTGATGTAACATCCATCATTGCCGGCACTGGTATTAAGGATGATGGTGGTGGTGAAGCGACTGACAATGACAATTAAGGAGAAGGGCAAGGGGTTTTTTTTCTTTTTTTTCTTGCAAGGATTTGTTGCATACAAGGTTGCAGCAAATCCTACATACTAGTATATGTGTAAAAAATTTAGAATGGCACCTATCAAGGGTCATGTGCAACGTACACATGACCAATTTAATGAGAAACTATTGTTAACAAATTTCTTCCTCCTTGTTCACCAAAACCCAGCCCCTTAACCCATGAGGGTCTGGGTTTCTGAGGAGCGAGGAGGAAGATGAGAAGGAAGAGAAAAAAAGGTGTGTTGATAATAGGATTTGAAGAGAAAGAGATTTATATTTTTATTTGGTTTTTTTTTTTTGTTGACCCCAACATGTGCCACTTTAGTTGTTTTACATGTATTCTTGTATGTAGGATTTGCCACAACCTTGTATGAACCAAATCATTGCCCTTTTTTATTACTAAGTTGGTGACTAGGATATGACTCAATAATATAAAAAACATGGCACAATTTTGTTAAATGGAAGGACTGCCAGGCATTGTGATCCTCTGAAAGGAGTGAATAATTTCTTTTAACTTACATGGTCAATTCAAATGGAAATTGAAGTCAATGTAAGAATCACATTAGGTAACTAATGGCCAAATGGGCATTCAATATTGTTTAAAAAAAAAAAAAAAAAACAAGAGTTCAACAAAATCAATTAAAGGAGTGCATCCATTTTTTTTAAGGAAAATCTATAATGTATGATATATATAAATTCGAAGATGTTTTGTTTTCTGTTGACTTCATGATATTTTGCCACATAAATTTTTAAGGCCTCATATACTACACACAAACACACACAATAAATGAGTTTAAATTCTATTTTTATATATAAACCCTTTATTAGAATCTTGACATGTTATGAGTCTTGTACCTCAGCTAGCACATACTGGTAATTCCAATGAAGATATCCAAAGTTCAAATCTCACCTCATCCCCAATTGTCAAAGTGTCCAAAAAAAAAAAAATCTTGACACGTCATATTTGCTTTAAATAATAGAACAAATAGTTCCATTAGGCATTTACAACCACAACCACAATAAATGCTTGTTAATAATTACCATAATTAAAAATTTAATAGTTTCATATAAAAACCCATTCATAATAAATATCTTTTAATAACTATCATAATTATCAAACTTCATATTTAATATTTCATAAAAATAATCATAATTCATGTGTATTAATAACTATCAAAATTATCAAATTCATATTGTAGGGATAAGGGCCCAAAATCGTATATTAAGCCTTGGGCCTTGGCCGAGAACATAGGTGATCCGAGGACGATTAAACAGTAGTTAGTAGTTTAAAGCTCAGACCTTCATGAACATGATATGACTGGGAAGGTGGTCCGAGGAGAAATACCTCCTCGAACAAGCTGAACACGAACTAGATATGGATCCCATTGATCAAAATGACCTTCTAGGAAGCTCTAGTGACAGGAACGTATACCTCGAGTGTACCAAAAAGTGGAAGCTAGGAGGTACCTAAGGAAAAGCTGTTACCACCGCATTTAATGTACTACAGCTACTTTTCTGGCCGCATTTATGCGAAGAATACCCCCTGAACAGTGCTGCCTTGGTACCACAACTCATAGAAAGCTAGAAGGGGTGTTTGATGGGACAGGCACTCAAGAGGTGGCTTGGATGATCAACAAATGGAAGGCCAAGATCACCAAAAGAGAGATATATAATGTAAGAAATCCCTGAAGGAGGGGGGATCGAAAAAACAATAAAGAAATACTGTAGCAACCTAGAACCAGATTTGTAATAAAGCTTCAAAGGCAATATAGAAGAATCAGTCTCCTTGGATTTGACCAAGGACGTTTTCCTTTAGTAAACGTATATAATCTTTCTTTCTTTGTCATCAAAATCCGTTGACTTGTTGCTTAATTCACTAAAACTCAGTTTTCAAACCCATTCTCTACAAATTTATTGTTTTGGTCTTTTTGGGCTCAAGTTCATATACCTTTTAAGATAGGAGTTCAAATCAGGTCCTTACACATATTTATATAAAAGAGAGAGAGAGAGAGAGAGAGAGAGAGAGAGAGAGGAAATCATTTTTTAGGTAATCATTCCCCCGCCCCCCACCCCCCCCCCCCCCCACCAAAAAAAAAAAAAAAAAAGAGATAAAATCATTTTTTAATAAATTTTTCTGACTAGTTATAATTATTAACAAAACTAAATCCAATTGAATTGCATACCCACTCATAAGGTTAATGTGTCCAGATTTCCTTCGAAATATATCATTTTTTTTTCTTTGTCATTTTTTTGCTTGTAATATATAGAATTAAGGCATTATATATGGTAAGTAGAGCCTTCTGGAAGCCATTCATTTTTCTCTAAAAAGAAAAGAACTTTTGGTTGACCGTATGATATTTTGCCATGTAAGTTTTTAGTCCATCAATATTACATATCAATGTCTATATAAATTTATATATATATATATATATATAAAATAAAGGCGAAACTATAATATTAGTCCCTAAAGCTTACCTTATGTGCGCAATTGGTCCCTCAAGTTTGATGTGAGCACAATTAGTCCCTTAAGTTTTAAAACTGAGTTGTATTGGTTCTTTTACTAACTTCTGTTAACGATGTTACTTACATGGCTAACTTCACAATGACTTGACATTTTCTTTAATGACGTGGCATATTTTTAGTTAAAAAATTACAAACTAAGTGAGGAAAAATATTAACCGGTAACAAATTAAAAATAAATAAAATTTCTGCCTATTGTAAAAACCCACAGCCAGAGAGAAAGGGAGAGAGGAAAGAAATCAAATCCCAGCCGCTGCCTGAAACTCCATGCCCTAGCCGCCACCGGCAATAGCCCAAGCAGTAGCTGCCGCCGGCGACAGCACAAGCCCTAGCAGCCGCCGACGACAGCCACTGACCCACTGACTCGCCGCTCCTCCTCCCTTTATTGAAAACCCTCTCAGGTATTGCTGATTTTTGTCTTCGCCAGGGTGTTGTCATGTTGGGTGGGTGTTCAATGGATATTTATAAATAATTTTGAATGGATATTTGTAACTAAATTCAAAAGATTATGTTTGGTTTCTGGTAAAGTTGTGAAGTTTTTGTTTTCTTTAGCATTGTTGATTTGAAACATGTTATAGCCATCTACTTTTGGTCCTTCCTGAAGTTTCCTTTATAGTACGGGTACATACACCAATGTCACATTGTTTTTCTTGTCTTTGGTTCAACGAAGTTGACCGATTTACCTCACGTGATCAACTAAGCTTTGCATATACTTACTTGAAGCTAAGGAGAATGAATTTAGAAAGACCATTTTACTTTTTTTTTTAGAAGATCACGTTGCACCAATTTTCAGCTTTGGCCAATTGAACAGCCCAGAGTAGAGCTTCAGTTTCAGCTTAAAGCAGTGAGGTTTTCCTGATGACTTTAGCCCACATTTTGAGTGGCACCCCGAAATGGTCCCTAGCGATCACTACTATAGCTGAATGATGTTCTGATAAGGCAGCATCCTTATTGAGCTTAATCCAGTTCACCGAGGGGGGGGGGGGGTCTAATGCTGCTGAGTTGGCATAGGCGGAAGGGGGGTTGGTGTGAGGAGAGACACGGGAGAAATCAAAGAACCTGTGGTGTATGTGTTGAATGGAGGTGGTCACGTCCTATGCTGCATTTTGATGGAGAGCATTGTTCCTTGATTTCCAGATTTCTTCAGTTGTTAAGGCCATAATCAAAGAGGTCTACCATTTTTGTTGAGCATCTTCAAAACCTAAAGACCATTTTACTTAAATATGTTCAAGGTAACACATTTTCTTTTGGTGATTCATTGTAGTTGTCTACTTTTCTGTGTATTATTATAATTTTTATGTCATAGATTAAGTAATTTACCTTTTTCTAGTGTTGTGGCTAAAACGGTTCCTAGAGCTACTCTAATCATTCATTTATTGGTACTTTTGGATCACATGGAAATCAAATCGTTGCATATCAACAAAAACTGACTACTGGCTATTAGAACTAACAAAAGTAATAGAATATGAAAGAAAAGATCATATAGTAAACTAAATTGGTAGGGGTATGTACCATTATATTATTTGCAATCCTTAGAAGCAACAGAAATTCGTGTATCCATTTGAGATGTCATGGCTGATGGATACTATTGCATGGCTTTTCTTTTTCTTTTTCTTTTTTAACATAGATCCAAATAGTTTCTATTTACAGGCTTTATATAAGTTCATGACAGTGCTTATATTGTCTTTGCAGGGATGTATACTAAAGGTATATAAAACTGTACTATGAGTGGCTTTTTCCACTTCCCACTTCCCAGAATCAACCTTGGTGCAAGGTGGACCATAACCAAGCCATATTGTTTAGCTTCTTTCCTTGCTGCCAATGAATGTATCAACTTTCAAGACTATCCTATTGTATAGAATGCGATGGGATTCAATTTTGGGAAGATAAATTCAATTGTGTTTGGTTCCCATGAGATTCTTCAAAAGGGCAGGGCAGATTGCATTAGGTTTTAATTTGCTCTGCATTATCATAATCATGGGGCCTAAAAGGATAAAGGAAGGTTGAAAATTACTTTCCCATTCTACTTTGTATTACTTTTTGTGAATATATATTAAAAAAATTACCCCATAACTGAACGACCTTCTCTTTTGTTTTTATTTATTAATTTGGTGTTTCTTGATTGTGTGTGTGTGTGTGTGCATGAGAGAGAGCATAACTACTTGTACATTTGCAAGTCATGCTTTTTATGAAGATTTGAACTCCCAGTCTTTGATTTCTATAATGAGTTTTTTCCCTTCTTGTTACCATGACAGTCATGCAATTTGCATCTATTTCTTTACTAGTGTGATTTTCATCTTGCTCAACCACCGAGACTATCTATTAATGCCAGCTTTAAGGACTAGCTTGTACAGTCAATAAAGCAAATAAGCCAATTCTTTCTAGCATTCTAATATATTTGCTCTACTAGTGCATTCTATTTGGTTTCCTGCAAATAAGCCAAGTCAATAAAGCAAATAAGTCAATTGTTGACTGCTTTCTATTTGGTTTCCTCCAATAATGCAAATTAAACCATTCCAGGGAATAACAATATATCTAAACAATTCATCTAGCCAATTACATAATCTGACAAGGCTTCCAATAAACAGCATATTAATTGCACCGATTAACATGTTCAAAATAGTAACATCAAATAACCTATACTTCAAATTGTTCTAAATAGTAGTAATCCTCGAACTATTTCAAACAATAACAAAAAAATATCTAAATGTTCTATCCACTTCAAAATACACATTTATCTCCGCAAGCACCTTCACTTTTGCACATTTAACCACAAGAAATGTCGTTCACTTTTGCCATTGTGCATTCTTATAAAATTTTGTAATTCTTATTGATATCTCACTTGCAGCAGCCATTGTCGCTACTGACACTCCAAAACTATAATTTCTTGTAACTTCGTTGGGTCCAACCTGAACAGGTGCACAAGGATATCAATCTACTAGAAACAACATATAGGTAATTTTGTTGAAACATATAAATGTAATAATAATAACCTGAGATGCTGGTTGACTTCGATGTACTCCTTCACATTGGGGTGTTGGCTGACTTTGTGTTGTGACATTTCTTTTCCTAACCTGAAAATGCATTATAGTTTCATTTCAGTACATTAACAATAAATTTGTGATTTTTTCATATGAGACTAACAAATATAAATATGTACTTGCAATCACTTACAAGTATTTTTTGACTATGCAGACTTGCCTATGTTTCCTTGCTTGTTTGCGGTGGAGGTGCTGCCCTATTAGTAGGTTCTACATAGCTTGAAGATGTCCCATGTTCTTGATTTTCCAAACTATGTGCTGTTACATTTGGCTCTCTCACCTATAAATGTTAGGTCACAACTTAGTAGCACATTATCAACAAGGGAAAAATAAAGGAAAAAAAAAAAATCTAACTATTACAAGCCTTACTCGTAGTTGTTTGCTAGCCTAAGTAGTGGGATTGCACCTCCTTTTGTTATGGCCTACTATCCCACATTGGCTACATTTAACATGACCAATTCTCCTCTTCATCTTATATGGATTGTTTAGCTCACCAGGTTCCTTCTTTCTCTTCTTTTTAGGCCTTCCCCCTTGTCTTATTTTTTTAGGAGGGAGTATGGTTTCTCTGTCACTCCGTGGCCACAACTTAGGACCACTAATAGGGTATATACATGACCCATAAGTCTGGGTTAAGGACTCCATACTATAGCAATGATGCACATAATCTTCAATTGTGTGACCCATATATCCCAATGTAGCTCTAGAATGTGCACAAGGAATCCCAATTAGGTCCCATGATCCACATGAGCATGTACGCTGCTTTATGTCAACTACATACTTATCAGGCAATTTTGATACTTCAAACTTTGATTCATTGCTATCCCCACACCAAACTGGAACCTAATTTGTACTATTAATTTTTTCAGTCTCTAACTTGTTCTGGATTCTAGGACATTTAGGGCCATACCTTGTAATTTACTCCTTCTTCTTAATATAATAAGCCATCAAATGCAATCTAATCTCCTCCAACATAGTAATTATTGGTTTATCCCTATATTCCAATATTTGAGAATTAAAATTTTCACATCCATTATTGGTTAGTGCATCACACCTGGGATACCTTCTAAAAGCTGCTCTTGTCCCAAACCTAGGTTCCTTTCCTACCAACCATTCCCATGCCTTTATGTTTAATTTCTTGATCTTCCCTATTTCAAACTGAAACTCAGACATGTTAGTGGCCCTAGCAGCTGCCCACATGCGATCCTTTAGTAGCTTACCTTTATAATCCTTACTAAAGTTATTATATAGATGTTGAACACAAAATCGATGGTCCACACCTGGCATGAGCTCATCAAACATTTGTGTTAATCCCTACAACGAAGACATAAAATACAAAATTATTGGATGTATTAGAATACTATTAATTTGGTGTGAATTTATAGCAAGGTACATCATCCAAATTTAAAGAATAAAATAAAATGAAAGTTCAATTCACCTTTTGCTGGTCAGACATGAAGGTCCACCCTTCATCCCTTAAACTTCCAATATCATCAAGCAACCTTTTCATGAACCATGTCCATGAGTCCTTTATTTCTGCCTCAACCACGGCAAATGCAATTGGGTAAACACCATTATTGCCATCCTTGCCAACTACTGTCAAGATTTGTCTTGGATACTCACCCTTCAAATGACATCCATCAAAACCAATGAAAGGCCTACAAGCAGCTAAAAAGCCTCTCTTACAAGCATCCAAACATACATCTAATCTCTCAAATTTTGGCTGCAAGTGTGGTTGAGGTCTATTGGTAGAGATTAGTATGGTAGACCCAAGGTTGCTTCTTAACAATTCTTCACAGTAATCCCCTAATTGGGCATATTGTTCTGTAAAAGTTTCATGCACTAATTCTTTAGCCCTACCTTTTGCTCTAGATGCTTGATACCTACTAATATGAACCTTAAACTTATTTACAACTCGGTCTTTGATAACAAACATTTTCACATTTGGGTCACTCCTCACATCATTAATGCTTCCCAAGCCAATTTGAAGATGCAAATCTATTCTTAAATTGCCTCCCACAATTATGTTCAAGATTCAATTTCTTCACTATCCAAGTATCTTCATCTTTCATCTTTCCACAATACAACTCAAAAGGACATTTATTTGTGCATTTTACTCTTACCCTTACTTTGTCATTTTTTTTTAAACTTTACTGGAACCCCTTTGAAAATAGAGTAGAGTTTGATAGCATCAATGACGTCCTTTTTGGTGGCAAACTGCATCTCAAGTTCAAAGTGCACCTCAGAGAAGGATTCTAGTGGATGGTATTGAGGATACCTAGGCCTAGTTTCATCATCAAATGGACTAACCAGACTTGCAGAGGTCTCTGACTCCCACTTATTTTCATCCCTATCAGCTCCAAATGCAACAAGTGCACTTGCACTAGGATTAACCCCACTTGCATCAACCCATGTAGGATCAACACCTCTTGCATCAATCCCACTAGGACCAACACCACTTGCACCAACCTCACTTTGACCAACACTACTAGGATCAACCCCACTGCCACCAACCCTACTAGGACTAACCCCACATGCAATAGCCTTTCCCTTTCTCCCCTCTTTGAGTTTCACCTGCTTATCTTTTCTAAGACACAAGGTCTCATCAGGTAAGCCATTTACTTTGGAGGCTATTTCACCACTACTAATATACTGTGCAAACATAACATCGTCGTCACTTTCACTGCATCCAAAATGAACCTTATGAGCACTATCCTCTTCACTAACAACTCCAACTACTTTATCTCCCTCATCAAGATTACCCCCCTCATTATCACCATCTTCCCCATCTCCCTCATTAACAATAGCATTCTCATAATCATCTAAAAACATAACGTACACTTCCACTTCATTATAACCTTTAATACACTTCACCATGTTCATTACATCAACATCATTCTCCAAAGGTTTTAAACCACCTGCAAATGGCATAGTAGGCACTCTATACATAAATACATCATTTTCACAATACCCAAAAATTTTGGCCTTATTCCATATCTCATCAAGTGACATTTCATCAGAATTATTATCTTCATATATCTTTATCTCCCCTCCTTCGTATCTGTATGGATTATTCCTAATCTTCCCCGAATAGTAAAGGGTGATTGTGAAGTCAAAGTCATCCATCCCTACAACAAGAGCAAGGAATTTGCCATTAACAATAGACATAGCAAAGGGCTGGGTTATTTTTTAAAAGTTCCTGTACAATTTCAATATAAATTAAATAATAAAATAAAGAATCATCATTTAAGCTGTAAATTTTTTTTTTTTTTTTTTTTTTTTTTTTATGTATGCAGGCCATTTTGTTGGATACTTTAAGGGATAAAAATTGAACCAAACTAAATTTGCCTCCTAGGTCTTAATATTCACAACTGGTAATACTTAGACAAAACCAAATTAAATTTGCTAAGTTATACAGGTATTACTCAATCAAAACCAACATGTAATATTCTTTTATTAAATTTAACAAGTAAAAATTTGCCTCACGTGCACAATACATTTATACTCAAACAAAACTTGTGTTAACATTCACAATTGGTAACATTTGGATAATTATACACAAATAACACATTTACACAATAAAACTGATTCTGTCAAACAGAAAGTTTCAACATTTAAGCACAATACAGAAAAAACAACAAAGTTGCAAAACCTCACACACTTCCTCAAAGCAGTTGATTTTCATACCCTATTTAGTAGTATTTAAGAAACCAAAAACCATGGAATTCTAACTAAAACTATGCATGAATACAGCATTTAAACAATAAACAATATGTGATCCTTCTCCTTGTGTGATATTATTTGACTTACTGACACAAATGGGTCCACCATTACTGAGATGTGGTACTGATATATATATATATATATTTAGAATAAAGTTTCTCTCCAAACTAGTTTGGAGAGAAACCCTTCAAACTCATCATATATATTTATATTAAGTGTGAATTTTGAAAATTTAACCGTTGGACTGCATGTTCTTATTACATCCTTAATGCTTACAAAATTTCATGAAAATCAAAGATCAATTGCTATGTCATTAAACAAATGTTATAATTTCAAGTTTTTATAATCTAAAGTTGTATATAAAAAATAAGTTAATTGATCAAATAATAAATAATATCCGATTTATGCGAAATTTGATATGCATGTTAAAAATATAGAGAACATGAAATTCAACGGTTAGATTTTCAAAATTCACACAAAAAAAAAAAATATATGAGAAGTTTGAAGAATTTCTCTCCAAACTAGTTTGGAGAGAAACTTTGTTCATATATTTATTCAAAAATAAACTTTTCTGACCTACACAACACATATAATCACATAAAATAATTTGACACTTTATAATTTTAAAATAAAGAGGAAAAATATAAAATTGTATGCACTTGGTGATAATTTTGTTTGACCTGAAACAGACAAACACGTGAAGTATCATATATGGCCTAAATGGGTTGCACAGCCACATTTACAAATGGTCTAAATGTGTTGCACAACCACATTTACAAACACATGAAGTTTTATAATTTGGTGATAATTATGCATCCTACATCATAACCAAATTTGTTTCTCATACCATATAATTTCGTATTCTGAATCTAACACATAGATACAAACACGGGGAAAAAAAACAATCTTATATGGACCTAAATTGAGGTGAGAAACCATAGGAAAAAGAGTAATACCTGAGATGGGAGGACGAAGGTGGGACAGTGGTTGTGCAAGAGGAGGAGGGAGGCGGGTCAGTGGCTGTCGTCGGCGGCTGCTAGGGCAGTGGCTATCGTCGGTTGGGGCTTGTGCTGTCACCAGCAGCAGCTACGGCTTGAGCTATTGCCGGCAACAGCTAAGGAATGGAACTTCAGGTGGCGGCTGGGGTTTGCTTTCTTTCCTCTCTCCCTTTCTCTCTCGCTGTGGGTTTTTACAGTAGGTAGAAATTTTATTTTATTTTTAATTTGGTACGGGTTAATATTTTTCCTCACTTAGTTTGTAATTTTTTAATTAAAAATATGCCACGTCATTAAAGAAAATGCCAAGTCATTGTGAAGTTAGCCACGTAAGTAACACCGTTAACAGAAGTTAGTAAAATGACCAATACAACTCAATTTTAAAATTTAAGAGACTAATTGTGCTCACATCAAACTTGAGGGACCAATTGCGCACACTGGATAAACTGCAGGGACTAATAGTGTAGTTTTGCCTAAAACAAAATAGAAAGTTCTATTCACACACAACCATAATAAATGCCTACTAATGATGATCATAATTATATATTTAGTAGTTCCATATAAAAACAAATCATAATAAATATCTATTAAAAACTATCATAATTACCAAAGTTCAAATATAATAGTTGGAATTTTTTTTCTCGCTCTAGCTTCTCTCTGAGATACTAGAGCGTAGAATTTCCATTATCTTCCTAGGAATGATATTCCCTCCCTCTGTTAAACCTCCATAGCAGTAGGGTCTCTCTGACCTCCGTCCTCCATACGAGTGGTCTAATTCTTTCGCCCCCTATTTCTCAAAACCGTTTTACCTCATGGAAGAAATATTATATGACTAGAAAAAATTATCTTTGACGGAAGAAGAAGACGCCAAACTTAGTCTTTCAGGATCCAAAAATTCAAGACACAAGGAGTACATACTGGCGGCCAAGTTCCTTACCAAAAGAGCTCTTAACGTGGAAGCTATTGGCCGCACTTTCAAACCTCTATGGAGAGCAAAAAAGGAATTTAAAGTGCGCGAAGCGGGAGATCACGTTCTTCTATTTGTTTTCGAACTTGAAGCAGATGCAAAACGTGTTCTAGCCAACGAACCCTGGACGTTCGACAAACATGCAGTCCTTCTCCAGTGGTTCGATGGGTCAATACCAACGAGATATCTAAGGTTCACGAAACTGAAGTTCTGGGTGCAAATATACGGTCTGCCAATACGTATGTTGGATCCAGAGATGGCAATCAAAATAGGAGAAACTCTTGGTCAGGTGTTTCCGTGCGAGAATCATAATGAGTTGGTGGGAGGCGATTTTTTATGGGTTTATGTGGAGATTGATGTCTCAAAACCTCTCTGCCGAGGTCGTTGAGTCGCTCTGGATGATGAGGAAGAGATTTGGATCTCTTTTAAGTACGAAAAATTACCCAACTTCTGCTACTGGTGCGGTCTCATATCGTACGACGGAAAGGATTGCGACATCGGGCTCGCAAGAAAGGACACAAGAAATACTGAACCTCACGAGTACAGAGCATGGTTAAGAGCGATGCCTTTCAACCCGAGGAAAATCCTATTCACGGTGGTCGTTGGTATGGCTGATGGATTGGGGGGAACCACAAACCAGTCCAAAGCACAAACCGAGACGTCACACAGGACAACGGAAAGGAAAACGGCAAGGTCTGATGCTGGCGAAGCGGAGAGGGCTGATCGGATGACTGTTTCAGATATGGAAACAGCTGAAACAGAGGCGCAAATCACGCCAGAATCCCACAATAAAGGCTCCAAAATAAATGAGGTAAATTTTCAAAATTCAACGTTACCTACTTGCCATTTTAATTCCGCTGATTTTGATGCGCAGGATCAGGAAGTAGACGTTGCACTTGACAGCCGAGCAGGTAACGTGAACTCCAAATTAACTACCACATCACATGACTCAGCAAAGAATGTGGATCCCACCCTAAATGCTACCCCACATGACTCACTAAATAACATGGAACCCAAATCCAATGTTGCCTCTTATGACTCAGCCACAAATACAGCCCCGTTAACTCCCTTCCATATTGCCCCCAATCAAATTATCCAAGAGCATGCAACTCACGTGACAGACATTATATCCCCTCCAGCAAACAAAACAGCCCGCACTTGGAAAAGGCTGGCCCGTGACAACAATATGGAAGCTGAAACAAAGCAAGGATCTTCGGTCACAAAAGAAATAGAGAAGACGAAATGGAAATTCTTACTGAGTTACCCTCCAAGAAATTACAAGTTTCAATGGAAGATTGTCAACAAAATTCAATGGTGGAGGCTGCTCAGCAGCCCCGCCAAGCACAATGAGTTTCTTAGTATGGAACTGTCGTGGGCTTGGGAACCTACGTACAGGAAAGGAGCTTGAAGTAGTGATTCAGGCAAAAGATCCCCCCGTTGTGTTTTTAGCCGAAACATGGGCGGATGAAGTTAGGCTAAAAGAAATTCAAAGAAATATCAAGTTCGATAATTTGTTCTTCGTGGAAAGAAATTTTCGAGGTGGTGGGGGTTTAGCCCTATACTGGAAGAATTCCATTGATGTCCATGTGGATTCCTTCTCTAAGTACCACATTAACTCCATAATAGATAAAGGAAGTGATGAAGCATGGAGGTTTACAGGTTTTTATGGAGAGCCAGTAACTCATAGGAGAATTGAAGCATGGAACAAACTTCGGTTACTCAATACTAAACACAACCTCCCTTGGCTGTGCGCTGGCGACTTCAATGAAATCACAAGACACTTTGAAAAATTGGGAGGTAATAATCGAAGCCAAAATCAGATGCAACTCTTTAGGGATGTCATTGATGAGTGTGGTTTTCTGGACCTTGGGTATGTGGGTGATCGTTTCACATGGAGAAAACATTTTTCTGATGGCCATTCACTGTGGGAGAGACTAGACCAAGGGTTGGCC
This sequence comes from Quercus glauca, assembly GCA_023736055.1. Taxonomy (NCBI): domain Eukaryota; kingdom Viridiplantae; phylum Streptophyta; class Magnoliopsida; order Fagales; family Fagaceae; genus Quercus; species Quercus glauca. The sequence goes on from CM043317.1 coordinate 23,703,524, forward strand.
AACCATGAGTGGTTCATGAAATTTTCAGGGACCAAAGTCCAACACTTACATTCAGATTCCTCAGATCACTCGCCACTGTGGATTACTCTAGATGATTTAGTTATTCCTTCTTTTTCTAAACCATTCAGGTTTGAAGAAATGTGGCTCTCAGATCGTGGTTGCTCGGATATTGTAGAAGCGGTGTGGTTATCAAGGGAAGATGGAAAGGTTCACGATCATGTCATCCGCAAAATAGAGAAATGCGATAAAGAGTTGAGAGTTTGGAACCGGGATTGTTTTGGCAATGTCAAGCTGGTGTTAAGACAAAAGAGAAAGGAATTAAAAGAGGCTGAAAAAGTTGCCATGAGATCGGGGAATAACCAACAGGTCAGAGATTTGAAAAAGAATATAGCTGAGTTGGTGGACAAAGAAAATAGACTCTGGTTTCAGAGATCCAAAGTCATGTGGGCAAAGTTTGGAGACAGAAACTCAAAGTACTTTCACAGCCAAGCTTCACAAAGAAAGAGAAAAAATTTAATCCGGAGGTTGAAGGATAATGAAGGTCAAGTGATTGAGGATAATGAAGGGATAGCTGAATGTCTTGTGCATTATTATCAATCTCTCCTCAATTCTGAAAATCAGCAATTTTGCACCTCGGCTACTGATTCTATCCAGATAGTGATTACTGAGGAGATGAATGCGAAATTATCTTCGGAGTTCACTCTTTTAGAGGTAAAGCAAGCCATTAATCAAATGGCCCCACTTAAGGCCCCTGGGCCAGACGGTATGCCTCCTCTCTTTTATCACTATTGGAATTTAGTTGGGGATGATATATCAAATACTGTGTTGCATTATCTTAATTCTGTCACTCTACCTGATCACCTGAATCACACTTTCATTACACTCATCCCTAAAAAGAAAAATCCTGAATTTGCTTCTGAATTCCGGCCTATTAGTTTGTGCAATACTTTGTATAAAATTTTCTCTAAAGTTCTAGCAAATAGACTTAAGAAAATTTTGCCAAATATTATTACTGAAAATCAGAGTGCTTTCACTAAAAGTCGCCTTATTTCTGACAATATTTTGGTAGCTTTTGAGTCTTTACACAGTATGCAAAGACACACAGGAAAGGAAGGATACATGGCAATCAAGCTGGATATGAGCAAAGCATATGACAGAGTTGAATGGGCATATCTACAATCAGTCATGGAAAAACTGGGATTCACAGATCACTGGATCAAACTCATGATGTTATGTGTCAAAACAGTGACCTATTCAATATTGATGAATGGGGAACCCAAAGGCATGATCACACCAACAAGAGGCATTAGACAAGGCAACCCCCTTTCCCCGTTTCTTTTCTTACTTTGTACTGAAGGTCTCAATGGGCTACTTAACAAAGCAGCCAACCAAGGACATATCAAGGGCTACTCTCTTTGTAGGAATAGTCCACGTCTAACCCACCTCTTGTTTGCAGATGATAGTTTGCTGTTTTACAGGGCCACCATCGAGGAATGCCAAAGAGTTCTGGACATACAGGATGTCTATGGGAAGTGTTCAGGTCAACAGATTAATCATAGTAAGACGACGATCTTCTTCAGTAAATCCACAAAGGCTGAATCTAGAAATCAAATTAAGGTGGCATTGGAAGTTCCAGAAATTATTCAGTATGAAGAATACCTTGGTTTACCTTCGCTGGTGGGCAGAAACAAAAAAGCAAGCTTTAATTACATAAAGGAACGGGTTTGGAAAAAATTGCAAGGGTGGAAAGAGAAACTCCTTTCACAAGCTGGGAGAGAAATATTGATTAAAGCAGTTGTTCAAGCTATTCCAACCTACACCATGAGCTGCTGTAAACTCCCTCTAGGGCTTTGTTCAAAAATTGAGATTCTAATTAAAAGGTTTTGGTGGGGACAAAGAGGAGACCGTAGGAAAGTTCACTGGGTGAAATGGGACACACTTTGCCTTCCAAAAAAAGAAGGCGGAATGGGTTTCAAGGACCTCGCCAACTTCAATGATACTCTTTTGGCTAAGCAAGCATGGAGATTACTTCAAAATAAGGATTCTTTATTTTATAGAGTCTTTAAAACAAAGTTCTTTCCAAACGGTAGTATATGGGATGCCCAAGATTCTAGCTCGGGTTCACACGCTTGGCATAGCATTTTGAAAGGAAGAGACGTCCTATTAAAGGGTGCAAGATGGAGGGTGGGATGTGGGGAGGATATCAGTATTTGGAATGATGCTTGGCTACCATCTCCGGAGCATCCACGGATCCTTTCAGATATTATTCCAGGTTTTGAAGATGGTAGAGTCTCGGACCTCATCAATCCAAGTACAAGAAAATGGGAAACAGATTTAGTCCATGGCTTGTTTTCACCTGAAGAAGCTACTATGGTCCTTAGTATCCCATTGAGCCGAACTCCAGTGGAGGACAAAATTATTTGGCCTTTCACCCCCTCAGGTAACTACACGGTTAACTCGGGCTCAAAGTTCCTTAATAAATTAAATTCTATGTTCGTTTCTGCAGGTAATCCACAGCAGCAAAATGAGGTGTGGAATCTCATTTGGGGCTCAACGTTCCTAATAAAGTGAGGAACTTCATGTGGTGGGTTTGCAAAGAAGCGATTCCAGCCAAGCATAATCTAATGCGAAGGAAAATACTTAACGATGACGGGTGTGAACATTGCGGAGTGGAGACCGAAACAACTGCCCATGCACTATGGAATTGCTCCTCACTTGATGAAATATGGGACAGCACTCCAGGATTTGAAGACCGAAGCCAACTAGGTACACCAAGCATCACAGACCTGATCAAGCTGACTCACAAAAGAAGGACAAACGTGGACCTCATGTGGCGGGTTTGCAAAGAAGCGATTCCAGCCAAGCATAATCTAATGCGAAGGAAAATACTTAACGATGACAGGTGTGAACATTGCGGAGTGGAGACCGAAACAACTGCCCATGCACTATGGAATTGCTCCTCACTTGATGAAATATGGGACAGCACTCCAGGATTTGAAGACCGAAGCCAACTAGGTACACCAAGCATCACAGACCTGATCAAGCTGACTCACAAAAGAAGGACAAACGTGGACCTCATGGCGATGGTGATGTGGACTATCTGGTACCGGTGAAATCAGCTTCGGGTGCGCACGATGGATTTTCCAAAAACTCAGGTCCTTCAGCAAGCAACGCAAGCCCTTTCAACGTTCCAGCAAAGTCAGAGCTCCATCATCAACAACGCAGCAGCAACGAGACCACAAAACCGAGTCCAGTGGCGTCCTCCTCCGGCGAATTGTGTCAAACTGAATTTTGATGGCGCCATTTTTCCGGAGATTGGCAAGGCTGGATTGGGTGTTGTGGTCCACGACTGTCATGGGAATGCTATTGCTTCACTGTCAGAGCAAGCTCCCTTACCGTTTGCACCAGTCATAGTGGAAGCCATGGCTGCCGCAAGAGCGATAACCTTCGCACAGGAACTTGGCCTTCAGGAATTTATGCTTGAAGGTGACTTGGTAGCAGTTATCAACACCCTTCAAAGCACAGAACCTTCACTGACATCTTATGGTCACCTCCTTGATTCAGCCAAATCTACTCTTGTTACCAGTAAATGTATTGCTTATACACATATTCATAGAGTTGGTAACAAAGTAGCACACAACCTAGCTAAACATGCGAGGCATGTTAGAGGTTTATCGGTGTGGGTGGAGGATATTCCACCTCATCTCCATGATGTACTCTTTGCCGACCCAGGCTGATTTTTAAATAACATATTAGTCTACATTCTCAAAAAATATATATATATATATATATATATATATAATATTTGGAAAATGCTAGAACCATAAGCTATTTTACAAATTTTTTTCAAATGGCTAATATGGTGGGTAATTATTAGTAAGTAAAAAATTTGATATCAGTAGTTGACTCAGATGAGAACTATTAAGAATTTGTCATATCAACAATTTGTACAAATGTTGTAAAATAGTTTGTACCTGTAGCATTACTCATAATATTCCACATACAAATAAAATCATATTTAATGTCTATTAATAACTAATTCATATTTATATACAAAATAAAAGAGGGAGAAAATTTTTTTTTAGAAAAAATCATATTTTAGTCAACTTTTTTGTACATTGCACATGTTGCTAACTAATTATAATTATTAAAAAATGAATCCAATTGAATAGCATTTCACCCACAAGGTTGATGTGCTCAATGCTCATCTTCTCTCTCTCTCTCTCTCTCACACACACAAAACAAAAAAAAACAAAACAAAAACAAAAACAAAAACAAAAAGGTTGATGTGATCAAATTTCCAACCAAGTTTATCATTTTATTTTCTTTGACTTTTTTTGGCCCGTAATTGACAGAATTAATGCATTATAAATATAAGGAGCGGAGACATTTGGAAATCATTCATCTTTCTCTAAAAGGATGAGTTCAACAGAATTTATTAAATGAGTGAATTAGTCTTTGGAGGCCATTATAGATTGAATTCTACTTCGAAGCTTCCTCTTAGAGACTTAACTCTGGCCCTTGTCTCCCACACCCCACAAATACTTATATTTGTAAAATGACAATTGCGTCAAGGGTGTGAGATGGTATTGACAAAACTAAATCCAATTGAATTGTGTACTCACAAGGTATCTTGTGCTTAGATTCCCTTCCAAATATATCATTTTCATTCTTTGTCATTTTTAGCATGTAATTCATAGCATTAACACATTATAAATATAGATAGTGGAGACCATTTCAGAGTCATTCATATTTCTTAAAAAAGAAGAGAAATTTATAATTTCAATGGAAAGTAGAGTACATATGCACCGGACTAATGCGCTATTTCTTATGTGCTTGGTGTTCAAGGCGATCAGGCCCAATGTAGCTCAGAGAGAATTTCTCATTTCAGTGGATCCATGTAATCAGAGTGATTGTGAGAATGCTCGCAAGGCAATATTTAAAGAAAAAAATTTGAAAGCTAATTGCTACGAGGAAAAGTACTGTATGTTATGGTGAAAATTCTAAGTATGTAAGAGAAGGGATAAAATCTAAATGATGATATGCAACTGTTTTCTCTAATAATATTTAAGTAGAATCTCTCTCTCTCTCTCTCTCTCGAAGTCAACTAATTAGGCTTTAAGTGATGGCTAAATTCTTCGCCCTCTACTTATGAGAGAAAATGTGTCATTCTAAGTGGAATTTGTCAACACGACATCACACTTCTGCCCTCCTTAAATATATTGTCTCTCAACTAGATTAATTAGAGCATTTTCTTTAACATGAAAATCAAGAAAATTTGAAATTAGGGAAAAAAGAGTTCTTTCAATATGGAATTAGCCAAACTATGTAAATCCCAAACTCTTTAAAGCATAATATTAGGTTTAGCGAAGAAAAATCTGATAATCCAATCAAGCAAATGTTGGAACACCACATTGATATTTAACAAACTTCGACTTGAATCTAGTTAAATATCATAAAAATATGAATACTCCATATGCTGAAGATTCTCTTGTAGAAATATTTGACTGAAATTTGGATTCAATCAAATGATGTTAGATTTGCACAACTCATATCTCATTTAAAATCTCGAGCAACAAGTTTGGGTTTGAAGGATCACTTGCATGAAACCTTCAAGAGTTGTGCCCATACTCACAAAAACAGGAGAATCTTAAAACATATGGATAGTCACATTATTGCACCTATATCTCTAGAAACCGAAAAAATTTGGGTTCATTTGATTTTAAGTTAGTTTATTGCTTATTTTACATACTATTTGTAGGTTCCATAATCTTTTTTTCTGAATTTTATTTTAAATAATTGAAATTTCAACTTTTTAAAAATAGCGAGGTTTTAGCTTTTGTCTCACATTATGCAAATAGCCTACCAAAAATAATCATTAAGGTTATGTATTTGTATGAGATAGAAATTAAAAATTTTCCTTTGTACCCAAACAGTAAGGGAGCCCCAAGTACACTATGACAAGTATTTAGTTCGACGCTTGTCATACGACAATAGGGGTAAGTAGATTTCAATTTAATAAAGGGATTGAATATTGCCTTGTAGTGAAAGTGATACAAATACATATCTTTTTCCAAGACACCAAAACAATGATTTTTTTTTTTTTTTTTTTTTTTTGCTTAATGACCAAAAGCACAAAGTTGTACTTTGGATTAAGGTTGCGTTTAGGATTAGAGCTTAAAATATTAGCTTATTCTATTATTTAATTTATTTTTGTTTCTATTCATGAGTCCTATTGCACTTTTTGGTACTATTCAAGGGTCTTACTTTACTATTATAGTTAGTTTTTACCTTTATTTACAGTACTTTTAGCAAAAAGTTTTCAGTTTCAGCTAAATAAGCTGTTTTCAAACGAATCCTAAGTAATAGGATAATAGGATACTCTAATACTAATTTTAAGGAGATGCAAATGACAAAGTTACAGTTTCTCTTTTTTTTTTCCCCCAATTTTTCTCATAGGATTTTTTCTAATGCCTTTTAAGATTTGAAATAAAAGCTTGCGATCTAAAACTCACATCCCTGAAGGCCTTAGAAGTTAGAACGATTAGAATTTTTGTCAATAAAGGGAAACCCATTCAAAAGAAATGAGACGTTCTTTGTCTATCATTACTCTCTCTTTTATTCTTTTTCTTTTTTGTTATAGGATTATTCTATTGAAATTCCGTCAGAATAACACTCAAAGAACCCCATACCCATGAAATTGCTAGAGATAAACACTTGTTTCTCTCCCAAAACTTCTTCTGTCTAACAAGAAATCAAAAACGTAATAGTTATGTCAAGCATAACTTTTGTTTTTCTAGGGTGGGGTACAATGAAGGGTTTTAGGTTTATGGTATACAATCAAGGGTGATTCTATTCTATCCATGCCTCCATGGTTTTAAAACCTTTAAATTTTGCATACATCTCCCTCAAATTTTAAATCATTTTAATGATGTTTTTGAGAAGGTAATTTACAAGAAATTATTCACTCCTCCTAGAGGACCACCTCAACAATGCCTAGTAATCATTTGTCCTCCCATCTAATAAAATTATGGCATGTGTTATATTTTAGTGATTTATATTCTACTCACCAAGTAGCCATAAAAATAAAGTATAAAAATAAATTTAAATAATAATTATTATTATTATAATAATAATAATAACAACAACAACAACAACAATAATAAGGCTCTCTTTTTTTGAAGTTTTTTTTTTTTTTTAATTTATATGAACTTGAGGTAGGTTTTTTATTTTTTTTTATTTTTATTTATAGGAACATAGGGGTTGTTTTGGTTGTGTACAAGGGCTCGTGGGAAGTTTTATAGAGCAACGGTAGGTGTTATTTTTATCAATTTACAATTTTAACCTCATTTTTATGTTTTAGGAATAAGGATAAGTTAATTAACTGGGGGTATTTTTGAAAAAAAAAAAGATAATAACTAACTTTATAAATTCTCTTAAAATATAGAGATAATAATAATAATAACCCTTACCCTATACTTTCACTCTCATTGCCAATCGCTCCACCACCCCCCCCCCCCCATCACCCTCAACCCCAGTGCATAGTGATGAAGATTATGTGCCCGTTTGTTTGGGCGTTTTGAGCCCAATATGCACGTTTTGCAAAAAGCTAAAGTATTATTTGCATTTTGGGCCAAGGCAAAAAATGCTCTGGGAACGCGCAAGGATTATGGAGCTAAGAAGGTCCATTTTGCAAAAGTCCCATGCGCATTCATCATATATCTGTTGGAGAATATTGGCAATTACCAAATTACCCTTCAATCTGTCCTCAGTCCTCAATTCGTGCGCCCATTCCTCTCCTTTCATCTCATCTCTCTACTCTTCCCTCACCATTCTGCTACAAACACAGCACCACCCAACAAAATCAACAAAATCGAAATCAACTCATTTCAAACCCAGTCTATCACCGGTCTACCACCACAATCAACAAAACCCATTTCAAACCCAACTCAAAATAAACCCAAAATTTAACCCATTAACTGAAAACCCAAAATCCAAACCCAAAATCAAAATCAAAATCAAATACAAACCCAATGTTTCAATCATCTTCATTCTTCATCATCTTCTCTCTTCCTCTCAGCTTTCGAATTGTAAAAAAAAAATAAATAAAAAAAAGAGCTCAACGCTGGATCGTTCTGGAGGAGAAGTGAAAGAGAAAAAGGGGAAAGAAAGAACACAAAATGAAAAGTAAAGTGAAATGTTCTGGAGGGGAAAAAGGGGAAAGAAGAAAAAAGAAAAAGAAAAAGAAAAAGAAAAAAGAATAAAGAGAAGGGTACGTGTGTGGAGGAGAAAAAAAGAGGGAAAAAAAAAAAGGAAAAATACGAAAGAAGGAAATGTTATCACAATATTTTCATAATTTTTTCACAATAAATTTTAAGGAGTAGGTCATTATTAGCTAATGTTGGTGAGAAAAAAATAATTTTTTTAGAAAGAGAAAAAAATCATTTTAATAGTACGTTCAAATTAAAATTAGTATCAATTTTTATCACAATATTTTTACAATACTTTCACAATAAATCTTAAGTGATAGGTTATTATTAGCTAATATTGGTGGAAAAAAAATAATTTTTTTAGAAAGAGAAAAAAATAATTTTAATAGTACGTTCAAATTAAAATTAGTATCAATTTTTATCACAATATTTTCACAATACTTTCACAATAAACCTTAAGTGGTAGGCTATTATTAGCTAATATTGATGAGAAAAAAAATAATTTTTTTAGAAAGAGAAAAATTGAATTAAGTATGATGAAGTAGTTGATTTAAGTATGAACCAAACTCACATCCCAAAAAAAAAAAAAAGTATGAAATAAACTCCCTTATATATACATTATCCTTTTTGGTAATTTATCCCTCAAACTGCCACTTTTATAAGTGTTAGCCAAACACTCAGCTTTTTTAAAAAGCACTTTTTAACTGTTTTTACCAAACACTTAACTTTTTGAAAATGCACTTTTTCATTATGCACTTTTTGAAAACTCCACTTTTTCATTATGCACTTTTACAAAAAGCTGAACCAAACTCACCCTACATCAAATTGGTCCTATAACCTTAGGGTGTGAAATATGAAATTGAGAGAGAAGGCTACGATAAAAAGATAACTATCAAATTTGAAGACTTTGCCTTTATAAGAGAAAAGTTTTCTAAATTGGTATGATATATTGAATGGAAAAGATGGTATTTTATTGATATATTTATTACTTTTAAGTAATTTAATAATAGATATACTGGAGTTATGAACTTTTATTTTGTGCACAATGGTAAAAACAATGATCTCCATCTCTGAAAAAGAATAATTGAATTGAAAGAGTTTTGTTTAAGAGGGTAAATAGTCATCTACTTACGTTTTGAGACTAAAAAGAACTGCAATCCAGAGATCAATTATAGATCAATAACTTAGGTTACATGACCAATTTGATGTAACATTGATCATTGTCAGCATCGATATTAGGGATGATGGTGGTGGTGGAGCGACACAATGATCTCCATCTCTACAAAAGAATAATGGAATTAAAAGAGTCTTGTTTAAGAGGGTAAATAATCATCTACTTATGTTTTGAGACTAATAAGAACTGCAATCCAAAGATCAATTACAGATCAATAACTTAGGTTACATGACCAATTTGATGTAACATTGATCATTGCCAACACCAATATTAGGGATGATAGTGGTGGTGGAGCGACTTACAATGACAATTAAGGAGAACAGCAAGGATTTTTTTTTCTTGTAAGGATTTGCTGCATACAAGGTTGCAGCAAATCTTGCACACAGGTATGTGTAAAAAATTTAAAATGAAACCTATCAAGGGTCATGTGGAACATACACATGACAGGACCAATTTAATGAGAAATTTTTGTTAACAAATGTCTTTTCTCTCTTAGTCTCTCTCTTCCTCCTCCTTGCTCACCAAAAACCCAGCCCCTTAACCCATAAGGTGCTGGGTTCCTAAGGAGCGAGGTGGAAGAGGAGGAGGAAGAGAAAGAAGGGTGTGTTGATGATAGGTTTCGAAGAGAAAGAGATTTTTATATTTATTTGGTTTTTGTTGTTGGTGAGAGAGAGAGCAAGAAACGTTTGTTAAATTTTTCATTAAATTGGTCATGTGCGTCAAACTTGACCCCGACATGTACCACTTTAGTTGTTTTACATGTATACTAGTATTCAGGATTTGCCACTATCTTGTATGAAGCAAATCATTGCCCCCTTTTTGTTACTAAATTAGTGACTAGGATATGACTCAATCATATATAAAACATGGCTCAATTTTGTTAGAAGGAAGGACTGCTAGGCATTGTGATCCTCCGGAAGGAGTGAATAATTTCTTGTAACTTACATGGTCAATTCAAATGGAAATTGAAGTCAACGTAAGAATCACATTAGGTAACTAATGGTCAAATGGGCATTCAATACTGTTAAAAAAATAATAATAAAAATAAAAAAATAAAAAACCAGAGTTCAACAAAATCTATTAAAGGAGTTCATCCATTTTTTTTTAGGATCATCTATAATATATGATATATATAAATTCGAAGATGTTTTTTTTTTCAGTTGACTTCATGATATCTTGCCACATAAATTTGTAAGGCCTCATATACTACACGTCAATTTTCTAACACACACACACACACGCCTGCAAACACACACAAAATAAATGAGTTTAAATTCTATTCTTATATATAAACCCTCTATTAGGATCTTGACATGTAATGAGTCTTGTACCTCAGCCAGCACATGTTGGTAATTCCAACAAGGATATCCAAAGTTCAAATCTCTCCTTATCCCCAACTGTCAAATTGTCCACAAAAAAATAAAAATAAAAATAAAAATAAAAAAAATCTTGACGCCTCATATTTGCTTTAAATATTATAACAAATAGTTCCATTGGGCATTTACAACCACAACCACAATAAATGCTTGTTAATAATTACCATAACAAAAAAATTAATAGTTTCATATAAAAACTCAATCATAATAAATATCTTTTGATAACTATCATAATTATCAAACCTTATATTTAATATTTCATAAAAATAATCATAATTCATGTGTATTCATAACTATTAGAATTATCAAATACATACTTATATACAAAATAAAAGAGAGAAAGAAAATAATTTTTTAAATAAAATCATTTTTTCCCAAAAAAAAAGAAGATAAAATCTGTTTTTTAATAAATTTTTCTGACTAGTTATAATTATTAACAAAACTAAATCCAATTGAATTGCATACCCACTCATAAGGTTAATGTGCCAAGATTTAACTTCCAAATATATCATTTTTTTTTCTTTGTCATTTTTCGATTGTAATTACTAGAATTAAGACATTATATATACGGTGAGTAGGCGCCTTTTGGAAGTCATTCGTACTTCTCTAAAAAGAAAAGAACTTTAGGTTGACCTTATGATATTTTTCCAAGTAAGTTTTGAGTCCTACAATATTACACATCAATGTTTATATATATATATATATATATATATATAATAAAAAAGATAGTTCTATTCACGCACAACCATAATAAATGCCTACTAAGATGATCATAATTATATATTTAATAGTTCCATATAAAAACACAATCATAATAAATATTTATTAATAACTATCATAATTAGCAAATTTCATCTATAATATTTGGAAAATGCTAAAACCACAAACTATTTTACAATTTTTTTTTCAAACTACTGATGTAGTGGGTGATTATTGGTAAGTGAAAATGTGATATTAGTGGTGGACCCAGATGAGAACTATTAAGAGAACTATTAAGAATTTGTCACATCAACAATTTGTAAAAAAAATTGTAAAATAGGTTATACCTGTAGCATTACTCATAATATTTCACATACAAATAAAATCATATTTAATGTCTATTAATAACTAATTCATATTTATATACAAAATAAAAGAGGGAGAAAATATTTTTTTAAGAAAAAAATCATATTTTATTAAACTTTTTTGAACATTGCATATGTTGCTAACTAATTAAAAGAACTTTTGGTTGACTTTATGATATTTTGCAACGTAAGTTTTGAGTCCTACAATATTACACATCAATGTTTATATATATATAATAAAATATAGGGTAAACTACATAAATGGTCCCTATCCTTTACACCATATTTCAATTTAGTCCCTAACCTTTCAATTGTGTCAATTTGGTCCCTAACCTTTTAGTGCCGTGTCCGCTTAGTCCCTGCCGTTATCTCATGGATGGAAAAATCTGATGTGTCAAACGGCCTAATTTTTATTGCCACATCAACCGACACATGTCTTGCCACGTTAGTTTTTTTTTTTTTTTTTTAAACCCAAATTAATTTAACCCAAATCTTTTTTTTTTTTTTTTTTGTTTTGATAAGAAAATTTGCAGATTTTATTAAACAGGGCAGACCCAAATTAATTCTAAAACACACATCTCCCTAAAATCCAAAATCCCTAACGGTGAGGGTGGCGGCTCCTTCTTCTTGCAGCAGCGCCTTCTCTACTCCATCAACCCCAGGTCTGTCTCTTTATCTCACGATCTCTCTCTCTCTCTCTCTCTCTCTCTCTCTCTCTCTCTCTCATCCTTACTTCATGTTTGACTCCCTTAAAATTCAATGATTTAGTCTTTTCCTGCTCTTAATTTCGTATTGTCATTTGGCTCAACCTTTGTGTCTTTCATATTTGTATACTTTATATCGCGATTTTTTTGCTTATGTATACTCTTTTCTTACTAATTTTTTGTGCTCAATCTCGCATCAGTGGAGATTGGCCCTATGGTTGCTGCAACGTAGAAACTCCATTTCTTTTTTTTAAACCCTTTAACTCCGCTATAGTCCACTGTGAATATGTTTGGGACCATTTCCACCTTAAATGGTAGGACCCACTTGTAGTAATATACACATACAGACAAACACATTTAAATGAACCTTTGCAATTTGCATGATAAGTCATACTATGAATCTGTTTGGGACCATTTCTACCTTAAATGGTAGGACCCACTTGTAGTAATATACACATACAGACAAACACATTCAAATGAACCTTTTCATGATAAGTCATATGATTCAAAAGGTACCAGCTTCACATAGAAAATTCAATAAAAGAGTCAAGACATGGAGATGGTCAAGTTGACACTTCATTCTTTATAAATACTAAATTCCAAAGTTAATATGTTCTCCAAAAAATGGTTATTGAAATTGAGGACCTGTTTCTAAGAATGATAACAAAAGATTAAATTTGTATTTTTCTTTTTCTCCCTTTAATGAAATAAAAGAAGTGCATAAAAGCCTAACTGGTACTAGTGAAAAATAATATTGTTTATGTATCTTATTTTGTTTGTTTTTTTTTTTTTTTTTTTTTTTTTTTTTTTTTTTTGCAAGAATGGATGAATTTTCTGTGGAAGTTCATCATGGTGGAAAATTTTTGAGCAATCCAATTAGGTATGAGGGGGTTGCTATAAATTATTTTGATGGTAATGAACGAGATTGTTGGTCTGCCCAAGAATTGAGAAATATGGTTGAGAAGTTGGGGTATATGAGCTATGGTAAGTTGTGGTATAGGATGCCTATGGTAAGCTTGGAGGATGGTGGGCTTAGGCCTGTAACTATTGACAATGATGATTTGGCTATGAGTATGGCAGATGCTATTTAGGGGCATAAGGTGATAGAGTTGTATGTAGAGGACTGTGTGGATGTGCCTAACATAATTGATGATGTGGGTGATGATATAAACTATTCTGACAATTCTAAAGACTCAAGTGGTAGTGGTGATGCTTTTGATAAGATGTTGATGGGACCAATAGATTTAGGCGAGGCAAGCAAAGAACAAGATAGTAACATGGCGATGGGGTCAAATGCCAAGATCCCAACTGGTCTTAGTGACAATGACTAGCCTTATGAATCTGAGGAGCTTTTGAGTATGGATGATGATGATGACAACAATGCTATACCTCCTTATCCTGTGTTCGTAAGCGTCGGACACGCACAGACACGCCGACGCGGTCCGGACACCGTTGACTGCGTGTCCGTGCCGCGTCGGGCCGCGTCGGCCACGTGGCGAAGCCGACGCGTGCCGACGCGGCTCAAAATCGGGCCGACTCGGCCGTATCGGTCGTATCGGCCGAAACCGCCGATACGGCCGGTTCAGGCCAAAATTCAAAAAAAAAAAAAAAAAAAAAAAAGGTGCAAAACGCACCGTTTTACTAAACCTAAAACCTAACACACCCTCACACACTCTCACTTTGTCCAGAAACGCTCCAAAGCCCTCTGTCCCTCTCATTCCATCTCTCCATCGCTCTCCATCTCCATCGCTCTCTGGTTGCTGCTTGCTGGGCTGCTCAGTGCTCAGCTGCTCACTCCCTCCCTCACTCCAAACTCCATTGCTCGTCACTCTCTTCTCTCTGTGCACTGACTCACTCCAAACATCATATTTTAGTTATTAAATTTGGTATATGTTTGTATAATGTGAAAAATTATGCTTAGCAATATATTAAAAATATAAATAATAATATTTTTAATAAATTTTTAATCGCCGAGTCCCGCCGCACCCGCACCCACCTTTTTCAAAAATTGCCAAGTCCCGCACCCGTACCCGCACCCGCACCCGCACCCGAATCCCGAAACGCACCCGTGCTTCTTAGCCTACAAACCCAAAACATACCAACTTCATAAAGGGAATGCTGTTTATTTCACTTGAACAGTTTAAGAATGCTGTAACTGATTATGCAGTTCATGGGGGCTGGGGTATTTGGTTTAAAAAAAATGATAAAGTTCAAGTGAGGGCAATTTGTCAAGATGGGTGTAAGTGGATAGCATATGTTGCAAAGATGAGGGACCAAATGACATTTCAGATGAGAACATACTATGGTCAACATACTTGTACTAGGACTTTTAAGAATATGAGATGCACTAGTAAATGGTTGGGGAAGACACTAGTGAGCGAGTTGAGTGACCACCCAAACACGACAAGTTCCACAATTGTAAAAAGAGCTCAAGAGAAATATGTTGTGCACATTTCAAGGAGTAAAGCACATAAAGCAAAGGTTTGTGCACAAGACATGATTACTGGTGACCAAGCCGCACATTTTACCAACATTCGAGAATATTGTGCTGAGTTTTTGAGGACAAATAAAGGTAGTTCAGTCCTATTGAATGTGGTTACGATTAACTTACCTATTGAGGAGATTGAAAGGCCTGGGAGGACATTATGTCCATTGTTTCAGAGGTTGTATGTCTGTTTAGATGCATGTAAGAAGGGTTTTGTTGCATGTAGGCCTTTTATTGGTGTGGATGCATGCCATTTGAAAGGACACTATGGTGGACAACTCATGACTGCTGTGGCTACAGACCCTAACGATCAATTGTTCCCTTTAGCATTTGCCATTGTAGAAGCTGAGACAAAGGACTCGTGGACTTGGTTTATATTAAAGCTTATAAGTGATATTAATGCCAGTTCAAATCGTAGATTGACATTCATCTCTGATCAACAAAAGGTTTGTCCAAATTTTAATTTACTTTTAACGTTGTTTGTTTATTCATAGTTTGTCTATTATTTATTTGTTGTTGATATGTGTTTATCTTGGTTATGTAGGGTTTAATACCCACATTTGAGGAGTTGATGCCTGGGGTGGACCATAGACTATGTGTTAGGCATTTGTACAACAACTTTAAGAAGAAACATCCTGGCTTGATATTAAGGGATATTTTTTGGAGGATAGCTACTGCAACTTATTATAAGCAATGGGATAGGGCAATGAAAGAGTTGAGATCAGTTAGCACACAAGCATCTGAATGGGTTAGTGGTTATTCACCTTCACAGTGGTGCAAACATGCGTTTAGTGTGTACCCTAAATGTGACTCATTGACTAATAACATGTGTGAATCATTCAACTCGGTTATTTTAGATTCTAGAGAGAAGCTAGTCATTCATTTGGTAGAAGATTTAAGGTTGTATCTAATGAGAAAATTCCAATCATGTAAGGATCGGATGATGAAATCTGAAGATGAGTTATGTAAAGTAATTAGAAAGAAGTTAGAGAAGAACATAAATGCTAGTGGTAATTGGATGTCAACATGGGCTGGCGATGACAAGTTTGAGGTGCATTGTGGTGCAATGCAATTTATTGTTGACTTGGCAGATAAATCTTGCACTTGTAGGAGGTGGGACTTGACTGGAGTGCCTTGTTGTCATGCAATCAGTTGCATTTTTTACAAAAAAGAGCCCGTGGAGCCCTATGTCAACGAGTGCCTCAAGATGCAAACTTATGCAGCATGTTATGAGCCAATGGTCATGCCTATTAATGGGCCAGATATGTGGGAAGATACTGGGTTTGAACCTGTGGGACCTCCACGTAGGCAGAGACCTCCAAGTAGGCCTAAGAAGCGTAGAAAGAGAGATGCTGATGAGCAGAGGCCACAATCTTCAAAATTGAGAAGGAATCTAGTTATGAAGTGTCAATATTGTAAAGAGGTTGGTCATAACAAGAGGACATGCAAAGGAAAAGTTGGTGGCAATCAAAGGCAGCCTACAAGTCAACAACAGAGTAATTTCACACAGCCTACTACGGTATAAGTCTAGTTGCTACATAAAAGTGATATTTGTCATTCTTATAGTCTTAAAAAAAAAAAAAAAAAATTCAAACTGTGCTATAGTAATTTTCATTTTATGTTTTACTACTGTGATAATTGTCTCTTTTTGCTTTGCTAGGGAGAGGGTACAAGTGCAAGTGCAAGTGCAAGGGCTGGTGCTAGTGCTAGTGCAAGTGCATATGAAAATCAACAACAGAGTCATTTCACACAGCCTACTACGGTATAAGTCTAGTTACTACATAAAAGTGATATTTGTCATTCTTATAGTCTTAAAAAAAAAATTCAAACTGTGCTATAGTAATTTTCATTTTATGCTTTACTATTGTCTCTTATTGCTTTGCTAGGGAGAGGGTACAAGTGCAAGTGCAAGTGCTGGTGCTGGTGCTGGTGCTGGTGCTAGTGCAAGTGCATATGAAAATCAACCTTTACAGCCAATAATACAACCACGGTCAACTGCAACTGCACAAGAACATTCTGAAGGTGGTGCAAATACACAATTAGCTGCAAATGCAACAGCCACAGGAGTGACCTCTGCAATAGCTAGGACATTTACCAATGCTGAAAATGGTCCATTTGTTCCACTACCACAAGGTAAAATGCCGAAGAGGCCTAGGAGAAAAGCAATTGATACGCCAAGGGGGAAAATAAAGCCTTGGGTCAGCAATGTACCACTTCCAGATATATGGGGTCCACCCCCTTCATGGAAACGAAACTCTTCTGTAACCAAAGAAACACTGATGGCTGCTAGTCAATATGCAAGATATAGGGAGACATTCAACATACTTGGCAGTCAGGAATCAATTCATGCACCACCATCATTTAGGGGACAAAGCGAGAAAGGAAAGGAAGGAAGTCGTGGCTAATTTTTATTTATATTCAATTTAAAGACCAATTGGAATTTTTATTTGTTTTGACTTATATTTTATTATGGATTCATGTTTTAAGTCAACTACCAGTTCGTTTCATGCACTTTGGATGTTCATTTTAAGTTATGTTGTGTATTGACAAGTTTGATATGTCATGTAATTTGACTATTGAGTACTCTAGATAATTACCAACAGGTTTGAATGGATGTTATTGTTATTGTCATTTTATGATGCCCAGTTTTTATGTATCGTGTCCATTATTTTCCTTACTGTCTTTGTAGTTTGGTACTTCTTAATGCCAAAAAATATGGATGATTGCCAATGTGCTTGAATGGATATTTTTGTTTAGTGTCATTTTGAGTTTGGATGATTGCAAACTCAAATTACATCGTAGTATCTATTGCAAACTCAAAATTACATCATTTGAAACTAGTACATTAGTTAGCCTTTAAGTTAACATCATTGTGCTGCAAGCCTCCATATGAGCCTCCATATGAGGTACTTGAAGACAATTGTAACCTGGTACAAATAAATTACAATTAGTTTCAAATGAACAGCCACAAAAAAACCCACAATAACATACATAAGCATAAAAGAACAGTCAAAGAATATGAGCTCCAAACAAAAGTATCATACGAAATCATCATCTAAAACTTATGATTGATGACAGATTGAGAATAAGTCACCAATAGCAAAAATATTAAACACCAAAGTATCCTTCCTTTTGAAAATTTTAGTGGCTATTCTCATCAAATGTTTGTCAATAGCCTTCTAGCATTTCCCTGCAAAATAAAGTGTTTCACACAACTCTTTGAATAATTCAAGAGTAAAGAAAATCTAAAAATCCATAGTCTTCAATAGAAAATAATGTCTGCACATAGAATCTGATATTAACACACACACACACACACATATATATAAATACCCCTGATGTTCATTTATCAATACAATCATTCACTTACAAATGGAAAGGGCTACCACCTGCAAAATAAAGTGTTTATTGAAGTGTTAAGAAAAACTTCCCCTAGACACCCAAGTTAAGGAGTGTCTAAAATTACTCTTACACTACCAAAATCTCAAGAAAAACATAATAAAAGCTTAAAATTACTATTACCCTGTATTGAAATTAAGCCTAATAGATAATAAACAAACTCACTTGTTTACTACAAGTGGGTCCAACAATTTAAGGTAGAAATGGTCTCAAACAGTTTCACAGTGGCTTATAATGAAGTTTTTTTTTTTTTTTTTTGGAGCTGCGACTATAACAAAGTTAAAAGGGTTGAAAAAATCGAGTTTCCGCTTTGCAGCGTCTATAGGGCCAATCTCCACTGATGCGAGATTGAGCATAAAAATCAAGTAAAAAAAGAGTATATATAAGCAAAACGCCAAAACATGAAGTAGAAAAATATGAAAAATACACAGAGCTGAGCCAAATGAAAACACAAAATTAAGAGCAGGAAAAGACTAAATCATTGAATTTCGAGGGAGCCAAACATGAAGTAAGGATGAGAGAGAGAGAAATCGCGAGACCGAAAGAGACATACCCGATGCTACTGGAATAGAGAAAGCGCTACCGAAGTAGAGAAGGTGCTGCCGAAAGAGAGAGAAGGTGCTGCTAGAGTAGAGAAGGTGCTGCTGGAAGAGAGAAGACACCGTCGGAAGGGAGGCCTGCCCCTGTTTAATAAAATCTGCAGATTTTCTTATCCAAAAAAAAAAATGATTTGGGTTAAAAAAAAATAAAATAAAAAAACTAACGTGGCAAGACATGTGTTTGTTGATGTGGCAATAAAAATTAGGTTTTTAGACACGTCAGATTTTTCCATCCATGAGATAACGGTAGGGACTAAGCTGACACGACACTAAAAGGTTAGGGACCAAATTGACACAATTGAAAGGTTAGGGACTAAATTAAAATATGGTGTAAAGGATAGGGACCATTTATGTAGTTTACCCTAAAATATATAGTTCTATGCACACACAACCATAATAAATGCCTACTAATGATGATCATAATTATATATTTAATAGTTCCATATAAAATCACAATCATAATAAATATCTATTAATAACTATCACAATTAATAAACTTCATATATATATTTGGAAAATGCCAAAACCACAAACTATTTTACAATTTTTTTTTCAAACTACTGATGTGGTGGGTGATTATTGGTAAGTGAAAATGTGATGTTAGTGGTGAACTCAGATGAGAACTATTAAGAGAACTATTAAGAATTTGTCACATCAACAATTTGTAAAAAAAAAATTTAAAATAGGTTATACCTATAGCATTACTCATAATATTTCACATACAAATAAAATCATATTTAATGTCTATTAATAACTAATTCATATATATATACAAAATAAAAGAGGGAGAAAATATTTGTTTAAGAAAAAATCGTATTTTATTAAACTTTTTTGTACATTGCATATGTTGCTAACTAATTAAAAGAACTTTTGGTTGACTTTATGATATTTTGCAACGTAAGTTTTGAGTCCTACAATATTACACATCAATGTTTATATATATACAATAAAATATATAGTTCTATGCACACACAGCCATAATAAATGCCTACTAATGATGATCATAATTATATATTTAATAGTTCCATATAAAAACACAATCATAATAAATATCTATTAATAACTATCACAATTAATAAACTTCATATATAATATTTGGAAAATGTCAAAATCACAAACTATTTTACAATTTTTTTTTCAAACTACTGATATGGTGGGTGATGATGGGTAAGTAAAAATGTGATATTAGTAGCGAACCCAAATGTGATTATGTACTCACATGGTACCTTGTGCTTAGATTCCCTTGCAATTATATCATTTTTCTTTCTTTGTCATTTTTGGCTTGTAATTCATAGCATTAACACATTATAAATATAGCTAGTGGAGACCATTTCAAACTCATTCGTATTTCTTAAAAAAGAAGAGAACTTTCTGATTTCAATGGAAGGCAGAGTACATATGCACTGGACTAATGTGCTATTTCTTATGTGCTTGATGTTCATGGCGATCAAGCCCAATGTTGCTCGGAGAGAATTTCTCATTCCAATGGATCAATGTAATCAGAGTGCTTGCGAGAATGCTTGCAAGGCAATACTTAAAGAAAAATTTATGAGTGCTATTTGCTACAACTTCGGGAAAAAGTACTGTGGCTGTTTTGGTGGAAATTTTATGTAAGAGAAGGGATAAAATCTAAATGATGATATGCAACTGTTTTCTCCAATAATATTTAAGTAGAATATATCTCTCTCTCTCTCTCTCACACACACAAAGTCACCTAATTAGGCCTTAATTAGGCTCTAAGTGATGGCTGAATTCTTCACCCTATACTTGTGAGAGAAAATGTGCCATTCTAAGTGGAATTTGTCAACACCACATCACACTTTTTCCCTCCTTAAATATATTGCCTCTAAACTTGAATAATTAAAGCATTTTCTTTAACATGAAAATCAAGAAAAACTGAATTTAGGGAAAAAGAAAAAAAGAGTTCGATTCAATATGGAATTAGCCAAACTGTGTAAATCCCAAACTTTTTAAAGCAAAATATTAGGTTTGACCAAGAAAAATCTGATAATCCAATCAAGCAAATGTTGAAATACCACATTGATATTTAAAGAACTTAGACTTGAATCCAGTTAAATATCATATAAATATGAAAACTCCATACGCTGAAGATTCTCTTGTAGAAATATTTGATTGAAACTTGGCTTCAATCAAATGATGTTAGATTTTCACAACTCATATCGCATTTAAAATCTCGAGCAACAAGTTTGGGTTTGAAGGATCACTTGCATGAAACCTTCAAGAGTTGTGCCCATGCTCACGAAAACAGGAGAATCTTAAAACATATGGATAGTCACATTATTGCACCTATATCTCTAAAAACCGAAAAATTTTGGGTGCATTTGATTTTAAGTTAGTTTATTACTTATTTTACGAACTATTTGTGGGTTCCATATGTAGACACAATTTTCGTAAAAAATAAATCACACGGTCACAAAATAGTGTAACAAATAATCAATTTGTATTGATTTATGTATATGTGAGTACAATCCTCTGTATGAATCTTTACAATGAAAGAGTACAATAAATTCCTCTAATTCAATCTCTAAGAAACTTTACAATCCAAAGGGGCTATGAAGCTTGATCTTGAATCATGCTTTGATGTCTCCAAGTTGAATGAATAGTTGAACGTACTTGATTTGATGCGAGGGCCGTTGGCTTGATCTCGAACTAGATTAAAGGAGAACCCCCACTGTAATTTGAAGAAGTAGGAGTAGGCCTTGATGAACAATGGAATTCTTGTGAAATTTAGAGATGACTCTCTATTTTGGCAGAGTGTTAGTAGGGTTTTCTCTCTAAGTATCCCTATGTCTCATATGAGAAGCCTCTATTTATATGCAACTCGATAGTATTTAATTTGGAATTTTCTCTCAGCATTTATTGAGAGTTTAATTATGAATTTAATTTAGTCTTTCATTTAATAAGAACTTTCTATATAAGTCTTTTCCTTTGACGTTGCCATACGGCTTTCTTCATTTGATGTTGTCACGTGGCATGATTTCATTCGCTGATCGTCCATATCATCAATTGAAGATTAATTTGATCACAAATATTTTATCATGAATAATCGGACGGTTATGAATACATCATAAAATTTTGATGTCTACATCATAATACTTTTTTTTTTTTTCTGAACTTTATTGTAAATAATTGAAGTTTCAACTTTTTAAAAATAGCTAGGTTTTAGCTTTTGTCTCACACTATGCCAATAACCTACCAAAAATAATCATTAAGGTTATGTATTTGTATGAGATAGAAATTAAAAATTTTCCTTTGTAGCCAAACAGTAAGGGAGCCCTAAGTACACCATGACAAGTACCCAGTCCGACGCTTGTCATACGACAATAGGGGTAAGTAGATTTCAATCTAATCTAGGGATTGAATATTGACTTGTAGTGAAAGTGATACAAATACGTATATTTTCCAAGGAACCAAAAGCATGAATTTTTTTTTTTTTTTTTTTTTGGCTAAATGACCAAAAGCATGACGTTGTGCTTTGGATGAAGAATGCGTTTGGGATTAGAGTTTAAAGTCAATTTATTCTATTATTTAGCATGTATTTGCTACTATTCAGCTTATTTTTGCTACTATTTATGGGTCTTACTGTACTATTTCAACTAATTTTTACCTTTATTAACAAATATTTTTAGCAAAATATTTTCAGTTTCAGCTAAATAAGTTGTTCCCAAACGAATTCTAAGTAATTGAGAGATAATAGGATACTCTCTAACACTAATTTTAAGGAAATGCAAATAACAAATTACAGGTTCTCATTTTTTTCCCCCGATTTTTCTCATAGTATTTTTTCTAATGCCTTTTATGATTTGAAGATAAGTGTTTGTGATCTAAAACTCACATCCCTGAAGGCCTTAGAATGATTAGTATTTTTGTTAATAAATACGGAAACCTATTCAAAAGAAATAAGACATTCTTTGTCAATCATTACTCTCTTTTTTTCTTTTCTTTTTGGGATAGGATTACTCTATTGAAATTCCATCAGATAAACACTCAAAGAACCCCATACCCATGAATTTGCTAGAGTAAAATATTTGTTTCTCACCCAAAACATCTTTTGTCTAACAAGAAATCATCAAAAAAAGCAATGCACTTTGTTCATAATAATTATAAAAATTAAATAAATTAAAAACAAAATGTGATAGTTTAATTTTTGTAATCTAGGATTTAATCTTGATATCATGTATTATAAAATATTAAAATGTTCATTCATATAGGTACATGTTATTTTGCATTAGATTAGGGATTCACATGAGATAAATTCATGTGCATGGAATGCTAAAATAGGTTATGATGAACTATGATATCATTCCATGGGAAGAATTTCATGGCATGCTCGATTAGATTTTAGTATCAATGGAACTCAGGGATTTTTAGATGCTTTTATTGAAGATGTGAACATTTTTATATCATAAATAAATAAATAAATAATCCTCCAAATTTCATCCAAAACAAAATTATTTTTACTTAACAATTGAAATTCCAACATCTAGTTATTACTTTGCATCACAACAAATAAGAAAAAAAATAATTCGAATTTGGTAAGGATGGGGTGTAAAACCCATGTTTTACACTATCTAATAAGAGATTGTCACATCATTTTTTCACTTAAAACTCAATACATCCTGTCACACCTAATAACATCTCAATAAACTCCTAGTCGACTTGGATTATCAAATGGGTATTAAAATTGATTGAGGTAGTTGTGCTTATTTTCACCACATCCTTATAAAATTTACACATGAAAAACCTTAACGATAAGTATTTGAAGCAAATAATATCAACACTCAATATCCTAAGCAAATTCTGAGGATGTTTATGTTTATGGAAATGAATTCTTTCTTACCTACACATTGTGGAGCTCAATAGCTCACAAAGAGGGGACCTTTTGTTTATGGTTTTATAGATCTGTTCACTAGCTCTAGAGAGTCATGGACTTGGGGTTTCGGAATTGATGAAAAAGGTGGGATGAACTTTTCAGTGCAACACACACTTTGTAAGGTTGAATTTAATCAACCATCTTGTTGGCTTTATTCCGTGCCAAATTTTCTTGTATTTTAGCAATTAGTAACCCTGTATTTAGGTGGGATTCTTGCAAGGGTAGTGTGTGAGAAGATGTGAAGAAAAGCTTAAGTTTGTGCAAGTGGCAAAGTCTCGCGGCTAGGACTTGTGGGTGACTCGCGACTGGAAGCCGCCAACTGTAGCACACGTGAGAAGCATGCGGGGAGGTGAAGGGTTATGCCAGCTGTCGCACTACAGGACAAAAGACCTAAGCTGGCCAGGCCGTTAACTCACGGCTGGAACTCGCGACTCAGACCAGTCGCGAGGCAAAGCCGCCAAAACACCCTGTTTGGGAAAAACTGACTCTTCGCATTTCAAACACTCACCAGTATATATAGACCCTTATACCCACGAAATGTAGAGAGCTTCCAGAGAGAATTTTGTAAAAGAAACCCTAGAGAAAAACAAGACTGATTCATCCACAATCTTTACCTTAGTGACTCTTCAAATTCCTCTACTCTCTTCCTCTCCATTGATACATCCTTAAGAGATTCTTTACCAAATCCTTTTCTCACCATACCCATATCCGTGAGAAGGCTAATTTGGTGCTTTGGGAAGCAGTTAGGAAGGAACCAATGTCTATTGGTTGATGTTATAGTTGATAGCGAAATCCGGTAAGCTAAAGAAGAAATAGGTTCGGCGCAACCTCATTGGAGCAAGAAGCTTGGAGGGCTTAGGTACATTGGGTAGATTAGGCTTGGAGGGTCTTCTGCTGTTCATGTATCCCAACTACATTCTTTAGTGGATTATTTACCACTTGGAGGGCGGCGAAGAGGTTTTATGCCGAGGGCTTCGGTTTCCTCTTCAATAACACATCGTGTGTTGTCCATGTATTTGCATCTTCCTTCTCCTTATCTTTGCCAATTATTTTCTGTTGTGGATGTGTTTATATTTGGCTTAGATTGTTTATCAATTCTGTGTTTAGCTTATGTTCATGTTCCGCACGTTAATCGTTTAATATTAAGCTTGAATTGATATTTTGTAATTTAGGGTCTAAATGTTCAAGGGTGGTTTATACCCATATTAAACATTCAATTGGTATCAGAGTGAGTGCACTCTTAGTGGTTTCATTACCTAAGTGCAATCCTTGATCCCTTGTTGAGAGGGATAGGTCTCAATCTCTTAATGTACCACCATTTTTTTGTGGTAATAATTATGCTTTTTGGAAGGTCCGAATGAGGGCGTTTCTATGCTCTATTGATAATGTTGTATGGGATGCAATTGAAGTGGGTTGGACAAGACCGGAGGTTGCCAAGTCCACTTGGGATAAGGCTGCTCTTGCGGCAGCCAATGCAAATAGCAAAGCATTAAATGCTATCTTCTGTGGTGTCTCTCCAGAAGAATTTCATCAGATTTCACATATCACCATTGCTAAGGAAGCATGGGAGATTATGGAGACAACTTATGAAGGGACTAAAAAGGTGAAGGATACCAAGCTCCAGATGTTGACCACTCGCTTTGAGGAGCTAAAGATGAGTGAGGATGAGTCTTTTGATTCTTTTTATAGTAAGTTGAACGAAGTGGTTGTTAGCAAATTCAATTTGGGGGAAAAGACGGAGGATTTGAGAATAGTAAGGAAGATCCTTCGGTCACTGCCAGAAATTTTCCAACCCAAAGTAACAGCTATTGAAGAAAGCAAGGATCTTGACGACATTAAAGTTCAAGAGCTGGTTGGTTCCCTGCAGATATATGAATTGTCACTGCCCACACAGAAGAAGAGTAAATCGCTTACTCTTAAAACAATTGATAAGAGAGTAGTATCTCATGACTCTACGGATGACGATGCAATAGATAAAGATGTGACATATCTTGTGAAGAATTTCCGGAAGTTCCTAAAATTGAAGAACGGTGGGAAATCTAGTGACAAATAGGGAATTACGTGCTTCGAATGTAATGGACATGGACACTTCAAAAAGGAATGTCCCAACTATTTGAAGTCAAAGGGCAAGGTCTATGCTACTACTCTAAGTGACTCGGACTCATCAAATTCTGACTCTGAGGACAGTTGTGATAGAGAAGGAAACTACTCCGCATTTATGGCTATTAAGCATGTTGAGTCCTCGGAGGACCTGAATCAACTTGAACAAGAACTTGGAGAACACAGCGATGATGAATCCTTAGGGATTGTTGAGGAATCAGATGTTGAAGAGGATAAAAATATAGCTAGCCGTCAAGATAATTACACCTTACTTCTTGAGAGATCAGGAGAGTATACAAAGGTGGCGAAGGCGGCTGTGAAGAAGATGAAGAAAGCTGAGGAGGATTACAGGAGGCTCCTGGTCGGATATAAGGAGGCAAAGTGTGAGATTGAGACACTAAATGGTGAGCTATCTGAAACTTATACGAAAATGAGATTTCTTAAGCAAGAGGTAGTGCAAGCACATGCCAAGATAGATAGGGTCTCTTATAAGAAGTTGGAAGATGTTATTTCATCTCAAAAACATTTTACAAATAAGTCCGGGTTAGGATATACCGAAGGGAGTAGCTCATCGGCCAATGTCACCATAGAAGTGAAATTTGTAAAGGCCAAAGAGATGGTTGTAGAAAAGCCCACTCCTGAGAAAGTTAAGGTTGAGAAGAAGATGAAGATGGCTGATCAATGGGTGTTTAATAAGTCCCGTAATCAATCAGAAGCCAGAGTTGAAGCTAGAGAAAGATCTCTTCCAAGACCACAACGGGGTCCTAGAATGAAATATGTTTGTCACTATTGCAGATTGCAAGGACATACCAGACCCAACTGCCAGAAGTTGAGAGCATTGAACAATGCAAGCGCTCCTTGGTCATGAGGAAGAAGAAATGACAAGAGGTCTTGGAGTGGTGAGAAACCAAGAAGTCAAAACGGTGATCCCGGAATGATGGACGTAATGAAGATGATCGGTGCCTTCACCAATTGCCTAGAAAGCTTCACACAAAGGTTTGAAAGTCCTAACTCTCGTACCCAATCCGTCAAGGATATCACCCCAAACACACGTGACGTGTGGGTGACAAAGGGTACTTATGCATAAGCATTACAACATGTCCATGCATTAATACTTCCCATGTTTTGTATATGCTTGGTTGTGTGCTTCTTGCAAGTTTGAAATATTTTCTGTTTGGTTGTTTTTGTCTTTTTGTTTCAAATGTTTTTTACATTGATGTTTTTTATCAACCTTTGTTTTACTTTTGTGTCAAAAATCCAAAAATATATAAAAAGTAGAAAATCCAAAAAGTTTGGTCGACTTTGTTGAGTTTTGTCTCAAAACATGTTTTGCCTTGTACCTTTGTACTAATGGCTTTGTGCATCCATGAGCTTAGCTTGTCTCTATTGCACTCATATCATTATGGGAGAAATCTTGAAATCTATGTGATTGTTGTAAATAGATCTTCAACCTTGTCATGAATGATTAGTGAATGGTTTTGTTGATCTTGAGACACGCATAGACTTGTGCCTATATATCTTCCCACTCTTCATTTTAATGTTTTGCTTAAAAGAGCTCACCAAATGTAAATCTCCAAATGAAAAGAGATATTGAGCTGTAAAAGCCTATCGCACATACTAGTATTTGACTAGGAAAAAGGGAAAGCGACCATATATAAAATGTTTAAGGCACAAAAAGCCAAAGGCTGAATCATCAATTGAAATATCAAAAATTGCAGGCATCGATCTCACAATGAGATAAATTGAATCAAAAAGATCAAATGATATGTTGTATATGGAGCCAAATGAAAAGCTCCAAATTTTTGTTATCAAGTTGTGTGGGAGGTCACATATGCATATTTCTATAATTGAGATTGGTCACATTATCTAGTGCTAGTTGTGTATGACTTGTTTGAATTGATCATTGAAACTTCACATTGGACTAAAGACTATCTTATTTTTGATACCCACACACATCACACAAGTATATGTTCAATGAATGCCATATTCATTTGTGTGATTGTACTTTATTAAATGTGTTTTCATATACTCAATCTTTGTTGATCAAACACAAAAAGATTTTTTGAGTGTTTTTAGTTATTTTGGAAAGTGTTTTGTTCTTACAAAAATGTCAAAAATTCCAAAAACTCTTTTGCCCTGTTTTGGCAACTCAGTCGTGGGTGGACCCAGTCGCATGCCCCAATCGCATGCTCGCAGGTTATTTTTGGCGACTTGTTCGCGAATGGAAGGTCCAGTCACGAAGGCATACAATGATTTTCGCAGCTCATCTCGCGACTCCCTCGCGGGTAGACCTTCCAATCGTAAAAAAACACTTAGAAAAATTTTTAAACTTTTCTCTTTTGAGTGTTTTGGCGGTTGACTTATGTGGCTTGGACGCGACTTGTTCTAGTCGTGAAAAACACGTGTTTTGCGTTTTCAAGTCAGTTTTTAAAACTTTTCAGTTTTTCCCTCAAATTTTTATGACTATTCATTGTCTTCCCCATTTTTCTCTCTGAAACTCACGTTGTTCACTTTTGAAAAACCTCCATTTTTGCATCATTTCTTCTCAAATCTTCAAGAAAAAGGTTTGTGTTTTCTCTGTCTCACTTCATACTTACTAATTTAATCTTTATTTTCTTGATTTGAGAGATGCAATTGTGATCTGCGAAATAATGTGTTCGTGCATGGGATTTTGCTTAAAATGTTGGGTTTGGTTGGTTGGGGTTGTTTTCTTTTGTTGCTGACTGTTTCTGATAGCACGATTTAATTTCTTTATGCTAGTCTTGCTCTGTGCTTTGATATTCGTTAGATTTCATACCCACTGAGTATATGGGTTTGGGGTTTTCTGTGTTTTAATCTGTATGTAGTTTGGGTATTTCAGAATGTATGAGTTTTTGGATTGTGTGGCAAACAGTGCTTTGTTTTTAAGTTACCATATCATGAGTACGCTTCTGCCTTGGGGATATATCTTGTACATTTCATACTTATTAAGACATGTCTCATTGACATAGGCTCTCTTTTGTCTAAATGTGGTTTTCACTATCCTTTTATATCTGTCTTATGCTTGTCCCAGTCTGCATTAATACAGACTGAACATGTTTGAGTTGTTGTGCTATAAGTTGAGTTATCCTATCTTTGTGCTCAACTATGCTTGATCTATGTGTTGGCTTGCCACTCTGTTCTTTGCAACTAACTCGTTACTAATCTATGTGTATTTCCACATATTGTATTCTGCTCTTGTTGTGGCCTCTTCTACTTGCTTACAAATAGCTCCCACACCAACAAAGAAGAAGACTCCTGCTAAGAAAGCTGACAAAAGATTGAAAATGGACAATAACTTGTTTAGGTCTGTTCAACACTTTGAGAGATATAAAGATTCTTTCATGAAAGGAACTATTATTCAAGAATGGTTTACGGATTTAAGGGATCTGAAGGACACCTTCATTCCAGGTTGCTTTAAGGGCAGAGGTTGGGAAAAGCTATTAAGTGATTTACCTGGAGTGTGTGAGTCACTGATAAGAGAGTTTTACTCTAATGTTAAGATTAGAGAGGATGAGCTAGATTGTTGGGTAAGAGGACATGAGTTCACCCTAGATGCTCATGATATTGATGAGGTACTTGGTCTTGAGGGTTTAGAGGAGTATGAGTTCATCAATTATAAAGACAGGACGTTGTCATTAAAAACTGTCCAAAATCGCATTGGTGGACAAAGAGAAGGGAAATGTCTCAATACTACAGCATTTCCAGTTGACATGAGGTGTCCCACTATCATCATGATGAATAACCTGTATCCAGTGAAGAAGTTAACTACAATCAACAATGCCAGAGCCATTTTTCTTATGGAACTCAAGGAGAGAACATTCATTGATATCAGCTCTCATATATTTGATACAATAATGGATGAGACTAGAACAACTTCACGAGCAAAGCTGGTTTTTCCTAGCCTTCTCATGTGGATTTTCAGAGCAAAAGGGGTTCCAATTCCTCAAGATCTCAACCTAATTCCTACACCCTCAACTATTAACAAGCAAACCATCATAAGGATACAAGTACATCTTCCGGGTGATATAGATGAGGAAGGGGCTGACCAAGAAGAAGGTGATCCAATGGAAGCTGACACAAAGGCTACAGGACAGACTTCCACATCCAGAAGCAGAGCCAAGAGGAGCAGGGCTTCTACCTCATCAGCTACACCTCCTGATGCATTTCAGATCATCCTAGATAGGATTGATGGACTCAGAGAGGTTCAAAATCAGCATACTGAAAGGATGACAGCAATGCAGGATCAGCTTGATGTACTTTCCGCTAAGTTTGACAGTATCTACACCAACCAAGAGCAGTGTCCCTTTGGCCATTCCGGTCAAAAAGGGGGAGAATTTTTGGGAACAACACTTAAGGGGGAGTGCCTATTTGAGGGGGAGCTTTCATAATCATGTGTTGTTATGTCTATAGCTTTGTTACTATGTTTTGGATTACTGTTGTTATTATAGGTTTGATACACTATGGTTTTAGTTAATGTTTGGCTTAAACTCATAACTCTTAGATGGTTTTGAAACTTTGGTATTGGTTTATATTTATATATGATGTTTTTTAGTTATGTGGTTTGTTTCCATGCATTTTGTAAGCTTTTATGGTTTGTACCATGCTTATGCAGCCCTTATGCTTTGTGGCTTAAGTACTTAATGTTAAATGTCATGTGTTTTTCTTTAATACTTCACTCTTGTGCCCTTGTAGGATTTTTCCTAGATGCATATATGTTTTATGCGTTGGTTGAGTGTTAGACATGCACATGATACTCTGCAAATGAGCTTATCAGCTTACATGTCCGGATGTTCATTCCATGTGAGAATGAGCATTGTGATCACTTTTGTATAGTGAATGCCTGTTTTTGGTCAAGCCATGATTTATTACTTTATTGCTTAAGTCCATTTTTGCTTGATCATATTATGCTTGCTCCATATGCATTTCAAGTTTTTCTGCATACAATGATATTGTTGTGTTGTTGTGTTTCAAGAGATACTTGTTCATATGTTTCAAGAGCTTATCAGAATATAGAGTTAGGTGTGAGTGAGTTTTGCTTAATTGTTCCCAACTCATGCTTAAATCTAGAGTCTGTTGTAGGGTTTTGTCATGGAATAGCCAAAGGGAGAGATTGTAAGGTTGAATTTAATCAACCATCTTGTTGGTTTTATTTCGTGCCAAATTTGCTTGTATTTTAGCAATTAGTAACCCTGTATTTAGGTGGGATTCTTGTAAGAGTAGTGTGTGAGAATATGTGAAGAAAAGCTCAAGTTTGTGCAAGGAGGCATAGTCTCGCGGCTAGGACATGCAGGTGACTAGCGACTGGAAGCCGCCAACTGCAGCACACGTGAGAAGCATGCAGGGAGGTGAAGGATCATGCCAACTGTCGCACTACAGGACAAATGTCTCAGGCTGGCCAGGCCGTTAACTCGCGGCTAGAACTCGCGACTCAGACCAGTCGCGAGGCCATGCCGCCAGAACACCCTGTTTGGGAAAAATTGACTCTTCGCATTCCAAACACTCACCACTATATATAAACCCTTATACCCACGAAATGTAGAGAACTTCCAGAGAGAATTTTGTGAAAGAAACCCTAGAGAAAAACAAGATTGATTCATCCACAATCTTTACCTTAGTGACTCTTCAAATTCCTCTACTCTCTTCCTCTCCATTGATACATCCTTGAGAGGTTCTTTACCAAATCCTTTTCTCACCATACCCATATCCGTGAGAAGGCTAATTTGGTGTTTTGGGAAGCATTAGGAAGGAACCAATGCCTATTGGTTGATGCTATGGTTGATAGCGAAATCCAGTAAGCTAAAGAAGAAATAGGTTCAGCGAAACATCGTTGGAGCAAGAAGCTTGGAGGGCTTAGGTACATTGGGTAGATTAGGCTTGGAGGGTCTTCTGCTGTTCATGTATCTAACTACATTCTTTAGTGGATTATTTACCGCTTAGAGGACGGCGGAGAGGTTTTACGCCAAGGGCTTCGGTTTCCTCTTTGATAACACATTGTGTGTTGTCCGTGTGTTTGCATCTTCATTCTCCTTATCTTTGCCATTTATTTTTTGTTGTGGATGTGTTTATATTTGGTTTAGATTGTTTATCAATTCTGTGTTTGGCTTATGTTCATGTTCCGCATGTTAATCATTTGATATTAAGCTTGAATTAATATTTTGTAATTTGGGGTCTAAACGTTCAAGGGTGGTTTATACCCATATTGAACATTCACACTTGAGGGCTCAAACTTGTATATATATGAGGTTCTAGAAAAGCAACCTAACAAGAATGCAAAGCCATTGAAAATGCAAGATACAAAGCAAGGTTTATTACCTGTTTGTTAGCTGGGTAGATTTTTTTTTCCCCCTTTTATTATTGGTATTTGGTACACTCAGAATATTCACTTTACAAAAAGCAGGTCGTGGAGGTTTTGGCCATGTTGTGCTGTGCAAAAATAAACTAGATGGAAGACAATATGCCATGAAAAAAAATTCTCCAAAAGGACAAAAGGTTGCCTGACTAAATTTGAAGGTAACCCCTCTCAAAGATGTGCTTTTGAATTATAATAATTGAAGTGCAATCCATGACTCAACATTGTCCTTTTAGTTTTGTTTATCTGTCCTTTTTTAATGGAATTTTAATTGTGAAGAGTTTTTGATTGAATTTGCATTATTATCCATTGTAAAAAAAAAAACAAAATGTTGGCTTCCTTAAGCACGTGTCATTTAAAACTTGACACAGCTTGGGGTTCTAGTAATTAAGGTGCTTTGGATGTAATTATTGGGGTTATTTTGTGTCTAAGAGTCAAATTTGTTAAGGATGCAATGTGGACCCAGTCTTTAGGACATTGATCACAGGCCTTGCGAAAAGTGCCTTTTTTCATTTTCAGCTGCATGTATGCTATATAACCATTAATTTTTGGCCCAACTAAATCCTATTATGAACTCATGGTGGGGGGTTTGTGTCTGAATTAGATATAGTGCTAAAAAAGAAAATTTAGGAGTTGGGAATGTTCATGAATATGTGGAGGTGGAGCCTTAGAGTTGGATTAATCATGTTTTTTTTCCCCTTATTGTTTTCTTGGATTCCACATAATTGCTAGCCTTCCTATATGTACAACTTTGAATATGAATGTAATTGTTCTATTGTCTATTTTTTTTTTTTTTTTTAGAACAATAATTTTTGTGTATATTAATGAAAATGCTGGTTATGTGTTCTTTTTATTTTTATCACTTCTCAGCTACTTCGACACAAACTCAATTGATGTTGTTGGGCAAGAGAAGAAGATTGAATCAACCTTTTTATCTATTCAAATGGAGTATTGCCCTTGGTAAAGCATTTAATTTTATTTTCAATCCCAATTCTTTTCATAGAATCACACTTTCATGAAATATAGTCATTTAATTATTCTACTATTATTCAGTTGTCAATCATCATTGTTGAAGTGCATAATTTATGTAAAGTTTATCTTGAGTTGTTTGGATGAGTTTAGTTTTACAAAATAAGTAGTGTAAAAGTACAGGTGTAACTAGGAAAAGTGATACTTTAAAAGCTGTACATAAGTTGGCTGTGAACATAGCATTATGGTTTGATTTTGCTATTGGTGTGTTGTTTTCTCTTTTTCTTCTTGATTTTCTTTCTTCTTGATTTTGTGCTATGAGTTTATGGTGAATTATAAATGAAGTAGGCTATATCTTTTATACATTTCATAGGTGGACATGAAGTAGTATATTATATTTATAATGAAGAATGTTTCTTGTTTATTAGCTGATTAAGATTGTTGTTGAGATGTATCTAGTAACATTCTATTCATGTTTATTTTTCGTTGGTATTAGTATATTCAAAAGTTATACCATTTTTTCTACTAGTTGAAAGTATAATTTTCAACCTAATGTATTTTGTATTATTCATTAAATGCATTGTCATAATCAGTGTTGTAGATCATGGACATTGAGCTTAGTTAAATCATTAGATGCAAGGAATTATTGCCTTATATTCTGCTTTGAAATTTGAGTGAAAATTAGGTGTAATAAGAGTATAATCTAATGTATTTAGTTGAAAGTATATTGAAATACTTGTGGATTTAGCTCATTTTTGTGTCATTTTAGTGTAAATAGTATGTGTTAACTTGCAGCAAGAAACTGAGGTTCTCTATGAAGAGAAGGAAGTGAAGATAGTCATGGAACTTGTGGAACTGCCAAATGTATAATCACTATGGATTTCTCATTAGCTCTATTTTTTAGAAATTGTATTATTAATTTGATAGCTAGAAATTGTATTATTGTATTATATTAATTTGATAGTTTGAATATGTTTGATTATCGGGGAATCTATATTGGTGTGTCAATTACATTTAGTCATTTATTTTATATTGATTTTTGTTTAGCTATAAACAAGTTGGGAAAACAAAATGTTGGGAAAATATTTTTGCCCAATTTTTTTTTTTTTCCCCAAAAAGATTGACTTATAGTGGCGTTTTTCAAACCGCCACTATAGCCTGTATTTAAAGAAAAAAAAATATACTATAGCAGCAGTTTAAAAAGCGCTGGGATAGGGTATGAAAACCGCTAGGACCTATACCAGCGGTTTTAAAAAGCATTGGTGTAGGTCCCCAGGAGTTTTCAAACCCTATTCCAACGCTTTTTAAACCGCTAGGACCTATAGTAGATGTTTAAAAAAGCACTAGGACAGGGTCTGAAAACCGCTGGGCCTTATACCAATTGTTTTAAAAAGCGCTGGTGTAGGTTAGGCGACCCTATTGCCGCAGTCGTTGCGCAGCGGTAGAAAGCGCTGGGAAAAAAAGTGCTGGAATAGGCGTTTTTGGCCTATACCAACACTTTTTAGGGCTATCCCAGTGATTTAAAAATGCTAGGATAGCCCCAATTTTTTGTAGTGAGAAATTATTGAAAATTTGAAAGTTCTAATGAAAATAAGAAACAATTTGGTCATCTTGAAAATTGAATATTATTATCAACAATATATTAGTATATAAGGCAAGCTATAATTATAGCATCAGCTTAAATTACAAAGAAATTTTTTTCAAAAACATTTTATATTAAAAAGAAAAGAGGGAAAATAATTAAAAAATAAATTTTAACATTTTGTTGATTATCAAAATCGTAATAGTTATGTCAAGCATAACTCTTTTTTTTCTTGGGTGGGGTACAATGAAGGCTTTTAGGTCTATGGTATACAATCAAGGGTGATTCTATTCTATCCATGCGTCCATGGTTTTAAAACCTTTAAATTTTGCATACATCTCCCTCAAATTGTAAATCATTTTAATGATGTTTTTGATAAGGTAATTTACAAGAAATTATTCACTCCTCCCAGAGGACCACCTCAGCAATGCCTACTAGTCTTAGTTATCATTTGTCCTCCCATCTAATGAAATTATGGCATGTGTTATATTTTAGTAGTCCTAGTAATCATCTGTCCTCCCATCTAATAAAATCATGGCATGTGTTATATTTTATTGATTTATATTCTGGCCACCAAATAGCCATAAAAATAAAATATAAAAATAATTTTAAATTTAAAAATAATAATAATAATAACAACAACAACAACAATTAGGCTCTCTTTTTTGTAGGGTTTTTTTTTAATTTTTATAGGAAATTGGGGTATTTTTTTTTTAATATATATATATATATATATATAGGAACATAGGGGTAGTTTTGGTTGTGTACATGGGGTAGTGGGAAATTTTATAGAACATGGGTAGGTTTTTTTTTATCAATTTACAATTTTAACCTCATTTTTACGTTTTAGGAATAAGGATAAGTTAATTAACTTAGGGGTATTTTTGAAATAAAAAAAGACAATAACTAACTTTCTGAATCCTCTTAATATATAGAGATAATAATAATAATAACCCTTGCCCTTCACTTTTACTCTCATTGCCAATCACTCCACCACCCCCCATCATCCTCAACACCAACGCATTGTGATGAAGATTACATCAAACTAGTCCCGTAACATTAGGCTGTGAAATATGAAATTAGAGAGGGAAGGTTACAATAAAATGATAACTGTCAAATTTGAAGACTATGCCTTTATAAGAGAAAAGGTTTCTAAATTGGTATGATACATTGAATGGAAAAGATGGTATTTTATTGATTTATTTATTATTTTAAGTAATTTAATAATAGATATAACGGAGTTATGAACTTTTATTTTGTGCACCATGGTGAAAACAATGGTCTATGTCTCTGCACATTAAAAGGGTAAATAGTCATCTACTTACGTTTCAAGACTAATAAGAATTGCAATCTAGAGGTTGATTGCAGATCAATAATTTCATTTACATGACCAATTTGATGTAACTTTTATCATTGCCGACACCGGTATTACGGATGATGGTGGTGGTGGAGCGACTGACAATGACAATTAAGGAGAAGGTCAAGAGTTTTTTTTTTTTTTTTTTCTTGAAAGGATTTGCTGCATACAAGGTTGCAACAAATCCTACATATTGGTACATATGTAAAAAATTTAGAATGGCTCCTATCAAGGGTCATGTGCAACATACACATGACCAATTTAATGAGAAAAATTTGTTAACAGATGTCTTCTCTCTCTTAGTCTCTCTCTTCCTCCTCCTTGCTCATCAAAAACCCAGCCCCTTAACCCATGAGGGGCTGGGTTCCTGAGGAGCGAGGAGGAAAAGGAGGAGGAAGAGAAAGAAGGGCGTGTTGATGATAGGTTTTGAAGAGAAAGAGATTTGTATTTTTATTTGGTTTTTGTAGTTGGTGAGAGAGAGTGTGAGAAATGTTTGTTAAAGAAATTTTTCATTAAACTGGTCATGTGCATCGCACTTGACCCTGACATGTACCACTTTAGTTGTTTTACACGTATACTAGTATGCATGATTTGCCACTACCTTGAATGAAGAAAATCATTGCCCCTTTTTTTTACTAAGTTGGTGACTAGGATATGATTCAATAATGTATAAAACATGGCACAATTTTGTTAGATGGAAGGACCGCTGGGCATTGTGATCCTCCGAGAGGTGTGAATAATTTCTTGTAACTTACATGGTCAATTCAAATGGAAATTGAAGTCAATGTAACGCTCTGTTTGTTTCGCTGGAAAACTATTTATATAGATAGTTTTCCACATTTTCCAATGTTTGGTAGAACACAAAAAAATTAGTCAATGAAAAACTATCTTTAGTCAATGGAAAACCCTAATAGAAACAAGGCTTATTTTCTATGGGATGTTTTCCATTTTTTTTTTTTTTTTTTTGGGAAACAATCTCTCTCTCTCTCACGCCTTACATCTCCTATAAATATTATCTTTTTCTTTACCCTCTGTAGCCGCGGGAAACAACTTATTTTGGCGCCTACTCTGTCTCACAGTAAGCTCTCAGTTTTCTCCTTTCTCTTTGCTCTTTCTCTCCTCTCATATTCTCACTGTCTCTCCCCCTCTAGTCTCTCCTCTTTTCAGTTTTCACAGATCTCTCTCTATCTGTCTCTCACAGTCAACAACTCTTCCTTGCACTGGTAATATTTCATTCTTCTCTACAAAAACCCCAATTTTATAGTTTGCTTTTTGTGTCGCTAACGATATATATAGTAATTTCATGTTTTTATAAGGTTATTGATTTCAATTACAATATTCCCATGTTCGACGTTTTTTAATATTAAATTTTATAACCTTTGGCATTTGTTGTGGGGCGGGGGGTAGTTTGAGTTGAAAATTTGTATGAGAACAAATAGACTATATTTTAGGTGTTTTAGTTTTTGATGTTTGTGTCTGATGATTTTGACAGTCAAGCAAGTGGGCATGCTCAGACATCCATAATTCTAATTAATAAACTCAATAGATATTTTTTTAACATTATGAAGAAAGTTTACTATTGAAGATTGTGCCGGATTTTGAGTTTGAATTTATGTACAATCTTACACACTTATGGGCAAACTTTTGCTTTGATCTAGTGATTATTGTTATTACTGTTTTCCATGATACAATTTGTCGTTTTGCCTACTTTATTCACAATTTAGTATCCTAAGATTTGCATGGCTGGTTCTTGTTCATGTGTGTTTCAGTATACTTGATTTTATTCTTCTTGGTTTGATGGATTCCTGTTTGGACTACTGCAAAATTTTGAGCTTGCTTTTATTTTTTATCACTGTGAATTATGCAAATTGTGTAATGCTCTATTAGTAATATTAGAATCCTCTCTCAATGTCTAGGGAATTAAAATTATCAAAGAGTTGTTTTTTTTTTTTTTTTTGTGGTTGTTGTCCTTCTGGTATTTAGAGAGTTCCTCATTTGCCAATTGGAAATTGAGGAGTGAACTGACTAGGGCATGTCAAATTAAGGTATTACTTGTTTAGTATCTCAAGTAGAACATCACTAGCAGAATTAGTTTGCTAGATAAAGCTATATCTGAAACAGCATAGTCAAAGACAAATGGCAAAGTTTGGGTGCCAAGTCTTTGTATCACAAGAGGCATGCGGTATCAAAAAGGTGCTCACCCAAGTGAAGCTAGGTGTCAAACTCTATATAATAAACTCAAATCATAGGTGTCTAATACTCAATAGGCACAGTTTAAATTTTTCTAACTGGTAGGAGGCTCTACTAATTAATCTATGAATAGACTTTACAGCAATATGAAAAATTTCAAAAAACGAGTAAGTGCAAATGTCCATCCTTCACCATCTATTACCTTGTCAATTTTTAGCCTCTAATAACAAACTCAATAGTTATTGTTTCTAGTACTTATGGAGTGATGAGGTTGTTACCTTATAGTTTAGTCTCATCAAACTTAAAGTGGTCATTTTTTTATGAAGTGTTTTCTTTAGGTACCTGTATATATGAATGCTCAATTTAAGTACACATTTAATTCATACTCAATTTTTTTTTTTTTTTTTTGGGAAATATATATGGATAACCCATCACTTCCTGCGGCCATAATGGGGGCAGCTACATCTGTTATTGCTTTGGGTGTTGTTCTTTTGAAAGGACTAAGATCTAGAAGAGTTATGCGTCAATCGAGAATATGAAAGAGAGACAAATATGAATGATATTCTTTGTAGAGGTGACAAGCGGTGTCTCCATCATATAAGGATGAGACCCATTGCTTTTTATGTGCAATGTAAAATTTTGAGCAAGAATAATCTACTTCAAGAGACCATTCATATGTCCACTAAAGAACAAGTGTTAATTTTTTTACACACTATTGGGCATGATGTGAGGTTTCGAGTTGTTGGTGGGAGGTTTTATAGATCAGTTGAGATAGTGCACCGATACTTTAGGCATGTCCTTAGAGTAGTTTTGCAATTATACAAACACATGATTAGAGAGCCTAACAAAGATACACCCTTGGAGATAAGAAATAGCAGCAGGTTTAACTCATATTTTAAAGTAAATTCCAAAGGCTTTCATTTTCCTCTTTTTTTTATATACATATAAAGATATGAGATAAATGTAACTTATATTGGTCGTAATTAGGATTGTGTGGGAGCTATTGATGGAACTCATGTTTGTGCACCTGTTCCAATTCAAATACAAGGAAGGTTTCGCGGCCAAAAGGATGGAACAACAGAAAATGTCCTCGCTACTGCTACATTTGACTTAAAATTCACTTATGTATTAGCTGGTTGGGAAGGAAGTCCACATGATTCACATGTCCTAAATGACGCACTCTCTAGGCCAAGGGGATTAAAAATTCCTAAAGGTATTATAGGAATAGAAAGTGATTTTGTTATGGATAATAGCTTTTGGAGTGATTTCTTTTCCTTTTGACTATGAACGTGTACGTAAATATTATCTTGGTGATGCTGGTTATGGAGTTTAGAAAGGAATTATATCCCCTTATCGTGGTGTTCATTACCATTTGAAAGAGTTTAGTGATAACCATGTGTTAGATGCAGAACCTTTTTGGTCATTCCCAACACAAGTGGATGTAGTCTTAGCTTGTTGCATAATTCACAATCATATAATAGGAGTTGACCCTTTAGACTCAATGAGCAATGGGCTTTGTGGTAGTCCACTTGCAAATGACAGTACAAGTAGAAGAGTCCAACAATCACAAAGTGAAGTCCAAGAAGAAAATAGAGAATGGGTTCAAAAATGGGATGATATTTGTCTTAAAATGTGGGAGGATTATAATACTATGGAGTGATTTCATACTCTTTATATTAGTTGGTTGTGTAATGGATTTTTTTGGGTTTCATATTATCAAGACTTTTATGTTACAATTATTTTTGTTTGGCATGGACATTCCCAGTTCATATTTTGTATTGAATGTTATTTATATTCTTTTTTCATTTTGTCTCATTTTTCTTGTAAATATCATTATAATAGAATTGCAATGGGAAATAAAAAGGATACTCAGAAGGTCAAGGACACCAAGACCAACTTCAGGTGGTCACAACCAATGCAGAATTTATTACTTGAGATACTTGCAGATGAGGCTCTTCATGGAAATAATCAATCTAACACATTTAAACATACATCATATGCTAAAGTAGCTGAAGCAATTACTGAGAAATTTATGACTGAATGTACTCCAAAGTATGTGGAACATCGCTTTAAAACACTCAAAACCAATTGGAATACCATTGCATTACTTCGTAATAAGAAAAGCGGGTTTGGATAGAATGATGATTTGAAAATGATCACCTGTGATAGGACAGTGTATGATGAAGAAGTCAAGGTAAGAAACTTTTATTATTTTTATTTTATAGGTAGAAACTTTTTAGTTTGTATCATCGTAAAGTTTAAATTTTTTCATTATTCTTATTGCTCTCTTATTAGTTTTTGACTCTTTTCCTATCTTATTTTTTAATTGTTTATTTTCCATTCTTTACACAGGCACATCCAAATCATGCACAATTTCTAAACAAGAAAATTGAGATGTTTGATGAGATGGCTTTGGTTGTGGGTAAGGATATGGCTACAGGAGGTTTTTCCAAGGGAGTAGGTGATATAGGTGTAGAAGCATTGGATGACTCACCTTCGCTTGTTGATGCTAACGTTGATGTTGATGACATATCCAAAAAGAAGCAAGTTGATCCCTCACATGTGGCCTCAAATGAAACAAGGTCTCATAGGAAACGAAGTCATGCTACTATGATTGAAGATGTTGTTTACCAAGATTTGTCCATACAACTTGGTAAGGTTGCTTCTGCAATAGAAAAGATTTCTGAAAATCAACTAAATTTTGGTAGTCTTTATGAAGAATTTATGAAAATGGATGGGTTTGAAGAAAATATGCTTGCGTTTGCATTTGACCATTTGAATGGGGATGAAAAACAAGCAAGGTCATTCATGTTGAAAAATGACAAGCTTCGTAGACAATGGCTGCAAAACTTCTTTAACAACTATTTAAGCCAATTTTGATTATGTAGGTTCATTTTTGTTAGAATTTATGCTTTTCTATTTGGACAATTTGGCATTTTGGTATTTATCAAACTATTTGACGTCTAGTTTGTAGGTTTTGAGATCATTTTAATGGGTATTGGTTTGCAACTTTTAGTCCTTTTGTTTCATGGGCATGTGGATCTAGAAGCAACTTTTAGTCCTTTTGTTGGCTAAAAATTATTTTAATATGGAATGATTGGTTTGCCATTGTTACTAGTGGATATTGATTGCATAATTTTGGTGGTTAATAGTGTAAGTGCCATGCTCAATCATGACAAGAAGCTGAGAAAGCTATCTGCTACAAAGGGGTAGGTGGTAAAAGTTAAGCACTTCTTGCCACTATGCGTATTTCTGTTCACTTGGTATTGATGCTTAGAGTTCCAAAGCCACAAAAATTGTAGTGGTATAGCTGCAATAAGATAGTTTTCTAAAAAAATAAGATAGTTTTCCAAGAAATGTTTGTACATACCAAACACTAGAAAACATTCTCAAGTCCATTTTCAAGGTCATTACCAAACATTGGAAAATGAGATAGTTTTCCAAAGAATGTTCTTTGGAAAATGACCTATTTTCTAGAAAATATTAATGCTAAAACAAACAGAGCGTAAGAATGACATTAGATAACTAATGGTCAAATGGGCATTCAATACTGTTAAATAAAATAAAAAAGTTCAACAAAATCAATAAAAGGAGTACATCCATTTTTTTTAGGATCATCTATAATGTATGATATATATAAATTTGAAGATGTTCTATTTTTAGTTGACTTCATGATATTTTGCCACATAAATTTTTAATTTCTCATATACTACACGTCAATGTTCTAACACACACGTGTGCACGCACACGCACACACAAAATAAACAAGTTTAAATTCTATTTTTATATATAATCCCTCTATTAGAATCTTGACATGTTATGATTCTTGTACCTCAGCCAGAACATACTGGTAATTCCAACGAAAATATCCAAAGTTCAAATCTCTCCTCACCCCCAATTGTCAAATTGTCCCAAAAAAAAAAATTTGACACATCATATTTTCTTTAAATAATAGAACAAATTGTTCCATTAGGCATTTACAACCACAACCACAATAAATGCCTGTTAATAATTATCATTATTAAAAATTTAATAGTTTCATATAAAAACCACCCATCATATTAAATATCTTTTAATAACTATCATAATTATCAAACTTCATATTAATATTTCATAAAAATAATCATAATTCATTTGTATTAATAACTGTCAGAATTATCAAATATATATTTATATACAAAAAAAAAGAGAGAGAGAGAAAATCATTTTTTAAATAAAATTATTTTTTCCCCTGAAAAAAGATAAAATCATTTTTTAATAAATTTTTCTGACTAGTTATAATTAATAACAAAACTAAATCCAATTGAATTGCATACCCACTCATAAGGTTCTATCATTTTTTGCTTGTAATTTATAGAATTAAGGCATTATATATACGGTGAGTAGAGGCCTTTTGGAAGTCATTCATATTTCTCTAAAAAGAAAAGAACTTTAGGTTGACCTTATGATATTTTACCACGTAAGTTTTGAGTCCTACAATATTACACGTCAATGTTTATAAATATATATATATATATATATATATAATAAAATAAAATAAAATAGATTGGTCTATTAACACACAACCATAATAAATGCCTACTAATGATGATCCTAATTATATATTTAATAGTTCCACATAAAAACTCAATCACAATAAATATTTATTAATAACTATCATAATTATCAAACTTCATATATAATATTTCGAAAATACTAAA
The DNA here is from genome assembly GCA_023736055.1 of Quercus glauca. Classification (NCBI taxonomy): domain Eukaryota; kingdom Viridiplantae; phylum Streptophyta; class Magnoliopsida; order Fagales; family Fagaceae; genus Quercus; species Quercus glauca. Next base: position 23,746,697 of record CM043317.1, read on the forward strand.
ACCACAAACTATTTTACAATTTTTTTTTCAAACTACTGATGTGGTGGGTGATTATTGGTAAGTAAAAATGTGATGTTAGTGGTGGACCCAGATGAGAACTATTAAGAATTTATCACATCAACAATTTGTAAAAATATTGTAAAAATAGTTTGTACCTGTAGCATTAATCATAATATTTTACATACAAATAAAATCATATTTAATGTCTATTAATAACTAAATCATATTTATATACAAAATAAAAGAAGGAGAAAATATATTTATTTATAAAAAATCATATTTTATTAAACTTTTGTACATTGCACATGTTGCTAACTAATTATAATTATTAATTGGATAAATTGCAAATTACACTCTTAAAGTTTGGGGGTGATTAGATTTTACACCCTGAAGTTTTAGAAATTGGATTTTACCTCCTAAAGTTTGGTGATGTTTGGATTTTATACCATGATGTTTCATAATTTGGATTTTACCCTCTACATTTAGAAGTGTTTGGATTTTACTCCCTAAAGATTTGGGGTATTTGGATTTTACACCCTATAGTTTTAGAATTTGGGGGTGTAAAATCCAAACAACCCTAAACTTTAGGGGATAAAATCTTAGTTCTAAAAGGTCAAGGGGTAAAATCCAAACACCCTAAACTTCAAGGGGTAAAATCCAAATTCTGAAACTTTTAGGTGTAAAATCCAATCAACCCTAAACTTTAGGGGTGTAATGTTATGAAATTTTAAAGTACTCGCAAGTGTACAAACCGTACTGAAGTCTAGTTTGATAAGAACGAGGTCGAACCCACAAGGATTTAAATCAACATAGGAAAATTAATCAAATGTTAACCAAATTAATCCTAATTTAGTTTAATAAAAATTGGCTGTTTGAAATTAAATATACTAAGCAAATAATTAAACTAAGCAAAGATATAATATAAAGCTGTAAAAAGATGTAAACAAACTAGAAAAAGGAATTAAGGTTTTGGAATCCACCATATTAATTAATATCAACATATATTTACGATCATTAATTTTTCCCAACCACTACATGATAATCTAGAAATCAATCTTGCTATCATGGAAAATATTATCATTAAAAATTCTATTTAAATATCTAAAGCATGCTCTTCTTCGCTTCCAAGGTATAAAATCAAATCATCAATTGTATCCGTAGCCAAACAAATCATAAGAGATATCCAATTTTAAAATCAAGAAATAAAAAACCAAGCATTCAATTAATTAACACAAATCCTAAATCATGAGAAAAACATTATTGAACTCATTTCTAAAATCCCTTCTTAGTTAATTGATATGAAGCAAGAACAATTTAAATCATTAAAGAAAAACTATTATGGGAAAAATCAAATCACATAAATATTACTGATAATACTTAACAAGATTTCATCCTCAACCCTAATTATAAATTTAGCTACTCATGGTAATTGCAATAAAACACAAGAATAAAATAGGAAACATTAAACTAGACTAATAAAATAGAGAAAGAAATAGTCACAATGCTATCATGGAGAAAAGCTACAGAGAAGCCACATGCGGCACTACTTTTTGCTCCAATTTTCTGTTTTGCATCCCAGCCCTAGCACAAGCCTTCCTGAATCTTGTCCTAAAGAGCCTTTAAATAGGTCAAGGAATCCTATTACAAGTTGAATTCCCGTTTGGAGAAAATTCCAGATTTTTAGGCTTAACTTAACCGACGATTTTGGCCCATCTAATATCCGAATTCAGACTTTTGGTAAAGTACAAAGTTGTAGCCCTTTAAGTTAACTTTCTAGCCAAACTTGAATCTTCATAATTGGACATCTAAGCCAAAAGTTATGTCAAAACTACTAACTGATGCGCAGGCTGGAATCCTAATCCGAATTGGACTTGGATTTGGTGCAAATTTCTTTTGATTCCTTGCTCCAATCTATATAGTAACTAATAGCCGAAACGTTTGACTTTTTGTTGACCATGTCTCATTGTGCCATGTGGCTACATAAATTTATGCCACGTTTTAGTTTTAAAATAGCAAAACATTGTGCATTTTCATTTGGTAGGATAAGAGTAACGTTTCAGTACCATTTTTTGCTATGGTGTGTGTTCAGTTGCACTGCTCCAGGGGGACGTTATAAATTTCACACCTTCCCTAATAATTTTATTTTATATTTCGTTATAAAAGATAACACCTATAACTAGAAAAATATACTAAACTACAAAAACAGACAACGTTTTGGCCTTTTAATATTACTTTCCCCAAAAATATAAATACTTTTTCTTTCTTAATTCTTCTTTATATTTGTCTTCTCTCTTCCTCTCTCTATAACTGCACAAATTGAAAAAATTTCTCTGTCTTCCTCATTTGAGTCTGACACAGTATGATACAACCCTATGATAACAAGTGCACAAATTTGCACAACCCTTCCTTCTTCTTTATCTCTCGCCTTTCTATGAATCTAACAATAAAGAAGCGGGCTTAATCTAAACTGGGGCTGTTGACATCGCTGCCGTTGAAGGCCAAAGTGGCCTCCACAATTGCTTCCTAGCCCGTCCATTAGTCCGACCAAGCCGACTGAGCCGTCCTTCAAAAAACCCGATCGCTGCTTTGTGGTGTGCTTCTTTTCCTCTTTCTCTTTCCTCTTATTTGATTTTTTGTTTTTTGTAGTTTCCACGTCTTCTTCTTCCTTTGTTGTCAGAGTTATGGCAAAGAAGAATCATTAAAATTCTGGTATTGAATTTTTTTTAAGCAATTTTTGTTGGATTTTTATTTTCCTGGGGTTTTTTAATTTGGTTTGGTTCTAGGTTTGTTTTGGTTTGATGTATGGTGTTTTTTGTTGTATTTATCTTATATTGGTTTTCCCTTTCTATTATTTATTATATGGTCATTGTAAACGTAAGTTAGTTTTGTACATTAAGAAACAGTAAACAAGTTCAATGGGTAATATAATCTTTCAATTTTTAGTATGCTAGACTGCGGAACGTTATGTTGGGGCTGTTGCTATTTTGCATTTTGTGGCAATTTTATTTTTGTTTTAAAGGTTTGGTTTGGTTAGTGTTGTTGTTCAAGATTGCTGAACATGTGTGTCTCATTCTAATTTTTAAAATTTTTTTTGAATACCACACCAAAAAAAAAAAACCCAATGGTCTATTTAAACCAGTAAAATTTAAGAGTACTACACCATATTTTTAATGGGGTGATTGATTGTATTAAGGTTTGTTTATTACTCTATTTAGTAAACCATATTTCGTTCGATAGTGGAGTTAAATTCAGTTTCAATTGTTAATTTGTAATAAACACATCTATATCACTGTTTGATGTTGTTTTCATCATTTAATGGATTGTCTACAATGTGTTTTATTATAGTTGTCGATAATACTCACATTGCTCTATTTCAAAAGAAAATCTATTGAAGCAACCAAGATTTAGACCATTGGACACTACAGGTCTTGAAGGATGGGCTTTCAAGTTAGAGCAATAGAAGCAATGCGTGTTATTTGTTGATATATAATTTCAAATCTTAATTGCTTAAATCTGAGTCAATTCTTCCCATTTGTTTTTCTTCTGTTCCAATTCTTCACATAATAAAGTTAAGACAGCCAAACATTTGTAGAGAAAAATCTTGGTAGATTCTAAGTTTCTTTTGGAGAATTTGATGTTAGAGTTATATGAATACCATGCGAGCGACACGATATCTTTGAAGAAGAAGAAAAAAAAGATGACTCTTTTCTAGCACTATTTCTTTTGCTCCCATTCACTTTGAAATTTTTTATTCCACCAAACATGTCAAGCATTCTACCTCCAAGGTCACCCCAACTACCTCTCCAACCATAGTCCTCTCATTATTCTTGACTCATTATATATGACAATTTCAATATTTTCCGATATGAATTATGTTTTACAGGTTTTCTGTCACATACATGTTACAAGTACACTTTGTCACAAAGCTATTCAATTACTTGATTATTATCAGGTTTAATTGTAAAGAAATTAAAATTGGGTTTTTTTGGATTTTAGGGAGGCATTACTCATCAAGATTTTGCAGTCCCTAAGGGTACAATTGGACCCTATGATGTGCAGGTAAAGACATATTTTGAGTATGTTGGAAAAATTTGTTGTGTTTTATGGTCTTTTATGAGAAACTCAAATGGATTTTTTTTTTTTTTATGGGTTTTGTTTGATTCTTTTTTTGGTTTGATCTGTATTTAGTTTCCCCTTTTTACAGTCTAATTAAATATTTGGATTTGTTTTGGTTTCACTATTAATTAAATATTTGGATTTGTTTTAGTTTCACTATTAATGTTCTAGTATATCACATAAAGTTTAATTTTGTTGTTTTTTGTTTGTTCTAACATGTGTTAATTGATATAGAGAAAAAGAAAAAGAAAAAAAAGAAGAGATTGTTGGCCAATAAATGATGAAGAGCAGGGCAAAGGGAAGATAGTATAAATTGGGGCATTGCAAAGCCAATACTTACTCTAATTGGTAATTCGGTACCTTCTTTGTTTACTGCATAATTTATATATTTTTTTAGAATTTGTTATTCTTATTCCCATTGATATTGTGAGCTATAGATGGTTCTCTTAAAAATAAAATAAAAATAAAAATAAAAAACCACTATAGGCATGAGAATTACAAATTTCATATTGATTTATGCATTAGTTAGAGATAATAAGTGCTCAGGTATAATATGTCCATTTGTGAACAAATCCTTGGAAGTTAAGAGTTCAGTACCACCAACATCTACATTCTTTAAATGCTTTAGATATTTAAGCATGCGCAAGTTAAGGACAAATTAGATATGTAGTAGGGGAATTGTATATATTATTAATTACTCCAAGTCACTTTTTACCCAGATCAACAAAGCTTTGAGTTGAATAGCTGACTGAATTCAAATACAATAATCATGAGTGTAAGCTACTATGTCCTTCACAAATTTGTTAAGAAAATTATTGGACTAGCCTTGGCCCTAATGTAACACAAAATGATACAGTAAATGCTGTTAACCCAGCCAGTTATGACCAAATGAAATAGGTAACATCATAGCATTATGTCTTTTAAATTGAAATTATTTTGCATTTTTAAGTTGCTTCTATGTTAAACTACTTCCAAAATGTCTTGATTCTCTATATTTATACATTTAGACTGTATGCTGGAAGAATTGTGGTTGGATCTGTATCTAATTAAGATAAATTGGTTCTTTTATTTTGTCTTTTCTTTGAATTTTTGTGATTTTTTTTTTTCTTTCATCTTCCCTTTTTGAAATCTACATAAAACTAATATGATTTACAGCCCTCTCTCATGAACAATAACATTTAATTGTTTGCAAAGACTTGAGCAACTGAAGTTATTACCTTTTTTATTTCAAAATGGTAGCAACAATCACCTTCACCTTGCTTTATTTATAGTTAGGACATTTTGGGCCTACAAATGAATATGAGTTGGATGCCTCCTCTGCTTGATCACTTTAGAAGTGTAAGATGTTTAATTGTATCTATCCAACTTCACTGCTGATTCTTTTGTTTTTTGTTTTTATTTTTTATTTTTATAGTAGTTATCTTCAAATTTGACACTTGGTATCTTTTCTTTTCATTCATGATTCCTTAATGTGATATCTTATAATTAGAACTGTTTTTGGCTTTAAAACAGGAGAAATTTTTAAGATTCAAATAATAGAAAAATTGCCAAATCATTTTTCTCAAACTTTGTATATTATGTTTAAAATACTTAAATTTCATATTGAACTAATAAGATTTTTTAATGTTCTCGCTGCCTATGTCTTAGCTTATGTATTATGTCTTTATATTAACTAATGATATGCATTTCTATTTGTCTCTATTTAGTTTGATAGGCTTTTTTAACCATTACATTGTTTTTTTTTTTAATTCACTATCTCCAACATGCAATTTCTTGGGGTTTGTAACATCCTTTGAAAGTCTCTCTGTCTAGAACAACATTGAACTCATTTGACTACGGCAAATAAAATTTGAGCTGACAAAGGATTTTTCTTTTCATGTTCCCCTCATTAGACGCATCTATGAGGCATGTTTTTACATTAATGTGAAACATATATAACATATATAATTAGTAGTACATTTAGCATTTTCTTTATTTTCGTATGCTTTTGTGCTTTGATTGGAAAGTTGTGCTAATGAAGTTCCTTATCAGTTTCTATTGTATTTGGTCTATGTTTGTTTTTTAATATATTTTGCTAATAAAGTTTTAAATTTTTTTTCACACCGGTTGTAGTCATAATTGATTTTCTTTAGTTGTTAAAAGTCTTTGAATTAAAAGTTTCTAGCATGTATTGGATAGAATTCATAATAAATGTAATGTTTAATGAAAGTCACATATAGGTTCTTGCATTGATGTTCAATATTATCAAAACATATTGGATCATCATCCCTAAGACATCCATTTTGCTTGCTTTTCAATTCATTATGATTATTCTTTTTTTTTTTTTTTTTGAAATAAATGGTATCTTTCATAATTGCTTTATCTTCCGAGTATAAGTAGTTCATGGATTTATGTAAAGTATTCTTCCCATTGTTTCAGACGGGTGGTAAAGAGAGGGAAGTACATACTAATTGCAAGCCTCCATTAGCAGGAGAAAATATATATATAGATTCCTTTTATTTCCTTCTAAATGAATGATTTTTTAGGTATGAATTCTCTTATTTTACAGATAATATTTTCAAGTGGAGATTAGGAGTTGTACATTGGAGATTTGTTTTGCCTTTGTGTATAAAGACCTTGGGAATTCGAAATATTCCTGTGAAAGCTATTTTGGTAGTTGTTGTATCTTTATTTATTTATGCTTGAATAGTAGTTTTTAAAGTTTGTGAGAGAGGAAGTGTTTAGAACTTATTTGTATGAATTTAGTTATAAAATTATCTCTAAAAATAATTAAATCATTAAATTATTATCCCTAAAGTTTGTTATGAGTTTCTTCCTTTATATTGTGCTCATGTAGAATATGAATATCATCTACTCTTCTAGATTACAAAGTATATGGAATATATTTTTTAAATAAGTCAAAAGATGAATAAACAAAAAATATTAAATGGAATATTTGCCTAAGTATTCATTTATTATATATTTTTTATTCATCTAGATATTTTGCAATAATTGATATACAATTGTTTAGTTTCCTTTAATGTTTTATTACACTTCAAATAAAATTATACTTACATAGTATGTTGAGCCATAGTAAGTAGAGGTGAAGTCTTATTTGTTTCAAGTGATTATTTCTCTAAGCAAAGTAAATATATATGTTTTTTAAAAACTATCTCGTGCATCGCACGGGTTAGCGATTAGTTGGACTTAAATTTAATTGGGTTGGCCTTCTTTAACTTCATAATGGCCCTCGTAAAAGTAAAGTCCATTAGCTTTCTTCTTTGCACAAATTCACTTGTTTAATTCCATTCTCCTAAAAAAGACAAATTCACGCAATAAAATTCAATTAAGCACAAAATTAATTATTCAGTATTATTCCAAAACCAAATATAAAATGCATGAATTAACTCAAAATAAGTATGATAATGCTTTCTAACAATGATATAAATATGAAAAATTAAGCTATTATCAATGCACATCAAATACCCCCAAACCTACATTTTGCTAGTCCTCGAGCAAAACAAATAAAAAGTAAAACAAACCAATGAAATTAAAACAAAGAAAAAGGAAATCCTAACTAATCCACTGGAAATTTCGATTGCGTTTAGCATATGCAACAAGCATTTAAACCCCTAACTTACACTAGTGGACGAGTTGTAGTCTCGTGAGGGTTTGCAGGGAATATACCCATAAAATCTGAGAATGAATACTAAATAAAATAAAAATAAAAACAAAACAAAGAAAATCAAACAAAATTTTTTTTTTCATTAGCCTTGTTCAAAGAGGATTAGTTCAAGTTCAAAAACACTACAAATGCTAAAAAAATTTCTCTTGCTATCAAAACTCAATGTGAGTGAAAAGTGGTAGCCAACCCAAACATACTCTTAGTTTTAGAATAAACTTGACTCGAATCTCTATTTGAAAGTATGCTTCAGCTCAAATCTTTCCGGTGTTATCACTCAACAAATGAAATCACTCTGAAATGGGGTGTAACACTCTCAACAATATATGTGAGCGGAATAATGTAAGCAAAATCAAACACCTCACATATAAATCACATGAAAAAAATGCTTAACCTAGAAAGAACAAATAGTATCATGAAATGATGCCAAAAAGAATTTACACCACACTTTTTGTTCAATCATGATCAATATCTGAACTACACAATCTTCAAGATCAAATAAAGACTTTATTAGGATGTAATGTAGGGTAAAAGCAAAGGGAATGAAATAAAAATAGGTGAAGGTAAATATAAGAAGTGTTTTCAAGATTAGTCAGAATGTCAACTCTTTTTGGCATTTCCATTCAACATTTCTTTTTTTTCACCTCTTCTTCTTCAAAACAATACTCTTTCCTTACATTTCACTTCTCAAAATTTGATGAGAACCCTTTTTATTTTCTTCTTTTTGACACTTTTCCTTTTTTTTTTTTTCTTTGAATTCTTTTTTCCTTTCTTTTTTTTTTTTTAATTCTTGCACAAACCACCTCATTGAAACAAACTGATCAAATTCCATCTTAAAACACTATGGATAAGGGCTTTAAGAAAGAAATGCCAATTAAAAAGACTCAACAGGGTGACTAGCGATAATGTATCAAGAAAGAAAAAGAAAAACACATATATAGCTCAAAGTAGATACAAATGGCCTAATCTTACCTCTCAAAGACTAGTATAGTTCATTCAACATCAATGACTTCAAAAGATTCAAGTGTAGCATAAAAATAAATTTTTTTTTTCTTGGCCAAAAGAAAGAACAATGAGACTACAAGAAGGGAAATATGTTACGCACTTCCAAATGAACTTAAAGATTAGGAAAAATAAATAAATAACCCTCCAAAAATAATGATTGGCTCAAAACTCACAAGGGTTATAGTCTCCACATTATTATTTTCAAGATTTCTAACCACTTTTATCCTTCAACAACAAGTTGTGTCTAAGTGGCTACGTGCATGTACAATGAATTGAGCATGAAAGTAATGAAATTCTTAAAGCAAGAGTAGTATAATGAACTTAAAACATAAACCTCAAGCTAGGCAAAATATTTTTTTTTTTTTTAACACAACTAAACAAAACAAAACCAAAAGATAGAAATCTATGTACATCACCCTAAACCTAAACCAAACATTGTCCTCAATGTTAAAAATGATACTCTCAAATATATTTCTTAAATGAAAGGAGAGCAAAATATTAATATGCAACATGAGAACCAAGTAGAAAGAAGTAAGCTAAGGAGAAGGAAGAGACGTACCTTGATTCAGGTAATTGTTATAAATTTTAATTTCTGTCAAATATCAACTAGAACAAAAGAATATAAAACTAAACAAGAAAATAAACACAAATATTAATCTAAAAGCAGAAAATAAACAAGAAAAAGATTTTTTTTTTTTTTTTTTTTTTTTTTTTGCAAAAAGATTTAACACAATTGGAGATCAATCTTGATAAACATGACCATCCAAACCTCAACAACACCATGGAGATAAATAATGCATACTATGACTGGACTAGTCCAATGAGATTGCAACTTACCTGGGTCAAAAACATGTTGGGAGGATTTAGCAGTCTCTTCCAAGTGAATTCTTTGCATAACCACAGAAAGACTAATACCCTTAATATCAGCAATTGTCCAACCTATAGCTTCCTTATGCTCTTGAAGTATACTTATCAATTGGTGTTCCCAAAAGTTATCCAACTTTGGTGGTTCTACAATAGATAGGAGTGGGGATGAAGAAAGTGGAAGAGGGACCACTTTTGGTTGCCAGCTATTAGTACTTAAGAGAGAAACAAAATCCAAAAATGCATTAACCTCCTCAATTGATTTTTCAATATCCAAATTGCAACCAAAAAGGGTTAAACAAGCTTTTAGGGGATCCTCACAACTTGATTGTATGAAAGTATCATGGACTAGGCCCTCAATTATGTTAACTTCGCATATATCCTCATTGTCTAGTACTTGCTTACTTATGTCGAAGATATTAAGCTCAACAGTCATATTCCTAAAAGAAATCTTCATCACACCACTATGACAATTGATCAAAGCATTGGATGTGGCTAAGAAAGGGCGACCCAAAATGACATGGATTTGTGTACTGGCATTTAGAGCAGGCTCAGTGTCTAACACAACAAAATCAACACGAAAACAAAATGCATCCACCTTAATCAACACATCCTTAACAATTCCTCTGGGAATTTTCACAGATCTGTCAGTTAACTAGAGTATCATGGTTGTGGGTTTTAGCTCCCCTAAACCTAGTTGTAAATAAACTAAATATGGCATTAAGTTCACGCTTGACCCCAAATCTAACAAAGCTCGCTCAATGAGACAATCCCCAATCTTGCATGAAATTGTAGGAAATCCGAGGTCCTTATATTTCACTAGATATTTATTCTAAATTGAACTGACTTGCTCTATCAAAAATGCTCTTTTAGGAACATTTGTCTTTCTCTTCAATGTAACAAGATCTTTTAGAAACTTGGCATAAGCATGAACTTGTTGAATTGCGTCAAGAAATGGAATGTTTATTTGCAATTGCTTAAAAACCTCTAAAATATCTCCAATTTGTGCACTTTTTTGAGGAATGATTAAACTTTGAAGAAATGGAGCTTTAGGAACAAACTTCTTATAAAGAGGGGAAGAACTAAAATCCTGAATTGGAATTGAGGTTGAGTTGCCCTTCTTTTCTCTATGATCATCCTATGAACTGTGAACTCCTTTTTCCTCTAACACAATGTTTTCATTATCCTCCACTTCTGGCATTTTCACTTGATTATCCTTGTCTTTTGGACCTAAGGGTAGTAATAGATTAAACAGATTCATGTGCATGAGTAGAACTAGAAGAACCATTGATGGCATACTGCCTTTTTGGGTTGGGTATAGGCTGACTAGGAAATTTTCCTTTTTCCCTCTCTCCAACTTGGGTTGCTAACTGGCCAACTTGATTTTCCAACTTTGAAATAGCTTGAGTATTTAAATGAGTGGAACTTTTCATCTTGAATGGCTTGGCTAGTTGATTGCATGCATGAAAGTTTTGGAAGACTCCTCCAAAGATGATTGTTGTCTTGGTGGTGCCATAAAATGAGGAGTTGATTGAGGAATGGGAGGATATGCTTGGGTAGGTGGACGAAATTGACTTTGTTGATGCACTTATTGTCCACCTATATTTGTGGGGGAATGGTTTTGCCTCCAAGAGATATTAGAATGATTTTGCCAATTTGGATTGTATGTCTCTAAAAATGGACTAGCAAGTGGCCTTCCATAATTATTCATTGCATTTGCTTGCTCAGTATAGTATTTAGGGTAACCAACTATGGAAGGACACATTTGTGTTGTATGCATAGGACTCGCACAAATATAGCATGTTTCACTTTGAACTTGATTAATAGAATTAACCCCTCTACCTAAAGCTAAAGCTTCAACCTTACAAGTGATATTGTCCAACCTAGCTTTTATGTCTAAATCTTCACTAATTTCATACAATCCCCCTCTCTTAACTGTAGGGGCAGATCTCTCTCTAAGATTGGAAAAATCCCATTGTTGTGAGCTTTCTTATAAATTCTCAAGAAATTTGTATGCCTCATCATCTACAAGACTCAAAAATCCACCACCATTCATGGACTTAATCATGTTACGATTCATCTAAGTCAAACCATTATAAAAATATTGTACTAGTCTCCATGTTTCAAAACCATGGTGGGGATACTTTAAAATCAAGTCCTTAAATCTCTCTCTACTCTCATAAAATTTCTCTTGTTCATCGTGAAAAAAATCTGCAATTTCTCTTCTCAAAGCATTGGTCTTGGCCATTGGGAAAAATTTAGAGAGGAATTTTATGACCAAAAGTTCCCATGAAGTGATAGATCCAGGTGACAAAGAATTAAGCTATGCTTTTGCCTTATCCTTCAAGGAAAAAGGGAATAAACACAAGTGAATAGAGTCATCAGTGAAATTCTGGAACTTACAAGTAGCACAAATCTCAAGAAAATCCTTTATCCAATCCATGAAAAGTAGGAAGAATGTGGATTATTTGTGGCTTCAACTCAAAATGTACAGTAGTGGTTGCGAGCAATACTATGTAAGATGAAGGATTGGTGGTAATAGGTGAGAACAACTCTATGAGAGTTTATGAATAATCTCCTGTTTCTCCCATGGTGGATGGATAATCAAAACTAACAAGACAATTTTCTTTATCACATATCCAAGTTCTCATACACCATGCACAAAGAAATAAATTTTTGTTCTTTTCTTTCTATTTAAAAATAAATAAATTTTAACTACAACTAGTAGAAGGAAAAATTCAATTAAGACGTAATTTATTTTCCTAACCAAGTCCCCAGCAACGGCGCCAAAAACTTGTGAAATTTTAAAGTACTCGTAACTGTACAAACAGTACCGAAGTATAATTTGACAAAAACGATGTCAAACCCACAAGGACTTGAATGAACGTAGGAAAATTAATCAAATCTTAACCAAATTAATCCTAATCTAGTTTAATAAAAATCAGTTGTTTGAAATTAAATATACTAAGCAAATAATTAAACTAAGCAAAGATATAATATAAAGCAGTAAAGAGATGTAAACAATCCAGACAAAAGGAATTAAGTTTTTGGAATCCACCTTATTAACTAATATCAGCATATATTTACGATCATTAATTTTTCCCAACCACTACATGATAATCTAGAAATCAATCTTGCTATCATGGAAAATATTATCATTAAACTTCTATTTAAATATCTAAAGCATGCTCTTCTTCACTTCCAAGGTATAAAATCAAATCATCAATTGTATCTGTAGCTAAACAAATCATAAGAGATATCCAATTTTAAAATCAAGAAATAAAAAACCAAGCATTCAATTAATTAACACAAATGCTAAATCATGAGAAAAACATGATTGAACTCATATCTGAAATCCCTTCTTAGTCAATTGATATGAAGCAAGAACAATTTAAATCTTTGAAGAACAACTATTGTGGGAAAAAACAAATCACATAAATATTATTGACAATCCTGAACAAGGTTTCATCCTCAACCCTAATTATAAATTTAACTACTCACGGTAATTGAAATAAAACACAAGAATAAAATACTAAACATTAAACTAGACAAATAAAATAGAGAAAGAAATAGTCACATTGCTATCATGGAGAAAAGCTACAAAGAAGCCACATGCCTCTTGCTCCAATTTTCTGTTTTGCATCCCAGCCCTAGCACTAGCCTCCTGAATTTTGCCCTAAAGAGCCTTTAAATAGGTCAATGAATCCTATTACAGGTTGAATTCTCATTTGGAGAAAATCCCAGATTTTTAGACTTCACTTAACCGATGATTTTGGCCCGTTTAATATCCAAATTCGGACTTTTGGTAAACTACAAAGTTGTAGCCCTTTAAGTGCCCAACTTGAATCATTGTAATTGGACATCTGAGCCAAAAGTTATGTCAAAAATACTAACTGATGTACAGGCTGGAATCCTAATCCAAATTGGACTTGAATTTGGTGCAAATTCCTTTGATTCCTTGCTCTAATTGGACTTAAATTTAATTGGGTTGGCCTTCTTTAACTTCATCATGGCCCTTGTAAAAGTAAAGTCCATTAGATTTCTTCTTTACACAAATCCACTTATTTAATTTCATTCTCCTACAAAGACAAATTCACGCAATAAAATTCAACTAAGCATAAAATTGATTATTCGGTATTATTCCAAAACCAAATATAAAATGCATGAATTAACTCAAAATAAGTATGATAATACTTTCTAACAATGATATAAATATGCAAAATTAAGCTATTATCAATGCACGTCAATAATTTGCAATTTACCCTTATTAATAACAAATAAAAACAAAGTTTACTACAATTCCACTTAATATCTTTTTATAAGATGTGAATTTTGACAAATCCACCATTGAAAATCATTTTATTTTTATATCCTTCATACTTGCAAAATTTCCAGAAAATTAAATATCGATACTTTGTCACCAATCAAATGTTTAAATTTCAAGTTTTTTTAGTCTAAAATTATGCATAAAAACACTATGTGTAGACACGCCATTTTGCAACCAAAGAATCTATTGAGGGTAAAATTGTAATTTTTAAACACTTCAAAAGTAAAAATTTTGTTTGAACCATTTGATGAACTTGAATTCCACTCTAAAATTCAATTGACCTCACCACGATCAAAGCAATGTATTTAACACAAAGATTGGACCAACTAATCAAATGATCAAACCAAATCAAGATTCAATGGTTAATATGCATTCTTACACAATATGGGCTAAACCATTTGACTAAGTGAGTTTAATTGGATTAATTGAAATTAATTTCATGTCAAAATTTCATTAATTTATTTTTAAGACAATGATGTAATTAAGAATAATAAGAAAATTCATAAGATAAATTACAAGTGTTTGATTTTTTATTTTACCTCCTTAAAAAATGAAGGAAAATTGAATATTACAAGATAAAATCATTAAAATAATAATGATCATTAAGTGGCTTTAAAATAGCTCAAAACTCATAATTATCTTCAAATAAATCATAAAATTGAGCAAAACAAGCCAAAAGTCGAAGTTGGAACCAAAAGGTGCCTAAGACACAAGTGTGGGTACCAATCAGGGAGAAAATGGGCAAATGCCCTTTTCGCGCAAATTATGTAGCGTTTTGCCTCCTTTCCCAAATTAGGGAAATGCCCCTCTTTTGAAACTCGATTTGAGATAAATTGAGTTAGGCCCTATAGTGGTGTTTTTAAGGAGCCTATAGTGACGTTTTAAGGACCTATAGTAGCGTTTTGTAACTTGACTTCCATGAACTCAAGTTATAGGTAAAAAAAAATAAATAATAAATAAATAAAAATTGCCTATAACTCGAGTTCATGGAGGTTGAGTTACAAAACGCCACTATAGGTCCTTAAAACGTCACTATAGGCTCCTTAAAACGCCACTATAGGGCTCTAGAAAAAAAAAAAAAAATTTAACTCGATTTATCTCAAATCGAGTTACAAAAAAATGGGCATTTTCCTAATTAGTTTGAGAAATGGGGCAAAATGCTACAATTTTTGCTCAAAAAGGACATTTGCCAATTTTTTCCTACCAATCAGCACTAATGTCCTGATTCTTACAAAATCCAAGTTTTGGGATACTTTATCAGCTTAAAATCAAATTTAAACGTGCATGAGGATAAAAACAAGTCCAAAACTCCTAGAGAGATGGAAATGAAGGAATTTCAAGGCCTCTCTTCCATTCTCCTCAGTAAATAGAAACCCACCCCCCCCCCCCCCCCCCCCCTCCCCCCCCAAAAAAAAAAATCAAATTAAAGGATTTGAACTTTCTACAACTCTAGAGTTTTTTTTTTTTTTTTTTTTTTTAAATGAGAATAGTGAGATGCTATAGAAATTCTGAGAGAAAAAACGAAGAGGAGACATTAGGTTGCTTACGAAACATTCAGTCATCTTAGATTTTTAAACATCTTCAATTATGTACACTCCTACACATCAAATTCTTTATTAGCTCAACACCAAGCAAGCTACAACACATTACTCAACACATGCATTGCATTCACCAACACATATCTCCCTTCATCAATCAAACGGAAGATTCGAGAATTAAAATGTCTAACATTTTAAGGAGTCAAATTCATCCTTAAATTTGGCATCAAGTCGTTTGAAGGAAGTCGTGCATGCAGGTATAATAATATTAGTCATTATATTACATATATCGTAAAATATATGGACAAAATTGCTTTTTGCCCTTTTCAAAAAAATAATCCAGCATTTTGCCCTCTTTCTCAAACTAATTAGAGAAATGCCCCTCTTTTAAAAATCGAGTTTCTTAAAATCGATTTAGGCCCTACAGCGGCGTTTTTAAGGAGCCTATAGTGACGTTTTAAGGACCTATAGTAGCGTTTTGTAACTCGATATACATAAAATCGAGTTATAGGTAAAAAAAAAGAAAAAAAAAATTGCATGTAACTCGACTTTATGCAGATCGAGTTACAAAACATCACTATAGGTTCTTAAAATGTCACTATAGGCTCCTTAAAAACGCCGCTATACGGCCTAAATCAATTTTGAGAAACTCGATTTTCAAAAGATGGACATTTCCCTAATTAGTTTGAGAAATAAGGCAAAATGCTGGATTTTTTTTTGGAAATGGGCATTTGCCCATTTTCTCCTAAAATATATACATGTTGATTGATGATATGAAATGAAAATTACCATCCATGCAAATATATACATAATCATGCATTAGATTAGAGGATGATTATTTATTTTCTATAATTCTATGTTTAGTATTCATACATATCATGCATTATCCCATTTTGAGGGATAAAATTGGCCTTTGCCCCTTTCTATCAAAATATCCAGCATTTTGCCCCTCTTTTAAAACTAATTAGGGAAACACTACTCTTTTGAAACTCGATTTTCTCAAAATCGAGTTTAAAAAAAATTTTTAAAAAAAAAAATCCTGGAGCCCTATAGTGGCGTTTTAAAACTCGAATTCCATGAACTCAAGTTATAGGCAACTTTTTTTTATTTTTTTTACCAATAACTCGAGTTCCAAAATGCCATTATAGATCCTTAAAACGTCACTATAGGCTCCTTAAAAACGCCACTATAGGGCTTAACTCAATTTTGAAAAAATCGAGTTTCAAAAGAAAGACATTTCCCTAATTAGTTTCAAAAGATGGGCAAAATGCTGGATATTTTGATAGAAAAATGCAAAGGCCAATTTTGTCCCATTTTGAGTGAATCAAGTGCATAACAAGATTACCACCATCAATTTATTGAAAACCAATCCACAAATCGGGCCAAACGAGTGTTTAATACCTTCCTATCTTCATATATAAATTCATGTATATATTGCTTTTATGTTTGTTACAATCTCTCTCAGTCACTAAAAAAATCCTCTTAATTGAGGCATTATCCAACTCACTCAAACTGGAATGCTACAAAAATAAATTCTTACAACAATTTATTTTTGTCAAACATATAGATTGCAATGGTGCTTGAGCTTGGACCAAGGACAATGAGCAAGCGAACGGGCGGGAGCGGTTGCCGTTGATGATAGTCGGGGCACATAGTAATGGTGTTGTAGAGGAGTTGAAAGGGAGTAAAGGTTGTGGTTGTGGTTGTGGTTGTGGTTGTGAAGTAAAGGATGCTAGTTTTTTTTTTTTTTTTTTTTTTTTTTGAGGTAAAGGATGCTAGTTAACAATTCTAGTCTGTTTTACCCAATATTCGATACTTGGTATTACTCAAAATGACGTATAGCCGCATAGGAACGTGGCTAAATACGTATATGCATCTTGAAACTTTGTTTAATTTCCATGACAAGATTTGAAACGTAGAGAACCTTTTACCTAGGATTCGCAATGTGACACTTTCCTTGTTTTTTTAATCTCTCTTACATATATAAAGCGGAAATAATTCTAGTGTGAACAGGTCGACTTAAAATGTAAGATCCTATTGCAAAAGAAACACAGTCAAACGGAATCTGCGAGTAGGTTTTTGTCAAACACGTGTCGTGGAATTTGTCACCCCAAGTTTAGACACCAAATGCGAAGTTATTGGCAATGAATTCTAGTGGCTCACTTTGTGGATTGAAGTCTCTGGTCAAAGTTGCGTTCACAAACAGTAGGTCTTGTGCCAGCATATAGATTTTATTGTATCCAAGATTCCAAATGCAATGAAATTTCCTTTATTTATAGACAATTATGCAGTCCTTCATAATGGACATATTTATTGATGAACATAATATATATATATATATATATATATCTTACATAATTTAAAAAAATAATAATATTATTTTAATATTTTATTTGGCGTTGTGTTTTAAAATTATTTAAGAATCTGACTTTCTTTAAAAGGAAAAAAAAAATTCAGAAACACGTGATTAAAAAATATGATGTCACTTATTAAAATTTAGCCAAATCAATTAAAAATTGTGCTTTTTGAAAAAAAAAAGATTTTAAGGGATGAAATCATGTTTTTAATTACTAGATGCCCAAATAACTTTAAAATAATATCAATTTAAATAATTAATAAAATGATACTATTATTATTATTATTATTATTATTATTCAAAATTTGCCCTTATCCAAGAGTCATAACCTTACCCAAAAGTCACATTTCTCTAAGCAATACCACCTATACCAAGTAGGGTTCTTGTATGCAAGAAGGTGTACTATATTATGATTTAATCACACATCACAACTATACACTAACATAATAAACTTTGGGAATATTAACTCGTATTAGAAGATATAATTGATGTTAGATTATGATATCCTTGTGCATAAATCCATTTGGAACCATTGCATCTACTCTAGTGTTATATGGTGTATTCAAGATTCTAACTCAACTAACACTACTTAGAGTTTCCAAATAAGACATCAAAAATTCAAATTCTCATTCAAATTATATCTATCAAAATATCAAAAAAAATTATTGTTTCTGCCTATCTATGTAGGCTTGTAAATTCATTATGAATATAATGGATTCTTTCAGTTTCAACATATGGTATATCCAAAAAGCAGTAAACATTTGCTATGAGTTTTTGATGAGGCAGTGCAAAAATCACCTTATTTGGGTTTCTTATAGGAGTGGCAATTTGTACTCATGTGTTGGATTCGCGTCATGTTAACTTATGAGTATTCAACTATATATGTCAACATTAACATGACACGTTTTTTAAACGGGTCAAAATTCCTTAACCTTACCACAACTTGTTTATTAAACGGTCAGTCATGTCAACCCGTTTATCAGATTTTATCAAAACAAAATAAAATATAAATTTTAGTCTTAACCCAATTGATCTGAACTATGAAAAACCAAACAATTCTAATGTAAAATTCAAAACTAACGAGTAACTGTATCACAAATAGTCATTCAAAACTATAATATATCTCAATATTACAAATAATCAATCACAATATGTCAAACAAATAAACTACAACAACTAATAAATTTATATACCTAAGTTTATGAAGAGTATATTGGTAAAATGATATTTAATTAAATGGGTTAGACGAGTCAAGTAGGTTCTGTGGATTGGACATAAACACGACACGTTTATTAAACTTGTCAATCTTGTCAACTCAAATATAATACAAACCAATTAAGCCTTAACTTATATTGTATCATATTTGCAGGTCATATCAGATTCATTTCATTAAATAAATCACACTCTCATTTTTAGGACGGCGTGGGGAAGTGGGGTGGTTCTGGAAAGAAAGAGATTGTATTTGGGACTGTAATAATGAAGTTAAACAATGGATTAAGCTTTATTTCTTTCAAATTATAGTCTACTTTTTTTTGGTAATACAAATGATAGTCTACAAACCTACTACAGTAAGAAAAATTTTGAAAAAAAAAAAAAAAACCTTTGCTTTCAAGAGACGTTGGGTAATATGTCAATAGCAAACTTTTGAAGGGCCCCCTTTGTCACCTTGGTGGGCAACACACGAGAAAAACAATTCAAAGAAATAATACATATATCTCACCAACCCATTATTATCTACACGAATTCGCCTTATTAAAGCAGTGAGAAACGAAGAAAAGTCATCCTCACGTAGCTAATGATGCTCACATAATGCAGCTTCCAAGAAATCCTTCACAAAAAATATCCTTTATTTTTTAATAATTATGATCATTTCAAGATTTCTAGGGGCTACATGCCTACAAGTGAGTGAGTCTACAACCAAATATTAAGTTTCAAAAGTCATATTAATTCCTATCAAAAAAAAAAAGTCATTAATTATTATTATTATTATTATTTGCTTGATGGTCAAGGTAAAAAAAAAGAAGAGAAAGTTCGTCCATATTTATTTCCCAATCACTTTGGTCGCAAGAATGTGAAAGCAATTTTGTCTTTTATCAAATTCATATTTACCATTTGAGTGTAATAATGTGATGATACCTCTTTATCATCAAACTAAAATATCAATTGGTTTTTAATATAAAAAAATTTGAATCCTAAATCTCTTATTCAATTATAAAAAATTTTACCAGTTGAGTTAACTGAAACTCACAATTGCCCTAACTTACTTATAATATAGAACTTAATACATGCATGCATTGTACATTTATCATTCAAATTTACACACAAATCCACATAATTCAAATGATTTTAAAAAAAAAAAATACCAATCATTGCAAGTTTACATTTTCTTATTGACTTATGATTTTGTTTTCTTAGTTGATTTTGTTTATTTGTTTAGATTTTTCTTTTAAAGTCTGTTTTCTTTTTAAAAAAATTATAATTGTATTTCTTACCTCAATTATTTTTAAACAAAATAAAAACTAAGGAAAATAACCTATAGTCTCTCTCTCTCTCTCTCTCTCTCTCTCTCTCTCTCTCTCTCAAAGTTAATTTAATAAAGATAAATATTAAAAATAAAATATTTTTTCATAAAAATAATATCAAAATTTTCTAAATATAATTTATTAACAATTATCTTAAAAACACCTTTGAACTTTTTTTAAAAAAACAAAAAGTACTCATTAACTTCACCTTTTACTAAATTGTGAAAATTTCAATCATAATTGTTTATAGGATTTTACTAATATGTGCTCTTAGGGCACACATTAATTTCTATTTTTGAAAAAAAATTTCTCGAGAATTGAAAAAATAATGACAACTTTTTCAATTTTTGAAAAATGTTTCCAAAAAAAGAAAAATTAATGTGTGCCCTAAAGACACACATTAACCGGACTCTTGTTTATAAAGAAGATTCGATTCTCTGGCCCATCTTTCATCATTGGCTTCCACTAGATAGGGCTTCTTTGCATGGCCAATAATGTCCCCACTGTGAGAGAGTCATCAATCCAATGACCTACTATTGAGTATTGACCCCAAAAATATCAGAACCTACTTATTGCACAAATCCCCTTGGTTATCATATCATTTATTGTGCCCACTGGACCCAATATTTTGATATTGTAGTACAAAAGTTGAAAGTTGAAAGTTGAAAGTTGAAACCCCTGTGGCTTTGCAGACAGTGCATAAATCTTCAAGCAAATCACGTAACTAATTAAGGCACAACGAGCGCATGATTGCATTAATTTTCAATGACATTATAATCCCACTCAGAAGAATGTGAACAATTCTTGGATTGTTGGACATGGCCTTTATTACTGTCCTTGCTAGGCTGGTAAAATTGACAATCAATTTGAGTGGGACTTCTTTCCTTTTCTCTTTTCCTTATTGGTGTTTCGTAGAACGTGAGATTGTACTATTGTAGTAGTAAATCATTTCCGTAAAAGGGTCTATTTTGTTTGTTCACTGTTTTAAATTGAGATATCCACAAATGTTTTGGACTTTGAAACAATATTAGGTACAATTTTCATGGATGTCTTACTTTACCCATAATTTTTTTAAACACCTAATATCCCCTTCTATTTTCTTTATCTACGTAGAACTTCAGGAGTGTTTACTTTGACAACCGATAAGTTATTATTTCAAGATAGTTGAATTTTTTAAGGTAGATAAACAATTTAAGACGAAAAGAGCATCCTCCAATAGGATAGTTTTCGTTGTATCGCCACTGTGTACATAGAAATGACTTTAAATTCTATGATCCAATGTAAGCATATTCATTAAGTTCTTAATAGTTTATAGCACTCAATAGTCAATAATATCATGTTAATCGTTTAGAGTTTTAAGGTACCTCTATTAAATAATTCTTGAAATGCTATCCATCTTATTTGAAATTGGTGGATTAAATTTTATCGTATCATCAATATTTTATACAAATACTAAAATAGTGCTAGTTAATATTTATTTAAAATTTAGATGACAAAATTCCAATAAACTTCTTTCAAAATAGATTAATAAGATTTTAAGAATATTGCAGTAAATTTATTCTAACAAATTTAAACAAAAAAAGGGACAAGAACAAATGAGTTATTATATATTGGGTTCCACATAATAATTTCAATTTTAATTTTAATTTTTTCAACCCAACCGAAATAGCATCACACTCTAAGAGCATCAGCAGCAGAGCTTGTATATGCTAAATGTTAGGAACATTTGGCATTTAAGCCCCAAAACTGCTCAACAATGGTAAGGCCAAATGCTAAAAAGTCAAATTTATTTTGAAATATATCTACAATACCATCTCAAATGTAAGATGGTACTGTAGCTGAATTGCATAAAATTTTTTTTTTTAATACTTTCATTTTTCTCTCCTCTCTCATTTTAACCCGGCAATTTCTCTCTCCACTCTCATTTTTTCTCTTTCTTTTCTCTCTCTTTCTTTCTGCTCTCTCTTCTTCTTGCTCTCTGATTCTTCTCAATATCTTCACTCTCTCCGGCAACTCTCTATATCGGCGGTGGGTTTCTAGATCGGTGGTGGGTCTCCGTGTTTTTCCTTCTCCGGCAACTCTCTAGATCAGTGATGGGTTTCTAGATCGGCGGTGGTGGGTCTTCGCTTTTTTCCTTCTCCGGCAACTCTCACTCTCTCTTTCATTTTTCCTTCTCCGCGTGGGTCAACAAAATCAACTTCCTTCAAGCTTCCTAGTGGCGAATCCGCTTCCTTCGAGCTTCAACGGTGGTGGGTCTGGTTTTTTACCGTGGGTTGCTGTGTTTTTTTTTTTTTTTTTTGTGGTGTTGATGGGTGGAGAGGGGGGTGGTGGTGGTGTTGATGGTCGGAGGGCAGTAGGTGCAGCGGCATGGTTCTGGTCTTTTCTCTGGGTTCTGGTCTTTTCTCTGGGTTTTTTTTTTTTTTTTTTTTTTTTTTTTGGTGTTGACAGTAGATTATGGGTTGCCGTGGTGGTGGTGATTGTGGTTCTTGAACAGGAAAAAAGAGAGAGAAAAAATAAATAATGTATAAATAATGTGTTGTATTATATAATGGTAATTGTGAGATATATTATTTTATTGCGTAAAAATATTATTTTAATGAGTAGAATTGGAAAATAAAAGTTGGGATGTTGAAAAATTGTAAAATTATATTGTATAATTGATAAAATGACTTTTTAAAATGGTAAAATAAGATAAGATTAGGATTTCGGCTGTGGATACTCTAAATAGAAGTTAACGTGTTTAATTCCAAATTATAAAGTCATCGTCATTATTTCAATCTCATAATCAAACATTAAGGATCAGGTAAATGGTACCCACCAATCCCTGTAGTCCAATCCTTTATTCTATCCTAACAGTAAAGACAGGCAGAGAGAGAGAGAGGAAGAGAGAGAGAGATAATAAAGAACTAGTATCTTTCAATTAAAATTTTAATGGGTTTGAAAATTTGAACACGAAGCTAAATTCCATTGACAAATGACATTGAAAGGTCATCAAAGCCTTTTGAGGTCATCTTCTTCTTCAATCATAGAGGCCCCATCTCACCCCTGTTCTCTTGGAACCCAAGGCCTCAAAAATCACCATCCCCAAGAGTTTCTTGACTCACTAGTCCTTCCCCAAAATCAGACATGGCAGAAAACAAGCCTGCAGAGATCACAGATTTCCAAATTATGATCGCAAACAAAGATGATAACAAGAAGCAGTTAGCTCCAAAAAGAAGCTCCACCAAAGACAGGCACAAAAAAGTGGATGGTAGAGGCAGAAGAATAAGGATGCCAGCTCTATGTGCAGCCAGGGTTTTCCAGTTAACACGAGAATTGGGTCACAAGTCTGATGGTGAAACAATTCAGTGGCTATTACAGCAAGCTGAACCGTCAATTATAGCTGCAACTGGTAGTGGTACTATTCCAGCTTCAGCTCTTGCAGCTGCAGGGTCTTCTGTTTCTGAACAGGGTAACTCTGTTTCAACAGGTTTGCATACAAAGATGGAAAGCCTAGGAGGATCAGGTATTGGGTCCGGTGGTAGGGTCAATTGGACAATGATGAGTGGAAATTTGGGTAGGCCTCATGTGTCAACTGGGATGTGGCCCTCCATTAGCGGTATTGGGACAGGTTTTGTTCATAATCCAAGCCAGACAAGCTTGAATTTTGGGAGTGAAAACTCGAATTTCCTTCCCAAATTTGGATTCCATGGGTTTGAATTTCCAAATATGAATTTGGGTCCTATGAATCTTTCCGCAATTATGAGTGGAACTAACAGGCAAGTGGTCCCTGGTTTGGAACTTGGGCTTTCTCAAGAGGGTCATATTGGGATGATAAATCCTCAAGCTTTGAGTCAGTTTTACCAACACATGGGGCAGAGCCGAGGTGATGCAGATTCCTTGAATCAGCAACAGGAACCTTCTGATAAGGATGACTCTGAAGAATCAAGGCAGTAGCTAAAAGAGAGAGAGATTGATCATGACTTATAGCATAGCTTTGCTTGGACTAAGAAGCTAAGTAGATTATTACGGTATTGAATGGTTGGAGTTTATTATTGAGAAAGTTGGGAATTCAATTCAGTGTTTTTAATGTATTGGGTTAAATACGATAGGTGACTTGCAGGATTGCTCTTCTTTGTACAACAAAATTTTCATCCTTGTCTGCAAATACAGGTTTTTTTGCTCTCTCTTTCTTTTAACTCTTCCAAAAAAAAATTTTCTAATGTTTGAGCAAGCTAACTTAAGTAACCATTCCTTGTGCTTTATCACATGCAGGATGAATTACGAAGAGAGCAATAGTTTGGAGGTTTGATTTCTCTTTGTTTCTTATTGGTTATGAGGTGTAATATTGTTATCAAATGTCGTATTGCTAGGAATTTTCAATTATTTGCTTACATATATATTAATATTATATATCGCTTAAGAGTTATCTCTTTCTGAAAATAAACTTTGGAGTATAACAATGCTTAAGCTATATAGCCTATAGAAGAGTGCCATCTATGTGCTTCCCAATTTGAACAAGGCAGTGATTTCCCATCTAACTTGTCAATTGAAGAGTAGGTATGCAATTTCATATCTTTTTCTTTTTTGAACTTCAAATGCATATTTTCTTGGATACCCTTTTTACTGTACTTTTTGTTGTTTGTCGTGCACGAGTTACACTTGTTTTTTCCCCTTGTTTTCCTTGTTTGCTTTTCTTCTTTTGGACAAGTACCTACTCATCTAAAGGAAGTGTACTTCAGACTTCATCCATGGAACTTGGCTCTAGTTTGGAATTAGTCTTTTCTATTATTGTACTTCTTCCTTGTAACTTATTATAACCCAAATCCAGAGATAGTGAAAATGATTTTTGCAATCATCTATATTATGGTATGTGGATGGTACATAATTGTAAAGTCCATACAACATGAGAGGTATGATGCTTATATTGATTGCATCTCATAATTATTGCAAGACAGGGGATAGCTCATATCTTTTACACTCCCTAGCTATACCCTTCCTTTCCCTTGTATTTCTCATAATTAAAATAAAAAAAATAAAAAAAAAACAGAAGGGTTTTTTTTTTTTTTTTTTTTGTCCCCTTAATATTTTGTAATATATTTTTTGTTTTGGTCTTGGAGGATAACTATAATATATTGTTTTGCTTTTTAAAAGAATATCTTTATTTTAAGTTGTATTTTTGTAAAATCTCTTAATGTAATTATATGTATCACGCCACTTGTCAATTTATAAATATAGAACCATTTAATTATAATGATATAGTGTGAGAGACCCCAAACTTGGGGAAATTTGGCTCATGTGAACAGGTGAGGTCGTGTTAATTGCCTCTCAAAATGCATGACTTGACTAATGACAATTGACCCCTAAATTAAGGGGTTTACATGGAATCACTACTTATTTTATTAAATAAGAAAACCATATTGAAAATACCTCATCTTTTTTATTGAATTAAAATTTTACATTTGAATAGTATAAAAGGAAAGTTAGATGACTTTGTTCCTAGAAACAATTTAAAAAATTACATGGTTTAGATTTCCTAGTTACATTCTAAAAAGATGAAAATTAGATTAATAAGTCCTAGTTTAGAACCATGATAAAAGATTGAAGACTAAGTTACAAAGTGAGAAAGTGTATAGTACTAGCTCACCCAATTAATCAGTTTCCTAGAATATAATAGACATGGTCATGTCACATAATCAACGCATCAAAACATGTCATAAATACAAAAACAACATATTTAAGAAAACAAATCTAACAATTAGGGTTTCGAAAACAAGTTTTGAACATATCTTTATCATGTGTGCATGTTAAAAATCCTAGTTCTATAACAAACATGTTCATCATGTTCATCTCATAGCATCAATCACAAACATATTTGAAGTAGTTCTAGAGTAAAAGTTTGGTTCTACAGTACTTTGATTAGAGAGTTATACTTCCATGCGCGATTGGTTTCATCAAAGATGGTTTGAATGTTCTTTGGTATCAAGCTCTTGGCTCCTTGGACAGTACCTCTTCCCTTCAAATGTCCTATTTTGGATTTTCAAAATTTTGGATAACCCCTCCTCCCTTCAAAAGGTCTCTTTAATCTTCTTTGGATCTTTGGAAATTTTGGTAGAATGACAGCAAATCTTGGATGAATCGACTATTGAAAACTAGGGGATGGTTTGATGATCCAAACACTAAGGTTTTTGTTTAGGATTTGTGGAGGCAATTGGGCATTAATTCAAGAAGAATTGAGAGCTTCTAGGGCTACAAATTTCAAGGCTAATTATCTTACACACACATATATATTTATTTATTTTAAATTGCTAATCAGAAAATTCGAAAATTAGGCTGAAAATTTGTGTCAAGGCACTCAAGTGTTGATTCTGGTCCTTAATTGCCGATTGACACTTGGGAATCAAGTCCAAATGATAATTGACACTTTGATTCAGAGTCCAAATGGGATTCGATTTTGATTTTTCACACTTTCAAACTTTTTTTTTTATTAGTTTTAAAGAGAAATAAGACTTGGGACCTATTATCTCAAATAAATCTAAGATAATCAACTAAATCTACATAATCTAATTATCTAATAGAATTAAATAATCTTATGCTTGTTGGTGCATCTTGTCCTAAGCTTAGTCCATGAGATTATTACATGTCATTAATCGTGATTTTTTCTTTAGAGAACCAATCATAATCACAAGTGTTAGTCACAATCATATGAATGCATATTAACCTTGATTTGGCTATATCTTTTAATTTGGTGGCTCAATTTAAGCGCATGATATGTCGTTTTAATCGTTGGAACTTCTAGATTTATTTTCAATTAAGTATTTGAAAATCTAACGATCAAACTTACGATTTGTCCCTTACATAATAAAAAATGATTTCCCTTTAAAATGAGATTAAATTGAGGTTGCAAATGGGATGTCTACATCTAGCTACAAATGTTGTATTCACATGGCGTTTACAACTCCTAAACCATTAATAAAAAAAATATGTATATACATATTAAATTATTAATAAATATGAGACTAGAGTCTTATCGAATTTTTGAATGAAATACATATTACAATGATATTGGTTATACCTTTTTTAGTTCTCTATACTCATTTTCTCCTCGCCTAATAGCTTGGTGCTAGTGAGAAGCTGTGGCTGGCAGCACGAGGCCTTTGAATATGGTGGATGAGTACGGATGCTTTTAAAGAGGCATTGTTGGTGGTCTTGAGAAATGTGTGGTGTTTGGTAGATCAGTAACAATTTCTACGGGTTCTATTGTCGGCAACCAATGGGTTTGTAGTCGCTTGAGGCGATTGTGGTTGGTAGATCAGTAACAATTTCTAGGGGTTCTATTGTCGGCAACCAATGGGTTAATCAAAGTTAAAAGCCTTTGCATAACTCTTTTAAGTACTATTTTTCATTTTATGTTTCACCAATTACATTATATTATGTGTTTTTTTTTAAACTTTAGTTACTTTATAATTAAAGAAAAATGACATGTAATTGATTGTAATCGGTGGAATATTAAAATGAAACATTTAAAGTGAAATAGAGGGTTTTTATCTAATTAGTCAAATACTCGAATTGATTTTGTTGCTGATATCATTTTGGTCACATAGACAGATAGACTCCTATAATCACGTTGAAACAAGCTACTTCACACTAACCCAAGTACCCACAAATGTGTATACTTACCAAGACTTTGTGTGTGTTTGTTTCAGCTTTTAGGAGTTGAAAAAGCGCTTTTTGCAACCGAAAGTCCAAACCGTGTGTTGGGTGAAGTTTTGGAAACGCGCTTTAATAAAAAGTCCATAGTTGCAAAACGTTGAGGAAGTCCAAATCGTGTGGCATCAAAGGAACAACAATTGCAAGAAAGTTGTGAAGTGTGTTTAATATTACTGTTAAAAGTTGAGAAAATTTCCCAAATTGCGCATAGTTATTCTTAAAAACCCAATTTTATCCCTTTGTTAATAACACAATTTTATGAATGGTTCAAGCAACCCTTGGAGACTACTATGAAGTATGAACCAATCCCTCCATACAAAATAACAAATCCCATTTACACCATGCTTCTACTCCCGTACCAGAAAGAGCAATGGGAGAGAAATGGCCCTTTAGGCATAGGAAATCTTTATTTATTTTGGTCCAAATGAAAATCTAATCAAATCTCAAGAAATACAAGGTGATCGTATGACATATCAGACCCAACCCAAGCAACAAATTCTTAGATTTAGATTTTGTGAGAGTTCTCCGCATGACCTTGATAATCCAACCATGTTCGTATTTGGAGCCAAGGGCCATTGGGTTTATTTATTTTTTAACTGGTAAGTTAAACTTATGAAAAGAGGTGTTGATTGAGATATAGCTCATTGGCTAGCTAAATCTTTTGACACTCATTTGGCCGCAATTTCTTTAACAACAAATAGATAGGAAATGAAATCTATCCTATTAAATTTTGAATTTTTTTTTTTTTTTTTTGAAATTCTTTTAATTTGAGAAACGAAAATTCAATTTAGACAAATTTTCTTGGATCACAAGCATATTTCAATAATTTTTTTTACCTTAATTTATTGATAAAAGTCATTTAAATTTTTTTTTTTTTTTTTAATTAGTAATGTAGCAAAGCTCTGGCAACAGGCAAGAACCTTCTTGGACTTGCCAACCAAACTGAATAGATTACATCCTAAACCTGTCAACCCAGCCCAAACTCAACTTCATCATTTACTTTTGGATAGGTCTTATATCCAATAGCACACCCATACTGAAAAAACACGTAGTAAACGAAGCCCAACACAAGATAGAGTTGACCATTAACCATATTGATCATCTGCATTTTTTCCACATTTT
The DNA here is from genome assembly GCA_023736055.1 of Quercus glauca. Lineage (NCBI taxonomy): Eukaryota > Viridiplantae > Streptophyta > Magnoliopsida > Fagales > Fagaceae > Quercus > Quercus glauca. Next base: position 23,775,897 of record CM043317.1, read on the forward strand.
TATTCTCTCTCATCATTAAAAAAAGAAAAGAGCTCTCTCCCGCTATTTTTTTTTTCCTAGGTGATACAATGGTTATACTAATAATGAGAATCATATCTCCCACTTGGTATTTCACTTTATATTCAATTAACTGCAACATGACATGTGACATATTTTTAAGTTAAAAAAAATCGACGTTTTATCGACTGTAATTAGTGAAATATAAAGTGAAACAGTTTGAATACTATAGAAAATTGTATTCATAATTTCATATTAATGGTATCATTCTATCCCTAGAAACCCAGCCCCTGGGTCTTTGCAATACGACTAGACTGCTTCCTCTACATACATTATACATATTCAATCACATAGGGTGTAAGGACTACAATCAGCTTGGAATCTTGATCTTACTTCTTAAAATTTCCAAAACAAAAAACAGAATTTTGGTGAAGGCACTTATAATTGGTACAAGTGGACCAAATTGATCAATGAGAGATTCAGAAGAGTCAGTTGCATGGATAGAAGAGGTGGTCCATTGAAGTGAGAGTTATTTGGACCACGTACCCAAAGGTAATAATTTAGCCAGCCAGAGGTCCATTAGTGCTGAGACTCGGTTTTCAAATATGAGTCACAGTCCTGTGCTGTTTCACACTGGAATTTCAACCAAAGCCAAGTGGTACTGTCTGAAGAAAAATTATAACCATTCCATTTATAATGGCAATTGCATTTTGGTAAAAATGGACTGATATATATAATTTTAGTAAAAATTATAACCATTCAATTTATATATATATATATATATATGGCCACTAGCCAGTGATGTGAATCATGTGGTGGACTGATTCAGCAGCCAAAAATGATAAAAATGGACTGATGCTAAAGCAATCGAATCTGTAATCCATTCAGCCCTGACCTATATGGATCAATGGAGCTGTCAACTGTGTGTGTGGTTTGGGACAAGTTTCACGGTGGACCATGGCATTAAGGGCCACGAGTTATTGGGTTGGTTTTTTTTTTCTTTTCTTTTTTTTCTTTTTTCTTTTTTGGGATACATTTTTATTGGGTTGGTTCTTGAGCTGGTTTACAATGGCATAATTGGTCCAATTTGTAGTATAACAACCATAGTAATGCACGTCATTTGGTTAATATACTGGTTGTCACTTTCTGCCTGCTGTTTCTAATAAAAACATTCATAACTAAAATCTCCCACCTCTAATTATCAAATTATAAAAACAAAAAAACAATATGAGACATTAATCAAGTGCAGTGCATTATTCAAGTCAAGTTTATTGGAGAAAAGAGAAGAGAGAATAATTTTGATAGTGAGAGAACCAAAATCTGTATTATCTCAATTGAAAATTTTATTTTTTATTTTTATAATTCGATGGTTGCAATAATAATAGAGATGAGCTTTAAACCATAGTTCTCCTTACAAATGAGAATAAACAATACCACTGAATAACAAAACTCTAACATCTCAAATTTTTTATTTTTTAAATAGAAAATCTCAAATTAGAAATCTAATCCTTCTATTCTACTATCTCGACCATTGATAGTTGCGCTAGTCAACAAACCATTGGCACATGAAATTATTAAATTACAACCTCTGCATATACACAGATGTAATTAAAATAATCACAAACACACCATGGCTTTGACACCAGATAATAAGGACCCCTTGCATTGAAAAAAAAAAAAAAAAACTACCCTTCCAAATTGGCAGAGTCGCAAGGAGGCAGAATTGGCCTGACCTTTCCAAATTTAAAGAAATTTCTTACTTGTAAAGAGAGTTTTTAGTATTTTTAAGTCACTACCCTTCCAAATGATCTCGAGCCAGATTCAATAAAGGGTCGTCCAATTTAAAAGACTAAAAACACCATATTGTTCCAACTCCTAACTTTATAGCCAATTAAAATATTAACATAAAATAAAGTAAGACTATCATGATTTGATTCTTCCATGTCTCTCTTTTTTTTTTTTTTTTTTTTGGATAAAAAATGTGTAACTTTATTAAGGTTTTGGGCTTACTTTCAGTACCTTTTCAACTGAATATATCCTTTTGTTATAAATATACAACGGGAAGTGGTAGTGAGTTTTAATTCCTACCTTTTATTTAGTTAGTGAATAATATGACAGTCTCTCATTAAAACAAAAAAGAGGATTCTTTTAAAAATATATTAGAGGTAAGCCAAACTCTTTATTAAGACAGATAAAAACAATACATTTTGAGTCAGAGCTGACTCAATCATATTAGGATTTTCCTTTATTCAAATTATATAACTAACAATATTCTTAGCATATTGAGCCAAGATGTTAGATGTGTGCTAACCCATTGCCTTGTCTTCTTACATGTAGTAGTAATAATAATAATAATAATAATAATAATCAAAGAAAAACCATATTTTTCTTTTACACTTATTTTTTTAAACACCTTTTATACTTTGCTTTTACAAGTTGTGAATAGTGGTGGAGTCCTATTGCACATCTTGAATTCCTACGCTACCATTATCACACGTTAGGTGATAATAAGAATGTGTAAGTTTCTTTCCCAACCTCACTTCTTCTCTTTCTTTTCCCGTAGATTTTTTTATCTCTTTATCGTTGATTAATTGAGTTCTTTTGTTTAAGGCAAAAAGATCATTGATATATATATACAATGGCAGCTCCGGAAATTTTTTGCAGAATGTTCCTTAAGAAACATAATTTTTCTCAATGATAGCTCTAGGAATTTTTTCCAAATGTGTTGTTGTTTAGTTGTTTCATTAATTTGTTTGTCTTTTATAAACTATAATTTGTTATATTGTTGTTTCATTAATTATAAAATTATTAATTGTTGTTTAGCCTAACATAATTTAATTTGTTTGTCTTTTATAATATATTGGTTAATTAAATTATTAATTATTATTTATTAGTTGCTTTTTCCAATTAATTATTGGTTAATTAATATCCCAAACAAAACAAAATTAATTAGTTCAACTAATTACTATGGTTGTTTGATACTTGGAATATCACACTATTACTTAACCAAAAAAAAAAGTTAATAAATTGTGCAGCACAAAAATATATAGGCCGTATAGCTTAAGTCCAAGTCTAAAAAAGAGTGATTTATTACATATTTTATGACCATTAATTGAACTAATCAACTAGCACACAGCACACAACCATATTTATTAATTATTAGCTGCACACTTGCACTAGCATTAGCACATAGTGAATCAGATAAATCTAATTTATTGTATCTCACCAAAAGACACCAACACTAAAAGACAATTAATAATCTCACCAACACTTACACCAACACCAACCATGGCTTTAAAACCTGAACCTTTTATAGAACTGGAAAAGATAGAGGTTCAAGGTTTTTAAGGTGTGACCGAGATTAAATCAAGGTCGAACCGCGATGATGTCATAATTAATTAAATATAAATAAATATATTAAATTAGTAAAAAAAAAGTATTTTTCATATTATAGTTTTCATAAAATAAATAAGAAATATTAAATTTTAAGTAAACATAATAAATAAACAAATATATGAGTATATAGCAATATTATAGTTTTTTTTTTTTTTTTTGGAATAACAATATCATAGTTGATTTACTTATTATAAAAATTAGTTAATTTACTAAGATCATTACTGAAATAACTAAATAAAAAAATAAATAGATAATTCAAAAAAAGTAACTGTGGGGCTCAAATATTTGGCAACCTCGGCCCACTCCATATCGGGCCCAAGGCCCATGCCGAGGACAATACAGAATCCGAGGATGAGTGGGGGAGGCCCAAGTCATCAAGGAACTTCGCCGAGGACGGCCATGTCCTCGGCAGGCCGACATTGAAAAAAGGGAGCTGTCATCCACACATTAAGTGTACACAACCGACACTCTGGCCGCATTAATGGTGAATTGACCAGCGAACAGTGATGTCTTGGTTACTTCAACTAATAAAAAGCCTACAAAGGCGGCTGATGGGACAAGCCCTCAGACACAGGTTCAGATGACCAACAAGTGGACAGCAAAGATCAACTGAATAAGACTATATAATAGAATGAACCCCCAAGGGTTAAGGGCTTTTTGGGAGGGGGGGGATTGGAAGGTTAAGGGGTTTTAGGGGTGTCCAAGAACAACCCTTGTATTCATTAGTTCTAAGGGAAGGGCTCCTCAGACTGGGCCGAGGACTAACTTTCCCTTAGAACACTTAGCCAGATTTCCCTCGATGATCTTGTAAACCCGCCCCAACTGTTGTAACTTTCGCTAATGCCTAGTCTTTCTATCCACTCTCTACAAATTTATTGTACAGGGTTGCCTAGGCTCAGGTCCACTCATCCCCAGGAGGGAAGTGCACGAACCGGGTCCCTATAATTGGCGCCGTCTGTGGGGAGGATTTGAGCATTAACGAGTGCGACGGTTGGTGCGGAAGGATAATAACAACACCTCTTTCAAGTTCAAAAAAAGAAATACAAACAACGGCAACGTACTCATTCAGAAGACAATCATCATACAGAAATGAAAGATGCAAGAAGTAAAAGAAACGAAATGGGGCTACTTCTTTATTAAGTAAAGAAAAATTACATTATACAACAAATGCTTAGGCAGGCTTGTTCTAAAACTAACTACAAAAGTGAATGCCTAGGCAGGCTTGTGCTGAAGTTAAAAGGAAAGAAAAGAAAAGAAAGGCCTAAACATGCTTGTTTTAAAGCCAAGCCAAGCCAAGCATGGAGGGAGAGGTGGAGACAGTCCTATTTTAAGGCCGTCCATAGCTCCCCAACCAACACTTGCGGCGCCTTGAAAGAGAAGGAAGAAGAAGGCGCAGCGCCTGACGATCCCATCTTAAGGTTTCTCCTGATTTCCCTCCCAATCCCACGACAACTGGGAGCCGCGAATCACTACCAGCTTGGAGGGCCGGTAGATCCGCACACGGAGGAGGGACGTTATGTTCCTTTCAGATCTCCCTCTAAACTGCAGGGGGAGTCCTCTCTCTGGCTAGGTTGAAAAGAAGGAGGACCTTTGGCCTCTGCTTATCCCGCCTCCATTGTGTCGTCCAGGATCGGAGTGGCAACCTCGGCTCCTGAAAGGGGTTCGGCTTTCTTAACACCGCCCTTTTCCAGGGCCACTCCATCCTCTCAGGCACCAATCGCTATTTTGGCAAGTGTTTGCGAATACTCCTATTGAACTCAAGTGTTTGTGATTTTTGAAGAAAAGACTACCCCAAAACGCCTTATATAGAAGGCAAGAGCTGGTGAAAGCCAGCCCGCACAGAATCCTAAGGAAAAATTACCTGAGGTATTAACTCCACCCAATTTTCAAGGAGCTTATCAGCCGCTGGATCCTCGTAAATCCGCAAGGATATTAATGAGGAGGCACCTCGCGCACCGAAGCATCAAGCGCGTTACTTGAATAGCCCAAAAGACGCCTCGTAATCAGAAGTGGCACACCAGGTGAAGGGGCTAGACCAAAGAAGGGTCCCCCCTCGGCGGAGCAAGCTCAAGGCCGCCATTACTCTAAAGGCAGACTCCCCAGCACTGAGGATGAGCTCCATAGCTCCAAGCAGTTCAAAAGAACTAAGTACTAAACAGAACCAAGGTCTTGCATGGTTCTCAGACTCAAACCTATGGGGAAACTAGTTACTTCAGAAGACAAGTGTTAGACAGAACCAAGGCCTTGCATGGTCCTCAGACTCAAGCCTATAGGGAAACTAACTACTAAAGAAGAACTAAATACTAGACAGAACCAAGGTCTTGTATAGTCCTCAGACTCAAACCTCTGGGGAAACTTGTTACTTCAGAAGACAAGTGTTAGACAGAACTAAGGTCTTGCATGGTCCTCAAACTCAAGCCTATGGGGAAACTAACTACTAAAGAAGAATCAAATACCAGGCAGAACCAATGCCTTGCATGGTCCTCGGACTCAAGCCAATGGAGAAACCAGTCACTCATGAAAGATCAAGTGTCAGGCTGAGCCAAGGTCTTGTATGGTCCTCAGCGTCATACCTGCGGGGAAACTAGTTCCTTCAAGGGAATCCAAGTACTAGACAGAACCAAGATCTTGCATGGTCCAAAGACTCAAACCTATGGGGAAACTAGTCACTTCAGGAGGATCTAAGCACTAGACAGAACAAGGATCTTGTACTGTCCGCGGACCCAAACCTACGGTGAGGCTGACCACTTTGGTTCTAATAATGAGCACTGCAAAGGATAGTGACCTTTCCTACGATGGAATCTCCAGACCAAGCTCATGAGCATTACTTAAAGCATCGGTGTGATCGGCTGAAGCGCAATTAAAGCCAGAATCGTGCAAGTAAAAAAAAAATATATATATATATATATATATATAATACAATACAAGCAAAATGAGTAAGAAAAGATAAAATATGCACTTCACTGAATCTTTAAAAAGTTATACAAGGAAAATGTGCCATTACAATGCTAAAAAAAAAAAAAAAAAAAAAAAAAAAAAAAGGAAAACAAAGCAAAGGCGCAGCAGAGGATCATTCCTTCGGCTCTATCTCAACTCCTCCCTCAGGAGGCTGGGTAGAAGAAGTCTCTGGGTCTTGATAACCCTCGCTTGGGATCACAGCCTAGGGAGGGTCAGCTGGATGCGATATCTCCCCAACATGAGGGGGTCCGCAGCCTCCCAAGGCGCATCAACAGTGGGACCCTTGCTTGTCTCAACGGCCCCAGGAGGATCAGCTTCCTTGGTGGGCTCGCTCGAAGTGATAGCAGTTGGGACGCCTTCCTCAGGAACAACCTCAACTCCCTCGGCAACCACCTCCGTCTCAGAACTTGAAGGGGCAGTCTCGCGGATGGCAAGGGGATAATATACATTCTCCACCTTCCACAAGTCGAACGAGGCCTCAACCCCAACTTATTTAAGGGCCTCACTACAAACCTGGGAGCAGTAAAGTTTGCATACCCCAGGCACTTAGGCCCTAAGGTTGTCTTCTGTCTCAGCTCTCCTGACTCATAGGCCTCCTGCGCGGCCTTGCCTTTGAAGGGTTCAGCCTCAGCCCTGGCAGACTCAGCCTCTTCCTTGGCTTTCAGAGCCTCGTCTCTGGCAAACTCTGCAGTGCCTCTGGCCCCCTCTGCCTCAAGCACCCTCTTTTCCAAAGTCAAAATCTCCTCTTTGGCGACCCTCAGCTGATCCTCTGCCTTGAGCAGGCACTCCGATTGATCTAGGGCCATCTTTTCAACGGCAACAAGGGCCGACTCAGCGGTGTCTCGAGCCCTTTTCATCTCCTCTAACTACTCCATCGCCTTTGAAAGATCGGCCTTAGAGACGTTGAGGGTCCGCACAGCGACTAACAGCTTATTACGCTCTGAGCCCGCGGCCTTACTTTGGCTACTGGCTGGCTATATCCTCCAACCTAAAGGTAGCCTGGATAGCCTGCCAATTGAAACCATCGCGCAACAGATAAGGAGCCAAGAAGCAGGAAGTCAAGGGAATCACAAGCGATCAGGAAACTTACCATGCCCAAGTATTGTTTGAGACCGAAGAAGACCTCCTTGCTCCTCAGAGCCTCCAGCTGGACCATGTCCACAGGGAGTAGTAAGGACCTCCCCAATGCGTCAAACACACCCTTGCCCCCTTGAGGGTTCCTGAGAGAGGCGTCATCCGTTAGGGGCTTCCCATGGAGCATGGGGGCAGGGAGCTAAGCCTGGGCCCTAGGCTGGATGGCGGCCTGCTTTTCCTGACCTCGGTGCCCTATCCTCAGCTGTTTCTATGGCTGTCGAGCATCACCATCACCTCGGGAAGGGTCAGACTCTTCGCCCCCCCTAAACCTCTTGCCTTTGTCCTTCTTCTGCAGGGGACTAGTGGGCTTGGACCCAGATTGTGAACTCTGTTGGGGTAGAGGAGGAGGAAGCTTGGGAGAAGACTTCCCCAGCACGTCCTTCCCCGGCTGCCCCTCAATCAGGGCCAGCAAACTCGCCTGAGGTCGCTTTGTGAAACTCATCTTCGACCGGGGAGAGGCTTCTTCGGATAAAAAGTCTGTTTCAGTTAAGCTGGGGTCACCCAAATCGCCAAAAGGGTCCTCAGGAGAATGGAATTGGTCAAACACGTCAAACTCACCCTCAGAGGGACCAGAGTCAGCAACTTCCTCTTCCTCTAGCTCTCTCCCTTCAACCTCGGTGGCTTAAGCTGATGAAGAGGTACCCACCAACGGTACGCCCTCAGGAATGGGAGACCCTTTGGGGATCAGAAATCCGTGCTCGACTACGGTGATGCTATACAGCCGAAGATTTTTAGCTCGGATCACGTACTTTGGAGCCGAGAACGATTTTTTAATCGAATCGTATCCTAAGATCTCGTGAGCAGCTCTAACTTGGTTATCGGCTTTATTCACAAAGATCTCCGACCTCAGTACGATCTGCAAATCCTCCTTGTTGACTAAGCCAAAGTGACGCTCAAAAGCGCGCGGATTTGCATAAAAGAAAGCAAATTCCTGTCAAAAACCAAGCAAAGTGAAGCGCTAAAACACAAAAACTTAAACCCTCTCTTAGTCTGAATGTCCTACCTGGTGTACCCTCCACTGTTAGACAATGAAGGCCCTCGTGCCACTCTCCGGACACAATGAGAAAATTTTTGTTCAAACCCTTGCTGGACTCAGGGAGACACTGGATAAGTCGGACCCTATCGTCCCTCGTCTTCATGTAAAAAGACTTCCCCTTCAAGCGCTGGAGGTTGTAGCACCAGTTTACATCGTGGTGGGTTAACCCCAGCCCCATCTTCTCATTTAGGGCATCCACACAGCCTAAAATCCTAAATACATTAATGGCACACTGGGTGGGAGATAAGCCGAAGTGCCTAAGATAATCCCTCATCACTGGCCCCATGGGAATCCTCATACCACCCTCCAGAAAGGCGATTATAGGAATCACCACCTCACCCTCTTTTCTCCTCGTATTCCATTCCCCTTCTCCACAGTACCTCAAACCCACTGTATCGGGGATCTTATAGTCAACAACGAATTTGTCCATTACCTCCTCAGACTCAACTAACTTCTTAAACCTACCCATCCTAAAGAACTAACAAGGAACTCAGACGGAAAAGTATGAACCAGAGAGAGAAGAGGACTTAGAGAAATGAGGAAAAGCTCCTCAGGCAGGTTTTTTGTGCTAAAGGAAGTCGCAAGTACAGTTGGAGATGTGACCAAATTCGAAGTATGTGCGCAAGGTCTCTTGAATGCAAAAGTGAAGGGGCAAATCAGTTCGATTGGGTATTTATACCTCCAATTAAAAGTAACGCACGGGTTTTCCCGCCAAATGAATCAGAAGTATCCCTACCATCCATTCATCATCGCACCACTGAACGTGGAGGACAAAGAGCCACCGAAATTTAATGAAGGCGCGCTCCAAGTACCAAAACGCCGGGAACGCCCCCTAAGCAGTTGAAAGGATTTTAGTACTGACAGGAAGATAAGATTCGCCAGGCCATGACAAGGACCCAAGGACATCAAAATCCTCCTCCCCGCCCGAGAAGCCGGGCAGCAGAATTTTGAGGGGCTATTGTAGGGCCCAAATATTTGGCAACCTCAGCCCACTCCATATCAGGCCCAAGGCCCATGCTGAGGACAATACAAAATCCAAGGATGAGTGAGGGAGGCCCAAGTCATCAAGAAACTTCGCCAAGGATGACCATGTCCTCGGCAGGCCAGTATTGAAGAAAGGGAGCTGTCATCCACACATTAAGTGTACGCAACCGATACTCTGGCCGCATTAATGGTGAATTGACCAGCGAATAGTGATGCCTTGGTTACTTCAACTAACAGAAGGCCTGCAAAGGCGGCTGATGGGACAAGCCCTCAAACATAGGTTCAGATGACCGACAAGTGGATGGCAGAGATCAACTAAACAAGACTATATAATAGAATGAACCCCCAAGGGTTAAGGGCTTTTTAGGGGGGGATTGGAAGGGTAAGGGGTTTTCAGGGTGTTCAAAGACAATCCTTGTATTCATTAGTTCTAAGGGAAGGGCTCCTTGGACTGGGCCGAGGACGAACTTTCCCTTAGAACACTTAGCCAGATTTTCCTCGATGATCCTGTAAACCCGCCCCAACTGTTGTAACTTTCGCTAATGCCTAGTCCTTCTATCCACTCTCTACAAATTTATAGTATAGGGTAGCGTGGGCTCGGGTCCACTCATCCCCAGGAGGGAAGTGCCAGAACCGGGTCCCTACAGTAACTAAATAGAAAATTACTGTTTTCAAATTTAAATCTAATATAAAATATTATTAAAACATTAAAAAAGAGACTTGATGAAGCCTAAAGCTCTTAAAGCTACAGCCTACTGTGGCAGTAGTGGTACAGTGGTACTGTAATACACTAATATCAACTAAGTTAAAAACTAAATATAATAAATTAAATTAAAAGAAAGAGATTTTTTTTTTGAAGTGAAAAGAAAGAGATTTGACTGGTACACTAGTTATAAACAAATTATGTGGCCAAAACAATGATTGGTACAGTGGTATACGGTGGGCGAGAAGATAGACTTGACTGTCGTTATTTACTAAGCTAAAACGCCTTTACCAAACAGAAAAAGACTTCATCAACCCAAAGAAATCTCAGCAAAAGAAAAGAAAACACAACAGTCCAAGTAAGGAGAAAGGGAGAAAGAGTCTTAGTGCCACTGTGCACTGATTTGGAGAAATCTGATCGCCAGTCATCGACTGGAGGCTGTAGCGGACGATAAGGACCAAAGTTTTGGATCTGATTTAGTGATTTGCTCTATATTGGGTTTTTTTTTTTTTAGAATCCGTGGGTTTGCTACCTTTGTAATCTGTTGAGCTTGTTGTGGGCTTGGCTCTGTTAATTTTTTTTTTTTTTTTTCAAATTTTAGTTCAATTTTTTTTTTTTTTTTTTTGGCTTTTTGTTTCTTGAAAGTAGAACAAATAAAATTTTTTTTTTTAATTTGAGGGTATTCCTAATACAGAGCAAATATAAAAAATTTTAATTATTATATATAATTTTTTTTCAGCTCAGGGTGTTCTTGGGAACACCCTGAGCTGCACGTGGCGCTGCCACTGTATATATATATATCGTTAATTCTTAATTCTTATTCATATATGATTTCATTCAAAATAACGTTATTACTTCTATAAAATTTGTGAGGAATTCATGTTTGTTAAATTTATTCTTATTAAATCTAAAAAATATTGCCAAGAAGTACAATTTTTTATCATTAATATTTATTGTAATTTATTTTTAAAATAAAATTAGCTACAACTGATATATTCTTTGAAAGAATATATGTCAACAATTTAGAAAGCAACCCTTGAATTCTATTGCTACAACTTCCATTCCCAAAAAGCGTCATTTCAAATCTCCAAGAAGAAGCTTTTTGTAGATATTTTAGTTTTTTTTTTAATGGTTTGCAAAAATTTTAGTTGTTACTTGTTTGGCTATAATATATTAAGAAGGGAATTCTCTCCCATTGAATAATCTAATTTCCTCTCATTTTTATTTAGATGTAAAACATGTGACATTTAAAAATTAAATAAATCACACATGTCGCACAATAACAATAGTAGCTACATAGTACTTCTATATTTTACTTTTTATATTTTTGTTTCCTTTTTTACTTACATAGTACCTCAATGATTTTTCTTTTTTCTTTTTCTTTTTTATAGGAGTATCTCTATGATAATAAATAAATCGTAGGTAAAAAAAAAAAAAATGCCTAAAATTTTTGCTAATCTTCACATAAATTTAGTAAGTTTGATAGACATTTGTGTTATACATTTCTTTCTTCTTCTTCTTCTTCTTCTTTTGAGAAGAGAGTTATACATTTCTTGATTTATTAAATACTTCATTTTCATCTTGAACTATGTTTTGTAATATTTTCTTTTACTATAACACTAGTATGTAAAAAAAGGGGAGGAAAGTATTCATCAAAGTTCTAATTCCCCCTTTCCCCAAAATCCAAAGTATTCTTCAAAGTTCAAAATCCAAATAATCATTCTAAGGGTAATTAGAACATAGAATATATGTAAAATTATTCAACACACCTAGTGTATTACACCCTTCTCTCTCATAAAAATGGATCTTATATGTGAGTATCGCACATGGGACTCACATTTATCTAAGAGGAGGATGTAATATATCAAATATACAAAATAATTTCTCAAAACATAGGAAATCTTATTCAACAATGAAAAGCCATATCTTCTTCTTTCTCTTTTCTTTTTTAATTTTTTCATTTGCATTTTTCCCAAGGAATATCTATATATTTATATAAGACTTTAAAACTAAAACAAACCTAATAAAGAAATAAAAACCTAATAAGGTATGTGTGAGGGTCCTTTTTTGGACAATACCCAAGCCCAAGTAGAAACAAGGATCTTGGGCCCTTTACTTGTTGTTTGGTGGACTAAGCTTGGTTCACCGCAGCTAAATGGGGGCTAATTAAGAACCAAGTTGTGCACAAATCACATAAATCTCCTCAAGGCAAAAATGCGATTCCTCCTAAACAATAAAATACCATTATAAGTGTTTTAGTATTATAAAAATGACCCTTTACTCTTACGAAATAAGTAAAATAAGTATTCATAATATTCACGATGAGAAGGAGATTAAAATAGAATATTTAAGGCTTATCTTTTATTATATAAACATTTAAAAGAGTTCCTTCACTTGGTACCTCGGGCGTACTGTCGTGGTACCCCGGACGTACTGTCGTGGTTCCCAGGGGTACTAGGCCTGTAAGAACCCAGAATGCTAATTCTCTAAACTATACAATCTTTCTCCATGCTTATTATGCAATAGAGTTTTGTCATTCCCCTTACCTCTATAGGTCCTGCATAAGAACACACTACACAATACACATATCTTTAAATAATTGTTAGTTTCTTAGATTATGATATACATTTTAATACATATACATATATGTAAATGATTTTCATGAGAATGGTTCAGTCACGAGGATCTTAGCCCCAATTCTCACAGACTTAGTGCTTTTGCACAAGACTTGTGGGATTTGGAACTCAAATCCAAGTAGCTTTACTTGAGCATTGCCTTCCAAGATAGTTAGGTGAGAAGGATTTTTGTGGGAGAGAGTGATATCTGATGTGTGCATGTTTTAGCATATGTTTCTTTGGAGGTTAAGTGATATTTTGAATGATCTCAATATGGGACAAATTTCTCCACCTTGGCTCCCTTATTTTGTTTCTTTCTTTCTCTTCCTTACTGGGCTTTTAAAGCTCTAAGAATATATGTTTTGAACCTCTAAACTCTTCCCCTGAATCCCCATTTTTCTCCCTTTCCAATCCCCCCTTCTGTTATGCCTTTGTGTTCTTTTTATAGCAGACCTGGTCTGGTACCCCGGTCAAGGACGCCTTAGGTCTGCTGGATAAAACCATGTCCTCTGGAACTTGAAAAGATGCTTTGGGCAGAGGTTTAGCTTATTTAGGCAATTATAACTCAAAAAGGGCATTTGGCTTTAATTACAAATGGAAGATTCCTTCTTGGAAAGTCAAAGGAATGGGTGGGCTGCTCAATGTACCAGATGACAACTTTAATTGAAAATGACAATTGAGAGAAAATTGTGGGGAGGTGTCATGCACATAGGGGAACTGAGTTTTCCATTGGTTCATGCATTCCAAGCAAATATATGAACCAAGGGAAAGCTTCGGGATCCTCCTTTCACCAGAAATCACTCCCCTACCGACCAAACCATTCCTGATAATAGGACCTTGATGTTGATTATTCTTGCTGCATATCCTCTGGCCTAACCGAGATCCTTGCTGCATGTCCTCTGACTGGGATCCTTGCTGCACATCCTCTGACCTAACCGAGATTCTCTTCTTTTTTCTTTATTATTATTATTATTTCTTTCTTTCTTTTTCCTTCTTTTTGGAACTTTGGGCCCTCATGGTCCTTCTTAACTTCATGAATTGGACTTTCTTTTGTTAAGGCCTATGGTTTTTCCTTACTATTCATGGAATGGACTTTCTTGTAAAATTTTGGTCCTCAACAGTATGGAAATCAAATATTGATAAAAAGATAGAAAAGATAAGGAAACATAATTAAAAATAGATACTCCCTCAAATATTCTAGAACATTACTTTTTTATTTTTTGATAATTAGAACATTAAATTATCAATAAAATTAGGGATACAACATAAATTTATAAATATTTCACAACATCCTTAAATAATGTACCATGTCACATATGGTTTCATCACAATTTGCAATTTGTTTTTTTTTTAATGGTCCATGTGTGAGGTGATAAACTAATTTGGGAATGTTATGAAATTTTTGTGTGCCTAAAAGGCAAGAACGCCTCTAGGCCTAGGCCTAGGTCCCCTACACCCCAAAATTTTATGAAAGGGTTCTAAACCAAACCCCACCCCCCCCCCCCCCCCACCCCATCCAAGGCCCCCAAAGTATTGGACTAATAGAAATCCAACCCAATTGAAATCCATAAATTGTTTCACCGAAAGAAAATTATTATGAGTGTGTTAAGTTAGTGGACTAGATATTTTCAATTGTAAAGAAGATGTTAATAAAACCTAAATACAAAAAATTAATTAGTAATTTTACATCTCAAAAAAAAATCATTTTTAAATAAAAATTAATTAGATAATTATATATATATATATATATATTAATTGATATTTAAATTTTTTTTTTTTTAAGTCTCGCTTAAAATTTATCACTTCGACCTTGAACTACATTGAGTCGGCCCTTCAAATAGCACTCTATCACTTCTCCCAAAAAAAAAAAAAAAGCACTTTATCAAGTCGGATCTTCTACCCAGAGCCTTGTACTTAGTAATATATATTGATTTTCTTTAGAAAGAGAACTAGAATTCAAACCTCCCTCCCACTTATTCTAAAAATTCACAAATAAAAAAGAAGTATGATCTTGGGTCGGCCGTTTATTGTTGTCATTGTTGTACGTTGACTAGGCCAAGGACACGATGATGGCCAACCAGGACCAAGCGGTAAAAGTCTTATATTATGTTATGATATATAATAGAATTCTCCCTCTTCCTTCCCAATCTTGTCTGTGGCTTTTTTTCTATTTGAGACTTTTATGGTTCAACTTTGTGGTTTGTTTTGTTTTATTTGAAAACTTGGCTTAGTTCCTGAAAATTGTGGCATTTTGTAACTTTGTTTTTAATGTTTGGATCCAACTTGATTGTTAGTAATTATGTCGTTGTGCTTGGTGAGAGAGTGAAAATAGAGATGATCAAGTTCTTGAGATTCTTCATTTGACTAAAATGCTTGCCAAGAAAATACATTGAAGTGAACGATTTTTTTTTTCTTTTTAATTTGTTCGTTTGTGTGAGTTGGCTAGATTGCAAATTTGGTACTTGGATAGATTGAAAATTAGGGTGCACATTCAGAAAATGATTTTTTTTTTCATTTAAAATGAATTATGGTTTAAATTAAATATTATAAATTTAAAAGAGTATCCAACATCACATCATTTAAAATTTTAAATAATGTGACACTCCGTACATTATTAAATCTGTAAAATAGAATCTAAATTGTTAAATGAAAAGAAATAGAAAAGTTCCTTTTTTGCACATTTCTACAAGATTAACTTCTGCGTTAAGAAACTTGAATTTAACAAAAAAAAAAAATTTGTAATGGTGGAGGACAATTGACATATTACCAATCAATTATGACGTTGATTTCATGATTTTATGCTTTTAGTTAACCCCATAATTTAAGAGAGGAAGTATAATAACCCTTATTATTAGTTTTTTTTTTTTTTTTTTTTTAGAGAGAGTTCTAATCTATGCCGTCCGCTCTTAATAATAGCTCTTTATTATCAGACCAAAATACCAATCGGTTTCTGATATAGGCGGAAATTAAACCACAGATCTCTTATTTAACCATTAGAAACTTATCAATTGAGCTAATTGAAACCCACCTTATTACAAGCTATTGTTAGGAATCAAGTTGAAAGAGTTACCACTGCCTAAACATATCAAAACAAAAAACCATTTGATTCATAGAGATGAATGGGTATGGCTGCACATAGACATAGTCAAACTTCATCTTGACTAGACACATATGATCAATGTTGTTCGGTAGCTTGTATTGGCTTGGGTATTGAATGCCACTCCTTTAAAGAAAATGGATTGCACATGATCCTCAGCCCCATTAATACTGTCATTGCTGAGACAAAATCACCTTCTCAGATCAGCCATGTTCGATGTGCCCGAAATATCAGCCATTTTGGCATACAAAATTGCAAATCTCATGCTTTTAACATCATGTGTGGGCAAAAAGAAGCCCAATCACATGTAATGCTGCCATGGCAGGTGGGCCTAACAATCTTCCCAGTACGAACTGACTGTCCCCCTATGCTTCTCTTTTCTCTGTTTACTTTCAAATAATACTAAAAAAAACACAGAGTTCCAGGGATTGGGCATCAAAATTACTGATAAAAAAAAACATGTACTTGTTATATCTTGTAAAAGACAAAAGCCCCAAGACACTGTTTACTTTAATCTGCAGATTCTAAACCCCAAAAGTGTGTATGTGTGCATGTGTGTACTGGAAGAACAGTCCAATCCCAAAGTAAAATCATTAGAACCGCCCATTCAATACCTACAATCTTCTTCTTTTTTTTATCTTTCACTCAGGTGTCACCTTGACTAATCGATGTTGCATGTGATACAACCCAAAAATGGCTGGACAAGTAAACCAAGCAAAACAGTCACCTCTCTCTCTCTTCCATGTGGCTATCATGTGCAGGATAAGCAGCTGTGGCAAGTGGTCTGTATGTAAAGGATCATTGTGCAGAGATCTCATTATGGGTGTGTTTCATTCTTCCCAAGTCCCCATCTGGTTGTTTATTTGGTCATTTGGTTGTTTGACTAACACCAGTATATTAGTATATTATAAGTTCACTCTATTGGACACTACAGAGATTTGGTGGGTGAATAAGATCACGCAAATAAGCCCGTTTTCGAACAACTATGTTTAGTTTACAAAGTATATATGGAGGCTGGGTCCCAGACTTGCGCATTGAGAAGTCTTGCTAGTATCATAAGGGTACAGAAAATAGAAGAACAGTATAATAATTATCTACTTAAAGTTATCCTGTTACTTCGAAAATATTACAACTAATCTATATATATATATATATATTAATTAATAAGAAATAATATGTCCACAATATTTTCACAATATTTTTACAGTAAATCTTAAGTGATAGGTTGTTACTGGTTGTTATTGATGGGACAAAAAAGTAATCTTAGTATTAAGTTCAAATTTGAACTAATAACAACTAACCACTTATGATTTATTGTGAAAATGTTGTGGACGTAGCACATCTCTTAATAGGCAAAGTAAAGAGAAAATTCAATTAGATTTTAATTAGATTCTCAATTTCGTGCCACATGTTCCATTTAATTTTTAATTTTGTGCTAATTGAATTATTGAGTGTGAAAATCGAAAAGTCCAAATCTAATTAGATTCTAAATTAGATATAAATTGAAGTCTAATTTTCCGCCATGTGTCCATTTATTTTTTTAATTTTTGTGGCAAGTTAATTTTTGGGTAAAAAAACCGAAGAGTCTAGATCATATATATATATATATATATATATAATGAGAAACCATTATATCTTTTAGAAATATATTATTTTAAAAAATGTAAGCTAATACTATATATAATTTGAACCTCTTCTAAAAAAAATGTATAATTGTGATTGTTTTTAATTGTACATGTACGTATGCACGGAGCTACACACTAGTATATATAATATATGAAACGGTTCTATCTAATAAGTAATATATTGTGCACATTTTTAGTATGTGATACAAGTATAATAAATTTTAATTGATACTTTTAATAATTTTATTATATATTCCTAGATGCATTATTTTTTTTCTCTCTTCTTATTTTGATAATTCGGTTGTTACAATGGGGAGAGGGGTTATAAATCTTGAACGTCTTTATCGAAAGTGCTAGTTGAGTTATAAGACTCTTAACATATGCATAAATTTACATGTAAAAGAACTTGGCCAAAATTAGAACCTAATTTGAATTATTGATTGAATTTTAACTTTTAATATATTTTTACTAGCTTGTAAGCCAATCCACACAAATGGATGCATTTAAAAATAAGCATAATTAGATGTATAATAAAAATTTTACCAAAGTTTTTTTTTTTTTTTTTTTTTTTTGAGGAAGAAAATTTTACCAAAGTTGAATACTTCTGATGGTCTTTTTTATTATTTCATTTTAGGAAAAAAAATATTATGTTATTTCTTAACTAATTTTTGTTACATATGATAAGATAAGATAAGATAAGCTAATAAATTACATATGATAAATTGAGCTTCCAATTTAATACTCTCTCTATCCCAAATTGTTGGTCTTATTTAGAAAACTCAACTTTTAAAGTGAACATTATTTATTGTCTTGTCTCTTAATTAAAAAGATTGAAGTTCCCAAAATTACTCATAAACAAAATTCTCAAAAAAATTTATCATTTAAAGTGCTTGTGTTTGGCATGGGCAAAATAGAAAACTCAATAAATTAATAGATTTTAATTCTAGAAACATGACAAAATTTTGACACATCCCAAAATAGAATACAAGACCAACAATTTGAGACAAAAGAAGTAACTTACTTATGATAAAATAAGATAAGCAAATAAAAGAAGAGTCGTGCTAACTAGTGCTCTTAGGGCATTGGTTAACAATCCAGTTAAAGAAAATTTTTATGAGGAAAAAAAAAAGTTTTGATAGCTTTTTTCATTTGCCATAAAAATGATGCCAAAATTTTCTTAAAATGAATTATTAATCAATACTTTTAAAGGCATTCGTTAACATTTTCCATAAAAAAATATGATATAAACTTAAGGTCATAATTTTTGTTTTAAATAGTTTGCTTTTATTGATGTTAAGTACCCCAAGAGGGACAAGAATCAAGACCAATGTTCGAGAACCGAGTCTGGACAAGGACTGACGCGATTCACGAACAAGTATCCAAGCACTAGGCGGGATGGTAAAATTAGATAACAGAAAATAGTCCAAGTATCACCCTAGAAAGAAGAGCTAACTAAAGTGTTGGACATACTAGAAATCTAATCTATATTAATAACATACCCACTAATTTCACCTAACGGTTGATGGGTTCTAGGGGAATTGATGAGATAAAGGTCAAGTTAGTAGACCCCATTATGAAAAGAGGAGGGAGCACAATTTTTAATGTTTCAGAAATACCTAAGTATTACTTTCAAAATCCAAAAAACGGAATGAGAATTGGGAATGGGGGGTCATTCAAGAGTACTAGACTAGTATAAACAAGGGTTCAACCTCATAACAGAGCTATTCTTGACTTAAGCACTCAAAGTTTTTACTTTTTACACTGTATGTTGATTGCATTAGAACCTTTTTTACGGTTCCATTGGGGATCACCAACAAGGAACATTGATATTCCATATATTCTTGCGAGAAATCACGATGGATGAATGGTTCTGATGAGTCCAGAAAAATTATTAAGGTCGTCCATTAATATGAATGACCTTGCATCATTAGTAGACTATCATGGAAAAATGTGTAACCACTCAAGCACATTCAACACATTAATGACAACTATTACTCATCAACCTTAAACTCCTCCTAAGTTGGAGACCGTTACACAGAGGGAAATAATTACCTCCAATTATGCATATAAAGATGTTTATGAGCACAACAGCTACCCAAGCTATCTATAAAAGGGACAATCTGTCCATTTGCTAAGATACATCAAAAAAAGACTACAAAATGCTATCTGTATACAAAATATATGGACGAAGACTGACTCAAGTATCAGAGGCTCCCTCACTAGGGCTCACCCCAGTGGTCTCTTCGATCAACTTTATTTCTCTTGCAGATCTTAGAAGTCCGTCAAAAGATCTAGATTGGACGAGTGACTCAACTGACGATTTTTTGTTTCATCAAGTTCAAATCCAACAACCCACGCCATCAAAACCTCTTCACGACGGTGATTTCCCTAATAGAAGAAATTCCCAACCCATAATCATGTTAGCTGCGTTACAAGATTATCTAATAATTTTCTATATCTGCTTCTACATATAAAAGATTTTACCTTCCTCTGCCACGATCGGTTCTATACACACACGTCTACATACTTCTCAGAGAAAGGATTCCTCCACTCACTGTATATTATTATATAATATTCCCCACACCAACAAGGAACTGAGATGGCGACCCATAACTCCAAGTAGATAGTAACAATAACAAAAAGGTAGGTAAAAAGTAGAGTGAATATTTAAATACATTCATATCTAGAATCCACCTCAAGCAGATTTCATTTCTTTTTTTCTCCTGCTTTCCTTTCTGCGACTATGAGTACGGATTATACTAATCTAAATAAATGCAAATAATACCAATATTAAATTCATTCCAAAAAAAGATGTGATATAAAAGAGAAAAATGCAATCAACATATACAGCCAGACCCAACAAAGGCAATGACAAGAAGAAAAAGATAAGGTGCATTATTTAGGACTATAACTCCGCAAGGGGATTCTACCCATTAGTAGGCCAAACAAAATCAAATTGGTGTCGAAGGTAGTAAATTTGCTTGAATGGGGAGATTCCTTTAAGCCACAAAGAAATGCCCTAAAGCTTAACAAAATCCCAATAGATTTCTTAAATGATAAATATGACACACATATTCCCTCACTCAGCCAAAGGGTCCCCAAAAGGTACACCAAAATCTAACTATAGATTTCATTTTTGATAGATTTTCCCCATAGAATGAACCCTTCCTCTCTCAAAACAAAATAATAATAATAATAATAATAAAACTTTAATTAAAGCCTCATAGCATGGTACCTATGTTGCAAAACAAGTGAAGAAAAAACACATAATAGGCTATAATAGCCTAGTAGTAGAACCTTAAAAAAATCCTTAAAAGAGTCTAGCTTTAATTTTTTTTTCTTTTTTTTTTTAAATATCCCAATTCCTAAACCATAAGAAAAAAGAAAAGAAAAATTGAGATTTGAGATTTGAGATTTGAGCCGCCATGTGAAAAAGAAAAAGAAAAAGAAAACACAAACCCTAAAGACTAGAGAGAGATGAGAGGAGAACCAAGTGTTTAGAAGGGGAAGTGGTGGGGGTGGGACCCATAATTAGGAGCGACAAAGTCGGATGATAGACAGTCCAATGCTCTACACTTTTCTATTTGTATAGTCTTTGTTAGTAATATATAGATTTGTTTGTTATATGTCCCTCCAAAAACTCTTCTTCCAGCTCAAGAGCCACCACACCACCTCCAACTAACTACTCACAACCTCCAAAAAACCCCATTTCACATTTCTCATGCCCAATCTAATCCAAACTCCCACATACAAAAACTCTTTGTGTGTGTGTGTGTTTGTGTGACAGATAAATTAAAAAATATTATTACATAAAAACAAAAGAAAATCAGAGACACACAGAGATTCCAGAGGACAAAGATACTCTCTATTCTGAAATCTCTCTTATATAAATATACTCCCTTTCTTCTCTATCAAGCTCTCTGTTTTTTTACTCTCAATTTCATTTCCAAATGGATTGTTGGACCTCTCCTCTCTCCATGGATGATGAATTTGAAAAGCTTGTGATTCGAATGAACCCTCCAAGGTAACAACTTTTTTTTTTCTTTTACTCTGTATTTTCTTTGTTGGGGTTTCGTTTTCGCTTTTCATTTTGCAATTTTGGTGTTGTTTGTTGTTGAATTGAGGTGGGTTCTTGTTTCTCTCTCTAAATTTTGGCTTTCTTGAGCTGAAATGTTTGAGCTTTTTTGTGATTTTGGTTCATTGTTGATATGGGATTTGCAGGGTTACAGTTGATAATGCCTCAAGCAGGAAAGCCACTTTGATTAAGGTATTTGATTGAATTCTTTGAAATTTTTTTTCTTATCTGACTTATCTTGTATACAACTCAAAAGGGTCACTGTGGTTACAATGAATCTTTGTGAAAACATTTTAGGTTGATAGCGCAAACAAGCGTGGGACTTTGTTAGAGTTGGTTCAAGTTTTGACTGACTTGAATCTTATAATTCGTCGAGCTTACATATCTTCAGATGGGGAATGGTTCATGGATGGTTAGTTTCTCATTCTCAAATTATGTATATATTCGTAAGACCTTGAATCAATGGTTTGTGATTGACTTTTATTGTTTCCGTTTGTTCTTTACAGTGTTTCATGTCACTGATCAAAATGGGAACAAGCTGTTCGATGATGATCTTGCTGAGCGGATTCAACAGGTAGATCTGCAATACTAAATTTTGTTTTATATCAATTGTGAGGTGCTTAAGATATAATAACCATAGAGCTGGAGATCTTAATGTAATAGTGCAAATTCCTATTGGGTAGTTGATTTCTACTGTGTTCCTTGTTTCTCTATCGAATGCTTGTATGGAGGTTTTATCCTAGTCCTGCAAAATTCTCAAATTAATTTCTTTGTTACTGTTGATTTTTCCCTGTTCAGATTAATAAAAGTTCTTGTACCTGTTAAAAAGATCAATTTAGAGAGTCTAACCAGAAACCACTCAGGATAGTACTGTTAAATGTTTAATTGTTATGGAAGGAAACTAGATGATAAAGTTCTACATGTGTACATATACATCCCAAACAGAAGTTAATGTACTCTTCTTGGATAGAAGACTTTAATGGATAGCTACCAGGCCTTCTACGTTTAATCACCATCCCCAATTAAATACATTAACAAATAGATAATGGAAGAACAAGACAAATTAAAAGCATTGGTTGCTGTTTGGTCTGTATCATAATCATTTGGCAATATTGTGTGCGGAGCCTTGTGAATTATAAGTCAAATTGATCATTAATTTCATGTGTTGCAGTCGCTAGGACCTAGGGCACGTAGTTTTCGATCCTTGAGAAGGTCCGTGGGTGTCCAAGCTGCCATGGAACACACGACAATTGAATTGACTGGAAGAGATAGGCCAGGCTTGCTTTCAGAGGTTTTTGCTGTTCTTGCTGACCTCAAATGTAACGTGGTAGCCGCAGAGGTTTGGACCCACAATTCAAGAATGGCTTCAGTTGTTTACATCACAGACGAGGCAATTGGAATGCCAATTGATGATCCTGATCGGCTTGCTAAGATCAAACAACTTCTTCTTTATGTACTAAAAGGGGATAGAGATAAACGGGGTGCCAACACTGCTGTTTCCGTGGGTTCAACTCATAAGGACCGGAGACTCCATCAAATGATGTATGCTGATCGCGATTATGATATGGATGATACAGATTGTGTGTCCACTAGTGACAGAAGAAAACTTCTTGTAACGGTAGAGAATTGTGTGGATAAGGGATATACTGTTGTGAATTTGATGAGTCCTGACCGTCCTAAGCTACTCTTTGATACTGTATGCACACTGACTGATATGCAATATGTAGTATACCATGCTACCATAATTGCGGAGGGACCAGAGGCTTATCAGGTTGTCTTTAATTTCTTTGAATCTTTTTTTTTTGTATTCCATTGCTGTCAAATTCATTAATTTCTTGAAATGCACTTTACAACTGATGTAAAGGACCTCATTTGGTTGTTTCATTTGGCTGATAGGAATACTTTATCAGGCATATGGATGGCTGCCCTATTAGTTCTGAAGCAGAGAGGCAAAGGGTAATTCATTGCTTGGAGGCTGCTATCAAGAGGCGAACTTCTGAGGTACAAACATGGGAGATTTGTTTAGATGAAAGTTTTTAGTACTTATCCAACTCACTTTTTATGTTAACAAATTTTGACACAATACAGGGTATAAGACTAGAACTCTGCGGTGAAGATAGAATTGGTCTTTTGTCTGATGTTACTCGTATATTTAGAGAAAATGGTCTATCAGTTACTCGAGCTGAGGTTACTACCAGGGGATCCCAAGCTGTAAATGTTTTTTATGTGACTGATGCGTCGGGAAATCCAGTGAAGAGTGAAACAATTGAGGCAGTTCGTAATGAGATTGGTCTGACAGTACTTCATGTGAAGGATGAGGCCTACTCAAAATCTCCACCCCAAGAGAGTGGGAGATTCTCTTTGGGTAATATCTTTCGATCCAGATCAGAGAAGTTTCTATACAACTTGGGTTTGATAAAGTCATATTCTTGAGCAGTTAATTTGGAGAAAAAAAAAAGTTGTGTCCAATGCATGTAAATATTAAGTAAAAAGTCTGTTTAGTTGTAGATTGTGCTTTAGGACCAAATTGCAAAGGTTTAGGTGCTTCCCATGTAGAACTTGGTCAGCTCTCAAAATTGCAATCTGTCAACTTGTAAAGTTTCATGCGCATACAACTAGCTGCATCTTTTGGTTAATGTTTCGCGTATATACATTTACCCGGTTGCATTTCTTTGGTATTAAGAAGTGTTTTGCAAATACAAGTGCACTGCTCCATTACTTCAGAATATTCTCTCTTAATTTCTTGGTCTGGCAGAATCTTAATGCCATGATATTGTTCAAATAAAAGAGGATGGAAGTGAGTTTAATGTGAGTGTGATTTAAGTTTTTAAACTGAGATCAAGGCCCCTGAAAACATTAAAGAATGTCGGGCTTCATGTAGCACAAAGACATAGTTTAGTTGATTGGTGAAAATGACTTGAAAAAAATGTGAAACACACGGCTCAAATACTGGATTGAAGTTCTGTGTTGCTTCTAATTAGGGCCAGGACCCGCCATATATATATATATGAATGCGCCGCCAAGATTGACTTTGTTACAATTCTGATCAAATTGAAGTGCGTTGTGACACTGTCGATTGAGCTAGATTGCAATATAGTAATACACATTGATCAAATTGACTTACAAAGTTCTTCCTAAGTAGTTTTCATGCTAGGCATTTTCTGAAAGTGGCACCTAGTGCTTTGGTTGGTAAGGTCACTACCGAAACACTAACCTTAAAGCCATCTGTAGTCCATGTTGCATGAGTACCATTTGTCACTTTTTTACCACTTCCTTTTCCAACTTTCCTTCTTACATCATGCGTCCTTATTAGTTTTTTTTTTTTTTTTTTTTTTTTTTTTTTTCTTTAACCAATACTGGTTGTTTGATCCTAATCCCAAACCATGTTGCATCATAAAATTATATAACATTAAAACTAGGCGTAAAAACTTCATGTTTTCAAGCTTTTGTTTTACCATCATGCATTCTTATCGTACTGGTCACTCTACTAAGTACAAATTTTTGTAAAATTGTGAAGTCAAGAACCAAGTTAAAATTTTCAAGAGAAAAAGTTTCACATATATACACTTAAATTAGACTAAATTAAGATTTTATCGAATAGAAAAACAAAACAAAACAAAAAAAAAATGAGTAAGTTTTTGTTTCTCAATATTTCCTCTTCTACTGTTTTGTACTACTTATTTAAGACATGTTCTTCTACTGTTTTATACTACATATTAAAGACATGTTTAACCATGAGCATATAGTTAAAATCATACTTTCTGAACAAAGAAAGGTACCCTTTAATTTGATAGAATTCCAAACTCCAAGTCCAATTCTCAATTATAGCCTACACAATAGATAAGATGTAAAATTAAATTAAGAAAGAAAGTTGGGATAAGGAACCCAAAGTGAGTGGAAAATGCATCACAACAGTTTAGACTTTGTTAGATATTTATATATAAATTAATATAAGTAAGCCTAATAAATGACATCACCTTCTAATATTTAATAATTCTGTGAAAGAATACAACAAAACAATTCGATTTTTTTTAAAAACCAAAAAAAAAAAAAAAAACAAAATGATTATCAAGTAATTAGGCAATGAATGAATAAGAAGTGATGGGCATGATGATATGACAATAATGATATTGAAAATTGAAAAGTCCACCGACAGAATCTCACGCATCTCCACGTACGCGCCCACATGTCCTATCGCTTTCACCTGTTTTTTTCCAAGTCGCTGGTTCTGATTAATTTATTGGGTATACTCTATTGTACACGTGGCAAAATCCTACCGACATGATCAGCCGCCAGTAAACGTGGGGTCAGAATCCCTGTCTTATGTCGCGGCCCAATTTGACCACAGGGGTTATGTGGGCCCCACCCCCAACCTTACCCCCGTTTTGGGCTTCTCCCGCCGTATGTGACAGTGACCAAGTTGGATTTCTCTTTATCTTTTTTGTATTATTTAAGGTTTTCCTTTCTTCAAAAAAATCTAGGAAAACGTTAACAATAAATGGGATTTAGCTAAAAAAAGGATAAAAAATTAGCATGAATTAATAAAAGAAGGAAATTTTGTTAAAGTGATAAAATGAACAATTTTTTTCATAACTTTATACTGGTTGGCTGGATTAATAGAAAAAAAAATTATTAAGTTTATATGAAAGCTCCATACAAGTCACTTATAAGAGCATTAGCATTGAGGAATGTCAATTCTACTCTATTTTACCACACCAAAAAGTTACTTTATCATTATACCATATTATTTTACAATACCTCCAGTATCCCAAAACTTTATTTTTATTAAAATATTATTTTTTAATCATTCTTTATTATTTCTTTCCAACCATCACATTTTTCTAGTCTTTTCAACAGTCAATTTTTTTTCCTCTCTCCCTCAACCTCTAGCAGCGATTCAACACACATAGCCAAACACACACACTGACCTATGATACACCGATCAACCTATCAAACCCATCACCACACACACAGAGCCACACACACACACAAACACAAACCATCAAACCATCAACAAAGCCACACACACACAAACACAAACCATCAACAGAGCCACACACACACAAACCATCAAACCAGTTGGAGCCAACAATGGCCACCACACCCACCACTCAAGCCATCGATCAGCAAACCCACACCGTCGATTTGAAACCCAAGCCGTCAAAAATACCCAAAAATAATTACTGGAGCCACCATCGGAGCTACCGATAATCAACCCAAATGATCCACCCATCGATCAACAGATCCACCGTTTCAAACCCACCGATCAACTGATTCAAACCCACCATCAACTGATCCCAGCCCAACGATCCAAACCCAACTCGCCGATCCACACTGATCCAACCTCCAACCTCCAACCTCAAAAATCCAAAACCCAACACCGGTGCAATGAGAGAGAGGCTGTGCGATGCGAGATGAGAGAGAGGCCGTGTGAAGCTTCAGCGATAGAGATGGGTGAGGGTGAATCGGTTGAGCTATAGGCGATGAGAGATGAGAGAGAGTCGTGTGAGATGGTGAGATGGGTGAGAAATTTCAGCAATGAAGTTTCAAAGATGAGAGAGCAAATGGAGAAACGGAGAAGGAAGAGAGAGAAGAGAACAGAAAAAATGAGAGGGATGAGAGAGAAATTTTGAGGGAAAAAAGAGGAGTAAAATATTATTATTTTTTTACAATACTGTGAACAATGCAATTCTATGTTTAGAATTGTACTGTAGCAGTATTACAAAAAAATTTACAATACAATTCTATGTTTAGAATTGTGCTGTAGCAATATTACAAAAAAATTTACAATACTACTGTTTATAATTCCCTGATGCAAGAATTTTTAGAGATTAAAATGTCAAATTTTTTTAAAATTTGGCATTAATATTCTCTATTACTAATGCTCTAACTTATTATGAAAAAAATTTATAATAAAAGTTTAGAATTTATTTATAAAAGTAGAAGAAGTTTATTTACCTACTCACACACAGTCACGTGATCAGAATCGTATAGAATCCTCACGGGGCCACATGCAATTGAATTCAACAGTAGTCTAAGTCTTATCACGGTCAATTGAATTAATTTATAACCTCGAGGTTTGCTATAGAATTGACTAGTGACTAGCTAGGGTCATTCTCAATAGAAGAATCTACAGTATTAACATTGAGGTTTGCTAGTGTAGGTACTGGTATATAGATGCTGTGTTTTGCTGGTTTGTAAATTTTATATTCTCTCTCTATTGTACTACGACAGAATCAGAAGGTAGACTTTTTGCTCATAATAAATGTAGTATATTAATTTTGTTGCAATACCAATACTGCATTTTGAATTTTTTTTTTTTTTTGGTAAACTAAAAAATGAGGGCATTTATGGTTAAATTAAACTCTCGTGCTGAGAGTCGCACTGTGAGATATTTATTTATGGTACACGTGTGAGAGTCACCTCATTTTTTAGTACACTCTTCATTAAGTATATTCACCAACAGAAAATCGTTAACAGGACTCGAACTCAAGCCTGACAAGTAGAAAACGAAAGTCTTGATCAACTCAGTCCCCTAAGCTGCATTTTGCTTTTATTTAACTGGTACATGTGTAGTTTAATGCCATTTTATACTGTAACTTTTCCTCTTATCATTTACTATGATTTAACTTTCAAGAAAGATCTTATCAAAAAAAAAAAAAACTTTCAAGAAAGATGTAAAAGGTCCTTTTTTTTATTTTTTGGTTTGTTTCTCTTAAAAGACTAATGATAAGGGTGACTTTCGATCCCACATTTGGAAAGTGGTAACCATGGCTAGAAAGAGGACACTGAAGTCAAAAGTTTAACTACTACTCCACATGCTACAACAGTATTACGTGTACAACCCTCCCTCTACAACTTGAACCTTTTGCATTTTTTATTATTATCATTTTTATTCTCATTAAACTATAGCGCCAGTGGTAGTGTATCTCACGTTGTTGTTATTAATAGTAGTATGTACTAGTAATAGTAACAAACTAACAATATCATTAATGGGTCGTGCGGTTAGACAATTGGTTAAGATGATAACAAAGAGCCTATATGGTGTTGTGGACAATGATGATAAGATAATGAATTTATGGTTCTGAATCATGGCTTATAGCCAAATGGGTACAAGAGAGGAAGGCCATCTCAACAAACAAAAAACCCAGCAGCTTTTCTAGAAGTGGTACTAGGGATTAAGCACACTTGTGTACGAAACCTAAGGTAATTATGTGGCTATGTCTGCTTAAGGAATCTCCGTAACAATAGGTATGCTCAGAGTCTAAAAATTTAAAGCTTGTTACTACTATCATAGAATCGCATATGCTACACTCATTATGCTTTTGTAGGATTGAGATCAAGTGCTATTGCACGTGATGTAATTCAACCACTTTCTCTCACAAACTTTTTTACATTTTTTACTTTTTAACTCTTTTTTAATATATTTTATTTAATGGTTGAGATTGAAAGTTGTTTTTTCAACTTTCAATCTCAACCATTGATTACAATTACATCAGGTGTAATACCCTAAGTATTGCAACTGATCTAAATCCACTTTTGTACATGGTTTTGTATACAATAGAATGCACATGGACTAGCTAGCATTACCCTCCAAGAAACAATTGCAGGAGGATGGATGAATTCATGGCCACCTACCATGTGAGAGCACTGAGAGCTCGGAACATTGCTACTGGACTGCACGAGTGGGGAAAAATACACCTTTTTTATTATAATTAAAAAAATAAATAAATAAAAAAAACAACGTGGAAGGTGTAAAACACTATCCTTATCTTTTAGGCCCATAATGTTATGATCATGATTACAGTTTTGCAAATTAAGTAGCTAATTATGTGGCCTAAAGGCAGCCGCCACTTAAATTTTATATATTATGCCTCCGTTTGGATTGAAATGAAAAATAAAAATTATTTTACTATTTAACTTAATTTTATTATTATTCATGAGCTCCACTGTACTTTTTAATATTATTCATGAGTCTCACTTTACTATTTTAACTAATTTTTACTTTTATCTACAGTACTTTCAGCAAAAAGTTTTTAGTTTTAGCAAAATAAAATAAGCAGTTCTCAAATAGACCCATATTATATAAGTAAAGAGCTGGCTAGTGCAACTGTGATGGTCGGGGATACTAATTTCTTAGAGCCTGATGAATTGGATGCAAGAGAGCCTGATATAGTTGATTAGAATGAGTGAACAACCAATGTACTGTGAAAATGCTATGCCACCACTGAAAAATTACATGTTTTTAAACCGGATCTTTTGATTAGCTTTAAAGTTGGAAACTCATTAAATTCGTTTCGTTCTTTTGACTTGCCACAAATCGTAGGATGTTTCTTACAGTCCAGCCGAGTGTAGGTTTCAGGCTCAGGCCCATTAAAAGGTCCGTTCAATTTTAAATGGACTCCTAATTCTTGGAAGTTTGGATGTCATTTTGTTTAGTAACTCAATTATAAGTGAGAGACCTAATGGACCAAAGTCGTTCCCACTTCCCAGGCCAGAGTTTTCAAATAGAGATGCACAAAACTAATGAATTTCACCGCTCAAGCCCAACAAAGGTAGCGGTAATGAAATCAACAGGAAAAAAATAAATGCAAAAGTAGAGAAAACAGTGCATCCAGCGTAGGTATATAACAGCAATTGATAGTGCACAAATCTCATTAAGTTTCCTATTAGCCTCCATCTGATTCACATTGCATGTAATGTATGAAAATTCCACCATATTCAAGAATCCTCAACAATAGTTTAGAATTCTCTAATCTGGTCATAGCTCCCAATGCTAGAACTCTATTTCTCCTGGGATACAAATTTAACCAAAAATCCTTTGTAGAACTCACCCAAAGAGATGCCCTATGAATTGGGTAGAAGGGTTCAAAGTTCCTAAGCAAAGCAAAGGGAAAGAAAAACAACTTGGAACACCCGCATCAGACTATTGGAAGCTCACCAGAGTCAAATACAACCACCTTCTTTCTGGGACGATCTCCTCGGTCTGTCTCTTGTGATTCAATCAGCCTAACAACATCAAGGCCTTCTAGAACTTGCCCAAACACAACATGCCTCTGATCCAGCCAAGGTGTCTGCCAATAAAAGAGAAACATAACATTATATGACTATAATATGACTTCTTCTAAATTCTTTTCATTAAGCAAATGTGACATTCCATTATACACACCAGGCCACCCAAAATAAACATGTTAAAAATTTTGTTTAACTGGGCAGTCAACCATCCAATATGCATTCAACAGCTAAAAGCTACTTAAGATACCAGTTAGCCAATGCAGAAAGGAAGGAGAACCAAGAAAGAAGTATATTCAGAAACATATTATAATATTAATCTCCCCTTATATGGCATGCTTAGTGTAATCAGCTGAGCTGACTGAACCCTGAAAACTATGCAACTAGCAATTTTTGAATCTTAGACAGGAGAAATAATTAATGAAACACAATTCCCCAGTTCAGGGCTTGACAAGTTGGAGTGTTCACAGATCAACTCGGCACGAGTTGCATATAGACCCGTCACCCGAGGTCCTGAACTGAACATGTTAGGTGAAAAGTGCTGGAAACCAATGGCAACAAGTTAGTTTGAGAAGCCAACTGAAGTGTACCTCCTGGTTTTGGTCATCATAGTAGATAACCAAAACCAGGAGAAATAATTAATGAAACACAGTTCCCCAGTTCAGGGCTTGACAAGTTGAAGTGTTCACAGATCAATTCGGCACAAGTTGCATACAGACCGGTCACCCGAGGTCCTGAACTGAACATGTTAGGTGAAAAGTGCTGGAAACCAATGGCAACAAGTTAGTTTGAGAAGCCAACTGAAGTGTACCTCCTGGTTTTGGTCATCATAGTTGATAATAGCAGCCTAGGCCATGACAGTGTATCCAAAACACCCCATAGAACAAAAATTAAAAATAAATGCCCCCCCATAGAAGTTCCAAATCATAGCTAATTATAAGCGCCATGGGTATAATCATTTTCAAAACTGTATACACAAGCGCAATCTATACAAGGTCATTGTTCCCAGTAATCCATGCAAGGTAATTTGAGATTACAACCTCACCACCACCACCAACATCATCATCTACAAAAATAGAGTACTATGGTGGCTTTCAACAAGACCAATTGGAGTATTGGACCACTTGAAAGATAGAGACCAAATGCTCCCAAAGGTAGCTAACATTGGCCATGTCCACACAGGTTCTAAAACCGTGACTCCAGCTGAATGGACATGCAAGCCCCAATTCAAAACAATTATTAAATACGTAAAAGAAAACAAAGTCTTTGATAAGAAAAATTATCATCAAAACCAGCCATCATTTCCCTCCATAAGATCATACCTGCAAGGTGGCTTTGGATCAGACCTCAGACAAAGATGACCTCCATTGTGGGGTGATCACAGAGAGAGGAGGGGGGAAGAGGCAGAGGTTTTGTCCTTGTAATGCATCCCTTTGGTTGTTCTTGAAGTTAGATTTGAGGTGAATCATAAGGCTGAGTTTCTCTTCTTAATACGACGCCTTGTAGCATTGAACCAACACCCAATTGAGGTTGTTGTGGCAGCAAATTGGTAAGGCCGTGTCCATCATATTTTGGGTCAACTTGGAATATCTAAGTTATTGATAAGTTGTTGTTTGTTCTATAAAGACATTTAACCAAAAAACAACTGTAAGCTTATCCAAAGTTTCTCATATAGTAGAAAAATCTTCTAGTTTTGAATCTATTGAACACGCTTTAAAGTCTTCTCTGTTCCTTTGGAGTCTTGAGAAAAAGCCTTAAGACTTTAATTTCCTGTTCACCGCTACCTTGGGTGAGAAACTTTATCGCGCAGTAGGCAAAAAAAGATTTCAACAAATAACTTGTGGTAAGAATCTGACTCTGAAACCTAATTGACATAGGGCAAATGGGGAAATTTGTCTACATGTGCTTGTGGTTGGTTTGGGGTTAGGAGAATTTACGGATCAAGGGTGAGAATTGTTAAGAAAGGAATTAAAAGGTGGCTTGATAAGTTATTTGATGGCTATTTGGTAGAAGTATGTGGGATTTTAGGGTTTTGATAGTTAAAAGAAAGGCTTGATTTGGGGCTGTCAGGAAAAGGGAAAAAGAGAATTCTATGGTGTTTATGACTGTATGAATAGTACTCACCGCGAGAAAGAGAAGAAGAAAAGAGAGGATAAATGGAGAAAAGAACAGTGAACACTAAGGCCAACATGCACCAATGCTCCCAATATTTTTATTAATCAAACTCTATCTCCCTTTGAATGTGTGTGTGTGTGTGTGTGTGTATGGGTAAAAGAACTTTATTAATAGAAGAGAGAAGCATACAAACTATTCCTATGGTAAACAGGATGTGTACTAAAGGAAACAAAACATTAAAATAACACAAATCTAAAAATTCCAAAAAAGGGGGATAAAAAGGCCACTCATTGCAGTCATCTAGTCAGACAAAGTGAGCAAGAAAAACTGTTTCAGTTCAATGCTGGATTGCTCCTCCCCCTTGAAAGTTCTAAAACTCCTTTCTCGCCATATAATCCACATGATGCATTGTGGAATTGCTCCCCTGCTGCCCAACACCTGCCAACCCCTCTATTCCAACAAGCTAGCAGATCCACCACTTGCTTAGGCATCACCCAAGAAACCCTAAAGAGGCTAAACACAAACATCCGCCAATTATGTGCATAAGAGCAGTGAAGGAGCAAGTGATCCACCAATTCCCAACTGTTCTTGCACATGCAACATTTGTTGAAAATATAAATATTCCTCCTCAAATTATCCAAGGTGAGAATCTTTTCCCTAGCCAAGTAAAGGAAAGCCACTCTAGAAGGAACTTTTACCCTCAAATTACTTTTCCTAGGGAAAACATGACTTCCTCCAGTCGTTAGGGCTCTATAATAAGAATTAACTTCAAAACATCCAGTCTTTGCAGGCTTCCCCACCATTTTATCAACCCCATTCCGATCAACATTAGTGGAATACAATAAAGCAAAGAAAGATTGTAAACTCTCCAACTCCCAATCTAGGATAGAATGAGTAAAATGAATATCCCAATGAATAGACCCATTCTGTCCACCCAAAACATCAGCTACAAATGCATCCTTCCTCTGAGCAATCCTATACAACATGGGAAAGACACTCAAAGAGAATGTGACCGCACCACATGTCATCCAAGAAACGAATATGGTAGCCACTTCCCACCTCAAACAGTACAAACTGAGAAAATCTATCCCAACCACTTCTAATGTGTTTCCAAACTGAAACCCCATGTGATTCATTTGATAACCCTGAGCTCCAACCACCTATGCTGTACCCAAATATTGTAACTATAACTAATTTCCACAAAGTATCTGTCTCTCCAGCAAATTGCCATAACCATTTACCTAAAATGGCAATGTTGGAAATTTGAAGACTTCGAGTACCCAATCCCCCCAACTGAATTGGCTGACAAACAGCAAAGTCTTTAACTAGATGATACTTCGCTTCATCCCCTTTGAGTGTGTGTGTGTGTGTGTGTGTATATATATATATATATAAGGACTCTTTCATGTATTAGTAGTATTAGGCCTCCTAGTTTAACTAGTAAGCTGAAAACCAGATAAAAAACTAACTTGAACTAAAAGAAAATAAAACCTAAGATATTGAGGATCTCCTAAAATTTTCTAGACTTGAATAAACTACCAAAATACCCTTAAATCGCAGGAATTGCATAAATCTCAAATTTGCCCCTAGATAAAAAAGTTAACCATAACTAATAAAATAAAACAATATATATATATATATATATTTTAACCCTAAAACATCTTTACACCATGCAACTTTTTCTTCAATTGGAGTTCACACATGAGTCTCATTGACACATGGGTCACATAAAATAAATCTTGAATAAACAAATTTACATAGTTACAAATCAATCTTCCATGACTGCATCAGCTCTATCAAAAGTCAAAACCGACTGACCCTCTCAGGTGAAGTTGGGTAGGAATATTTCAACAGATAAATCAATTTTTAGACATTTGGACCATTGCAATTTCAATAAACAATTGGTGTGCAAACTTTTTCAGAAATTGACTCCCTGGCAAAGACAAACATTGAAAACTATTGTTCCCGCATATGTATTCTCTAATCTCTAAACAGGGGATTCTGATACACAGGAATAAAGGAACATAGAATGGTTAAGCATTTAAAGTCTCTCAGCCAGTTAATAAGAAGAACATAGAAACGTATGCATTTAGGTACCTTAACAGTGCATATGAAAAATTGACTTCCATTGGTGTTGGGGCCTGCATTTGCCATGCTAACAACTCCAGGTCCAACATGAGACACTGCAAAGCATCATTAAGGTGAGCAATGGCACAGTTACAATCTATACATGAGAGACAGAGAGAGTAGAAAAGGTGATCTACTATCACAAAAATCTAATATGATAGAAAGCACCAGCCAGTAAATTCATACCAACAATTCTCAGTTTTTTAATAGAAAATCACAATGAAACAAAAATACTATAGATCACATCACCAGTCAATAAATTCTGATATCTGATCTTTTTATTTATCCTTTTCTAACATGCAAAGATCTGAGGTGGTCTCCATAGACAAACAAACCCAACCAGCTACAATTGTTGCATGAGAAGTAGAAATTAACTTACACTTGAAGTTCTCATCTTTAAATGTACGACCATATATACTTTTCCCTCCAGTTCCCTGCAAATTCAAGTTATAGAGAATCAGTTGAGGGATCTACTAGAAAGTTCAAGCTTAAGTGCCCACATAAGATACAGCCAAGGTTACAAAATAAAAGTTACTTTTTCATTTTCCAGAAACAGAAACAAGATGGCAAACAGGAATTTTTCAAATTAAAATGGCCTATAATTTGATAAAAGATTCAGTGTTAGTCTGTTAGAGCTGAGAGGATAAAAAGGAATCCAGGCAACTGGCCAAAGAAGTTGGAACAAGGCTTTATTCAGTTAAGTTTAGGAGCCTCATGCTACTAGCAGATTACAATAAGAATTTATACTTTTTTAACTGGAGATTGCACACCTAATGGGTCTTGAACCTATGATCTATTCCTACACCATGCCCTTTCATAGGATGATGGCATGATGCAGCACAAAATTCTCAAACGATGAAACAATTAATAGTAATTAGAAAGAATAGAAAATCAAATAAAAATAGAAATCAAATGCTACGGTTGCTTGGCATGGAAAAGAAAACAAAACCTAGGAGTTAATACCAAGCATGAAAAAAAATTATAATAAAATTTAAAAAATTTACAGGTCAAACACCAAGAATTTCCTAGAATCAGCACCAAGAAATTGGAAACTTTTCAACAAAAAATTTTATTAATCAAGGAAAACCATAACAATAATAAACCTTGATGCCTATAAATAAAGTCTCCAAGCTACATCAATGAAGGAAAGGAACTACCTTTTTGACCAAGTAAGGAAAGGAAAGGAAATAAATTCCAAACTAATTACATAAAAGGAAAGGAATGGAAAGGAAAATTAAAACCTAGAAAATAAATATCACTCAGGAGACCGTGTTTTGCATCTCATGTCCGCCTGCAACAGGGAGGAGGTATCATTTGAGCTAAAGGTCATTAGAAGGTGCCATGTTACTACATGATAATTTATACTTTCTCATGTAGATTATAAATCCCAAACCCAAGGGTTGAATGTGGCAAACTTTTTGAAGATATGGGACATGATTTAAATAATTGGTCAAGAGAAACTAGGAACATTCTATTAGGGCTAAAAGGTTCCATCATATTATCTCAGGTTAGGTATGACCTTTATATATAGACATCATACACATTCACACTTGAAATCAACAAAATTGATTCTAAATCAGATCAATATTACTCATTTTGTCAAAAATCAAGGCAGCACAAACAAGAGTCTCTATTGGATGTCTGTTATAGGCAGTTGCAACTAGATAATAATACTCATACGGGTTGAACAAGTCTCAAAAGGACAAAATTTTCCTCCATACCAAGTTGAAAGAATCCATCCAATCCTTTACGTGGCGATCAGATGTTCATTTAGGTGTATTTTAATAACACAACTTGTTAAGTAATCCAAAACTCACATGACTAATTAAAGAGGTTGTGTGATTAAACTTACACATGGATGATCATTTTGGTTGCCATGTCATGGATTGGAGGAACTTTCTCTATCTGTCTCAAAACTCTAAAAAGGAGGGAAAATTTTCCTCCAAGAGAAAACCATCAACAGTTCTAAATGAAGCAATTTTTGAAGAGTCTCGATGGAATTAGAGCTCCAGCATTACACTTCACAATTTCTTCCTAGCACTGACATCAATGTCACCCTACCAACTTAGAATGCCAGTGGATGGTATTCCCCATCTCAAGGAGATTGCATGGAAAATTTAATCCTTCACATCTATAGATTCTAATGAACTACCAAATAGTTTCTTAGTGCATGAAGTTCCCAATTTTGCAGGGTCTGGGAGAGGTCGTGGTTTATTCACTATACAAAGCTTCAATCCCTACAACTTCGGGTCAACCAAAACATTATGTCATAACCCAGTAAAAATTATTTATCAAGGTTTCAATAAAATAACTAAGTTGTGGAACTAGGTTGTAAGGGAGACAAATATATATATATATATATATATATATAGTTAAAATAGGGGTGGGGGGGATTTGAACCCTGGACATCTCTGTTGGAAACACCAAGATGAGCCAATTGAGCTACAAGGTTCTCTGCAGGAGACAAAAATATATTTGACAAGGGAAAAGAAAAAAACTCCAGCCATATCCATAGCCACAACTAATTTAGGGGGAACTCGAAGACTCTCAAGTTTAGAAACTTAGGTTTTCAGCTAGATAAAATACCTGTTCAAGCTGCCATCTATATCAATACCAGATGTGGTCCTATAGTTACATACGATTGTTGATACAACTAGAATTGACTTTAACAGCCTGCTGAATTGACTTTTTTTGCTCTTCTATGAACTCTTGGCCTCTTACCTTTTCATACAATCTAACAATGTGCTTTCTCAAAACGGCCAAAGAACAACAAATGTTGCAAATTGGTTGATATTGTTATCTTACTTTTTTGATAGGTGGCTGATAGTGTTCTCTTACATTAATTTCATTGAGTTTTTACGTCGATTCAAATATTAATGAATAGCCAAAAAAACAAATTCACTGATATCAATAATGTGATCATCATTGCAGTGCAACAAAATATTAAACATAAACGAACTATGAAAGTATAAGCATAGGAAAATCACCCACATTTCCTTTATCAAAGTCCCCTCCTTGAATCATAAAGTCCTTGATTACGCGATGGAACGTCGAACCTTTGTATCCAAAGCCCTTCTCTCCTAATCAAGATAACCAGTTAACAATTGAGATTCACCCAGATCAGACAACTAACAAAGAAAGCAAGAAAACTGAATTAGTGAGACAACCTGTGCAAAGGGCACGGAAATTCTCCGCAGTTTGGGGCACATCATCACCATACAATCCGATCACAATCCTTCCGGCAAGCTTCCCCACCGGATTCCCAACGCTTATATCCAAATACACTTTCTGAGTAACTTTTGATTGTACAGTAGCTTCCTGAAATTTAACAAAATATAAAAATAAAATAAACACACATTCACATTGAGCTCTACATTTGGGAATAAAACTAAAATGTTAGAAACATGGATATTTTCGCAGTGACCAAACAGAGAGTAAGTGGAAACCCTAACCTCAGCACTGGCTCGAACTGGGCTAAGAAACCCGGGTCTTCTCCGAGAAGAAGGGTTCGACGAAGAAGTGAGGTGGCTTATACGCAACGAGGTAGAGAATGAAGACCTCCGAAGCTTGAGAGAGTTACACGTGGGAACCAGAACCCCCTTGTTCGACACGCCCGTTGAAGGCGAGAGAGACCCCACATTTGACTGCAAAATCACGAGTAAAGCAAAGTCAGAGAGAGAGAGAGAGAGAGAAATGGGAAGAAAATTGAAATCGAAACAATTATGTATGAATGTACGCCCTGCTTGGTTGCCGAGAAAGTGTGGGAAAAAGAAATGAAGAAAATAAATAAAGAATAAAGGTTTTTGATTTATTACAAGGGCTGTAAGTGAAGACGCCATCGACGGAGGGGGCGAAGAAAGAGGTCAGGTGAGCGTGAGCGTGAGTATGAGTATGTGAGAGTGATAATAAGGCCAGAATGAAGGGTCAGGATGGACTTTTTGTTGGCAACTCGAGAGAGTGAGAGTGAGGGACGATGAATTCGAGAGAGGTCTCGGTGACAACTGACAATGTCTTGTGTAATTTACACAAACTTCACTTCGTTTTTTTCAAATGACCATTGCATCCTTTTGGCATCCCCTACGAATATTCACGGTTTTTTCTATTTGTCCCCCAACTTTTTAAGGTTATTTCTCGGTCCTTAAGCTTTGAAATGTATCAATTTTGTCTCTAATCTTTTTATTGTATAAAGATTTCTTTCCTTAGATTGATGAATGAAAAATGTTGATATTACTAAAGATCAAAATAAATTATTATTTTGAAAAAATTACAACTTACCCACTTGTAGTTTCGCCGAAATTTAAGTTATCTACCTGTAATTTGAAATTTGACATTTTACCCATTTAAGATCTGAACGAAATTTAAGTCACAAATCTTTAATTTAAAATCCCATGATGCAAGTGTTCTGCTGGATTCTTTTTTATCTTATTGATTTTGTATTTTTATATTTTTTATGATTTTGGAGGAGAGAGAAATAAAAGTACAATAAAATTACATATTTAATTTTGTTTTAATAAAGGTGGGTTAAGGAAATCTAATTGAGCTAACATCAGGTGAGTAAAGTGTTAAATTTCAAACTCCAAAATGGAAACTTTAATTTCAATCAAACCATAAATGAGTAAATTATAATTTGTCCTATTATTTTTATATAACATAATATGTTAAGAAAACAAAGAAAGCACCCATTGCGGGCATATAAAGTTACTCAAAAAGTGTAACACTTGTCTATTTGATAATAACATTGATTTCATAATATTTTATTTACTGGCAAGAAAATAAACATATAAAGTTTATAAACTAACTTTCTCAAAAATGAGATATTTTTTTCCCTTCTTCTAGTAAATAAGTTATTGTGGGGTCATAGAGCCCAGTGATATACATCCACCTTATGTACTGGACCTGAGGCCCATGTCGAGGCCCATAATCGCATATAAAGAAAACAGTGGTGTTCATGGTAACCGAGGAAATCATGCCGAGGACAATTATATCCTCGGCTAGCTAAGGCCAAGGTAGAAGAAAAGTGATTTACCAGCAAAGACGATCTTCCAGAGCGCTCCAAATAAAAAAGCAAGTACAACAGTTAAGCACATTGGAGCATGGTGGTAGAGCAATTCCAGGAGAAGCTGTCGCTTACACATTAAATGCCCCACAACTAACACTCTGACCACATTAATATAGAAATGATACTTGAGCAGTGGCTTTTCAGACTCACAGCTACTCTCTAAGAGCTTTGGGAGGAGGTTGATGTGACAAAGACCAGCAACAGCAGGTCTGGCCTGCACGTGTATGGTGGAGATGGAGGAAAGTAGTATATAAGGAAGAAAAAGCTTTGAGAAAAAGAGGAGGGGGATTTTACCAGAGAAAACACTGTAGCAATCTGAATGAACTCTGTAATCATTGTCCCTGTCACTCAAGAAATAAAATGAAAGCTCCTCGAACTAGGACTGAGGATCAAACTGCTTGCCCAAGTTCGCATTTGCTTTACTTAATCATTCTTTAGATCATCTTCAACTCTTGTTACACTCATCAAAGCCCAGTTCTTCTACCCATTCTCTACAAATTCATTGTTTTGGGTTTTTTGGGTCTAAGTCCATCCACGTAATGGGCTAGAAACTCAAATCTGGCTCTTACAATTGGCGCCGTCTATGGGAATGCCATATCAAATCTAGCTCTTACAATTGGCGCAATTTGGGACTCTATCAAGTCCAGCAAGCTTGTCAGCTGCCTCCTCTGTATACCTATATCTTCCTCTGAAGGGTCCTCAGGTGATTGAGCTCGGCTGAATACTTCAAATTCATCCCCGGACGAACCTAACTCAACAATTTCTTTTTCCTTCTCTGATTTTTCTTCCTCTTCCTCTACCTCGAGACAGAAAGAAGAGGAACTGACCAAAGGTACGCCCTCCGGAGTCGAAGCACCCTCGTGGAGCAGGAAACCCTCAACTGCGACGCTGATTCGATGAAGGCGCGGATCGCGAGCCTTGATGACACACTTTGGCGCTTGGAAGGCGCGAGATATCGGTGTATATCCTAATATCAGGTGAGCCGCCCTGAGCTGACCGTCGTCTTCGTTCACAAACACCTCGGCCTTGAGGATGTTGTCCAAGCTCTCCCTGTTAACCAAACTGAAGTTTGGTTCAATGGTGCGTCTGTCTGCAATACCATGAAAAGTAAGAGGTTAGCAACCTAACAACATAAATCACGATAAGACAATTAACAAGTCCTACTCCTATCCCTAGAGCCCCACCTGGTCGCCCCTCTTCTGTTGGGCAAGGGACGCCATCATACCACTCCCCAGACATGATCAAAAAGTCTTTGTTCAGCCCCTTGCTAGACTCGGGAAGGCATTGGATAAGCCTAATTTCAGGCCGCCTTGTTTTCAGGTAATATTCCTTCCCCTTTAGTTGGTGAAGGTTGTAGACCTAATTCACATCATAATGGGTCAACCGCAGCCCCATTTTCTCGTTTAAGGCGTCTACACACCCTAATATTCTGAAGACATTTGGGGCGCACTGAGTGGGGGCTAGCCTAACAAACCTAAGGTAATCCCTCATCACTGGTCCCATAGGGACTCTCACTCCACCTTCAATGAAGGCAATCATGGAGATCAGCACCTCACCCTTCTGCCTTTGAAAGTGCCACTCGCCCTCCTTACAATATCTCAGGCCCATGTTGGGTGGAATCCTATAGTTAACCTTAAACTTCTCCATCCCTTCCTCGGACTCTACCAAACTCTTAAATCTACCCATCTTCGGGAAAAGCTCAGAGAGGCTAAAGAAAGTTGGAGAAAGAGGCGAAGGAAGAAAGACACAGAGAAAGGAGAGTAAAGAAAGTTT
Organism: Quercus glauca; assembly: GCA_023736055.1. Classification (NCBI taxonomy): domain Eukaryota; kingdom Viridiplantae; phylum Streptophyta; class Magnoliopsida; order Fagales; family Fagaceae; genus Quercus; species Quercus glauca. The sequence goes on from CM043317.1 coordinate 23,817,603, forward strand.
GAAAAGTTTGGAAAAAACTTACAAAGATGAGAAAAGTGTCCTCGGACAGGCTTTTGAAGAGACACAACGAGTGAGGTGAGAAGTGTTGGCGGGTTCAACGTATGTGCGCAGGAGCTCTTGAATGCAAAGGTAATTTGGGCGAATTGATTTAAATAGGTATTTATACCCAAATCGAAATAGTAGCAGAAGTTTTCCCGCTCATAAGTTGAAAATAAATCTCCACCGTTGGATCGCCATTGCACCATAGAACGTAAGGAGCAACCAGCCGCAAGAATTTAATGAGGGTGTGCTACAAACGCCAAAGCGTCAAGAGCATGCCTTGGGCAGTTAAAAAGTCACTGATGCTGGCGAAAGACAAAACGTGATAAACCTAAGGTATGCCCGAGGACATCAAAATCCTCCTTTCTGTCCGAGGTGCCAGATAGCAGAATTTTGAGGGGCTATTGTGGGGTCATAGAGCCCAGTGATATACATCCACCTTATGTACTGGACCTGAGGCACATGCCGAGGCCCATAATCGTATATAAAGAAAACAATGGTATTCATGGTAACCCAGGAAATCATGCTGAGGACAATTATATCATCGGTTAGCTAGGGCCGAGGTAGAAGAAAAGTGATTTACCAGTAAAGACAATCTTCAAAAGCATTCCAAAGAAAAAAGCAAGTACAACAGTTAAGCACATTGGAGCATAGCGGTAGAGCAATTCCAGGAGAAGCTGTCGCTTCCACATTAAATGCCCCACAACTAACACTCTGGCCGCATTAATGTGGAAATGATACCTGAGCAGTGGCTTTTCAGACTCATAGCTACTACCTAAGAGCTTTGGGAGGAGGTTGATGTGACAAAGACCAGCAACAGCAGGTCTGGCCTATACGTGTATGGTGGAGATAAAGGAGGAAAATAGTATATAAGGAAGAAGAAGCTCTGAGAAAAAGAGGAGGGGGATTTTACCAGAGAAAACATTGTAGCAATCTGAATGAACTCTGTAATCATTGTCCCTGTCACTCAAGAAATAAGAAATGGAAGCTCCTCGGACTAGGGCCGAGGATCAAACTGCTTGCCCAAGTCCGCATTTGCTTTACTTAATCATTCTTTAGATCATCTTCAACTGTTGTTACACTCATCAAAGCCCAGTTTTTCTACTCATTCTCTACAAATTCATTATTTTGGGCTTTTTGGGTCTAAGTCCATCCACGTAGTAAGCTAGAAACTCAAATCTGGCTCTTACAGTTATCAAAAACTATAGGACCCATTTGGTACATAAACTTAAACATATGTTTTCAGTTTTTAAATAACATTACACGTATTTTCATACACTTTTTCACTCACACGTATTTCCAAAAAAACTGAAAAACTATTGTTTAAACATACGTACCAAACAGGCCTATATTATGCTATCCCATGGAATAGCCTCAAAATATTTTACTTGATGAAAGCGAATTTTGATGACTCGGCTGCATTGGAAAAACCTTCAATTCACTTTGTTATAGTAGTATTGTAGAATGAAAAACTATTCATATAATTGTGGCAAAAAAATAGAGAACAAAATGGAATAGTATATTAATTATTTTTTCTACAGATTAATGTGCTTTCTTATAAGAAAACCAACCTGCAAACTTCAACACTGTAGGTATATCTCTAGTTGTTGGTTGGTCTCAAAAGTTACAATGAAAGAGATAATAAATAAATAAATAAAATCATCAATAAAAAATTGATTGATGTCTTAATCTGATAATAAAAAAGGTAATTATCCAGCGCCATAAGTTGAAACTATATAAAAATAAACAAATAAATAAAATCATATCTTAAGGTAAAGACCACATTTACAACAACAACAACAACAAAGTTGGTTGTAACAGAATTTTGGTAACAAATTTTATCAAATCGTTACTAAATATTCTAGGAAGATTAGAATGTCGACGTAAAAACTCAGAAAGTCGCCACTACATGTACTTTATGAAAAATTCATAATTCTTCACGACCCTTTTGGCTGTTTTTCAATTAAGCCCCCCAGCTCAAAGTCTCAACAAGCCAAAAATGGCAATGAGATTTAAGCCTCTGCTTTCAGTTTCAGCACCTCTTCACCATTTTAATTACTATTGTCCACAACCCATTTCTTATCTTTCAAAGAAATCCCAGTTCAGAATCTCAGCAGCCAAAATGGCCACCACCAGTGAACCACAAACCAAGACTCCTTCTTCTCAGACCAAAATAATAGACTCACATTTACATGTATGGGCATCTCCCCAAGAGGTAAAACCACTCTCAAAGCATTTTGGAAAGTACTTTTCTTGTTTCTTAGAATATCTAGAATGAGTAAAATTTTGCTTTTTTATATTTTTTTTCTTAAGGCTGCAGATAAATACCCTTACTTTCCTGGCCAAGAGCCCACTTTACCAGGAAATGTTGATTTCTTACTTGAGGTATGCCTTTTATTCAACCTATATGTGTTTTTCTGTCTCTGTATTTGCTGCTTTTATTTTATGATATTTTGATGATAAATTTTTTAGTTTTTGGGCATGGGCTATTTTTAATTTCTGTCATAAAGAATCTGTTTAAGTTTGATTAAGTAACTTTGGTTTTGAAGGGATGTGCTTATTCTAATCATTTTGAATATGAAAACAAATCCATTTTGTCATTTCCTTCTTAATATGCTGAGTTTGGAGTAACTGCTATTATGTCTTACTATCCACAGTGCATGGCAGAAGCAGGTGTAGATGGTGCACTGATTGTACAGCCCATTAATCATAAGTTTGATCATTCTCTTGTGACAAGGTTTGTTGAACCCATATTAAGTTTTTAGATATGTACTAGATTTTGTTTTACTCCCTTTTGTGTAACAATCAATATTTCAAAAAGCTTCAAAGTCACATTTATAATTGTTTCTTGGCATGGATGAAACATCTATTGCAGCTTATATGATGTGAGCATCTAACCAATCTAACTCATTTTGGAGTCATGGCTTAAAAGTTATACTAAACCTGAGGACCTATCTATTCCCTATAAATTGGAATTTGCAAAGACCACAATGGTCAAAGGTGAGAAGTTCATCAGTTGGTTGGCAAGTTTTAAAACTCCTCCACTTTTAAGCCACACTTCGTTCAAGAAGTGATCTCTGGATCGTGTTTGCTAAACAGTTAATTGGCAGGACTCCTAGTCGGATCTTTCATATTTTCTTGATGTGTTTTATTAATTATAGTAGTTTTTCTTATTTGATTGCTTCCATGTTATGGTTCTCACCACGTAACACTACAAGGTATTGCCTTATACCAAGTTAACAACTTAATCATTGGACAGTGTCCTGAACAAGTACCCAACCAAATTTGTTGGTTGCTGCCTTGCAAATCCAGCTGAAGATGGAAGTGGGGTTAAGCAGCTTGAGCATCTCATTTTAAAGGTCTACTGAATATCTCATGTAACCATGTACCACTGTTTTTCTCAGAGCATTAATGTTGACACAGTGTTCTTTCATGATAGGATGGCTATCGCGCTGTTCGTTTTAATCCATATTTGTGGCCATCTGGTCAGCAGGTAGTAATCACCAAGTGAGCATAGTCTCTGCTGTTTATCCTGAATGTATTTTCTTTCCTCCCCTTTATTTCATAGATCAATTTCGTGAAAACTTAAAACATATTTTAGGGTATTTTTTGGCACTAGTTATCTCATTATCTAAGACAAAGCAAGAAAAATTTCTTATACTCTTTTCACATACATTAATCTTGTAAATGCTGTTTGTCCACTCTAGCCCCTGGCATCCCAGGCAAGCAAATGGTTCATGAAAGTAAAAATATAAGGACAGAAACTAGTTGTTGAGTTCTAAAATTGGAAGTTTCTTTCCAGAACTCCTATCAAATGGTCTGTTTATCCCTTTAAACTATATCACAGATGCATGTAATACTGAAGAGGGCGAAAGGCAATATGCCATATGATAGAGAATCATATAAATGCTACCCAATACTATTAGGATTGATGTTATTAATTTCCTTGCAGCATTCCATCAAATGGTGTCTCCTGATCTCCTTACATCTGTACTAGATTTAAGGCAGTGCAAGCAGATCCCATCTATCCACATGCGTTATTATTTTTATTTTTATTTACATGTTGGATGGCTTTGGCAGATGACAAATGAAGTTGGCAAGGCTATGTTCTCCAAGGCAGGAGAACTTGGAGTACCTGTGGGTTTCATGTGTATGAAGGTACTATGATTCTTATCTAGTCCACTCAAACCTACATAAGTAATTACAAAGCAATAATCTAAATAAAAGGTCCCAACCTATTTCTTAAATTTATTTTAACATATTGCATTATTTTACTCTGTTTTCACATTCTTAATTACTGTGCATTCACCTACTTAGTGGCTGGGGCAATAATTGGCACATAAGTATTGGATTACAGGGGTCAAGATGATAATATATTAATCAGATGTGTATTTCAGGGTCTCAGACTGCATCTTTCAGAAATTGAGAAACTGTGCACAGAATTTCCATCAACAGTTGTTTTGCTTGATCATTTGGCATTCTGTAAACCACCAATGTGAGCTCTTTTGTAATTTGACTCTGTTAAAAGAAGCTTTTCAATCTTTACCTAGATAGAAGACAGTATTAACTTTCATACTTATTACATGTCAATTTGCAGAAATGATGATGAAAGTCTGGCCTTTTCTGAGCTTCTAAAGCTATCTAGATTCCCGCAGGTAACATGTCCTGAACACATTTAAAAGACACAGCATATATGCAAGCCCTGATTATTTCCAGCTACTGTGGCCATATTGAGATCACCAAGGTTGATCTTAATCTGACTAGGATATCGTACAAGAACATTATATTTTCACCTGTGCTGGAAGTCTTGAGATTGAGAGAAGTTGTTGTTCTTTTATAATTGCTATACTTTGTCTAGAGCTTTACCTAAGGCGCCTTAAGTTTTTTGCTAGACAGAGAGGGCTCCCAGGGTAATTGAGCAAGAGTACTTATATTGGTTTTAATATTAGTCCTGATATATAACTCATAATACTTGTTCTTCTTTTCTTTCTTGCTAAGCAATTGTTAACAGTTATTCAGTTAATAACTTAAACTAGTCATAATTTGGCAGGTTTATGTGAAATTCAGTGCACTTTTTAGGGTATCAAGAATGCCATTTCCATATCAGGATTTATCCAACATATTTTCCCAAATCATTTCCAGCTTTGGTGCTAACCGTGTCATGTGGGGCAGGTAACTCTTATCTTTTCTATTACTCATTCAGTTTAAAGATAATCTTTCATATTCCCAGAGGGTGGGGGGAAAAAATGGAAACATCAAATGGGTAAATTTTTTTTTTTTTCCTCAACATACTATTATGCAGCGACTTTCCATTTGTTGTTCCTGAATGCGGTTATAAAGGAGCAAAAGAAGCAGTGTCTCTTATTGCCAATCAAGTTCCATTATCATCATCTGAGTTGGAGTGGATCATGGGTAAAACAATCACGCAACTCTTCCAAGGCCAGTGGATTCAGTCTTAAGCAATGCTGTCAGCGTAAAATGTTGGCTTGGATCATTGAGAAATTATTAAATTGAGAAGATGGTAATCTTCACTCCTATTAGTCATGCGATTCTAATGTAGATATTTTTAAAATTTTATAGTACAATTGCCTATGAATCTCCATTTACATGCCTTATACCATGGGACTGATCATATTTTGGGTTCAAAACACCCTTATGGCTTTATTTTTATACCTGTGACAAATTGTGTTAATTTAAACCCCCCACACTTCCGTTAGTGTGACAATGAAAACCCTCAGTCCCACTTCGTTAAACTTAAATAGCAAGGAATTTGGCTCCAACACACACACAAAGACATTGTCTTTTCTGAAGACAATGGTGGTGTTTTATGTTGAATTCAGAGACTGCTGGAATTTTTATGGTTTCAAGCCTAATCAACAGTCAAAACTATTCTTGGGTTGTTATCATACTGAGAGAAGTATTTGTTGAAGAGTCCTGCAAGGCTATTATTCCCATTAGAAGAACTCCCAAGCCTCTTAAATTGATGTAGCTTGGCTCTAAAAACGGATGTTTTTCAATTAAATTAGCTTATCGGTGTAGTCAAGCTGATAGATCCAATCATACAAGATGTGCTGGGTGGAGGAATTTGTGGTACTTGAAGGGTCATGAAACATTATAAATTTTGATGTGGAGAATAGTTGTTGGGACTCTTCCAACAAAAGAAAGGGCAAGACAAACTATTTCAGATTGACGAATCTTCATGTTGCATTTGTGGTGTTGAAAAAGGAATCAAGTTTTGCATTTCTTTCAAAAATGTGTCTTGGCAAAAGCTGTCTGGTTTGGGTTCCAATGGAAATTCCATAAAGATGAGTTTTTGGCCAAGGCCTAAAGGGAGTAACTAGTGAGCAATTCTGTTTATTTGCAGGTAGTCATTGCCATTGACTATATTTGGAGAGTTTGGAATCAGTTGCAGCATGGAAAAGCCAAGCCAGATCTAAACTTCTAGTTGTGTAATAAAACAGTTCAGGGAGTTTTTAAAGTTGAATACTGATGTAGCAATTTCTAATGATACAGCGTGCTTGTCAACTGCTCTCCTGTGGGCTGTGGCTAAAGCTCTTGGTATAGAAAATGACCTCAAAGAATGTATAAATGTTTTGACTAAAAATTGGCTTCCTTCAGTCAGCCTTAATCAAAGATATTGAATTGGTTTGCCAGAGCTTTGAGGAGTTCCCCTTTAAGGCTTTAACTAGGTTAGAGTTGTCCATGTTTTAGGAAAATGGGCTTTAAGAATGTCTTTTGTTGGTTGTCCACCGCCGAGTACTTTTCCTTCTGATCTATTAAAATAAAGCCTTGGCTCATGATCCTATCCCTTTATGAAAATAGTTTCAAAAAAAAAAAAAAAAACTGCTTGTTTTGGAATCTTTGGTAGTGTTCTTAAAAATACTTTGGAAAGCATTTTTCGGTGTTTCTCTTACGAAAAGTTACAATTTTGCTATATCTTATGTAGATGTCAAATGACGACTTTAATTTTAGTGCTTTAAAACATTAATATTGTACAACTAAAATCAAGTAAGCACAATCAAAATAAAAATATTGATAATTTAAAATCAAATTAAAAAAACTACTGTCAACTTTTTTTAGTGTAAAAAGAGAAAAGAAGCAAATTTTGAGGATGTAAATTATCCAAGTTGGAACACCTTTTGTGGATCACCACTGATTCTTAGCCTATCATCACCAAATGGATAGGTTGTACAGGGTCTTGAATCGAGTCATAAACATGTCGAATATATATTTACTCAACACATTCAGTACCTACTTAAATAAATAGTTATTACCCATTATTCATCCAACCTATCTATTAAAGGTGGGGACCTAACCCGTTCATTTACCTAATTTCACATTACATGCATAATTACAACATTGAAACCTCCAAAAAGAAGCTTGAATTTTTTTATTTGTGCAACTTTTAAAAGTTGGAGACAATTGTAGAAATTTTGAGACATCAAATTCTCATCATCAATCAATTCATTGGAAAACCATCCACGAATTAACAAAACTACCTCAATCAACAACAAAATATTTTTTTTTTAGAAAATTTTGAACCTAGACCTTTTGATACATAAATTAGTCCTAGATTAATTGATTGGAAGGATTAAAAAAAAGTGATGGAACTTTGGCTTTTATCTATCTAACACTTCAATATCATCTGCCAAAAAAAATATATCATATAACACATTTGAACACTTCTCGCATACTTATCTTATCCCTCCATCTAGTTGTTTAGTTAAATAACGAAAACCAAAGTTTCATATCTCTTCACCAAGATGGACGGTGTAGAATAATAATAAATAAATAAAAGAGTAATATTATTATTTGTTGAGTTCTACAAATGGTCTTCATCCCTTTATATAGAAAAAGAAGATGCATAAATACTAAAGGTAAAAAATCAACTAGAAATCAAAAGGACCATCAGTTTCTTATATTACAAAATGGGCATCTACCATATTTACTACTTATAGACATATGTTTAACAATATTAAGAAAAAACTTATCTAACTTTCTGACTACACTTTCTTGCTAGTAGCTTTGAAGTTTGAACAAATCTACAAATAAAATACCACGATGAATACAATTTACCATTTATTTTACGGTTGTTGGAAGTATTTTGATAATTTTCAAGATTCCCTAGGCATTTTGGAAATTTTGACAAAATTTGTCATTTTTTTTGGAGATTCCTTAGGAAAACCATTTTATCATTTTTTTTTTTTTTTTTTTTTTTTTTTTTTTGGTCAGCCACAGAGATAACCATTTTATCATTTATGAGGTTTTAAGAGGTTATTAGGGTATTTTGAAACTTTTCAAGATTCCAAGGGCATTTCAATGATATTTGTCCTTTTAGAGATTCTATACGGAAATTATTTTTGAATAACAGTTTAAATTACTATCATATCTAAAAATAAAATAAAAGTAAAAATAATTATTGTTATAGTTTTAGATTTATTTTGGATATTTGGAAGATTTTGAGACAACTTATCTTAATGCGTGAAACTTGAATACAGTGACATTTACGTAAGAATTATGTCCAAAATTTGTATAAAATATAGGATGCATTTTAATCACTTTGGAGCTTTTGGGGGGGGGGGGGTGGGGTGTCGAGATTAAAGGAGTATTGTGGGTTTAATAAAGAAGGTGGTTCAATTCTCCTTCAACCCCAAAGAAACTATTTTTCTTAACAAAAAACATTTAAGATTGACCACATTTTTCAACCGTCAAAAACACCCCAAAAACAATAAAAACGCTCCCGAAAATATTTTACCAGTGGACCCAGACTTAGGAAACCATTATGCTACGAACCATAACACATCAAGTGAGCACAGAGAGGTGAAGAAAACTGCCACTTCTAAAGATTATAGTATCAAAACCAACTGCAACTACATTCTTTCTCAAAATATACAAATCTATATAACCTGAATACTTTCATTATGGACCTTGTTAGTCTGTACAAAATTGTCATGATGCTGTAAACTCTGTAAAAATGCATTTTGGCCTCTGCCGTATCATCATTTCACGGGGAAAAAATTAACGAATTTTAGACGCTTTACACCAAGGGCTTTGAACCTATACAACTTTTTAAGGAATGAACATATAGAAAAAGAAAATACAAATCAAAAGGGCTAGTCCTCTATGCGTTGAATTTCACCCATCATGATGCGATTGCTAGTGACTTTGAAACCAAGAAGAGCAGGATCAATTTGCCTTCCTTTTTTACCTTTCTTTTTGCCACCTCGTCCCCCTTGTGCTCCATCTGTTGTCTCTGAAAATCCTGTTGTTGAATGAGTCTCTGCCGGTGCACTTTTCTTTGCATTACTCTTCAGCATATCTATAAATGATGCCTCTGAAACATCAGCATCACCAAAAGATGAAGTACGCCGGAATCGCATGTCTTTCTTGCCAGATGCCATGATGTCCGAACCTTGGCTTAATAAATTCACCCCAGGTTCTCGTCTTCCCCCTGAAAATTTAGAGATATAATCATATTATTAATTACTTTAACCAGGAGAAGAAAAGTGTATGAGGATTTTGAGATGTCAATACCATCAGAAGCACCACTAGAAGAAATTTTCCCTCTCGCAACTTGATCTGAGACCAGCTCAGACAATCCTTCCTGTGATGATGATGGGTGTGGGACAGGAGGACGTCTCAGCAAAATATTATTGTCTTGCCCTTTTAATGGAACAGGCACCCTGGCAAAAGGAGGTCAAACTAAGCAATGCATGATAAGATAATAAAGCAGTACTTCAGAATTAAACTGTGGAATAATAACATCACTGTCTCATCTTGCATGATTAGGAACAAGAAAAGTATAAAACATGAAAAAATAAAAACCAGCAAGCAAAAGACAGATTATGAGAACCTAATGGGGTTAGTTTGACCACCCTCACTGAGGTCTGCCTACAAATTTACTGACCCCATCATCTTTCCAACTCTAAAAGAGTGATATATAACTAGTATTAAAGAAAAGTTCTCAAAGACAGTCCAGGTTCTTAGTACAGCTCGTGGAATAGAGCTTACAAGTGTGCGTGTGTGTTTTTTTGCTTTTTTTTTTTTCCAATAAATAGCAAAATCAAGCTCACACTGTCCCATATTGTTGGTCTTCCATCCCATTTTGGGATAACCCCAAAATATGATCCTCATTGAAAAATCAATGAACATAATATTAATAACTTTCCTAACTTACCCTTTACTGTACTTAAAAGGTCAATAACCCTCTTTCACTAGAGTTTAAACTAAGGAGGTTTGGCTTACCTCCAGTACTTTTTTAACTGGAATCTTCTTTTGTTTTAATGAGAAACTGTCATATCACCCACTAACTAAATAAAATCTGGAGATTAAAGCCCACTACCACTTGCTATTGTGTATTTAAAATAAAATGAGACCTCTAGTTAAAAAAATACTGAAGGTAAGCCAAACCCAAACTAAGGAGAGTAGTTTTAGAAACTTATATCTTTTTAAATGAAAGAGAATGCATTAAATGAGGTTTTCTTGAAAAGTTGGGCGTTTTATACAAAAGGAAACTTACCGCTCTTTGGAAACTTTGGAAACCTCCTCCACAAATGAATTACCAATTTTGTCACTGTAGAATCCTGTTTTCCCACCTGAGAGCAAATTCAGTCAAAAAAAAAAAACCATTATCAATATGATCATAGCAAATTCAGGAAAAATATAAAAACTATATCACTCTAATATGACCATAACGCAGGGTATACAAAGAAATAATTAAGAAAGAACTTACTTGCAGAACCAATTGACGACTGCCTGCTAAGGGCATTAATCAAAATTTCCCCACGGTCTAGAGCAGCCAACCCAGCTTGCTCAACCAAGCCTTCCTGAATCTCAAAAGCTGGACCCTTCATCACACCCTCACTTCTAGACCCATGCTTCCTCCCCTCAGCCTCAGAGAACTCATTGCTCATAATCGACTTGCCGATCATGTTAGAGTTTGTATAAATTACCTGACCAGTCTCATTGATGCCTGCCAAGCGCAATTCTCCCTCAACCAATGATCCAGAATCAGATCTAAACGGCATTATTTCATTGCTCTCCAAACTGGTGGCCCGCTCATCCTGTAATGGTTCGCATGAACTAGAACCATAAGAACCCACTGCAAATGTGTTATCCAGACCTGCTTCTCGGTCTAGACGAAGAGTGAATGGGTGATCTGAGGAGCTTAACCCAGAATAAAGACCAGATGGTGCCCTTGTTTCCTTACCCACCTCCAATGGCTCAGTAGATTGATGACCTGATTTCTGATGGAGCAATTCCATCAACAATTGTTTTGACTTCTCATCATTAAACCCTTCTGACATCCATAAACTTGGATCTCTAGAAGTCATTTTAACTTCTGACTCCCTTTTCTGACGTTCTGGATTGATATGCAATTGTTGAACCCGGGATTCCATCCAGTCATTCTCTAGCTGCTCATTGTTCTCAGGCCAACGGCCCTCAATTGCATCCAATTGAGGGCCATGAAATTGGTTGGGAATCAAAGGATGATGGGGATTATGAGGGTGGATGCCAGATGAAAATGTACCCACTTGACCAGCAGATTGCATACGTGCACTTGATTCCTGCATATCCAAACCATGAGCACGAGCCATAGCTAGAACATCCAGATTCATCCCTGGAGCACCAGCAGGCATAGAAACTGACCGCTCAAATGGCAGTGAGTTAGGGTCATAAAGACCTTGCCGAAGCCGCTCCTGAAATGAAAGATTCCTTTCAAGTTGATTCAGCTGCTCCTCATGGGATGGCCTCTGTTGTCGCTGATAAACATCCATTGGGCCAAACCCTGAAGAGTGAGTTCGGTGAGGACCAGCATGAGTCCTGAGAAACTGATCAGATTCATCTGCTGGCCACATAGAACCAATATGCCTTTCTCCTTCAATATTAGTCCGCTGCCTCAATCCCATTGACAGCTGCCTGGCCTGCAGCTGGTCTTGTTGAAGAAGCTGTTGCTCCAATGACTGATGTCCATGCTGTGCACGTGATATAAGCTCATATAAATCTCTCTGATGATCTTGTTGTGGCATATGACCAAATTTAGCTTGCATAATCTGCACTGATGGTTCATTATGCCTTGAAGGATGATGAGACCGTTGTTGCATTTCTTGTAGAAGAAGCTGCTCTAATACAGCCTGATGATTGGCTCTGAGAGGATCAACATGTGACTGCCCAAGGCCAGGATCATGCATTTGACTTCGAAACAACTGTTCAAGAAGCACCTGCCGGACTTGAGATTGCTGTTGCTCCTGCAAAAGCTTTTGTTCCTGCAAAATCTTTTGCTCCTGCAAAAGCTTTTGTTCCTGCAAAAGCTTTTGCTGTTGATGAAACTGCTGCTGTTGATGCAATTGATGTTGTTGTTGGAACTGAATTTGCCGCTGCTGTTGCAGCTGAAGTGTCAAAAGATGATCCAAATCTGGTGCAGAACGATTGGCCAACTGTTGGTGTAAAAGATTCTGAGGAGGCACATGTTCTAAAACTGATTCATTTATGTGTGCATGAGGAGACAACATAGATCGTTGTTGGAGTTGCTGCTGCTGCTGCTGAAATTGTTGTGCCATAAGCTGCTCTGCTAAATCAAAATGGTTGGATTCCTGCTCCATGAGTGACAAATGACGAGCAGCCATGGCATCTTGATACAAGTTGGGGTCAACATGAGCATTTTTCCTATAAACATCAGACCACGTCTCTGCAGCAAGAGCTGGATCACCCATAGCACCAAATGGAGCAGCCCTTCCCATGGTGGATGGAGCGGATGACTTTGCATGTTTTGTATGACCTTCAAGCTCAGACCAGAGCAAGCCAAACGGGTGCAACTTATTATCATTCTGAATTGGTACACCAGGTTCTGTCAATTCATTTGGAAGAGAAGGGTGGCTGATAGGATTGTCTGTAGAATGACGACTGCTCCCAGAAGATTTTGCAATAGAATATCCCTTGTCTGCAGGTCTTCCAGGAAACACAATTTCTGAAGGGAGGAAAAACAAAAATCATTCATTAGTAAGATTGGAAAGGAAACAGACCCTTTTTTTTTTTTTGAAAAAAGGAAACATTAATAATAGGAAATAAACCTTCGTCTTGTGTAATGAGCTTATGGAAGCTTTGACCCTCAGAATGTGGCAGTTGTAATGAAACTTCAGGCTCAGATACTCTTGACTGAACATGCTGAGCTGAAAGGCTGTTAAACTCAGTCGATGTCGGGCACAGGTCATTTACTGAAGATGAATTAATTTCCATAACAGAAGCAGAAGCAGGTAAACTAGTGTCCAACTGTTCCTCAAAGGCACCACAATGTTCTAGCTTAGAGTTTGGTTCAGTGCTATTGTCATATCCGTCTTTGACTTTCAGGTAAGGCAATACCTTACCCAATTCTTGGAAAGGTGTTCCTTCAGGAGCATCTGCCAAGCGGACTGGCAAGTCTGTCCCAAAGAAACCTTGTTCAAACCATAAAATGATGTCAGCCCCAACAAATGGTCCCTGGGTCACCCCTTGAGGGTCAACGTAGTACAAACTTAACTCCTCTGGTGGGGCTACCCTATCCAAGTCATTTGCCTGACTGTTTCTACTTTGATTCTGCTCAGGAGAGGGCACAACAAAGAGAGAATTTGAATCATCGGGAAGTTTGGATCTTAGGTCAAATGAAGTGGAAAATTCAATGCCATCAAACTGAACATGCTTGGCAAAATCAGAATCCGCCATCTGCCATTTTTCACCAATATTCATCTGAGAAGCACTATACTGAGCACCATCAATCTCTGTGGCACCACAGACACCATTACTTTCTGAAATTATTGGGGCTAATCCATCTTCCAACCCATTGGTTGCTCCAATAACATTATCTTCTGCTTCTTTAATATATTTTTCTGTAAATGAAGTACATTTAGAATCTTTAAGAAATAGAATTAACTAGTAAAGTCGTATAAAGTGGTTCAAATTATGAGCTCCAAATGCTAAGTTAAACAGTAACTCACCATCTACCACATTCTTCTTGGAACCATATTTCCACAAGGTACCATCATTGTCAGCTTGATATACATCATCAGTTGCAGCTTCTTGTGAAGTATCAGCAGCCTCATCATTGGAAGTTGGGAGTAGGATACCCTGATTTTGCTCAGTGGAGTCTAAGTCTTCAACACCTATACAATGAATGTTTTTAAAGATTTAGACCAAGAATACAAGCAGAAATTAAAAGCATAGCATTTGAGCTGAGAATACCTGTAACATTTTCAGTTGATCTCCCCTTTCTATACAAATTGTACACCATCCCGCTACTAGTGAGCTTTCCCCTCCGTATATCACCAAGGATGGCCTGTTAGCATCACGTGACCCAATTACAAGGCGCAAAAGATTTTAGAAAATTATACGAAAAAGAATAGTTTTGTTATTACACAAAATTGACATCACTTATAAAAAAAAATGGCACCAGAAGAACAAGAAAATTAAATACAAGAATTCCATCATTACCTCCTGCTCAGCATCAGGAGCAACAAAAGCCAATGGTTCTATAAAGCCTATTTCAGTAATGGGGGCTAATTCCTCCATATCGTCTGGCATAATTGTAAAAGATGGATCAAGCTTTTGCCTCCGATATATGTCAAGAAGCTTTCCCCTTGGGTAGCAAAAAGAATCAACAGAGTGGCTTGGTCTCCCCGGGACACTTTCGCTTTTATCTGCAGCACCAATGGAACCAGTAGATGAACCTCTCCCAACAACATTTGACCTCCCTCGTCCAAGGGTAAATCCCATGTTTGAACCTTCTACTCGTCCTCTCTCAAGTCCGAATCCAGGTGCAGCACGGTAGGCATTTGAACCACCAGAATGAACCTCCATTCTATGGCGTGGCCTCCATTTATCACGAGAATCAGAGTCACGCTCAGAAACTGAACGGTTGCTACCCGCAAAAGATTGATTGTCATTGTGAGCATCTTCTTTCTCCAGATCTGTCCTCTTCTCAGTTCGGGATTCCTTATCTTTGTCCTCAGGGCCCCACCTAGAAGACCATTTGCTATCACGCCGTGTTTCATGCCCAGAATTACGACCATCATGCCACCGATCTGAGGTAGGCAATGCCCTACTCTCAACGGTTTCTCTCATTGAGACATTGTCAACACGGCGCTCAGCCTTCCTACGATCTCTTCTACCACCAAGTAAGCCAGTTTCTCTTTCCTCTTCACGCCAGCGGCGGCTAATTTCACTGTCAGCAGCAGTCCTCCTCCAATCCTTTTTGTCCTCAGATCCATCCAGACGCCAATTGTCTTTTTGATTGGGATCAGTAGGGTTACCAAGAGACACTGAAGTTGGACCACGCGTTTCCTGTCAACAATGAAATTACACTAAATATATAATTCCTTATGACTGAATGTCAAATTGTGAATCTCCAAATGAACCTTATCATACTGTCATAAGATGAAAATACTAAAAATCATAAAATGAATGAGCAGATAAAATACAAACTGAAAATCAGTTGTCTAATAAATTTCAAACATCATAAAAAATTCCATCATCAAATTGCTGAAGTTGCTTTAAAATTCATGAAATAGGACTGGCAAGTGGATGAGTATATAAACACAATGTATTCTGTTACATTAAACACTGATCACGGACTCCACTTGAATTGAAAACCTGAGGTAGGGCAACAATCAATTGAAAAGAAGGCACAGACATCTGGCATGGTAACAACTTAAGGACGGGCTAAGAGCCTATCTATTATACCAAAATAAGGGTCTATGTTTAGACACAGAAGAGAAATCAAACAAATCATATGCTTTCTAAAAGTAACCATTTAAGCAATACCAAGTAAAGAATAAAACACTACTCATTATCTTCTTTGGACATAAATTTGTATGGAGTAGGAGATCAGCTGAACTCAAGCCTTAATCTCAACTAATTGGGGTTGGCTAAATGGATCCCTTTTCACCACTAATTCTATCTATACTATGTCCCTGTTTAATTATTTTTATAAGTTTATTTTAAAAGAACAGGTAGAAGTGCAAGAACAGAGGTACATAGGGAGTACACGAGATAACAAATTAAAAGTTAAATCCTAAAATTACAAAGATCTAGGAACTACAAGAAAGAACAATTAAGATCCCCAATGTTCTTAATCCAATCAAAAAGTGATTTTAAGGGGAAAAATGCTTCAATTGAAGCAACAGGTATTTAACCCCTTCAAAAGACTGAAAATTGTATTCCATCCAAATGGACCACTTGAGACAAAGAAAAATAGTGTTCCAAACTTGGTCGCTTAGAGAGTCCTTTGTATAATCCCCGTGTGCTTGGACCTCAGCCCTTTTCTTGTATTCTTTATATTAATGGAGTTCTTTTGTTACTGATCCTCAAAAAAAAAAAAAAAAAAAAAAGAGCTTCCCTATCACTTCCATCATTTCCCATTTACCACATGACCATGTCTTTCCCTATAATTTCAACCCATATCATTCGAGGCATCCCTTTGCCTTTTTACTTGCACGATAACATTAAAGCTCTTTCACACAAATGTTCCACAATAATACTAAAGTTCTTTCACACAAATGTGTTCACAAGCTTCCTAATCACGTCCAAACCATGTCAACCCAACCTTCTCACAAATAAAAATTAGGATAAAACATCAATGATAAATATGGTAGGCAAAAGTTACAGAACTTACAAAATATCAATTTTCACAGATCAGACAAAATGTGCAACAGTATTTGTACTTAATTTTTCATCGTTCTCCTGTTACTTGAAATTGAAATATAATATACAAAAGGGAAGCCGCAGCCAACATACCCTGAGATGCATACTCCAAACTGAAAAACGCCTCTTAAATTTGAGACTTTTACCTGTGCAACTCTAATGGTCCGTTTGGATTGAGAGAGAGGGAGGGGGAGTAGAGTAGAGTAGATTTAGCACAAAATTAGCTTATTTTTAACCAACTCTACTCTACTTCCCTTCCCTCCCCTCCACTCCCCCTCCTTCCCCCCTCCATCCAAATAGGCCATAAGTTGACAGCTACTTTATTGTCCAGATTTCTGTTATTTGAACAGCCATAAAGCCAAATATATTCTAATGCCTAGGAGAATATCTGATGATTAACAGGTAACTAAGGGTAAGGCACATATGCACTTTGGACTACAGCTGTGGGAAGTAGGCATATATGCATATATGGTATACATGCATATAGCATAAAGCCTAAATCCAGAACTACCAAGAAAAAAAAGGAAGGGTGGGAGGGGAGTTACTGAAGTAAAAACAAGATTATATTATAATAAAAAAATCCTCTAACAGACATCCAATAAGAACATACAAGTACAATTCCACAGCAAATAATAATATAAATAATTATTATTATTTTGTATTTTAAAAGATGTGAAATATTAACCAACAATATAGATACAAAACAATAGATTAAGTTCATCTACATTATTTTATCAACAACTAAAAAAAAAGGAAAAAGAAATAGAACTATGCTTTCTAGCAGGCCAGATTAAAGTTATACCATCTTAGGCTCAGTCGGTTTGGCATAAAGCCACTGGGGAGATAGAGGTATGCTGCTTTCTGACGCTGATTGATCTGCAATAATGAAAATTAAAAACATCAGACCAAAAACAAGAGACCAAGTAATAGCAACAAACACGGATAGGCCTCAATAGTTCATCATTTCACATCAAATGAATCAAACAATACAACGGTACCTTTTGACTCATCAAGTAACCCCATAAGCACCTTATCCTCATCATTCCCACCCGAAGCTTCCACTGGCACAGTATGAACATAGATTAAAGCACAAAAATAAATGTTAAGCTTTCATTTTCAATGTAACAAACATAGTTCAGCATACAAGCAATCCAATAGAGAGAAAATAACTAACAAAAAACTTTCGCTGAAAGATAAAAAGAGCTGAATTGGGCACTAAAAAAACACTCCAAGCACTGAACCAAAATCTTCATAGCTCTAAATATATGAAAGCTAAAAAATCAATAACTACATTCCCAAATCACAAGCACGAAATCAATGCCAATTCCACTTAATTAAACCGAAACGAAGTGACAAAGAAACTACTTTAAAAACAATTTCAAAACGAAATTATATGCAATACATGCAAATTCCTAATCCCCGCATAAACCAGAAATTGAAAAACAGTAAATCAATCAAATAACCAAATTCAAAAAAAAAAATAAAAATTCGCGCTTTGATCTGCAGTCTGAGCAATAAACAGAAACAAAAATGTAAAAAAAAAAAATGGAGGAAACCCTAATTGACGAAGCTGAGGTTGAAAAAAAAAAAAACAGAAAATGAAATAGTGGAGCACAAGGAATAAGAGATGGTTTCAGATCAACAAAGCCCTAAACCTCGCATCGAATCCGCATCTATCAAATCCATCAAATACGTACGCAAATCGAGAAGGAAAAAAAAAGAAGCACTGAGAAACATTGAAAGCAAAAGAATGAAGTAAAGAGCGAGAAGAGCGTGGTGAAGTAGTAGTAGTAACACGTAGTACCTTTGGCGGACCAGGAGTGATCGGACGGCTTAGATGAGAGGAGATCGTCTGGTAGATCGAGCTTGCCTTCCGCCATATCAGGAATCGAACGGTCGTCGGGTCGCGAAACTTGAGCAAGAGCGAGAAAGATCTAAAGAAGCAAAGCGAACACACACACACTCACTCACTGGATTAAAGAGAGCTCCGAGAACACGCAGAGAGAGAAAGAGAGAGAGAGAGAGGTGGTTGTGAAATTGGGGATTTTTTGGAGTTTCAGGGAATCTAGGGTTTGGGAAATCAGTATTTGAGAGAGAAAGAGAGAGAGCACTTGTGCAGAGAGAGAGAGAGAGAGAAGAAAAGGGTGAGGAGAGAGGGTTTGGGTGGTGGTCAGAACAGCCAAATCAACTAAACAAGTAAAATATGATTTCAACAGCTTGCTTTGCTTATTCAACAATATACACAATCTCAAATCTAATATAGAATTTCCATTTACTCAAAAATAGCATATAGATAATAGAAATAAAATTTCCTTTTATTCAAAAATAATAATTATTATTTTTCACTTAACCCTTTAAAAAAAAGATAATAGAATTTTCTTTTATTCAAAAATAATTATTATTATTTTTTACTTAACCCTTTTAAGAAAAAAAAATAATGCTACCATCACATACTATTTTACATTATTTTTATAAAATGTTGATGTAATTAATTTCTTATTAGTTTTTATCTAGACCCATTATTAACATCACTTTTTCATTTACCAATAATCATTCATCACATTAACCGTTTGTAAAAAAATTTGTATTTTTAGTATTATTTTAAATAAAATTGCTTTTATTTTTATTTTTTATTTTTTAAATCTTTTAAAAACTTGTCAGGGAAAAAAGTCTTGTGAAGGTAAAGGCTCTTGGATTTTTCATTTTTACCAAAAAAAAAAAAAAAAGGCTCTTGGACTATTTTTTATGTGAGTCAACTCGGCCCAAAGCAAAGATAATGTTCATCAAGTCTCTTTCTCCATGTTTTGCTCTTGGACGCCACATATATCTCTAATCGGGTTCTTATACAGGCTCAATTTAATGATAAAACCTAATAGAGTTTTAATCTACTTGTACAAAAACATAGAAGCTTTAGATCTGAACACTACCTACCAAAACAATGTGATTTTATGCTTATAATGCACTTTATGATTTTCATTTAATTTTTTAGTTTTATTTGAGATCAATTACAACTAATCCTTCCCATCAAATAAAAAAATTACAACTAATCCTCCCAATCTCCCATCAAAAAAAAAAAAAAAAATTACAACTAATCCTATCACATGTATTATGTACTGTTCAGATTTTAGAAATTTTTTAAAGAAAATTTTCTAATTATCAACATTCGATAGTTATGTATTGAACCAATGACATAACAATAACAAACACTTAAAATAAACAATATTTAAACCCTCCAAATGTAGAAGTTAACAATATTTATTAAACTCCTCTTTTTAGGATTTAAAAAATAAATAATAAAATATTATTTTGGTCTCTACATTTTGGGCCACTTTCAATTTAGTTCCTACATTTTGATAGTAGTTAACTTGGATCATATTATTTTCAACTTGCAGACAATTTAGCAATTACTGTTATCTCACTAATAAAAAATGCTTATGTAACACACAAATTACACAATTGGCATACTTAAAGTTAAATTGACTAGTAAAATAAATTTAAAAAAGGTTTGATTAACATTTAAAATACCACATCAGCATTTTAAAGAAAAAATAATAAAAATTACAAAAAAGAAGCAAAGAATTAATTCCTCAATTAAAAAAAATAGAAAAAACTTACTTGCAATGCTTCATTTCTCTTTCATGGCAAACCAAACACACAACAAATCACACACTCAAAACCTAATTTCATAAAATCTTCAACAACAAATCATAAATTTTAATCACAATAACAAATTCTAATAAATATACCATAAATCAAACAAAATTTCCCTTTTTTCTTTTCATTTAATTTTCTTACAATTTCTTGGTAACCAAACAGATCACAATACCCAAATCTACCAAAAATACTGTAAAAACCAAATCTACCACCAGTCCACCACCCAACCACTATCGTTTCAATACCTAGCACCATAAAACAAAACCACCACCTTCGAAACAAAATGACCCAAACAACTCAAATTGGGGGATAATCTGGACCAGCGAGAGAGAACTCAACATTGGAATTGAAGTCTCCAGCATCAACTCGAAGCAACAACACTTTCTATGTAGTGCCTCTACTTTTACAATGAAAGCTTTGTTTTTGTCATCACTCAATTCAACTTCAACTTTGTCCAATAAAATTAAAAGAAAAGAAATTGGTAAAAAAGAAAAATATTTTTAAATACTAATCTGACATGTTTTGCCATCTAATCATTGATATGGACCAATAAAATTTAGACACATCAACATCGTATTTATTCATTTTATATTAGACAATCTAGTAGTGCAATTTCTGTGTCGCATAAGCATTTTTCTTTAGTGAAATAACGATAAAGACTAAATTAACTGCTACCAAAATGTATAGATCAAATTGAAAGTAACAAAATGTAGAAACCAAAATGATATTTTTGCCTAACTTTGTTTTTCTTGAAACCATTAAGATATAGCAAAATTAAACTAGTTATACCCAATTTCAAATAAATAACACTCCACCTCCAAAGGATCAAAATAAATGACATACGTCCCATTTTCCACCATCTAAATGATTAAAATAATTGACACTTTGTCCCAAAAAATAATTTTTAAAAAGTGTGTTGGTGTTAATTATTTTTATCATTTGAAGGTGAAATGTCATTTATTGAAAATCAGGTGTAACGAGTCTAATTTTTCTATATGTCAAGGGTATAAGGGCATTTTACCCTTTTTTTAATAAGAAAAAATAAATTTTCTAAATCTTAAAAATCCAATCCTTCACAATTAACATGCTAAATCTTAAAAGAAAACAAACAAACAATATACGACTTGGTACTTCTACACCCACCTCAAAAAATCAATTTCTCAAAGTCCACTTTGTCTTAGATTTCATGTTTTAAGACATAGTAAAATTTTTGCTTTAAAAAAAAATATATATATATATGTGTGTGTGTGTGTGTGTGTGTGTAAGCAGCTCATTGCTCAAGGGTAAAATGGTAATGTTGACAACAAATGATATAAATGTCAATTAAATTGTTAGATGAATAAGAGCTTAATTTCAAACATCATTTAGAACTCCTAACGATTAAAGGGACTCATCATATGAAAAACCGAACCACCAAATTAAAACATTAAGTCAAATCATACATTATTAGAACTGGGGTTAAACACATATGATTAGTAGTAATTAATATTTTTTTAGAAGATAATAGTAATTAATTATGATTGTCCCCAAAGAGAATTAATTTTAATCATTTACATGTAAAAATCTCATTGGCTTAAGCTTATAGACAAAATATATAGGTTTATTTTAGATCAATCACAATTAGTCTTCTCTTAAAAGTATAATGTATTTTGAGTAGAATTTGTAATGTTACTTTATGTTAAAATCACATTTCTTCTCCCTTGTGTGTATTCTCAAAAAAGAAAAAAAAATCACAACTAGTCTTATCACACACTATTTTTGAATGAGCGTGGTTGATGTTTTATGGGAAATATAGACCCCGGTTGATAGAATTAACAAGTTTTAAACTCAAGTTGTTAATTAAATTTATTATGAATAAAACTTGTTAAAACAAACAAACAAATATCAATATCATGTCAAAATCATATGCAACAAAAAAGTAAATAAGACAAGATATGATGACCCAGAAAAACCAATGAAACAAACTAGTTTCACAGTAAAAAAATCTAGGGAGAAACCTTCCCGAAAAGCAATCCACTATAGTAAAGAGAAGTTTCAGATCTAGTATAAAAGCTTTGTCTCTAAACTCTACAATCCTTGTAGAGGAACTTACAGCAAAAATATTCTACCACTTTAGAACCTCTGAACTCTTCAATATATGAACGCCACCCTTTTGATGCACGAATTCCAGTACATGACTAATCAATTGCACGGATCCCAGTACGCGACTTAATCACCAACTAGAAGAAGATGTTGGTTGCAAAATTTTTCATGTCATCAAAAATAAAGATCAAGAAGCACTTTGTTACAAAATCCTAAGGTGCAAAGATGCAGTAGCTTCTTTCAGAGAGAATAAAGCATTGGTCACCTTTTGCATATGTTCTCCTTGTATTCTCCTATGTGATGGCCTCTAAAATAAGCTTTATAAAGGTCTAGAGTTGTGAGAAAAAAAAACCCTACACATACATGTTAGTATAAGCCGAAAATCAAATCTGGAAATTTGAATTTCGTAAGGCTCAGTAATTCTCGATCGATCGAGGAGGTGTCCAGGAGGTGTCGAGCTTATCTGTTGCGAGCTATCAAGAGGACAGAAGATTTCTCGATCGATCTACCAGCTGTCGAGATTGCGATAAGAAAAAGCTTAAAAAGTCGACAGATAGCCAAGTGTCAAGAGGTGTCGAGCAACTATCGAGTTTTAAAAAATCAGCACTTCTTCACTTGTTTCTTGAACAGACTTGCATGGTTTCAATACTTAAACTTGAACTCTTGTTCCTTAAAGTATTAAATACATCCTAGATCTACCCAATTACAAATAAAGTGCATTTTGTCAAAGGATTAGCCAACTACATAAAATATTGACATGTGTTCCTATCATGATCCACATATATTCTAACAATGTTTTATTTATTTATTTATTTTTATAAAGAAATTTTTATAATTAGTCACATTCAAAACTTATGTATTTGTCCAATGATATAATTACAGCACATGACAAACCCCTAAAATAAATTTTCTTTTTATAGAAAAAAAAAAAAAATCAAACTTTAAGCCATCAAATGAGTTAATAATATTTCGTCGTGCTCAAGAAAAGTAAAAGTTTTAAATTTTAAAATTCTAGTCCTTCACAATTCACATACGTACTCCTAAGCCTTTTTTTTTCTTTTCTTTTTTTCCTCAAAGTTAAATAATTTAAGACTTGGTACTTCGTAAATAACCGTTAGAAAATCAATTTCTCAAAGTCCACTTTGTCTTAGATTTGAAGTTTTAAAACACACAACTATTATTATTATTCTTATTATTTAATTTTAAAAAGGTGTAGACACCTTATTTGCAACAAATTTTCAATTCAGTTCTCAACAATATAGAGTTTCTTAATCAAGTAAAATAAATAAATAAATCAACCAAATCAACTAATCAAGTAACTTTTCAATTCCAAAGTTATATTGCTTATCTTGTTGTTCAGTCATATATATGTTAGAGGATGAATCTGTGTTTGATTCAATGAAAAATGTTTTCAAATGGAAATATAAGAAATTATTTTTAAATGTTTTGGCTACATTTATGAAAATTCTCCCAAAATATGCTATGAAAAATATATTTTATATTAAAAAAAATCGTGATTGGTAATCAATAGACACTGACGACAGTGGTTAACCACCGAAAACCGAAGACATTAGTGGGTGGTGATTCAGGATCCGTTTTGATACCATTTATTTTGCTAAAAACTGAAAATACTGTAGCAAAATAATTTTTAAATGTGTAAATAGTACTGTGGGACCCATTTTAATGAAAGTTTTGTTAAAAAAAAAGTTTGTGAGTCTCGTGAACAGTGCACAGGACCCACTGATAAACACATTCCAGTGAAAATTTTGCTAGTCAAAGAGCTAGTGGGTCCCGTGCACTGACCAGAGGTAGTGGGTCTTGTGCACAGTGCATGGGACTCACTGATAGACAAATTCCCACGTGAAACGTAAAAAAAAAAGAAAAAAAGAAGAAGAAGAGAAAAACGCAAACGCACAAACCAGAAACGCAATCCAAACGCATACTCAGTTGATAAATTTTGGGTGACAGACAATAGGGGTAAGGAGTGGAGGTTCAATTGATAAATTTTGGATGAGGTGGGAAATGGTTTCTGAAATATGAAAGCGTAAACCAATATCTGTCATAAGTGCCTTTATTTTACGATCAACCTTGGTATAAACCTATTCCAAGTTAATCCCTTTGAGTTGATTGCTCTTAAGATAAATGCGTTAGGACAAAATTTAGTTACAAAATTAGTTGTAATTTTAAGCTACAAACTTACCTAATATTTTTTTACTGAAGGTGAATTTTGACAAATCTACCATTGAATTACATATTTTTCTTATATTCTCCATGCTTGCAAAATTTCAAGAAAATTAAAGATTAATAACTATGTCATTAATAAATTTTTTAAATTACAAGTTTTTGTAATTTAAAATTATACACAAAATATAAACTTATAGATCATATAATAAATAATATCTAATTGAAACAAAATTTAAGATGTGTATTAAGAGTACAAAGAACATGCAATTCAACAGTTAGATTGTCAAAATATGTTGTAATATTTATTTTATTGAGTGAGTTTATAACCTTAAACTGCAACCAATTTTGAAATTAAATTTTGTCTAATGGGTTAAAGATTTTTTATTTTTTATTTTTTTGAAGAAAGAAATTCTTCTTTAGCCTAATTTAAGTGTATATGTGTGTAAAACTCATTTTTGAAGATTTGAATTTCAACCCTTGCCTCCTACATCTCGCAAGTACTTATACTTGTACTTGTACTTGTGGAGTTACCATCACGTTAAGGATGCGTGGTGGTATAAATGAGTTAACGTTTTAACTAGGATTCAGGCATCTAAGTATGACATTCCTATACGCCCACATTACGAATTGACATTGGTTTTGTTCTGACCTCCTATCCACTAATGCATTCCATATATGCCAGTGCTGTGTGGAATTTATGAAGAATAAAAAAGATAGAAAGAAAAGAAAAGAAAAGAAAAGGACATGCCATATAGCCTTTATATAAACATTGCCTTACACTAGTGGTCTATCTCTACAATGGAGCCTTCTAGTATAGCATTGATGTAGCAACCTAACACTTCTATTGTGGGGCCATCTAGTATAAAGTTTGATGAATTTTCTTGAATGCCTAGCCTAGGTTTTTCTATTGTGATATTTAATATATCTTGTTTTTAGCAAATAATTATTTGCTTCTTTTTGCCAAAAGCTTTATAACTCAAGAGATACCTCCTAATATTTTCTACAGAAATAGCCAACGTTCAAATTTCCCAACTCCATTATTGTAACTATTGAATTACTTTTTTTAAAAAAATACTATTTGCTTCTCTTTGAAAACTTATTCAAAAAAAAAATTGTTATTCCTAAAATTCATAATGACATCGAGGGGAATGCATATTAGCTTAACTGCTTAACGAAATAATTTAATGTCCATCAGATCAGGTTAGTCCCTTTAGAGCAGAAGTTACAATCCCAGAGGTACTTAAAAATCAATGACATTGCTTATTCTCTTTTATGATAAGAACTAGG
The DNA here is from genome assembly GCA_023736055.1 of Quercus glauca. Classification (NCBI taxonomy): domain Eukaryota; kingdom Viridiplantae; phylum Streptophyta; class Magnoliopsida; order Fagales; family Fagaceae; genus Quercus; species Quercus glauca. The sequence goes on from CM043317.1 coordinate 23,843,520, forward strand.
GTTCAAATCCTCCATTTCCTATTGTATCCCAAAGGTTAGTAATGGACTTATAACTCAATGACACTTGCTCTCTTTTATTAGAAGAACTAGGATTCAACTCCCTCTCCTCCATTGGATCTCAGAGGTTAATAGTGGACTTATAACTCAGTGATATTGCTTGATCTCTTTTACGAGAAGAACTAGGGTTCAAATCCCCCACTATCAGAAAAAAATCTACAGTTTTGAACTAGAAACGACACTATATGTTCCTTTTTTCATTCCATATACCCACAGAACTACGAAAGAAAGTGTAAATCCATACGTGGACAAATCAAAAGGCAAGAATGAAATGAAGGCTCTTTTAGCACCATTTATAGCAGATATCTTAGTAAAAGTAATGACATTTCCTCAGTGACTGATGCATGAAAAGATCATAACACAAAAAAAAAAAAAAAATGATAAATCACAAGAAAACGGAAGCAATAGGAACTTGTTCACCAATATACAAAATATCCCTTGCAAACTGCCAGAGTCAATGCAAAAGAGTGCTCTGTTTTCTATGTTTCCAACTTCAAAGCAGATAAAAAGATTGATTAAAGCAAACAGATGGATATGGTAAAGAATTAAAGTTAGGTTAGTACATTGCGTTTCACAATTAAATTCATTAAATTCAACACATAATTGAATTAAATTTAATTGTAATAAAATATAACACCGAATACAACCATGTCTTCGAATTTTGTACATAAACCTCTCCGCATGATGCAAAATAGCAACGGCTGCCCACCAATACTAAGAGCATCTCCAACAAATTTATCAAATTTTACCTTTTATCTACCAACTTTTTCAAATACACTTTCCAACAGATTTTCTATCCCATTCTCTATCTCATTTAAATATTATTCCTTCATTCATTATTTATTCTTTTTTTAAGAACTACACAACTTCCAACATTTTTTTATTCAACACCTAATTATTATAATAAATAAATAAAAAAAGCATTTAAAGAATGCACAGTAGCCCATCAAACTTGATGAGCTACTGTTCATGAGCCAAAAAAATGGGTATAAAGAGTCCATTGAAGTGGCTTTTTTGGGTCTCATTCTCTATTATAGAGAATATTTTGCCCTTACATAGACAATGGGAGATGCTCTAAACATAGTAAATGAACAAGTTTTGCCATTTTGACAAGTCATATGATCAGATTTGCCATTTTGAATTCTTTCATGAAAAGGATTCAAACATCAAACTAGATGTGCAAGCATAGAGAGTCAAGACTAAATGAAACCCTCTTTAAACCACCAGGCCACATTAAAATTTTATGTCAGCATCATCAGCCACACACATGATTAAAGTTATCTGGTATGATGAACAGAGATTTCAAATAACACAAAGCAGCTTGGTGATACATAAATTAGTGATACTAAAGAAACTTTTACCAAAAAGGCTTATGCATCACAACCACAATGAATATCAGAAACACAGGCATATTTGCTACAAAAGAAAAATTCATCAATAACTTGAATCAAACTAACAAAAGAACACACCTCTATTTTGAACATAGAGAATCAGCTAAACAATCTCGAAAGTGGAAAAAACCCCAACAATAGCAACCTTTATTTTTTTTTTTTTTTCCTTTCACCAGCTTCCAAAATCAGAACATAAATTCCTAATTCTTTACAATAAGCCTAAAAATTGAACAAATGTTGCGCTCCTCACTATCTCTTTTCGGACTTCTTTTTATCAGGCGATTTTTCCAGCCCATCTATTATAGTCCCAGCAGCACCCCTCTTCTTCATCTTTCTCAACTTGTCACACATGAAAGCCTTCTCCAGCTGCCCAACTCTCTGCGACAGCGAGCTCAACAATTTCGTCTGCGTCTCATTCCTCTGAAAGAGTTCGATCATCAAACCCATCATTTTCTCATTGTCCTCCATTATCTTCTCCAAAAGCTCCCTGCTCCTCTTGCTATCCTCTCTCCCTCCAAAACAGCAATCTTCTTTCTCATTCCCTTCTTTCCTCTCAGCCTCAACAATCTCCATCCCCTCCTCCTCAACCTCTTTCTTCAACGAATTTTCCTCAACCAAACTCTCTGGATTCCCAGTCGACCCCGACTCGCTCTGAGTCTCAACAGACTGGTTTAGAGTCTCATTAGGCTCACTCAAATTTCTCATAGACTCAGCAACTTGAATCTTCTCAGACGCATCAAAATCAACACGATTTTCCGACTCTAAACCATCATTATTCGAAGACAAATTGCAATTACCAACTAAATCAGCAGCAGATTTTAGAGTCTCATTAGGCTCGCTCAAATTACTCATAGACTCAGCAACTTGAATCTTCTCGGACTCATCAAAATCAACACGATTTTCCGACTCTAAACCATCACAATTCGCAGACAAATTACAATTACAAACTAAATCAGCAGCAGATTTTAGAGTCTCTTTTGGCTCACTCAAATTACTCATAGACTCAGCAACTTGTATTTTCTCATACTCATCACAATTCGCAGACAAATTGCAATTAGCACCAGAAATCTCAACCTCAGACTCAGAGACTTTACCTTGCTTTTCACCGATTTCGGAGGAGTCGGAAGCTCCATCAACATCACCACCTAGGGTTTGTTCATCAGCAACAATGGAGTCCAAAAACTCCTGCAACGCGATCGTCCTCTTGATCACGCTCTTCCGGCAATCCCTAACCCCCGAATCGACGCCTCTCACCGAATCCAACCTGAAGAGCAAGCTCATCAGCGTCTCGTTCACCCTCAGCCTCTCCTTCGGGTCGTTCTTCATCGATTCCAGCGCCTCCTCCCTCGAGATCCGCCTCTCCACCTCATCGACTTCCCTCCTGATCGCCGCGATCTTCTTCACGCTCTTCCTCACCAGAAACCCTCGGAACACCTTCTGGATCTTCAACGCCGACGAGTCGGACTCCGATCCGCCCCGACCCGACCCGACGAATTGGACCGGGATCGACACTACTTTCCGAGACGGCGGCGTCGTTTTCGTATTCCAACGGCGGCTTGCGAAGAACGGAATGTCCATTATCCTCAATATATAAGTAGAAAGTGCTTTTCTGTGATTTTGTGTGTGTTTGTTTTGTGTGTTTTTGAAAGTGTTTTGGTGAGAAACGAAATGGATTTGGGGAGTTTATATAGGAGCTAGCTTGTGATTACCTGAAAGTTCGAGAAGTTTCTATTTTTCAGGAGAAGGATATTTTTTTTGAAGAGAAGGGGATTTTATATAGGGGCTGAGTTCTAGAAAATCGTCGAATCTTCTCGTACTCCTTAGCACGCACGGGTGATTTGGAGTTGATACCGTGTTGCGCCACTACATCATGCTGCCTCTTTTGTCACTGCTGATGATAACGATTAATTTTGTTAAGCCAAACAAAAATTAAGTTGAGTTTCTCTAAAATTGACAACATGCGCGGCCATATTATTTTTTTTTTAGAAAAAGTTAATAATTTGTATCAATTATAATTTAAAATTACTATATTTTTTAACCCCAAAAAAAGTTATAAAAAATTATTTTACCGGTAAACACATAAGTGTCCGTTTGGCAAAAATTATTTTTGTCAACTTATCTTACTATTTAGCTTATTTTTTCTATTATCCATGGGTCTCACTGCACTTTTTGGTACTATTCATGAGATTCACTGTACTATTTTAGCTACATTTATCTACAGTGCTTTTTGTAAAAAGTTTTTAATTTTAACAGAATAAGTGGATCCCAAACGAACCCTAATACTCATCAAAAGACAAATTGCCAGTAGCTATGATAAAGAAGTCTTTTGCTTTTGTAAATAGAGTTTCTTTTTCTTGGATTTTGATGAAGGTGTATTGTATTAGATTCCAATGGCAACGTAATCTCACTCACAACCTGTTCAAAAAATTAAATTAAAAAAGGAAGGAAATAAACCCATAATTAATTACTTCAATCACTATTTCTAAATTCAAAAAAGGAAAAAAAAAAACCAAAGACAGAATTTGATTCGTTTTGTAGAACACAGTTTTGGCAATAGAGAGAAATGAGGGTGGGAACAAATGGAGAGACAATATAAAAAACTGTGCAGAAAAACTAACTTGTGAGATATTTTTAAATAGAGATAGCGTATGCTAATTTTTAGTAAAAAGATGTGTCAAATGTGTATGAGATATATTTTTCTTTTTAGAAATTGTGTGAGATATATATAAATTAGAGATAGTGAGTTTAGGAGAAGTTGTGGTTATAGTTATTATTGATGGTGATAAAAAGCTAAATTGCTATTTTTAGCACCACAAACTACAAAACTGGGGCTACATTGGTGGAGTCATAGCTAAAATTTTTAGTTCTCGAGCTACTGTGCACTGTAGCTCAAATGTTAAGCCCAAATAATAATTTTTATTCTCCCTTTGCTTTAAAATAATGTTTTATACTCCCAAACGTTTTTCTCTCTCTATCTTTCTTCATTAAGCTTCTTAGACACCTCTTTCTAGGGATGGCAAAAAAATCCTGACCCGCGGGTACCCAACCTAATCCTACCCTAATGGGTCGGGTTTTACTCGACCCATGAAGCAAATAGGGCTGATTCGGGTTTTATAAACTTAACTCGTAGCGGGTTCAGGTCAAGTTTGGGTATTATGCATACCTGTATATATAATATTATTAAAAAAATTAAAAACCTAGGTATAAATACTACTCTATCACTTCTAAATACATTTCCCTAACCCTAATTCCTCACCTCTCAACCACCACTCTCTCCTTCACTCTCAGCCATCCCTCCCCCTCCCTCATTCTTTCTCTCTCACTTGTTGCTGCCGATCCCTCCTCCACCTTACTGGTCTCGTCGATCCCTGCCTCCCTCATCGAGCTGCTCAATCATCCACCTCGCCGTAGAGATCGCTAGCTCCTCCGTCACCACGCCGCTCACTCCTCCATCTCACCGCAGACGCCGCTCACTCCTCCACCTCACTACAGACGCCGCTTCTTCCTCCCTACCTCTCTCACCTCGCCTTGATTGGAAAAATGAGGGATTTTTGTTGGTTTTTAGTGGTTCTGTTTTTGGAGTTTTTGAGGAGTTGAAATAGTGGTAGGCTTAGACTCTGATATGATTTGTATTTTTTTTATTATTATTATAAAAGATCTGATTTGTATTTATGGTCTCAAACTCTGATCTGTTGGGGTTTCCCTGGTTCTATTCTTGGATTTTGATGAAGGTGTATTGTATTAGATTCCAATGGCAACGTAATCTCACTCACAACCTGTTCATAAAAATTAAATTAAAAAATGAAGGAAATAAACCCATAATTAATTACTTCAATCACTATAGTAAAATTCACAAAAGGAAAAAAAAAAAAAAAAACCAAAGACAGAATTTGATTCCTTTTGTAGAACACAGTTTTGGCAATAGAGAGAAATGAGGGTGGGAACAAATGGAGAGACAATATAAAAAACTGTGCAGAAAAACTAACTTGTGAGATATTTTTAAATAGAGATAGCGTATGCTAATTTTTAGTAAAAAGATGTGTCAAATGTGTATAAGATATATTTTTCTTTTTAGGAATTGTGTGAGATATATATAAATTAGAGATAGTGAGTTTAGGAGAAGTTGTGGTTAGAGTTATTATTGATGGTAATAAAAAGCTAAATTGCTATTTTTAGCACCACAAACTACAAAATTAGGGCTACATTGGTGGAGTCATGGCTAAAATTTTTAGCTCTTGAGCTACTGTGCACTGTAACTCAAATGTTAAGCCCAAATAATAATTTTTATTCTCCCTTTGCTTTAAAATAATGTTTTATACTCCCAAAACGTTTTTCTCTCTCTATCTTTCTTCATTAAGCTTCTCAGACACCTCTCTCTAGGGATGGCAAAAATATCCTGACTCGCGGGTACCCGACCTGATCCTACCCTAATGGGTTGGGTTTTACTCGACCCATGAAGCAAATAGGGCGGATTCGGGTTTTATAAACTTAACCCGTAGCGGGTTCAGGTCAAGTTCGGGTATTATGCATACCTGTATATATAATATTATTAAAAAAATTAAAAACCTAGGTATAAATACTACTCTATCACTTCTAAATACATTTCCCTAACCCTAATTCCTCACCTCTCAATCGCCACTCTCTCCTTCACTCTCAACCACCCCTCCCTTTCCCTTATTCTTTCTCTCTCACTTGCTGCTGCTGATCCCTCCTCCACCTTACTAGTCTCGTCGGTCCCTGCCTCCCTCACTGAGCTGCTCAGTCATCCACCTTTCCCTAGAGATCGTTAGCTCCTCCCTCACCATGCCGCTCACTCCTCCATCTTGCCGCAGACACCGCTCACTCCTCCACCTCGTTGCAGACGCCGCTTCTTCCTCCCTACCTCTCTCACATTGCCTTGATTGGAAAAATGAGGGATTGGTTTTTAGTGGTTCTGTTTTTGGAGTTTTTAAGGAGTTGAAATAGTGGTAGGCTTAGACTCTGATATGATCTGTATTTTTTATTTTTTATTATAAAAGATCTGATTTGTATTTATGGTCTCAAACTCTGATCTATTGGGGTTTCCCTGGTTCTATTTTTGGAGTTTTAGAGGGGTTGAAATAGTGGTAGGCTTAGACTTTGATCTGATCTGTATTGTTTTTGTTTTTTTTATGAAAGATCTGATCTGTATTTATGGTCTTAGACTCTGATCTATATTATTGAGCAGAATTTTGTGCTTTTTACTTTGTTTTGCATTGTTCTTGTGATGGTTTCTATTCTACACGGCTTAAAGATTCGAACAAATTTTTTCTTTTAATTTGGGCCACGATTGGGCCTGAGGTGTGGCTCGCGGGGCGGGTTTGGGGTTGAAAAAAAACTCGCCCCGAACCCGACCCATTGCCATTCCTACCTCTCTCTTCTCATTTTCCCTCAGTTTGTTCTTAGCCTTCTCTCTCTCTCTCTCTCTCTCTCTCTCTCTCTCTCTCTCTCTCTCTCTAAGTAGATCATTGCCATCGTGCCGCTGGATGGATCGTCGTTGTGCCACTGGGTAGATCGCGGCCATGCCTCCCCTCTTTAGGTGGATCGTGGTCATGGGTTGTTAGATTTTGTAGTCGGTTTGGGTGTGGATGAGTTTGCAATTGGCTTGTGTTGGCTTTGGATGGTTTGGATTGGTGGTTAGTGGCGGTGTGGCGATTGGGAAAGTGTAGGGGCCTTTTTTTGTGTTTGGGCTGGGCTGCCCTCTGCAAGTGATAGGCCCTGATGTGTTTCTGAGTAGGGAAGTTGAGACCGGCCCAACTGCAACTCACGTTGGGTCGGCTTATGCACAAACTCAACCTTATCTGCCAGGAACACCCGTTATGGCAAACAGAGCTATTACCACAAAATTACAGCAAGCATACATAATGATAACAAAATGAATAAACAGAGTGTCGTAGCTTTCAATGATAATGATGGCCGAATGTCACAGCAGTAATAGTAATAATAATAATAATGGCTTTTAAAAGGAAAGAAAAACAATAGATTGAACAATAATGGAGGTTTAATCAAAGATAAACATCAAGTCAAACCCGAGTCTGTAATGGTAACCGTCCAAAGAGGAAGAACGCTTCCTCTCAATGAAACTAACCTCCCAGGAGAATATCCTGCCGTGGAGATTAATGACTTTGAGGGAATCGGACCTAAATTGTTGACGCGTGAAGAAAGTTTTTTACCGCTTCATTATCCCTTAGAGAGTGGGGTTTTGAGGGGGAGAGGAAAGAAAAGATCTATTGGTGCATGCCTATTATCCTCACAACTTGTTTTCTTATCTTTTTTTCCTTTATTTTCCTTTTCCTTTTAGTTTTTCTTTCTATGTGTTTTCTTCCTCTGTTTTTCGGTCCCTTTTATAGGGCACGACGAGGCTCCTTTTATAGGGCCTGCCGTGATTGTTCTTTTACCATTTTACCCTCTAACGGCCTTTGTCTGGTCTGGGCATGCTTCCCGACCACCATCTGCGCATTGCTCGCCCTCGCCAGACAAAGACAAGTTTGTTTTGTTTCTGTCCGCCGTGGCACTGCTCTCTGCCGTGACTTTAAATGCTCTCTCTCTCTTCCTATGGCATGCATCCAACGTTCCCTCTCTAATCTTACCTCTTTTGGGCGGTCTGTCATCCCAGCAGGACGTACCTTCAAAAGGGTTTGGACAGGGAACGCAAAATAAATCCTTTCCCCCCTCCCCACCATCAAACCACACCCCACCTTACCTCTTACCACGGACCCATGGCCCCACCACGACCCATATTGGCTGGGTATAGGCTGGTGGCAGCTGGGTTTTGCGCATGCTCCCTGTTACATGCGTTCAAAGCCGGCCTGCGGCTCATGACGCCTTGTTTGCATTCGTCTGCCACTCCTCTTGACTCTTTTATACAGACTGTTTGCACCTTCACTACCTCCCTTTGGGATTGGGCTTTTCTTAATACATCTCCCTTGGCCCATTTTTCGTTTTATGCTTTATGTCTTGTTTTCATTGCTTGGCTTTTCCTACCATGGCAACATGTTCCTGCTAGGCCCCTTTCAAACCTGCCGTTTCACTTCTTCCCCTAGTGACTTAAGAAAGTCTGCTGGTGTTCTCACTTTATGGGCTCCATTGTCCCTTTCTTTCTTCTTTGGGCCTGCGGCCCTTTTACTTTCCTCGGGCTTCCTCGGCCCATTTACTGACTTTGTGTTCCCATGGACTTTTACTAACTTGATTGGGCTTCCTCGGCCCAATCTCCTCATTCTCATCCTTGGGGTTCATGGGCTTGCCATTAACCCCTACTTTCTTTACATTGCTTTGGGCCTGCCACGGCCCATTCTCACTTTTTCATACCATACATTGCCCATGGGTGTCATTTCTCTCTTTCCGGGCCCTTTAGGCCCATTTGCTTCCTCAAGACTCATTTGCTCGTGTTATGGGCCTGTGTTTCGTTATTCCTGCCGCTCGGGCCTAATAGTTTTATTCTGTTCCTGCCGCTTTTATTGTCTGTTATGCTGGGTTGGGCTGACTTTACGAAAATGACCCTTAACATTTAGCCCCCTGAACATATGGAGCGTTCTTGCGGTTCATATGTGAACGAAGGACCTTTTTGTCTTTTTCACTTTTTCTTTTCCTTCGCGGGTTTTTTGAAACCACGAACTCTTTCCTGCACGTACAGGTATTTTTTTTTTCTCTTGCCGTGAACAGTGGTGACTCTTCGGATTTCCCAAAACGGTAGTTGCTTTAAGACATAACTGCCGCCTCATTAATTCCATCCTCTTTTCAATGGTTGACCAGTCGCCTCCCTTCACGCCGGTTTTAATTACTCAGGTATTTAAGAGAAGAGTCCCTTCCCAACGCAGACACAAACTCCTTTTATTTCAAAATTTCTTCCTTTCCTCACCATTTTCTTCTTCTCGAACACCCATCCCTTTCTTGCTCCGTTCAAATCCTCACGCCATGACGCCAGTGAAAACTCCGGCTTCTTCCCGCCGTAAAGGGAAAAGTGTCGCCGTGGACCCTCCAATGGAACACGAAGTGGAAAAGGAAGAGGCGCGCTCCGATTCGGACCATTCCGAGGAGGAGGAAGCAAAGCGCGACCCAGACAACGAGTGCGCCCCACTGATTGATCCTTGGTACAACCTTAGTCCTCATTTCCCTAAGGCTCCTGGAGAGTATGTGCCGCCACTGGTGAACCGTGTGTGGCTTGCTCTTTGCCGGCGAAAGCCTGATGTTTCTTGGGCTCCGGTGTCTTCCTCCATCTCCGACTTGGTCATTCGCCAAGGTATCGCCCTCCCCGTACCCATTCACTTCAAGTTTGGGTCTGGCACCGCCTTGGGTTGGAAAGAATGGGTTGACAGTGAGTTGTCGGATACCCATTTCATGGGTTTGCTTCAAAGGGCCGGTGTTCTGAAGGTCGTCGTCCTTTCCCGAAGTCTTTCCAACTTTAGAGACCTCTACAACCTCCGCCATTTAGTTTGCTGATGGTGCTCCACCACCCACACATTCTTCTTTTCTTGCAGCGAACTTACGGTTACTCTCGAAGATGTGGCTAACCAGCTTCTTTTGCCTATTCTTGGGGACGCTGATCCTGCCGCTATTGAGCTTTCCCCCGAAGAAGAAGACATTGAAGCGGAGTTGAAGAAAAGGATGGCCGGAAATGCCAAGCTGTCTTATTGGGTTAGTTCTTCTTCCAAGTTTTCTGCTGTTGCTCGTCGTGCTGCTTTTATTGCCTTTTGGCTTTGCAAGTTTGTTTTCGGGTCCCCTCCGCATTATGCCATAAAGCCTTTGTATTTTCGTCTGGCTATCAAGATATCTGCTGTGGTGAGTCTGCCGCTAGCCCCCATGTTTTTAGGGCATTTATATGTGCAACTGGACATCCTGCGGAGTGACGAGAGTCAGGCTGGTTCTTGTTACATAGTCGCTTCTTCTGTACATAGCACTATTCTGCAGCAGCTGTTGTTTGAACGTTGTGCTCAATATTTGGCGAAGTGTAGGCCCGTCAGATTTGCTAAGGAGAAGTACCATTCTTGTCCGCGGGCCATCACTGATTTTTGTGGCAGGTTTGAGCATGACTTTCCTTTGACTTTTCGTTGGTCCAGTTTGAAGCCTATAGATTATTCTATTGTTGAGTCTTTTGATGAAGGTGTTGGTTTTTCTTGGAGAGCTTATAGACAGTTGTGCCCTGGTTACACTTGTGCGGATTCGGTCATGGGTCCATTTGTTGATACCGTTGGTACTACCACCCCACTGGCTGGCTTTGATGAGGTGGGCATCACATATTTGGCTGCCACCAATCCTGGATGGCTGCCCTACTTGGCAGATGAGGGTGTCAGATTTGTTCATTATCCTGCCAACGGAGTGAGGAGACAGTTTGGCTTGGATCAGGATATTCCTGATGATCTCTCCTTCCTTGCGGAGTCCCCTACTTCAGCCAGACCCTTCCTGCGGCACACTGCCTTTGCCTTTTGGAGAGAGCGTTTTAGTGCCATCACAGTTGTCGGTTCTTCGAGGGAGGGCCTTTACACCGCTGCTATGCATCTCTATTGGCAGCTTGTCATGAACTCGTTTGATGCAGAGTTAGCTGGTAGTCGTGGTTTCTCCCTCATACCTCCTGAGGGGCTTAGTATGGTCATCTCTCCCAACCCTCGGTTACTCCTTCCTTTTAAGTCCGTGCTGGCTTATGCTAGGAAACAGAATCGGTCTGCCATCTTTGAGTGGAATGAAGAGAAGAGGGGGTGGTATTGGCACGCAGGGGATTACCCCCCAGGTTGGGCGAAGAAAGTTAAAGTGGTGAACATTCCTACATCAGCCAAGAAAGCTCCTGCCAAACCTAAGTCTGCCAGTAAGCCCAAGTCTGCTGCTCCTCAGCCTCTTGCAAGTGCTACTCCTGCCAGCAGAACACGAGGCAGTAAAAGGAAGACAACTCCCCATCCTGTGTCTGCCGCTCAGCGAAGAGTAAGTTTCCAAGACTTTTTCTTGTTTTTTTTTTTTTTTTTTTTTTCTTCCAAGTACACGTATATATGTATATATTCCTTTCTCTTTTTCTTTGACTTCTTCTGAACCTTGGCTGTCTTTTTCTTTGACTCACTTTCTTATCCCTTTTTGCTTTTGCAGTCTAAGCAAAAGGAGGATACGTTAGCCGCCCGTCCTATTATACTTGAGGAACCCGAATCAGAGGTATGTTTCTTCTTGCTCCTGCACTTTGCCCAATCTGCTACATTTTGTTTTTGGTTACCTTATTCGCTCAAAGTATTAACTCGGCCCCCCATACTTCTTTTCTCTGCTCTTTCAGGATGAGCCTGAGCCTCTTTCCATATACCGCCCTTCGGCCGAGGAGCTTTCTGCCCCCATGGGCACTCCTATGGCAGGCTCTTTTGATGGAGGCGAGTTTGCAGCACCTGCTTCTCCTACGGCCACTACCTCCCCTACTGGACCGGTACCTATGGATGAGGGTACTCATACTGGGGAGGTTAGTAAGGCCATTCCCACTCCTGCCATGACACCTCCTGAAAAGGAAACCACCCCTCTTGCCGTTACTGAGACTGAAGTCACCCCTGCTACTCCCTTCGTCATCTTCACTGGTGACCCCTTCGCCGCTCTTTCTCAAGCAGTGCAGGGTGTTTCCTCTTTGGTAGTCACCCCTTCTTCTATCCCTGTTTCTGCCACGCGTGGGTCTCGTGCTGAATTGTCCTCAGAGGAGTCTGAGGAGATCTTTGAGGATCCTGAGGATGAGCCTGACCTGGGGAGGAGGATTTCTGAGTCTGAGGAAGAGGATATTGTTCCACCCGAGGCAATGGGTATGCACTCTTTTTTTTTTTTTTTTCTTCTTCCTTTGTTAAGCTTTACTCATTTCCTTTTTCATTTGCACGTCTATTTTTCTGCTTGTAGAGACTTTTGGGGAGTTAGGCATTTCAGCGGGGGTGTCTGTGGCAGCTTCTCCTGCTACGCCCACAACACCTATTCCTGCCATATTTACAACTTCTGTTTCCGCGGTTCCTTCCGTTCCTGCTTCTGCTTTCCCCACAGCCCCTATTACTGCTAGCTCTGGTAAGTTTCATATCTCATTCCTTCATTTCTTCTCCGTGGGCTTCTCTTCCTTTTATTCTTACCAAGGTTCTTTATTTCAACCTTTGCATTTTCTGGCAGGTCTACCTCCTTCAGTGCTTCCTCAATTCGAGGTGGGCAGTAGCTCTGCCACCCTTCTAGATCCTGCGAGCGAGGCTGCGGCCTTCTTTGTGCGCTTTGATCAATCCGAAGTCAACGACCTTGATCCTGCTTCTTTCTGGGGCTCCGGACCCCCTTACATAGATTTTCATGGCTTCAGAGTCCCTGCGGACTGCGCTCCTCATTTGGTGATGATCTATGATAGTCGTGGGGACTTCATGCAGGGATTCAGACTTGGCCGATCAGTCAGAGAGCACTTCTTGAGGATGTTAGGCAGCGTGCTGAACGACATCGAGCACAACTTCGTGGATACTGTCTCCACCGAGAGGATTCTGTAGTGGAGGGCCGCGGTACAGGAGCTCATCAGTGTTGGCTTTGCAGTGGAGTTCATCTTGGATCACCTTCGAGAGATTGCTCGAGCAGTTTTCATGAGGAGAGTTCAGCCTACCGTTGACGCCATTGATTCTCGCCTTGCGATCTTGAGGAAGGAAGTGGCAGATTTGGAGGGCCGCTGAAAGCGTCTTCTTTCTGGTGTGGGAGGACTTGGTCGTTTTGGGGATCAGTCACTTATCTTCGGACTTTATTGATGATGCAGTTTTTTCCCGTTTCGTAGTTTTTCTTTTGCCTTGTTACTCTGCTCAGTACATTATGCTTTTTCTATAACACCTATTTGGGTTTGTTTGCCACAGTTTGGGTTTTGTAATCTAATTTCATGATACTATACTCATGATGCTATACTTTGCTACTTTTGCTATGATATATGATAACAAAATACTTTGTGCTTTTCATTGCAAGAAAGCAAGTTACAGATTTTGACTTGTGACATAGTCATTTCTTGAAAGACAAAGAACAGAGTAAAAGAAAAAACATGATAACTTTCGGTAAAACAAAAGGGTAAGGGATAATCACATTGCTTTTCTCCTTAGGCGTAGTAGTATTTCAACCATTTCCCATTGATGGGATCCATTAAGTCCTTTCCATCCATCTGAGTCAAACGGTAATATCCACTTGGATGCGTTTCTCTTATCACAAAGGGTCCTTCCCACTTTGGTGCGAACTTCGATGGTCCTGCCAGGTCTCTCCTAACGTAGTCTGCCACTTTTAGGATCAGTTGTCCTTTCGTAAATATTCTTTCTTTAGTCATCCTGCCGTAAGCCTCAGTCATTTTTTGCCTGTATCTGCGGCTGTGTTTTTGAGCCTTTTCCTTCTTCTCAACAAGTCCTTCCAAGTCTTCGCATCTTTCTGCCGCAAAGACTTCTCCATCATTCTCCTTTTCCTGCATTTGCATGACTCTTAGGGATGGGGTTATCTTTTCTGCGGGGCTTACTATTTCAGTTCCGTAGACCAAGGAAAAAGGTGAAAAACCCGTGGCTGACTTAGGTGAACTCCTGTAGGCCCAAAGAGCGTCTGGCAGATGCGTTGCCCATCCTCCCGTGTATTCTTGGCTCATTTTACTGATGATTCTTATGAGGGATTTGTTGGTTGCCTCCTTTTGCCCATTTCCTTGAGGGTAATATGGTGATGACCGGTGATGTTTGATTTGATAAAACTCTAGCATTTTCCTCACCTCGCTATTCACAAAAGGCGTGCCGTTGTCACTGATGATCCTGTGGGGGACTCCAAACCTTATGATTATGTTTTCTTTGATAAAGTTTGCCACTGCCCCTCCTGTGGCTTTACGAAGTGGCACTGCCTCTGCCCACTTGGTGAAGTATTCTGTAGTTATTAGTATCCATATGTATCCTCACGACGACGGATTCATCGGTCCAACTAAATCAAGCCCCCAAGTGTGGAACGTCCATGGTGTGACCATGCTATGCAAGTTCTGTGGGTGAGTGTGAATCAAATTGACCTGTACTTGGCAACTGTGGCATATTTTCACAAATTCTGCCGTGTCTCTTTTCATGGTAGGCCAGTAATAGCCCATTTGCAGCAGGCACCTGTAAAACTTCTTCTTTCCTTGGTGTTCCCCACATTCCTCTGAATGTACTTCTTTTATCATTTCTTTTGCCTCCTCAGGGCCCAAACACCTCAAGGGGTCTCCCTCATACCCTTTTTTGAAAAGGATCTTGTTGTGCAAAAAATAGCGCGTTGCTAGCCTCCTGAGCTTGTATTTTTCGCTGTGCTTCTGTGGCAAGATGCCTTCGGTCAGGTACTGTATAAATGGGTCTCTCCAGTCCTTGCTGATGAACACAGCGTAACTTTCTTCTCTGTCTGCCGCGAGTTGGCAGCTTCCACATTGGGTCTGGACTTGGTCTGCGTCTTTACTCATGGTTGGCCAATAAAAGCACGCCCTTTGGAGTCTGCGGTAAAGGCTGACTTCTCCGCAGGATCCGCAAGTCTTTTCATGCACTTCTTTCAACTTTCTCTGGGCCTCCTTTTGCCCCACACATCTGGACAAAACTCCGCCTGGCATCCTGCGGTATAGTTCTCCTTTCATCAGGGCGTAGTCCTTGAGTACTTTTAGTTCCATGGCTTCTTCTCCTCCCATCAAAACTTCCTTTATGGGTATTCGCCAATCTCCTTCGCGGTGTTCCTCCTGAAACCTTTCTTTTAATACTTCAATTATGGATTCTTCCCTCTTACTGATCTCCACTCTGGTGCTTTCCCCTTCAAACATCACTTGCGAACCCAGCGTGGCCAATGCATCGGCAAATCGATTCTCGTTTCTCGGGGTATGTTCTATTTCGAAGGTTAAGAACTTTTCTTCCATTTTCTGTGCCATTGCTCTGTACGGGGCAAGATTGGGTTCTTTTAGGGAGAAACTCCCTTTGGTCTGGCAGACTACCAGGTTTGAGTCACCTAATACTTTCAAATGCTTAACTCCCATCTCAAGGGCTGTGGCCAGCCCAGTTAAGTAAGCTTCATATTCTGCCGTTTTGTTTGAATAGGGGAACTCCAGTTTGAACGATAGTGCTACTGCTTTATCCTCTTCATGATACAAAACCACCCCAACCCCTCCAGACTGGGCGGTAGAAGATCCGTCAAACTTCATTACCCACTGTTCCTTGAGTTCCTCTGCCATGGCTACTTCCCTTGGAACTTCATCGTCCAGCGGGAATTCTTCCTCCCCTGGAAATTGTGCCAACAAATCTGCTATAGCCTGGCTTTTTACTGCTTTGGGCGCCCCTATTCTCAAATCATACTGCGACAGTTGTAATAGCCACTATGATATCCTGCCAGAGAGGATTGGCTGCTGTAATAAAACTTTGATGGCGTGGGACTTAGTCATCAGCCATACTTCATAGGCCAAGAAGTAATGGCGTAATCTTTGTGAGGCATAAACAATAGCCAAACATGCCCTTTCTGCCCTTGGATAACGAGTTTCTGCGTCTTTCAGGGCGCGGCTGATGTAATATACTGGTTGCTCGATGCCACCTCCATCCTCTTGGGCAATTAAGGCACCGATGGCATATGAATTGGTAGCCATATAAAGCAGCAATGGCTTTTTGTGTATTGGGGCTTGTACGGTAGGGAGGTTCATCATGATCTGCTGTAGCCTCTTGAAGGCCGCCTGCTGTGCTTCTCCCCATACAAAATTTTGCCCTTTCCTTAGTAACTTGGTGAAGGCCGAGGTGATCGATGCCAGCCCAGGGATGAATCTCCGGATGTACGAGACTTTCCCCAAGAAACTTTTTAGTTCTTTCACTGTGGTTGGGGGTCTCATAGTTGCAATGGCCGTAGCCTTTGCTGGGTCAACATCTATCCCTTTGCTGTGTACTAGGAAGCCCAAAAATTTCCCTGAGGATACACCAAACGCACACTTGAGGGGATTCATTCTCAACTTAAATACTCTACACCTTTCGAATACCTTTTTTAGCACATGGAAATGTTCTTCCCTCTTCCTTGACTTAACTACTATGTCATCCACATAGTCTTCTAACTCCTGATGCATCATATCGTGGAATATAGCCGTCATTGCTCGTTGATAAGTTGCGCCTGCATTTTTTAACCCGAAGGGCATTACGGTGTAGTGGAAGTTTCCCATGGGCGTTCTAAAAGCTGTTTTCTCCACATCTTTTGATGCCATTCTGATCTGGTTGTACCCGCTGAAGCCGTCCATGAATGAGAACATAGCGCTTCCTGCCGCAGAATCTATCAATAAGTCCATATTGGGCAATGGAAATTCATCTTTTGGGCATACTTTGTTGAGATCCCTGAAATCTACGCAACACCTGATCTGGCCATTCTTCTTTTTTACTGGTACTATGTTGGATAACCAGCGAGGATGTTGAATAGGCTTAACGAATCCTGCGGCTAGCAGTTTCTGTACTTCTTTGACTATCTGTCCTTCGATTTCTGTGTGAAATACTCTGGCAGGCTAGACTATTGGCCTGGCCTGCGGGTCCACATTTAACGTATGTGCCACTAACCCAAGGTTTAGCTCTAGCATTTCACTGTAGTCCCATGCAAACACGTCTTTGAATTCTTTCAGTAGCAGTACCAATTCTTTTTTCTCATCTTCCGTCAAGCTCGCACTGATCGAGATGGGTCTCGGCCCTTGTGAAACAGATCCCAGGTCAACTTCTTCCATTTCCTCTTCTACCATGACCTGCACCTCCTTTTCGGCTATAACTCTTTCGTATTCCTCTTTGTTACTTCCCTCCTCTGGGCTTTCTTGGACTCTACAGCACATCAAGCCCTCGTGCTGTTCTTCCTGGGTGGGGCCCGTCTGGGTTTCAACCGTGGGCCCCACGTGCCTTCATAATTTGTAAATGATTCTGCCATCAGAGCCTCGGACTCTTGTGCATTGGGGCGTGTCTTCAAATCCTGCGGCGGGCATTTCTTTCTTTCGTTTCTTTCTTGCCAATAATTCCCTCAGATCGGGTCCTGGGTCATCTTGGACATCCTTCCATCTAGGCACGAAAGTACCTAGCGGCCTTGACACTGAACTCTCCCCAGAGGGAGCCCATTGATCATAGAACATAGCCTCTACTAAGTGAGCCTCCGCTCGTTCGAATGGTGAAGGATTCGCAGCTATGCGTACCACCCTACCGTTCAATCTTCCTTTCACACATTGGTGATAGGTGGATGGGACCAGCCGGTGTTTATGCAACCATGGCCTCCCCAGCAGCACGTGGTAGGATACTTCAGTCTTTACCACGTGGAACCGTGCTAAAGAGGCTATGGGGCCCACCTTCAACCACAGCTGAATGTGGCCCGCTGTGTACTCACCCCTTCCACCGAACCTTGTTACCTCCATTGGGCATCCCTGAATCTTCCTTTCTGAAATCCCTGCTGCCTGCAGAGTGCTTAATGGAATGAGGTTCACAGAAGCACCTGTGTCTACTAAAGCTCTCTTTATGGGGATTTGATTTATGGATGCCGCCAAGTACAAGGGTCTCCTATGGTCCGGTTGCCCCACTTCCATGTCTTCCTCACTAAAGGTGATTTCGGTTGACTCCTGTAAGAGAGCCCTTTCATCTGATATTTCTGCCGATAGACACTCTACCCCCGCACTAGAGGCAATGCTCACCAAGGCCTCTATGGCTACCTTTCTCTCCCTTGCTGAGAGTCCCAGCTGGTTAAATAAATTTCTGAACTTAGAACTCTGCTGTAGAGTGGTAATGGCCGCCGCAGGCAGAGCCATATTTTCTTCTTCATCCTCTCCTAGGTCAGCACAAATTACCACCACTGCTACACCCTTCCCTTTATGGTTCGGGAGTGGGTTTCTTTGGACTTCCTGCTGGGACAATTCTAAAGTCCCCTCCTTTATCCTGCGGTGGACAAGTCTACGGAGCGTCCAGCATTCTGCTGTTGCATGTTGTACATAATTGTGTAAACGACAAAAACGTGGGTCCCTCCTTTCTTCCTCCGAGGGCTCCCTGGCAACCTGGTTAGGTTTGAAGATTCCATCTGCTATCCATTTATCTAGCAGTACGTCTAATTCTTTTGAGGTGTATGGTATTGGCGGGGGAGTGTCATATTCCCTCCCCTCAGTCTTCCTTCTTCGTTCTCTAGTGGACACCGCCATCGCCTGTGGGGCGTTTCTCTTGTCTGAGCTTGGCTTCACAGACTGGGCCGTTTTTCTTGCTTTCTGCAATAGCTGGGCGAATTGGGAGATTTCCAAATTCTCGAGTACAGCCCTGTACTACCTGATCATGTTCGTCATACACATCTCAACCAACGTCCTTTCTTCGCAATGGTCATAGCAGTCAAGTGCTATGTTCCTGAATCTCTTGATATATTCCATCAAGTCTTCACCGCTTCTCTGTTTGGTTGCTTGCAGGGTTGCAAGCGTCACTGTTTCTTCTCCATGGAAGTACTTGGTGCAGAATACATCCACCATATCATCCCATGTTGGGATGGTTCCTGGCTTTAATCCAATGTACCAGGTGTAAGCCCGGTCGCACAATGATTTAGAAAATTCTCGAAGACATAAGTCCTTGTCTGCGGCGTAAGGGCCAAATGTATCGATGAATTTGCTCATGTGTTCGACAGCACTTCCCCTTCTACCATCGTACTGCGCGAAAGCTTTTGGTTCATACCTCTCAGGGTATGGTTTGCTGAGTACCCTCAGTGGGTAAGGAGGTCTTCGTGCATAGAACCTCTCCTTAGGTGCTCTGACCCTTTCTTGCTCCAGGAGGGCGGATACCTCAGCCATTGTGATGAAACGTTGCTCTGCATTGTGTGGGACACCTTTTGCCGGCGTTTCTTCTTTATCTGTTGCATGCCCTGGGTCATGCTGGCTTCCTTTTTCCTTTATCTTGTCGGTCTTCAGCTGACGGATTTCTTCCATCATTTGCTGCTGCGAGTGTTGCAATGACTGTAAAACCTCAATGAGAATATTGGCATTGTCGGTAGGCATTCTTGGTGGCGGTTGGGGGTCAGCCCCCGTTCCGTTGGCACCTTCTGCCTGGTTAGGTGGCAGTTGGTGAGGCGTTGTAGGCCTCGACTCTGCTTGTGAGGGTACAGCACTCATGTTCCGAGTTGTCCTGGACTTTGGAGGCATTTGTTTGTGTGGGCTCTTATCCCTGTCTATTTCTCAACTCCCCAGCGGAGTTGCCAATTTAATGTAAGGGCCTTTTTTTTGTGTTTGGGCTGGGCTGCCTTCTGCAAGTGATGGACCCTGATGTGTTTCTGAGTAGGGAAATTGAGACCGGCCCAACTGCAACTCACGTTGGGTCGGCTTGTACACAAACTCAACCTTATCTGCCAAGAACACCCCTTACGGCAAACAAAGCTATTACCACAAAATTACAGCAGGCATACATAATGATAACAAAATGAATAAACAGAGTGTCGTAGCTTTCAATGATAATGATGGCCGAATGTCACAGCAGTAATAGTAATAATAATAATAATGGCTTTTAAAAGGAAAGAAAAACAATGGATTGAACAATAATGGAGGTTTAATCAAAGATAAACATCAAGCCAAACCCGAGTCTGTAATGGTAACCGTCCAAAGAGGAAGAACGCTTCCTCTCAATGAAACTAACCTCCTAGGAGAATATTCTGCCGTGGGGATTAATGACTTTGAGGGAATCGGACCTAAATGGTTGATGCGTGAAGAAAGTTTTTTACCACTTCATTATCCCTTAGAGAGTGGGGTTTTGAGGGGGAGAGGAAAGAAAAGATCTATTGGTGCATGCCTATTATCCTCACAACTTGTTTTCTTATCTCTTTTTCCTTTATTTTCCTTTTCCTTTTAGTTTTTTTTTCTATGTGTTTTCTTCCTCTATTTTTCGGTCCCTTTTACAGGGCACGGCGAGGCTCCTTTTATAGGGCCTGCCGTGATTGTTCTTTTACCATTTTACCCTCTAACGGTCTTTGTCTGGTCTGGGCATGCTTGCCGACCACCGTCTGCGCATTGCTCGCCCTCGCCAGACAAAGACAGGTTTGTTTTGTTTCTGTCCGCCGTGGCACTGCTCTCTGCCGTGGCTTTAAATGCTCTCTCTCTCTTCCTATGGCATGCACCCAACGTTCCCTCTCCAATCTTACCTCTTTTGGGCGGTCTGTCATCCCAGCAGGACGTACCTTCAAAAGGGTTTGGACAGGGAACGCAAAATAAATCCTTTCCCCCCTCCCCACCACCAAACCACACCCCCCCTTACCTCTTACCACGGACCCATGGCCCCACCACGACCCATATTGGCTGGGTACATGCTGGTGGCACCTGGGTTTTGCGCATGCTCCCTGTTACGTGCGTTCAAAGCCGGCCTGCGGCTCATGGCGCCTTGTTTGCATTCGTCTGCCACTCTTCTTGACTCTTTTATGCGGACTGTTTGCACCTTCACTACCTCCTTTTGGGATTGGGCTTTTCTTAATACATCTCCCTTGGCCCATTTCTCATTGTATACTTTATGTCTTGTTTTCATTGCTTGGCCTTTCCTACCATGACAACATGTTCCTGCTAGGCCCCTTTCAAACCTGCCGTTTCACTTCTTCCCCTAGTGACTTAAGAAAGTCTGCTGGTGTTCTCATTTTATGGGCTCCATTGTCCCTTTCTTTCTTCTTTGGGCCAGTGGCCCTTTTACTTTCCTCGGGCTTCCTCGGCCCATTTACTGACTTTGTGTCCCCATGGGCTTTTACTAACTTGATTGGGCTTCCTCGGCCCAATCTCCTCATTCTCATCCTTGGGGTTCATGGGCTTGCCATTAACCCCTACTTTCTTTACATTGCTTTGGGCCTGCCACGGCCCATTCTCACTTTTTCATACCATACATTGCCCATGGGTGTCATTTCTCTCTTTCCGGGCCCTTTAGGCCCATTTGCTTCCTCAAGACTCATTTGCTCGTGTTATGGGCCTGTGTTTCGTTATTCCTGCCGCTCGGGCCTAATAGTTTTATTCTGTTCCTGCCGCTCTAATTGTCTGTTATGCTGGGTTGGGCTGACTTTACAAAAATGACCCTTAACAGAAAGAACATGGGTTTTGTGGGTTTTGAGGTTAATAGTGGCGTGGCAATTGGGTTAGTGGCGATGGGTTTTTATTTTTATTTTGATGAATGGGTTTTGATTTTGAGGTTAATGGATTTTTTATTTTTTTTTCTAGTTAATGGGTTTTGTGGTGGATCGTGGCTAGGTTTATGGTGGTGGATCGATGGTTGATGGTGGCTAAGTTTGTGATGGTGGATCATGGATGGTGGCAGATTGGTGGTTGATGGTTGCTGGGTTTGTGGTGGTGGATCATGGTTGGTGGTAGATCGATGGTGGGTTTTGCCGTGGGTTGGTGGTTGGGTTAGGTTTGACTCGATAGTGAGTGGTGGTGATGGTGGTGGTGCATTAAGGGGCTGTGGGTTGAAGAGAGGGAAAAGATAGAGAGATAGAGATGAAGAGTGAGAAAAAAAAAAGGTGCTTGAGGATATATATTATTGTGGTGGATATATAATTTTATTGCAATGGATATATAATTTTATTGTGTTATCTGTATATATTAATAGGATTCAAAAAGTTAATTATTGTCTTTTTTTCTTGTCAAAAATACCCCTAAATTAATTAACTAACAACTTAAAAATGGGGTTAAAATAGTAAATTGGTAAAAGAAAGTTAGTTATTGTTTTTTTTTACGGTAAAAAGAACCCCCTACTTAAAACTTAAAAATGTGGTTAAAATAGTAAATTTCTACTTTTACTTTGAAATGTCTTCTTGCTTCTAATAAACTCCTACTTTTACGTTTATTTAAATTTCTACTTCTACTTACTAACTCCCTACAAAATAGGATCACTCTTTTGTTAGTTTTAAAAATCTTCCAATCTACAAAACTCACCCCACGTATTCATTTATTATTATTTTTTTTTTATTTCATCACAGTGTAAAGTAATCTTTACCCAAAAAATAGAAAAGCCTTTTAGCACGCGCGTGAGTGCGTGCTCAGATGCTAATTTATATTATTTTATTGTGTTGAAAGCTAAAATAAAATCACTTATGTTGGGTGTTTTGTAAAGCTAGGTGGTAAAATAAATAAATAGCTATTTGTGGTGCCAAATTACTAAATTTATGGCTTCACCAATATGAATGCTCTCATTGGCTATTATTTATAAGTGGGTTTTTTTTAAGAAAAAATAAAAACCATAATTAAAGTTTAGGAGAAGTTGTGGTTGGGCTATTAGAATCCTCTGCTAAACCAATTGTTAAAAAAAAAAGATTTTAAAAGTTGTGAGTATTTTAAATTTTAAATTTTAAAGTGGTATGCTAAATTTTAGGAAAATGGGGTGAACGTTGGATTTGATTTAAATTTTATATTTTTTAATTAGATAAGTGAGAAATGTTGGTGGATAATTGAATATTCTTTTAACTACATTGGATAATCTCATTAAAATAAAAAATAAAAATTACATGAGATGAAGGGATAAGGATAAGGGTTTTTTCTCATAAAAAAAGTAAGAGTTTTTTTTAAAAACCAACTTAACGTGAATGAGAGGGGAAAAAAAAAGGAGATCTTGCAAAAGAGATTTTTTTTAAGGGGGGAAAAAAAACAACAACAACAACAACAACAGCAACGTGGGGTTGTTTAACTTGTTTTTCTTTTCTTTTCTTTTTTCCTTTTTTTTTAAATAGTAAATATATAGTTGCTTTGAAGGAAAAAAACATTTTATATCAAATGATACCACGTCATCTGTATCAAAATCCAATGAATAAAAGACATGTGTGCAAAAATAATTACCCACTAACACGTCTTTCATTTGTTAGTGAGTTAGTTATTTTTTGCTAATATGTCTCACACTTAGTAGATTTTCATACCGTTGACATGGTATCATTTGATACCAAATATTGAAGAAGTGGGTTAGTGAGAGAGTGATCTTATATTGTAAAAAATGTTTTAGGTGAGAGATATACTTGTACAGTGTTATCCTCAAGTTTTGTCTTTACTTAAACTTAGGGTGTAGGGGTATTTTAGAATAAAAAAAATGTCCAATCCAAATAGGAGAAACTCTTAAATAGTAGTATAGATTCCAAAATCTAAATTTGTCCCTGAGGTGTGCTGCGTTGCTAGGAGCCTGGCATCATGTGATGCTTGCAAGGGTACCCTATGCTATGTTGTATTTGGTTTTAAGTGCGCAGTGTTAATGACCACATGCGCGAGACTTTCTTTTTATTTTTTTTTTTCATAAAAAAAATCCAAATCATTCCCAGTGAAAGCAACATGCTGAATAACTTTTTTTTTTTTTTCGATAATAACTTTGTTTTAAGGTAGGGTGGAAATGGTATATTTATTTTATTTTATTTTGACTTATAATGAATTGATAATTTAGTTTATTGTGAAATTTTATTTTTTACGTAGAAGAAATCATTTTTGGCTTTTGAGAATTCTATAATTACTTTAAAGCAGGGACGGAATCAGGATTTGAACTCAAGGAGGGCCAAGGTTCTTTGTTTGAGAATTTTCAAATTTTGGGATATCAACATTAGAGGTTGCCAATGTTACGTCATCAATATATGTTTTTGACTTTTTTTTTCCTAATGAAATAAAAGAATCAAACATTATAGTTGGTGTATTAATTTTATTTTATTTTGACTTATAACGAATTGATAATTTAGTTTATTGTGAAATTTTATTTTTTACGTAGAAGAAATCATTTTTGGCTTTTGAGAATTCTATAATTACTTTAAAGCAGGGACGGAACCAGGATTTGAACTCAAGGAAGGCCAAGGTTCTTTGTTTGAGAATTTTCAAATTTTGGGATATCAACATTAGAGGTTGCCAATGTTACGTCATCAATATATGTTTTTGACTTTTTTTTTTCCTAATGAAATAAAAGAATCAAACATTATAGTTGGTAATCTACGAAGCAAATGAAAGTTATAGGAGTATCAATTATATGGATTTCTAACCAAGAGTTTTGTATCTTAATTGGCACTTGCTGATGCTTTCAATGTCCAAAAATTGGGGAGATAGCATAAGATGTGAGATCTTTTCTTTTCAAATTTTTTTTTTTTTTTTGAGAATCAAAAAAGGGTGGCTCACGTGTGTTACTATTATCACATAAAGATGACAACTTTCAAATAATAATGGACTAAATAAATAAATATTAATAGTTTTTTCCATCAACTTAAGAAGTCTCACAAATAAAGTTCTTTCCATTTATTTAGAAAGAGCCACAGATATATACTAACTACTGTGTGGAGCGGTCAACGGCGTAGGCTGTTACTCGGTGGCGGTGGAGTGGAGCCATGGAGGAAAAGATGAGAGTTGAGAGAGGCAGAGTTGGGTAAAAGTTTTGGGGTTTTGTGATTTATTTTGCTAGAGATTTGTGATTTGTAATTGTTTTGTTGGTAGTATTTTATTATTGTTCAAACCTAATTTATCATTTGTTTGTTGAAATTTTAGTTTATTTTAAGGATTTTCTTGTTATCCAGGTGATTGTCCAAAGGATTTTTTTTTGATATTCTTAGGACAACTAGGAAATTATAGATAAATATGTTTTAGATTTCATGGGACAATTTGAAAAACTTTTGGGTGAGGGGGGCCAAGATATAAATTTTAATGCGAAATGTTAGATTTTATAAGAAAATATATATGCTATTCTCAATTTTCTTCAAAACTTGGAGGGGGTGGGGGGCATGGCCCCCTTGAACGCAATGTGAGTCTGTCTCTACATTAAAGGTGATAGGATTTGAACCTTAGTTTTCGTTAAAAATACCAAAAATTGTTAGTTGGTTGTATTCCTAGAATAACTCATATTAAAAAAGTTTTAAATTGGTTAAGTTTTATTTTTGTAAACTAAGATTTAAGGCTACAATGCAAAATTCACCCTCTAAGTTGTTGACATCCTATTTTGCAATTTACATTTAACCTCACATGGAGGGTAAAAGGGTAATTTCACCTTGAGAATATGCATCTTGATTTTGGTCACTAGATCCTTAATCTCATCACCAAAATGATCTTAATGTTGTAATGATCAAATCGACAGGTAATAAGCCCTAATCGGACCATCAGATTGAAAATTATCATCAAATTAAGTTTTAATGGCCGAGATGCACTATCACAAATTGAGTCCGACTATATGTAATTATGAACAATTGATTCCAATTTGTTATAATTATAATCAATTTGAGATTAATAATGTATCATAATTTGATTGGTTAGGACTACATTTTATGGTGAGGTTGCATACACCTAATTAATTAGATAGTTAAATATTAATTATTCAATAAGTAATTTGTGCAATTATCTTTTAATTAGAGTAAATTTGGAACTAATTAAGTCTGAAATGGGAGTGATTGGAGCCATTTAATGTTAGTTGGGAGCTAATTTGGGACCTATTAATGTTAATTGTACTGAAACCATTTTCTAACAAATGACCTCTGCTCACCATTTCATCGATATCTCAAACTATTTTGAATTTGTGAATAAGGTTAATTTTCCCATAAACTAGACATTCAGGGCTTCAATTTGAGCACAAGAACGAGACAATTCCAATCAAAATTGAGTTAGATATGATTTTTTTAAATTGGCTCTATAGGCTATTATAGCAGCTACGAGAAAATTGAATTTTGGCTTGCTCCTCACTCTCGCCAATCTCTCCATTTATTACACCAGATTTTTCCCAAGGCTAAAATGAGGTCTAAGTTTATGAATCTTTGTCAACCTTCATTAAATGACCTTCTATTCATATTTTCTCCATCGCTACTATATAAATACTCCCCCTCCTTCATTCCAAAACACAAAAAAAAAACCCCTCTCTTCTCCTCTCTTGAATTCTAGAAAATTGAGTAGTCTTGTCATATTTTGGTCTTCTTGAGACTCAAGGTATTGAGTGAGACTCACTCTTCCTCTCCTAACTCTTTTTTTCCTCCACCCTTAGGACCTCTCTTAAGAATCTCCTTTTCCACCATATGGATCTTGCATGAACGTATAATCCCTTTCCCTAATTATTTTTTGTGTTGCCATGATGAGAGTTTAAGATTAAAGCATGAAAATAATCATTTAAATCCTTTGAATATGTTTGAATGTTCTTAATTGTTCTTATATGTTCTTGGTTGTTCATCACATGTTCATGCATAACACTAGTTTCGATTTTAAATCCACATAAAAAACATGAAAAATATGTTTGTTTAATAATTCGTTTAAATTCTTGAATCTAGGATATCACCATCCACACACATTCACTAGAATTTTATTTTTCAATCCAAATGAAATGCTTAATAAATGGAAGTAGGGTTTATTACATGCACACATAATGAATTCAACATGCAAATTGATGGATAACATATTAGATGATGTGATATGAATGTTGGCCACCATAGTCTAGAAGATCGATTTCACCAGGTAAGGTGGGTGTCTAACACCTTCCCACCTTATAACATAGCCTCCGAACTTAGATCAAGATTTGATAGACCAATGTTTATTCTTGTAATTTTCAATTTATAGATTGTAACTAGAAAACAAAGTTATGTACTTTATTTTAGATTGTATGTAGGACCAAAGCCATGTAATTTTCCTATGATCAATGTAAATTCAATTAAAAATTAATAAAATGAGAAATTTTTCAATGTTGGTTTTCTTATTTATCCCAATAATTAAATAAGTGGCAACTCCATTGTAAAACCCTTAATCTAAAAGGGAAAATATAATTAGTTGAACCTTTATTTTGAGAGGCAATAACATGACTTCACTAATTTACGTGGGTTTGGCCCAACATCCTAAGAATGGGCCAGGGGCGCAGTCTCTCACATAAGTTTCACTATTTTTCATTTCAGTCCTCTAAGTTTGGGTTTTGTCATTTCAATCCTCTAAGTTTCATTTTCTCTCAATTAAATCATTCGTTAACAATCCGTTAGCTGCTGCCGTTATCCTACCCAAACAACGCTATTTTTGTCAATTATTTAATTTTTAATTTATTATTTATTTATTAATTTTAAGAAAACATTAATTTAAAAAAAAAACCAGAAAATTAGATTAAGTGATGTCGTATTTAGTCCTCAGAGAAAAAAATTGAATCCCTAGCCTGATCCCGAGAGACTGAGAGGGAGACAGAGAGAGAGAGAGAGAAAATAGCCTGGTCTAACACTGCAAGAGTTAGATTTGGGCAACCACAAAACATGCAAGCTTTCTTGAGAGTAATTAAGAAATTTATATTACAATCACGCATATCATATTGCACAAATCATTATCCAGGCGATTGAAGGAGGAAAATTAACAATCAAATTGACAGTGTGCCCAACAGCTCCACTTGAAATAAAATGTCAAATCTTCACTTCTAATGCCTAAAAGATACATAGATACCACCTCACCGTGAGAAAATTGCTACATGAATCTGATACCTAAGATATTGCCTCCACTGCTACCACCAAAATGTACTGAGAAAGCCACTTGGAACCCATCTAGATACTGCTTTGAATAGTATGATTCAGCCACAAAAACCTCAAGAGGATGGACATTTGCTGCCAGCTCTACATTACCCTTCTCGGTGGTTACATTGGTCAGGTGGAGCAAGGAACAACAATCGTTTTCTAAGCAAGTAGAATCCGTAGTTACATTTCTTGTTGCGCCTAAAACAAGACGCCTTTTCTTCATCTAAATTTTTTTTTTTAAAAAAAATTTTTAAATTAAAGTTTTCTTAAAATTAATAAATAAATAATAAATTTTAATTTTAATTTTAACGACAGCAGTTAACGGATTGTTAACAAAAAAGTTAATTGAGAAAAAAATAAAACTTAAAAGACTAAAATGACAAAACCCAAACTTAGAGGACTGAAATAAAAAATAGTAAAACTTAGAAGGTGAGTTCTAAATTTTAGCCAAGATTTAAAGTTTGAACTCATCACTAACTTCAATGATATTTTAAACTTTAAGTTTTTATTTTTTTACATGTTCAAGTTGGTTAATGCAGTAATTGACAATTGTTAACTTATTTTTAATTTATATAAAGTAAATGGCGCACTATTTTTTTTTTATCTCTTTACAAATTTAAGTTAATAATTAATGACTAAATTATACATTCAAGATTTTTATTATTTAAATAAATTAGATAAAATAATATCCGTTTAAGCCTGTATAAATTAAATTTATCAGCATTATATAGTTAAAAATTATATATAGCTAGTATATAAGTATATTATGTTAGTATAAGCTAAACAAAATATTTCAATAATATAATTAGAATTGAATAATAAAATGAATAATAAAAATAAAAGACAAAAAAAACCTAATAAGTTGTGGTAAAAAAAAAAAAAAAAAAACTTTTAAGTTATATGACAAATGCACATCGTGTGATACACAATGATCACCTTTTTTGTTTTAGCTAGCAAGAGAGAAAAATTTTATTGAGGTAAAAAGAAACACAAAAACCAAAGAGTAAAAGAAATTAAGAATACATCTTAACTCTCAGCCTCCTTCCAAGATAACCAGCACAAAACTTGGAGGATCAAGACAAATGTCAAAAGACCCTACAAAGGAGTTCCTTAAGGACCAACAAACATAACCTGCACAAGACTTGGAGGATCAACACAATCCCTACATAGGGGGTTCCTTAAGGACTAACAAGCTTTCTAATAGGGAGTTCTTTGGATAGCTCATAGGGAGTTTTTTTGTTTGCTATTAACTCGGAGATGATATTAGCAATTCTTCATGGCACAAATGAAGACTAATTGCTCATGGCATGTTATCAATTTCACAGAAATATATTCTTTGAGGGATGAATGAAAAATCTAAAAGCCACCCAAGGGGTAAGAAAGAAGAAAGAAGACTAATATATTTTCAAATTACAGTGCAAGAGTGTGATCTTGAATCAAGTTGTTTGAGATGACGAGCGAACTAGGAGATGGAGAACAGAAGCCCGAGTGTAAAGACTTTAGTGTAGTTGCAGATGGTAGTCTCAGATGATAGTATCAAACAATACAATCATACAACTGCAAATGCTTTTTCAGTAAGTCCAGTTGTTACAATTTGAACAATCATAGGATATTCATTCTCTTTGGAATTATTATTCCTGCCCTATTCAAAAGGTTGCTAGAAGCTTGCTGGGCCATCACAATAACATCTTCCTGTCCAGATACAATTTGCAACCACAAGTAGACCATGGAACTCTTAGAAAAAAGGAAAAAGAAGGAACATACATATTGATAAACAATATTGAATTATTTATTTTATTCTTATAGTAATTGATTGAAATTGGGACTCCTTTGATGATCTAAAATGAATTCCCAATGTGTTAACTTTAAATATGTACTGCTAATCTTCAATTTTACTGTCAACTGATGAAAAAGTAATTTCTAAGTACCTCATTTATGTTCAAAATCTTCTTGTCCTTCATAATCCACTGGCCATTGCACATTACAGAGACCACATTTTCAGTTCGCATGCAATAAACAAGGCTGGAAATCCTGCATGGTAACCAAAACATTAAATAAGAGATCTCGGATTGAATCAGTAATCTATGTAACTGAATAATTTACTGGCTGGTTCTAATAATTGAACACATGAAGTTGACCAAATAGAACATGGCACTTAGATTAGCAACAAAAGCCAGAAATAACTAAAAAAAAGTTAATAATAGCTAATGGTCAATGATTATTACATACTATTTTAATTTCAAGTCATTATTAACAATTCAGAGAACTTAAAAGACTATATTCTCATACTCTCAATTCTTAACCCTAATTTAATCACAAAACATGGCACAAATAGCAATTTGAGAAAAAAAGAGTAAGAAGATCAGTTTTCAAGAGGGATGAAAAGCCATTCAAAAAATGGAACAAAGTCTGAAAGTCATCCCAAAACTTACAAATAATTTATGAATAAAGTATAGCATATCTTTTCTTTTAGGAATTAGGATGAGCTCATACCAGTCATGGATGGGAACCATAGTCCAAATGGAAGGATTGATGACAACCATGTCAGCCTACCATACAAGGGACACAAACATTAATCAGCCTCACCTGCCTGTACAATGAGTAAAATAATCTAGTATTTGTGACCTAATGGAAAGTATAACTAAATATAGTTGATTAGTGGCCTAACATAAGGAACTTTTTCGTCCTATAATAAAACTTAAACAAGGGGAAAAACAAATAAGGAGAATGAAGCAAAAAGAAAAGGGTGACTAATTTGAGAAAGTAGTCCAACCTTTTTCCCAACCTCAAGAGACCCTATTTCATCATCCCAGAGTACTGATTTTGCACCATTTATTGTCACCATTCTAAGAACTGTTTCAGCAGGGAGAGCAGTAGGATCAGTGGTTCCATTTGCATAAACTTCACGCCCTTTGTTAATAAGAGATGCCAGGTACATCTCATCAACTGCAAAGAGGTGAATCCATATATTAGTTCCCAGACATCAGTCTTACAACGAGCATTCTTTATTCCTTTAGTATCAAGAAAAGATTCTGCTGCACCGATATAGTAAACAGATATACCTTTTACTTTGGTTAATTATAACTTATGCAAAAGACCTGAAGAAGCTGACACTACCTCCACAAGGGTCCTCTAATTTGGTTTCCTTAAATTTGCATTTCAGTGACAACTATTCCTAGCATATATTTACCCTGTGTTTCGTGTGTGATGTAGTGTGTCTGGGACGCTAAAGAAGTGAAGGTTTTTCAACCTAAACGTCCAAAATTCAGATAAAAACCAACTATTGATATGGTATTATCAAACATGAAGAAAATATATAATAGAAATGATTTCAAAATATGAACAAACCAATGCTCATTCTATTATTTGATGGTGCCCCATCTGTTCCCAAGGAGACACAAATGCCAGCATCAAGCATCTCCCTAATAGGCGCAAATCCAAGCATTCGCATGGCAGCGGCAGGACAGTGAGATACTTTGACCCCCGCCCTTGAAAGAAAACCTATCTGAAGAAGACATGAGTTAAAATTATGGACACCGGTGGCAGTAATTGAGGAAAAAGCAATAGAACTAATATACATTATCATGTTCAACCAATGCAATTCTTATGTAACATTTGCTCCCAACAGTTTGTCTGATCTGACTTAACTCAATACCACTTTCCAAAAAATGCTAGTTGCAAATCAGAATGGTAAGAGAATTCAACCATGATCAGTAGGATTCCTAAGGATCCATCACCTAAGAGTATGGGAACATGGTACATAAGTAAGTTCTAATGATGAACATGTCCATACTTTCTATATATTGATGTTTAAGGTTCAGTTAGTCTTCAAACCTTTTCTTCTTCATGTAATCCAAAATATTAAGAATAAAATGTACAGTTCCATTATATCCATGATTAAATTGAATCAGAATTATCATAGAAACAAATTCAAACAATTAAACAACACCCAGAAGGGAAAAAATATATTTACGGAAAAACAAATTGAATACTAAACATGTATGTAGACGATGCTCATACTTTCAAAATAGAACCAAAGCCAGAAGATTCACAAAACATATCAAATTCAGTCTACCATGGGAAGTCAACTTTACTGACACTCTACTAAACCTGTTTTTAATTTACTGACTGTCTTGTTTAGAATTTTGAGTGAAAGGCATTATCCTTAATTTTCTTTCATAAATAAGATGGTACAGACAAGAAAAATTAAGATCTAGCGATTTCCTTAAAGTGCAGCAAGTAACTAGAAGAAATAATTCACCTCAGTATTGTTGACCCAAACCGTATGAGCTGCTAGCAGATTGTTTTGGAGAAACTCTATCTTCTCCAAGTGTGTAACTGTTCCATGATTGGCCTTTCGAGTATCCATCACAAGTTGATTCTCATAGGGTATCTCTGCAACATGCTAAACAATAGAAATGTCAACTTATTCTATTTCCAATATCAATAATCCTTCATTAGCATCAAAGGTCAACCTGATCGAACTGAATTTCTGCAGAAGTTTAATATTTTAATGGAAGGAAATTTTAAAATTTCTCAAGATGCAAAAGGCAATTGAAATTGATTTTTTTTTTCTTTCCCTTTTTAATTTATACCTTTTCACAATAAGTCATATATTTTTTTAATTGGTAAGTTACACAGCACCCAGTAGCCCATGACTTCACCCTCTATTTAATCTTATGGGAGAGGAAAGTTATTACGTCCATCTTTTAAATCCACTCAAAAGTTAGAAGAGAAATGTATAAATGTTTGTATTATTTAGACTATACAGATGTTAGTCCATAATGTATGGTAAAAACTTAAAAATGTCATGCAAGACCAGAGATGGTTATTAACATTTTTCTAGTTTGACAAGAAGGCTTGAGCATGCATCAAACAGATCTATCAGATGATCATCTTCAAGAACTTGTAGTTTATATGTATCATAGTGTAGAGATCCTCGGGCTTGTAACTGATATATAGCTATGAATGAGAACACACACATAATGAATGCATACACACATGCCACGGTTCCATACCATGTGGATTCCAGTTTTCAGTTGCCTTGCAGCGTCTCTCGTTTCAAGTAGTAAACGATCAGTTGAATTCATAATTTGCCTAATCCCAAACCACACTCTGATCCGTCCATCTGCAGTATTATGATGTTTATTGTAGAGCTCCTTTTGCAACTGTGCCCTTAAAATAAGAAAAAAGATAAACGTAATGCAAACATAACACATTTGAGTCATTTGACAATATAAAGAAAAAAAAAATTTGAATCAGAGGAAAATCTACATAACTTTCAAGAACATTATAAGATGAATAAAGAAAAAAACTGAAGAAGCTAAAGATATTTTCAACCTGGATGCATTCATCTGTAGTTCTAGTCACCCATGATGCCGGCAAACCTTCACCAGCATCCATGGTTGATTGGGCTAAACATGCGCGCAAGCCCAGCAACTCCACTGCTCTGGCCATTCCAGACACGTGCTGCCCCCCAGCTTCAGCAAAGCATGTTACCTGACTCAAGAAACCACAAACATCATCAATCATAGCATTAAACTCCAAAGAAAGCCCCCGAAAACAGAAACATCAAAAACCAAAACTAACAAACTGACAAAATTTAGTCAAATGACGAATATAAATCCTATATCTCACTCTTAGTGTTCCTTTTTTTTTTAATTGTCCTAGTGCAGTATATATGCCATGTGTTTGAATTTTTTTTTCCTTTTTATGGGAAAAGAAAAAAGCAATTGACTTTTTTGACACTGTTTTATATTTCTCATGTGATCTATTACTGAATGCCCTAAGGGCACGAGTGAACATGACCTTTTTAAATTTTTTTATGTTTATTAAGAGATTGAATTCTATAAAGATGTGGTTTAAAACCCTAGTTTTACCCCTCCAATACCAACATGTCACATCATCATATTACACATTAAAGAATAGGCTCAAAAGCACTTAATCAATTCTAATATCCATTTGAAAATCTAATTTAATTATGAGTTTATTGAGATGTTATTATGTTTGGTAGGATATATTGAGTTTTAATTGAAAAACTGATGTGTCAATTTCTTATTAGATGGTTACAACCCATTCTTACCAAATTCGAACTCTATTATTAAATAGTGGTTACTTTTTAAAGAACATTTTTGAGAGATTTTCAACCTATTTTTTTTGAGAGATTTTCAACCTATGGCGTCCGCTCCTGATGATAGCTCTTTATCATCAGACCAAGACACCAATCAGTTTTGGGTGTAGGCGGGGATTGAACCCCAGATCTCTTATACAACCATCAGAGACCAAGACTTTTTAAAGAACATAAATTGGTGGAACATAAATGGAAACACTTGGGCACATGATTTTTATTACCATCCATGTTTGTTATCAAACATATGACCTGCTTAAAAGTCATATATCATATGTATAATGTATCAGATTGGACGA
This sequence comes from Quercus glauca, assembly GCA_023736055.1. Classification (NCBI taxonomy): domain Eukaryota; kingdom Viridiplantae; phylum Streptophyta; class Magnoliopsida; order Fagales; family Fagaceae; genus Quercus; species Quercus glauca. The sequence continues at coordinate 23,877,767 of CM043317.1, forward strand.
GTTAATAAATGATGCTATTAAAAATAAACATGAGTTAGATAAAAAAATAAAAAATAAAAAATAAACATGAGTGGTCAATCTTTCTATAGACAACTTTGTTCCCAGCAAAAATACATTACAAGAGAGAAAAAGAAAAGAAAAGAAAAGAAAAGAAAAGAATAGAGATGGTGCTTACACCGGAGTGAATGAGTTCGATAGCACAAAGCAAAGTGGAAATATAAGAGTCCTCCTCAGTCATGTTGGACTCGTAAGGCCAAATCCGACCGTGCAACCATGTCATCAAATCCACATCGTCGGCTATCCCTCTCCCTAGTTGCTGAGAGGAGTGCACGTGCGTGTTGATCAATCCTAGTTATTTTTAGTAAGCACCAAATATCAGAAATTAATTTCATATAACTATTTACTTTTTTTTTTTTAAGTTTCAACTTACGTGTCTTATCATCAAACCAACTCATCAAATCAAAAAACACCAATTAAAACACTAATAAATTTTTAGTATAAGCCAAAATCAATCTAAACCTTCTATTCAACCATAAAAACTTTACGAGCTAACAGGACAACTATTTACTTTTATAAGTAACTTTTTTTTGTTGGGTAAAAGCAATTTTAGCTTAGCTAGAAAGAGAAGGAAGTACCTGGGAGTAAGATTTGGGAGTTGAGGTCGATGATTTGGTGAGCGAGAGCAGAGAAATCGCGAAGAATATCTGATGACTGACCGATGGCTTTGATTGAATCGTGCTCGATGACGATCCCACCGTTGCGAAAGACTCGGCTTTGAGGATCCATGGTGACGATCACAGCGTTGTGGAGTATAATCCATGAGTTGCCCTTCGCTTCCTCCATTATCACTCTCTCTGTCGCTAGCTATGTCGCTTCTCAGTCTTAATTTGCAGTCCAATATATATAAAACTCAAATCAAGCATTAAAAGGTGCCTCAAAAACTGTTCAAGTGTTGAATAAAAGTGATAACGGAATGACAGTGATGTCTCGTGTACGTGGTGAAGACTTTCAGTTCAGAGCTCAATGCTTTCTAGTTGGTTGCACCTAGGAAGAGGGAAAAGAAAGGAAATGATAGAGAAAGGGAAAAGAAAATGTTTCCCTCCTATATGTTGGAAATAGGAAAGGAAAGAGAAAAGAAAAAATAAATGAAAAGACAAGAATAATTTTGTTTTTACTTTTATACCCTTATGAAGTAGGAAGGGAGGGATAAAAAGTTAATGGCAAAACTGACATTTTTGGAAAGTATTGAGAGTCAAAATTGGAATGTGGGCCGGATGATTTTTCCTACCACTTTTGTACCTTTTTCCTTTCTATCAAAGCAACCAAAAGGAAATACCATCTTTTCCTTTCTCCCATTCCACCGTATCGAAACATTGCATAAATAAAACTCAAAAATCATATCATATATTATTATATTATATTATTATTATTGACGGGACCACAAGCTCATCGATCACAGACAATCCCATCAAGACGAACGAATCCAACTTCAGTCTCGTAAGCCAGCTGTATTCTTACTGACGAGTAAATCCAGGTCATTCAATGCAGGCAATCAAAGCCCGAAACAGGTACAAAGACAACTGTACAATCCGTTGGAGGACATTGATGGTATATTATTCAGCCCCAGACGTTACCAGAAGGAGCATTAAGACCTCCATAACCATACCAACGGCTAGAGGCCATAAGAACATATATAAACCCCACACATCACCGAGAGCAAGGTATGTACACAGACACAAGCAACAAGAGACCTTCCTTTCATTCTGCTTTATTTTACATTGCTTTATTCTGGAGAGAGTTTTGTACACTAACTTTGGCATCGGAGGTGTTGTGGCAGGCATCACACCGGTGACCATCATTGAAGGCTGAGGAATCTTCTCTGTCTGACGAACGTGACTGACGATCTTACGCATCATCAATTATTATTATATAATAAAAATTGTACGGAATTGACTTTTTCAGCAAATCCGTGGGTCTGCCTTTATTTTGTGGGTCTATGGGTACTGTTTACAAATCTATAAGAGTTTCTCTTTTTTTGGGTCCAACGGTATTATTTATATATTTAAAAATTATTTTACTATAGTATTTTTAGTAATAAGTTTTTAGTTTTAAGCAAATAAGCGGTATTTAAATACACTTTAAACAACTTTACCAAATTCTAGAAATTTTTTTAGAGTTAAAAAAAGAAAAGAGAAATGCCATGTCCTTTTAAAAAAATATATATAACAGTTGGGTTTAAAATTTGTGGCTACGCCAAGTAATTTCATCAAATTGCGAATTTTTTTTTAAAATTTTAAAAAGTATATAATTTTTTTATTCTTATCTTTTTTTATTACAATCCAAAATCATCAACTAATTCTTATTTTTTTATTTAAATTATATTACTACACGTAATGGTGAAGTCATAAATTTTTTTTCTAGGGGGGCCCAGCTAAATATAATAAGGTTATTAATTAAAAAAAAAACTATAACTCAAAATCGCTGTGCTGTATGTTATTTCATGATGCTAAAATTGATTTTGAACTCAATTTTTTAAACTCTTTTTTGATTTACATAGTAAAACTATCGCTAAAAAATTCATTGTTTAATCCTGACTTCTATATTGAGTACTAACATTTGAATCTTAAACAATTTTTTTCTTAAAATATACAAAAATTATGAATGATTTCTGTGCGCGCCTAAAACGAGGCTACTGGGCCGTGATTCCCTTGGGCTCACAATCTATTTGTATAGTGGGCTTGGATTTCCTACACTGGGTCGTCCTTGTGCTGAGACCAATCAAAATCCGTTCTATCCCTTTTTGTTAGTCTTATCTACTTTCCTTTTGCCCTCCAAATTTTTCAACAACCTTTTTCCTTTCCCAGCCCATTGCATTTATAGCTAGATGTTAGTGGAATAGTGATGATTGCCTCTGGCGCTAGTGCGTTTGGAGGTCCAATGCTGTTAGTCGTAAGTGGGTGTTTAGGTGGGAGTGTCCTTGGAATTGGTTCTTACTCTGGGATGCTCGGCGATTGTGATTCCCGATCGTGAGTTGGTCGGGCATTAGTTCCCCGGGGAGGATTCGCGGGGAAGGATGCTGGTTTGAACAGCCCGCGCATGTGAACAAGGTCAACGTACCGTTCTCCGAGCATGCAAGGAAAATAGAGTCCCAATAGGCCTAGACACTTCAGTTGGCCCAATGAGCTTTTTTGCCATACATTAGCCCCCCCTTGATTCGTCCTCCATTCTCGGGGATGAATCAAGGAACTTAAAGGGTCATCGGCCCAGACATTGTCTTTCGCGGGTCATTGACGCGCTTTCTCAAAAGGCGCATCAGGTCCGATAGGCTTTCATTATTATCTGACGTTTCGCGAACCAAGGCGTCGCGCGTGTGGCAGTTGATATGACGGCCTGTTGGGTTTCCCACCAACGGCCCATTTATTACCATTTACTCTCCCCTCATCCCCCTATAAATATCCCCCTCAGTCCTCCTTCTTCACTTTTGCAATCTCCATTCTTCCTCCCTTTGCTTTGCTGAGCGTTTCTCCTTCTAGTTCAGGACTCCACTCACTCTTAGAGCCCACAGTAAGTTCTCTCTTCTCCTATCTGATTGCTTTATTTCACTCTATTCAATTTTATAAATCGCAGTTTTCCTTTTGAGAATTCTATTTTAGGAAATGGGTTACTCTTATTTGCTTTCATCTGAAGCCGCTCTGGCTACCTTTAGGGCTGCTTTCGATGTCCTCGGGGACGTTGATATCGTGTATTGCCCCGAGGGTGATATTTCAACGGCGCCGGGGCGTCAATACGGTCTTTTTTCCTTTAATGGCCATCCTGGAGGGCGGGGTTAGATTCCCGGTCGACCCCTTAATCTTGAGCACCTTTAGGTTTTACGGTCTTTGCCCCGACCAACTCTTTCCCAATTTTTACCGGGTGGTGAGCTGTGTCAGTAGACTGAATCGGTTGTTCGGTTTGAAACTAAACCATCATGACATCAACTTTATGTACAGTCTGTATGGTAATATCATCAGATTACTATCTGAAGACTAGGGATATGAGGGTATGGCTAATCTTATGCCTGCCTGATTTCAACAGAAACTCGGCTGGGGAGTTTGTACGGGTGAGCAGTAATTGGTTTGCCGAGGAGCTCCCCTGCGCGTTTTCATCGCGCGACGTTGGTTGGTACCGAGCGCCTCTTACACTACACTTCATTTGATTTTGATCCAAATAACTCCTAATTGATTGCGTGGTTTCCGTGCAGATAGTAAAAGGTTCAAACCGGATCGTAGGGTGGTGCACGTTCGTGACCTAAATTTTGTGCTTAGGTTGGAGATTTTTGTTCATTCAGACGGATAACTCCGCGCATCTCACCTGATTCTCGGTATTGACCTCGTATACTCCACCTGGCAAGCATTCAGCCAGGCCCTACTAGTTGACAGTCCTCTCCTTTCCTACATAGACGTGCGCCACGCGAACTTTCTTCCTTCAAAGTTTACGGCAGGCGAGGCATGTGACTGTGGCCCCAGGTACATCTGTTCGGACGAGTGCCAGCCCCTTCTCTACGAGTCAGCCGAAAGAGTGTCGCGAACGCTCCGGGAAAGGGCCCACGAACAAATTCAACCCCAAGCCCCCGCTCAGCCTGAGGTTCTCGCAGAACAAGAGGCCCCCATTCAGGTGGCCGAAGGTGTCGTAGCTGAGCCCGTTGATTCTTCGGAGACAAAATCCGACCACAGTCACGAGATGGTGACGAGGAGAACGATGTCGATAAGTCGCTTCATGCCGGGCGCCCGGCCAGCAGTTCAGCAGCAGGGGGATTCGAGCCAGCCCCCTCAACCCCCTCCAGCCCCAACGGCCCGATCACGCAAAAGGCAGCGTGTCGTGGAATAGGCACCGCCTAGCCCGGGTAGCGTCCCGGTTCGCTCGCCTTCCCGCCCGTCATCTGGCATTGTCATTCGCGAGTCGGTGACCCAAACCCGGCCGGATGGTGCATCCACCTCTCGATCCGCCGCGAGCTGGCAACCCTCTTTCCAATTGGACGGTTAACCTCTCTCAGAGTCCGCCAGCGTTCGAGTTTGGGACAAGGGTCAGGGGGGCCGTGTTGCCCAGAGCTTGGCAAGCGGCTTGCTCCTGCCTGAGGACATGCACGCCTACACGGAGGGGACAAACGAGTCTTTGGGGAGGCGACCGGTATGGCTCACCGTGGCGGTAAGGTTTTCTAAAACTTTAACCCTTAGTTCTTTCATTGATTTGGTCTTTGCCTTTACTTATACAAGGGGTCCTGCCATATACTCTCTATATTGTCGCTTGTTCAGGCCGCGTAGTTGTCCCAAATAGTTGACGGGAGGATGAAAGAGCTTGCTGAGGATGCTGGTTGGGAGAAGGCTCTGAAGGATGTTGCCGACGCCACTGCTGCGGAGAAGCTGAAGGCTGCAGAGGATGCGGAGAAGAGGGCTACTTCGGCCGAGGAGGCTAGGGTTCGTGCTGAGGGAAAAAATGCCGAATTGGAGGAGCAGCTGGGGGACGCGCAGCTGAAACTGGCCGAGGCTGAGAGCTTGAATGTAGCTTTAGGGGAGGAGTTGGTTGATTTGAAGGCGGCGTTGGACGCTTGCGAGGGCAAGTGGTACAACGAGGGGTTTGCTGACGCCGAGAACTCCGCGGAGCTGGTCATGCGCCAGGCTCACAGGCTCGAATTTGAGGAGGGATAGTAGGCTGCACTCCAGGCCGCGGGAGTTCCCGAGGATTCTCCCCTACGGAACCTCAGTGAGATTCCCTTTCCGCCCCTCGCTGCGCCTGCACGGAACACCCCCCACGTCATCGACGAAGAGGAGACCTCCAGTATGAGGGAATTAATGGAGGCCATTGATGCCCACGCCGAGCCAATTGGTTTGGAGGCCACTAGCAACCCTCGGACTGAAGATCCCTCAAATTAACTTGCTGAGCCGGTTTCTTATTTACTCGCTTTTTAGAAATTCCTTGTCGTTTTACTTTCATTAGTTTTGCCCAAGTCACCGGGCTGTGGTGACGAGAGAATTTAATTTTTTCGGTTTTTAATATTTTGTTAGCTGTAGCACTTTAAACATTGTGTTATTTTAGACTGGTTTGGTTAAGATTATATTGTTTTGTTCTTGTTTTACTTTCGTATGTTCGCATTTTGTCTGCCAAATTCGCGGCCCGTGCTGTTGTGCCTCTAACGACAGGTTACTGTACTTAGGAAAAGTGGAGGTCCCTCCTGTTCGGCGACATTGATTGAATAGGGACGCAGGACTGCCCTTAGAAGTTTAGGTTTTCACCTGCTTAGTGATATCGATCAAACCGAGAGCCGGGCTTAGGAAAATTGTAGTTTTTCGCCTGCTCGGTGATATCGGTCAAACCGTGAGACCGGCTTCTGTCCTTAGGGAAATTGTAGGTTTTCACCTGCTCGGTGATAATGATCGAACCGAGAGACAGGCTTTGTCCTTAGGAAACTTGTAGGTTTTCACCTGCTCGGTGATAACGATCGAACTGAGAGACAGGCTTCTGTCATTGGGAAAAATTGTAGGTTTTCACATGTTCGGTGATAATGATCGAACCGAGAGACAGGCTTTTGTCCTTAGGAAATTGTAGGTTTTTACCTGCTCGGTGATAACGATCGAACCGAGAGACAGGCTTCTGTCCTTAGGAAACTTGTAGGTTTTCACCTGCTCAGTGATAACGATCGAACCGAGAGACAGGCTTCTGTCCTTAGGAAAATTGTAGGTTTTCACCTGCTCGGCGATAATGATCGAACCGAGAGACAGGCTTCTGTCCTTGGAAAACTTGTAGGTTTTCACCTGCTCGATGATAATGATCGAACCGAGAGACAGACTTCTGTCCTTAGGAAACTTGTAAGTTTTCACCTGCTCGGTGATGCTGATCGAACTGAGAGACAGGCTTCTGTCCTTGGGAAATTGTAGGTTTTCACCTGCTCGGTGATAACGATCGAACCGAGAGACATGCTTCTGTCCTTAGGAAACTTGTAGGTTTTCACCTGCTTGGCGATAACGATCAAACCGAGAGACAGGTTTCTGTCCTTGGGAAACTTGTAGGTTTTCACCTGCTCCGCGATAATGATCGAACCGAGAGACAGGCTTCTGTCCTTGGGAAACTTGTAGGTTTTCACCTGCTCGGTGATGCTGATCGAACCGAGAGACAGACTTCTGTCCTTAGGAAACTTGTAGGTTTTCACCTGCTTAGTGATAATGATCGAACCCAGAGATAGGCTTCTGTCCTTAAGAAACTTGTAGGTTTTCACCTGCTCGGTGATACTGATCGAACCGAGAGACAGGCTTCTATCCATCCATCTGCTAGCTCCCTCGTACTACAGTTATGCCGTCCTTGGTTGGAAATTTGACTTTGACGTGCAAAGTGGAAGGGACTGCCTCCATCGCATGGATCCACGGCCTCCCTAATATCGCAGTGTATGGGGAAAATGAAGCAACTATTATGAAAGTCATTGCCACCTCCTTGCCCTCCATGTTCACAGGCAGGGTGATCCGCCCCTCCGAAATTACCAGCCCGCCGTCAAAGCCGACTAGGGGCGTAGTGTACTCGAAAATATCCTCATTCTTTAATCCGAGCCCCCTGAATAGATCAGGGTACATCACATCCGCCCCTTTCCCCTGGTCTATCATTACTCTCATTACCAGGAAGCCTCCTATTCGGGCGGTAACTACTAGTGCGTCGTTGTGCGGCTGGATTGTTCCTTACAAATCGCCATCCCCGAAAGCGATAGGCTCCCGGGCGACCTTCATCCTTTTACTGGATGGCTGCTCATTCGAACCACTCCCCGCCGACGTCACAGTCAGCACCTTGTTTCTCTGTTCTTCGTAAAAGCTTCTCGGAGTGGCATGGATGACCTCAATTATCCCGAACGGGGGCGGGAGTGGGTTGCCCCTTTAATGGACGCCTTACCGGGCGTTTGTTTCTCCTGCGTTTACTACAAAGTCTTTCAAATGCCCGGCCTTGGCCAGTTGGGCAAGGTGGTCCTTCAGCACTCGGCACTGCTCGGTAGTATGGCCCTTATCCTTGTGGTAGGTGCAATATAAGTTTTGGTTCCTCCTAGCTGGGTCACCACTCATTCTGTTCGGCCACCGGAAGTATGGTTCGTGTTTAATCTTGTCTATGATCCTGTGCACCGGTTCCTTAAGCGCTAGGTTCACTTCCCCTGCCTGTGCTTCGGGCTCTTGGATCCTCAGGTCCCCCCGTGCCCTTGGTTGAAAGCTGCCCTGCCGAGGACGGTTCGTTACCGGCGCCTTTCCCTTGCTTTGCAGCCGATCGTCCTCCAGCCGCTTGTACTCTTCGCCTCATCAGTTGTCTCATGTCCTCAGGGGACTTCTTGGTCAATGATTCCCGAAGTCCGGAATCTTCGGGTAACCCTATTCTGAAGGTGCTTGCGGCGATCTTCTCATTCCTCCCACCAATCTCGTTGTAGAGTTCCCAGTAACGGCCAGCGTAACTACGGAGGGTTTTCCCTGCCCTTATTTTCATGGACAGTAATGCATCCACCGGCTGAGGTACTCGGCTGCATGTCACGAATCGGAGTCTGAACTCCTGTATCAGCTCGGCGAAATCATGAACTGAGCCCTTCCGCAACCTATTGAACCATCTCAGAGCGGTGGGCCCAAGGCTCGATGGAAAAACCTTGCACATTAGCACGTTGTTATGGGTGTGTAGAGACATCATCTGGATATAGTGATTGACGTGTTCTACCGGGTCAGTCTTCCTGTCGTAAGAATTGAACGGAAGGCGCTTGAATCTATCCGGTATTGGGGTGCGCTCGATATCCGCCGAAAATGGTGATCGGGCAGCTCTGCGCAAGGCGCGGCTCATCGCATCCATGGCCGCGTTACGGGGTCGTGGCTCTTCTGGTGAATCCGAGCCTCGGTCTGTGTCCCGTGATTGCGAACAGTCTTGGCGTTGACGGTGTTCCTGCGAACGTGGGCGTTCCCTCTGCCATTGGTACTCCCGAGAGCGTGAGCGTTCCGGCCGGTGTAGGTACCCGGACTGACTGGATCCCGTTTAACGATACTGTCTCTCCGCATCAGATCCCTCTCGGCCATCTTCGTTTCTTCTACGGCGCATGTTTCATACCTCCAACTCCAGGCCCCTCACCAACCTGCGCAACCGTTCGATCTCTTCGTCCCTCTTGTCCAACTGCCTGTGCCCTGAGGCGATGGATACGGTTCGCTGCGTTTGGTACGATCCCTCCCCAAGGCCGGACCGCTCTTCCTCCGTTCGGTGATCTCTATCCTCGCGTCGCTTTTGCCTCATTTCTCGCCAAGTAGATCCCCGTGAAGATCCCACTGAGCCGCTGTCGGCAGCACTCCCGGAACGTTTTCCGGCCATCTCGTTGAGTGCAAGTCTTAGTAGAACCATAGCACTGTAGGAGATTCCCACAGACGGCACCAATTGTGCGCGCCTAAAACGAGGCTACTGGGCCGTGATTCGCTTGGGCTCACAATCTATTTGTATAGTGGGCTTGAATTTCCTACACTGGGTCATCCTTGTGCTGAGACCAATCGAAATCCATTCTATCCCTTTTTGTTAGTCTTATCTACTTTCCTTCTGCCCTCCAAATTTTTCAACAACCTTTTTCCTTTCCCAGCCCATTGCATTTATAGCTAGATGTTAGTGGAATAGTGATGATTGCCTCCGGCGCTAGTGCGTTTGGAGGTCCAATGCTGTTAGTTGTAAGTGGGTGTTTAGGTGGGAGTGGCCTTGGAATTGGTTCTTACTCTGGGATGCTCGACAATTGCGATTCCCGATCGTGAGTTGGTCGGGCGTTAGTTCCCCGGGGAGGATTCGCGGGGAAGGATATTGGTTTGAACAGCCCGCGCATGTGAACAAGGTCAGCGTGCCGTTCTCCGAGCATGCAAGGAAAATAGAGTCCCAATGGGCCTGGACACTTCAGTTGGCCCAAGGAGCTTTTTTGCCGTACAATTTCCTCATAAATTACCCACACTTTAAAAACTTAAACTTATGATTTATAATCTAGTTATATTTTTTTAAAGAAAATGTAAACAATAAAGTGAATAAACTGTATAACATGTACTATTAAAAAAAAAACCTAAACAATCTATAAACTTAATATAAAATAAAATAGTAGAAGTTGATTATAAATTAAAAAAAAAAAAGAGTGGAAGTTAGGTTTTGCAATGTCATCCGAATAGTCTCATCAAAATTATATTTTATCAATTTTCTAAGCCAGTAGTGCAAATTAACTAAAAGCCAATAGCTAAGAACATGAACTTAGATATTATCACCAACCAATTACAATCAAATGCATTCTCAATACTCACTACAAATTAGCAGAGAGAAAGCGAGAGTCATACAGAGGAGCTGAACAGACGACAAGGGCCAAGGGTTGATTTGCAGATAATCGAGGCTGGTTTAAGCAACACAACGACAAAGAATCAAGCTACACAATGAGACTATATCAATTTTGCACAATTTCAACATGCTTTCAGTTTCAGAGGTGTAAGGAGGATATTTTTTTTGAATGAAATACTGAGAATGATTTTAATTTTTTTCCTTTTTTTTATTAATTTGGATGAAAATGTCTTGATTTACATTGAACATGAGATCTAAATAGATTTGGGTTCATTTTTTTGTGACATGGAATTTGGTAAAGTTGTTTCTCTAATTGAATTTTGAGAGATTATAGGCTAAATAACGGGTTAATTGCTATTTTTAAGGGTTCTTTGCATTTTAAAATTTTAGAGAGACCGCTAAAATGGATTTTGGGAGGAATTAATCTAGTATTACTCCTATAATTTTTTTCTCCTCAAAATCTTAGTGGGGGAGGGGAGAGGAGGGGGGGGGGGGGAAGAAATTATTAGGTCCGCTAGGATGACTACTAATGTGGTCATCCTTGGCCTCCCAACCAATAAAATGTTGTTATTTATGCAAATGTGACATTATTTGACAATTTTTATTTTTTATTCCTTGTGTTGATTAGGAAGTTCACACATATATTTGCATAAATGACATTATCTCATTGGTCAGGGAGGACCACATCAGTAGTTCTTTCGATATAAATAATAATTTCTTCCCGGGGGAAGATCAGTAACATTTTAGATTATTCATGATTTTTTTAACCTATTTATGGAAAATTTAAAAACTCAAGGGGCCTCTTCACACGACGTGACCTTTTATTATTATTATTATAATTTTTGGATTTCCTGTTCACACGCCACTTTTTTTAAGATTTAGACTTTAGCTTCACACTTCCACAAAAATGGCTCACCAAATTGTAGAATTTGTTTTTTTAGATTTAAGAAAAAAAAAATAGATATAAAATTTTTTATTCTTATCTTCTTGTCCTATAATTTATAAGCTGATAAAAATCTAAATTCTTTATCTAATCATTTTCTTATTATAATTTATAAGTTAATGAAAAAAAATATCAATTTGATTACAATCCAAAATCTTCAATTAATCATTATTACTTTATTTAAATTATATTACTACATTTAAAAAACAAAAAGGTAGTACACATAAAAAAAAAAAAAAATAGCTACTACTTTTAGTGTTTAAATAAAACACTAAATTCTTTGGATTTCCTCTTCACACAACATGACCTTTTTTTTCTTTGGATTTCTTGTTCACTTGCCACTTTTTTTTAAGATTTAGACTTCAGCTCAATTGATAAAATCTCTAATGGTTGAATAAGAGATTTGAGCTTCAATCCTTACCTACTCTAAAAACCGATTGGTGTCTCAGTCTAATAATAAAGAGTTATGAATAGGAGCGGATGCCATAGGTTGAAACTTTCTCAAAAAAAAAAAAAAAAGGACTTTATCTTCACACTTCCACAAATTAGACTAACATTAGACTTTTTGTTCATATCAACTTTTTCAATCCAGAATGCATATATATCAAATAATTCATAATGAATATCTATCATACTGTTCTTTTTCTTTATTCTTCTCTTCTTCTACCTACAACCTTGTTGGTATGTATTTGTCGAATCTAATTTTTTTTTTCCATTAAATTGAATAGGTTTTGTGTATGCCCAACTTTTATTATATAGTATATAATGTCTTGATATAAATTTTATGATAAATTGTTCATAACAATTTGATTTTTTTTCTTCTTTTCAAATTGAAATAGCTTTGGCTAACTATTAGAGTTGTACACTTTGACCTATAAAAGAAGGCAATCTGTCCATTTAGTTTTATTTATTTATTTATTTTATCAATCATTAAATATGATTTGAATTTTTATTGATCATTAAATTTTCTAATAAAGAACAATGACAAACAAGAAAAAGGATACACTAAAAATGTAGTGTACAAAGAGGTATTCAACAATCTCCCAAAGATACAAAATTCTTATTAGAGCACAATTGGTATGTTATAAAATAGTAATTTTTTTTTTAATTTAGGTGTTATCATTTTATATTTGATAGTTATTATACTAATTCAGTCTATTCCCTTTATTACTATAATTGATGATGCACATAAAATTAGTAGGTTGAATGATCTGGGCTTCAATGATCTAATAACTGCTTGAAAGGCCTGAAAAGAAAAACAAACAATCAAAGGAGACCGGGGCTAACTGGCTAAGAACCCTCCGATGCTTAAGTTAGTTTCTCTCTTAAATTCTGGAGTTCCAACTTTTTGGGAGTTGTCTAAAACTTACCTTCATTTGATGTGAATGAGTGTTTATATAGTGTGCTCTTGAAGCAGTTACTTGTCTCGTAACTTCCCCTATATTTGAGGAGGTCAGGGGGTTTAAGGTTAACTTCCATAACCGCTATAGGAGTTAGAATATTTTATCATTTTCTATAACTGTCATTGGAAGTTAAGTGTTTAGTAGGAAGTTATAGCGATGAACTAGAATTTTACTCATGCCTTGAAATAATAACTTGTGATTCAATTTACTGGCTCTTGTAGATAAATCTATATGGAATTTTCCAAGTGTTGGGGGTCGTCTAGGCGCTTGCCTCATGGATGACCATTATGCCCATAGAGGATCGTCCTATAAAGGATCTTCATTCTTATCTACTTAACCTGGATGACTCTTATGGACGAGTTTGGAGTTGGTTCAATTCTCAGCTCACCATCAGTTGCCCCCTTGTCCAAGAGTCATCTAGAGTACTATATAGCCTAATGCTATTCTTTGGATGTGCGCCTTTATGTCAGTAGTTAGGTGTGCCACGTGTCATGATCTCATTGGTGACTAGTTATGTCAATTCATTTTTTCGAGGAGTATGCCACGTGTCATTTTTTGGTCGGTCATGTTGTTTCAAATGCCAAATTCCACTGCCTATAAATTGTAGAATTCCTGTCCTACCCTTCACATTTCTGAAATTTTCTTCCTTGACATTTGTCGTCTAGTGCCTTGTTTAGAAGTTTTTCCATGTCTATAGTCTCCCTTCGTCTAGATCCAGGTATTCTCTTCATCCTCGTCTTTAGGTTTTAAGTTTTCTTCAAAATGTCTGAAATTGTTGTTTCCTCGTCTTGCAATAGTATTGATAAGGCCATAGACGAGTACCATGATACAACTAGTTACAGTTCTAGTAGTAGTTGTAGTAGTACTAGTAGTAGCAGGGGGAACACTATGGACGAGGAATACACATCCAGTGTCCCTGGGGTTCCATTAGAGGTCTTTTAGGAACAACTTAGGACGAGAGCAGCTTATGGGTCCTGAGCTGGCACCTCGACGAGTGTTCCTCCAACTCCTTTAGACAAGGTAGAGACGGTGTATGGTTGTGTTGTAGGCATCCTTTCCAAAATAGATGAAAGGAGACTCACTGCACTTAGGAGTTGGTACCAAATTCCAGACGACCTTAACCCTAGGTTAGCCGTTCATGGGGAGTGGTGCTGCAACCCTCATTTTGGAATAGGCGTCTACGAGGCTTATCTTTTAGGGGGACTTAGGTTACCCCTTAATGCTTTTGATAGGAAATTACTTACTAGGTTAGGTTTAGGAGTGTGTCAGTTTAACCCCAATGCATGGAGATTGGTCATCTCTATGCAAGTTTTGTGGAGGGAAGTATTTGAAGGGGATTGTCATCTCACTGTGGACGAGTTCCTCTTCTGCTACAAACCCTCATAGATTAACCAGTCCCTTGGCTTTTACCAATTTATAGTCAGGGGCAAAGATTGTAGATTAATCAAGTCATTAGTAACGTTTGACAGAAACTGGAAGACGGAGTTTTGCTTCGTCTTTGGTTTCTGGTCTGGGCACCCTGTTGAGGTTGGCAGGGATCCATTTGCCCCATATACTGGAGAATTAGGCAACCTTCATCCTGAAGGTATTTTTAATATATATATATATATATATATATATATTTTATACATAGTATTTTTATATTTTATTTATAATAGTTTAACCCTTTTCTCTCTTCTTTCTTTTTCAGCTGTTAGACAACCATCTTTAAGTAAATTTCATCGTGATCGTGTCCATAGAGCTCGTCTATACATTGATAAGAGCTTTCATTCGTTGGTGACCCTTTAATGTCTTGCCATGTGGGGACTCGGTCCTGAGCCATTTGTTGAAGCTATAGCCCATGAGCTTACTATTCGCAGACGTGAGTTGTCTTTTTTACTTAGAGTTTATTTGAGTATTATTTGAGTTATACTCTTTAGCTACTTCAATATTTTTCCTTTAGGGATGGCAACCACGAAGGAGAATAAGGGAAAGGAAGTGGTGGATGAGGTAACCAGGCCTGAAGCTCAATCTCAGCCTTGTCCTGCTGTGGGGGACAAGAGAAAAAATTTGTCAAAGGCAATTGACTTGGAAAATCTTCCAAGTCATCACAAGGATAAAAGGGCAAAACATAGGTTGTCCAAGCCTAGGGTTGTCAAGCCTGGTCTTCTTGTTCTTCCTTCCTCTCAGCAGCCATCCATCCAAATCCATGATGTAGATACTGAACTTGCTAGAGATCCTCCATCAAAAATTACTGTGCTTGCCTCGTCTCAGCCTTCTCAAAGAATTCCTATGAACCTTATTGAAAACGAGGATTTGGCCTGGGAAAGGTTTGAGAAAGTTGTGACTAACGAGGACGTGGCGGCGTGCTATGACATGTCCTTGAAGGAGTTTGAGCACTTTGGTGTTCATGATCTTTTCAAGGTATGTGATCATTTTTACTTCGTCTTGTAATAGTAATACATATATTCATATTTTATTTTTAACAAAATTTCTAATAATTTGTGTAGGCAATGTCTAAGTTCATTGCCGCGTCCAGGCAAGCCACAGAGATGGATAAGATGAGAATCTTGCTTGAGATAAGGATCCAGGAGGTCAAGAATGACTGTAAGGGTTGGGCTGAAGTGGCAGCTAAGGCTACAGACGAGGCCAAGGAACTGCAGAATCTTGTTGAAGAGCTTAAAGCTGACATCGTTGAAAAGGACACTCGTCTTGACCATCTTCAGAAAAGGAATGATGAGCTGATCACTCTTCTCAAGAAGGCCAAAGAGGACACAGTGGTGGAGTTCAGAGCTTCCAAACAGTTCATTGATCTGTTGGACTCCAACTATGCATCTGGCTTTGAAGATTTTCTTATGGACGCTATAGAAAACTTCCCTGAAGTTGACTTTAGCTTAATCAATCTTAACGTTGGTGCTGCAAGCTCACTCCTCCAGATGAGTTCTGAAGATGTCAATATTGAAGATGATGCCACCACTCAGCCTACTCAGGATGAGCCTAACGTTGGAGATGACCCCCTACAGTGAAGATATAAAATTTAGTCTTAGTTTCCCTTTGTCTCTCTTTTTTATTTTACTTTTATTTTTTTTGAGGTCCATTGTTTAGGACCATTTGAAATTGTTCAGGTACATTTCACTTGTCTACAATTTTTAGGACGAGCTTCCTGACAATTGCTTTTTCAAGCTTTACTTTATAAGGGTTTTTAGACGGTGGTCGTCTACCCTTTCTCTAAACTTTTATGAATGAATATTTATTTCCATCACTTCACTTTTATTGAACATGTTATTGTATGTACGTATTTTTCTTCATTTATATCATCCATGTCATACTTGGTTTCAATGAGTTCCGTCCACCCATGGAGGCACGTAGCTCGTCCATGTTGATATAGACTCCTTATATTCAACATTTTCTCCATTCTTTAAATTTTGCAAGTTTATGAATGGGCTTTTGCCAGCTTTAACCGTCCAGAGATTGGGTTGTTTTGGCTGGATACTTATCCATGGACTTTTGAGTGTTCTCATGTGCATGCATTTCCTCGTCATGGGCTGGATGAATACTCTTCAATTTTTATCTCGTCCATTGTTTAGACGAATGTGCCTTAAGCTTATTTTTCTTTGCTTTATCCTTATTTTAAGAAAAGCTTAATAGATATTACATCCCTGCGTCCATAGATTTTACTCGTTTTGAGTCTTAGCCTTCTTGTGGATGAAATTATGGAGATTATATTTATGCATCACATTAATAGGGAATCCAAACTACATATTCATAACATACACATCGTTCACAAGCATGGCACATGCTTAGAAGCTAGTGCCTTTTAGGGAATTGTAAATACAAACAAATGATTTAAGTCTATGACTTCGTCCATAGTTCATAGCGCATAGTTTAAAAACTAATACACCTTTAGGGAATTAAAATGCAACATATAATGTTAATAACGAACACGTAACAAAAAGCAACACAAACTTTAGCTCGTCCAGAGTGACAACATCTTGGATGACCTCATCCAGGCTAATATCTTACTGATAGTATCTTCTTAGATGCTCAACATTCTAAAGGTGCTCCAACTTTCTCCCATCCAGGGCTTCCAAGTAATACGACTCTTATCTTTTGCAATTGATAACCCTGTAGGGTCCTTCCCAATTAGGTCCCAGTGATGAGAATTAACAAACATTCAAGGATCCATTGCATGTTCCAGTTGGGCCTATTACTAAAGTAAGATCCAATAAGATCAAAGAAACACTTAATGGGTAGATTCAAGAGATTTGGGCTGATTCTAACACAGGACATTCCAATCTTGGCCCAAAGGAAGATGAAGGCGTAATAAATTTAATCCAAGCTATTGAGAGCTGATCTGGCTGAATTGGGTGTGATTTATAGCATGGATTAATGGTTGATTGATTTCCTAGCTCTATATCAGTTAATAGACATTTTTCCTACTTTGGAGCTTCTAATTTCGGACCAAATCTACCTTAATTTTAGGCTTTTATTATTTAGAATGTTTTTTAGCTATTTTCCTATTTTGGATATGCTAATTTCAGACCAAATCAACTTTTATTTAGAGTTTTATTATTTAGTACGTTTTTTTATATTTTTCTATTTTCAGTTATGCCATATAAATAGCATGCACTCATTGTAATAGGGGGATTATTGAATAAAAATCAGAAAAGGTGAGGCTTTGCTCTTCTTTTGGTTCTTCAAGAACTGTGAAGTTTTTGTATCATAGGCATCCCAAACCTGCATACATTGTCTGATATCAATACCCTAGGCATCCCAAACCTGCATACAATGTTCTTCCAGACGAAGTTTTTGACATTCTGTTATGTGATCTTTGCTAGGGGTTTTGCTTCCACCCATTTAGTGAAGTAATCAATCCCCACTATTAAAAACTTCATTTGCCTAGTTCCAAGTGGAAAGTGGCCCAAGATGTCTAATCCCCATTGCATAAAGGTCCATGGGGCCATCATTAGGATGAGATACTTCGATAGCTGCTTGGGGACCCAGCCACCACCAAGCAAACCCACCACAACACCGGCTAGCAACCACCACCATAATCACAGTAGCCACCACCAAAACCCACTACCAACAACAACCACAAAAGTTTCTTAAAAAAAAAAAAAACCACAAAAAAGCAACCACTGCAAGAACCACTAAGAGAAACCCACGCCAACAACCAACAATGAAACCCACGCCAACAACCACCAAGAAAAACCCACAAAAAAACCACCACCGATCTTGCCGTTGTTGATCTAGAAATCCATCAACCATGGCAGCAAAGCCAGCACGCCAACAGACAGAGAAGAGGGAGATGGAGAGAAAATAGAGAAGAGAGAGGATGAGTAAAAAGAGTGAGAGAAGTGAGTCAGACCGAATAAAATATTGTTTTTGATTTTAAAATTGTGCTACAGTGCAATTCTAAAGGTAGAATTGCACTGTAGCAGTATTGCAAAATTTTTTGCAATACTTGCTTTTTAGCAGTCTGGATGTGGAGGGTTTTTTGGGCATTTATTCTAAATTTTGTCTACATATGACATATGGCATTCTCAATGTGAATACTCTGATGCTCTAACACTTCTATTATTGAACCATCTAGTACAACGCTTGATGAGTTTTCTTGAATGCCTAGCCTAGGTTTTCTATTGTAAATCTTGTTTTTAGCATATGATTATTTGCTTCTCTTTACCAAAAGTTTTGTAACTCAACTGATATTTCTAGGTATTTTCTATAGAAACGGCCAAGGTTCAAATCCCCTCACCTCATTATTGTAACTATCAAATTATTTTTTATTTATATAAAAAACGCTTTCACTTCTCTTTGAAAACTTATTCATAAAAAAATTTGTTGTTCCTAAAATTCACACTATTCACTTCTCTCTAGAGCAGAAGTCACAATCCAAGAAGTTGGTAATGAACTTATAATAATCAATGACATTTCTTACTTTCTTTTATAAGAAGAATTAGGATTCAAATCTCCCATTTCCTATTGTATCATAGAGGTTAGTAATTGAATTATAACTCAATGACATTGCTTGCTCTCTTTTATGAGAAGAACTAGGATTCAAATCCTCCTCTCCCATTGTATTTAGAGGTTAGTAATGGGCTTATAATTCAATGACATTGCTTACGCTCTTTTACGAGAAGAATTAGGGTTCAAATTCCCATCTCCCATTGTTGTCACTATCAGAAAAAATCTACAGTTTGGAACTAGAAACGTCGCTACGAGGTTTCGTTTTTCATTCGATATACCCATAGAACTACGTACGAAAGAAAGTGTAAATCCGGACGTGGACAAATTAATAAGCAAAAATGAAATAAAGGCTCTTTTAGCAGCATTTGTAGCGGATATCTTTCTAGAAAGTAATGACATTTCCTCAGTGACTGATACATGAAAAGATCATAACAAAAAAGAAAAAGAAAAAAAAGAAAAGAAAAAAGGATAAACCACAAGAACACGGAAGCAATATGAACTTGTTCAGCTATGCACAAAAGATCCCTTGCAAACTGATAGAGTCAATGCGAAAGACTGAAAAGAGTGCTTTGTTTTCTATGTTTCCAACTTCAAAGCAGATAGAAAGATTGATTAAAGCAAACAAATGTATATGGTAAAGAATAAAAGTTAAGTTAGCAGATTAGGTTTTACAATTAATTAAATTTATTAAATTCAACATATAATTGAATTAAATTTAAGTTTCATTAAAAAAGATAACACCATATATAACCATGTCTTTGAATTTTGTACATAAACCTCTCCATAATGCAAAATAGCAACTGCTGCCGACCGATACTAACATAGTAAATAACAAGTTTTGCCATTTTGATAAGTTATATAATCAGATTTGTCCCATATTTGGTTATTACACTCAGCTGAGTGAAAGATTAACGGGTTAAACAATTCCATATTTTTCAAATTTTTCGTAAGTAAATAAAAACAGGTATATTAATTAATTTTTCATATATATATATATATATATATATATATATATATATTCAAAGCTTATAAATTTTTTTTAACAAAAATAATTGTTTTAAAATAATTAGTATTAAAAATTATTTAGAAGAATACTAATAATAAATATAATAAAATATACATGTATCTATGTCTATCTTGATTAAAAAAAAAAGAATTAAAAAATATGTTATTATATATTTATTATTTTACTAATCAATATTAACATACACACAGGTAGTACACGTTCAAATTCAAAACATTTGTCGTGGGTTTCAGTTAGCTCAACTGGTAAAATTTCTGATGGTTGTATAAGAAATCTAGGATTCAATTCTTGCCTATACCAAAAACTGATTGGTGACTTGGTCTGATGATAAAGAGCTATCATCAGGAGCGGATGCCATAGGCAAGGTTTTCAGACCCGAACTGTTCATTGAACCATAAAAGGGAGAGGTTTAAGGTTTTTGAGTTCGAACTGTGATGACGTCATAATTAATTTAATAATTAATTAAATCCTAAATATAGATATTGAATTTATAAAACTAGCAAAATTGATTAATATATCTATATATGTGAGGGAAATTTAATGATTTTCAAGCATATATTTAATAATTAAATAAGAAAGTTAATAAAATAAAATAATAATCATGAAAACATCAAAATTTATGATTAATTTTTGAAGTAAAGTTGAATATCTTTGAAAAATTTTAATTATAATTTTTTTTATTCATTGTAAGAGATGGATAATTTAATTAAGTAGAATAAAATTGTGTTAAGTTGTTTTTATAAAAAAAAAAAAATTGCTAAGGGGTTAGACCACACGGTTCTTGCCACATGTTCGTGCGATCCAACCCTAGTTTTAGGGGTTCATGGAATTGCCACATATACCCGGTTCTCTATGCTTAAAAAACCGAATTTTAATTCAGTTCCCGATTTTCATGGTCCGAGTTTGAAGACTTTGGCCATAGATTGAAATTCTCTCAAAAAAATTAAAAACATTTGTCTACCTATCAAAAATAAAAAAAATAAAAAATCACATAAAAAAAAATAACATTTGTTTTATAAAAAAAAAAAAAACATTTGAAACACCTGGCTGCTATGTATGGGTTCACCAATTCCGAAGTGGAAGGGCATATTTGGCAGAAGTAGAAGAAAAAGAAGAAGCGGGAAGAAGATCAGCTCTCCCAAAGAAGGAGGAGAAGAAGAAGAAGAGGAGGCAAAGGAGATCGGCGTGAGAGAGACCGACGAAACTGATTTTGGGTGCAAGGGATGCTCTCTAAACGCAGCGTTTCTGGTTAGGATTTTTTATTTTTTGTTTTTTATTTCCCTCCTCGCCGTGTCTCGTACGCATACGACACGGGCACGGCAGGCAAAATGACGTGTCCATGCCTTCTTGGTGTTAACTCTCTATCAAAAGAACATAATAATAAGTTTCAACTTAATTTTTTGTGCAGAGGATCGATCATATTAATGTGTGGGTCAGACCTGCATGTGTAATATACGGTTTTTGCGTTTGGATAATAGAACATGTTGATGCAATTGCTATTTCTTAATAAATGATATCCCTGTTACTGTTGTGTTAGTCAAGCATGTCGAATTCGTTTGAAAATGAAGAAGCTTCCTTTACTTCTCTGTTCATTTTGGGAATAATACCATCCTTTTATTGAACTCTCAATCTTAATCTTGTGGAATGATAAGGAAAATAATAAGGTATTGTTAAAAGCAATGCTGAGTCCAATGCATGTCTTACACAGCAACAAGCTTCCAGGCAGGATGATAGCATACAATTGCAAGGGAAGCAGCAAGTGGGTGCATCTGATCGTGTATTGAGGCATCAAGGTGCATCCTGTGCTACACCATAGAAGCGTGAAACACTGCAGTTGGATACAGGGCACGATGCATCAGAGGGTCAAAAGAAAAACAAAGACCCAATCCTAAGGAGTGAAGACTTAGAGGATTTAATAGAGTCAATTCCACATCATGATCAGATTATACATTCAATACAGGAAATGTACCCAAGTGGGATGAATTACACGTGTCATAGATAGGTTGTTTTACTTGTTTCCTTGATTTCAGGGGAGTTTGTTAGGGAGTTGGTCATTGTTTCTTCTTGTGCACGATTGTATATAAATACATTAGCGTCCATTGCATAGTAACTTTTCAATCAATTCAATTCAGATTCTATTTAGAGAAAGTGTTTTCTTTTACATGGTATCAGAGCACAGATATTTTCTCTTCTAGAATCTTCTCTTTCTTCCAGTTTCTTCTCTCAGCTTCGAGGTCCTTCAATGGCTTCCTCAGAAACTGATGTTTCCTTAAATTCTCACAACACACAATCCACACATGCAAATGCAAATTCCAATGGTGAATCTAATGCTCCTAATCCGTATTTTCTCAGTTCTAATGAGAATCCAGGAAACACACTTGTTACTCAGCCATTGCTTGGAATGCGAAATTATCAATCCTGGTCTAGAGCTATGGTCCTTGCTCTTACTGCCAAGAAGAAAATTGGTTTTATTAATGGCAAGATTCAAAAGCCAGATGTTGATTCACCTCTGTATGAGGATTGGGAAAGCTGCAACACCATGGTTCTTTCATGGTTGATCAACTCCATGCATGTTGATGTCTCTAGCAGCATCATGTACTGTGAAACAGCAAGAGAGATGTGGCTTGAGTTACAACATGTGTTTTCACAAGGCAATGGTCCTAAGGTTTACGATTTACAAAGGGAAATCTCTCACATTTCTCAGAATCACATGTCAGTCACTGAGTATTACACAAAGTTCAAACGATTGTGGGATCAGTTATTGAATTTTAAGCCTCTTCCTGAATGTTCTTGTGGAGCAATGAAAATCTTGAGTGCGTCACATGAAAAGGCCTATGTTATGAGGTTCTTGATGGGCTTGAATGAGAATTATGGGACTTTGAGAAGTCAAATTCTCATGTTAGAACCATTTCCTTCAATGAGCAGAGTCTACTCCTTGGTGCTTCAAGAAGAATCTCACAAACATATTGGTCATGGAGTTGCTGCATCTTCTCAGTCAGATACTATGGCTATGTACACCAATTCCAAAGGCAATTGCAACTCTAATTGGAACAAAGGAAATGGTAAGAAGGAGAGGCCTTTTTGCACTCATTGCAACATGCAAGGGCATACAATTGATAAATGTTATAAGTTGCATGGGTACCCTCTTGGTTATAAGCCTAAAGGGAAGTCTGGTGCCAACCAAGTTTCATGTATTTCAGTCAATGGAGCAGACAAAGCTATGGTTGCAACCATTCAGTGTCCAATTTCTAAGACACAGTGTGAGCAACTTCTGGCCTATCTCAATTCAGGAAATATTTCTTTAGGAGCTGCTCTTGGAGATGCATCACATGTTGCAAGTGTAAGCTCTTCTTGTACTTTTGCTGGTGTGGAAGGGATGTCTAATATGACTTCTGATATGGTGGGGACTTCTGCACAAGCTAATTCACATTTCAATGCTGATCTTATGTCAGGTATACATTCTTATATGCCTTTTACTCCTAATCTTGATCATTCAATCTTTTCAGCCAAAATTGTTGATAGAAAAGCTTTTAGTACTTTTGATTGGGTAATTGATACAGGAGCTACAGATCACATGGTACATTCTGTATCATGTTTTACTACTATTGTTGCTGCCTTAAACACTTTTGTAAATCTTCCTAATGGTGAAACTGCTCTTGTTACTCATATAGGAACTGTCACATTATCAGAAAAATTAACTCTTACAAATGTTTTGTGTGTTCCCTCCTTTAGTTTCAATCTTCTCTCAGTTAGTCAATTGGCTAAAGCTCGTGTTTGTTGTTTGATTTTCTTTGGAACTATGTGCTTTATTCAGGACCTTACTCATTGGAGCACAATTGGTTTGGGTAAGGAGTTTAAAGGCTTTATCTGCTGGAAAAGAGTATATCAACTCCCTCAAGTTGTTTTTCTGCAGCTGGATCTGTAAATACAGTTGTAAATAATGTTGTCAAGCCAGAAATTTGGCATTCTAGGTTGGGACATTTGTCAAATGCCAAATTGGTTTTGATAAGAGATAACAATGTACCTCTTTTTCATGATAATAAAGATTTTCATTGTGATATTTGCCCATTAGCTAAACAAAAAAGGTTACCTTTCAATTCTAGTACACATGTATCAAATGAATGTTTTGAATTGATTCATTGTGATTTGTGGGGTCCCTTTAATGTTTCAACTATTAATGGTTGTAGATTTTTTTTAACCATTGTGGATGATTGCTCAAGATGTACTTAGGTTTATTTGCTCAAGCACAAATCAGACACTCAATCCATTTTAGAGAAATTTTGCATCATGGTTGAAACATAATTTTCTAAGAAAGTTAAAACCATTAGGACAGACAATGGAATTGAATTTTTCATGTCTGCTTTTTTGAAAAAAAAGGTATATTGCATCAACTTAGCTGTGTTGAAACCCCCCAACAAAATGCTATAGTTGAGAGAAAACATTAACATATTTTAAATGTTGCTCGAGCCCTCAAATTTCAGTTCAATGTACCTTTGCATTTGTGGGGATATTGCATACTTACTGCAGTCTATTTGATTAACAGAACACCATCCTCAATTTTGTCAAACAAAACACCTTTTGAAGTTCTTTTTGGTTTTCCACCAAGCTATGCTCATCTAAGAGTTTTTGGTTGTCTTTGTTATGCATCCACTCTTTCTCACAATAGGTCCAAGTTTGCTTCAAGAGCAAGAAAATGCATTTTCTTGGGATATCCTTTTGGTGTTAAGGGATACAGGATGTATGACTTACTAACCAAATCTATGTTCATCAGTAGGGATGTATTGTTTCATGAGAGTGTTTTTCCTCTTTCCATTACTGCTACTGATTTTACAGATCCATTTGCTCTGGGGATTGATCATACTACAGAAGGTGGTTTAGATACCTTTGTTACTCCTATCAGTATACCTGATGTGCCAGATAATTCTGATGAGTTTTGCTTCATGCCTAATCCTACTTCTTTTCCTACTACTTCCTCAAATAATGATTCATTACCTTCTGATTCTATTATGCAGTCAAATTCTGCTCCTGTTGTTGTTCCTAACTCTTCTGCAGGTCCTCTACCACCTAGAAAGTCTACTAGAGTTCACAAAACACCAGTATATTTACAAGACTATGCTTGCACTACAACCACACAAGTTTAGTTGTAGGCTCTCATGCTTCAGGATCTCCTTATGACATTTCAGCTTGTTTGACTTACTCTCATTTGGATCCAAAGTACTTATCCTATGTCATGACTGTTAGTAATGGTCCTGCTACTCCTTAATTTTTCTCTTAAGCAGTTCAGGATCCATTATGGTGAGAGGCCATGGATAAGGAAATTGCAGCATTAGAAGCCACCAAAACCTGGGTGCTTACTCCACTACCTCCTAGTAAAAGACCAATTGGGTGCAAGTGGGTCTATAGGATCAAACTCAACCCTGATGGCACTATAGACAGATATAAAGCTAGGTTAGTGGCCAAGGGCTACACTCAAAAAGAGGGTCTTGATATTTTGGAGACATTCTCACCTGTTGCCAAGACTGTGTCTGTCAGAGTGCTTATTGCCCTTGCTTCTACTAAAGGATGGCCACTTCATCAAGTTGACATCAATAATGCTTTTTTCCATGGAGATCTTGATGAAGAAGTGTATATGGCATTGCCCCCTGGTTATCACAGTAAGGAGGAGCCTTCTTTAGTGAATCCTACTACTCCTATGGTGTGTAAGTTGATCAAATCTCTCTATGGTCTTAAGCAAGCTTCTAGGCAATGGAATGCCAAGCTTTCTGCCACTATCTTAAGTCTTGGTTTCATACAATCTCAAGCTGACCATTCATAATTTGTTCACTCTGATGGTTCTCATTTTACTGCATTGTTGATATATGTTGATGATATGATCATTACAGGGAATGATCCTACTTGTATTGCTAAGCTAAAAGGGGTATTAGACCAGAAGTTTGGGATTAAAGACCTTGGTTCTCTTAAGTATTTCTTAGGTCTTGAAATTGCTAGAGGTCCTAAAGGAATTAGTATTAACCAGAGAAAGTATACTCTTGATATACTCAAAGAAGCAGGCATGACTGGTTGTAAACCAGCCAAAACACCAATGGAGCAACAACTCAAGTTGTCCAAAGGTGATGGAGAGTTGCTCACAGATGCTAGTCAGTTCAAAAGGCTGGTTGGAAAGCTGATGTACTTAACACTAAGTAGACCAGACATAACCTATGCAGTTCATAGGCTTAGCCAGTTTTTGGCACAACCAAGGGTTCCACACATGAGAGCAGCTGCAAGAATCCTACAATATCTCAAAGGTACACCAGGCCAAGGGGTGTTTTTCCTAGTAGAGTCAGATTTACAACTCAAAGCCTTCTGTGATGCAAATTGGGCAGGCTGCCCTGACACCAGGAAGTCCTTAACTGGCTACTGTGTGTTTTTAGGTGATTCATTGATCTCATGGAGGTCAAAGAAGCAAGATGTGGTCTCAAGATCTTCTGCTGAAGCAGAATATAGATCTATGGCCACAACTACTTGTGAAGTAACATGGTTATTGTATCTGTTAAGAGACTTACACATTCCACATGGCAAACCTGTGTTGATGTACTGTGACAACCAGGCTGCACTTCACATATCAGCAAATCCAGTCTTCCATGAAAGATCTAAACACATAGAAGCAGATTGCCATATAGTGAGGAACAAGATTCTGGATGGCACTCTTAAGACTTTTTATGTTTCCTCAAGGAATCAGTTGGCAGACATATTCACTAAAGCACTTGGAGTTGAAAATTTTATGAGGTTATTATCCAAATTGGGAGTGATTAATATTTTTAGTCATAAAGTTCAATTTCCAGATTATTCAAAGGATGATGGAGATGCAAGAGCTTTGCTCTTGAGGGGGAGTGTTAAAAGCAATGCTGAGTCCAATGCATGTCTTACACAGCAACAAGCTTCCAAGCAGGATGATAGCATACAATTGCAAGGGAAGCAGCAAGTGGGTGCATCTGATCATGTATTGAGGCATCAAGGTGCATCCTGTGCTACACCACAGAAGCGTGAAACACTGCAGTTGGATACAGGGCACGATGCATCAGAGGGTCAAAAGAAAAACAGAGACCCAATCCTAAGGAATGAAGACTTAGAGGATTTAATAGAGTCAATTCCACATCATGATCAGATTATACATTCAATACAGGAAATGTACCCAAGTGGGATGAATTACACGTGTCATAGATAGGTTGTTTTACCTGTTTCCTTGATTTCAGGGGAGTTTGTTAGGGAGTTGGTCATTGTTTCTTCTTGTGCACGATTGTATATAAATACATTAGCGTCCATTGCATAGTAACTTTTCAATCAATTCAATTCAGATTCTATTTAGAGAGAGTGTTTTCTTTTACAGGTATACATGACCCATGCTGATGAAAGAGACATAAATGCTTCTCTTCTGCATCAGTTGTCCATGGTTTATCCTGACTGCCCCCCCTGCTACTACTGTTGCATCCTTTTTGGGTGGCTTTCAGTTTTCTAGCAAAGTGGGTATCAACAAATTTCCGATATTTTTGGTATATAAAATTTTTGACATTTGATTCTTGTTCTCACAAGAGTGCTTGATTGGTGGCAGTGAAAACAAGCTTTCCGGGTGCTGGTAATCTGCAAATAACTGACTTTGTATGTTCTGTAACTATTTATGTTACTGCAAATAACAAACAAAACAAAGGATGGTCTCAACTTTCATTTGATTTGAGTTTGTTTAATTGCATTGAAATGTGCTTTTCTTTTGCACCTCATGTGATTATTAACTCATTAAAGCATGGTTTGAGCCAAAATCGAAACACACACTTTAGTCCCTTTCTCTTGTTATTCTGATTGAAACTTCCATTTTGTAGGTATTGGAGGAGCCATCAGAAACTCAAATATTCGGGATGCAAGATGGTCTTCAAACTCCCGGGGTTTGTTTCTTATTTATTTTTGCATGAAGCTTCAATCTTATTAAAATGTAACTAACCGAATATCTTGGTTAGTTTTAGTTAGGAACCAAATTCTTGTTTTATTTGTTGAAACCTAGTAGAAGGGCAAAAATGCTTACTGAATGTCACAAGCCAGTTCCAATTCATCAATATGCTATAGTCCAACTTCAGGACCTTGAAGAAGTTTCAGCTGATGCATATTAAGTGCCTACAATTATCGGTGTGCCCTAGATGCTCCAATGAATTGTACATACAAAACCTTTATGGGTGTTGTGTCAGTTTTCACTCTCAAGGGTGTCTGCTGCAAGCCTGTCTAGTTTGCTGAAGTAGAACTCTTGGAGGCTCTGGATGCAAAGTTTGTGCTGGTAGATTTGTCATTTTAAGCAATGATCATAAATTGCAAAAGCAATTCATTTGTTAAAGGAGAAAATTTAAGGATAAGCAGCTAGTGGCTGCAATTGAGTGACCCGTAAAAGCTTGCTAAGTTTTAAGTTTGTTAGAAGAGTACATATCAGCTAGGTGTTTCAAGGGTTTTGGAGAGAGAGAGTTGGGGGGGGGGGGGGGGGGGGGGGTGGACAACTTATGGTTTATGACTTCCCTGATACTGTGAGATTTCTCATGGGAGGTGTTGGATGGTTATCAAATGGGCACGAATTGATGTGACATCTGATCATTTTTTGCAGGTGAGTAGCCAAAGGTTGTCTATTGGAATGACACCCAGACATTGAGGCTGCCTAAGCGTGGTGAGATGCTTTTATCTATACATGGCTCACTCCTTGGAGTCTATAAGGAAGACATTATGGAAGCCATACATGGTATGAAGAGTATCTATGTATTCTCCTCGTTCTTCTTACTGGTTCCTTGAAAAAAAAAAAAAACTTCTCTTGTTCTTGTTGTCAACGTTGCATTGAGGGGGCATGCTAGAGAAAATTGGCTTTTGCCCATTTCGTGCAAAAAATCCAGCATTTTGTCATATTTTTCAAACTAATTAGGAAAATGTCCATTTTTTGAAATTTGATTTTCTCAAAATCGAATTAAGCCCTATAGTGGCATTTTTAAGGAGCCTATAGTAGCATTTTTAAGAAGCCTATAGTGATGTTTTAAGGGCCTATAGTGGCATTTTGGAACTCGAGTTCCATGAACTTGAGTTATAGGTCGTGGAGTTTGAGTTTCAAAATGCCACTATAGGTCCTTAAAACGTTACTATAAGTTCCTTAAAACGCCACTATAGGGCTTCAGAATTTTTTTTTTTTAAACTCGATTTTTAGAAAATCGAGTTACAAAAAAGGAGCATTTTCTTAATTAGTTTGGGAAAGGGTGCAAAATGCTACTTTTTTTGCACGAAAAGGGCATTTGCCCATTTTGGCTGGGGCATGCTTGCTATATTGTTTTATTTTTATTTTTTTTATAAGTAGCTTGCTGTATTGTTAAGAAAGTGGAATACCAAATTCACCTTGCTGTTTTACATCCTCTACTGCCATGGAGATTTGTCCCCCCTATAAATATGAGTTGAATGGGCTAATTTTATGCATTATAGGGGAATAATGTGTTCTTAAACTTTGATTATTATTATCTTAGTTTCGTTCTGATGTGTAAATTGAATCAATTGATGTGCAGAATCAGAAGAGGGTTGACTGGCTTCAATTTTACCATTAACGTGGTTCAAATATATGCAAATGCTTGTAATTTCAAGTCCTTTGGAATGTTTCTCTTTCATTGTGCCGATGACTATTGTAAGTACTGAAATTGTTCTAGTATAATAATGCAGTGTTACCTTTGCAATGATATTCAAGTTAAGAATGCTTGTGCATTTCTTGTTTGTATTGGTCCGTGTAATTCTTCTTCATTTGCTCTAATAATAATCACAAAGGAACAATGCTACTCCAATCCACTGATCACATAATGGGGTCCTGATGAGATTTTGTCTATATTTTGATGTTGAATTAGATTCAAGGTAGCAGTTAAGTGGGTTTTCATATCATGTTTGCATGGCTTTGGGTTTATGAGATTCAATACGCTCATGGTCCACTTTTCTGAGAATGTGATGTCTAAAATTCCGAATTCATGTTTTACTTTTGGTTTGATTAAGCTCTAGATTTCTATAAATGTGAGAATTACATATTTAGCTTATTCTTAAGAATCTTGTGGGACGTATTTATATGTTGTTCAAAACTCTATACAATGAGAAATTATTTAATGCAACAGGACTATCATGTAAGAGGTGTCTGTCTAATGGTCCTCTCACCCAAAAAACTACTGTCATTTGTTTCAAATTGAGTATAGGATATTTTAAGAGAGTGGTCCACCTATAAAAACTTACCCACTCACCCAAACCCACACAAAACTCAACTATCCACAACAGCAACCATTTGACCCATATAGTCGACCAAACAAATACTACCCAAATTAAACACCCAGCTCTTCCATTTGCATTTTTGTAACTTTCAGGCATGAAAAGCCTTGATTCCTACTACTAAGAGTTGATAGCATGAAATTGCCATGCATAAATGAATTATTTTCAAATTAATGAGAAAAGATTTGCTATTGAAATCAAAAGTTACCAAGCATTTGGACTTGAAAACTCCAGATTGCCCACAAATGCCTTCAGTTGAAATTTTGCATAAATGAAGCATTCTCAGACACAGAATGAAATGGGTCTATTGCATTCAAAGCTAATATCATCCTTGTACTTTAAGGTGGGTGTATTTGATTTGTAAACCTTCAATTTGAATGATTAAGGGTCCATTTGGTAATGTTGTTCCAGTAACGTTGTAACGCAGGACAATTAGAACAAAATTGAAACAACAATAAAATAAAGAGATATGACCTAGGAGTCAGCACCTAGGCCTTATTTGAAGTCAGCACCAAGCGAAAAACCACTAGAAGTCAGAACTTAGGGTAGACCTGGAGTCAGCACTTAGGGTAGACCTGGAGTCAGCACCAGACCAAAGAGAGACCAAACGGCCATTTTTTTCATTCATCAAAATATCAACTATCTCCTCAAGGAGCACAATAGGTTACTTATAAATGATTACTAAACCCTAATTCTAATTGGTTAGGAAACTCTAATTGCCTTATTACGAAAATAACTTTGCTTCCAAATTAAAATATTAATAGCTTAATAAATACTAGGACCTAAAACATAAAAAATATAATTGACTTGCAAATATAAATAATATTAAATAAAAATCTTCTTGCGTCTCCCGTATCATTCTCTTCTGGTTGGAGAAAACTAGACCTTGAGTTTTAAAGCATTGAAGGATTAGGATGCTGACAAATAACACTTGCTTCAAGTCTGAAATCACCTTAGGGAGCACAGGGAAAAGAAAAACCTTGAATTTCACTTCATCAAACTCATTTGGAATAATAAAATCAATGTGTGGAATTAGTATAATCTCTTCTTGAACCTTATGAACCATAGGAAGCACTGTGGTTTTAATCTCTTCGACTTTACCAAGATGTAGATCTTCAAGGACTGTGGAGGGTTGATTAGAAGCACGTTCAACAACTTCAACTTTCACATCATGTGTACCCTCAAGCTTGCTGGGTAGTTTTTGAGCCAGTGCCATTATCTTTTCTAGTTGGGCATTAATCCTAGTGATTATTTGCTCCCCTAATGTCCACAAAATAGGTGAAACATTCTGATTTGCCTTTCTTACAATAGGAAAAAGTGAACTAAGAAGATCCAAGGAAATGTCTTCACTTTCATTTATGACCAGATTCATAATTGTTTCCATGGCTGAAAGTACAGCAGGTGGATGGTTGGACCTAATCATCTTCAAGAAACTTTGAAACATCTCAACAACCAATGCTTCACACTCAAGATCCAACATCACTAAGCATAACTTGACCTTTGCAATGGTATTAAGAATTGAAGTCACCTTCTTATAAGAGCGAGTAGACACATGAGACATATTTTCACATGCTGCCACAATCAATTGAAATATTTCCTTCATTTGCTCATCCTTATATGGGGCATAAGGTGTTGTTATTCTTGTAATCTCAATAATGCAAGATACAACTGAAACCTTCACATCCATTTCAGCATGTCTCAAAAGTTTATTATTGATCAGAGCCTTTACTAAGGGAAAAAGTGCATCTTGCATTGATTTGGATGGTACTTGCTCCACGTATGTTAACAAATTTTCAATTTCATCAAAAAGAGTAAGGAGGTCATCAATGGAGGAAGGAGGGTTAAGGAGTTTGTTCCCAGCCTCCTTAAGTTGCTTTTCAAGTTCACTATGAAAGGAAGTCTTTTTTTTTTTTTTTTTTTTGGTGTGGGGCCAGGTCTTATACTTTTAAAGGAAAACTAGTGTTGTATAAGCTAGGCTTAGGGCTTGTTAAAAGGATCGGGTTGTGGGTTTTGCAATAGGATGACTTTTTTTAATTTTTTTATTGGGTGCTGGCTTATTGGATTGAGCTAAATTTATAATGGGCTGTGTTGGGTTCTTTATTTGGGTTGGGTAAAATTCTGTTTGAGTGGCTAATGGGTCAGGTACAAATTTGAGAGACAAATGCGCTGCTTTTTTTTTTTTATTTTTAATTTTATTTTATTTTTATTTTTAAATTTTTAAAATTTTTTATATAACAAAAGGCTTGGTTACGTGAATGGCTAAAGAAGGGAAATAGGGGAATTTAGACAGGCCAGTGGGTTACCTCATGAGATTGGATAGATGCAGGTTTGGTGTTGTAGTAGAACCAGCGGTGTGCGAGGCTGAGGCTTCCGATGGTGTTGTGGTTGTGGTGGTTGGCCCTTCCGGCAGCTTGTGATGGCTGTGGGCAGCGGCTTTGGAATGACAGGGTGAGATCGGTATTAACAAATTCTTGTCGTACTGTTCTAGTGGAGTGGGTTATGGGTTTTCTGGATTTGGTTTCCTTTATGGTGGTTGGCTTTTGTGTGGGTATTGTGGTTTGATGGGATGAGAAACACGACAATGAATTTAAAATTTTTTTTTTTTTTGGGGTGATATTTTCTAGTTCTTTCTTGTGGTGATGCTTCAACAGATTGGTGTTTGCTCTAATACCAAATATAACGCAGGACAACAAGAACAAAATTGAAACAATAATAAAATAAAAGGATGTGACCTAGGAGTCAGCACTTAGGCCTTGCTTGGAGTCAGCACCAAGCGGGGAAATCACTAGAAGTCAGCACCTAGGGTAGACTTGGAGTCAGCACCAAACCAAAGAGAGACGAAACGACCATTTTTTTCATTCATCAAAATATCAACTATCTCCTCAAGGAGTACAATAGGTTGCTTATAAAGGATTACCAAATCCTAGTTTTAATTGGCTAGGAAACCCTAATTGCCTTATTACGAAAATAACCATATTAATAGCCTAATAAACTACTGGGACTTAAAACATAAAAAAATATAATTGACTTGCAAACATAAATAATACTAAATAAAAATCTTCTTGCGGCTCTTGCATTACGTTATTTGTATTTTTTGAAAATATGTGTAGGTAAAAAAATGTGTGGAAATACGTGTAATGTTGTTTAAAAACTGAAAACTGATGTTTAAGTTCATGTACCAAACACCTCCTAATTCATTGCATTTTATGTTTATGACAAATAAAATATTAGTTGGCGTTTCTGTTAAAACTTAACGAATTTAGTCACGTGATATGCACATGATAATCATGATAGTTCAAAACTATTAATTCTTTGACAGAAATCATGTGTACATTTCATGATTAAATTCATTTGGCTTTAATGGAAAATATTATTAGAATGTTTGATTTGTCACAAATCTAATTCTCAAAGACTTGTTCAAATTGAAAATTCAAGAATGATATTAACACTGAAATCAAAGTTTATGAAATTTGTGAACCTGCGCAGGCTGAAGCAGCTGCAATTCTTTGGGTGTTGCAACTAGCAAAATCAGAAAACACTAAGAGAATTGTAGTGGAGGGGGATGCTAAAGATTGTTTTGATATCATTAAAGATGGATGCACACATGTTGCGTGGCCTATCCATTTTGCGATATATTAGACCTTAGCAAATCTTTTGTTAGTTGTAATTTTAATTGGGTGAGGATAGAGCTAAGCTAAGTTTGCTGCTTCTTATTGGTCTTCATTTTGTTGTAATAATTATCTCCTTTCTGCAGCAGTTGTGAAGTGAATGCTTGTAGGAAGGATGCTTCTTTGTTTCTCTTGTTTGAATAATATTCTCGTTTGAGAAATTATACGGTTCTCATGGGAGACCACGTCAATTGTCCACCATTCCACTAAAAGGCTCTTACTTGTTTAAAATTGCTGAATCAGTAATCAGTTTCTGTTTAAAAAAATTTTCTAACTTAACAATTTTAAATAGGTGGGAGTCTTTTAATGAAATGGTAAACCACATCACTTGTCCACTGTGAGGACCTTATAATTTCTCCTGATTTGGGTAGTATATAAGAGTTTAAGCTATATATATAACAAATATTGATCCATGCTCATGCAATGACTTGGCTACCTATATTAGGTCCATCCTTACGTGAGACAAAGATATACATCAAATATACGGAATAATTTTTCCTTATTGAGCATCCTTACTGTCAAGCCAATATGCAAGTTATATTATTTACTTTTTCAAATATTTGATTTATTCTATATAGATAATTGGAGTAACTTTCTAGTGAAGCAAGAACTTCAGTGTGTTGATTTCACTAGTAGAGGCGCCTGCAAAGGGTGAGGCCATCACCAATTGAAATGAGGGACGATTCGATGCGGGGATCAGTTGCTAGAAAGCTGTTCAACTCCATGAAACTTTTTCTGTGAATCCTAATAAATTCCTCTTTAGCATCCTCTTCAGGAACAGCCACTGATCCATACCATAAGGTATTATCGTAACCAATTATTCCACCAATCTTAACCAGCTTTAAAAGAAGCTCGTGATATCTGATGTAGTTATCCTTGTCAGCATCCACAAATGCAAAATCGAATGTCCCTTCTTCTTTGCTCTGCATTTTTAGAAAGAGAAGAGAAGTGAAAAAGTTTAGCCATGTGGATTGTGGAATCTGAAGACGTTGTTAAGGAATTCTGAATATGGTTAAATTATTTCCGCAAGTAGGACATCATATTCATCAAAACAGAAAACATGTACAAATTTTAGCAAGAGAAAATTTTTAATTCTAGATTCACTTTTAGGAACCAGGGAAAAAAAAAAAAAAAAAAACCTCCTAAGGAAGAGGTTTTCACATTATGCGAGTCAAAGATGTTAATCAAATCTCTAACTTCCTAATTAATTTGATAGGAGGGGTTACTAATAATCGACAATGAGAGATTTGAATAAGAAGAAGATTCTATGTGAAACTACAAAGATGAGACTATATTATTCATGCAAGAGTCAACGCAATACATTTTGTTGCTATTTGCTAAAGAACAGGCTCTTGAATATCTTCTAAAGCTATATTTTTCTCTTTACAATTCTCTCTCTCTAATTTTCCGTGTGTCCCCCCTTTTTTGGCCTTATCCTCCCTTATATTTGGTCTGCCTTCTTCTTTGGTGATGTTGCAGAAGCCTGAAGAAAGTACACACGATGCTCTATTTGATGGACAGAAACTAAACTGTTAGTTTCTGGGTAGTAAACCTCGAATCCACGAGGGGTTCATTGAATCCATAAGGGCTTCCTTAAATCCACAAGGTAATAAAATTGGAATCCACCAGAGAGAAATAGACAAAGTTTGTATTTTTATAAATTTGAAAATTGAATTGCCTTTGGAGGTTACAATATGTTTAAATAGTAAAAAGAAAACCTAGGGCGGCTAGAAACCCTAAGGCGGCTAGAAAACCCTAAGGAGGCTATGAAAGCATATAAAACCCTAATTTGACTAAAGAACATTAAAAGCACCTAAAACAAGGAAATAAATCACCTAAATCTAAAATAATAAAAACTACATAAAAATGTTGTAATTAAATAATTACAAAATTTAAATAAACCGTGTCCTACATCGACCTCTCCACTTAAAACAAACTTTTCCTCGAGTTGATGGTCGAAATCTGAAATCTTCCACTCCAAATAAACAAATACTTTGAATGCTTTAATAACTTGATCCGATTTTGAAACTTGAATTCTTCATCAAGTATAGCATAAAATTTTTTCTCATCTACCTTCAATTTATTTGCAACATTAATCAACAACGAGTTGATAATAAAATTAAAATTTTCTACTCCATGAAAATCAACATATTGTGTAGTCATCTTCAACAAATCAACCGGAATTTGGGGATTGTGGGTGATGGACTCGTCCTCATTTTTAACCTCAATTGGATCTTCCACAATATTCTCAATAATGACCATATCTTGATTTCTGTGATCTTCCACAATCAACTTAACATTCGTTTCTTTGACCTCTTCATCAAATTTTTGACAAGTGATATCTTCAATCTTCAATTCAATAACTTGTTGCAAGTTTTGATCTTTTTTAACCACTTTTTTTGATTATGTGATTGACCTTTTATGTTTTGAACATATTACTTTTCATATGAATATATAGATTTATAATCAACATTTGTATAATTTAGTGTGCGTTTGGCTTCAGCTTAAAAAGCCAATTTATTTTACTATTCAGCTTATTATTGCTACTATTTATGGGCCCTATTGCACTTTTTGGTACTATTTATGGGTCTCACTGTACTATTTCAGTTAACTTTTACCTTTATCTACAGTACTTTCAGCAAAATAAGCGGATCTTAAACAGACCTCTAGTATATCATAATAGTCAATAGGAAACCATAAATCAATTAATACTCTTTTCATTCTTTGCCAAGGGCAGATTGGATGCTTACCTCGTCGCTTTCTATCAATTTGAATGTCTTCCTACCATTCCTTTGCTTCATCGTCCAATTTATTAGATGTAAGCCGCACTTTTTCTTCGTCACAAACTTTCCAAAAATTAAAATACTCTTCCAAATCAAGAAGCCAGTCAATAAAATCTAACTTACACATATCTCCGTCAAAGAATGGAATTTTCTTGTAGTTAGGAGTGCGTTGTTGAATATATTGATCATTGTTGTTGTGAGATGATTTCCTAGCAAGAAGAGTAGCAATCATTTGCTTGATTTCGCCTATAATTTGCTGAGTCTTTTCACAAAATTGTTAATTCTCATCACGAGCCTTTTTACGAAACTCAAGGAACTCAACCCTAGTGAGGACTGGGTTGTTGATGTTGTCACCGCCGTCATTGTTGTGGTGGTCATCGTCTGGTAATTCAAGGCTCTGATACCAACTAATGTTGCAGAAGCTTGAAGAAAGCACACACGATGCTGTCTTTGATGGACAAAAACTAAACTGTTAGTTTCTCGGTAGTAAATCTCGAATCCACGAGGGGTTCCCTGAATCCACAAGGGGTTCCTTGAATCCATAAGGTAATAAAACTGGAATCCACCAAAGAGAAATAGACAAAGTCTATATTTTTATAAATCTAAAAACTGAATTGCCTTTGGAGGCTACAATACGTTTAAATAGTAAAAAAAAAACCTAAGGTGGCTAGAAACCCTAAGGTGGCTAGAAAACTCTATGGAGGCTATAAAAGAATATCAAACCCTAATTTGACTAAACAACATTAAAAACACCTAAAATAAGGAAATAAATCACCTAAATCTATAATAATAAAAATTACAAAAAAATGTTGTAATTAAATAATTACAAAATTTAAATAAACCGTGTCCTACATCATTTGGAATGTGTTGTCCTTGTACAGCTGGAAGACTCTTTATCCCATCAGGCTCTTTCTTCCCCATTTTCATGATGAATGGAGACTTTTGGGACCTTCAGCACTATTTAAGCTAGTCATTCATCAATAAATATGACTGTGCCAAGCAGGTAAGTCTCATTAATACGAATGTGACTATTACTTTATCAGGAATGAAAGCTCAAATAGTGTGAAACACTATAGCCAATTTAGACCCCCAATTTTAAAAAAAGGGCTCAGTTACTTTTACTCTAACTTAACCAAGTGTGGAACAAGAGTAAATGATGTGCAATAAACTCGGAACACTACTCTATGGCATAAGCAAGTACAATAAACAATAAATGTAAAGCTTAAAGAGTAGGGAAGAGAGATTCAAACACAAGATAACACCGAGATGTGTTATCGAAGAGGAAACCAAAGTACTCGGCGAAAAACCTCTCTGCGGCCCTTTAAGCCGAAATCGATCCACTATTGAATAAAGTTGGAGTACATGAATAATGAAAAGACCCTCCAAGCCTAAATGTACTTGAACCCTCCAAATTCCTATTACCAACGAGCTTCACGGAGCCATGTCTTCACTAGTTGTTCGGATTCTGCAATTAGTTCCAAATTGCATCCGCTACTCAATAACTTCTTCCAATGCTTTCGATATGCACCAAAAATTCTCTTAACATTTAGAATGGGTGAGGTAAGTGTTTGGGCTAAGAACCTCTCAATGATGTGTAGATGGAGAGGTAGGAGTAAAGGAAAATATAGAAAAATGGTGTAAATGATTATGGGTAAACAATCTCTAACTCTCAAGTGTTTAAGTAGGGTTTTCTCTTTCAAAAGTTTCTTGGAAAAACTCTTTATTACAATTTCGTGGGTAATGAGAGTTTATATAGTATTGCTTCTCACGTGGCCTTTTCGCGGGTTGGCACTCGTGAGCCAGTCACGAGTTAGTCGCGAATTCTTCATCTTCATAGAATCTTCACCAAACTCTTACACATAACCCTTACATTAAATTCCACAAAAATACAGTAGGCTTCCTTGAACAATTCTGCATTTTCCCTAATCCTTCCTCGGAATCTTAGAAAGTATCTCATCTTTGGTAACTTAGTAAGTACTTCATCCTCAGGGGCTCAACAAGCACCTCATCCTCAGCTTAACGATCTATAACCTTCTTAGTGAGTAATGTGTTTGGCTAAGTTCGTGGTCCGAGGTTTGACTCCTTCATAGAGGTCATACACCAGAATGTGCCGGTTAATATTGGGCTTATTCTCACTCGGGGCCCAACACTGCTTGAGTTCAAAACTACTTCCCTACACACATTCTTAGACCTAGTGACGGAGCCCATGTAGAATTTTTTTTATATTATTTTAAATTATTATTATTATTGTTATTCTGCATTAGTCATATGGTTATGTATTTTTTTCAAGGAATCAAGCTTACATAGTGATTATGAAAAATTTTGGAGTTAGTAACATATTTAAATAATAATCTATTTTGACAATTCATGGTATTTTGACCATTCATGGTATAATGACAAAGCAATAAAAAACCAAGTTTACTAATTCCGTTTTGATTTTTTTAGTGGAACGGAATATTTCGGTACTGGTTTATTTCGACGTACTATTTTAGGGTGTTTCGGGATTCTTAAAAAAAAAAAACACACACACACACACATGTAAGTATCAATTCAAAGAAGTGTTACTATTATATAAAATAATGAATTTAATTTATTTTTTCTAAAAAAATTAAATAAAGTGGGATTAAAAAAATATTTATTATAATTTTTCTACAAATAAAATTCACATTTTGGATAATTGTAAAAAATTCAATAAATGTGAAAGCCAAAGCACTTATTGCATCCACAAAAGTTATTAATATTTTAATTAATATATAGAAGATCTATAATAATAGAGAAATGCTATGTTTACAATATTTTCACAATACTTTTCACAACAAATTTTAAGTAAAAGGTTATTATAGGTTGATATTAGTGGACAAAAGAGTAATTTCAATGATAGGTTCAAATTAGAACCAATAACAACTTTCAACCTAAACAATGGGAGAACGGAACCAAATTAATAACATTAATACTAGCCTCATCACATGCGCTTCGTGTGTGCGATGAGACTTTTTTTGTGTCATATTTTTTCATTCATTATAATTTAAGGTTTAGACACTTTCTCATTAATATTACGCATTTAGAATTTATAAGTGAATAAAGAAATTTGAAAATCAAAAAGGAGAGTGGCCCTATTTTTTAGGTAATGTTTTAATGGGAGTTAGAGTTGTATTTTTACCGGATTGTCCTTTACTTTTGTTTTTACTTAAATATAGGGGTGTTGGAGCATTTTTGAACAAAAAAAAATGAAGATTTCAAATAGGGGAAACCTATTAAATAGTAGTATAGAAAAACCACAAAAATATGGATTAATAAATTCTAATATAATTTATGTTACTCATGAAATTGTGATCAACCATCAACAGATGTCTTTATTGATGTTATTTTTTCCTATACTAAGAGTTAGGATAATTTTATTGTCCATAACCTTACTACACATGCTAGACATATCAATGGTTTTTTTAAGTGTGGATAAAAGATGTTCCTTCACACCTTAGTGCTATAGTTTTAGTTGATTTGGATGAATTCTCTTAACAAAAGTTACAACCTTCTTGTCCCCCCCCCCCCCCCCCCCCCCACCAAAAAAAAAAAAAAAAAAAATCACTTCACATAAAATATAAGTAATATCATCATTAAAAATATTTCGTTCATAAATTTTTAAGTAACTCTTGTCTCATATTTGTTGATATCAGTATTTCTTAAAAAATAAATGGGAAAAAGAAGTTGTAAAAAGTATGTAAACATAATGTTGTAACTATAGAATTTATAGAATTATAAAATTAAACATTTTTATGTTCATAAAATAAATTGATAAGTCACATAACACATAAGAATATATAATGACATCTATCATCCAAATCTCTAATCCCAAATGACAAATTATTAACTATTAGTTAAAAAATATTTCTAAAAATTACAAATTAAAATAGATAAAAAGGTAAAATTTTTGGTTATATAATATTAGGAAACATTGGGATATTATAAACTATTCAAAGGGTTTTTTTAAAAAAAAAAAAAAAAATAATGGCCCTTGGCCTCCCCTCCTTTCGTCCCTGCAAGTAGCCCTTGGAGAAAATAGCACTTGCCTCTCAAATTGTATTTGCAAAATTACACTATTCTACCATGAACTATTTCCTTATTTTCAAAGTCCTCCAAACTATCAATTTGCTCGATTTACACCCAAATTTGAGAGAGAGTTATATCAATATTACCTCTCACTATCTAAAATGGTATGCCAAAATTTACCCTTTTGGTATGCTATTTGGTACAGAAACACTTATGATTCATACCGCTTTGAATACCAGCCTGTATCGGGGTGTTTTGGCGATACTGGGAAATAATTCGCGTTTCGGCCGAAAAATTGGTACTGAAATATTTGTTTTTTTTCTTCATTTTCTCTCTCAAACTCATTCAGTTTGGTCATCTTCCTCAAAGTTCTAAAACAACAGATCGCACCAAATCCACTCTGAGTGTGTACACGCGAAGTACTAAGAGCATCTTCAGCAGATTAGCCAAATTTTTGTACTATTTAGACAATGAACAGTTTACCTACCTACTTTTTTAAATACACTTTCTAACAAATTCTCTATCATTTTCTCCATCTCATTTAAATATTACTTCTTCATTCATTCTTTATTCTTTTTCTATCATCATTTATTCTTCTTATATTCATTCCCAACAATTATATTTTTCAATGAAAAGTGTTATATCCACAACATTTTTCACAATACTTTCACAAGAATCACATCAAAATCTTATGTAGAAAGTTGTTACTAGTTCTAATTTGAACCTATATCTGAAATTATTTTTTTACTCACCAATATTAGCTAATACCAATCTATTATTTAAGATTTATTGTGAAAATATTGTGGTAACATTTCTTATTTGCCATTTCTTATTTTTTATATTATTTTTCCTCTCTTAATTTCATCCATACGTTTTTAATTTTTTTTTTTGTTTTTTTTTTCTCTTGGTTTTTTCTTCACCACACACATATCCCACTATCTCTATCTACCCTTCTTTTTCTTTTTCTAGTTCATTCTGGATCACTTGTGGTAGCCTCTAGAACAATAAGAGCATTCACATTGGGAATGCTATATGCCATATGTAGGCAAGATTTAGCATAAAGGCCCAAAAAACCCCCCACATCCGGAATTGTAAAATCCAAGTATTGCAAAAAAATTTGCAATACC
Source organism: Quercus glauca (assembly GCA_023736055.1). NCBI lineage: Eukaryota > Viridiplantae > Streptophyta > Magnoliopsida > Fagales > Fagaceae > Quercus > Quercus glauca. Next base: position 23,919,324 of record CM043317.1, read on the forward strand.
GCTACAGTGCAATTCTAAAGGTAGAAGCAATATTGTAAAAAAAAAAAAATTTTTATTCTCTCCCACTGAGACACTTTTCTCTCTCTTTCATTTTTCTTTACCTTCCTTCTCGGCGTGGTCTTGTTCTGTTCTCTCCTCTCCTTAAACCTGAAACCTTCGTGTGGTGGTGGTAGTGGCAGAGGTAGGCATGGTCTAGGTCGGTGATTGATGGTGGTAGTGTGGCGGCATGGTGAGGTGGAGATCGGCATGGCGGCGCGGTTTAGGTGGGTTCCTATGAGGTTTTTTTGTGGTTGCTTGGGTTTGTGGAGATTGGCGTGGAGATCGGGTAGGTCGTGACTGGGTTGGTTTGGATTTGAATTGATTGGTTTGGTGGTGGTGTAGTGATTGATGATGGTGGAGCCATGGAAGTAGGGGTTGCCGTGAGTGGTGAAGGGGTGGGTTTACTGGTATGGGTCTGGGTTTGCTGTCATGGGTGTGGGTTTGGGTTTGCCGTGGTGATTGATGATGGTGTAGGTTTGGGTTTGCTGTCATGGGTAGCTGTTTTTTTTTTTTTTTTTTTTTTTTTTTTTGTGGTGTTGATGGTCAGAGAAGGTGGCGTTTTTGTTTTTTTGTTTTTTGTTTGTGGTGTTGAACAGAAAGAATGAGAGATATATTATTTTATTGTGTAGAAATATTATTTTAATGAGTAGAATAGGAAAATAAAAGTTGGGATGTTAGAAGTGTTGTAAAATGGTATGGTATAAATGATAAAATAGATTTTAAGATGGTAAAATAAAATAGTTTGTAGATTGCTGATGCGAATGCTCTAACATATCTCCACTTCTCCCTCTCTCTTTCTTTCTCTTTCTCTTACACACACACACAAATTTCTCTCCCTCTATCTCACACAAACAAATTCTCTCTCATACACGCATAGATCACCGCTAGAGAAGTGGAGATTGGCGTTCTACACAGATCGGTGTTCTACATGTTTTTTTTGTTTGTTTGTTTGTTTTGTTCTGGTTTGATTAGTTTTATTTTATTTTTCAGATTTCATTAGGCTTATTAGAAAGATTGTTTTTGTGTTTCAAATCTTTCGATTGGTTTTTGTGTTTTTGTTTTGATTGTGGTATGTTTTAGTTTGTAACCGTTGAGATAGAGAAGCACGAGAGAGTGAAGAACGAAAGAGAAAAGGAACGAGAGAGAAAGAATAGTAAATTAATATCACTGGGCAATTTTTTAAGATAAAATAAGGGTATGGAGTTGCTACAGTATTTTCTAAACCTAGATAAGCACTGTAGCAACTTCAAAAAATATTTAGAAAAGTTTTGTGTTAAGACCTACTGTTGGAGTGTGAACAGTGAGCTTTTTTCTCCAAAAAATAGATATAGAGTATCTATTGGAGATGCTCTAAAGTAGTTGAGTTAAAATGTTATATTTTCAAAATTTCACTATTTTATTGTTATTTCAATTGTCCTTACATGCACACCTAACAAACACTAATATATACCTTTAATTCTTTTTTTTTTTTTGCTGAGATACCTTTAATTCTTTTTCAATATTTTGATTTTATTTTTAACTAATTGGAATTCTACTATCAGCATTATATTATTATTATTATTATTGGGTTAATATATTGATTAAGGATTAATATTTTAGGTTAGGGATATATTTACTTTATATATGGATTTATAATTTACAAAAGTTCTTAACAAATTTTAGGTTTTGATATATATATATATATATATATATATATGATAACTCCGAAATGTTACCTCGATATTAACTGATACCGAAATATTTTGTTCCGTAGGCCAAATCAAAATGGCCTCAAGTAAGAAATTGACATTCTTCAAATTTATCCATTTTGACGAGGTCTAGGTGTATCTTCTTTTGAATGCAGAGAATTGGAGGTACAAGGAAAGATAATGCTTTTGTTATTAAATACATAAATACTTTTGGCCCATACTTCTATTATAAACATGCAGGATTACTGTCTTAAGTAAGTACATATACAATTGCAATATTCATTATGTTAGAAAACTTACGTTGATGATTAGATCATTTAAAATTGGCGAGGCTTCTGATTCGATAAAGTTAATCTTATGCTCCATTTCAGCTTTCTGAATAAATGGCAATCCAATTTGATATGCATCCTTGTTTGGGTCAATAGCTATTATCTGCAAAGATAAAAACCTTAATTTAATTTGGTCTTACTATCTAATGCTATTTATATGCTCATTAATGTAAAATAGGAGTAACAAAAAGTAATAATAAGGTAAATTGTACTAACACCTCCTAAACTTTTATGTTGTTTCACAGTTTCACTAAGACCCTGCAACTATTTTTTTTTTTTTCATTAATTTGATATATAGCAACTTTGCCTCTGTACCAAATAGTCTCCTTCTATCAATAATATGTCCATTTAATAATAGAGAGATCACATGGCTCTTGCATGAGCCTAAGATTTTGGTGCCAAATTGTGAAAAAAGAGGGAAACAATCCAAAAAAAAACCTTTTAAATGATCAAATCAGATATGCTAATGGCCAAATAACATCTATTGTGTGAAGAAATTAAGATTGTGTAGATAAAGATTCACTAGACCCACGGAGAGAAGTGAGGAAATGAAGGAAGCTAGATTAGTGTAATTTATAAACACCCTATTTTCTAGTGCCATGAACATAGTAGGAAGGCACCAACCTCCTGTTTTCTAATGCTGTGTGAATTGTACTAAACTCCTATGCTGCTTATGACACTGGAAAAGAAGGCCTCTTGTTCCACCTATTTTTTATAGGCTAATTTTTGTAATATACTCTTTATTACACACTCCCATGCACACATATTGTCAAATTGTGTTTTAAAACATGGTTTTAGTTGACATGAAATTGTGTGTAATTATCACCACTCCTTTTTATAAAAGGTAACTTTGGTTATCATGTAAAATCAACTTGAGCTATTCTTAATATACACATGGCCACAAAATAACCTTGTTGAAGCAATAAAAATCCTCTTAAAGAAAGGGTAAATTGGTAAGAATCACATGGCATCACAACCATCTCATGAATTAAGTTAGATTATGGAAGAGGTAATTTTAGGAAAACAACATTTTCACAAATTATTTTTTATAACTACTTATATTACTGTAATTAGAGTAGTATCACTTTTACATGGGTTTACCATTAACACAATTTTTATTATATACCATCCACAATAGACCATATTAGGATTTGTGAAAAATTTGAAAATTGTTACGGGTTAAGAAATACACCATTAGTAGTGTTATGAAAAAAAAAATGATTTATGAAACACACCAATCCTCATAATCAAAGCCATCATCAAACTCAAATCAACCCATACCACATTACCACCATGTTTTTTCTTTAGTAGTATGGGTTGATTTGGTCGTGGGTGTGGAGTTTTCTTCGGTGGTGTCATGAAAATAAGCAACTATGGTGGTGATGTAGCCAAGGCAAAAGGTCATAAGGGACCAAAGTGCTTGTCCATCTTGGAAAAGGTCTCATGGGGTTTGAGACTGAGTTGGTGGAGATGGAAAGGAAATGTGATATATGTTGCTTATAATGAGCATTTTGGAGGCAACGAGTAGCGGCAGTTGGGGGAGGGGGGCCCTTTTGGTGTGATATTTTAGGAGAGAGAAAGAGAGAGAGAGAGAGAGAGAGAGAGAGAGAGAGAGAGAGATGAGCAAAGGAAAACAATCTTTTTGCTTTTTTTAATGGTGTGATAAATTTTAGGAAAATGCTAGAAATACAAACTTTTTTTTTTGAGAAACAAACACACACACACAAGGAGAAGAAAAGAGATTCTAACACAAAATCACACCACAACTCTACTAAAAAACCATACTAGATATACAAATTAGTTTACAAAAAAATTTACAACTGCGTTTTTGCTTTTTTTGCATTACTATTTTCAAAATATTATTTATTTTGGTGACATGTCAAGATAACATGGCAAAATGAGTGACGTAGCCATATAACTAGATGCTTATTTGGCACTTAACTGTCAACTAACTAATGTAGATGGACAAAAAGACCATTTTGAAAACAAAATTAAACTTGGTAGACCAAAATGAAAAATAACTTCATGGATCAAAATGAAAATATTTTCAAACTTTAAAGGCCAAAATTGACAAGGAAAAAAAAAAAAGGAGGTCTTAATGAAATAGCATAAAAAGTCAAGGGTATTAGTGTAACTTATCCATAATACGAGAAAATTATTTTTTTTTTCTTTTTTTGGTGTGGAAAATATGAGTTTTGAAACTTGCCTTGCCATCAACTGGTAGTGCTAGAGCAGTAGTAAGAAGAGAGTAACCAGTAAAGACTCCAAGCTCTAATGTCTTCTTCGCGTTCATAATCTTTAGAAGCATTGAGAGGAATATCCCTTCATCAACAGGCACATTCATACAACTCCTGCCACATTTGAGTACAATTCAAAAGTAAAGATACATACACAACAAATTAATTTGAATGCTTAGTTCAAAAGCTGAGGTTAAAGCAATCCTAACCACATGAAACATCTAAAATAACTCAAAAAATAGTGTCAGGAAAGAAATTATGACCAACCACATGGGATATTGCTTGGCTGTGGCCTCTCTGAGTTCCTTCAATTGCTCATGCTCTCTCGGGAAGCTCTTCTCGAAAATGTACTACAATATATGAAAGACATCATTTTTAGAGGAAGTTGAGCCATACTGAGTTACAAATTGAAAAGAAATTACAACCTAAAAAGGATCAAATCAAAGTACGATTTCTATGTGTATAGCTTCAAATAATTAATGCCGACTAGAATATTTTGGATGCCCTTGAAAAATAAAAGAAATTAGGACTAATGCGGTAATGCTTTAAGATTCTTTTCGAATATTTATCTAAGTGGGATGGTGGGCTTCAAGACCAAAAGTGGTGGATAGAAAAGTGAGATCCACGTTTTTTAGCATTTTAGTCACAAAAAAGAGTCTTCAAATGGCCTTACAAAACGGGCTTTTAAAGACTCAAAAGGGAATCCAAAACCAAGTACTAGCCTATCATTGTTTATAGAGGAGATGGAAGGAAAGAAAAGAAGAGTTGGGAAGAGAAAGAAAAATTCCTTATTTGGTTGGAGATAAATTGAGGAAAGAAAAGGGAAATCCGGAAATAGGGAGAATAATTTTCCATGGGAACCACTATTTTTCTTTCCTTCCAATTTGGGAGAAAATGTGAAAGTAGAAAGCTAAAAAGTGTTATACATCTTTCCCTTCTTTTCTAGCTTGTAAACAAAACAATATTTTGGAAAACTATTCTCATTTCCCTTTCTTTTCTTTTCTTTTCTTATCTCCTATTTAAAAAAAAAATTATTTATTAATTTTATTAATTTTTATCCTTCGCTCTACCCCCATTTTTTTTTTCAAACATAGTGTAAAATTATTTATTACAAAAACTTCTTTTTCATAACGCTTTCTTTGAAGAATTCTACTATAAACATTATTATTATTATTATCTACATTTTTTTTGAACCTATTATTATCTACGTGAATAACAAAGTTTGTGAATGAAGCTTTGTAAAACAATCTTTATTTTTTTTTAAGGGAGAGTTTCAACTTATGGCGTATGCTCTTGAAAAATTCTACTATAAACATTATTATTATTATTATTATTATTATCATCTACTTTTTTTTAGAACCTATTATTATCTAGGTTTGATTCTCAAAATTATTGTGGATACCAAAGTTTGCAAATGAAACTTTGTAAAACTATTTTCATTTTTTTTTTAGAGAGAGTTTTAATTTATGATATTCGCTCATAATAATAGTTTTTTATTATCAGACCAAGACACCAATAATTTTTTGATGTAGGTAAGGATTGAACTCCAGATCTCTTATTCAATTATTAGAGACTTTACTAGTTAAGTTAACTAGAACCCACAAAACTATGTTTATTTAAAATAAAGTAACATGCTTAAATTAGTTTACCCAAAAGGAGAAGTATTGCATTATTTATTATACAAATCATAGGTTTTTTATTTTTTGGTGGCAAATCATAGTTTTAGTTTCAACTAAATAGCCATATATATGAAATTCACCCTGTTATGCGTCAATAAATTGTAGAATATCCAGAGTTGGTATCAAGAATACAAAATTTTTTTTTGAGAGAACAATTAATAGTTTCCTGATTGTGAAGAAGAAGCTAAAAAATTAAAAAGAACAAAACAAAACAAAAAAAAAAAAACAAAGCCGTTATCAGAGACTCTTTCAGACAACATATATGGCAATTTTCTTTTATCTTTTATTGAATAATTAATTTTATCAGAGGTTTGTTTGTTTGTTCTTTCTTCTTCTTTTTATTTTTTAAGCTCGTAAAGGGAAGCTCACAATTAAACTTGTGGTCTAGCTTCCAGGCCATATTTGTTGTTGTTTTTGTTTTTTTTTTTCCAAATGAAAAATTCTGTACTATTTACGTAACAAGCTCTTGATCAACAACGTACAAATTAAAGGAGAACAGAAACAAAACAAAAGAAAAAGGCTTGGGTTTGAAGTATAATTTAACGAATGCACTGGGGAAAACTAACCTTTTGAAGTGCTTCATTTTTGAGGATGCCCTTCTCTGTTGCCGTTCCCATTGCTGAAAAAGTTTTCACGTGTAGTGCTTTTTTTCTAAGCAAAGAATTACAATGCCCATCACTTCACTTGTATATATACTAAACTCAGAATTGAACGGCACCGTTTGAGGGTAGGCCATCGTTTTATTCAACCACTTTTTTTTTTGGAGGATGAAACCAAATTTTGACTTTTATACGTCATACCATACTTATTATTAGTAACTGCACTGTACGATAATTGGACATATTCGACCAATCCATAAATGAAGGATCTGTTTGTTACAACTTACAACTTATATGAATATATTCTACTGCATTATAATGGAGTATGAAATATGATGCTCTAAATTATTATTATTATTATTATTATTATTTTTAGATTCTTATCTATTTTGTAAAATAAGTGGTAGTGTGGTACTACATGCAAAAGTAGTATTAATCAATATTTGTTTAAATGCAACAATATGATAAAATTTAATATACTTATTTTATAATCATGAGTAAATAATATTTTAAGAACTTTATAAAATTTTTATTTTTAAGTAATGTACAGGATCTTCTTCTCAGAAAAAAAGAAAAAAAAAAAAGAAGAAAGAAGAAGAAGAAAAAAAAGGTAATCTAGAGGATCTAGATCACAAGTACGTTGATCATGGTGAAAAGAGATAGAGGTGGGAAATAATTTTTACCTAGGATAATAAGTTAAAAGGTTACTAGAATTTAACGAAAATATGAAGCCAAGTGAAAAAAGAAACTTAGGATGTTAGTTTAGATTAAAAATAAAAAAGAAAAAGAAAAAGAAAACAAAAAAAGAGAATGACATGTGAGATGGATCAAACATAGGATGTTGTGTTAGTTTATGAGAGTTGTCCCTCAAAATTTTACAATATTAATATTAGGCGTTGTATCTGTTTAGCCAAAAAAAAGTTTCTAGTTTTTATTTTTTAGTCCTTTTTTTTTTTAATTAAAAAAACTAATATTTTTTTTTAAATTAAATTAGTTTTTAGCTCTTTGTCACACATGTACATAAAAATTACCAAAAAATTATATCTTTTAATAAATATTATAAAATAAGCTATTGAAAACTATATGATTCCCAAACAGATACTAAATCAAATTAGATAACATACATGCCTTTCTAACTCTCCATAAAAAATTAGAAACTCATAGTATGTATGGTACGTAACCAGCCACAATAGCTGAGGGTTGAGTTGTACCTATCAATAATATAATGTGTATGGTGCGTAACCAGCCACTATAGCTGGCGGTTGAGTTGTACCTATCAATAATATAATTCAAATCTAGATTTAGATTTTAGATAAGAAAAAAATAAGAAAAAGAAAGCACCTATATGTTTTTCTAAAATCAAGCCTACGTTTTCCATTTTAACCCATATATTGTTTTAAGTTAAAAAAAAAGGATCTATGTTAAACAATACACTAAGTAATTTTAGTATTTTACCAATATCTTATATTACAAATTAATCTATATTCCAGAAAATTCGAGATCATCCTTTTTTTCCATTATTTGTTCACTCCAGAATTATTTCCCTTGTGACCAAATATGGCATCATCTACTGTATAGAATTAGCCAAATATTATGGTGACGGAACTCTTAATTTCTGTGGACAAGGGACATCTTAATAATGATCAACATGCATGATTTATAATACCTTATAGAAAACTAGAAAAATACCTTTAAAGTTCTTCTAATTAATATAACAATATGACTCGTAATGTTTTGTTTTTCTTAATTAATAGGAACTCCAAGTTTTGTTCGAAGGGTTGAGCTTTTTTCCTGGATATACATTTGAGAGGGAAGTCTCATACATAGATTTTCTGAATAGAGTCCAAAGTGGAGAGCAAAAGCTTCAGTCACAAGGACTATGGGATGTTCCTCATATCTCAGATTTTAATTTCATAGTTTTCAAGGACATTTTTATTAAACGGAACATTACCACCGGAATTGTCCATCTTTACACACTATGAACAGGAACAAATAAGTTTTTTTTTTTGGTTGAAATAAGCTTTTTTTTTTTTTTTTTTTGGATTGATTAATACAAAAGAATTTTAATCTATGGCTCTATGATGATTACTTTTTATTAACCGGTCAAGATATCAATTAGTTTTTTGTATAGGTTGGATTTGAATTCCAAATTTTTTATTCAACAGCAAAAGACTTTATTTGTTAAACAACCAACCAAAACTGACAACCTCGTATTATATATGCACAAGGAAAAAACTTGGATTATACATGCACAAGGAAAAAACTCGGATACAAATTTTAAGGTGTTATACCTTCAGTTTCCAATTAATTTCAATAATGTAACTTATTAATCAATGCAGTAAAACCATGTGATTTATTGGCTTAAAGGCGAGTGCATTTCTAGCTAGAATTTAATTGGGAACCTAAAGAATAACAATTGTGGAATTATACTTGGGGTTCAAGTATTAGTCCAATGGTAATTGTTCGAATTAGTTCTCCCTCTTCTCCACCATTTACCTATCAAAAGAAAATTTTAAGAAAAAAAATTAAAAAAGCCAAGTAACCATGCTTAACTTTTACCTTTATGTACACATAAATGCACACAAACACATTTTTATATATTGCAATCTGAATTAATTATTGAAAATTAAATTACAGGTGGGATGATAGGCTGTCTACGGTTATACCACACTACAAAAAAGATTGCTATTTGCAACGGCCATAGTTTGTCGCAACAACACAAAAAGCCGTCGCAGATTAGTGGAGATGTTTTCTACACCACAAGCCTACTGAAAATTTTTTCTACACCATAGTGTCATACATGTCGACATCCGCGATCTTCCCAGAGTAGCACTTTTCAAACTTCCCAAGCAGATAGATTGGAATGTTATTAGGGATTGTTGTTATTAAAAATTTTGGTCGTCATTGTCGGCTTGAAATCATTGACGGTCCATATCGCGGGAAGGATGAAGGGACGGGTATGACCATCCCCTAGGCTTTCTGAACTTCCTCCCACAGAAGCTCTCCCATCGCTCTCACCCTCATCCTCGTCATCCTCTCCTTCACAATCCTCCTCGCTCTCCTCATCCTCTCCTCCCTCTCCTTCCTCCTCTCCGTCATAACTTTCCTCCTCTCCGTCATAAGTTTCCTCTTTGTGATTAGGAGAATGGGTGGACAGTTCCCTCTCTGATGACTAGGATAAGCATTCATTGGGCCCATGACCAGACGGGTAGACTTCGTCGTAGCCCTTTCCCTCACGAACTGACGATGACTGCTTACTCATCGCTTTTCTATCACTTGACATCTATTCACCTACAAGCGAAGAAGGCATTCTAAGAACCTATTTGATGGGTCTCTCTATAAAAGTGAAGACCAACTAGAAAAACGGAAATATAAAAGGAATGAAAAGAAGAGAACTTACAAGAATAGTAGATGATTTTGTGAAGGTGACGGGATCAGCAAGTTGACAGCAGCAAAGTTGATGAAATGAAAGCTCTCTTTCTTAACATTAGCAAAGATGAAATAAGGGAAAATGAGAAGAGGTGGTGAACTATATATAGGGTGAAAGAGCACGGGTAACGAAGCGACACCTTTGTTTAGAAATGAAGCCAACCAACCTATGCCACATGTCGTAGCATTAAACAAAATCTGCTCAACAAAGCCATTAATAAGCACCCATTTTTTCCAATGGATAAATAATAAAAGGAAAGTTACACTCCATGACCTGTTAGCTAAGGTTGACGGAGTCATGGAGTAGGGGGCAGCTGACAAGGGTGGTTTTAGGAAGAAATAAAAGAAGTCGACGTATCCATTGAGCTTGTTAGCTTCATACGCGTGTGAAGTAGTGCGGAATTGACAGCCATAAGTCGACGACATCACCTCAATACCCGACGGTATCTACATGAAACAATGGGGATTCCTAGGCCGGCGAGAAGAGAGAAGCTGACAAGAGTAAAAGAAGCCAACGGGAATAAAGAGTATGACGAATCTATACAAGGAAATATCTTGCACCCCATGATTAACCCTAATCAAGGGAATCCCTATAAGGAAAGTGTTGGAAAAACACATGTTTGTATCGCATACAAAACATACACAGTGGAAAAATAATGGACATACTTCATACGCAATTGATAACATGTACTATGTAAATTTCAGAATATAAGAACAAGAGAGTGTACCTTGGTGTGGTGAATTTCAAAAACAAAGATTAGAAGTACTTGGGAACACTTTTAATCTTCACTCTAATTTTACTAACGCCCAAGAAGTGTGGTATTTCAATTAGTTTCTATGAATGTATTCAAGGGAGGATAAGAGAATGTACAACACTCACTTACAAACCATTTCATTTACACATAAAATTCTGTATGTTTCTCTCCTTATAACTGATTATCTAATTGGACTAGCTTTTTGGGCATTTCCAATTGGGTTTTAGTATGTGGCTTGAAGTGGGATTAAAAGGGAACAAATAAGACACTAGCTCCAATGGGCTTTGGGCTTTTCTGTCAACTCTTGACAAGTTCAAAGTTACTATTAATTATATTGAATACCACTACATAAATATAATTGCATTCTAAGCCTTATTAATAAATTATATCCTAAGTCTTTATTATACATGCAACCCCTTCATAAAATATTCGTAGTAATACAAAGTCATGAATGTAGACTGCTACTTTGAAGATTACTATATCTTAATCATTAAGTACCCGGTTTAATCTTTTAATTTATTCATTATATATTTATGAAATCCAATTTCATAAATATATAATTTAGTAACTCCTTATGAAGTGGTTAGGCATAACATTCTGAATAACCAAACTCATTAAATTTATCTCAAGAGAATATTTTATATCTCTGTTAAGGGATTAGGAATTCTATCTTGAGAATATATGTTCCATCAACACTAAATGTCGTTACCCAACATACTGAGATTTTGACCGTTGTAGACACTCAATTTTGCACCCATAATTTAATCAAGGAGAATGACTTGAATGACCATCCATGTATCATAATTACATTACATGCATCAATTTGTCTTTGCATTACATGCATCAATTCATTCATTGCATATCATAAATGATCTTGAGATTCTAACGGTCGCAACGGTGTTTTTGGTTTTCAAATCGGACCATCCAATCGAAAGATATAGCATGATTAAGTTTGTACGGTTAACATGCATTGTGTCTAGCTAGAGTTGACCACACATGATTAGTTTAAATTAATTCTGATTGGTTAAACAATTAAAATTGATTAAATAATTTTGTGATTGGTTGATAATTAGTGTTTAAAATAGGGATGCATGCATGGGAATAAAAGGGATGATTGGATAACAATAAAATTGTGGATAATTTGAACTTTATCAAGATTTATTTTAGGGTATTTATCTACAAGATAATTGTTCTTAAATAGTTTGAATTATCCAGAAAAGAGATGAAAAATCATAGATGGAGGATGAAAACACGTCTAGGTACAAGGATCGACCAAAAAACCCTAGAAGAGGAATCCAAACGGCACTCGAACATGAAAGAGTGTTCGGAGCCATAGGGCCAATTCGGCACTTTTGGAGTGCCGAACGGCACTTTTAAAGGGCCAAATTTTCCTTGGTTGGGCTTTGGCCCAACGGCTTTTAGGTGATGATAATGCACACCCTTTTCGACCTTTTCGCAAACGGATGCGTCCGGATTTAAACCCTAATAGTCCGTGCCTATTTTTTAGAATCTTCTGGCCTCTATTAATAGAGATTGAACCTCATAATTCAGTACCTTTTTTTTACGTTCTGAGAGGCACACATTTTAGGCTCCTAAACAGGTCATATTTTCTGATCTCCTCTTTGATTTTCTATAGAAGCTAGGGTTTTTAGGTTTCAAGGATAACTGAATAAGTTTCTTTGAACCCTAAAATATCCTCTCAAGAATGAAGAGTGCTCATACAAGAGGTTGTTTCCTTCACCCTATCTTTCTTGTATTTTTTATATTGATGAATGCTTTTATTCATAACATGAATGGTTCATCATTGTTATAATCTCTTTCTTGAATGTCAATAATCTGCATGTGAACAATTCTTTTTCTCAAAATAAAAACAGATCTGCATCTTTATAAGATGTAGATCTGACTTTTATCTCAAAATAAAAACCGATCTGCATCTTTATAAGATGTAGATTTGACTTTTTCTCAATACAAAAACAGATCTGCATCTTTATAAGATGTAGATCTAACTTTTTCTCAAAATAAAAATGGATCTGCATCTTCATTAGATGCAGATCTGAATTTTTCTCAATTAAAAACTAATTTGTATCTTTCTTAGATACAGATCTAATTTTTCTTTAATAGATGTAGATTTGAAATAAAGAAAAAGATTAAACATGATTGTGTTTGTGTTTGTTTTCTTTAATTTATGTTGCATAAATTTAGATTATGAGTGAAACTCTCTTTTTAAAAAATCTTTTTTTTAACATATACAAACCAAATCTGATTTTTCTGTTATCAAATAAACATTCTTTTTATTATCTCAAAACAGATCTGATCTTTTATAAATCCAAAAACCATTTTTTTTTAGTTCTTAAAAAACAGATCTGATGCTTTTTTCAAACCAAAAGACTTTATTTTATGTAATAAAAACAGATATGAATTTTTATCTCCAAAAATCACTTTTTCTAAATACTACAAAATAGATTTGGTATTTTGATAAATCAAAATCATTTTTTTTTACAATCAAAATAGATCTGAATTGTTTTTTAACAAAAGAAGAGACTTCATTCATAATTAAATTTATGTAATTTGATTTTTGTTTCACATGTTTAACATATCATTCATGACATGCATAAAATGGTACATTGGTCACAAGAGTCTAGAAGACCAGATTCTGTCTGGGCAGAATGGGTGTCTAACAACTTCCTATTCCATAACCTAGCATTTGGATTTAGGTCATTGGTTAAGTAGATCTAGTCTTGTCTTTGTTTGTTTTGGGTAGAATGTAACTAGGACAAAAAACCATGTATTTTGGTAGATTGTAACTAGGATCCAAAGCTGTGTAACTTTTCAATTTTCCAAATATGTAATATTTATTCAATCAATAAAGAGAACAATTCAGTCATGTATTTGTATATATTTAGTTTTTTCTTATTTTTTTGTGTAAAAAAATAAGTGGCGATTTCACACCACTTGTCCAAAAAGAGAGGTGCCCAAAAAGAGAGGTGCCTTAAAAGGTACCCGAATCTCTTTTTTGAGGGACGCTTTTGTCAAGGCCTCTCACAACCGTGACTTTAGGTCTCACTCCTGATATATTAAAGCAACCTACACTTTATGATCAAGTCTATTATTCTCTCAGAATTAAGAGTTCATGTAAATAGAAGTCGTGAGATTTATTATTCATTTGACAGCCGTTAGGACAATAATAAATCTCACAGCGGTCCAGTTCAATATGTCTTAACTCTTAAAACATATCAACATATCAACTAGAAGTCTCCACTTTCATGATCAAGACAAATCATCTTAGTTAATATGTTATAGTCTTCGTAGATGAAATGCCCAATTTCATCACCAATTACGAACTTAAATTTTGAGTTTATAAAGAACTTGTAATTTATATCTTTAGTGACTAAATCACATACTATGCATCCCATGGACTATATGATAATATCCAAATATTCATGTTACCATTATTTTAGATAATAATAAAACAATTTTATTAATTACAACATTAAGTCATACATAATATCATATATAGCATCATACAGTAGGATTTAAGGGCACTAATCCTAATAGAAAGGATCCCACCAATTACATGCATTTACAAGGATCTTCCCTACAAGGAAAGAGCCTCTCTGCCAAGAAACGAATGCCAGCTCTATGCTACTATAAGAACCCCAAAACCCTCACAAACCAAGGTATGCATAATTTACCCCAGTTTTGGTATTCTAGAGTTGTGAAAGTTCTCTAATTTAACATTCGGAGGGTATTTGACCGGTACCACACTGGTATTCTTTGCAAGGTCTTCTTTGTTTTTGTTTCGTAGGTTTTGTCTAGAGCACGTAAGGACTGTGTGGTTCACTGACGATTTTTGGCATCATCATATGTAATGAGGAAAGTGAATCAATTGTTCAGGTTTGGAGAGATTGCCAGTTTGCCAAGAATATCTAGAGTAGCATTGGAATTTTGGAATTCCTGTTGGGATTCAATTCTCTTGGGAAAACCCCTTTCATTCCTGGTTGAAAAAGGAATGGCACTTGTTCTATCATTCATGCTTAATCTTCTATCCATTGGTCTATTGTGTTTTTGACAAGCATATGGAGTCTTGGGCTGCATAGAGATGCAGTAATTTTTAGTAACAAATGCCTCAACCCAAGACTTATTCATTCTCAATGTTTAAGTAAAGGCAATATAATCTTTTGCCTAATTACCCTCAGACCGTGCCTTTGCAACTAGAACTACTGTGCTTTTGAAATAGCAAAAACCTTTGGTGAACTGGTTCAAGCTCAAGACCGATGGTACTTTTTTGGGGAGCACAGGTCAGGCTGGTAAGGGCAGGCTTATCCCGAATGAGAAGGGTAACTTGGTGAAGGGATTCTTCAGAGCTATTGGCAAGCTTCTAGTTTGTTGGCATAAGTTTGGGCCTTAACAGATGGTCTGAATTTGGCTAGGGAGTTAGGAATCGATAATTTAATTGTGGAATTGGATGCTATGGAGATTTTATTAGCTTTAAATAATGTTTCCTATCCTAAACTTTTATTTGTAGTCTTGTAAATGACTACAGAAATTAGTCCAAACTTTTCATTGGTGTGAAGTGAAGCCAGAGACGGAGCCAAGATTCTAATTGAGGGGGTAAAAATATAGAACCTATTTTTTTTTTTTTTTGAAACTTCAAATTAGTAGCTAGTTTGTATTAACAAAATATCAACAAATGAGAAAACATTAGATAATTGTTGCTAAGTAAATAAGAATATAAAAAAGAAAAACAAAGGCAAAATATATGTAATAAATAGGCGAGAACTAAACCAAACATCACTTAAGTTCTAAGCTATTAAGTTAAAAAATAATGACTCCAATCCATTCACAAACAATTACTAATTATAAATTTATAAATTAACTAATTGCATATATGTGCATTGATAATTGAATAGGGTGTCACGGCCTATGTGTTGTAGCATTTTGATATAAACCTTCCAAACTAGAAATAAGAGAAAGCAACCCCACTGGGGCCACTGAACCCACAACGCCATGTGCATTAAACTCAATACAAAACACTTAACTTTACTAATGTTGAAGTCAAATACAGAATACGATAGAGTAAGAGAATGACCCTAGAAAGTAACCCAGAAGCGAAAATTATATTATGTACCCGGCATATATGCCGGGTATCTCACAAACTGGTGGGCCCCACAGTGTGTGGGACCCGCCAGTCTGTGAGTGACCCGGAATATATGCCGGGTACACAGTATACTTGCTCGGAAGAAAGAGAGAGAGAGAGGTTAGAGTACCAAATATAAAATTGCAGATGAGCCTCACCAGCATGGAGTGCAGCTATGGGTGTGGCTTGTGCTGCTGTGTAGTCGAAGCAAAGAGGAGACAAGACTAACATATTTGACCGGTACTAGTATGAAATTAGGGATTTTGTTTTTAATAGAAGTAAGATAAGTGATTTGAAGGGCTAAAAAATGGGCCAAAGATTAATTTGTTTTGTTGTTGTTTGAGCTTAATTTTGTTGTTTGGGCTTATTTTTTTGTTATTGTTTGGGCTAAAGCTTTCCGTTCTTGTTTGGAAAATTAATTTTTGGGTTTGAGGGGCTAAGGATTATATGCTGGGGGGCCAAGAAGAATTTTCTTGGCCGAATTCTAAAATCTCAGGTAAATATGTATAGTATGAAAAAAAAAAAAAAAAAAAAAAATCTAGGGGGGGGCCATGGCCCCCCAAGGCCAATGAAATGAATAGCTCTGTCCTTGAGTGTAGCACAACTATCATAAAATCAACAAGTTTGCCGATACTTTAGCCAATAGAGACTATTCTTTATTTTTAGATTTCATGTTATTTGAAGATCACCTCCTAATGCACCATTTTTATTAGAGGTTGATAACTCTGAGTCTTGTTCAAGTCGTTTTCTAAGAACTTAAATATTTATATATACTGTATTTATTTTAGAAAAAAACTACCAAGAAGTTATTTATTTATTTATTATTATTATTTTGAGATAAGAGTTTGGAGGAGTTTTATTTTTTGAAACCAGACTGGGCATTTATTGAAACAACAAAAAACCCTTAAGGAACATCTGCAAAAACCAAGGGAGCTATATCCCCAGGACAGTCTTCTAGCCAGAATTGTAAATCTAAACCAACACTAGTTCTTTAAACCAAAGCATTGGCCACTCTATTACAAGTGCGATTAACACAACAAAATTCAAACCTACACAGCTGTGAAGCTTGTTGAAGGATGTCACCAATAATATGACCATACATGGACTGGTCTGCCGAACCATCTTTTTCTGCTTGAATCACCACAACTGCATCACCTTCAAAAATCACCTCGTGGAGACCGATCTCAATTGCAAACTGAACTGCACGTCTACATGCCAGTGCTTTCACTTCTGCTACAGACTGAGGAAGAGGTATACGCATCGAAAGTGCACCAGTTTGGAGGAGAGTTGATTAGCTTTGTACGCTTCAATTGCCAGCAGAATTGGCCAAGTAAAATTTGAGTTTAAAAGCAAGCAATATAACAAATATTGAGCCATGCTCATGCAATGACTTGGCTACCAATATTTGGTGCTCCTCAGTCCTCTCATATAAGGTCCATCCTTACGTGAGAGAAAGACAAACATCGGATGTAAGGAATAAATTTTCCTATTGACCATCCTTACTGTCAAGCCAATTTGCAAGTCATTATTTATTTATTTTTCAAATATTTAATTTATTCTATATAAATATTGGAGTAACTTTCTAGTGTAGCAAGAACTTCAATGTGTTGATTTCACTAGTAGAGGCGCCTGCAAAGGGTGAGGCCATCACCAATTGAAATGAGGGATGATTCAATGCGGGGATCAGTTGCTAGAAAGCTGTTCAACTCCATGACACTTTTTCTGTGACGCTTAATAAATCCCTCCTTAGCATCCTCTTCAGGAGCAGCCACTGATCCAAACCATAAGGTATTATCGTAACCAATTATTCCACCAATCTTAACTAGTTTTAAAAGAAGCTCGTGATAACTGATGTAGTTTTCCTTGTCAGCATCCACAAATGCAAAATCGAATGTCCCTTCTTGTTCCTTCTGCATTTTTAGAAAATCAAGGTCAAGTATGTGCGACATATGTTAAGTTGCCACAAAAAGCAGCCTAAAAGGAGAGTGAAGCCCAACATATCACGACTATAATTTATATCTGCATGTGGATTGTGGAATCTGAAGACATTGTTGAGGAATTCTGAATATGGTCATATTATTTCCGCAAGTAGGAATTAAATTAGGACATCATATTCATCAAAATAGAAAACATTTACAAATTTTAGCAAGAGAAAATTTTTAATTCTAGATTCACATTTTATTCTTCCTTTCAGGATCCCCCACCCCCCCCCCACCCCCCCCCCCCCAAAAAAAAAAAAAAAAAAAAAAACACTCTTAATGAAGAGGTTTTCATGTTCTTAGGCCCAGTGACAGAGCCCGTGTAGAGTTTTTTATTTTTTTTAAATAATAATAATAATAATAATAATAATAATAATAATAAAATTATTATTATTATTATTATTATTCCGATTTAGCCATATATTTATTTTTTATTATAAGTAGTAAGTGGCAGAGTTAGAAATGTTTTTCAAGGAACCAAGCTTACATAGTGATTATGAAAAATTTTGAGTTAGTAACATATTTAAATAATAATCTATTTTGACAATTCACGGTATAGTGACAAAGCAATAAAAACCACAAATTTGTTTAAACTAATTTAACTCCATGTAACTAGCATGCAAATGTGGATTAACAAATTCTAAATTAATTTATGTTACTCACTAAATAGTGATCAACCATCAACATATGCCTCTGTTGATGTTATTTTTTCCCATACTAAAAAACATGATAATTATGTTGCAAATAACCCTGTTAGTCATGCTAGAATGGGAGGTACATAGAAAGATCATGCTTTTGTTATTAACAACATAAAAGTATTTGCTCCATACTTCTATTACAAACACCTAGGATTACAATTTGCCCCATACTTCTATTATAAGCATCTAGGATTACTATCTTAAGTAAGTACATATACTATTGCATCATTCATTATGCGAGAAACTTACATTGGCAATCAGATCATTTAAAATTGGCAAGGCTTCTGATTCGATAAAGTTAATCTTATGCTCCACTCCAGCTTTCTGAATAAATGACAATCCAAATTGGTATGCATCCTTGTTTGGATCAATAGCTATTATCTACAAAGATGAAAACGTTAATTTAATTTGGTCTTACTATCTAATGATATTTATATCCTCATTAATGTAAAGCAGGAGTAACAAAAAATAATAATTGGGTAAATTGCACTAACAACCCCCTAAAGTTTTATGTTGTTTCACTAAGATCCTACAACTATGTTTTTCATCAATTTGATACAGCAACTTTGCCTCTGTACCAAATAGTCTCCTTCTATTAATAATATGTACATTTGCTAATAGAGAGATCACATAGCTCTTGCATGAGCCTAAGTATTTGGTGCCAAATTGTGAAAAAAGAGGGAACCAGTCCAAAAAAACCTTTTAAATGTCCAAATCAGATATGCTAATGCCCAAATAATGTATACTTTGTGAAGAAATGAATACTGTGTCTGTGTGGATAAAGATTCACTAGACCCACGGAGAGAAGTGAGGAAATAAAGGAAGCTAGATCAGTGGAATTTAAAAACACCCTATTTTCTATTGCCATGAACATAGTAGGAAGGCACCAAGCTTCTGTTTTCTAATGTCATGTGAATTGTACTAAACTCCTATTCTGCTTACGACACTAGAAAACAAGGCCTCTTGTTCCACCTACTTTTTATAGGCTAATTCTTGTTACACATTCATCATTACACACTCCCATACACACATCTTGTGAAATCATATTTTAAAACATATATAATTTCAGTTAACGTGAAATTTTGTGTCATGTATAAATAGTATGTAACTATCACTAATTTTTTATAAAAGGTAACTTTGGTTATCAAGTAATAGCAAATTGAGTTATTATTAATAAGCACATCGTAACAAAATAACCTTGTTGAAGCAATAACGATCCACTTAAAGAAAGGTTAAATTGGTAAAAAGTACATGGCATCACAACCATGTCATGAATTAAGTTAGATTACCAAATGAGTAATTTTAGGAAAACAATATTTTCATAATTTTTATTTTTAATTTTTATTTTATTTTATTTTATTTTTTTTATAACTACTTATATTACCTATTGTGATTAGAGTAGTATTGTTTTGACATGGGTCCACCACTGACACACTTTTATTATATACCATCCGTGATGGACTATAAGAGCATTCTCATTAAGAGTTTTAAAAATTTTAGCATTTAGTACCTAAAAAAACCAACTTTATAATATTTAACACATTACTTTACAATACATCTAACATCAAAACTTTATTTTTTTACCACTTCATTAAAATATTATTTATTTATCATTTTTTATTCTTTTTGAGAGAGAGAGAGCAGAGAGTGAGATCTGAGGGGAGAGAGAGAAGGGGAATAAAAAATAATAAAAAATGAGTAGCAACTTGCTACAGTAGAGTGTTAGTAATAACATCTTATTGTAGCAACGTGTTAAAAAATTTAAAATTTAGCACCATTGATGTAGGGGCTTTTTAGTAGTTTTGTCGCTAAAAATAGCTTTTAGCATTTATCCCACATTTGATGAGAATACTCTAATAGTAGTTGTGAAAATTATGAAAACCACTGTGGATTAAGAAATACACCATTAGTAGTGTTATGAATTCATTTATTTATTTATAAAACACACCAATCCTCATAATCAAATCAACCTCACTAACAAACTGATATAATTTCCTTTTGTTTTATTTAATGAAATTCTAGTCTTTCTATATTAAAAAAAAAAAAAAAAAAAATCAACCACACCAACAACCCACAAAACCTTCTCAGAGGCCTTTATCAAATCCATCATCAAACTCAAATCAACCCACACCACAGTGTTTTTTTTTTCTTTGGTAGTATGGGTTGATTTGGTCATGGGTGTGGAGTTTTCTTTGGTGGTGCCATGAAAAGAAGCAACTATGGTGGTGATGGGGCCAAGGCGAAGGTCATAAAGGGACCAAAGTGCTTGTCCATCTTGGAAAGGGTCTTATGTTGTTTGAGACTAAATTGGTGGAGATGGAAAGGAAAGGTGATATATGTTGCTTATAATGAGCAATTTGGAGGCAACGAGTAGCGGCAGTTGTTGTGTGGGGGGGGGGGGGGGGGGGGTGGTTGTGGTGTTCAGGGAGAGCACTTAGGAGAGAGAGATGAAAACAAAGCTTTTGCTTCTTTTAATGGTTTGATAAATTTTAGGAAAATGTTATAGATACAAATTATTTTACAAAAAATTTATAAACTACTAATGTAATGAGCGGTTATTGATAAGTGAAAAAGTGATGATATTGGTCGGCTCAAATGAAAATGATTTAAAATTTGTTACAACAACAGTTTGTAAAAATATTTTAAAATAGTTTATATTTATAGCATTAATCTTTTTAAAACATTATTTATTTGGGTGACATGGCAAGATAACGTGGCAAAATAACCGATGTGACCACATAAATAGATACTTATTTGGTACTTAACCGGCCAGCTCATTAATGTAGATGAACAAAAGCATGATTTTGAGAATGAAATTAAACTTGGTTGACTAAAATGAAAATTAACTTTATAGACCAAAATGAAAATATATCCAAACTTCAAGGGCAGAATTAATTGATTAGGAAGAATAAAAATTAAGGAGGCCTTAGTGCAATAGCATAAAAATTCAGGGGTGTAACTGAAAATAATATTTTTTCTATGTGAAAAATATGAGTTTTAAGACTTACCTTGCCATCAGCAGGTAGTGCTAGAGCGGAAGTAAGAAGAGAGTAACCAGTAAAGACTCCAAGCTCTAATGTCTTCTTCGCGTTCATAATCTTTAGAAGCATTGAGAGGAATATCCCTTCATCAACAGGCAGGTTCATTAAGCTCCTGCCACATTTCAAAAGTAATATTACTAATATATAGTAAAGATACGTACACAGCAAATTAATTTGAATTGCTTAGTTCAAAACTTGACGTTAAAGCAATCCTATGGCATATTATGAAACATCCAAAATAACTTTAAAGTATTGTCAGGAAAGAAATTATGAGCAACCGCGCGGAATATTGCTTTACTGTGGCGTCTCTGAGTTCCTTCAATTGCTCATGCTCTCTCTGGAAGCTCTTCTCGTAAACGTACTGCAATATATGAAAGGCATCATTTTTAGAGGAAGTTGAGCTATACTGAGTTACAAATTGAAAAGAAATTACAACCTAAGGATCAAAACAAAGTACCATTTCTATGAGGATAGCTACAAATAATGCCGAATAGAATATTTTGGATGCCCTAGCTTGATAAATAAAAGAAATTAGGACTAATATATACCTTAAGATGCTTTTGGAATATTTATCTATGCGGGTTGGAGGGCATCAGGACCAAAAGTGGGCGGTAGGTAGTTAAAGAGTTAAGGGATCGTTTGGTTCGCTGTGATGTTGCTTTTGATATGATGCATATTACAATGATTTGACATTAAAATTTTTGGTTTATTTTATTCTTTTTAACATTACCATAATTTAAAATTATAAAATATATCACATTACTTTAATCTCATAACTTTTCAAAATAATGTAAGTTGTATTCTTATATTGAGATTACATTAATGTAAGATTACAATAACGTAATATCATGGTGTAATATAATATTACGGCGAACCAAACGCCCTCTTAAAGGAATCCAAAACTAAGCACAAGTCTAACATTGGCTATAGAGGAGAGGGAAGGAAAGAAAAGAAGAGGAGGGAAGAGAGAGAAAAATTCCTTATTTGATCGGAAATAAATTGAGGAAAGGAAAGGGAAATCTAGAAAGGGAGAGAATAAATTCCATGGGAATTGCTATTTTTCTTTCCTTCCAGTCACTATTTTTCTTTCCCTTCTTTTCTCGCTTGCAATCTGCAAACTAAACAATATTTTGGAAAACTATTCTCCTTTATTTTTTGTTCTATTCTTCTCTTTCTCTTCATTTATTTTTTATCCTTCACTCCTCCCCCATTTATCTCAAACAGAGTGTAAAATTATTTATTACAAAAACTTCTTTTTCATTGCACATAATTGAAGAATTCTACTATACACATTATTATTATTATTAAATTTTTTTTTTAAAAAAAACCTATTATTATCTACGTTTGATTCTCAAAATTGTTGTGGATACCAATAAAGGTAAAACTATTTTTATTTATACTGAAGTAACATGCTTAAATCAGTTTACCCTAAAGGAGAAGTATTGCATTATACAAATCATATTTTTAGTTTCAACTAAATAGCTATATATATGAAATTTCCTGTTACGTGTCAATAAATTGCCAGAGTTGGGTATCAAGAATACAATTAATATTTTCTTGATTGTGGAGAAAAAGCAAAAAAATTAAAAAGAACAAAACATAACAAAAAAAGAGAAGAAGTTTCCATGGTAGATGTCCAAAGAATAGCCGTTATCAGTGAGTCTTTCAGGCAATTTTTCTTTTATTGAACTAACTTTATAGCAAAGGCTAGACCTGCTTCCGAGGTTTGTTTGTTCTTTCTTCTTCTTTTTATCTTTCAAGCCCGTAAGGGAAGCTCACAATTAAACTTGTGGTCTTCCAGGCCATATATTTTTTTTCTTAAATGAAAAATTCTGTACTGTTTACGTAACAAGCTTTTGAGTTTTGATCAACAACGTACATTAAAGAGTGAACAAAATTAAAAAAAAAAAAAAGGCTTGGGTTTGAGGATGGTTTAGCTAGTTAGTACATTATAATTTAACGAATGCACTGGGAAACTAACCTTTAGAAGTTCTTCATTTTTGAGGATGCCCTTTTCTGTAGCGGTTCCCATGGCTGAAAAAGTTTTCACGCGTGGTGCTTTTTATTCTAAGCAAAGAATAACAACGCCCATCACTTGTATATATATACTAAAGTCAGAATTTACTGGCACCGTTTGAGGCGCTAGGCCATTGTTTTATTCAACCAAATTTTGACCAACAAATGCTATGTTTACAATATTTTCACAATAAATTTTAAGTGACAGGTTGTTATTGGTAGACAAAAAAATAATTTTAGTTGTGGATTTAAATTAGAACCAATAAAAACTTACCATCTATGATTTTTTGTGAAAGTATTATGAAAATATTGTGAATACAGCACTTCTTATTTTGACTTGTATAGTTTCTTCAAAAAAAAAAAAAAAATTAAAATTTTCTTTTTTAAAACTTGTATATGCCATACTTATCGGTAATTAGTAAGATAATTTGACATATTCAACCAAACAACAATTGTAGGATCTGCTTGATACAATTTATATGAATTGGATTTTATCATATTATCAATAATTTAAATATATACATGAAAAATTAGAATTAATCAATATACTAATTTAAATAGGTACATGATAGAAAATTTAATATACTCATTTTATAATTAATAAATAAAATTTTTTAGGATCTACGTCACAGGTTGTTCATCATGGAAAAAAGAGATAGAGGTGGGAAATAATTTTTACATAGGATAAGTTAAAAGGTTACTAGAATTTAACTTTCAATATGGCGTTTGGTACAGGGTAATGTTTTAGAATTTCTAAAAATATTTAAGGATTCCCATGTTTAGTTGCAAATTACGCTAGAGAATCAAATGCCAGAGGAATTTGGATTCCCCTTTTAAACCTCTCTCAGTAGGAATGCGGATTCCCTTTAAAACAGGTGAGTATCCAGATTCCCAAGCTTAAAAGAATGTATTTTTTATAAATTGACAATTTTAACCATTTTTTTCCTTATCTTTTAAGCAATTAAGATAAAATATAAAACAAATCATCAATATCTTTTCTCTTATCTTTATCTTTTCCCGCCAAAATAATATAAACAGGATAGATAACTCTATTGATATATTCTTTAACAAAGTTCTATTTGGGTTTCACGTGTGGGAAAAAACAAAGTTTGAAGCAGACCCTCCATTATTGTCAAGTATTCACTTTTACTGTTGTGTGTGTGTTGGTCAACAAATTATTAATGGATTTATTTTCATGGAAATTTGTTAATATATCTATTTGTATTTTAGATTTTGGTTTTGTTTAGTTGCTAGAAATGTAGATTTGGATTGGTGGCTTCATTTGGTTTTATTTTTTTATTTTATTTTTTTAATGGAGATAATGAAAGACTTTGGAAAGAAGTATGAAGAAACTAACGGACATATGGCCACCATTGCATCTTACTTCAAGATTGAGTCAGAGGAAGCTGAGAGAAGAATGAAAGTATTCAATGAGCTATATATGGAAAATCGAAGGACTTTCTATATCAAGGTTTTGAAACCCGGACCAGGCCGGACCGTACGGTCTGACCAAGAAAACCATGAACCTCTCATAATCATGGTTCTTTAAGCTTAAAACCGGTTTATGCCAAAAAAGCAGGGAACCGTTCGAACCGCGGTTCAACCGCATAGTTCTAAGAACCGTGATCAGACCGCTTCTCACGTTTCCCTTTGAATCTGAACCAAAAAAAAAAAAAAAAAAAAAAAAAAAAAAAAAAAAAAAAAAAGGAAAAAGAAACACAACTATTGGGAAGAACAAGCCGATCTGACTTTGCTTCACTCTCAAAAAATGTCTCAAATAATCCAAACACAAAACACAAAAGAAAATCCAATTCTTACAATAAAGTTGAATAAGAACAAGCAAATATGAAAAAAAAGAAAAAGAAAAAAGAAAAAAAAGAAGAACAAGCTGATTTGACCCAGTTTGGTGGTGGGGAGGAGGATGAACGACGGTGGGGCGGCGGACGAGGTAGTGTTGGTGAACGCCGATCTCCACCAGCTTTGTCCTTTTGGTGACCTTGATCTACGCTGGCCTTCGATCTGTGCACCACGATCTCCACCGGCGCTTTAGATTCTCCTCTCTCTCCTTTCTCTTTTCTCTGATGTGAACTGAATATGTGAATGTGATAACTGTGAAGTATATGTGAGGTTGAGAGTTGAGTAATAAATTGGGTCTGTATGAAAATGTGTGGTAGTCTTTATCCCTTAGTTTTATTTTTATTTTTTATTTATTTTTTTATGTAATCGTGTGGTTTTTTTTTTTTTTTTTTTTGGTTTCAAACGTGTGGTATTTAATATTAAGAAATGGTAATAAAGAAATACTACCACAATATTTTCACAATAAATTTTAAATAATAGATTGTTATTAGCTAATATTGGTGAGTAAAAAAATAATTTCAGTAGTGGGTTCAAATTAGAACTAGTAACAACTTTCCACATAAGATTTTGATGTGATTCTTGTAAAAATATTGCAAAAAATATTGTGGATATAACATCACAATTCTTTCTTCATCTACTTTTGTTTGTATTGCTTTTTTATCTCTTCCTTTAATTTCATTCACTTTTGTTTCTAGTGCTTTTTTAGGTTTGTGAATGTGAGCTAGAGAGCTGGTCACGTGAGCATTGGAAAGTGGAACTTGGAAAGACAATCTGATGCTTTTAGTTTTCCTTTTATAAAAAAATGGTTATTATTATTATTGGATAGATATTTTATATTTGGGCTATAGATGGATATATTAGACAGTTAAAATATGGATTTATAGTTTTAATTGGACTATTTTTGTTAATTTTTCTATTTTTTACTAATTTAATATTTTTATATATATTTAAAATAATTATTAAATTAATTATGACGTCATCACGGTTCGACCCTAATTCGACCTCAAAAACCTTGAACCTCTTCCTTTTACGGTTCAATAAACAGTCTGAGTCTGAAAACCTTGTTCTATATTAGAAAGAATCAAAGCTGGAGAATTGCTTACAGCTGATACACATAAATGTGATTATTTTTACTCATTGCTCGGGGATGTTAGGTATGACTATGTTATTCAAGTGCTCACAAATGTAGGGGTGAATACATTATATATGTAATAGTCGCATTTGTTTCATTGTTGATGAACTACTTTTACTTTTATTGCTACTTCTATGGTCTTATAGACCTAAACACTGTCAGCTTGGTTTTTTATGGATTAAGCTCTTTTAAAAATTATTATTAAGAATAAAGCATTTGAGAATTTAAATAGTTATTTTTGTATTGTACTTGTTCTTTTGAAATGTTAGACTACAGTTTTAATGAATTTGTCACAATTAATAGTTTATATTTTTTTTTCATTATTTTTTTAGAGGAAGTTTTTTTTTTTAAAGGACTTAGTAGTTTACATTCAAATCTAAGGATAGAATGAGAAAAATAAATAATTCATTTATGATTCCTGGGAATAAACCAAACATTATTGTAAGGTCACAGATTATTGGCCTAGGCCCAAAAATCCGTTTGGACGATAGTTTGGTGAGCCCTATATAATAAATTTGTAGAGAGTTGACCAAAGAGCTAGGTTTTATTGATTTGTACTAACGGCTAGGGAATATTTCAATAATAAACAATAGTAAACAACACATAAAGCTTAACTAAAGGGTTGTCCGAGGAGACTGAATATGACTAAATGCAGTAGTTATGAACTTTCATACAGCACTTGGAGCTACAGTAATTCTCTCTTCCCTTTTCTTCCTCTCTTTCCTGATCCCCCTTCTTGGGAGATTTTTTATATTTATATAGGCCTTTTCAGACCATCTTGACTTTACACTTATTACCATCAAAATTCTTACTTGAGTGCATGTCCCATTAAGCTTTTTCTTTTGTTATCTTTGAGTGGTGGTAGCTGAAAATTGTACTCTTCAGGGGTCTTCTCCTCATAAATGCAGTCAGAAAAGTTGCTGCAATGCATTTAATGTGGTGATAGCAGCTTTTCCATGAGATATTTTCATGTTATCATCGCCTTTGCACGTGCTTGAAGCTCGTTCTTATCGTTGTAGCTTTCTGAACGGTTACCTAAATCATTCGAGCACTTGCCAGAGCGACATTCATCCTATTCGAGGAGGTCAACGTCCTCGGACTATACTCCTACCCTTTTTCCTCGCATGACCCTTTATTCCGGGGCATCTTTTAACTATTTGTTCCTAATCGGACGGATCCACGTACAAGGCCCAAGGCCTAGCATACAAGTTTGGGCTCTTATCCCCACAATAGCCCCTCAAAATTTTAATTTTTCTCTCGCATCCGAGGAGAAAAAATGGGATTTTGACTTGCTTTCAAAGTGGGGGCATTGATGTAAAAGTACCTGAGTTTACCCGTGTGGGAGCATAGCTTTAGGCGCTTCATTATTGCTATTGACGTTTCGGTGTTCGCGAAGCGCCATTAATTGCTCCAAGCGGCGCTCTGCCCTTTGCATCCAACGGTGATGAATTAATACAACGGTTGTGTTTTTCCTTAGGATTTGGGCGGGATAACTCCCCTCCATTTTTCACCTTCTATATAAAGTTCTTGGGGAGATCATTTTTCGTTTATCTTGCAAATTCTCAGGCATTCCGGCGATCTTCAGCATTTCACCATACAAAGCATTCTGGGTTATTAAGCCTCCCTTAGTCGTTTTTCCAGTGATCTGTGTTATTTTTCTTTGAAAACTTAAGGGGTCGTAGCACATCTTGGTTCACGTAAGTTTTAATCTACTTGAACCCTTCATTTCTCCTCGGCCGGTCTTCTTGGCCTTCGAATTTTCATTATTTCCCTCGTTGATTTTAGTCGCTCCCTTTTCAGTCTGTAAAAAATGGGTAGGTTCAAGCGTTTAGTAGACCTGCCAAAATAGAGGCCTTTAAGCTAAAATATCACATACCCCAGGGGGTCAACCTACGCTACTATCCAACAGAACGAATAGGAACTGACCGGGAGGAGGGAGAGGTTGTTATCCCCATGATAGCCTTTATAGAGGGGGGAATGACTCTCCCAATGGGTAGAGTGACTAGAGTATACCTCTTTAACCATAGGTTATGTCCCCACCAATGCGCGCCCAACCTATTCAGGATTTTGGGCAGTGTTGATACTCTAAACGAGCACCTGGGTCTACAGCTCACATGGCACGATGTGATGCACATGTACGAGTGTCACTTCCAAAAGGGTACTATCTCAAGTCCCGCTCAGACGTGGTAAGGATGATTTCATGCCTACCCAAGTCAAATAAGGGCATGAAAGATGATTATCTTATAGCTTCAGGAGCGTGGCACGACGGTGTTCACTATCCCGTCCAAGTGGGAAAGCCAGGTGGGATACCTTAGGATTAGGCTCTTTAGCAATAGACTTAAACTCGATCTCTCAACTCCGTCTTGTTTCCTTTCTTTTCAGTTTTTTTTTTTTTTTAGGTTACGGCTTTTGATTGTTTAACTGTCTTTTCCCTCGGCTGTGTTTACAGATAGAAGGCACGAATCCCCAAGGCTGAGCTTAACCAACGTTCAGGCCCTCAATTATTTGTTGAGATCAGAGATCTTTGTCAGCGTGGACAGGCAATTACGGGCTATACACTTGATATTGGATTTCAAGCCTATCTCAAACGCGTTCTTGGACGTTGGCAATGCCATAAGATCAGGTGACCGGCGGATACATCAGATTGATGTGTCTCAGCCCAATTTCTTGGCCCCAGACGATCTTCCACCTGTATCTCGTCCGATTCGAGAAGGTGTTCCTCTGGTCATCCACCCAATTCAATAGGTTCCCCTTAGAGTGGAGGCCGTCGAGGAAGGTGTTGCCTCTTCAAATTCCTCGCTTGAAGAAGAAATTGACAGATTTCGATTCAAAGAAGAGGAAGCACAAAGGGAAGAGTCACTTGTAACCTCGGAGGCAGAAGAAGATCCGGACAGATATTCCAGTGTTCAGGCCCTTGTACCTGTAATTACTTTGTCGGAGGACTCCTCGGACAAAGAGGCAGAAGAGATGGCCCCGAAAGCAGATGGCAAGAGTTTGAAGGAACTCCTGAAGGGGTGGAACACGGCGCCCACCCCTTCTGAAGCCAAGAAGTCCAAGGCTTCAGCAAGTCTCCCTCCCCCTCCTCCTTAGCTTCCTACCAACCTTGGTCTAAAGCCACTCCCTGAGCTGAGGAAGAAGAGACAGCATGAAGCTCCTGAAGAAGGTGAGATAGGCCCTTCGAAGGGAAATAAGCAGCAGAAGGTGTCCAAGGACTAGTGAGGCACTAGGTCCTCTTCTGTTGATAGCTGAGAGGATCTCCTCGAAGCTGACGTGCGCCGACCACCGCGCATATGGTCCCCAAAAATTGAGCTGGATGGTGCTCCACTTCCTTGGGAGACTACAGTCAGGAATTATCAAGGGGGAAAAGCAGGTCTTATCGCTGAGGTCTTGGAGCAACTCCTTCTCCTACTAAAGGATATGGAAGCTTACAGACTCTTCAATCAGCAAGAACTCTTCTTTTCCCTTAAAAGGGACCTGGCCATGGTAAGCGATTCGTTTCGTTGCTCTGAGTAAAGCATTGGTCATTTTTCCTCATCTCTCTTCTTTGTTTCATATTAAGCCTTTCCATTCTGTTGTGTAGATTACTCAGTAAGTTTACGTGGCCAAAGAGTGGAATAAGGACGCCCGTAATGAGGCCAGGACGGCGGCCCATCATCGATCTGAGGTAGAAAAAGCCCTAGGCAGCCTGAAAGAGGACCATGCCAAGCTTTCTGAGGAGCTAAAAGAGGCTATTCGTTAGAAGGTCAGTGCTGATGCTGGCCTCAAGACCGCGAAAAGGCAAGCCGAAGATCAGCGCAAGCAGCTGTACTCAACTGAAATCAACCTAGCTACTGAGAGGCAGTTTGTGAAAGATCTTCGCGCTGAGCTTCAAAGGGTCAAGGAGGGCGCCCAATTGGCCAAGGAGGCAGCCGAGGCTGAGAAGTAGGCAGCATACAAGCTTGGGATGGAGGAGACTCAAGCTAGACTCACGGAGGAACTCTCTAAGGCATGTAGGGAGTACTGCGACATATCTTGGGGTAAAGCCCTTGATGCTGCAGGAGTCCCTACTGACTCTGACTTGAGGTAGCCGGAGAGCATCTATTATGATCCAGATATTCGCGAGCTCCCAGTTCTTGATTCCTCTTATTCCAAGTAGGCTCCAGAGGCTTCCAAGAAGGCACCGATGGACCAAGCCCCTCCTGCTCCCCTGGAAGTTTCTAAGGAATCAACCCCAGCAGGTGGTCAGGGGCAGGGAGTCGAAGTTCTTTAGAATGAGAACAAAGGCCATGACCACAAAGAAAATTAGGATGCTGCTGTTGACCCACTTGGCTCCCAAGCGAAGCATTAGACATTAGGCAGTTCTATTATTATTATGTTGTTATTGTTGTTGTTTTTTTTTTTTTTTAGACATTAGACATTAGGGTTTTTTTTTTTTTTTTTTACTTTCTATTATTATTAGTGTGTAAAAGGGAGCTTTTCCGATCAATGAAAATTATATTATTATTATTATTATTTTTTATATCTTCGCTATACACATTATATGGTTTTGCTGTTATTGCTGATATATGACGGCTTGGGCAAGATAAAAAATAATGCCATGTTAACGACGCAGATAGCTTAAAGAAAATACTGGTAAAGATTATGTCGTATATGATAGTCAGTAATGGATTTAGTAAACAATGGAAAGCAGGGGTACCTTCTGTCATCTGGTTTGAAGACTATTGGCATGATTCAGTAAACAGGTACTTTAGCTTAGGAAAAATGTTGTGGATTGTTAACTAACTGATATCATCTGGTCCGAGAACTACAGGCATAATAGAGTTTAAGCTTAAACACTTAAGAAAAACGTCGTGGAGTGTTAACTAACTCAGATCATCTGGTCTGAGGACTATAGGCATGATAGAGTTGAAGTTTAAATACTTAGGAAAAACGTCGTGGAGTGTTAACTAACTCAGATCATCTGATCTGAGGACTACAGACATGATAGAGTAAGTTTAAACACTTGGGAAAAACGTCGCGGAGCATTACCTAACTCAGATCATCTGGTTCGAGGATTACAGGCATGATAGAGTTTAAGTTTAAACACTTAGGAAAAACGCCGTGGAGTGTTAACTAACTCAGATCATCTAGTTCGAGGACTACAGGCATGATAGAGTTTAAGTTTAAACACTTAGAAAAAACGTCGTGGAGCGTTAACTAACTTAGATCATCTGGTTCGAGGACTACAAGCACGATAGAGTTTAAGTTTAAACACTTAGGAAAAACATCGTGGAGCGTTAACTAACTCAGATCATTTGGTCCGAGGACTACAGGCATGATAGAGTTTAAGTTTAAACACTTTGGGAAAATGTCGTGGAGCGTTAACTAACTCAGATCATCTGGTCCGAGGATTACAGACATGATAGAGTTTAAGTTTAAACACTTGGGAAAAACGTTGTGGAGCATTAACTAACTCAGATCATCTGGTCCGAGAACTACAGACATGATAGAGTTTGAGTTTAAAAACTTAGGAAAAACGTCGTGGAGTGTTAACTAACTCAGATCATCTGGTCCGAGGACTACAGGCATGATAGAGTAAGTTTAAATACTTGGGAAAAATGTCGTGGAGCGTTAACTAACTCAGATCATCTAGTTCGAGGACTACAGGCATGATAGAGTTTAAGTTTAAACACTTAGGAAAAACGTCGTGGAGTGTTAACTAACTCAGATCATCTGGTCTGAGGATTACAGGCATGATAGAGTAAGTTTAAACACTTGGAAAAAACGTCGTGGAGTGTTAACTAACTTAGATCATCTAGTCCGAGGACTACAGACATGATAGAGTTTAAGTTTAAACACTTAGAAAAAACGTCATGGAGTTGCACAAAGGTTTTACACACTAGATGCATATATGTTGATTAATAATAATACATTTTCATGTTATTTATATTCCACGGTCGTGGTATTGCATGCTCATCCAGGTCTTCTAGAAAGTAAGCCCCAATGCCTGCTTCTGCGGTAATGCGGTATAGCCCTTTCCAATTTGGTCATAATTTTCCCTATGTTGGGTTCTTTGCAGCTGGCCTCAGCTTCACGTTGGCGTCATAACCCCCTTTGAGCTTATGTTGATAATATGTCAATTGGACCATTGCGTTCTCCCTCTTTTTTTCAATCAAGTCTAAGCTTTTCTCCAGTAAATCATTGTTCTAGCTCGGACTGAATAAGCTAGTCCTTAAGGTTAGGAAACCAGTCTCTAAAGGGATGACAGCCTCAACACCATAAGTCATTGAGAATGGGGTTTCCCAGTAGACCTGTGAGGAGTGGTTTGATACGTCCAAAGAACATGTGGCAACTCTTCCACCCATTTACCCTTTGCGTCGCCTAGTCTCTTCTTTAGGCCATTCACTATGACTTTGTTAACGGCCTCTGTTTGTCCATTTCCTTGGGGGTAGGTAGGGGTAGAGTATCTGTTTGTAATTCCTAGCTTGCTGCAGTATCTTCTGAAAGTTTTACTGTCAAATTGAAGGCCATTGTCCGAGATAAGGGTATTTGGGACCCCAAATCGTGTAACGATGTTCTTCCAGACAAATCTCTTGGCATCGACGTCTCTGATGTTTGCCAGGGGCTCAACTTCCACCCATTTTGGTGAAGTAATCTGTGCCGACCAGCAGATACCTCTTGTTTCCTGCTGCTTTGGGGAAAGGACTCACGATGTCCAAGCCCCATTGGGTGAATGGCCATGGGCTAGACAGTGGATTAAGGACCCCCCCCTCGCTGGTGTATGTGTGTTGCAAACCGTTGGCACTGATTACATTTTTTCACATATTCTAAGGCCTCTTTCTGTATGTTTGGCTACCAGTATCCTTGAGCGATAGCACGGTGCACTAAGGATCTCCCACCAGTATGACTTCCGCAGATCCCCTCATGGAGCTCCTCAAGGAGCATCTTAGTTGCTTCGGGATGCACGCATAGCAAGTATGGTCTTGAGAAAGACCGTTTATACAATTTCTGTTCCCCGGATAGCCAGAACCGTGCAGCCTTCCTTCGTATCTTGTTAGTTTCGGACTTTTCTTCAGGCATTGTATCTTCTTTCAAGAACAGCGCCACCGGGTCCATCCAACTGGGTCCTGCTCTTACCTGATAGACCTGAACCGCCTTTCCTCGTGGTCCAGTAGGTCCGCACGACTGTTCTACAAGGATAACCTGAGGAAGGCATTGATCTGAGGAGGTCACCAGGGTGGCTAGGGAGTCAGCGTGAGAGTTGCCGTTTCTGGAGATGTGTATCAAATCAAAAGATTCAAACTCCGACTGTAGGCGTTTAACTTGGCTCAAGTACTCTTGCATTCTTTCATCTTTCATCTCGAATTCCCCTAGTACTTGTCCGACAACTAGCCTTGAGTCCGAGAACATTTCCACTGATTTTCCTCCCACTTTTTGAACCATTGCCATTCCCATCAGTAGAGCTTCGTATTCAGCCTCATTATTTGTGGCCGTGAAGCTTAGTCGTAGTGACTTCTCAATGACGACCTTCTTTGGAGATATTAATACTAGCCCCACTTCGAATCCTTTTTGATTTGCTGCACCGTCTACATATACTTTCTAGGTCAGGGGACCTGGTTGGGAAATCATGCCAACTGATTTTCCATCTATGTTCTGTGTTAGATTCAATTCTTCTAATGGGGGTTTGGCGAACTCAGCTACCAGGTTCGCGAGTACTTGACCCTTTATAGAGGTGCGAGGCATGTACTTGATGTCAAAAGCCCCTAGAATGGTTCCCCATTTAGCTATTCTCCCTGTGTAATCAGCACTTCAGAGTATCGTTTTAAGTGGAAGTTGGGTGAGGAAGACAACCGTATGTGCTTTGAAATAATGAGGCAGTTTATGTGTACCAAGTACTACTGCCAAGATGGCCTTCTCCAGTGGCAGATAACAAATCTCGGCTTCATGTAGCGATTTGGTCAGATAATAAACAGGCTTTTGTACACCGTTATCAACTCGTATCAATACCAGACTCACAGCATAGGGGGCCACGGCTATATAGGCAAAAAGGACTTCATCCTTCTCGGGACTAGACATGATGGGGGGCCGAGAAAGGTAGTCTTTAAGTTGCTGGAAGGCTGCGGCA
This sequence comes from Quercus glauca, assembly GCA_023736055.1. Classification (NCBI taxonomy): domain Eukaryota; kingdom Viridiplantae; phylum Streptophyta; class Magnoliopsida; order Fagales; family Fagaceae; genus Quercus; species Quercus glauca. The sequence goes on from CM043317.1 coordinate 23,954,022, forward strand.
CACTCCGGGGTCCATTCAAACCCCTTCCACTTATTCAACAACTGGAAGAATGGCCGGCATTTGTTTGCCGATCTGGAAATGAAACAATTCAAGACTACAGTCATTTCGGTCAATTTCTGAACCTCCTTGGAATTCCGAGGTGGTCACAAGTTGTTGATCACCTTGATCTGGTCGGGGTTCACCTCAATTCCCCTATGGGTGACCATGTAGCCTAAAAACTTGCCTGACCCCACGCCAAATGAGCACTTGGATGCGTTTAAGCGTAACTTGTGTTTTCTGAGGATTTGAAGTACGTCTCTGAGATCCCCAACATGCTCAGTTATGACCTTGTTTTTCCTCACCATCTCATCAATATAAACTTCCATGCTCTTAACCAACTGAGGCTCAAACATCCTAGTCATCATCCTTTAGTAGGTAGCTCCTGCGTTCTTCAGACCGAATGGCATCACCTTATAGTGGTAGTTCCCAATGGGGGTGACAAAAGCAATCTTTTCCTGATCATCCAAGGCCAGTGGTATTTGATAATACCCTTGAAAAGCATCCAAGAAACTCATCTAAGGGTGGCCAACGATAGCATCAACCAGCTGATTAATTTTTGGCATGGGGAACGGATCTTTTGGACAAGCTCTATTCAGGTCTGTGAAATCCACACACATTCGCCATTTTCCGCTCTTCTTCTTCACCACCACAGTGTTAGCCAACCATTTAGGATAAAATACTTCCTTAATCGCTCCGGCTCGTTTGAGTTTCATCACCTTTTCTCTGACAGCGTCAGCGTGTTCTTTAGACGGGCGTCGGAGCGGTTGCTTTTTAGGGATGATGGCAGGGTTAACGTTTAGGTGATGGTAAATAAACTCTGGGTTCACTCCCGGGGCCTCTGTGAAGTCCTGTGCAAATACGTTAATGTTGGTTCTAAGGAACTCTATTGGCTCTTCCTTCTCTTGAGGAGGCAGCAGGGATCCGACTTGAAAGAACCTCTCTGGATCATCATCAATAACGACCTTTGTCAAACTTTCACACTCTGCTCCCTCAGCTAAGTCCTCGACATTCAGCACTCGGGATTTTAATTACTATAAGTCCCTTTCATTATGGGTCGAGGATTCGGCTTCAGGTTTATGCTGGATCGCCGCCACCAGACATTGTCTGGCCATCGATTGGTCTCCTAAAATTTCCTTAACCTGTCATTTGGACGGGTATTTGACATTCTGACGAAGAGTGGAAGAAACAGCTCCTAATGTATGGAGCCAAGGCTTGGCCACGATTGCGGTGTAGGGCGAGTAAGTGTCCACCACTATAAAATCTACTTCCACTACTTCAGGGCCAGTTTGCACGGGCATCCTGATTTGGCCTCTCGGGGTGACCACCTTTCCATCGAAACTCACCAAGGGAGAGCTATAGGGTGTTAGGTCTTTAGGTGTTAAGTTCTGCCCCTTATAAAGATCCGGGTACATTATTTCTACGCCACTGCCCTGATCCACCATCACTCTCTTCACGTCATACCCCCATATCTTGAGAGTGATCACCAAAGCATCATCATGGGGTTGGATAGTTCCGATCTTGTCCACGTCCGAGAAGCCCAACATTGGTTGAATTTCCATTCTGGCCCTCTTCGGCTCTTTCTTAACATTTTCGGATTGCAGTCGAGCAACGGATAGTATTTTGGATGGGCAAGACCCTATTCTTCCTGGTGCAGCAAAGATGACATTTATCGTGCCCAGGGGGGTCTTGAGGAATCATCTCTCCGAGATCCTACGTTTGCTTGGTTACCCTGGCCATGGGTATGGTGTAAGAATTTTTTTAACTTGCCTTCGTCGACGAGTTGGTCCAAATGGTCCCACAGACTCCTGCAATCCTCCGTAGTATGTCGATGATCCTGGTGATATTGGCAATAGAGGTTGTGATTGCGCCTTTCAGGGTTTCCCACCATCTTGTTTGGTCTCTTGAAGAAGGGCTCATTCTTGATCTTCTCTAGGACTTGGTGCACTGGCTCTCGGAACACGGCATTAATTATCTGAAGGTTCACCGAACCTGGTTGTCCGACTCAATCTTTCCGCGGCCTATTGTGACCATGTCGATCCAACCTGAAATCCCTCCTCTCCTGCGGGATAGCCTTATCCTTTCCCTTACCCTGCTGCTAGTCTTCCTCGACTCTTTTGTACTTATCAATCCTATCCATCAGCTGGCGCACACTGGTAACAGGCTTGCCCGTTAAAGATTTCCTCAGGCCGTGTTCAGTTGGGAGGCCAAGCTTAAAAGAGCTGATGGCTACTTGGTAACAATCGTCCTCCATTTCATTGAACATTTCCCAGAACCTATCCGAATACGACTTCAGAGTTTCACCCTCTCGTATGCTTACAGACAATAAGGAGGCCAATGACTGCGGAATCCTGCGACATGTGACAAAACGGGACCCGAATGCCTGAGTGAGCTCTTGGAAAGAGCATATAGAGTCCGCTTTCAGGTTATCGAACAATCTCATAGCAATTGGTCCTAAACTGGATGGGAAAACTTTGCATATCAAGGCTTCATCTCTGGAATGAACGACCATCCTCTGGTTGAAGTGACTCACGTGTTCCACAGGGTCTTTCCGGCCGTTATAGATGGTGAACGTCGACTGATGAAAGCGTTGAGAGAGTCTTGCATTCTCGATGTTATGTGTAAAGGGGGACCTGGAAATTTGTTTTAGGGCCCTACTCATAGCGTCATGCCCTACGCCTCAATGTGATAGGCTCCGCGCCTGCCGTTGATGATGATGCTCTTCTTCGTAGGTGAAGGGTTCGCTGGGTGGGGTTCAAGACCTCCGCCTATACTCGGCGTCTCTTTCGTTGTCAGAGGAAAGGTCCGAATCTTCAGAAGCTTTTCTCTTCCTTGCATGACATAATTCTCTTTTTAACTGATCAATCTCTAGCTGCATGTTCTTATTGTCATTTGCATGGGAGATATGGTCCTCCCTACGAGGTTGACTCCGGTCATTGTGTGTGGTCTGGCACTTCCTTCGCGGTCACCTCTCTGCTCGAGGATGAGGAAAGGGTCACCGCATTTAGAGCCCATCGATTCCGCTTGTCGTTGACCTGGTTCAGGCATAGTTAGCCGTTATACCCACTATCACTCAAGCTTTTCCCATAGACGGCGTCAATTGTAAGGTCACAGATTACTGGCCCAGGCCCAAAAATCCATTTGGACAATGGTTTGGTGAGCCCTATACAATAAATTTGTAGAGAGTGGGCCAAAGAGCTAGGTTTTATTGATTTGTACTAATGGCTAGGGAATATTTCAATAATAAACAAGAGTAAACAGCACATAAAGCTTAACTAAAGGGTTGTCCGAAGAGACTGAATATGACTAAATGCAATAGTTATGAACTTTCATACAGCACTTGGGGCTACAGTAATTCTTTCTTCCCTTTTCTTCCTCTCTTTCCTGATCCCCCTTCTTGGGAGATCTTTTAGATTTATGTAGGCATTTTCAGACCATCTTGATCTTACACTTGTTACCATCAAAATTCTTACTTGAGTACATGTCCCATTAAGCTTCTTCTTTTGTTATCTTTGAGTAGTGGTAGCTGAAAATTGTACTGTTTAGGAGTCTTCTCCCCATAAATGCGGCTAGAAAAGTTACTGTAGTGCATTTAATGCGGTGGTAGTAGCTTTTCCCTGAGATATTTTCATGTTATCATCGCCTTTGCATGTGCTTGAAGCTCGTCCTTATCGTTGTAGCTTCCTGAACGGTTACCTAAATCATCCGAGCACTTGCTTGAGCGACATTCATCCTATCCGAGAAGGTCAACCTCCTCAGACTATACTTCTACCCCTTTTCCTCGTGTGGCTCTCTATTCTGGGGTGTCTTTTAACTATTTGTTTCTCCTCGGACGGATCCACGTACAGGGCTAAAGGCCTAGTATACAAGTTTGGGCTCTTATCCCCACAATTATCATCTCACATTCCTAAGAATCTTAAGAGATTCCCAATAAAACCAAATATAGGAATAATTACTTTCCTAGGCACCCAGATTGCAAGAAATTACATTCCTAGAAATTTAGATGCTAAGAGTAATGTGAATTTTCTCGTACCAAACGCCTCATCAATTTAATGAGAATATGAAGACGTGAAAAGAAGAAGAAGAAGGATGTTAGTTTAGATTAAAATAAATAAAAAGAAAAGAAAAGAGAATGACATGTGAGATGGATCCAACATAGGATGTTATGTTATTTTATGAGAGTTGTCCCTCAAAATATTCTGGTGAACGATCTATTTTACAGTACTGTTTAGCAAAAAAAAAAAAAAAAAAATGAAAAAAGAAAAAAAGATTTTAATTTTTTAGTATTTTGTCTTTTTTAAAAAAAAAATAACAAAACTAATATTTTTGGAAAATAAATTAGCTTTTATCTCTTTGTCACACATGTAAATAAAAATTTCTAAAAAGCTATATCTTTTAATAAATATTCTATAAATATGCTACCAAAAATTATATGATTCTCAAACAGACACTAAATCAAATTAGATAACATGCATGTCTCTCCAACTCTCCATAAAAAAAAATAGACACTAAATCAAATTAGATAACATGCATGTCTCTCCAACTCTCCATAAAAAAAAATAGAAACTCATCATATATATGTTGCATACGTAGTCAGCCACTATAGCTGAGGGTTGAGTTATGCCTTTCAATAACCTAATAGGCTAATACAATTCTTGATTCAGATTTCATATAAGAAACGAATAAAAAATGAAAGCACCTATATATATGTCGTTCTAAAATCAAGCCTACCTTTTCCCATTTTAACCCATATATTATTTGGGTTTCAAAAGAAAATGAATTTATTGTCCAATATGTTTTAAACAATGCACTAACTAATTTTAGTTTTTTACCGATATCTTACATTATAAATTAATTTATATTCCAGAAAATTCGAGACCATCCTTTTTTCTATTATCGATCACTCGAAAGAAAATGGATATCAAAAGAAAATGGATTTATTGTCCAATGCCTTTTTGAAGATATTTAGAATTATATAAGCTGTTTAAACCCTACACTATACGCAAGGATTCCACCTTGGCAGTTCAAAGGCTCATAGAGGAGTTGGGTAAGTTGTTCATTGACCCTTTGGCCAAAATGAATATATATATATATATATATATATATATATATATATATATATATATATATATAAATATATATATATATATATATATTCTTTTTTTTTTTTCTATGATTCATTGGAGAAAAAAAAAAAAAAAGGCTCCATAAGGTCTTGACTAGGCTGAGCTGTGGAAGTAAAAAAGACATACTTTTCATTTTTTACTTAATTCATATATTTATTTAGTTCTGTCTATTATTATTTCATTTATATCTATATTTACTTTCTTTTTATTTGTTTTATAATTTATTTATATATGCAATTTATAAAATATAAGATGAAGAATAAATGTGAGAGGAAATGGATAATGATAAATCAGAAGAAAAAAGAAAAAGAAAAAGGAATGAGGAGAAGATGTGAAAAATGAAGAAATGAAAGGATGATTTATTGTAATCATAAAAAAATGAACTAAGAAAAATGAACCGATTCACTCACAAGGAGCGTCACGATACCCAAATTTGTTGTGCTAATGGTCATGTCCTGATGAGTTTTGGACTTGACTTAATTTGACTAGAATTTGTTGCGATAATAGTCTTGTACTCTTGTCCTAATAAGTTTTGGACTTACACCTAATGTGACCCAAATATGTTTTGATTATGGTTTTGTTCTAATGAGTTTTGGACATGACAGAGGGTGGTAGATGATTGGCGTGTACATCATTCAAACTACTCTGTTAGAAATATGTACTCTTGCCCTAACAATTTTGTTAATGGTCTTGTTGTGTTAATGGTCTTGTACTCTTGTCCTGATAAGTTTTGGACTTTGACCTAATGTGACCCCAATATATTTTGATTATGGTTTTTATCTAATGAGTTTTGGACCTGAGAGAGGGTAGTAGATGGTTGGGGTTTACATCATTCAAACTACTCTGTGAGAAATTAAAAGATTTGAGAAAACTCAAAGAATTCGGAAAGAGAAATTCAAGAATTTAAGAGAAAGATAATTGTAAAACAAGAAGAAAACACGAAGAACTTACAAAGAGCTTTGAGAGAAAACTGTATTCACTGATCTGGAAAGTTCTATTACAAGTTGTTACAGAAAAATGAATTATACGGTTATTGTCCACTGCTAGGCGGGGTTCGGTCGTACCTCCCTCATCCCCTTCGGATGTCGGACACCCTCCGGGGCCCTCGCACTTGATGCAAGTAGGACTTGCTCTTGCCCGCTACAGGCAGTGGACAATAACCTATTTCCTCCGCTTCGCTTCGCTTGTCCGCTTATCGCTTCGCTTGTTTAACTCATTCGAAAGACCATGTGAGAAAGCATTCCGCTTAACACATGCTTTTTCGAGAGCTCCTAACGCCTAGAGCTATTTATACAAAATGAAAAACAGAGACTAACGGTTTGGTGCCTAAACTACATAACTCCCTCTTCAAACTTCAGCCAATAATACAAGGACATTTGGCATAATGAATAACTAACTTCTATTAAGTTAAACGGTGCGTTTTCCTTCCTTTTCTCCTTTGTCGTTTTGTGCTTGGACTTTCTACCACTATTTTCATTTTGCTTATCCTATCGTTGATCTCTCATTTCAGCTTCAACACTCCCCCTCAAGTCTAGTGTCTTCGACTCTGTGACTTGAACTGAATTAGCTGCTTGCAAAACTTTAGGTTGAAATATATCTTCCATTCTCAATTTTCCTGATAGCCTTGTAAATGCTACCATGCCTAAAGCCTTAGTAAATATATCAGCAACTTGAGAATTGGTTGCAACATGAAAGGTCTTTATTTTCCCTTCCAAAATCTTGTCTCTAACCAAATGACAATCAACTTCTATGTGTTTGGTTCGTTCATGAAAAATTGAGTTTGCAGCTATGTATAACACTGCTTGGTTGTCACAGAATAACATTGCAGGTCTGTGATGTTCAATCTGTAAGTCTTTAAGCAATTGCATTACCCAAGTAATCTCACAACCCACACTAGCCATTGCTCTATATTCAGCTTCTGCAGAGGACCTAGACACCACCCCTTGCTTTTTTGATCTCCAGGATATCAAGGAATCACCCAAATACACTGCATAACCTGTAAGAGACCTACGGGTATCAGGGCATCCAGCCCAATTTGCATCACAAAATGACTTAATATGCAACTCTGATTTGCTAGGGAAGAAAATCCTTTTTCTTGGTGACCCTTTGATGAATTGAAGAACCCTTTGTGCTGCCAACAAATGAGGTTCTCTATGCTGTGACACAAATTGGCTCAACCTGTGTACAAAATATGTTATGTCAGGCCTTGTCAATGTTAAGTACAACAATCTGCCTATAAGCCTCCTATACATCCCTGGTTTAGCAAGCAATTTCCCTTCATACTTAGACAACCTTAAATTTTGTTCTATAGGAAATTTTACAGGTTTGCATCCCATAAAACTTGCATTAGTCCAAGGCATATTTCCTTTGAGTTAGACTAATACCTGCATCAGTCCTTGCAACTTCTAAACCCAAGAAGTACCTCAAGGAACCAAGGTCTTTTAAGCCAAATTTATCATCAAGCAATTTCTTCAAAGCACTAACACAAGTAGGATTATTACCTGTAAGGAAGATATCATCAACATAAACCAAGAGCACGGTAAAAGAAGCTCCTTGTGAATGTGTAAACAAAGAATAATCTGACTTGGACTGCACAAAACCCATCCCCAATATGGTAGCTAAAAATTTCTCAAACCATTGTCTTGAAGCTTGTTTGAGACCATAAAGACTCTTATTTTACTTGCAAACTAAACCCTCCCCCTTGCTGTGAAAACTAGATGGCAAAGACATGTAGACATCTTCAATCAAATCACCATGCAAGAATGCATTATTGTCATCCATTTGATGCAAAGACCACCCTTTCACAGCAGCTAGGGGTGGCAATTTTTATCCATATCCATGAACTCGCCCATTACCCACCTTATTTGGATAAGTCTTAACCCAACCCATTTGAGTATTTGGGTTAAATGGATAAAGACCCATTTGGTTATTTAATTAGATGGGTATAAATGGATAAATCTACTAATACCCACTGAACCCATCTAAAATTTAAAATTAAATAAACCCACTAAACCCTTCTAAAATCTAAAACTAAATAAACAGTATATCAGATTTTTAAGCCCAAACATTCAGCCCTCAGTCTCACTCTCCCTCAGATTTTCTCAGTACCCAAACACTTTCCCAAACAATTTAACAGAAAAGAAATCTCACTACATCTGCTTTGCCTCCGACCTCGCCTGGTGCTTCGACTCCCACTACATCTGCTCTGCCTCCGACGACCACACTCTCCGCATCTGGGACGCACGCACCTCCACCAGCAACTCCTCCCACGTGAAGACCTTGAAACCAAAATATTGTTTGATTAGCAGAAAAGATTGTTTGAAATCAAATTCTGCAAAATTTCGAAAAGATTGCTATGTGAGAGAGAGAGAGAGTTGACCTTGACCGGTGAGGGCATCAGAGAAAACGAAATCGAAGTCTTGACAGAATCGAGGTTCTTGTGACGAACGATCTTGGATTTCAGATCACGAATCGAAATGGAAGGTTGACCTTCAATATTGACGGAGTCAAAGTCCGGTGAACTCTTGAATTTGAAACGGACAGCCATGGACGAGTCGAATCGCTGAGTCATTTGAACTCGGATAATGAGTTTTTCGTCTTATAACGAATCGGTGAGAGAGATTTGTTCTTTGTGTAAAGGGAGTAAGGGACAGAGTCCAGAGAATATCTGTTAATGGGTTTCAACAGAAAAAATTATTTGATTAGCTGGGTATTGGTCTGGGTAAGGAGAAGTTCTGTTTGGTTTGTGAGAAAGTTTGGGAAAATAAATGAAAATGAAGTGGTTGATGTTGTTATAAAGCTAAAAGATTTTAATCCAATTTTCAAGGGTCCTGTTTGGTTTATGAGAAATTTTGTAGTTGCTAACTTAATGGGAAAATCTAATAACAAGTTATTTATTTGTTTGGATCATATGGGTTAAATGGGCGGGTAATGGATAATTAATTTATATATAAATGGGTCATAAATGGATAAATTGGTAATTACACATCCAACCCATTTAAGATCCAACCCATTTATGACCTAATCCGCCCATTTGCCACCCCTAACAGCAGCCAAGGAAGGCACAATTTTGACAGAAACAGACTTGGCAACTGGAGAAAAAGTCTCAGAATAATCAAGGCCATGCTTCTGAGTAAATCCCTTAGCAACTAAACGAGCCTTATACCTCTCAATAGACCTATCAGATAAGTATTTGATCCTATAGACCCATTTGCAGCCTACAGCAGTCTTACCAGGAGGCAAAGGAGCCAAAGTCCAAGTATTATTCACCTCTAAAGCTTCAATCTCTTTGTTCATAGTAGCCCTCCATTCAGGAAATTGCACAGCCTGATGAAAGGAAACAGGTTCTGAAGGAGTAGCACTGACTACTAGAACAAAGGACTTAAAAGTAGGCCCTAAGTGAGAATAGCTCAAGAATTCTGAAATAGTATAAGGTAAACCAGATTAAGGCTTAGCACTAATAGACTGACAAGAATAATCTAAAAGGTAGAAGGGTGGAACATGAGGTCTGGTGGAGCTTCTTAAAGGAAGAGGAATAGATTGAGTAGATGGAAGAATAATAGGATGCATAGATTGAGTAGCAGGAAGGGTAGCAGAATCATAATCAGAAATAGGTTCTGAGATAGAAGGGCCAAGAACCTCTAATGAAATTGGATTAGCAATAGGTTCAACAGAATTAGAAGGGTCTAAAGAAACTGGTATGGAAGTGTCAACGGAATGAGCAGGAGCAGTGGAAGTAACAAGATCAGAAGAATAAGGAAGATCAAAAGAAACATGAGGAAAAACAAAATTATTTAAGTAAGAAGTAGAAGGAGAAGAATCAGATGCATAAGGGAAAATAGTTTCATAAAACACAATATCCCTGGAAATGAAAATGGAATTAGAATCAAGAACTAATACTTTGTAACCTTTAATGCCATGAGGATAGCCTAAGAATACACACTTTCTGGCCTTAGGTGCAAATTTATGCCTATGGTTAGGTGAAGTAGAGATGAAACACAAACAACCAAAATTTCTAAGATGAACATAAGAAGGTGGAGCATGAAAAAGGATCTCATAAGGGGTTTTGTTACCCAAAGACTTGGAAGGAACCCTATTGATTAAGTGAACTGCAGTGAGAATGCAGTCACCCCAAAAACACAAGGGTACTTGAGATTGAAATCTCAATGCTTTAGCAACATTAAGGATATGTTGATGTTTCCTCTCAACAATGGCATTTTGTTGAGGAGTATAAACACAAGATAATTGGTGCAAAATGCCATTGGAATGAAAGAAGTCTTTAAGATAAAATTCAGTACCATTATCACTTCTAATGGTCTTAATGTATTTATAACCTTCAATAACGCAAGTAGAAAAAGGACCCCAAAGATCACAACGAATCAATTCAAAAGGGGCAGAAGATACATGAGCACTAATGGAAAAAGGAAGTCTTTTTTGTTTTGAAAAATGACAAACATCACAACATGGAGTTTTATTAGAAACATTAATGTTTACAACACTTTTCAACAATTGAAGTTTAGAAAATGAAGGGTGACCTAGTCTAGTGTGCCATAGATCTGTGCATGAAGAAGAACTGGTAGCTGCAGTAAGAGCAGAAGACCTTTGTTGTCTGGTAGAGTCCAACAGATACAAGCCATTGCTCTCTCTTCCCTGACCAATCATGCTCCATTGTGCAAGGTCTTGAATGAAGCAACAATGACCAAGAAATATGAGACAACAGAATAAAGTTTTGGTAAGTTTGTTCACTGAAATTAGATTAAAACCAAAAGATGGAACACACAACACATCAGTTAAAACAAGTGTAGAAGAAATATGCACAGTGCCCACATGTGTAACTAAGGCTTGTTCCCCATTAGGCAAATAGACATAAGTATTAACAATGGAAGTAATAGAGGTGAATTAAGTCACTAAATGAACCATATGATTAGTGGCACCAGTGTCTATAATCCAAGAATCAGATTTGTAAGCAGTCCTATCAACTACTTGAGCAGAAAAGACATAATGAGAAAGGATAGGTGGAATCCAAAAAGGGTTACTTGAGAAACTAGAAGAGCAAGGAGTGGAATTAGAAGTAGAAGGCAAGGATGATTGAGCCTGTGGTGAGGTAGAAATAGCATTGGGAGTCATGACAGATGCAACATGACTAGTCTGAATGCCAAAACCTGAACCTATACCTACATACCCTTTCAAGAAAATGAGCAATTGCTCACATTGAGCCTGAGATATTGGGCATTGAGGCTGATAAGAATGAGGACTTTGCTGCAGGAAAGAACCACTAGAAGCACCATGTGCAATACCAAAAGGTGTACTAGCAGCAACATTCTGAAAACCAGATTAAGCACCAATAGGAGCATTCACCAAATTCTGAACCACACTATCAGATTGGACTCCAAAATTGGGCAAACCATTGGACTGAACAATGACATCACCATTAAAACCAAGATTACCTGAAACTTGATTTACCATTGGCTTGGTACCTCCTTTGGGCTTGTAACCAGAAGGGTAGCCATGGAGCTTATAGCACTTATCTACTATATGTCCAATAAAGCCACAATAAGTACACAGAGGTCTGTCTTTCTTTCCTTTCCCACCACCTTTGTTCTGACCTTGATTTCCATGAAATGACCTATTATTATTCACATACATTGCCACATCATCTAATTGTTGAACCATATTAGCAGTATTGCCTATATTCTTCTTTTTCTCTTCTTGCAAAACTAAAGAGCACACTTTGCTAAGAGAAGGAAAAGGTTCAATAAGCAAGATTTGCCTAATTAGGTTTCCATAGCTATCATTCAAGCCCATTAGAAAACGAAATACATGTTCTTTATGCTGTGCATTTAACTGAGATGACTTAGAACCACAAACACAAGCACAAGTGCAAACTGTGAAAGGTTGATTATTAACAAACTCATCCCATAAAGTCTTGAATTTGGTAAAATAGGAACTCACCGAGAGTGATCCTTAAACCAAATGTGAAATCTCCTTTTGAAGCTCAAACAATCTTGGCGTATTATCCTGAAATAGCCTGTTTTTGAGATCAATCCACAAGTCTTTTGTAGAATTGATGTACATCACACTTGCCTTAAGATCAGGACTAAGTGAATTTGTCAACTATGAGAGGATCATAGTGTTGCATCTATTCCAGGAATTGAACAAAGATGAAGTTGGATTTGGCTCTGGAATTGAACCATTGACAAAACCAAATTTGTTTATGGAACTCAGAGCCAAGAACACAAATCTTGCCCAGGTCATGTAATTCTCAGGACCAGTGAGAGGTTGAGATGTAAGAATTAAACCAGGACCCTCGTTTGTTGGTAAGAAAAATGGATTATTAGCATATTCATTTGCCATAATTGCATTTGTAGATGGTGCAGCTGAAGAAGAAGGTACACTCGATGAATCTGAAGCCATAAAAGCTATAAAAAAAAATCTAATTCAGAAAGAAAACGTTGTTTGGTTAGTGAGAAAGTGAAAGAAAATAAGCTTTGATACCATGTAAAACAATAAGAAAACACGAAGAACTTGCAAAGAGCTTTGAGAGAAAACTGTATTCATTGATCTGGAAAGTTCTATTACAAGTTGTTATAGAAAAATGAATTAACTAAGAGCTATTTATACAAAATGAAAAACAGAGACTAACGGTTTGGCGCCTAAACTACATAATTGCCTCTTCAAACTTCAGCCAATAATACAAGGACATTTGGCATAATGAATAACTAACTTCTATTAAGTTAAACGGTGCATTTTCCTTTCCTTTTCTCCTTTGCCGTATTATGCTTGGACTTTCTACTACTGTTGTCATTTTGCTTATCCTGTCGTTGATCTCTCATTTCAACTTCAACAATAATACTTAAAAAAAAAAAAAAAAAAAAATCAAAACATTTTCAGAATAGTATGATGACTGTTAACTTCCTTGAGGAACTTTCTTGAATTGAAGAAGGATAGAACAACATTGATCATATCCTCCTTGATTATAGATTGAGATTTCTTGTAGAAGGATGCAAAGAAGCCATCTAAACGAGGGGGCTTGTTATTTTTCATAGAGGATGACATTTCTGAGTTCAGAAGTAGTGACAAAAACCTGCATCACTTCTTTCTACCTACAAAATATTTGCACATGCTAGTGTTTTCTTAACATTAATGGCCCGTTTGGATTGAGAGGGGAAGGAGAAGAAGTGAACGGGAGTAGAGTAGAGTAGAGTTGTTTTGGTTTTGGAAATTTTCATAAAGCTTGTGAGATTCAAGGGATGTTTCAATTAAAGAATGAGAGAGAAGCAGAAAAATTTTTGTTTTGGGAATTTTGGGAAGCTTGTAGGTGTGGGTCATACTGTCGGCGACTTAATTGAATGCCAATCTACTCAGCGGTGACAAGTGCATTGAGGTTCTGTTTTTCACTCCTTATGGTAAATTGATCATCTATATATGTTTTTCTCTTCTATGCTTGCTTTTAAATTATTATTTTAGGACAAAATTTAGTTACAAATTTTGAAAATCTAATCAATAAATTGTATGTTTTTTATGCTCTCAATAAACATGTCAAATTTTGTGTTAATCGGATATTATTTACTATATGATTTATAAACTTATATTTTATGTATAATTTTAAACTACAAATTTTTTTAATTAAAATAATTTATTGATGACATAGCTATTGAGCTTTAATTTTTTTAGAAATTTTGTAAGAATGGAAGATATAAGAAGATAATGTAATATAATAGTAGATTTGTCAAAATTCACTCACAATAAAAATATATTGAGTACAACTAATTTTGTAGTTAAATTTTGTCTTTATTTTTTAACAAAGTTTATCTAAATTTAGTTGTAACCTAAGGCTATAATTAACTCCCTTTTAAAAAAATAATATTATTATATATTTTGAAAAATCTAACCGTTCAATTTCATGTTCTTACGCTTTTATCACACATGTCAAATTTTGTGTTAATTGGATGTTATTTACTATATGATCCATAACTTATTTTTTATACATAACTTTAGGCTACAAAATGACATAGATATTGATCTTTGAATTTTTAGAAATTTCGTAAGTTCGGGAATATAAAAAGAAAATGTAATCCAATAATGGATTTGTTAAAATTTAAATCCAATAAAAAGATATTGAGTGAAGTTGTAACTTTAAATTACAACTAAATTTATAGCCAAACTTTGTCCATTATTTTTTAAATTATCGTGTGTGATGTGACAAGAGTTAAACATGTTGTGAAAATATTGTGTGCATTTACGTAGTTTTCAGTTTTGAGCCGGTCTGGAGGGTACAGCTACTTCAACCTTCAAAACTGTTTTCTATCTTTTCTTTTTGTTTTTTATTTATTTATTGTTTTTTATTGTGTGTGTGTGTGTATATATATATATAAATTTTTTTTTTTTGAGGTAGGGGGAAAAGGTAGGCCGTAGGGGTGTGGGTTTGAATTAGACAAATTAATTGTAAATTAATAATCAATGGAGTAAGCCGTCAGCAGCAGTGTCCTGTTTTTCTAAGGTGAGATATATTATTATTATTGCTACTATTATTGTTAACTACACAATTAATGTCTACTTCTAGTTCTAGTCGTCCAACTACTCGCAAACTTCTAGTCCCTTAAATAAATAAATAAAACGAAATTTGATGATTTATGGATGGCACCACACGCGTGGTTGTCAAGTGAGAAATTGGGTCCGTTCACATGATTGCTAATTAATTGAGAGAAAAGGGCAAAGGATTTTGTAAACTACAATTAATTTCAGTTAAAGAATTATAGACTTTTACTAAAAGAATTATATATATATATATATAAATATATATTTATGATTTACGTTGGCTAGGCATAGGAATTATTAAAAAAAAAAAAGTCGGTCGATCTGACTTTTGGTAAAATTTACAATGGTGTTTTGATAGCGAAGCGACTCATCTAGAAAATTATACATAATTCAAAAGTATAATAATATTTTTTACTCTTACATAAAAAGTTGATTTTCACCATTAATTTAAATAGTGTAATTTACTATATTGTAAGAGAAGGAAATACAACAGTATTCTAAATCTTAGAGGCCATCTCTCAAAAACATAAAATTTGTAATCTCATAGAATTGTATATAATTATTTTGATCATCGATGCCAATACTCACAAGGACCTTATAGCTTATCAATGATAACTTTCTATGCCAAAAAATCTTATGAAAGATAACTTCAACATTGACATCAATTACCCTAAAATAGGGTAATGGAGCAGTTTAGGAAGAAAATTGAAAGGGGAAATAAAAACACACTAGATTCCCTACTAATTACCCATTTTAGGATTTTGCATTTTTGCTACTTTAGGGAGCACTATTTATTCCCCAAATCAGTATTTTATTATTTTTTGTGTCTTGAAAAGTGAAACAAAGAAAATTTTTTGTTTCGAAAAATGAGAGAGATAATAAATATAAATATAAATAATAATTTAATGAAATATAGTATAAAATAGGAATTTGATAGGTGTTTTGAAAAGTAATGAGCTAAAATAAGAAAAGTAGGTCATTATCCTAAAATAGGGAGAAACTTTTAAGTAAGATGATGCCATTGCTCTATGAAATGGTAGTTCAATATACAACAATAACATTATATGCAATGATTATACGTAACTAGTAGATGTTTCTAAAAATTAAAAAAAAAAAAAAACAGTAGATAAGTGATGCATGTTTTATCATTTATATTTTTGTTTACTAAAAAGCACTATTTATTCCCCAAATCAGTATTTTTTTTTTTTTTTTGTGTCTTGAAAAGTGAAATAAAGAAAATTTTTTTGTTTTGAAAAATGAGAGAGATAATAAATATATTTAAAAATAAAATTTTAATAAAATATAGTATAAAATAGAAATTTGATGGGGTGTTTTGAAAAGTAATGAGCTAAAATAAGAAAAGTAGGTCATTAAGTAAAATGATGCCATTGCTCTATGAAATGGTAGTTCAATATACACCAATAACATTATATGCGATGATTATACGTAACTAGTAGATGTTTCTAAAAATTAAAAAAAAAAAAATTGTAGATAAGTGGTGCATGTTTTATCATTTATATTTTTGTTTACTAAAAAATTTGATAATATGATGATTATAAATAAGCATTTATCATGATTGTATTTATATATAAAACTATAAATTCTATTATTAGAAGTTATCAAAAATATATTCTAGCATTAGACGTTTAATTATTATGATTGCGTTTGTACATAAAAGTATATATTCTAAAAGTTTAATAAATATAATGTTCCAAGATGTGGTCTATATATGGTATGGATTATAATTTAATAAAATAAAAAGTGCAAAATTGTAAGAGCTCAAAAACTTATGTGACACAATATTATAATCAATGACGGACCCAAGATTTTAAGTTGGCGGAGGCTGAAGTATAAAGAAAAAAAAATTCAAATAAACATTCATATAGTATTAAAAAATTATAAATATATAAAATCTTTGTTTCACAGTGGTGGTGCTAAATATTTTAGCTTTTAGTACTTCAAAAAACTACTTTATCTATTTTACCACCTCACTTTACAATACATCTAATATCAAATGCTCTATTTTTTTTTTTATCACTTCATTTTAAATAATATAAACAACTCATTAAAATAATAAGGAAGAGAGAGAATTAGAGTTTTTTAGTTGAAGGAAGAGATATAATATTAATAAAATATTGTATTTTGTTTTTAACAATTTGCTACAGTCAATTGATATTTATACCAAGTTACTATAGCGCAAAAAATTTAGCTTTAGCTTCTCAAATAACATATGATTTTTTTTGTTCTTTGGTGGTAAAATAGTTTTTTTTTGCTAAATTACAATCATCATTGTGAATATTTTTATTGTTTTTGTTAAGTTTTTAGGTTAGATAATTGCTATTTGAATTAGGCTAGCTAGACTAATTGGAGAAAAGGGGATCCCAACTATTAAAATGAAATATAGAATGACTAAAAAAAAAATATTTTGGACCCAATGAGGGCCTGGGCCTTCACCTGGGTCCGTTCCTGATTATAATATTAACCAAAAGTTAAAATTTTCTCTATTTTATTTCAAGTAATGCTACAGTTACAAATCATTTTACAATATTTTTACAAACTGTTGATGTTGTCAACTCTTATTAGTTTTCATTTAGACCCACTATTAACATCACTTTTTCATTCACCAATAATAACTCATCATATCAGCAGTTTGTAAAATTTTCTGTAAAAAAGTTTGTATCTCTAGCATTACTCTTTTACAACATTTTTACACATTATTGTTATTATCAATTCTTACTTGTTTTCATCTAAGCTTACTATTAACATTTTTTTTTTTTTCGTTTACCAATAACCACTCATTACATTAACAATTTGTAGAAAAATTTATAAAATAGTTTATGATATAATCCAATGTTAGAGAGAGTTGAACTTTAAGACATTAATTTGATCGCTAAATTAAAACCTCAATAATGATAGAATTGAGGGAGATTAAAGTGTAAGATACAAACTCTGGATGTAGTTTGATCCTCCCAGATTTTCATAGTTGTTTTGTTTAAAATTTTTCTACTAGCTTTTTTACAAAACTTTTCTTTCTCTCATACACATAGGTAAGGTAATGCTTTAACACATGTCTTAGCCAAGAGAGCAAGATTTATTTTCTCTTCCATTATTAATTTGAATGGAGATTGATCCTCCGGATTTTCTTAGTTGTTTTGTTTTGGATTTTTCTGCTATTAAATAAAAACAAACCAATCTGTTTCTAAAAAAATAATAAATAAATAAATAAAGATAGTAAAATGTATAAATCCCATCTCACGACATCACGGAAGAACTTATCTGATAATTATCTTAAACGTCAGCCTTGGGCCGGGAGGCCCTAGGCTAAATATGATTAAGTATATGTATTACTTGTGCTTATTAGTAAATAAGCGGCTGGCCCTTTGCCATGGCTGCACGTTATCGCTGGCCTTATATATAAGTTATACCTTTTGCTTTTGGTGTTAGGTGATACGATAATTTGTTAATAACGACAACTTGTTTGTTTGATTAGTTGTATTTAGCATAATAAAATCAACATCACCCACCACTCATCACAAGTCAAACGCTATAATCAAAACTGCAAACGTCATTAATTAACATACTTGTCCCTTTACAGAACAAACCAAAATTCATAACAGTTGCTTTTTTTTTTTTTTTTTTTTTTTTTTAATGATCCGATAGCAAGACGAGAGGCAATTTGAAGACTGGACGTCTTGGTTGAACACGTCAAAAGGTAGCAATTGAGGTAAAAAGCTCTTGAAACTTATTTACAACAATTATCAACAAAAATAGCAAGATTTGTTTCCTGCTTATGATTTCTACTGCAAAATTGTACATGATTATAGGATTCAACAAGCTCATTGAATACCACATAACATAAGCATCTCGCAGAAAAGAAAAGAAAAGAAAAGAAAAAAACCCCACATATGACATAGCCTCCTAAAAAGACTTTACACACAAGACTTTAAGAAGAACTTCATAACACAGTTGCTATTAACAAAAATAGCAAGATTTGTTTCCTTCTAGTGAAATTCTACATATTATAGGATACATCAAACTTATTCGTTCCCACATAACCATTAAAAAAACAAAAAATAAAACCATTAAAAGTCTTATAACACAGGAATTTAATGGAAAAAAGAAAAAAACAAAGACAAGGGGCAAATTAACATTCAAAACTGATTGATGACAGCCATTCGAGTCGGGCTAAGAAGGTGATAAGAGCCATAACGCTTAAAGCTACATCCTTGATGAATTTCATGGCAATCTTCCATTTCCAACAAGACCTTGCAAAAGATATCAACGTTGCATGGAAGGACAAGTGGACCTTGGTTATCATAACCATATTCTGACTCTGCCTCTTCAAGTAGCATCTTGAATAGAGGGTGGTTCGCATATTCAGTTTTGATCACAAACTTTTGTTTTTGAGGTCCAACATAGACCGAGAAGCAACCTTCAGGAGTGACTCTGCGTTTTCTTGCTCGTTTTTCTTCTTCCAGCTCCAAGGTGCCTTTATTGGAAGACCACGATTTGCTCTTCAATGTCAGGGCACGTACTGTTCCTGATGATTTGCTCTTACTGCCTCGTCCGATGGACTTGCATCGCTCCCATGTCTGGATGATCAGCCCCTTCTTCTTTTCGTAAATCACATCCATTTTCATTGGTACAAAAAGTTACCAGAACAGTAGCTAATTGTATATAGAATAGTAAGGAAATAACAGATATAGGTTAAAGCAAAGGTAAATATATGGACTCAAAACTCACACAACAGAATCCAAATCACTGGTCAAGTCATGAACAAAGACTATATGAGAGAGGAAAATGCTTTGAAAGTATTGGCTTTACGCGTTAATTAACCTCTGTCATAGACCAAATGAATCAAGACCTTGACCCTTGGCCTCATTGTGTTACTCATACCTTTCAATTTGGAAAATTTGATATCGTTCACAAGAAGAGAATCCAAGAAAAAAAAGTTGTACGCAAAAATTCACCAAACATAAATTGATAGTGAACCCATAAGGAATCAGGCTAAGGTCGTAGCCATTTGTGTGTTTCCAAGAACTGTAGAATCAAGAAAAGGGTAAGAAGGGAAATGAAATGAACCAGAAGTGTCTCACAGGATATGCCCTCAATTATGTCTTTTTTGAGGATATCTCACTATGAAGATCAATGGCACCACTACTAGCTTTCATATATAAAAACCCAAATGGGATTAAAATATTCTCAAAAAATAGCTTACTTGTCAACGCTGGCTACAGCTCCTATATTTATCTACATAAAAATTATCTAATGTTTTTTACTTACAGTGACATGAAGAGGCCAGTTTCCGTGAATGGAGAAATTAGGAAGTGGACAAACATATTTCAATCTTATTGCGACTACTTTTCATTTTTGTCATTTTTCTTCTGGCTAAGGACAAAGGTTTATGAGAGGGAAACTTTGGATTTTTCTTTATTAATTGCTGTCATGTCTAGAAGAAGTGAAGAACAGAATAAAGGAGTCTAAATCTTTTGTCTCATTAGTTGTGCTCTACTTTATGCTCCACCAATAAAATTTAGACAACTAGTTTCTCTCATTAAATAAGATAACTCATTAAATGAGACAGTTGTCCAAGTTTTATTGGTGGAGTATGAAGTAGAGTACAATTGATGAGACAGAAAATTTGGACTCAATATAAAGTAGTGGGACAATTTTTTTTCGCAATTGTTAATATAATTAATCTCATGTGATAACAATAATAATAAAAATTGTTACTGGTGCGCCAAGCAAGGGTGTTGCTCCAATTACAATAAATTATATTAATAATTATAAAATAAAAAATAAAAATTGTAAAAAATATTATACCCTAGCAATTACTCTTAGAACAAGTAATTAGAGATCAGAAACCAATTAGAAGAGCCTAAGTTTTACCACCGCACATCATTGGTGTAATGGTTACTCCACAAGTATAAGTGTTTGTAGAGTATGCGGGGGAATGACAGAGGTTCAAGTCTCTAGAAAGGAGTTTTACATACATATATACTTAGATTAGGTTAGAGTAGAATTTTCTATCATGTATTATAAAAAATAAAAAATAAAAGCCTAGGTTTTTAATCTGCTAATTATATTGTGTTATTGCAGAATATTCTGGTATATTATCTTTCTCGATCATTATGGATCGGATTAGATTACACATAAGCTTTTGATAGCGTCCACGGGATATAGCTGAAAATTAACACATGACACTAATTCATGAGGCCGCCAGCAATATTATTTATCTTTATCCAAAGTTCAATGAGGCATTTGAGTTCAAATTGAAGTGAATTAAGGCAGTGATTCAGGGTAACCAATAAAGCAAAACTTCGTCGAATTTGACTTGGCTCCACTTGCTTCATAAACTGGGGCTTTGCAAATGGGGACACACTCTCTCTCTTCCTCAGTTTTCCTTGGATAATGAAAGCTGGGGGCTAAGTCATTCCTTTTATTCATTTAACTATTGCCATAAGTCAATCCATTAAGTATTTGTGACTTCGTTGATTTTTCCACAACGTATTTGTGACTTCGTGGATTTTTTATATGCCCGGACACCAAAATGGACCTACACGGTACACTCATTTCAATTATAGACTAAAAAGAATATCAAAAAATCAATTGTACCATTTCCCTTATGTGAGTCATCCCGAATAAATTTTGTTGCTATCTCTTTTATTTGTACATATCACGTTAGGATTTGAATTTATGGTACCTGTTCTATGGTGCTTGTTCTTTTATCATTAGTTCAGAGACTTTATTAAGTATAAACTAAATGGAACCCACCCACATCTCTGTCTCATAGTTAAATTAATGATACTATTTTTAAAAAAGTGATGCTTATTTGGATGAGTAAGCTTTGTCCTCTATGAACCTCCACTCCACACCGAGGCCTAGGGGGGTCTAGTAGATGTTGAGTACTTTGTTGTGTACAAGCCTTACAACTTGGAGAAGCCTTTTTTGGTGAGATCATGCTTTGAAGGTTTGAGAAAAACTAGCAGGAAAATAAAAAGCTTGATTACTATTTATGTTAAAAATTGTCCTCATCTTTTCAAATGTGTCATTTTAGTTCTTAATTTTTAGTCTTATATTAAAATAGTTATTAACGTTAAGTGGTGGTTAGAAAATTCTAATATGATAAACCGCTAAATTAAATTAATATATATATTTGCACGGATTGGATGTCACTTGAAAGTCTGGACCTCACTTGCTTTTTTTTTTCTCTCTCTCTCTCTCTTACACGGATGCCACTGGACAGAAACCATACCCCTCTCACACACACACACAGATATATATATATATATATATATATATATATATATTTCTTAAAGCATTTGACTTTCGTCTGTCTCTTCTCTTTTTCCACACCTTCCAGACATCCAAATTGCAATTACTAAAATAAAAAATATTTGAGCTCAAAAATTAAAACGCATAAAATTAGGATCGAAAAGAAAATTGCTTAAAAAATACGTCATTTATTAAGCATTTAGTTTCCACTTCTCACCATCCTTCCCTGTTTTTGTTTTTGTTTTGTTTTTTTTTTTTTCCTGCACTTTCTTGATATCCAAACAGCACTAACTTTATAAAAAAATAAAAATGAGATGTCAAATACAAAAATTTAAACACAAAAAATAAGGTTTAGATTATTTTGGAAACCTTCTCCCCAATAGCTAAGTTTGTGGTTATGAGGACTCCCTTAGCTACGATTGCTATCGTAATTGGTACTTCCTACAACTTGAAGTCAACACTGCACTCTTGCACAATCACTTAATAGAATAGGTTTATATGAAGTTTCCTCTTGCTAGCTAGGAGGAGCCTAATCAATACTGTAAAGTCAATAAATCACTAATAGCAGTAGATACAATGGTTTGCAAAACACCATCTACAATTATCAACCAATTAGAGTTACGTTGCTCAATTAATTGACACCTTTTAATGTTTCCAATAGATATATTCAAGTAGGAATGTCAATTTGGGGGTGGGGGTTGGGGGGGGGGGGGGGGGGGAGAGGAGGCCGAAGAATGGAGTCTTCACCCCTACCTCGTATGGTCTTGTCTCGTCTCGTTTAAGGTTGAAGGATGGGGTCTTCACCCATATCTTGCATGATGAGGTGAATTTACTTGCCCCATCCCTACTCCTTAGGGCCCTGCGAGACCTTGCCCTGCCCCACACCTATTACACTTATATATATAAAACACATTTCATTAAAATAAATATACTTGAAATTATAAATAAATTTATCACACCGAATCAAACTAATTTCTAGCAAATAATGAATAATATTATCCACAAAATTTTACAAGAAAATATCACAACAAAAACAAGAAGTCTTAATATCCATGTATTTAAAATTTTAAATAGTTAGTAATATTACCAAGTCTTTAACACTAGTAGTCTAATACATAAAAACATGATCCAAACCCTTAATACATAACAAAATACACATTGCCTAATCCTTCAAAAATAATTTCCACTTTCTTCCACCCATTCCCACCCATTCCCACCCTACCACCTTTAAAAGAAGGAAAAAACATGTGCGAGACGAAACAGGGTGGGTGGGCCAAGATGAGGGTAGGCAAAATTGTCATCCCTACATTTAGGATTTAAATCACTCACCCCAACTATCAAAGAATCCAAATTAGATTCTAATTGCACTCCAACTTTATGCCAAATGTCATTTTAATTGCCTTATTATTTGATGCCAAGTGTCTCTATATATTAAATACACCTATGTCCTTTCAATCTTACTTTAATTGTGTGTTAATTATATATGTATAATAACATGTAAATTCATGTATCTAAACTTATAAAAATATGAAAAGACTTAATTCGAATTTATTATGCTTCTAGTACTACTACGAATGTATGCTAGTATGATGTATTAAATAAAAAATGTTATATGTGCGTCCTTGCATATGTATGGGTTATAAGCTAGTTCATTTAATAATGATTGTAAGATTTCTATTACGGACAAAACTTAGGTACAATACTGGTGTGATGTTCCTTAAGTTCCACTCTTAAGATTCTGCCATGTGACTATACTTAATTAAAAATACACTTTCATCCAATGAGAAAAAAGTCACATGGCAAAATCGAAAGAGGAGAATCCAAGAAATAGCACTTAAGTACTATACTTGAATTTTGCCTTTATATTAATCCATATTTTTTTGGAAAAATGCTAAGTTACTATAATTTTACTACAAAAAGCTAACAAATTGATGTGTCATTGAATGTGATTAGTTGTGCTTCAACAATATAATAAATATAAGTATATGAATTACTTTTTATGGTTGGTGACACATTACTTTATAAGACTTATGTAGTAAATTTGAAATATCTTTAATATCAATCAAATTTTTTTTTTTTTTTTTTTTTATATCTTTTTTTAAGTGGCCTAGTCCTAAGGCAGGCTTGGTAGACAATAGGATAGTGCTTGTGAGAAAGAGAAAAAATAGGAAAAACAAAAATCAGTGGAATAAAATTATTTTAACCATAAGCTTTGTGTCTACATGTATTCAACTTATAGTCTTATAAATACCACTAGGTTCCAAGATCATTGATTGAATGTTGTTACATTGGTTGATTATATCACAAAAACACTTTTTATTATTATTTAGATATGATAAAATTTAAACTTATGACATCCGTCCTATAATAATTAGTTCTTTATTATTAGACCAAAACACTAATACATTGACTAATTTTTTATGTAAACAATGCTTGAACTATAGTTTTGAATTCCGTTCTGTTACCAGAATGGACAGAAAATTATGTACTGAAATGCAAACTGGAACAATAACCCCATGTTCCATCACGGATAAAATTTTGGCCCATTTCAGCCTGTTTTAGGTGTTCTAGGTTGTTTGGGTGAATACCGGATGAAATGAAGTTTAGCATCTAAAAGGAGATGAAATGAAAAAGATGAGAAGATCGGCTAGTAGGAAGTTGTTGAACCAAGGGAAGGTGAAATGAAAAATGATGATCATGAGAGGATAGAGTTTGAGATAATACTCTGATATATGTTCTCTGATAATGAAAAAATAAAAGAAGACGAAGATGGGTGTTCGTTTTCCTTTAGCTTTTTTGTTTAATTTTTAGCTCCTATGTATAATTTTTTTAAATCTCTATTTTTTATTTTTTGCTCATTTTTACGAAGTACAAAATACAAGTATACTTCATTATGCTTTCAACGAAAATTAATTTGTAAAAACTTGAAATAAACTGATGCCAAATGCACAGAGTGTCAAATAATTGGGAGAAGAAAGCAGAAATGAAGATAAGGAGTCACGTGGGGAAGGTAGGCTTTTCAATGTTTAAGGTTTTTTTTTTTAATTTTTTTTAAAAAAATTATATTTATGAAAACAATGTTTAAGTTGATATGAAGCTTCGAGGAAGGTGCCTTTTTTTTTTTTGGATGAAGGAAGGTGCCTTATTTATAAAATACCCTTCCAAGCATATATATATATATATATATTGATATGAAGCTTCTAGGAAGGTGACTTTTTTTTTTTTTTTGGATGAAGGAAGGTGCCTTATTTATAAATACCCTTCCAAGCATATATATATATATATATATAAATGAAACTGAGAAAAAATCCAATTAAATTTTAAATTAGAGTCTAATTTTGCACCACGCGTCTTATCTAATTTTTAAATTTGTGTGTCTAGTGAATTATTAGGTGCAAAAATCAAAAAGTCTAAATTCAATTAGATTCTAAATTGAATTTTAATTGAAGTTTAATTTTGTGCCATGTGTCCTATCTAATTTTTTAATTTTTGTGATAAGTAAATTATTTGACACAAAAAAGAAAAAGCCTAGATCAAATTAGATTCTAAGGGTCCGTTTGGATACAGCTTATTTTGCTGAATTGAACTGAACTGAACTGAAAACACTGTAGCAAAATAATTTTTAAATGTGTGAATAGTACCGTGAGACCCATTTTTAATGAAAAAAATATTAAAAGTTGAGATTTATGAGACCCATAAACAGTGCATTATGCACTGTTCAAGGCGGAAAAGTCAGCATTTGCGGCTACTGTTCATTGAATAGTAGTCGCACAGTAATGCACAGTAACCGCACTACTCCTTTAAACGCCTGAGAAAAAAAAAAAAAATGAAAACGTAAATGTGAAACGTGGGTTTGTATCCAAACCCAGCCTAAATCATATATATATATATATATATATATATATATATGTGTGTGTATGTGTGTGTGCGTACGTGTGTGTGCGTACGTGTGTGTAATTGTGATTATTTTTAAATGTACCAGTGTATATGTATGGAGTTACACACAAGTATATATAATATATAAGGACAGATACATGATCTATGCAATACAGCCAATTAACAACAACCATTCAATTCCCTTCATTAGAATTTTTTTTTATTATATTATCAAATTAAAAATATTAGCTCAATAATAAATAAATAAATAAATATATATATATATATATATATATATATATATATATATATATATATATATATATATATATATATATATATTACAGCAATCCTAAAATAGTACACTAGCATCGAAATATTTTATTCCTATGCCCAAATCCAAATGATTATCAAAATAAAACTTAAATTCAATACATTGGTTCAAACTCCAAATCTCTTCTTTGATGACTAAAAAATTTATCAATTGAACTAACAACCATCTATTACAAAATCACTCTTTAACATATTGTGTCATATAAAATATAAATTATTCTCTTCTTATTTGTAATAATAAAGTACTGCATTGATCATTGCTGACACAATGCTTACCACATTTTGGAGAATGTTCAAATTAGTAAACACTTTCATTATTTTGAAACATAATGAAAAGAATAATCAAAGTATTTAAGATTTAAATACTTTGATTATTTTAAACTTAAAACCTGAACAGAATATTAGAAAACACTTTCATTATTTTGAAACATAGGTAGCGTTGCGAGGGTAGACCCATAAAATACCCTTAGCTAGGTATGATTGGTTTTCATATTTGTCGAAGAAACTGATAGCAAACGTCATATGGCCGGTGACATAAAAGTCAAAGCTTTATAAAATTGATATTTAATCTTATTTCTTAATCTAGCTTTTATTTTTATTTTTAAATAGAATTAATCCAACTTTGAGTCTTGGACAAAACAACCATAAAAGAAATAAAGTGGTTCGTGAATTGAATATCAAAACTCACGAATATATATACATGCCTAGGCACCAACTATTTAATCCAACTCGTAAAATATCTTATTTTGTAATAGGAGATTGAAATTTGAACTCTGCTTAAATTAAAATTCAATTAGCATTTTTCCCCGTTCATAAAAGATAAATAATTATGTTAGACGTCATAGGTTGAAATTTAATTGTATCTAATAAAGAATAAAAAAAAAAATTGTGCCAAGAGCTTTACGGCATTTGAATAACAAAAATTGAAACAGTGAGTTTAAAAATAAGCTTTAAGTTTATTTACTTGTTTATATATTTTATTTTCGATATTTACAATTTTGTTTTATATTTTGGAATGTTGATATTGTGTAGAAATAAAACTTGTGTATTTGTTTTACTTATCTTTGTGTTATTTTGTTTTAGATAGCAATGTTAGGAATTGTATAATTTTAAAATTATTGAATAAGTATTAGTAAGTTTAACTGAGTTCATTCTTGATATAAGTGGTGAATTCAAAGTAATGCATTTTATATCAAGTAATTAGTTGCATAACTTTTCAAATGGCAAATACATGTTGTTTTCTTTATAAAAATAAAAAAATAAAAAATAAAATTCATGTGAAAAATATGGGTCAACTCGACCTGACCAGCAATTTGATTGACCCGACCTGCCCGTTTTGCCATGTCTATTCATGAATATGCTGAGCCACTTGACAATTTATATTAGAATACACAATTATTATGGATGGTTAAAATAATTAAAATAAATATGAAAATTTTATTTTAAATTTTTTAAAATTTTGATAATAGCATTTTAAATTTCTTGAAACTTAAATAAAAGAGTTATACTCTTATCAAAATTATAAAAGAAATCCTAACAATTAATTATACTAATAGAATTTTAGTTGGAGTAGAATTTTTAATTTCTTGAAACTTAGGTAATAGACTTTTACTTAAACTAAACTATCCCCAACTATTGTTTTGAAGCATCTATTTCAAGTATTAGTTTACTTCCTAGGAAAATAAACTATAGGTAAATCATCTAAATCTTTTTTTTTTCTTTTTTTTTTTTCTAATTTTGAGTCTCTTTTCATCCCAAAAAAAAATATTTTCCCCTTTTAACTTTGTAATTATGTTTATCTTCTCTCTTTTTTTTTTTTTTTTTTTTTTTTTTTTTTTTTGTGTGTGTGGAAATTCTCTTATTTTAGAAATGATATATTTTTATAGTTTTGAACCTATTTGATTTAAAACTAAGCCTAAAAATTCTATAAATTTCTTATAGATTAGAGGAAAAAAAAAAAAAAAAATCTTCTAGTCATATCAGATTTGGTTCTTAAAATTAACAAAGGAAGAAAAATTTGTTGAGGGCAGAATGTTTAGATTTTTTTTTCTTTTTTTGAGGGGGATGGTGTTTAGTTTATATGAATTAATTTACGCGGATGAAACAAATTATTTTGACACAGTCTGACTAATCATGGTATGATAGAACAAAATAACTAAAGGTACACACAATGTTGATCCTTGTGCACATTAGGTGTTGTATATATAGGTATATACAAGGATAAGTTGTAATAATGATGGTTGAGTTTGGAGAATATGGTTTTATAAAGTGAAAATTCAAGTTCTAGGAATTTCTAAGTGAAAATTTGAAATTTGAATTTTCTGGAATTTTCAAGAATTATCTGGAATTTTTTAGAATTTTCTAGTGACTATTGAGAAAGATTGAAGAAGTTTCAATCTTTGTTAACCACTTTATGAAAAAGTAACTCTCCACACGTGCATTTTCATGAAACATAACGAGATTTCAATCTTTGTTAACCGTTTTATGAAAAAGTAACTAACTCTCCATACGTGTTTTTTCATGAAATATAATGAGGTTTCATGAAATTAGTAACTCTCCATATGTGCATTTTCATGAAACATAACCTTATGGGTATAAATAGAGGCTTATGTTCTCTTGAAAAACTAATTTCAAAAAATTAGAAGTTGGAGATAAACACAAGAAACACAAGAAATTCTGTGATCATTCTCCAGAATTGCTATTTGTAGAACCCAACATCTTGGTTGTATTCTGAAGACAAATTTGCGATAACCCTTTAGCAACAAAAGTGTGGGGGGCAAATACTGTCTAAGGAAAACGATATAGTGCCTCCAAGTTATCTACTTTCTTTTTGTCTTTTCTATTAATCTTGTTCTTCCATTATTACTTTGTGTAATATTCCCAACATTAGGCTTTGCCTTTTTTTGGCTTGGTGCCTACCAGGTCCATAATTAACCGAGTTTGGACATACTTTGGTTAGGTACAAAGCTTGACTGATTGGTTAGTTAGAAGATTAGTGGAAGTGCGACTAAGAAGTAAGAACAAAGAAGCGTGTAATACCTATCAAAAAAAGAAGCGTGTAATAAATTTTTTTTTGAAACTGAAGTGTGTAATAATTAATAAAGCTTTGAACCATAGTAGATGGGCCTACAAACGTTATATTTGACAAAACATATGATTAGGCTCAAATTACTTAAGGCCTGCCTTTTTGCAGAGTAGTTTTATGATTTTGTTAAATTGTCAATTTGTCATTAAGAGTAAGGCATATGACAAAGTTGAGTGGAGGTTCTTGATGGAAATTATGAGAAAGATGGGTTTTTGTGATTCATGGATAGCCATTATCTATGAATGTGTCAGCACAGTATCCTATTCTATTCTTGTAAATGGAGAACGAAAAGGGAATATCTATCCTACAAGGGGAATTAGACAAGGGGATCCTCTCTCCCCATATCTCTTTCTTTTGTGCTCAGAAGGTCTAAACAGATTGCTTCAACAAGCAGCAACAAATTCCTCCATAAGAGGATATTCTTTATGTAAGAATGGTCCTCGAATAACTCATCTATTTTTTGTAGATGATAGTTTGCTCTTTTGCCGGGCAAGAATGGAAGAGTTACAAGTGATCCAAAACATCCTTTCGGTGTATGAAAAAGCATCAGGGCAACAAATTAACCGAGGCAAGACCACACTGTTTTTTAGTAAAGCTGTCACCGAAGATACTAAAAGAGAGATACTTACTTTTCTAGGAGTGCCGGAGATTAAGGAATATGAAAAATATCTTGGCCTGCCAACTGTGGTGGGAAGAAAGAAAAAGGCAAGCCTAAATTATATAAAGGAGAGAGTGTGGAGCAAACTACAAGGATGGAAGGAAAAGCTTCTATCCCAAGCCGGAAGAGAGGTTTTGCTAAAAGCATTAGTCCAAGCTATCCCTACTTTCGTGATGAGCTGCTTCAAGTTGCCGGTGGGTCTTTGTAAAGACATTGAGATGCAAATCTGAAAGTTTTGGTGGGGTGAGCGTGGAGGTCAAAGAAAAATTCATTGGAAGAATTGGGAAACTCTTTGCGAGACGAAGAGCGAGGGAGAATGGGATTCAAAGACTTGGTGAAGTTCAATGAAGCAATGTTAGCGAAACAGGTATGGAGGGTATTAACGGATAAAACATCATTGCTATATAAGGTGTTTAGTGCCAAATATTTCCCATCAGGTTCAATTTTTGATGCAACGTTGACCAAGGGTTCATATGCTTGGCAAAGTATTCTCAAGGCAAGAAAGGTGGTGGAGAAAGGGATGATATGGAGAATTGGAGATGAAAAAAAAACCCGGATTTTTTATGATGACTGGATTCCTGGAGTTTTTCCAACGAAGGCAGCTGCTAGAAGTCAGGAAGTTCTTGATGATAGTGTGGTTTCTAGTCTCATTGATGCTGAAACAGGGGAGTGGAATGGGCAGATGATTGATCAGCTCATTTCTTCTTTTATGGTGCAAAGAATAAAGGCCATACCTCTGTGCAAGACGAGTCAGGAGGATTGTATAGTATGGCCACGAAGTAGTGATGGGAATTATACGGTGAAATCCGGGTATCAGCTACTCGGCGAAATGGAAAATAGAGAAGCAGCTTCGGGTTCAGATCAGTCCACTCAGAGAAGCTTCTGGAATGGCATTTGGAACCTAAACATTCCAAAGAAAATACAAATCTTTTGCTGGCGAGCTTGCACTGAGGCACTCCCGACAGTAGAGAATCTATACAAAAGGAAATTTGTGGACTCACCTATTTGCTCTTCTTGTGGCAAGGCAAACAAAACAGCATTCCATGCATTATGGGAGTGCGAAAACATTCACACAGCGTGGGGCCCTGACTTCAACAGCCTACGGAAATTAATCCTTTAACCCGTGACAGTGATGGACTTGATATGTAGAATTGAACAAGAGGGAAGGAACGTGGAGCTATTTACGGTGATGGCCTGGTTCATTTGGTGTAGAAGAAATAAGTGTCACTTTAATGAGCCGAGCTTACCTGTGGATAAATTACTTGAGGCTGCCTCAAAGTCCTTAGCAGAATTTCAGAGCAAGCAGCCCGCTGGTACTACACACCAGAAACCAGCTGCTCCGAAATGGCAACCACCACTAATGGATACTTACAAAATAAATTATGACGGTGTGGTATTTCCGGAGTCAGAGGAAGCAGGTATTGGTGTGGTGATCAGAAATGAAAGGGGCGAGGTGATGGCATCTTTGGCTGAGAAGGTGAACAAGCCATCGGGAGGGGTGGAAGTTATAGAAGCCATGGCAGCTAGAAGGGCAATCTTGCTGGCTACAGAGCTGGGTTTTCAGCAGTGTGTTGTTGAAGGAGATTCAGAAATTGTGTTTAAAGCTTTATCAAGAGAAGGTTCTGATCGATCAAGTTTTGGTCATATTATTAAGGACTGTAAGTCTATAATGGGGTTACTACAATCCTGTTCTTTCTCTCATGTCAAAAGAAAGGGCAATGGGGCTGCCCATGCCTTAGCTAGGAGAGCAAAGAAATCTTATCCACTTTTAGTGTGGATGGAATCTGTTCCGCCAAACATTTCTTTTTTAGTTCACATTGATGTAATCACTCAAGTTTTTTTGTGTGTTAATAAAATCATATGGCTTTGCCTTTTTTCTCCCAAAAAAAAAAAAAAAAAAAAAAATCTTTCACAAGGAATAAAAGATATTGTTGAGCGCGCGCGCGCGCACACACACACACATATATATATATATAAGTTCGAATTTCAAAACTGGTGGATGTATACTTCGACGACACTTATTCTTTTTTCTAAACATCTTACTATGACATATGACAACTTCCTACATTTAATTAGTACTATGTGGATATATAAAAGTATATGTCAAATAATTATTTGTACAAGTCAAATATTTTGACATGTGTCAATAATAAATAGTAAGAAAATAGCTTCAAATGTTCAGTATTAATTCCTTGAATACACACACAAATATATATATATATATATATATATATATATAAAAGAAACAAATCCATAAGACTCTTTCTAAAAAAATAGAGAAAATTCCACAAAACTCTCTAATTTTATACGATATATAATTGTGGAAGTAGAACAGTCACATATAGTCATATACAACAATTTGAAACAATGGAATTAATTATAATAGTCACCTGTAAAGGAGAGAAAAAAATGACCCTATGATGGTTTCTCTTCCCACTTCGTATAACCTTTTAACTTCCTTTGAGTTATCTTGCACAAATTCCTTTCCATCTCTCATTGCCTAACAAAATACTAAAATGTAAGAAACATGTGTGTCGTAAAGAGTTTCATCTGGTTGGGGAAGCAGACCTGCCTATGTGTTGTCCCATCGAGAAATCTGATATGGCAATGAACGCAGTCTATTGCTGCCCCAAGTGGTGCCACTGCGAGCCATACATTGATATGTTTCCTAAGTGTGATGTTACTATGCATATGCAAATAAATGTTGATGAAGTGCAAATTCGTCAGTCCAAGTGAGTGCTTTTAGATGGAGCGAAGATGTCGTTTTTGCGGTTGTGGAAGTGGTAGATTAGCTTCCTTAGAATGGTCACCGGTGTGGTGCCTGCTACAACGCCTCCGATGCTAAAGTCAGTATAAAGAAATTCTTTGGGAAGAAATAATGTAATGTAACAAAGTAAGAAAAATCTCTCAGTGTCTATGTACCTTGTGTTGGCAGTGTGAGGGCTTTATATATGTTGCCTTGGGTTCTAGCCATTGTGGTTGTTATTGTGATGTTAATGCCTTTCTTGATAACGCCTCCTGCTTAGTAATGGGGGTTTAATATGCTCCCAACAATCTGTACAACTGATTTTGTAACCGTCCGAGGCATTATTGGCGGCATTGAATGGTCTTGCTACCCTTGTTGGTGACATGGGCACCTGTTTAGGCTCGTCTCAGAGGATTGTCTCATCTGTGTTATTAAGTTTGTCTGTAGTTGATTTCGTCAGTCCCATCAACTGCCCCTGGATTCTGTGGTCGTCGAGACATGTCATGACGACCATAGAAGATGAAAGGTCTTTTGGACTGTAAGCAACTCTTGGGATTTCGTGTTGTATTAAATGCGTAGTGGCGGCGCCCCACAAATCGTGGCCACATGGCATGTTCTGATTGGTGGAGTTAATGCTCCAATTCGTGGGACTATTTGGTTTCCTGCTGATTTTAGTTGTTTTGAGCTTGATTTTAAACTTCTCCCATTCTCATTTCACTTTCCTCATAAAACTTCCAATCATTGCTAACTCCACTCTGCAACTCTTCTTAGAGGATTGTCTCGTCTGTGTTATTAAGTTCGTCTGTAGTTGATTTCGTCAGTCTCATCAAATGTAAAGGAAGATGAATAATTTTTGTTTATTGTTGTTGTGGGTTTTAAATGTTTTAGAAACTTTTGAGTTTGAGGAAGTGTAATAGAATTTATAATAGTTCCTTGCTATCAAGATTTGACATATGAAAGTAAGTGTTAGAGATATGGAACTGTGGGTGCCATATATGCTGTTAATTACCATATATTTTTGTGATAGGGATTGCCCTCCACATTTAAAATCTTTGTATATGACATACAATTTTGTTATATTAGTTTTTATTAATAGGTTGTGATTGTAGTAGGAAGCTATGATGTGGGACCAATAAATGTCATTTGTGTGTTGCCATAAGAATGCGGCCCTTTCCCATTTTTGTGAATAAGAGATGGTGCTCTGGAGAGTTTGTGGAGATCTTTCCATGAATTATGGAATTAGAAAGACCCTTTTAGATATACGTCACTATTAAATTCTTTAAAACTTTGTATTCGCTTCTCGTGTGTGTTAAAATACCTAGGTATTCTAAAAAAAAATTATTATGGAATTGAACAGTCACTCTTTTGCTTTTCTCAATGCAAATCATGGAGCATAACTATGATAATGTTTATGATTTTCTTTATAATCTTGTCAAACATTCATGAAAATGAAACTTGAAGATGATGTCCAGTGAGGCTATCGTGGATGCAAGTTCAATTTTGCCATTCTTATTTAGGTAAAGAGAGTAGCTTGTGTCCAGTGCCAGTGATCACTGGACACGTTGCGATGCGGACACGTGTCCAAGACTGGACACGTGTCCGTATCCTAACAGGTCCAGTGGCCACTGGCCATTGGACAGAAGCCTTACCCTTAGGTAAATATATTGCTTCAAGGTATTTTCTAGCCTAATTGTGCTAAATCATAATTCAATATATAATTAGATAAATGGATTTTGCCCATTGTGACCCAAAAAAAAAAAAAAAAAAACCTTAAATTATTGTAAAAATCCAAATGGCTCTCATTGGAAGGAAGAATGACACGAGCTTCTATACAATAGAAATTGTGTTCAACCGAAAAAACTTACATAAAGTAATAGCAATTTCAAATTATACATGTAAATGTATATATATATATATATATATATATATATTTAAATATCTCTTTACTTTGAATTTTTGCAAAGTAAATGATCTTTTCTTGGTTTCTATTTCTTCACTGCTCTTTAATTAATGGCATAATAAACTGTACAAAAATAATATTTATTTTCTATTTGTTTGTTGACATTTATATCTACTTATAACGAGTAATTTCTTGTTGAAAGGTTTCTCTAATTTTATGCAAGTGGATCGCTAAAGAGAGTTTGACAACTTCCAATGACTGCTTGAAGGGATCTTATCATTTATTGGGTAATGCCTATTGTAGGAAACATAATTTGTATTTTCATATAATTAATAATTGTATTAAACTATTATTGAGTTTCTTTAAATTGAATTTATGTTGTGTATGGAAATAAAAAATATTTTTAAATTATTTGCTTTCAATATGTTGCTTATTTCATATTATATATTGTATAATAGAAATCATATACATACATGTTGATGCTCCCCAAAAAAAAAGTTACATTCACAATAAACATGTGATTATTGTCCATAACAATAACTATAAAAATAAAAATCTTCAATTTTATAAATTTATGTTCTTATGAAAAACAATCATGCGAAACATGGGTCAATCACTAGTGTGAGTGTGTGTACATACATACATACATATATATATATATATATATATATATATATATATATAACTAATAGTTCAAACATTTGACTTTTTGTTGATCATTCTTTATTGTGCCATGTGACTACATAAATTACTACCACATAAACACTTAAAAACACCAAACAGTTATGTGGTTTGATTGTTAGAACTTTTCACTATTTAACAAAAAAATAACCGACTAAAAAAAAAAACTGCCCAAACTAAGCAGATAATGAAATGAAAAACAAGGAGCGGAAAGAAAAAACCCACGAAGAAAACAAGGACATGCACCCCACTGACCCATATTAGAAAAGTAAAAGAAAATTTAACATTGGCTTCAACTATGGAACAAAGAAAAATGTTAAAGTGGCAGACAAAAGTGGAGTAGTGGTAGTAAAAAAGTTAGAACTAACAAAATATTTTGAAAAAAAAAGAAAAGAAAAAAAAGAAAGGGAGTCCACTCAGCAATAGAATTTTGACCAGTTAAAGCATCATTTCATTTTGTGTGATGATCGTTGAAGAATCTTTAGCAGGAACATCAATGTGATGACGGGGATTGTTTCAATAATTTCCCCTATATACTCTAACTCCGGCCTGCAATTACAAGGGTTCCCACAATTATTTATTTTATAATTTTTTTCAAAATTGAAGTTATTGATCAACTGATCATACAATTAAGAGGAAACGAATTATGAAAAATTGAATGAAATGCCAAAAATCTGATAAAATAATTCATTTCTATTGGGTAACAGCCACATATACAATCAAGTTTATTAGGTTTTACAAATAGCAATTTTGGAGAAAATTCATAGGTTTATTTTTTTGTATTTTTAAGAAATATGAAAGAGAAGAAATTAAGAAGAAGTTATCAACTGAATATGAACCACTATTTATACCAAAATTATTATAAACCTTTAATAGACACTTTTCATTAAATATGCACTTTTTCGGTTAGTAGACACATTTTCATTTAGTAGACACATTTTCGGTCAATAGACACATTTTGATTCAATAGACATTTCATTCAATATGAACATTTTCATTCAATAGGCACTTTTCATATACATCCAATATGAAGGGTTATGATGTTTCAATAGGCACATTTTGGTATATCTAATTTGAAAGGTCATGACCTTTTAATAGGCACCTATGGCTATATATACTACAACTTACCTTGTATATATCTATATATACGACACAAACTAAACTAGACACAAGATTCTATCTTTTATTCCTTCTTACAAAAAACTAATAAATAAAACAACATTTTTTTTTGCCTAACTAATAAAACTATGTATTATTCTTTCAATATCACTTTTTTATGCATTTTTGCTTACTACTCCAACTCAAAAATAATGGTTTTTTCTTTTCTTGAAACTCTATGAAAGAAATAAATTTGGGAAAAACTGAATTATCTTTCATTAATTTAGCTTATGCCTTTATATACATCATGGTGTTCAGCTAAGAACGAAAAACAGAGAGCTTAAGAGAGCTTAACAAACTAATCCAACTAACTAACAACCTCTCACGTGTGTCTAACTAATCTATTCACGTGTGAACACTAATAATGAAACCAAAATAAACTAAACTACAGGTCGTATATTTACAATGTAAAACCAGCAGCTACTGAATGACAAGTGCTTCAGATATGGCTTCTTGAACTTTAGCTACGCATGTTGAATCTTGATAATTCTGCTCTAACTGCTCTAATTGCTTGCCTTGATCTTGATACTGCCCCTCAAGATGGACTGTAGGTTGATAAATGTTGATAAGGCCCATCTTGGATAAAAGCTCTGAAAACTGTTTGTGACTTAGAGCCTTAGTGAGTAAGTCTGCCAGTTGGGATTGTGTTCTAACATGAATAAGCTTGATGACTTGCTCCAACACCTTATTCCTCACAACATGACAGTTAATTTCTATATGCTCGTTCGGTCATGAAATACAGGATTAGAACCTATGTGGAGAGCTGCCTCGCTGTCACAGAATAGCAATGCTTCTCTACTGTGATTAACTTGAAGATCCTTTAACAAATAGAGAATCCAAACTATTTCACAAGTTGAAACAGCCATCGCCCTATACTCTGCTTCTGTAGAGGATCTGGAAACAGTAGACTGTTTCTTTGATTTCCAGGAAACTAAGGAATCTCCAATGAATATGCAATATCCAGTG
Organism: Quercus glauca; assembly: GCA_023736055.1. NCBI lineage: Eukaryota > Viridiplantae > Streptophyta > Magnoliopsida > Fagales > Fagaceae > Quercus > Quercus glauca. Next base: position 23,991,399 of record CM043317.1, read on the forward strand.
ACTGACCTTCTGGTATCTGGACATGAAGCCCAGTCTGAATCTGTAAAACCTTTCACATGTAACTCTGAATTGGCTGAGAAGAAGATACCTCTGCCAGGTTCATTCTTCAAGTACTGCAGAATCTTCAGTGCTACTTCAAGATGTGGTTTTCTTGGTTTAGCCATAAATTGGCTTAGCTTGTGAACTGCAAAATTAATATCTGGTCTAGTGATGCTTAAGTATAGTAGCCTTCCCACCAACCTTCTATACTGCCCTGGATCATCAAGTAATAAACCTTTATGTTTGCTAAGTTTGAGGTTCGGATCCATAGGAATTTTGACAGGTTTGCATCCAAGAAGCCCTGCATCTTCTATGATCTCAAGAGCATACTTCCTTTGACACAAGGAAATGCCTTTGTCTGTCCTAGCTACTTCCAAACCAAGAAAATATCTCAATGCCCCCAAATCCTTTAACTGAAATTTCTGATTCAACATCACCTTAAATTGATCAACCTGATTCTTATCATTGCTTGCTATGAGAACATCATCAACATATACTAACAAAACAATGAAAGAATCTCCTTGTTGCCTGGTAAAGAGTGAGTAATCAGCCTTAGATTGAATGAACCCAAGCTGAATCAGTGTGCTTGAAAATTTTTAAAACCATTGTCTTGAGGCTTGTTTAAGGCCATAGAGAGACTTGTTCAGCCTGCATACAAGCTACTCACCATGCTCCCCCTTGCTGTGAAAACCAGGTGGAAGAGCCATGTACACTTCTTCATGTAAGTCACCATGAAGAAATGCATTGTTGACATCAAGTTGGCTAAGAAACCAACCTTTCACAGCAGCCACAGCAAGCACACACTTCACAGAATCCATTTTGGCAACAGGGCTGAAGGTTTCAAGGTAATCTAATCCTTCCTTTTGAGTGAATCCCTTTGCAACCAGCCTAGCTTTATATCTCTCAACAGACCCATTAGCTTTATATTTAATCTTATATACCCATTTGCACCCTATAGGATGTTTATCATGAGGCAAAGGAGTGATAGTCCAGGTGTTATTGGCTTCCAATGCAGCAATTTCAGCATCCATGACATCTTGCCACTTAGGGTCAGCCACTGCTTGTGAAAAATACTGAGGTTTTGTGGTGGTACAAATTGAGCAACAAAAAAATTTGTAGGGATGAGATAATGTGGCATAAGAGAGATAAGAAGAAAGTGGGTGTGAAGTACCTGAATGGAACTGATTGACAATGGATGCTGAGGAAACTTGGTTACAATGATAAGCCTTAAGATAGGATGGAGGTTTAGACACTCTACTAGACATTCTAGGAGCATCAGAATGCACACTTGGAGTAGCAGAAACATCATGATCAAGAACATCAGTAGCAACATGATCAAAGGCATCAGGAAAGACCTGATCATCTATGTCAAGATCATGATGAATTTGGACAAAGGAATCAGCATTGACAGAAGAGGCAGAATCAAGAAAAGGATGGGGAATAGAAGGAATATTGGGCCAAGGAATTAAACCAAATGGAGGAAAATGAGTGTCTGAAGAAAAAGGAAAGACTTTTTCATGAAATATGACATCTCTGGATATGAAAATAGAGTGAGATTGCAGATCAAACAGTTTGTAGCCTTTGATGTTAAAAGGATATCCTAAGAAAACTGCGCCTTTCTAGCTCTAGGAGTGAACTTATTCTTATGAGGAGTGACATTAGTGGCAAAATAAAGGCAGCAAAAAATCCTAAGGTGAGAGTAAGAAGGAATTTTATTGAAGAGCACCTCATAAGGAGACTTATTTTGTAGAAAAGGAGTAGGGAGTCTATTAATCAAATAGATAGAAGTGAGTACACAGTCTCCCCAGAAAATAAGAGGAAGTTTGGACTGAATTTGTAAGGCCCTAGCTGTTGCTAGAATGTGCTGATGTTTTCTCTCCACAACTGAATTCTGCTGTGGAGTGTAGACACAGCTTTGTTGATGAATGATGCCTTTAGAATTGTAAAAATCAGTCATGTTAAACTCTAAAGCATTATCAGTTCTGATGACTTTAATTCTGGTTTGAAATTGGGTGTTTATCATATTGTAAAATGAGACAATCAAAGGTCTAACTTCTGATTTAGCTTTCATGAGAAAAACCCAAGTAGACCTTGATGTATCATCAACAATTGTAAGAAAATATCTATGTCCAGCAGTGGTGGAAATAGAAAATGGCCCCCAAACATCCATGTGAACAAGATCAAAAGAATGAATAGCTCTTTTATTATCAAAAGGAAAGGGTAATCTCTTTTGTTTGGCTAAAGGACATACAAGGCAGTCTTTAGTACAACAATTTTGTAAGAAAGGATAAAGATGACTTAAAGAATGAATTTTCATGTCAGATGGATGTCCTAATCTAGAATGCCATAGAGAATACAAATTGGCATGAGAAACAGTAGAAGAAAAGGCAGTGAAAGAACTGATCTTATTCTTGAAAAGGAAATCATCAAGAGACTTGGAAGCTTTGGAAAGGCTAGATTCTTGTAACAGATAGAGTCCATCATGCATTTTGCCCATGCCAATCGTGTTCCAAGAGGTAAGGGCCTGTATAAAACAGTAATTGGAAAGGAACACAACACAATAAGCCTGTAAGTGAGTCAAGGCACTAACAGATATCAAGTTAAAAGAAAAAGAAGGTACACACAGAACATTTGTCAGGGTAATATGTGAGGAAAGCTTAATTGTACCAACATGAGTCACAAGAGCAGCCTCCCCATTAGGCAATTCAACCATAGTGTGTGAAATTGCAGCAAAAGAAGTCAATAAATGCACTGAACAGACTATGTGATCCGTAGTACCAGTATCTATAACCCAAGTTTTCACACCAAAAGCCTTTCTATTCACAACTTTAGCAGAAAAGACTGAATGTGGTGAACAAGAAACATTACCTGCTACAGCATTGGATGGTAAAGAAGCAGCATTGACCATGTGAGGTTCCTGAACTGCTGAAGTTTGATGAACTCCAATTAAGGATAGAAGCTGTTGGTACTGATCAGGAGTGAATGCAGGTACTTGAGTAGTGACAACATTTGGAGCATGATTGTAATCAACATTTGGAGTCAAGCAAAGACCTTGAAACTGATTTGCAGCATGATTGTTATTAGTATTTGGAGCCAAACAATGACCTTGAAACTGATTTGCAAGAGTTGAAACTTGATGAGCCATCATATTTATGTTCTTGAATTTATAACCCGGGGGAAAACCATGGAGTTTGTAACATTTATCCATAGTATGACCTAACTTTCCACAGTGTGTACACAAAGGTCTTTCCTTTCCTCTGGGATTGTTGCCTGAGCTCTTGATAGCCAAAGCTGTAGACTCAACTCTAACAAAATTTGTGACAGATCTTTGCATTTCTTCTTGAATAAACAAGGAATGAGCCTTATTAACAGAAGGCAATGGATCCATGAGCAGAATTTGTGTTCTAACCTGAGAAAGCACATCATTGACTCCTATGAGAAACTTCATTGTGGCTTCTTTGGCTTGAAGATCCTTCAATTTCTGATTAATGTTGCACACACACTTGCCACACGTGCATTGGGGAAATGGACTAAGATTCTGAAGCTAATCCCACAAGATTTTAAGCTGAGTGAAATAATCAGTGAGTGATTGCTCTCCTTGATGAATCTCAGCAACTTGTTTTTGGATGTTGAAAATCTTGGTGCCATTTCCTTGACTGAATGTATCTCGAAGCTCAGTCCAAATTTCAAGTGCAGTATCCTTGTATATAATACTACCTTGAAGCTTTGGTGATACTGAGTTGATGATCCACGTACCAACTATGTTATCAGCATGAATCCATGCTTGAATGGCAGTTGGTGAACTCAACAATGGAGAAGAGATGGTAATAGAACCATCAATAAAACCAAGCTTATTTTTCCCAATTAAAGACTTCCTCACTGATCTTGCCCAAGCAGAGTAGTTTTCTTCTCCAATTAAAGGCTGAGAAGTAAGATTAGCCCCTGGATTTTCTCCAGGATGTAAAAAAAGGGGATCGTTGAAATGATATGAATCTTGCGAAGAAGATGAAGATTCAGTGGTAGAAGTGTTTGCGGCTGTTGTGTTTGCCATTGAAACAAGAAAAAGAGAAAGCAAGAAAGAATTTTGAAAGCTTTGAAGAGAAGCAACAATGGCGGATGAAGATAAAAGAAATTCCCAAATCTGTCAAACCCTAGAATTTTAGGCTTTTAGAGAGCTCTGATACCATATGAAAGAAATAGATTTGGGAAAAACTGAATTATCTTTCATTAATTTAGCTTATGCCTTTATATACATCATGGTGTTCAGCTAAGAACGAAAAACAAAGAGCTTAAGAGAGCTTAACAAACTAATCCAACTGACTAACAACCTCTCACGTGTGTCTAACTAATCTATTCACGTGTAAACACTAATAATGAAACCAAAATAAACTAAACTACAGGTCGTATATTTACAATGTAAAACCAGCAGCTACTGAACGACAAGTGCTTCAGATATGGCTTCTTGAACTTCAGCTACGCATGTTGAATCTTGATAATTCTGCTCTAACTGCTTGCCTTGATCTTGATAAACTCATCCAATAGTTAATCCCATGCATTGCATGGGTTAGCAACTAGTATGTGTATATATATATATATATATATATTCAAATCCTTTCCTATTTCTCGAGGCTTGGAAGATCCATATGTTTCTATAAATGTCTCTAGTGTTCAAGTTCAACCATTTTTGCTCTGGTCATTGCCTTGAATAATTCTCATTAAACCATTGAACTTTGTGACTAAATTCAGATGTGCGATTCATGTAATTCTCTCTCTTTATCTCTCTCTCTCATATCAGGTTAGGGATTTTGGTTATATATATATATATATATATATATATATATTCTCGGGGCTTGGAAGATCCATATGTTTCTATAAAGGTCTCTGGTTCAAGTTCATTCAGCTATTTTTGCTCTGGTCATTGCCTTGAATTCACATTAAACCTCTCTCTCTCTCTCTCTCTCTCTCGTATCGGGTTAGGGATTTTGGTGAGGGTAGTTGATTTTTTTTTTCTTTTCTAATATGGGGCGAGACGACATCATTTTCTCCTTTTTTAAAATTTTTTTAAATTTATAAATAAAATAATAAAATAAAAAATACATATAAAAAAGATCAAAACAACGTTGTTTTGGGTGGGGGGAGGTTAATGACAGTGCTAGACAGAGCTCTAACAAAAAACTGAATTGAAGAGTTTTGAAATTTAGAGAACTAAAATGAATTTTGATAAAACTTAGATGATAAAATTTGCATTTTAGCTGAAAGTGTTTTTATTTGGGTGGTAGTTGGGAACTGCTTCAGCAATGATTTACTGATTTTAGACTGTAATTATTAAGTTAAGTCATGTAAAAGATTCATATTAGGGTGGGGGCAATTTTTTTTTTTTTTTTTTTTTTTAGGGAGGGCCAACCATTAAATATAAAGAACCAAATTGAGTTTTACAGCCCAAAACATAACGAGATTTTTAACTTTTGGGAGGTCATGGCCCCTGCACAAGGCCATGATACATCATAGTTTTGTCCCTACTATGTTATTTATGTTATTTATGTTACTGCAATTTAACCATCCTTAAAGTATGACTAATTAGTGGAAAGATTACTTTCAAACTACCAATGTAGTCTATTAGCCACGAAGGCATTTTTCATAAATAAGATGATGACAGAGACAAATATGATAACAAGTTTAGATATATAAGGACCAAAATGAAAGTTGTGAAAACTTGAAAATCAAATTAAAGATAGGAAAAAATATGGGGACAAAAAATGTATTTTAGCTTATAATTAAAGAGCATGTGATGAGGCTTTTCTTTTTGGTCTAATGTCATAAATTTCATTTTTTTTTTTTTAAATTTTTAATTTTAGATAAGTTTGTTTTGAAGATATTGATTAGTAAGAGAGTGCCCTATTTTGTAGGCATTTTAAGTGGAGTTAGAGATGTATTATTACTTGATTGTCCTCAAGTTTTTTCCAAGTTAAACGTAAGGTTTAGGGGTATTTCTGAATAACATAAAATTTTAGTCCAAAGAGGAGAATCCTCTTATCTATACTATTATTATTTAAGGGGTTTCCTCTCAAAAATGCCATTACACCTCTCTATTTAAGTAGAGACAAAACTAAAGGAAAATTCGGTAAAAATACAACTCTAACTCCCATTAAAACATTGTCTAAAAAATAGGGTCACTCTCCTTTGATTTTCAAATTTTTTTTATCCACTTATAAATTAGATTTTTAAAATAAAAATTATATATATAATAAAAACACATGTTTTTTTTTTTTTTGGGCTACAAAATAAACATGTAATATTTGTTCATTTTTTGCAGTTAGCCTCATGACACTCCTGGTTGTATTAGCAGTACTAAATGCGTAATATTAATGAGAAAACATGTAAACCTCAAATTGGAATAAATGAAAAATTATAACACTATTAAAAAAAAAAAAAAAAAGCCTCATCGCACATGCGAATTGGACCTCAAGATAGAGCTGCAGAGAGTCAAAGATGCAGCTCGGGTGGCTAGAGAAATCACTGAGGCCGTGGTGAATGCGTCCTACGAACGTGGGATGCGGGACACGGAGACCCAGCTGTCAGAGGAGGTGGTTGTAGTATGCAGGGACTACTGCACCGAGTCTTGGGGAGTGGCGATGGACTGGGCGGGAGTCCCTGCGGACTTCGAGCTGAGGAAGGCTGAGAACTTCTTCTTCCTAGAGGATATTCGAGAAATTCCTAAGTTAGACCCTCCTCTTGAGCAGCACCCTCCCACCCAAGTTCCCCTTTCTGATGTCGAAGTTCCTGAGGGGGCTGTAGTGGGTAAGGAGGCTTAGCCACCAATGAAGGATAAGCCCTTCGAGGACACCCTTACAATTAAGGATGTGGTTACCCAGGCAAGGACGCAGAGGTTAAGTCTAAAGCTAATGACGTCCATTCCCAGGCTGCTGAACCTAAGAAAGACTCTCCTTAAGACAAGGCCTGGAATCCCAGACATAGGATTTTCTTTTGTAGCTTTTTATTTTTTTTATTATTTTTTTTATTTTTATGACTTTTTGAAATGGCGTTCTGCCCTCAGACAATGTATTCCCTTTTTTGTTGAATGAAAAATGTTTTTCTTTTTTATCTTTCATACCTTTATTATCGTGTGCTTCGAAGTTTAGTACTACTGCCCTCAATAAAATTTAACAACAGTATGCTGACAACAATCTAAGTAACTTGATTAAATAACAGTAATAAAGAGATATAACACACATTTGTATTGATAATTGAATCTTCTGCAATGAAGTAAACATATACCTTTGGGAGAAATGAGAGGGAGAGACAACCTTCATCCTTCTCATTATTTGGACAAATGTACAAGGACTTCAACTCATCTAAAGCCAGTAATCCAAGTATGTGGCCAGAGGAACCATGCATAATTAAGATTCTGTTTAACACTTAGAATGATGCCCGTAATTATTAATTTAGCTAAAGCATGTGGTCTAGGGAGCTAGCCATGACTGAGGTTTTGTTTAGATACTTATGAAAAATGCCATAGAGTGTTAATTTCCTTAAAGCATCTTTTCCGAGGACTCAGACATGACTAAGGTTCTGTTTAAACACTTATGAAAGATGTCACAGAATGTTAATTTCACCCAAGTATGTGGTCCGAGAGACCTGACATAACTTGGGATCTGTTTAACACTTTATAAAGATGCCATTGAGTGTTAATTTCACCCAAGTATGTGGTCTGAGAGACCTGACATAACTTGGGATCTGTTTAACACTTTATAAAGATGCCATTGAGTGTTAATTTCACCCAAGTATGTGGTCCGAGAGACATGACATAACTTGGGATCTGTTTAACACTTTATAAAGATGTCAATGAGTGTTAATTTCACCCAAGTATGTGGTCTGAGAGACCTGACATAACTTGGGATCTGTTTAACACTTTATAAAGATGCCATTGAGTGTTAATTTCACCCAAGTATGTGGTCCGAGAGACCTGACATAACTTGGGATCTGTTTAACACTTTATAAAGATGTCAATGAGTGTTAATTTCACCCAAGTATGTGGTCCGAGAGACCTGACATAACTTGGGATCTGTTTAACACTTTATAAAGATGCCATTGAGTGTTAATTTCACCCAAGTATGTGGTCCGAGAGACCTGACATAACTTGGGATCTGTTTAACACTTTATAAAGATGTCAATGAGTGTTAATTTCACCCAAATATGTGGTCTGAGAGACCTGACATAACTTGAGATCTGTTTAACACTTCATAAAGATGCCATTGAGTGTTAATTTCACCCAAGTATGTGGTCCGAGAGACCTGACATAACTTGAGATCTGTTTAACACTTCATAAAAATGCCATTGAGTGTTAATTTCACCCAAGTATGTGGTCAGAGAGACTTGACATAACCTAGGATCTGTTTAACACTACATAAAAATGATAATGGGAAGTACGAGGTATTTACACAATAAATGAACATGTGACAAAGGAAAATTTCATTAGTAATAATACATTTTCAGGTTGTTTACATTCTAAGGCCGTGGTATTACAAGTTCATCTAGATCTTCGAGGAAATATGCTCCTATACCAGCCACTGAAGTGATGCGGTATGTGTCACACCCCAAACCCCAAAGGGTCCAAAGTATGAGAAAGACGTCTCAACGTACCTGTAGATTTTTCCTTTTTGGCAAATCAAACTATAGGAGATCTTTCTTTTCCCTTCTTTTCCACAAGATAAGAATATATAACCATATTAAAATCTCCACATTACAAGTCAGAGCTTTATAACATATCTACGAATAATAATTAAAAATCATGTGCCTCCACATAATACATGAGAATATTACAAAACTCTGATGATTTAAATGGAAAGTCCCAAAGTTTTTTTAAAATATGCAGTCCCAACAAAACTCTTGGGCTAACAAGCCTCAAGAGTCTTACTTCTAATAAAATTTACTACTGCAAGCTCCCTTTAAAACAACTAGATCGAGTCACCAACCATTAGTAATGTAAGTCTCCCAATTCAGCATAAAACTCCAATCACTATCGATAAGGCAAGCTCCATTCCCATGATCTAACTAATTAATCTGTAAGACTGTGAAAGATTGGGATGCACTAAAGCCCAGTAAGTAGCATAATTAATGGGGGTGAAGGAAATGCAAGTTTCATCTTCAATAATAATAATATGACAAAAATGATTTAGTAATGAAACACAAAATTTCTCAAAGTAAATACCTTGAAACTATGTACTATAATCTGTGAGTATTAACAATATAATTTCCAAAGTCATAATATCTACCATAAGATAAATGATCACAAATATACCACACTACCATATAGACCGGTAGGGGATCCACCCATTCACAACTGGCATGATATTGTCCTCTCTGGTATGCAGACTCTTGGCCCCATGGACAGCAGCTTCACCCATACTCTCAAGGTTTTTCTCTCCCCACATGGGCAGCAGAGAGAGCGCATCAAATAGGACCTCTCTTGCATGTGGTCTCTTGGCCCCATGGGCAGCAATCTCACCCACACACAATCAAGGAACCTCTTCCCCCCATGAACAGCAGGGAAGAACACGTCATCCAAAGTGAAAGGGCATTGACCTGGATTTGATTCTGTTGTCACAAAGACTACGGAAACCAAATTGGGTGATCACCGAGAAATCACACCTGGCATGGTGTTAAAACCACATAAAGCTCACAGGTTACATTACTTTGAAACACATAGTTTATATCCAGGTAGTTTCAGAAAAACCTTAAATAATCTTATTTCAATAAAGTTTATAAGGTTTTCAACTTCATTCTTGTCAAGAGATTTCTATCAATTTCCCACACAACAAGACAAGATAAGTATCTTTAAATCTTCTAATATATCATAAAATCTAAGATTTCCTTATCTAAGATTAAATAAAAGATGCTCATTTTTCCATATCAACAATTCATACATTTCCCCAAATGCAATAGCAAATATGATGCATTTTCATATATAATCATATATATATATATATATATATATATATATATATATATATATATATATATATATTAAGGTTACGACATAGTAGTTTTTAGGAAAATATAGTTTCCATAGGTAATTTCAAAAAACGTGTCTAACCCAAAAACAACATTTATGTTATTTTTCAAAAACCCCATTAATAAACTACTTACCTTGCAACTGCAAAAGCCTAATTCTCCAAGTTCCAAGGAGATTAGCTAGAACCTAAATAATATCAAGTAAACCTATCACAATAAGTATAGAGCTTGAAATTGCATTTAGCCAGAATTTCGGAATTGCCAAATAATCACTTAATTAGGCAAGCCTAGTATTTAACCTCATCAATAATAATTTATCCCACTTCCAAAGTTTCTCAACAAATTGATTCACAAGGTATAAACTCCAATTTATGAAGTTAACCCCTTTAATATCATCTCCAACATTATGACTAACTTTCATAAAATTTACACTACATCAATAAGAAACCCATGAAAGCAAAATCAAAATATACCCCAAGACAAGAAATTTAGAACTTCAACTAACTCCAAATAAACCCAATGGCAATGGAAAAATTAAATTTACCAACCATCACATGTTATAACTTAAAACTCCTAAATTTTCCATCATAAATAAACCTTAGGTAGTCATCAATTGCATAAATTATATGCCCACTAATCAAATAATTCCACCAATACAAAACTCATATATAAAAACACATAAATATCACTTCCAATGCTCATAAATCACATGGGTATCATTATTAAAGTTTAGATAAAAATAACCTCAAGCAAAATGTAAAACCCACCAAAAAGATTAGAAATTTTTACCTCCAAAAAAGGATGTGAAGGTGTTTATGGGTTCCCAAGAATTTTCCAGAAATCTTGCTGGAAAATGATAGTGGAAATGGTGGTGGTGGTAGTACCGGGTAGAGAGAATATGAGAGTAGAGGAATGTATGAGAGAAAGAAAAGAAAATAAGATGAAAGGATGGTCAGCCAAGTGATGTAGTGGTATTGTGAGATGAGTGGTGGGTAGTGGGGTTAGGTGGGGCACGTGGGAGCTTAAACAATCTGATCCTCTCTTTTTTTTTTAACTGATGGGACGTTATAGTATGGCCCTTCCCAGTTTAGCCCCAGCTTCCCCCATGTTGGGTTCTTTGCGGTACCCAGAATCTTTCTCAACGCCAAGTCGCTAGGTGCCAATGGTCTCAGCTTTACATTGACATCATAACCCTGCTTGAACTTGTGTTAGTAATATGCTAGTTGGACCATTGCGTTTTCTCTCCTCTCTTCAATCAGGTCTAAGCTCTTTTCTAGCAACCCATTGTTACTGCTTGGGTCTAAAGAACTTTTTCTTAGCGTTGGGAAGCCAGTTTTTAAGGGGATAACAGCTTCGACTCCATAAGTCATTGAGAAGGGGGTCTCCCTTGTTGATCTACAAGGTGTGGTTCAGTACGTCCACAGGACATGTGGTAGCTCATCCACCCACTTTCACTTCGCATCGTCCAACCTCTTCTTAAGTCCGCTTATTATGACCTTGTTAACGGCCTTGGCTTTTTCGTTCCCTTGGGGATAGGCTAGGGTAGAATACATTCGTGATTCCCAAATCACAATAGTATCTCCTGAAAGACTTGCTATTGAATTGGAGGCCATTTTCTGAGATGAGGGTATGAGGGACTCTGAACTGTGTGATGATGTTTTTCTAGACAAATTTCTTGGCATCCACGTCCCTGTTGTTTGCCAAGGACTCGGCTTCAACCCATTTAGTGAAGTAGTTTGTGTCGACCAGTAGATACCTCTTGTTCCCTGCTGCCTTGGGGAAGGGACCTACAATGTCTAAGCCCCATTGAGCGAATGGCCAAGGGCTGGACAAGGGATTAAGGACTCCTCTCGGTTGGTGTATGTTTGGTGCGAACCTTTGACATTGGTCGCACTTCCTTATATATTCTTGTGCTTCCTTTTGCATGTTTGGCTACCAGTAGCCTTGAGTGATGGCTCTGTGCGCCAAAGATCTACCTCCAGTGTGGCTTTCCGCAAATCCCCTCGTGTAACTCTTCGAGGAGTAATTTTGTTGCCTCGGGGTGTATGCATAATAGGTATGGCCCAGAAAAGGAGTGTTTGTACAATTTTTTATCCTCGGACAGCCAGAACTGAGGAGCCTTTCTTCTTATCTTGTTAGCCTTTGACTTCTCCTCGGGCAGGGTATCCTCTTTCAAGAATAGTACTATAGGGTCCATCTAGCTAGGCCCCACTCTAACTTGGTGGACATGAACCGCCTCTCTGTTCACCTCTGTGGGCTTGCATAAGTCTTCCACAAGGATGACTCAGGGTAAGCTCTCTGTTGAAGAGGTTGCAAGTGTGGCTAGGGAATCAACATGTGTGTTTCCACTTCTAGGGATATGCAACAGGTTGAAAGATTCAAAGCCTGACTGTAGGTGTCTAACCTGGCTCAAGTGCCCCTACATTCTTTCATCTCTCGCTTCAAATTCTCCTTTCACTTGGCCAATAACTAATCTAGAGTCCGAGAACATCTTTATTGCCTTTCCGCCCATTCTTTGAACCATGATCATTCCCATCAGTAGGGCCTCATATTCAACTTCATTATTTGTGGCCGAAAAGTTCAGCCTCAATGACTTCTCAATAGTGATCCTTTCTAGTGATACTAGTACTAGCCCTACTCTAGAACCCCTCTCATTTGTCGCGCCATCAACGTACACCTTCTAAGATAAGGGACCTTGTTGGGAGACCATACCAACTGATTTTCAATCCATGTGTTGTGTTTCTGCCTCTTCTTTCAATAGGGACTCAGCAAACTTAGCTACCAGATCCGCGAGGACTTGACCTTTGACAGAGGTACGAGGCATGCATTTGATTTCAAAAGCTCCTAGCATTATCCCTCATTTGGCAAACTTCCCCATATAATCAGCACTTTGGAGCAGGGCTCTGAGAGGGAGCTGAGTTAGGACAACTACCGTATGTGCCTAGAAGTAATGAGGGAGTTTACGGGCAGCATGTACCATTGCTAAAATGGCTTTCTCCAGTGGCAGATAACGGACCTTGACCTCATGTAGTGACTTGCTTACATAATAAACTGGCCTTTGTATGCCGCTATCAACTTGTATCAAGACCAAGCTTACGGCATTGAGGGCCATAGTAATATAGGCAAATAGGACCTCATCAACTTTAGAACTGGACATGATAGGTGACCGCGAGAGATAATCTTTAAGTTGCTGGAAGGCTAAAGCACACTCCTCAGTCTACTCAAATCCCTTCCACTTATTCATTAACAGGAAGAAGGGCCTGCATCTATCCGCTAATTGAGAGATAAATCGGTTTAAGGCAGCAGTCATTCTAGTTAGCTTCTGGACTTTCTTGGGATTCTGAGGTGGTTGTAAACTGTTGATTACTTTAATTTGATCAGGGTTAACTTCGATTCCGCGATGAGTAACCATGTAGCCCAGAAATTTGCCCTATCCCAAACCAAAAGCGCATTTAGAAGCGTTAAGGCACAACCTGTGCTTCCTCAAAATTTCAAAAATGTTTCCAAGATCTGCTATGTGCTCGGACACTATCTTACTCTTCACCACCATGTCGTCTATATAGACCTCGATGTTCTTGCCCAATTAGGGTTTAAACATTCTAGTCATCATCCTCTGATAGGTAGATCCTACATTTTTTAAACTAAAGGGCATTACTTTGTAATGGTAGTTTCTAGTGGGAGTGACGAAAGTCGTTTTCTCCTGATCTTCCAGGGCTAGCGGTATCTGGTGGTACCATTGAATGGCTTCTAAGAAGCTTATTTGACGATGGCCCACGGTTGCGTCCACCAGCTGGTCGATCCGAGGCATAGGAAAATGATTCTTTGGGTAGGCCTTATTCAGGTCTGTGAAGTCTACACACACTCGTCATTTCCCACTCTTCTTCTTTACCACCACAGTATTGGCCAGCCATTTAGGGTAGAAAACCTCCTTGATAGCCCTTGCCTGCTTGAGCTTTTTCACCTCGTCTCATATAGCATCAGAGTGATCCTTGGACGATCGTTGAGGCGGTTGTTTCTTGGAAGTGACAGATGGATTGACATTTAAATGATGGCAGATAAAGCTCGGATCCACCCTCGAGGCTTCCTAGGTGTCCCACGCGAACACGTCAACATTTTTCTTGAGAAATTCTATTAGCTCTTCTCTTTCTAGAGGAGGTAGCTTAGCTCCAATCATAAAGAACTTCTCTGGATCATCACCGATCACAACCATTTCTAAGCCTTTGCATTTCGCCTTCTCGGCTAATCCATTAACGGGCAAGTCTGGAGCTCTTAAATGCTATAAGCCCCTTTCGGCAGGGGTCGAGGACTCAGCTTCTAGCCGATGTAAGATTGTGTTGACTAGGCACTCCTAAGCCATGGATTGGCTCCTAACGATTTCTTCAACTTGGCCGTTCGACAGATATTTCACCTTTTGGTGTAGGGTAGAAGAGACGGGTAGAAAGGACGGCTCCCAGCGTATGCAGCCTGGGCTTAGCCACAATGGCTGTGTAGGGGGAGTAAGCGTCCACCTTGATGAAGTCCACCTTCACTACTTCTGAACCAGTCTACACAGGTAGTCTAACTGGCCCTTAGGAATGACAACCTTCCCATCGAAACTTACCAGGGGCGAATCATAGGCTGTTAGGTCTTCGGGTCTTAAGTTCAGTCTCTTGTACAGGTTGGGGGTACATTATCTCAGCACCACTACCTTGTTCTACCATCACCCTCTTCACACCATACCCCCCAATCTTGAGCGTGACCACCAAAGCGTCGTCATTGGGCTGTATGGTTCCAATCTTATCCTCTTCCGAGAAACCTAGCGTAGGTTAAGTACTCACCCTAGTCCTTTTCGGCTCCGGGTTGGTGTCCTCAGTGGTCAGCCGAGCCACGGACATCACTCTGGAAGGACAAGAACCGGTTCTCCCTAGAGCGGCAAAGATGACATTTATTGTGCCCAACAGAGGCCTTGAAGAAGTATCCCCCTGGGGTTTTGGATTGGTTTATCCCTGTAGACCACTAAAGTGGTGCAAGAACTGCTTTAGCCGTTCCTCTCGGACCAGCTGGTCCAGATGATCCCATAAATTTCTACATTCTTCTGTAGTATGTCCCTGATCCTTATGATACTAGTAATAGAGGTTCTGATTGAGCCTCATAAGGTTTTCTGCCATTTTATTTGGCCATTTGAAGAATGGCTCATTTTTAATCTTTTTCAGGACCTGATGCACCGATTCCTGGAACATCACGTTAACCGCTTGAGTATTGGCGGACCTTGACTGTTCGGCAAAGTCCCTCCGAGGCCGGTTGTTGTTATATCGGTTCGACCTAAAATCCCTCCTCTCTTGAGGGAACACCTTGTCATTTCCTTTGCCCTGCTACTGGTTTTCCTCAACCCTTTTATACTTATCAATCCGGTGCATGAGTTGGTGCACACTGGTGACAGGTTTGCCAGTCAAAGACTTCCTCAGATCGTGATCAGTTGGGAGGCCGACCTTGAAAGTACTGATGGCGATTTCATCAAAGTCACAATCAATTTCATTGTACATCTCCCAGTATCTATCTGAATACGTTTTCAAGGTCTCCCCCTCTCGCATGGACAAGGATAATAGGGAGCCTGTGGGTCGAGGAACTCTGCTGCATGTGACAAAGTGAGAGCCAAATGCTTGGATGAGCTCCTCGAAGGAACCTATGGAACCCGCTTTTAAGCCGTCAAACTATCTCATTGCCACGGGTCCCAACCTAGAGGGGAAAACTTTGCACATTAAGGCCTCGCCCTTGAAATGGATAGCTATTGTTTGGTTGAATTGGCTCACATGCTACACCGGGTTTGTCTTACCATTATAGATAGTGAATGTTGGCTAATTGAATCGCTGAGGAAGTTTTGCCCCTTTAATCCTGCGCGTGAAGGGTGATTGAGAAATCTGTT
Source organism: Quercus glauca (assembly GCA_023736055.1). Taxonomy (NCBI): domain Eukaryota; kingdom Viridiplantae; phylum Streptophyta; class Magnoliopsida; order Fagales; family Fagaceae; genus Quercus; species Quercus glauca. Next base: position 24,007,351 of record CM043317.1, read on the forward strand.
TCAGTGCCTTACTCATGGCTTCCCCTCTCAGGCCTTTACGAGGCTGGCTTTTATACCTACGCTTGTGATGTTTCTCCTCCTCGAAGAAGAAAGACTCGTTGGGTGGAGTCCTTGACCTCCGTCTATAACTGACATCTTCTTCGTCATCGGAGGAAACGTCGGAGCTGGAAGGGGTTCGCTTTCGCGGTGTGCGGCGCAGCTTTCTCTTTAGATGGTCAACCTCTAGTTGCAGAGCTTTGGTATCTTCCTCTCTCGAGAGATGGCTCTTACCTAGGGACTGACTCTTAACGGACTGGACAGTATGCACACTCCCCTCACGTTCCCCTCTACGCTTGAGGTTGACAAAGGGATTTTTATATTTGGATCCTACGGATTCTTCCTTGTGTGGACCTGAACCTACCATGGTCGAACGTTGCACTCACTAGCCCAAATGGTGTATGTACTCAAGCCCAAAAAGCCCAAAACAATAAATTTGTTGAGAATAGGTTGGAAAACTGGGCTTTAGTGAATTAGGCAACAAGTCAACGGATTTTGACGACAAAGGAAGAAAGATTATAGACGTTCTCTAAAGAAAAACGTCCTCGGCCAAGTCCGAGGAGACTGATTCTTTTATATTACTTTTGAAGCGTTATTACAAGTTTGGTTCTAGATTGCTACAATGTTTCTTTCTCGATTTTCCGATCCCCCTTCCTTCAGGGATCCCTTACATTATATATTTCCCTCTTGGTGATCTTGGCATTCCATTTGTTGATCCTTCAAGCCACCACTTGAGTGCCTTTCCCATTAGACACCCCTTTTGGCTTTCTGTGAGTTGTGGTAGCCAAGGTAGCACTGTTCAGAGGTCTTTTCCACATAAATGCGGCTAGAAAAGTAGCTATAGTTCATCAAATGCAGTGGTAGTAGCTTTCCCTTAGATTCCTTTGAGCTCCCATCCTTTTTGTACGTTCATATCTCCCGTCTCCATCAGTAGATCTTCCTGGAAGGTTGCTTTGAGTGTTAAGGCATGTACTTGATCTGTGCTTTGCTGATCCAAGGAGATAATCCTCCTCGAGCCAACTTTCTCAGCCTTTTCGCTTGTATTTCACTTATGGGATTCTAAGCTTGACGCCCTCACCACGATTTTTCCGTCCTCAGACAAACCGAGGTCCTCGGCTAAGGCTCAAGACCCAATATATGAATTTGGGCTCTTATCCCTACAACATATATTGGACATTTTTGTATAAACATTAATCCATTGGATTTCATTTGTTTTTAATTATTAAAAAAAAAAAAAAAAAAAAAAACTTTAGAAAAAGTGGGTTAGTGCAATCCATAACTCAAAATAGATCCAAAATTGAATTATTACATGGATGTATTTAGGAAATAATCACTGCAGTTGAAAATTGGCTGGCAATCCAGCTCCTTATAAATATTTATTATAATAATCATTAAGAGAATATTCCCAAAATGCTAGAAAATCAAGAGAAAAACATCAAGTTTACTGTCAAACAAAAGAAGAAGAAGAGATTTCAATCTGTTTGATTAAATTTTCTATGAAAAAAAAATTCTCAGTTGTTTTTATATAACAAAAAGAAAATTACAAAATTATTACTTTCCTAAATTAAAGAGTAAAATATATTTTTAATAAAGAAATAAGATACTTCAATGTTTTAATTTAAGTAAATGATAATATAATGATACTTCAAACTTTAAATAAGAAATCTTGTAGGTTTTAGTTAACTCAACTAGTAAAATCTCTTGTGATCGACTAAGAGATCTGTAATTGGATTCCCCCCTATACTAGAAACCAAATGATGTTTTAGTCTAATGATAAAGAGCAATTATTAGAAGCTGATGCTATAAATTGAAACTATCTCTAAAAAAGAAGTTCTATGACTAATTTGATCATTAAAATACAGTTTGATGGTGTTAATGACCTTAAACACAATTAATTTTTTTTATAAATAAAAAATAAAATTTAATTAATGGGTTAAAATGAAAATTATCAAAATTCGGGAACCGAAATAAGGGGTAAAAATGTAATTTAAAGAAAACTTAAAGATTTCTAAAACCTCACTTCCCTACAACAGACATTTTAGCCTAAAATCCTAAACCGACTAGTATTCTTACTTCTCATGTGGTTCTCATGTGACAGGCTGGTTTTTGTATAACTCCCCTTCTACCGCATAATGATAATAGAGACCCATCACAACTCTCTCTCTCTCTCTCTCTCTCTCTCTCTCTCTCTCTCTCTCTCTCTTTGTGTCTCTTCGTTTCCTTCTTTGTTCTCAAAAAGATTTCTCTCTCTTTATTCTTTTTTTTCCTCTCCCCCAAACAAGCCCGAAGGTTTGAAATTTCTATCTTGTTTAATAACAAAAAAAAAAGTGGATAAAACATATATTGGACATTCTCGAAATAGAAACTGATTTTGTATAAATTTTAATCCACTAGATTTTTTTTTTTTTTTTTTTAATTTTATAAAAAGTGGATTTTGAATTTTTAGCATAATCCATAACTCAGAATAGATCCAAAATTGAATTATTACATGGATGTATTAAGGGAATAATCACTGCGATTGAAAATTGGTTGGCAACTCGGCTCCTTATAAATATTTATTATAATAAGCATTAAGAGAATATTCCCAAAAATGCTAGAAAATCAAGAGAAAAACATGAAGTTTATTGTCAAAAAAAAAAAAAAAAAAAAAAAGAAGAAGAAGAGTTTGAGCCTGTTTGATTGAATTTTCTATAAAAGAAAATTTCAGTTTTTTTTTTTTTTTTGTTTTTATATATATAACAAAAAGAAAATTACAAAATTTTTACCTTCCTAAATTAAAGGGTAAACTAGATTCTTAATAAAGAAAAAAGAATACTGCAATTTTTTTTTTTAATTTAAGTAAATGATAATATAATGATATTCAAACTTCAAAGTAAATTTTGTTTTCGAAATAAAAAATACACTAATTTTAATGCTATTGAAAGCTCTTTGTACTCTATTTTGTGTTTTTAGCAACAAAAACCAGACTTATGACTAATTTGTTTTAGCAACAAAATACGAGACAACAAAAGTTTTTTGTGGGTTTTAATTAGCTCAATTGGTAAAAATTTTTGTGGTCGAATAAGAGATTAGAAGTTGGATCCCTACTTATACTAGAAACTAATTGGTATCTTGGTCTGAGATAAAAAACAATTATTAGGAGTGGATACTATAAATTGAAACTATTTCTAAAAAAAAAAAAAAGGTTTTATGATCAATTTGATCATTAAAATACATTTTGATGGTGTTTAATGGCCAAATTAATGGCCTTAAACACAATTAAATATTTTTTATAAATAAAAAAAATTTATTAATGGATTAAAATGAAAATTCTAAAACTTAAGACTAAGTTGTTTTAGCAACAAAAACAAGGCGGCAAAATCCTCTTGTGGGTTCTAATTAGTTCAACTGATAAAGTCTTTTGTGGTTGAATAAGAGATTAGAACTTGGATCTCCACCTATACCAGAAACCAATTGGTGTCTTGATCTGATAAAGAACAATTATTAGGAGCAGATACTATAAATTGAAACTATCTTTTGTTAAAAAAAGTTTTATCAACAATTTGATCATTAAGATACATTTTGACGACGTTTGATGGCCAAATTAATGGCCTTAAACACAATTAACCATTTTTTATAAATAAAAAAAAATCAAATTTAATTAATGGATTAAAATCAAAATTCTCAAACTTAAGACTAATTTTTTTAGCAACAAAAAACAAGGCAACAAAAGCTTTTTGTGGGTTTTAATTAGCTCAACCAATAAAATTTCTTGTGGTCTTCTAAGAGATTAGAAGTTAGATCCCGCCTACACAAAAAATCAATTGGTGTTTAGTGAATACTATAAATTGAAATTGCTATCTCTCGTTAAAAAAAGTTTTGTGACCAATTTGATCATTAAAATACATTTTGATGGCGTTTAATGGCCAAATTAATAGCCTTAAACACAATTAAACACTTTTTTATAACCAAAAAAATATTTGAGTAATGCTAGAGATACAAATTTTTTTACAAATAATTTTATAAATTGTTAAAGTGGTGAGTAGTTATTGATAAATAAAAAAGTAATATTAATAGTAGGTCTAGATGAAAACAAATAACAAGTTGACCACATTAATGGTTTGTAAAAATATTGTAAAATAGTTTATGGCTGTAGCATTACTCACAAAGTTTAATTAATGAATTAAAATGAAAATTTTCAAACTTAAAGGACCCAAAAACAAAAAACCTCAAAAATTAAGGGTCAAAAATATAATTTAAAGGAAAATTAAAAAGTTCTAAAACCTCCCTTCCCCCACAACCGACGTGTTAGCCTAAAATCCTAAACCGACTAGTGCTCCTACTTCTCACGTGGCTCTCACGTGACAGTCCGTTTTTATATAACTCGCGCCACTTCTACCGCATAACGATCTTAGAAACCCATCGCAACTCTCTCTCTCTCTCTGTGTCTCTTGGTTTCCTTCTCCGTTCTCAAAAAGGATTTTCTCTCTTTATATTCTTGGTTTTCTTCTCTCCCAAACAAGCCCGAAGGTCCGAAACCCTAAGGGCACAGTTCTCAACAATGTTCTTGATCAAGCGAGAAAAACCTGAGATTATTCCCGAGCTTTTCGCAAACACTGTTGATATCAGTAGCAGCGATAGCAGTGGCTGTACCGAGTCTTCTGATACCGAATCGTTCTTTGAGTCTTTCAGCATGACTGGAGACAATAAGCGGCGGAGTGGAGATGTAGAAGAAGGATCGGTATTGAAGAAGCCACGGAAATTCGAGAAGGATTGTTCGGACGTGGTGTTGCCGCCTGGATTTCTCTCTTCTCTTGCTACTTCAGTGAACCGTACTGCGATAAACGCTTTGCCGTTGTCGGTATATGCTCCTCCGGAGAAGCCTGCCGCCGCCGCGGAGAGTAGGGAAGTAAGTAAGGAGGTTCGCGGTTGCAAGCAGTTTTGGAAAGCCGGAGATTATGAAATTAGCAATGGTGTCGATTCTGTTTCGACTTCTGGTAATTACTGAATATTGTTTCTTTTTTTAAATGATATAAATTTCGTTGAATTCAAATATGGCAATTAGCCGTGTGATACTGCCGAAACTGTTTGGTTGCTTTAGATAGGGTTTCGAAATTTGTTTTAAGTTTATAGATATGGCTAAATACTAGTGCACACTACTTTGTTGCACACGGTTCACGATTTCAGTTCAAAATTTCAGTGAATTTCAGTGTGTGTGCAACAACTGAGTGTGAAATAAACAGTGTTTGGCAATCATGAATTTGTTTAAGATGTAACTGTTCAGTTTCTTTTCTAATATGATTGAGAATTAAACTTTTGTAGCTTCTATGTATTGTGTCTAATTTGGTATCTTAGATAGTAGCGTACTGCTATAGCAAAACTTACTGGCCTAGTTTATTTTTGTGGAATTATTTTTATTTAATTTAATTAATTAATTAATTATTATTATTATTATTTTTTTGGCAGCCGGCATGGATCATGTCAGGGTCCATCCTAAGTTTCTACATTCAAATGCAACCAGCCACAAGTGGGCTCTGGGAGGTAGATATTTACACTTGAATAATGAGAATTATATAGGGGTTAGGATGAAATTAGACATGGTGTAACTGTTAAAAATGTAACTGTTTGTGATGTTACACAAATTGATAACTTTTTATATAATTTATGTTTTTAAAATCTAATTGTTAGAATACATGTTTTCGTTACTTTAAATATTCATGCCAAATTCTGTGTTAACATTACTTACTATATGATTCAAACTAAAGTTTTGTGTACAGTTTTAAAGTTTTATTTATTAAAAAAAAAAAAAAAAAAAAGCTTGAATTTTAAACTTTTTTAATAAGATAGTTATTGATATTTTTCAAGTATGGGGGATATAAGGGGATAAGGTAATCAAATGGTGATTTGTTAAAATACTCACTTTCAATCAAAGTTATGGAGGTGAGTTGCACCATATGCTATGTAGGGATGATTTTTTTTTTAACCTAGAAATAAATGTGGTATTATGTAAGGAATATTTTACTGACTTAGGTCTTTTAATTGCACAGCTTTTGCAGAGCTTCTAGACAATGCTTTAGATGAGGTATTTATAGTTTCAAAGTTTCTTCTAAAAATAAAAATGCATCACAATAACTTTCATAATTTCCATTTTTCCTGAACTTCGTTTGGTGGTCAGGTTTGTAATGGAGCTACACTTGTTCACGTAGATGTGCTTCAAAACATGAAAAGTGAGAATAAAAATCATATGTTGCTAGTTGAAGGTAAGTAGCTCTATTGTTTTACTTTTTTTCAATTGTTTCCTGGAGGTTTCTTGATTTATTGTCTTGGTTTTATTAATTATATTATTATGTTCAAGAGTTATTGGGGAAAATTGATTTAGCGTCTTTTTTAATATTATTTTTTGTAAGCAAAGGCTTTTCTTTGCCTCAATTGAGTATAGTCAATGGCCCTATTTATATGATATTTTGATTTGTTTTGTGCATGATTTTTAGTTCTGCTATCTCATGGGTTAAATTTCTGATACCTGGGGAGTTTGGTCTATTTTATTTTGCATTTTAATGTGGGCACCATGTTTAGGGCTGTGGGTGGGATTCTTATAATAGATAATCTTGTTATGAAGAACTTGCCTCTTGTTAATTGGTGTTGCCTATGTCGGTGTGATGGGGAAACTGTGGATCACCTTTTACTTCGTTGTAAGTTTGCTCATGCGTTGTGGAGTGAGGTTTTTCTTATGTTTGGGGTTCAGTGTGTGATGCTGAATATAGTTGTCTCTCTTCTTTTTGCTTGGAGGAATTGGTTGGGGAATTATTCTTCAAATGTTTGAAATAAAAGAACTAGTTAGAATATTGTTGAAAATTTTTCTTTGTTCTTTTAAACTCTGGATGAACATTCAAATGCTGATTTATGGTGTTACTGTTTTGTTCCAACATTACTTTTTGGCTGCAGATAATGGTGGAGGAATGACTCCTGATAAGATGCGGCAGTGCATGTCTCTTGGCTATTCTGCAAAAAGCAAAATTGCCAACACAATTGGTCAATGTGAGCTCCTTAATTACTTTCAAAGGCTCTTGCTTCAGAAATTTAGTGGATATATAATTGGACATTGAAACATTTTATGTGCAGAAGACTAGATTATTAGATATGCCATTAATTCTTTTGTTTTTTTCCCCTATTTTCTCCCCAGATGGAAATGGGTTCAAGACAAGTACTATGAGGCTAGGAGCAGATGTCATTGTGTTTTCACGCTGTCAAGGAAATGATGGACAAAGGTAGGTCCTTTGTCTGTTTACTATAAATTTTGATTTCTGGCTTTGCTTATTTTGCTCTTGTTATTATGGAATGCATATGATCATCATTTCTGGTCTTTGAGAAAAAGAAAAAATCATAAAAGTTACTGTATTTCTGATAAGGTGAATTGCTGAAAAAGGGATTTATTACTTTATATTTACTTTCTGAGTTCCTGCCAGTGTTTTAAGCTTGTTTGCCTTATCAGTTTCAAAACTAATGGATTTGTATTTATTTGTCTAAGCTTCACTCAAAGCATTGGAATGTTGTCCTACACATTTCTGAGGGGTACTGGAAAGGAAGATATTGTGGTTCCCATGGTAAGAATTGTTGTAACTATTCTTGCATGTGCATGTGTATACATGGATTTTTATGATGAGTTGTTTACAGGGAAAGTATACTTACCAAAATGACAAAAAAGAAGAAATAAAGGTGAATTCGAACAACAATATGCGATACTAGAACTCAATATAAAATTCTCAAAGAATTTGAGAACGAACACAAGATTAGAGAAATGAAAATGCAATAGAGGATATATAAGATTTCTCCTGCTATAGCTATGGAGTAGAAGTATAGAATGGAATGGATGAATGGCAGTTAGCTAGTAATGAGAGGAATTGTTTCTCCTGTATCTTGTGTCTACACCAAAAGGTTTCCAGTAATTGTCATGTTAATTAATCAATGAAAGATCTTTTTATTTAACAAAGAGCAAGGATTTAGAGAAACAATGTTGCTTGATATTTTGATTACTTTTTGTCAAAAAGTTTTGTAATTCTTAGAGCATCAAGTATTTGAATATTGACTTTATGACTGATTTTCATTTGGAATGACAAGATTCAATATGAGAAACGAAGACAAAGTTGGAATAAGGTGGTGCGCTCTTCTCTGAGTGATTGGAATAGAAATTTAGCAACCATAGTGGAGTGGTCACCTTATGCCAGTGAAGAAGATCTTTTAAAGCAGGTAAGTCTTCTTTATTGGTTTTACTTTTCAAAAAAAAAGTCTTCTTTTTTGGTTTCAATTTTTATACATTTCAATCATTTTATGATTGGTGATCATATTTATGATAAATTTTAAGAATTTTATAATGTATTTGGCGTAATTTTATTTTCACTTTGGATGTGTGTGTGCATATGGAAATGATAATTGGTTATCATTTATGATAATTTTATTAAAATTGGTTATCCTATATATCATAATTTTATTCTCACTTGCATGTGTATGTTTGTGCAAATGAAGCTTAAAGAATGGACAATTTGAGTTCTAATGAATATGGAAAATTGCTTTTTTATTGCATTGTGCTTTACTGGGCTATTACTGTAGCATAGTTTAGCAATGACCAGTATGTTGCTTTTAACCCTTGCTATGTGGGTCAAACTATGCCTAAATTTTTTTAATGACATGGTCATTTTATATATTTATTAGTGACATCATCATTGTGTCTCATTTAATCATGCTTTAATTGTGACATGTAGTTTGATTCCCTGAAAGATCATGGTACACGAATAATAATATACAATCTTTGGGAGGATGATGAAGGACAATTGGAACTGGATTTAGACACTGATCCACATGTAAGTTTTTAGCACTCTTGCTTTCATATTCTGATTTTATTTCTTCGAAATTTCATGTAAAACTAAAAGGTGGCATATGCAGTTTCTGATAAGGCTGAATGTTTATAACTTTTGATATGATAGGACATTCAACTTAGAGGCGTCAACCGAGATGAGAAGAACATACAGATGTCAGAACAATATCCGAACTCCAGACATTTCTTAACTTATCGACATTCTCTAAGGGTGTGTTGCAAGTTCTCACTTGAGTTTAATTTGAAATTTTGTTGTCTTAATCTGTCTGCTGGTTATTCATGCTGAAGATGCCTACTGATTGCTAAAGGCCCCCACTGAATTGAATTTTCTAAATTCTCATATGGTCTGTGTTCTACTTACTTGGCTTCCTTATGGCTAGTATTCTGTAGAAAAAAGTCTTAGAATAACATCAAGTTGGGCTTTATTGATGTACAACTTTGATGGTTTGGTCTGTTACATAATTGTCAGTTTGTCACTACCATTAAACTTTGGTTCCTCAGCCTCGCAGCTTTCTCTATGAAATTGAGAAATTAATTTTTGAAATGGCAGTTGATATTACTAAAATTTCAGAAGTGACATTGTGAAAGGTATATGAGTTTCACAACTACAAGTGCGAATTAAACAAGTACTTTCATGATGGTCAATTATGGTTGTCGAAAGTTCTAGCATTTGCTGTTGCACTGCCTGGCAGATATCTAGACCTCTTTGTGGCTCAAATATGATCCCTGATCTCTTATTTAATGTTGTTTATTAGTTGGTTGATTATTGGTCTTTTAGAGTTAGATCTGCGATTTAATGAATGAAATCTTATTATGGATATAATTTATAATAACTTGAGGTTGTAAAATTTTAATAACTACAGTTTTTCTCTTTTTTCCTTTAGTATGTAGCCTGAATGTCATGTGATATTTGACTTACTAGTGTTTTTTATTTTACAGAAAATGATAATTAGTTGTGAGGAACCTCATTTATTTCCTTGATCAAGAAGTTTGCTGTACTAGTCCTTAGATGCTTGCTATGGTTTAATACTAACTCCATTTCTTGATTTTATCTTTTGCCAGAGTTATGCATCAATTCTCTATCTCAAACTTCCACCAAACTTCAGAATCATTCTCCGTGGAAAAGATGTTCAACATCATAACATAGTGAATGATATGATGTTGGCAGAGGAGGTGACATACAAACCTGTGGCTGTGAATCTTCCTGAGGGAATTCCAAAAGATTCAAATGTATGTTGCTTGTAAGATTCAGCATCTGATTTAGCATAGCTTTCTGCCTACCATTTTCCATAACCTGTTTTTTTCCTACTCTTCTATAAACAGAAGGTTGCTGTTGTGACAATTGGGTTTGTAAAGGATGCAAGAGCTCATATTGATGTTCAAGGGTTCAATGTTTATCACAAGAACCGATTAATTAAGGTTATTTTTCTTGTTCTTCTGTATATTATTGATTCTATAGGAATATTCCAATGATTAAAACTATCGAGCATGGTTGAGAGGCTAGCTAAAGCCTTCATTCATGGTGCAATGGCATTGTGCTTAATATGTTTGAGTAGAACTGTTCAAGTTTCAATTTGTATCAGATTTGTGGTTGTCGAGCAGTTCTAGGTTTTTTTATGCAATCCATTCATTTTAGGTTTTCGTATAAAACCTTCTTTTGCTTGAGTACAGCTTGGGCCCATCCTTTATAGATTTCAAAATTCTAGAGCACGGACATAAATCACTTTCACTTAAAAAAAAAAAAAGCTTTAATTAACCAATGATAAATTATGAAGGTTTCATCTTATTTTTATTGGAGTTACGACAGTTTTGGTGGTTTTGCTTTTAGAATTATGATTAGCTGCAATTTTTTGTGCTCAAAATGATTGATAAGGGGTCCAAGTAAAATTTTTATCCTGCCGGATTTCTAGAGTGATACATTGCATTTTATTATTTAAACATCGTATTCTGTTTGATTGCCTTCTTTGCAGCCATTCTGGAGGGTCTGGAATGCTGCTGGCAGTGATGGTCGTGGAGTTATTGGTATTGTTTCACTTTGAAATTACTCAATTAGTATTGTTTTTGGCATTGCAACAACTACTTTTAACGTGATTTTTTTTTTCAATGAATAAGAATTTTTATTAAACTTTACTGTTGTTATACCCCTTCTATGCAACAGGTGTATTGGAAGCTAATTTTATTGAACCAGCTCATGACAAGCAGGGCTTTGAGCGCACAACTGTTCTCGCAAGACTTGAGCAACGGTTAAATGCAATCCAAAAGAAATACTGGTGTGTTTTCTTTTGTTTCATGCGATTAGAAAATCTGAGGTGATGAAAACACTTAATTTATGGATTTATTTTTGTCAGGTCCACAAATTGCCAGGAAGTTGGTTATGCAGCAAGACGCCGTCAACCTGGTTCTCCAGTCAAAGTATCTCACAAAGAGAAATCCACTTCAGGCACAGGTTATGGTCTTAGGCAATGCACCACTAATTCTCCAGCCCATGAATCTGTAGAACTATTTACTTCATGGGCAAATCAGAATCGGCGTGGCTCTACTAGCAGGGGTTCTAAACCTAAATCCAGTGTGATAATTAATAAAAGATCACAACCAGTAGGGTCTGCAAGTGAAGATGAAAGTTTTCATGAAGCATCACCTGGTTCTGATGAATCTCGGTCTCAGCAAGATCTCACATCAAATGGAATAGGAGATCAAATGTTTACAGGTTTACTCTCAAAGGTAGATTTTCCATTTGACTTCTCACTTGCGTTTTGCTTCTTGCTCTACCTCATGCACCACCTAGAAAAATTGAATTTGTCAGATATCTGGCTTTATTGAGTTGATAGTGTGTAATTTAAGAATAATAAGAAATATTTCTGTAAGAGATAGTACTAGAATGCTTGCGAGCCACTATCACTATTATTAGATATTTGTTGAATTTTCATGTGCTCATGCTATGATATTCCATTCTTTTTCCTTTTAAATTTGGGTGGCTCTATGGTTCATCCCAGTAGTCATTTTTTAGTCTTCAATTCTTTTTGTATCTAAAATGTTTCCATTTATGTTCTCCATGACAGGCACCTGCCATAAACGGTGATGGACAAGTATCCTTTAATGGGCTTAGTCTAATCAAGGTGAAAGAAGAGGATATTGAACCAAGGGAAAGGTTGTATAATTGTTATTGTTGGATTCACTGAGATATTGTTTGATTATGCCATTTTTGTTTCCATTTTTAACCATTGAACTATATCCTTTTCCTTTGCAGAATGAAGGAACTATGCAGTCCAGAGATGGCTAAATTGCTAAATGATTTACAGAAGGAAAGAGAACGAAGTAGAATACTTGCAATTCAGGTAAGTAGAGAGTCATTTTCCCACTTCATCTTTTCACTATTTAAGAGTTTCAGATTGTACAGTTTAAATAAGTTTTTCCTATCAAAAAAAAAAAAAAAGTTTAAATAAGTTTTTAGTGTTGTAGAGCTTGAATCAGTGTGCTACAGAGATTAAGTGGAATTGGCAATTGTTTTTCATGAGTGACTGGGATATACAAACATTAAAGAGAATTTAAAATGGATAATGAGGAAATCTGCTGAATGCTAATTTCCCCTAGTTCAACCCCCTCTCTCTCTCACCCTCTCTCCAGCTTAAACAATAAAAAAAAAAAAAAAAAATTGGAATGGTAGTCAGACTTACCTAATTATTGTCTTAGAGTGTAGATTCATTAAATGATTTAATCACACAATTCTGCTCACTTATGCAAGTTGGTTGCATGGAAAATATCAATTAAATTTATTACCAATTATACATATATGGATTCTTCCATAACTTTAGAATATAATAGTACATGATGGCCTTATAGTATTTCTGGGCTAGGGGTCTAGTTATAGGTATTTGAGTTTGGTTTTGTCAGTCATCTCTAACTTTGGATTATAAAACTGAAGTCTTTTTGGTTTTCCTTTTTTACCATCAGCTTCAGGAGAAAGAACAAAAATTAGAAGATATGGACAAGGAGCAAGAAATTCTGATTGATATGATTTCCAAAGAAAGGGACCAGAAAATCGTGGAAGAGAATAAATTGAGGGAGAAATTAAGAGTAAGCAAAAAAAAAAAAAAAAAAAATTCTGATTGTAGATTTTAATACAATGAAAAGTGCTTCTTTTGCTGATGAAGTCTCTTTGTTTACCGTAGGATGCATCTAATACCATTGAACTGCTAATTGAGAAGGTGAAGCAACTAGAAGGCTGGAAAGGTTGAGTTGCAAGTAATGATGAACACTGAAGCACAATTAACATATGATTGAAGAGCCTTTTATTTTTTATAATTGGCTCACACTAAATTCTTGTTTATATGATGTTGTACTAGCTAGGGGTGTTTGCTTCACCGTAAATCTGAAATATAGAGCGCAAACCCCTCCCTGTGTTTTAGTTTAGTCATTATTATTATTATCCAGAATTCTTAATGAAGTTTAATTTTTTTTTTAAAACTATTATAGGTGTACATTGTACTGGCCAATCTAAACTTACATTATAGACACAAAATGTGTACAATGTTGTACACTTTTTGCAAATGTGTACAATATTGTATACATTTTGTATGTCCACAATGTAAGCTTATATTGCTAGTAATTTTCCTTTTTGATAATCAATGAAGTTACTAACATTATTGGGAGAAGAAGCTAATTTTATTTTAATGGGTCCTGTTGTGGTGGTTCCATTGGCATTTGGCAAGCAATTTTTGTTGACCTGTATAACCCTTAGATTGCAGTGCATACATTTGTCAAACTCAACGTGCAGGTCTTCTTTCTCTATCATTTTTATGCAGCAAATGAAATCAATGTGGTGAGAATGATGAGAAGAGATGAGAAGAGATTCTAAAGTGAGAAATGAGTACCTGTTTGGTAGTGCCATTTTTTTTCCCTAGTTCTTCTCGTTCATTTTTATTCATTTTAGCATTTCCTTTTATTGAGCTTTTTTCAAAAGCATTTTAAAAATAAATTAGGTTAGAGTAGAATTTCTATCTTGTATGAAAAAAAAAAAAAGAAGCAATTTTGGTTTTTTATTATTTTCTTGCTGAGAAAAAAAATGGGTAGAGGAGGCAACCTAATTTGGCGTGCATGATCATAGTGACACTCTACCTACTGGACTCGAGCTTGCAAGAGTAGGGGATTTGGATGAGCCATAGCTGTACATCCAGCCCTATCAAAGACGTGATTTTGGTGTTTTAATAGAACCACTACCAGTCTCAATTATACCTTTTTTTTCCCCCTAAATTGTACTCGGTTTTTCTCAAAATCCTGATTTTGCCCTATGACCCAAAATTTTGTGAAAAGATACCTGACATGAGAAGAGAGTAACAACCTCATTCATAATCTTTGTGGATCGGTGAATTCCTTCATCATGTTTGAAGTTTTTTTGTTTTTTGTTTTTAATTTTTTAATATGTTTTTAACTGTTGCTTATACCCATTTTTGCGTCACATTTTGTACAATCCCGTTTCAACCAAGCCTGACTTCCTTGTGTGCTCAATTCATGTATTACATTATATTTTATTCTTTTAAGCATGACCTAAGCTCATGCGACATATTGGGGGAAATTGAGGAAGTGTGGTTTGGAGGGTATGGGTCGGTTTCTTTCAAACCTCTTGCATGACCCCAGCCCATCATGCTACCAAGTGGGCAAGAGACACTGGTAGTACCTCTGCCTCATGGAGGAGGCCTTGTACTTGAAATTTCTACCTTAAAAGAGCTTTTGTGCTCTAGTTGACTATAGCCTAACTTTTCTACTTTACAATTTTTTGCCTAAAACACATAGCTGACCCCAAGTGGCTGGCCTTGTCTACTGCAACAACCAAAAGGTGGACTCCAAGGGTCTGCCATGTCTAGGAAACATCAGCCATGAATTTAGGCCACTCCAAATTATGTAAAAAGTAAGCCAACCATCTTACCCAATTAAAGCAAATCTAACCATAACCTCTTTGATTGAGACCTTGGGGTTCAAAGCCTTTTCTATTGACCAAAAACCAGTCATTGAGAGCACCCCAAACTCAATACAAAAGGCCGCAATCAGATTCAAAATGAACTAACTACTATTTTTTCCCCACGGAGTTGAAACTTTAGAGCAAAAATCTATTTAGCCAGCCAACATTCTCACAATTCTAAAGCTTAGGGGTGGAAATATAGATATAGGGGAACCTTCCCTCTCTTTCTCACAACTTCTCTCAATTTCTTCTTCTCGCTAACTGTGAGTCGAAGTTTAGGACGTATTGTTTTTATGTACTTTTCTGCATTTTTGTTGTTGGCATTTTGATTCTCTCTTGTTAAAGCATCATTAGCCTCTGTTTATTATACAGTTGGAATTTTAGGCTTGACTCTCCACAAATAATCACTTCTTAAGAATCCAAGGGGAGATTTGGGTCATTCTCACATTTTTGGTCATTGTCACAAATCGTTCCCCACAACTGTCCTTTTTGATAATTTAATCCTCAAATAGTAGTTTTGATTGGTGCTAATCAAACACTTACATTATTAAAATTGCACTTTTTAACAAATTCTATCAAAATTCAACCTCTTCAAAGTTCAAACAATCAATATCAAGTATCAACAATTATTAAAATTTTAAATCATAATTTTTTTCAATAAGCCTATTTTCAAAGTAAAGTTCACTTACCTAGACTCTCGATCAAAGGAAATGAGAAGAAAGGAGTTTGGATAAATATTTTTTTAAAAGATTGTATAAATTTAATAGAAAGAATAGTGTGTTGATTATATTTTGGGAGTACACTTTTGAAAAGTTGATTTGCTTGAAAATGAAGTACTAGTTTTTAGCTAAAAATTTGACTAGTTTATTGGAAATGCTGTCATGATTATATGACATTATTAAATGTCAACGAGCTTCTACAGTGATCGGCACGTTTACGGTATACTTATCCGCCTTCCCTTTTCTTAGCTAAAACACCCCCTCTTTATTACAGTATTATTATTATTTTAATTGGAGTCATTTTGTATGTTCTTGTAGTATGTCAATCATTTTAAAGGTTTTGATCTTCTCAATAATAATAATAATTGTTAGGTTCTAAAACTTTAGGAACTAAATGTATTAGAACTACAATTTGTAATGTGTTAGCAAACCATGATCAAAACGTTATAATCTAATTTTAGGCTACTCAAAGTGTGTTTATTTGTAAAATTGGAATTGAGTGATATTTATGTGTGAGTAGTATGGTTTATATGAGTGGTTAATATAATAGAATTGAACTTAAACTCATAAGTTTTTGAATCAAGTGGCGTGACTATATATTATATTAACTACTCAATTGGAGTCTCCCCTAAACATTCTCTCCCCAATAGTTGGTATCAGAGGTTGATTTGAGGACAGGTGTTTGTTAATGGATTCCACCAAGTAGAAGAGGAAGACTCATATGACTCCACCTATGGTCGAGTAAAAGGCTATGACACTTGAATTGTTAAGAAAAAAGACTTTCATTCAAGTAGAAAACAAATTGAAGGGCCACAAGTGATTTGGTAGCTAGAAGACTCACACGTGAAGGGGCAGAGATTTATTGTGATATTCATGTGTGACTAGTATGGTTGGTTAAGAAGTGAAGTCCCACATTGAATACTAATGAGAAGAGTAAGTAATTAATATAACATATTTTGCCAACAATTAGTATTAGAGCCTAGTTTGAGAGCAAATGTTTGTTAGTGCTATATTCCACCAAATAGAATGAAGAAGACTCTCATGACTTCTCCCATGGTGGAGTAAAGGTCTATGACTCTTGGATTGTTATGAAAATGATTTATGTTCAAGGGGAGATTAACTGAAGTATTACAAGTGACTTGATAGCTAGAAGATTTATCACACTTGAAATGGGAGAGATTTATTGCAATATTAACATGTGAATAGTGTGGTTGGTTAATGAGTGAAGTCTCACATTGAAAACAAATGAGAAGAGAGAGTAATATTTTTATATATATACTAAGTTGGACTCAAACTCATAGGTTTAAGCCTTTTGGGTCAAATGGTGTCCCTATATGCTAATATAAACCACTCAATTGGAGTCTCCCCAAGGCATTATCTCCCCAACAAGAGGTCTTCTAATTATTTTAGAGACTTCAAGTAAGGTGGAAAATGAGTCGAGCAAGGTTGAATCAAGTATCGAGTATTATGAGTCTAAAATTGTTCATTTAATTTTATTTGAAACATTAGCCAAGCTCAATCTCTTCAACAAACAATATTCCATATTAAAGCTCAGTTTATTTTCTTGTTAAACAAACTCGAGCTTGTTCATAAATGACTTGATTAACTTTTTTTCCCCCATAAATAGTAAACACCACAACTAATTTTTTTTTTTTCCTATCCCTTCCAAAAAAATCAAACTAATAATTAATAACTAAATTATAGTTGAAATTATGTGTGTGTGTATATATATATATATATATATATATAATTCAATAATTATAACAGCAGGAATGAGCGATTTGAACTTTGGTTCTTCTAATAAATGAGAGTATGATACACTACTAAGTTACCACTTACCAGGCTCTTAGTTGAAATTATACTATTCGTGGAATTTTTTTTTACTAATTACTATTTGAGTTAAATAGATATTGTTTTGAGTTAAATAAATATTGTTAGGGTCAAAAATTTGACGATTGGCAAGGCATGAAAAAAATATTGAGTCTTGTTGATTTTACGGTAAGTTTTATCAAGCCTAAGATGAAGGCTTAAGATCAGCTGAAGAAAATGATTTTTTTTTTTTTTTTTTTTTTTTTTGTTTTCTTCACTAAAAGCTCGACACATGGCGATTAATTGAGACTTAATATATGCTTTCCTCTGAATTCTAGTTTTCTTTTCAGTTGTGATCTGATCTCTTCCGAATTTTGAATTTTTTTTTTAACTTCCTTGCTCCTTAAGCTCAACAAATAAAATCAAAATATATCAAATTAACCAATTAATTATTTAAACTATAAACTGAATCAATAGTAATATGACACATCATTTAATTTAACTAATTAAATTAACCAATTAATTATTTAATTAATCAACTTTTACTAATTTTGCTTGGAATCAATAAATATTGTCTTAGGATTTAATTGGGTGCATGCAACCTTATCATAAACTATATCCTTAATGAATAGTATTGATGGGGATCGAGGTTAACCCGTCCTTGGATGTCGTCCATGACCAGACCACGTCCAAAGAAAGCAATCTAAGAATGACAGTGAATAGCACTCGTCCTTTAACAACAAAATGATCCAGTCTGGAATTTCTCTTTGGACGATTAGATATATGGATGAGTATATGTATATGCATAGACGATTGAATTACACTTGATAAATCCTATGAAGAATTCTCCAAAAGTTCCATATAATCATACCACGACACATTTCTCTTACTACGTGGAAGGGACTCCTCAGACTTTGCTCCATATACCCCATTTTCTTCGTTAACCGTCCATATCATCCATGATGATAGTGGATCCAAACAAGTAGACCTACTACTGACTCTCTATAAAAGGAACAAATCCCATTCACCCTAGATAAGTTATAACCATTCACTATTTTCCATCCTTGTGTCCTAGAGAGAAAACTGACTTAACCGTCGGAGGGTCCTTGGCTGGGTCACACCTGTCACCTTTGATAGTTTTTTCTTTCTTTTCAAGACTCACAGCCATCACCATAGCCCAAAGCATTTTAGTCTACTAATTTTTGTGTATCATCAGTTGGCAGCATCTGTGGGAAGAAGTGCTAAAGAACAAATTTTCTAAGTGTTAACTTCTTTTCTCTTTCCAAGACAAAAAGGCTGCATGATTTGGACTAGGTCAATGGCCACTAGTCCAAAACACCAAGAGAGTGGAAATGCCTCCAGTCACCTAAATCATGTGTCACCACCCCCTCATGATCGTCCAACAGCAGTTACAGTCCATGGCAGCAGCAATAGCAGAACTGACACAACAGAACCAGGAGTTAACTAGAGAAGTTAATAGACAATGTCATCAACAACATGGTGGAGAATGAGGCCAAATTTTAGAGAATGAAAGGGCTAATAATAATGCTAAAGGAGACCAGTCTAGAGGCACTGTCACTCGTAGAGTACCACATTTGGAGAGGGAAATGGACCAAATAAAAAGAGCCATGGAAGAGATGACAGATTCCATGAGGAGAGCAAACCATGTGGATGATCTTGTCCACAGGGCTGATTCCCCCTTTATTGCATCCATCACAAGTCATCATTTGCCTTCCAAGTTCAAGATGCCTACCCTAGACTCATTTGATGGGACGCATGATCCTTGCGATCATATTGCCACGTTCAAAACAACCATGCATCTCTAAGGTGTTCTAGATGAAATCATGTGCAAAGCCTTTCCTACCACCTTGAAAGGCCCAGCTAGAGTATGGTTTAGTAAGCTACCACCAAATACCATAACATCGTTTTAGGAGTTAAGTAGGTTTTTTGTCAACAACTTTGTTGGGGGACAAAGGCAAAAGTGTTCCTCATCCAGCCTGTTAAACGTAGAGCAAGGAGAAAAATGAAAGTCTACGTACTTTTATCAGCCGTTTTGATAGAGAAGCTCTGTTGGTGGACGAGATGGATGACAAGATCCTCTTGGCAACTTTCTACAATGGAGTTAGTTCAGACCTGTTCATTCACAAGTTGTACGGCTACGAGCCTCAGACGATGGCTAAGTTGATACATTCAGCCCAAAGTTTCATGAATGCAGAAGACGCAATTATTGTCAAGAAGAAGAAGAAAGGTGAACGACTAGAAAATGGCTATATACACCATCCAGAGCAAGGTCCTCGTCCAAAGAAAGCCAAAATAGGGGAGAAAGGGGATCGCGACAACAAGAAAGTAGGGTTGTCTTCAAGACGATACTCTAACTACACTCCCTTGAATGCTCCGCTTGATCAAGTATTAAATCAAATCAAAGACAATCCATCCTTGAAGTGGCTCGAGAGGATGAAAGGATATCCTAGTAAGCGAAACAAAAACAAATACTATCGTTTTCATTGCGGCTATGGACATGATATGGACGAATGCTATGACTTGAAGCAGCAGATTGAAGCTCTTATTAAGCAGGGAAAGTTAAAGTATTTTCTTGGGCGAGACTACAAGGACGAGAGACAGCCAATGAAAGGCAAAGCAGAAGAACTAGCACGTCCATCGCTTGGAGAAATAAGGATCATTGTAGGAGGTACATCAATAGGAAGTTAGTCCAAAGCCAAGAAGACCTAACTACAGGAAGTCTAGAATGTTCAAATATTTGGACGACCACCAAGGATGATCAGAGAAGATGAGCTAGCCATTACTTTTATGGACGAAGATGCAAGAGGATTGCACCATCCTCATGATGATGCGATTGTCATTACTTTGACGATTGCAATTTATACAACTAGAAGGGTGTTAATAGATAATGGGAGTTCAACAGACATCCTCTACTATCTAGCCTTCTAGCAAATGAGGATTAACAAAGATTTACTTTGTCCAGTAAATGTGCTATTGATTGGGTTTAGAGGAATGAACATTTTACCAGTAGGCACCATCTCTCTACCAGTTGTGGTTGGCTCTTACCCACGACAAATCAAAAAAGGAAGTGAATTTCCTTGTTGGAGATTGTTCATCTTCATATAATGCCATTATTAGATGACCAACTTTGAACAATTGGAGGGCTGCAACATCCATTTACCATTTGTCTGTTAAGTTCCAATGGAGTATGGCATTAGAAAAGTACAAGTAGATCTATTAGTAGCCAGAGAATGTTACTTAGCAATGATAGTCGTGGACGAGTGGATGCAAACAATGAGCATTGAAGAAAGAAGAACATTGGCAGAGCCAATTGAGATATTGAAAGATGTACCATTGAACGAGTCCAACCCAGAGAAGTTTACCAAGATTGGAACAAGTATGGGGGAGAAGACGAAGTAGGAACTCGTTGGGTTCCTTAAACAGAGTACATATGTTTTTGCTTGGAGCCATGAAGACATGCCTGGGATTGACCTAAGTGTGATTACTCATTGTCCAAATGTGTCCGCATCCTACAAGCCTGTTCGTCAGAAGAAGAGAGTGTTCGCCCCAAAATGAGATAATGCCATTAAGGAAGAAGTACATAAGTTAGTCACCACGGAGTTCATACGTGAAGTTTATTGTTAAGATTAGTGCCCTTAAATCCTATTGAATGATGCTATCTATGATATTAAGTGTGACATTGTGTTAGACATTATGTATGACTTAATATTATGTTTAATAAATTTGTTTTATTATTATCTGAAATAATGGTAACATGAATATTCGGACATTATCATATAGTCCATGAGATGCAATAGTATGTGATTTATGTGAAGAGTCACAGAAGATATAAATCACAAGTTCTTTGTAAATTCAAAATTATAGTTCGTAGTCGGTGATGAAATTGGGCATTTCATCTGCGAAGATTATAACATATCAACTACGATGATTTGTCTTGATCATGGAAGTGGAGACTTCTAGTTGATGTGTTAATATGTTTTAAGAGTTAAGACATATTGAACTGGACTGCTGTGAGATTTATTATTTGTCTAATGACTGTCAAATGAATAATAAATCTCATGACTTGTATTTACATGAACTCTTAATCCTGAGAGAATAATGGACCTGATTATAAGGTGTAGGTTGTTTTGATATATCAGGAGTGAGATCTAAAGTAATGATCAAAACCTCAGTATGTTGGACAGCCACATTAAGTGTTGATGGAACATGTATTCTCAAGATGGAATTCATAGTCTCTTAACGGAGATATAAAGTATTCCCTTGAGATAAGTTTAATGGGTTTGTTATTCAGAGAGTTAGGCCTAACCACTTTAGTAAGTAGTTACTAAAGTATATATTTATGAAATTAGTTTTCATAAATATATGATGAATAACTTAAAGGCTTAAACCGGATACTCAAGGATCAAGATGTAGTAATTTACAAAGTGAGAGTCTACTTCAATGACTTTGTATTACTACGAATATTTTATGAAGGGGTTGCATGTATAATAAAGTCTTGGGATATAATATATAGATAAGACCTAGAGTGCAACTATATTTATATAGTGGTATTAAATATAGTTAATGGTAACTTTGGACTTGTCAAGAATTGACAGAAAAGGCCAGCCCAATTGGTAAGGCCTAAAAGGCCAGCCCAATTAGATATATTGGTTAGATACAAAGGGAAAAACGTACAGAATTTTATTGGTAAGAAAAACATCATTGTAATGGTGTGGAAGTGAGTGAAAGTCACTCTCTAATAATCCCTTTGTTACCAATTGAGAGACCACACATCTTGGGCGTTAGTGGAATTGGAGTGAAGATTAAAAGTATTCCCAAGTGCTTCAATCTTCGGTTTTGGAATTCACCGCTTCAAGGTACGATCTCTTGTTCTCAAATTCTGAAATTTACTTTATGCATGTTATCAATATCGAATGAAGTAAATCCGTTTCAAAACTTATTTTTCCGCTGCGTTCATCTTTAATTCCATCAAATGGTATCAGAGCAGTCTTCAATTTCGTATTGTATAACATGTTTTGTGAGTTTTAGAATTAGAGATGATAGTTTCACATTGTTAGAAGATTATGTTTCTTAATTTTCTGCATGTTGTTGAAACTATGATTTGATGAAGACTGAAATTGATGTTGTGATGTTGTTTAAATTTAAATTTAAGTATGTTAAATTGAATCTTAAGGCATTAGCATCAATGAATTTCAGTTTTGACATCAAACTCTGACTGTAATGTTCATATGTTGAATGTTCGTTCATGAAAAACGGAGAAAACTGCCTTAGAAAAATTCTGGAGATTTGAAATTCGCGATTTTCGATCGATCGAATGAGACAGTGATCAGATTTTTTAGATCAATTGATTTTCGATTGCTAGTCGATCGATCGAATCTGTTTTTCGATCGATCGAGAGGCGATTGAGTATCAATCGAAAGAGTCAGATGATCAAGATCGAATTTCTTAATTTTTTATATCGATCGAGGGGCACTTTCGATCGATCGAAAGAAAGAAAATCAGAAATTTTTCTAAGTGTTTTCACATGTTAAAAGAGTAAGACAATGTGTATTTAAATTATGCATGTTTTGAAACTAAAAAACTTTCTTTTAAAAACATCTGGTGGGAGAGAGATACAAGGGTTAGATCTCACGGCCTCCATTGTCGATTCATAGTAGTATGGAATAAATACTTTATCTTTGCCTTGAGCTTAGCATTCCATGCGGAGAGTATTTATTTCATGGTCCTACAAGATTGAATTTCTTGGTTTATAGTGGTTTGATCAAACACCTTGTCTTAGCCTCGAGCTTTGCATTCCATGCGGAAGGTGTTTTCTGTCATGGTACTACAAAATAAGCTTGTTAAGGGGATGAAATGTGGCTACACATGATTCTAGACAGTGGTATATACTAGACTAAATATTATAGTATCCTCTATGCTGAGTTCTTACTATCATTATTTAAAGGCCAAATATATAACGGCATATTATTAGTGTTTGATAAGAGTTATCATGATAGCACTAATGATGAGAATAGTTCTTAATCAATCATAGTATTTTATATTCACTCTATGCTGAGGGATATTGAATATGGGATTGGGTTGTCGTTGCATATATTATATTATGGTTTTATTAAGGTTCCATACTATATATTTATATGCTAAATTGATAATGTCCAGTTTATTGATTATATTCATGTTTATTGTTTTCAGATTTAGAACATGGCATCATTTAGTCCACTTGTAACTATTCTTAATCAAAACAAACTGACTGGATCCAACTATGTTGACTGGAAAAGAAATCTGGACATTGTTCTTACTGCTGAAGAGCATAAGTATGTTCTTACTAAACCATGTCCTAGCTTTCCTTCATTAGATGCACCTCCTGAGGTAAAACAACGATATGATCGTTGGCAGAAATCTAATAAGATGGCCAAGTGTTACATCCTAGCATCTATCTCAAATGTTCTACAGCATCAAATGCAGGATGTAGAACTAGCTTCAGACATCATGCAAAGTCTGAAGGAGATGTTTGGTGAGCAAGGCCGTTCTGCAAGGCAAGAGACCATGAGGCAAATTTATAACACCAGAATGGCTGAAGGAAGTTCAGTTAGAGAGCATTGTCTTACAATGATCTCTAATCTGAATACATTGGAAGTTTTAGGTGCCGATATAGATGGAGAATCCCAAGTGGATATGATACTCCAGTCGCTACCAGAATCATTCAAGGAATTCAAACTGAACTATAATATGAACAAAAAGATTTATACCTTGTCTAAATTAATGAATGAATTGGTAGCGGCAGAAGGCATTCTTGGTACTTCCAATGTTGAAGCCAATGTTGGTGAAGCTTCTACTTCTCAACCTAAGTCGAAAGGCAAGGGTAAGAAGAAGAAGAAGAAGAACTTCACAAAACAAGAGGGTAAACAAATTGCCTTAGGGGTTGCTGATAAAGGAAAGAAGATCAAAGGAAAGTGTTTCCATTGTGGTGAGAAAGGACATTGGAAGAGGAATTGTCCAGTATTCAAGGCTGCCAAGAATAAAGGTATGAATAATACATTCCTTCTTGAAATATGTTTGGTACAGAATCCCACGGATTCCTGGTGTGTGGATTCAAGTTGTACTAATCATATTTGCAATTCTTTGCAGGGGTTTCAGGAGACCAGAAAACTTAAAGAAGGGGAATTGTTTCTTACTTTGGCTGATGGGAGCAGGATTCTAGTTGTAGCTGTTGGTGTTTATAATTTATATTTTGTATCTAGAGTTCTAATATTAGAAGACTGTTTGTATGTACCTAATTTTCGCAGGAATTTAATTTCTGCTACTTACTTAGGTAAACATGGATATTGTGTTATCTTAAAAGACAATGTTGTAATAAAGAAGGATAAAGTGTTTATCTGTTCTGGCAATATTGTGGATGGTCTTTATATTTTAACTCCTGATAAACATGAATTATATAATTCTGAATTAGATAATGACTCTCATGTAAAATCATTAAAGAGAAAGTTTCCTTCTACTAATGATGCATATCTTTGGCACTTACGTTTGGGTCATATTAATTCAAATAGGATTCAAAGACTGATCAAAGATGGACTCTTAGAGCCCATGGACTTTGATGAATTTCCAGTTTGTGAATCTTGTTTGGAAGGTAAAATGACCAAACGACCTTTTAATGCAAAAGGTAGAAGAGCCCAAGATTTGCTAGAGCTAGTGCATTCTGATGTTTGTGGTCCTATGTCAATCCAAGCAAGAGGTGGCTATGAGTATTTCATTACTTTCACTGATGATTACTCAAGATATGGTTATGTGTACCTAATGAAACGGAAGTCCGAAGCCTTTGAAAAGTTCAAAGAGTTTAGGGCTGAAGTTGAGAATCAATTAGGTAAACACATAAAAGCCATTCGATCTGATCGAGGTGGTGAATACCTTCTTGGGGATTTCAAGGATTACTTAACTAAGAATGGGATTGTATCCTAATTGACTGCACCTGGAACTCCACAACAAAATGGTGTAGCAGAAAGAAGGAATAGGACTCTTTTAGATATGGTTAGGTCCATGATGAGTTATTCAACTCTACCTATTTCCTTTTGGGGATATGCATTAAACACAGCAATGTATTTTCTGAATTTAGTATCTTCGAAGTCTGTTCCTAAAACACCTGTGGAATTGTGGAATGGGCGTAAGCCTAGTATGAGACATCTCCATATATGGGGTTGTCCAACACATGTGTTAAACGGAAAGTCTGACAAGTTACAGTCTAAAACAGAAGTGGTTTTCTTTGTTGGGTATCCAAAAGGAACTGTTGGAGGTTTATTCTATAGTCATAAAAATAATAAAGTGTTTGTTAGCACAAATGCCAAATTCTTGGAAAATGACTATATGAATGATTATACTCCTAAAAGTAGAGTTGTTTTGGCTGAGATTAATGAATCTGTAAATGAACAACCAATAGATGAAACCAAGGATGGTGTGGCTGTATTAGATACACCACAAGATACTACTCATGACATGTCTAGTACTCAGGTGCCTCATCGTAGTGGGAGAATTGTTCGGCCTCCTATAAGATTCATAGGTTTGGGAGAAACTTATGAAGCTATCTCAGAAGTGGTTGAATCGGATCCCTACACATATGATGAAGCAATAAATGATATAGATGCACATCATTGGGTCCAAGCTATGAAATCTGAATTAGATTCCATGTATTCCAATCAAGTTTGGGATCTTGTAAAGGCACCTAACGGCATTAAACCTGTTGGTTGCAAATGGGTTTACAAGAGAAAGAGAGGGACAGATGGAAAGGTTGAAACCTTTAAAACAAGGCTAGTGGCGAAAGGGTATACTCAAAAAGAAGGTATTGATTATGATGAAACCTTTTCTCCAGTAGCAATGTTTAAATCTATCATAATTCTCTTATCCATTGCTGCTCATTTTGATTATGAGATTTGGCAAATGGATGTCAAGACTGCATTTCTTAATGGCAATCTTGAAGAGGAAATCTATATGATGCAACCGGAAGGTTTCATAGCAAAGAACCAAGAGCATATAGTATGCAAGTTGCAAAGGTCCATTTATGGACTTAAGCAAGCAACTAAGTCATGGAACATCATATTTGATCAAGTAATCAAGACATTTGGTTTTGAACAAAATCTTGATGAACCATGTGTGTACAAAAGATATAAAGATAAAGTAGTAATGTTCCTATTACTTTATGTTGATGATATTCTACTCATTGGAAATGATGTAGGGGTAATGTCATCTGTAAAGGTTTGGTTGTCAAACCAATTTGATATGAAGGACTTGGGTGAGGCTAACTTTATTCTAGGGATCAAGCTTTGGCGAGATCGCAAGAATAAGATGTTAGGCTTATCACAAGCTGGATATATAGATAAGGTTCTAGAACGGTTTAGCATGCAAAACTCTAAGAAATGATTGCTTCCTTTCAGACATGGAGTTCCTTTGTCTGATGACCAAAGGCCTAAGACTCAAGAGGAAGTAGATATGATGAGACAAGTTCCTTATGCTTCTGCAGTAGGAAGTCTCATGTATGCCATGCTTTGTACTAGACCAGATATCTGCTATTCAGTTGGCATGGTCAGCCGATATCAATCAAATCCTGGACCAAAATATTGGCAAGCTGTAAAGTATATTCTCAAGTATCTACGGAGAACGAGAGATTATATGCTTGTTTACCATTGTGAGGATTTGATTCCCATTGGCTATACAGATTCAGATTTTCAATCGGATCTAGATTTCAGAAAATCCACTTTAGGATGTGTTTTCATCTTGGGAGGTGGAGCCATTAGTTGGCGGAGTATTAAGCAATCTTGTATTGCAGACTCCACCATGGAGGCAGAATATGTTGCTGCTTGTGAAGCAGCAAAAGAAGCTGTATAGCTCAAGAAATTCCTTTCTGACCTTGGTGTAATAAGAATGGAGTAAGTTCCAATCACATTGTTTTGTGATAACAGTGGAGCAGTTGCACAATCTAAAGATCTAAGGAATCACAAGAAAGGAAAGCACATTGAGAGGAAGTACCATATCATTCGAGATATTGTTGCTCGTGGAGATGTGGTGGTAGCAAATATTGAAAGTGCAAACAATCTAGCAGATCCATTTACTAAAGCCTTGCCTCAAAGGACTTTCGAGTCACATTTGGAGGGAATGGGAGTTAGATTAATGCACAATAGTCTTTAGGGCAAGTGGGAGATTGTTAGGATTAGTGCCCTTAAATCCTATTGAATGATGCTATGTATGATATTAAGTGTGACATTGTGTTAGACATTATGTATGACTTAATATTATGTTTAATAAATTTGTTTTATTATTATCTGAAATAATGGTAACATGAATATTCGGACATTATCAAATAGTCCATGAGATGCAATAGTATATGATTTATGTGAAGAGTCACAGAAGATATAAATCACAAGTTCTTTGTAAACTCAAAATTATAGTTCGTAGTTGGTGATGAAATTGGGCATTTCATCTGCGAAGACTATAACATATCAACTACGATGATTTGTCTTGATCATGGAAGTGGAGACTTCTAGTTGATGTGTTAATATGTTTTAAAAGTTAAGACATATTGAACTGGACCGCTGTGAGATTTATTATTTGCCTAATGACTGTCAAATGAATAATAAATCTCATGACTTGTATTTGCATGAACTCTTAATCCTGAAAGAATAATGGACCTGATCATAAGGTGTAGGTTGTTTTGATATATCAGGAGTGAGATCTAAAGTAATGATCAAAACCTCAGTATGTTGGACAGCCACATTAAGTGTTGATGGAACATGTATTCTTAAGATGGAATTCATAGTCTCTTAACGGAGATATAAAGTATTCCCTTGAGATAAGTTTAATGGGTTTGTTATTCAGAGAGTTAGGCCTAACCACTTTAGTAAGTAGTTACTAAAGTATATATTTATGAAATTAGTTTTCATAAATATATGATGAATAACTTAAAGGATTAAACCGGGTACTCAAGGATCAAGATGTAATAATTTACAAAGTGGCAGTTTACTTCAATGACTTTGTATTACTACGAATATTGTATAAAGGGGTTGCATGTATGATAAAGTCTTGGGATATAATATATAGATAAGACCTAGAGTGCAACTATATTTATATAGTGGTATTAAATATAGCTAATGGTAACTTTGGACTTGTCAAGAATTGACAGAAAAGCCCAAGGCCCATTGGAGCTAGTGTCTTATTAGTCCCTTTTGGTCCCACTCCAAGCCACACATTTAAGCCCAATTGGTAAGGCCCAAAAGGCCAGCCCAATTAGATATATTGGTTAGATACAAAGGGAAAAACGTACAGAATTTTATTGGTAAGAAAAACATCATTGTAATGGTGTGGAAGTGAGTGAAAGTCACTCTCTAATAATCCCTTTGTTACCAATTGAGAGACCACACATCTTGGGCGTTAGTGGAATTGGAGTGAAGATTAAAAGTATTCCCAAGTGCTTCAATCTTCGGTTTTGGAATTCACCGCTTCAAGGTACGATCTCTTGTTCTCAAATTCTGAAATTTACTTTATGCATGTTATCAATATCGAATGAAGTAAATCCGTTTCAAAACTTACTTTTCCACTGCGTTCATCTTTAATTCCATCATTTATTACCCTGATTGGTTAGCTAATGTAGTGATGGTCAAAAAGGTTAATATCAAATGGAGGATATGCGTGGATTTCACAGATTTAAATAAGGCCTACCCAAAAGATAGCTACCCTCTTCCACGCATTGATCAGTCGGTGGATTCAACAGCTGAAGACCAGTTGCGAAGTTTCATATACGCGTTCTTAGGGTACAACTAGATTAAGATGGATGAGGTAGATCAGAAGAAACCATCCTTCATCACAAGCTAAGGTTTGTTTTGTTATAAAGTGATGTCATTTGGTCTTAAAAATGCAGGACCTACTTACCAGCGGCTAGTTAACCATATGTTTCGTCCACAAATTGGACGAAATGTTGAAGTATATGTGGACGACATGTTGGTTAAGAGCGCTAGGGAGATGCAGCATTTGAACGACCTTCAAGAAACCTTTGATACACTTAGGCGATACAAGATAAAGTTGAATCCAAGAAAATGTGCCTTTGGAGTTGCGTTAGGGAAATTCCTTGGTTTTATGGTTTCACAGAGAGGGATTGAAGCAAACCCTTATAAAATCCAAGCGTTTTAGAACATGGAGCCCCCAAAGAATGTCAAAGACGTCCAGAGCCTCACTGGATGAGTAGCTATCCTTAACAAGTTTGTTTCAAAACCTACTGACAAATGTTTACCATTTTTCAGAGTGTTAAGAAAAGCATTTGAATGGACGGACGAGTGCCAACAAGCGTTTGAAGACTTGAAGTCTTATCTTACTTCAACTCCGCTGCTAAGCCTGTCTAAACTAGGAGAGGAGTTGTATCTCTACTTAGTAGTATCCTTTCATGCAATAAGTTCAGCCTTGATCAGAGAGGTGGGAAAGGTACAAAAACCCGTCTACTACACCAGCAAAGCTTTAAGGGGAGCAGAAGGACGATATCCACCCATGGAAAACCTTGCATTTTCATTAGTGACAGTAGCAAGGAAGCTTAGTCCTTATTTTCAATCTTACATAATCAACATCCTGACAGATTACCCGCTGAAGAAGACCATGAACAAGTTGGAGGCATTTAGATGACTAATCCAGTGGGCAGTTGAATTTAGTGAGTTTGATGTGCGATATAAGCCAAGAGAAGAGATAAAAGCTCAGGTCCTAGTGTATTTTATTTCTAAATTCACTCCTGCTAGTAGCAAGTAAGATGAAGACTAGGGGGCAAAGTAGTGGGTCATTCATGTGGATGGCTCATCCACACAGCATGCAGGAGGAATTGGAATAGTTTTACGCTCACCAGAAGAGGACATTTGGAGTATGCAATCCGTCTATAGTTCTAGACAACCAATAATGAAGCTGAATATAAAGCCTTACTTTAGGACTTGGAATTAGCTAAATCATTTGGAGCAGATTATGTCCTCGTCCGGGGAGATTCGCAGTTAATAATAGGCTAAATAAATGGAACATGTGAAGCTAAGAAGGAATGGATGAAGAAGTAGTTGGGTAAAGTTAAGTAGTGCATCAAAAACTTCACAACAAACCAATTTCAGCAGATACCAAGAAAGGATAATATGGACGCTGATGTCCTAGCTAGCATCTACAAATGAAATGAGTGATCAAATCAAAATCTAGTACATCCCAAGTATTGACATTTCAGAAGTACATCAGATAGACGAAGTATCCAACTGGACTACTCCAATCGTCTCTTATCTTAAAGATAGACTCCTCCCAGAGGATAAAGAAGAAGCAAGGAAGCTAAGTGTGAGAATAACAAAATTTGTCTTTATGGACGATGTGTTATACAAGAGGGGTTTTTCTCAACCCTACTTGTGGTTTTTAAATCCAGACGAGTCTCTTTTTGTCCTGAGAGATGTCCATGAAAGGGCTTATGTAAACCATTCAGGGGCCAGATCCTTGTATATAAGATGGTCCACGTAGGATATTACTAGTCGTCTATGCAAGTAGACGCTAAAACTTATATTAAAGTATGTGATAAGTGTCAAAGGTACAACAACATACCTAGGCAACCATCAAAATATCTTACTCTAATGGTGGCCCCTTGGCCCTTTGCCCAGCAGGGACTTGACATCCTTGGTCCTTTTCCCATGGGGGCGAGACAGATGAAGTTCTTAGTGGTAGGGATTGATTACTTTACCAAATGGGTGGAAGCAGAGCCTGTGGCGAGAATCACTGAGAAAAATGTCAAAAACTTCGTCTAGAAGAACATAATATGTCGCTTCAGAATTCCTAGGGTGCTTGTCTTGGACAATGGATGCCAATTTGACAATATACCATTTAGAGACTTTTGCGAGCAATTGAGGATTAGAAATCATTATTCCTCACCCTCCCACCCACAGGCCAATGGACAAGTTGAAATTGCAAACCAATCTATATTGAAGATCATCAAGACCCGGCTTGAGGGAGCGAAAGGATATGGTTGGATGAACTACCCAACGTCCTTTGGGCGTACAAGACGATAGTAAAGACTCCAACTGGAGAGACTCCTTTTAAGTTGGCATATGGAAGTGACGCAGTTGTACCCGCGAAGGTTGGTCTAACTAGCAACAGGGTGGTTCATTACAATAATGAAGAGAATGAAAAGCAGCTTCGTCTAAACCTTGACCTTATGGACGAGGTGAGGATGGATGCAGAATAGAGGGTGGATCGTTACAAAAACTTGATGTCCAAGCATTATAATGCACCAGTGAAGCCAAGACAATTCAACTTCAGAGATCTCGTCTTAAAGGAGGTGTCCCTGGCTACAAAGGACCCTCCTTATGGAAAATTAGGGCCTAACTGGGAAGGACCATACAAAGTCATCAATTCTAAAAGACAAGGTTCATACTACTTAGAAGCCTTGGATGGGTGAAAGCTAGAGCACCCATGGAATGTACAGTTATTGTATATAAAGAAGCTTGAATTCTCTAATTTAAGTGTTGTGAAATTAACGTCCATATTAAATTAAAGATGTTTAAAATCTCTGGATGCGGAGAAATATCTTCATGAGCCATCCTTAGATGAGGAAAAGGCAAATTGCATAAAACCTAAGACAATAATGATAAGTGCAAAGGGAAGGAACAATCCTCCTAGTACAATCGTCCAAAAAATTAAGGACGAAGAAAAGAATGCATGTGACACTTTTTATGGGCAACATGTCCAGCCTACTAGATAATCCAAGCTATGGATAAAAAAGAATAACCAAACAAAGTTCCAAGAATAAGTCTAAGGACGAGGAAAATATACATATATTCCAAAATGAAGTCCTAAACATGGACGAGAAACACTTGAAATTAAATTTGGCAATAACAAATAAAAGTGCATTCATAAATAAAAAGGGTAGACGATTATCACCCAAAAACCCTTAAGAGAGTTAAGCCTAAACTAGGCAATTGTATTAAGACTCGTCTGTAAACATGGACGAGCCAAATGTACTTGGATAAACATAAAGTGGTCCAAAACAGCAGGACCTTTCTTAAAAAAGAAGAAGAAGAAGAATAAGAAAAACAAAAGCAAAACAATAAACAAGGAAATAGATTAAATAAAAATCATTTCAAGGGGATAAACCACTGGGGGCATCGCCACTAGACTTAGAGTCATCTTTAGCAAGAAAAGGAGTGGAAACCTCGTCTTCAACATTTAGATCTTCTGAAATTGTCTGAAGCAAGGAACTATCAGCTACAGTTTGAAGCTTGATGGAATCAAAGTTCATCTCAGGGAATAGCTCAAGAGCGTCCATACGAAAATCTTCGACGCTCGTTGCATAGTTCACGTCCAAAAGATCAGTGAACGCTTTGGACGACTTGAATTCTTTGATTACTTCATCTTTGGCTTGACTCGAGGACGATCTGAGCTCTTCGTTTTGCTTCTGCAGATGATCCAGACGAGTGTCCTTTTCCACTATGTCCGTCCTTAATTCCTTTGCCAAATTCTTCAACTCCTCCACCTCAGCCTCAAGCTTCATCATTTCCCCTGTCTTGCGAATTGACTCCTTCTCCATTTCACGATTTTTGCCTCAAGCCTAACCCTGGTATGGTCTAACTTGAAAGCTTTTTTGGACGCTACCATAAACTTTGGCAGAACCTGTATAAAAAGAATTGGATGTAAGATAAGACATCAATTTATGGGTGATTCAAGACGAAGAAATACCTTGAAGAGATTATGAACTGTGGAATGATCAAAGTCCTTCACAGACATGTCATAGCACACAGTAACGTCCTCTTCATTCACAGCTTATTGGAACCTTTCCCAGG
Organism: Quercus glauca; assembly: GCA_023736055.1. Lineage (NCBI taxonomy): Eukaryota > Viridiplantae > Streptophyta > Magnoliopsida > Fagales > Fagaceae > Quercus > Quercus glauca. Next base: position 24,040,555 of record CM043317.1, read on the forward strand.
CAAGATCTTTGTTCTCTAGGAGATTCATATGAGCACTTCTGGGAGGTTTGGGCAGAGTAGTTTCAGGAGGATTAGAAAAGTCTAAGTCAAAGATCTGTAAAGACGGCTGCTTAGTAGGAACATAAGGGAAGACTAACCCAGGTTTGACGACCCCAGATTTGGACAACTTATGCTTCGCCTTTTTATGGCCTCAAAGGCTTGGAAGACACCCCATGTCAATCGTCTTAGACAGAGTCTTTCTTTTATCCCCCACTGCTAGACGAGGTTAGGAATAAGTCCCTTCTTGCATAGTTTCCTCCTCTTCCAAACCCTTCCCCTTATTTTCTTTCATGGTTACCATTCCTATGAAGAAGAAAAATGTTAGAGTTTGGACGAAACAAGTAATAAAAATGCTAAGAAAACTCATGTCTTCGTTTGGTAAGCTCGTGGGTAAGCGCTTCTTCAGTGGGTTTAGGGCCAAGTCCCCAACTCGCAAGACGGCAAAGTGTCACTAAGCAGTAAAACGTCCTATCCGTAAAAGAATGAGCTCGCTGGGTGCAATCTAGATGGAATCTGGACAAAGTAGGTCGTCTTACAACTGTTAAAAAAAAAAAAAAAAAGTTAGACGAGTACAACAAAAGAAATGAAATAAGTAGTGAAAAAGGAACATACCCTTTGGATGAAGATTCCCCATCTCACCAGCATAGGGAGGAAATGGATCCCTACCAACCTCAACGGGGTTTCCTACCCAAAACCTGGAGACGAAGAAGAACTTCGTCTTCCACTTCCTATCAGACGTGGGGAGGGACTTCACTAATTTACAGTTTGAACCCCTAGCTGAGAATTGGTAAAAACCTAGGGATTGACTAATTTCAAAAGGCATGTAACAGTACAGGAACTCGTCCACAGTGAGAGGACAGTTCCCATCAAATACTTCCCTCCACAGAACTTGCATAGAGACAGTATGCCTACATGCATTGGGATTAAGTTGGTTAATTCCTAAACCTAACCTAGAGAGTATTTCTCTGGCAAAAGGATTAAGAGGCAACCTAAGTCCTCCTAGAAGGTAAGCCTTATAGATACCTACCTCAAAACGAGGGTGACTACACCATTCACCACGGACGCCCAATCGAGGATTAAGGTTGTCAGGGATCTGGTACCAACTCCTAAGGGAAGTAAGTTTTTTCTTATCAGTTTTAGAAGGAATGCCTACTGCATAGCTATACAGAGTCTCCTCTTCACTTGAAGAATGAGACAAGGGAACACTAGTGGATGTGCCAGCAAGTGACCCAAAAGCCATCGTCGTCCTCATCTCCTCTTGGAAAACGTCCAAAGGAACTCCAGGAACCCCAGATGTGTATTGCTTGTCCATGGTGTTTCCCCCACTACTACTACTACTATCAGTGCTACTACCACTAAGACTACTATCATGGTACTTGTCTATCTCCCTATCATTACTATTGCTAGAAGAAGACACTATGATTTCAGACATCTTGAAAAACTAAAGAAAAACCTAAAGCCAATAAAAAGAGGATACCTAGCTCTAAACGAGGATGACTAAAGACGAAAACTCATAGATGAGGCGCTGGACGACAAAGGTTGGAGGAGAAAATATAGGAAATGTGAGAGGGTAGGAGAGGAATTCCACTATTTATAGACCCCCAGTCACTAAAACAACGCAACCAACCAAATGAAGCCACGTGGCACTTCTCTCGAAGAATGAAACGACATTATGAACGAATCTTGAGATTGCACCACGTGTCAACATCAGGGACAAGGTCTAAAAAAAAAAAAAAAATCATCAAATTTAAATTAAATCGCCACAAATCAAAGCAACAATGACGGAAAACACAAAGACGAGGGGGCAACTGATGGGGATCGAGGTTAACCGTCCTTGGATGTTGTCCATGACCAAACCACGTCCAAAGAAAGCAATCTAAGAATGACAGTGAACAACACTCATCCTTTAACAACGAAATGATCTAGTCTGGAATTCTTCCATGGACGATTAGATATATGGATGAGTATATGTATATGCATAGACGATTGAATTACCCTTGATAAATCCTACGAAGAATTCTCCAAAAGTTCCATATAATCATACCACGACATATTGTTCTTACTACGTGGAAGGGACTCCTCAAACTTCGCTCCATATACCCCATTTTCTCCTTTAACCGCCCATATCATCCATGATGATAGTGGATCCAAACAAGTAGACCTACTACTGACTCTCTATAAAAGGAACAAATCCCATTCGTCCAAGGTAAGTTCTGACCGTTCACTATTTTCCATCCTTTTGTCCTAGAGAGAAAACTGACTTAACCGTTGGAGGGTTATTGGTCGGGTCACACCGGTCACCCTTGATAGTTTTTTTTTTTTTTTTTTTTTTTTTTTTTTTTTTTCAGGACTCACAGCCATCACCATATCTCGAAGCATTCCAGTCTACTGATTTTCATGTATCATCAAGTATTATTACACATCACTTAATTTAAATTGGACTAAAAATATACCAATTAGAATTAAAAGTTCTTAATCACATATAGTTGGGACTTACTTCATGCAAGTGCATTTTATTGTTAAAACTCGTTTCTTTAATATTTTCAATCCGGTTGTCTAATTAAGGCTTATGAACTATCATTTTGATCACTATGACTTGAAGATTTAAATCTTGTAAATCAATTGGAAAACAAGTGTTGAGGTTCAAAAAATCATAGTCCAAGGTTCAAGGAAATAACACATCGGGCTGAATTCCCTGAGAAATAGAACTAGAGAAAGAAAAAAGTTAGGCTCATGTAATGAAGAGAAAAGAAGAAAAGGGTGAGGGGCCCAAAGAGTTGGGATCCAAAACGCCCATGAAGCAAAAAGAAAGACCCAGCCGACTAAGATCAGTAAGCCAAAAGAAGCCCAGTAAAAGGAACTGGGCCGGGATCCCCGAGACTGCCAGAAGGCCAGGATCCCTAGGATACACAATGCAGCTGAAATAGAACAGAAACAGCTCAAAGAAAAGCACTAAAGAGCACGAAGAACGAAGGACAGATAGGTCCCTCTTAAACGCCCAGTAATGCAGTGAAGGATTAAAAGGTATAAAGCCATTATTCATGAACAAAGGGGCGGTATCTCAAGGAACCTAGAATGAGGAACTATAGGTGGAAGTGGCTGGAAGAAAACTTTCAACCCAGCAGTAAAAAATTCCAACTATTTGGGAAAAATGACAGGAGAAGAAGGTAGACAAAAAAGCTTAAAAGATGAAAAGGGCCAATAGCTAAGGTCAGCAACTTGAGGGGAGTTCTGGAATAGAATAGTCAACAAAAGGCTTTCAGCTTAGTAGCACCAAAAGGAGAAAATTATAAAGAAGAAGGAAAGGACCAGCCCTCTGGGTAACTGACGCAGCATGAGTTCTGGTACCTAGGGAGGGGTAAAAGAGAGAAATCACTGGTACTCCGAAGCCTTAGAGTCACACTATAAAAGGAAGAAGCAACCAATGTTGAAAAAAAGGAGGAAGAACATCATAGCAGAATCATCGAAAGAACTCTACTAGATTTAAGGAAAACTGAGGAATATCTCTCGGTATCCCAAAAATAGCCACTATAGCACATACTCAGACTCAAAAGGTTTCAAACTTTGCAAGTCTTAAAGGTTCAGATTGCCATCAAAGTCTGTAATTTTTGAGCTTATCTGAACCTTGTAGCACACTGTAACCATAATCATAATCAATGAAAATTAAGAAAGTGCCTTTCATTAATACGAGGATCCCTAGCCACTGTTTTTTGTGCATTTTTTGATTATTATGCATTCCTTTGCTGTTTCTTTGTCATTCAATACAGATATTCTTCCTTGTTAGTTTATTTGTGTTGTAGGAAACTTGCCCTATGTACCACTTGGTTCTTAAACAGCTCTTTAGCTGCGGCGAACCAAGTCCAGTCCACCAAACTACAATCATTTTGGCCCAGGATCCTTGGGCTCGGGTGCTAAATAAAAAAGGCACTCTCACATTTTGGCAACTCTACTGGGGACTGGGTAAAGAAGAGGGAAGAAGCAATCCCTTCGCAGAGCATGGCTCCAAGACCAAGGAACAGCAAAGGTACTAATATGCCACCCGTGGCCTCTAAGCCCGTGGGAGAAAATGAAGTGGCCTCCAAATAGAGAGGTGAGGTGCCCCTGACGGAGTAAGAGGTCGTGTCAGAACAAAGGAACGCAAGGCAGGAGCCAGACCCCGTGGCTCGAATGGCAGCAATGTTGAAAGATTTGCAGCAAGAAGTTTGCCTTCTCAAAGAAGGCAAGACACAGGAAATCAGGGATAATGTTCCCCCTGTGGGTAACCAGGACAGAACTCAGCCAGAGAGAGGGTCAGTAGTGGGAGGGGGAACCAACCCCTAGTACCTAACGCTGGCAGATGTTAGTGCCCTCCTGGAGCAAGAAAGGGAAAAACTTTCAAGGATCCCTAAACAATTTTCTCGGGATCCCCCATTCCCACCAGAACTCCTTGGCAAGCCATACCCCAAAGGATATAAACCCCCAAAGTTCCATCCTTTTGATGGGAGAAATCGGAGTGCCGTGGAACACATGAGTAGGTTTATTCACACCATGGGCCCCTACGCAGGAGACCGAGAACTATGTCTAAGAGAGTTTGCTAAATCCTTAGTGGACAGAGCATATACTTGGTACACCACGCTAAGACCTAGGTCCATCAAAACTTGGGACGAAATGATGGAGAGATTCTGTGCAAAATATTACCCTAGTGAGGACAAGGTCGCTTTCTAAAGCCTTCAGATGGTAAGGTAGAGGCCCAGAGAGGATCCTGTCCAGTTCATCAAAAGGTTTAAAGATGTGTCTTTGGATTGCTATGGGGACCATGAAGAAAAAGAGCTCGTAGAAACCTGTATATCCAACATGCTTTTCGATTACAGACTCAACCTCGAAAATCTATGCATCACACAGTTTGTTGACCTGTTATAGAGAACTAGAAGGACAGCGCAAACTATGAGGACAAAAAGGATGCCAGTATCCCAAGCCATGACAGCATCAGTGGGAGAAAAAAGAAAGAGGCCTGATGGAAAGGTGTTCTAAGAACCACCGGTGATTCCATGTACCGCAAAGGAGTTGAACCATGTCCTGGACAAATAGATCGGGGATGGAGTTGTTAGACCATTTACTATGTCCAGACCTCCAACGGAGGAAGAAGGAAGAATAGCTTGTTTTGCAGGATTCACAATTATGTCAAGCATTCCACTAAGGATTGCTGGACCCTCTGTAAGCTCTTTCACAAAAAGCTAAGAGAAGGAACCCTGGAGCTCACTCAGAAGGAGCCAAAAGTACAAAGGAACCCCTTACCCAATCACAAAGGGAAGGAGGTAGTGGCTGTAGTGATCCATAGGAACCTAGTAGAAGCAGAAGAATTTGAAGGATCCCTCAATCTGAGCATAATTAAGGCTCTCTAGAAGAATCCCAAGTTCAAGTCACTATTCAACCAACTGGGATTTAGACCAGAAGTAAGAAGGGTGGCTACAGAGTTTCTCATTAGTATAGCAGCAGATTCGGGAATGGTATGTTTTACAGTAGAATCACATGTCAGTCGAGCTTTCTTGGAGACGACTAATGCCATAATCTTCACTGATGAGAATATGGAGGTTGAGCATCTAGACCACCGTAGACCCCTTTATCTAATGGCCACCATAAATGGTGTCCAAATTAGAAGAGCATTGGTAGACACAGGGGCATCACTTAACCTCATAGCCCTGAGTACCCTGGAAGCTGTAGGCCTGGCTGGCAGGAGGATCTTAGGGGCTCCCATAGAAATAACAAAATTTGGAGGACCAAAATTCATGTAATCAATTCAGAGGTGTCCTACCATGTACTGTTAGGACGCCTATGGCTCCATAAGCATCGTCTTATACCATCCACATACCATCAATATGTTAAAGGAAGGTTGAATGGGAGGCCTGTAAGGATCCCTGCTAACTATAACCCTTTCAGCCAGGGAAAAGTAAATTTTGTGGAAATAATGTTCTATGATAAGTTAGAGCCAGACAATGAAAGTCCCATGCTAGGTTCCCTAGGAGCACCTATCCTGGAAGAGGAAGAGTAAGGGAATACCCACGACTTAAGAGACCTCTTGGAGAGAAAAAGGTAAAAAATGGAGCCTAGTACGTCAGGATCCCGGGAGTGTGTAGTAGTGCAGGAACCCGGAGGAAGGTTGATCTATCGCTTATGAAGGTGCGCGGGGCCCAAGTGCATTATGCAGAAGGGTCCCGGACCATCGGAATGTATGATGGCTCAAGAAGAAGTCTCAGAGGAACCAGTCAAAGAGGCCCAGATTCAACCTGAGGAGGAACTAAAGGAAATAAACTTGGGAGCCGAGCTGGGATCCTAGAGGCCTGTTTTCATTAACAGTCATTTGACAGCACAAGAAAGGGAGCAATTGGTGGCCTTACTCCAGAGATACATGGATGTGTTTGCATGGACCTATGATGAGATGCCTGGTCTGGACCCAGGATTGGTGGTTCATTCTCTTAATATGGACCCAAGAGTTAAGCCAGTAATCCAACCAGCTAGGGTCTTTCACACTGATGTAGAAGCTTAGATAACTCAAGAGGTCAGGAAGCTGCTAGCAGCTGGTTTTATCAAGCCCATTCAACATCCCAAGTGGCTTTCCAATATAGCACCTGTGAAGAAAAAGAACAGCCAAATTCGTTGCTGTGTGGACTTTCGCAACCTGAATAAGGCATGTCCAAAAGATGAGTTCCCTCTACCTAATATTGACCTCTTTATGGATTCAGCTGCGGGAAATTCTATGTTCTCATTCATGGATGGGTACAATGGGTACAACCAAATTCGCATGGCTGCTAAAGATGTAGAGAAGACAGCATTCAAAACCCCGATTGGGAACTTTTATTACACTATGATGCCCTTTGGCCTCAAAAATGCAGGGGCCACATACTAGCGAACCATGACGGCTATCTTCCATGACATGATGCATAAGGATATGGAAGACTATGTGGATGATATTGTGGTCAAATCAAAAACTAGGGCAGGACACCTTCAGGTACTTAAACAAGTCTTCGAAAGGTGCAGGAAGTACAAACTACGCATGAACCCCAAGAAATGTGCCTTCGGGGTGTCTGCTGGAAAGTTCCTTGGATTCCTAGTACATCACAGGGGCATAAGTGTAGATCCAGCTAAAGGCATAGCCATTGCCATAATGAAAAGACCAACAATAGTAAGGGAGCTCAAAAGCTTCCTGGGAAGGGTTTCCTATATTAGGAGATTCATGCTAGGGCTGGCTTCAGTCACAAGTGGTTTATCCAAACTATTGAAAAAGGGAACTGAGTTCACCTAGGGAACGGAGCAATAGGAAGCCTTCCAAATGATTCAGCAGACCATGAATCATTTGCCAACTCTTTAAGCACCAGTACGTGGGCGACCACTGTTGCTGTACTTAGCGTCAAATTCTCAAGCAATGGGAGCCCTGCTGGCATAGGAAGACAATGATGGGAATGAGCAGCCTATTTACTATGTAAGCAGGACACTCAAAGATGCTGAAACCAGGTACCCCAGGATAGAGAAAGTCTGCCTAGTGGTTATCTACGCATCCCAGAGGCTGAAGAGATATTTCTCAGCTCACCAGATCCTTTTGGTAACTAAGTCCCACCCCATAAAAGTACTCATACATCAACCCCTCATAATAGGAAGAATAGCAAAGTGACTGGTTTTTCTCTCTCAATATGACATAGGTCTCAACACCCCCAAAGCTGTCAAAAGTCAAGCCATAACAGACCTACTTGCACAGTTCCCAGGAGAGGAAGAAAGTTCACTGAGTGAAGAGATCTCGGGTGAGGTAGCAGTAACAGAGATCCCAGGAAAGAAATGGATAGTGAGATTTGATGGGTCAGCTATGACAACCTAAAATGGAGTGGGAATTATACTGAGTTGTGAAGATGGGGATACCATACCCTTGTCTTTCAAGCTTGGGTTCTCTTGTTCTAATAATGCGGCTAAATATGAGGCATACTTAACTAGGTTAACTATAGCATTCAGAATAGAAGTAAAGCATATGAGAGTATTAGGAGACTCCAATCTTATAGTTTCCTAGGTGAAAGGTGACTTTGCGCTAAGAGAACAAAGTTTTGCAGCCTACAGGACTTGGGCGTAAAGGCTGGAGCAGGAATTCCAGACCTTTAGCATAGAATACACTCAAAGGAGTGAGAACAGGTTTACTGACGTGCTTGCCACCTTGGGATCCCAAGTACCACTTAAAGGAAGGGACACACTAATAAGAATAGGAAAGCAAGAACATTCTATCATCAAAATCCTCCAAAAGATGTCCCCTAGAGAGTCCAAGCAATGGGATTGGAGGAGTGAAGTCAAAGAAAAAATGAAAGAGGTAGGACTTGGAGGGAGTATCAAAGAGTTGAAGGACTACACTTTGATAGAAGGGGAATTATACAGGAGGCTACCCTGAGGGATCCTATCCAGGTGTATTAACAAGAAGGAAGGAAAATTGAGATTGGAAGAGTTACATACCCAAGCCTGCGGGACTACAGAAAAGATCAGCCTATATAGAAGAATGCAACGCATGGAGTACTACTGGCCTAATATGAATAAAGAGGCAGCAGCTATACAGGAAAAATGTCAAGAATGTCAACTCTCGATGGACAAAGAGGAGAGCTACGTTGTATTCATCACAGAAGATTGGAGAACTTTCTTCATAGAATACTTGGCTCCAAGAATCCTACCAACTGACAGGACGCTAGCCCACCAGCTCAAGAAACTTGCGGTCAGGTACTTCTTGCAGAATGGGATCCTATTCAAAAGGGGATACAGTGGGGATCCCCTAAAATGCCTGGGGCTAAGGGAGGCTAGGGAAGTAGTCAGGGAGGTCCATTCCGGTGATTGTGGAAGTCACTCGGGAAAAAGAAGGCTCTAAAAACAGTTGCTACTGTTGAGGTACTATTGGCCAACAATGAAGAGGGACTCTGAGGAGTTGGTCAAAACTTGCTGCGCCTGTCAATTTCTTGGAGATGCGATTCATACTCACCCAAATGTGTTGCAGGATATGACCACAATATGGCCTTTTCACACTTGGGGGCTTGATCTCATAGGGCCTATAAACCCCCCATCCAATAGTTACATATGGATCTTAGCAGCTAGCGAGTACTTTACAAAATGCGTAGAGGCTATCCCTTTGAAAAAGGCCATTGGAGCAGCTGTAGCAAATTTCATTCGAGAACATATCATTACGAGGTTCGGGATCCCCAGAAGATTGATCAGTGACAACGGGACCCCATTCATAAACAAAGACATGAAGGGGCTGACTGATGCATATTGCATCAAGCATAGAAGATCCACATCATACTACCCACAAGGAAATGGCCAGGCTGAAGCCACTAATAGGGTGATGCTAAAGATCCTTAAAAAGATGAAGCATGAGTATGGAGGGAAGTGGAGTGACCACTTGGCAGATGTACTTTAGGCATGCAGGAGCTCTGTGAAGACAGCCACGGGATTCTCACTATTCTCCCTAGTCTATAGGACAAAAGCTGTCAGTCTTGTAGAATTAGTTGTCCCTACACTAAGAATAGTACTTGAAGAAAGCCAAGAGGACACCGAGGACACAAACAAGGAAAGGAGGCTGGTAGATCTGGAAGGAGTAGAGGAAGAAAGAGAACTAGCCTAGAGGAGAAGTCAGAGGTACCAACAAAGAATGACTAGAGCATATGCGCAGGCAGTAGACCCAAGGGCTTTCATTGAAGGGGAATTAGTACTAAGAGCAGTAGAGCATGTAAGGAAGAACCTACCAGGATCCTCCAAATTTGCCCCAAAGTGGGAAGGACCCTACATCATCAGAGAAGCCCACGATTGTGGATATTACTACCTTACAAAGGAGGACGAGACAGTCCTGATAGAGCTCATAAATAGGAAGTGGCTGAAACAGATACTATGCATAAGAAGGAGAGAGGTCTCAGCTCGCTGGGATCCTTTTGTCGACTCTTCAACCTGCTAAGTGTTTTCATCATTCTCTTAGCTTTTTATTATGAATTCTCGTTTAAGTAATTTTGTTTAGGAACCCATGGTAGAAAGACACCCTGTGATCTTTACTATCTTTGATGACTTTGTTATGTTCCTTGAATGGTAATTGTGTTTTCATTCAATGAAATCTCTTTTATTTTTTCTCCTCTGCTATTAAATTCTAAATACTGCAAAGACCAAGCATGGGTAGAATTGAGGGAGGATACCTGGGCCAAAAAAGAAAACAATAAAAAAAAATGTTTGATACATGACCCAGGACCCACCCCACAGTTGGTTTTAAATACATGATCTAGGATCCTGGGTAGATGCTCAGGATATCTAGCCCAGTACTTGACAAAAAAAAAAAAAAAGGACTTGCCAAGTTCATGAACTAGGACTAAAAAAAAAGGGAAAGAAAAAGAAACTGCCCAGTGTACCCAGTTTAGTACTTACACAGCAACACAACCATAAGGGTACCTGGCCCAGGGCCTACAGTAAAACTTGTAGGGACTACGGCCCAAGACTCAATACAAAAAGAAAGAAAGACAGTGTACGAAAAAAAAAAAAAGAGAAAACAAACAAATCCACATGCCATTAAGCAAATTAGAAGCAGTCTTGAAACACAAACACTTAGAAGCAGTGTCCAAACACGAATACAGATCTATGCAAAAAAAAAAAAAAAAACCAGAAGTAGTGTTCAAGCAAAAAAAAAAAAAAAATAGAAACTTATACAACCCAAATTGTTTGTACACATCTGAACCAGCTAAAAAAAAAAAGGAGAGGGGAAAAACTAAGAAATAAGGCTAGCCAACAAAGAAACATCTGAGGGAATAATAGGAACAGCTGAAGAAGAGAGAACCCTCTGCCTTTTAATCTTCAAATCTTGCAAAACCTTGTGAGCATGAGCTAGGGCCTCCTCAACAACAGCGATCTCAGCATCTATACTCTTGGAAGCCTGTCTCTGGAATAGCATATGGGCCAATGAATGCAAGTACCCCAGCAAGAAGGACAAGTTGAACTTGGCTTCCAAAAGATCCTGCACCACTCCTTTCCACTCCAAAAGCTTCTCTTTATGATAGGCCACAAATTGAATGACCCCTTGTGATTTAAACTAATTAATTAATTTAGTCAAGTGATTAATTAATTAATTTAACATGCAAATACGTGGCAGCACAAACAAATCACCGAATAACTAAATATGTAGCGGAAAATAAATGACACGGTGATTTGTTCACGAATGGGGAAAAACCCTAACGGCAAAAACCCCACCGGGTGATTTTCAGGTCACCACTCCCGAAACTCCACTATTATCAAATCAAGCGGTTACAAATAAGGAATCCAGTACCTTACCAACCTACAGTTGAACCCTTACCCCAATACCCAATTGGACTTGATCTGTAGCGACAGTTCCCACCTTTGATGCACGGCTCCCAAGTACGTGACTAACCAGATGCGCGGATCCCAGTACGCGACTTCAATCACCAACTTTAGAATGAGAGGTTGGCTGCAGAGTTCTTCAGATCATCCTATGCATGAAGGTCAGGAAGATGCTTGGTCACAAAACCCTAAGGTGCACAATACACAGCAACTTCTTGAAGAAGATGACCTAGGTTAAGAACTTCGTCTTAGAGCACAATTTGCTTGAACAAGGATTGCTCAATGCTTATGCAACTTGTGTCTATGTTGACGGCTCTTAAAACACTCCTTAAATATGTTTAGGGTTAGAAGAAAAGAAGGCCCAAAAACACATTCACGGATCCCAAGAAAATCAGATCAGAATTCTGACTTTTTAATTCTTGACAGCTAGCAGGTGTCGAGGTAGGTGTCGAGCAGGTGTCGAGCTTTAAAATTTCTGCACTTCAACTTGCTTTTTCTTGGACAGACTTGATGACTTCAACACTTGATCTTGAAACATTGTTTCTTGAAGTATTAAAAACACCTAGAACTACCCAATTATAAGTAGAGTGCATTTTGTCAAAGGATTAGCCAATTTACATAAAATATGACATATGTTCCTAACATGTAAACACATATGTCCTAACAATCTCCCCCTTTGGCAATCCGTGACAAAACCACAACAAACAAATGAGCATATGAGAGAAGTCATAAATCACTCAACTCATATTCACTTGTTACATACAATAAAATCTATCCTAACACAAACTCTTGAAGAACTATGCAAAAAGAGAGTTTATGGCAAGTAGACTTTGACAACCTGTATTTCTGAAACACTTATAAACAAAACTCATCAAGGCATCTTGTGTGAAACAGAATTAACTAGATTGCATACAAATATAAAGAACATGTGTATAAAGAAAAAAAAGAAACAACACATGAAGAGATAGGTGAATAAGAGAAATATACATCCACATATATAGAAAGATAAGTACAATGTATGTAAAACTGATATACAAGACCAATGTATCCATAAAGAATGAAAAGAAAAGATACATCATAAGCCTCACTACATCCCTCAAAAAGTATGAACACTCCCCTTATCAAAAATGTCCTATACTAACTCTCCCCCTAAGATGACTACTCTCATAAATCCAAAACTACTCCCCCTTTTTGTCACGAGTGACAAAGGGTAGAGTGTCATGTAGACATCTCATCAGTAGAGCTAGCATCTCCATCATCATCATCAGAAGCATCATCGTCATCACCATCATCATCATCATCCTCAGCATCAGAATCTGAAGCAACTGGAGGAGGTGGTGGAGGAGAAGCCTCAGATGCAAAACCACCCATGGTCGCCTGCCATCGTGCAATACGACCAACACGAACGTTTACCTGATACAACTCAGTGGTGAGTGTATCAAGGCGAGCATCCATGCGCTGCAGCTGCGCCATGATATCTCCAAGAGATACATCGCTGGAGGAAGGAAGAGGAGTCGATGTAGATGGAGCAGATCTGGATGGAGCCGAACGGGAGGGCGGAGTGGAATCCGGCTGTCTCGCCTTGAACTGTGCCTGACTACGTTTTACGGTAGCGGCATCTATGACAGAGATGTGTGTGAAGTGGTCGGAGACAGGGAAAGGGATGGAAAAATGGCGTAGAATCCTCGTGATAGCGGAAGGAAAGATAAGCTTATCACGGGACGCCGCATCTAAATGAACATCTATGATAGAGAAAATGAAGTGGGAAGGAAAATCTATCGTGAGATGCTCAAGTAGAGAAAGCAAGAAACGAGCACGAGGCTCAGTGATAGAGTTATAGTGAGAAAGAGGATGAAGTACAAAGGTCATCACCATGTTAAGAAATCTAGGACCTTTAGCAAAAGGTCTACATGATGTGTACATATGCTCACCCCACTCAGAAGGGCGCTCACAGAAAGCAGAAATGAGCTCATCCTTGGACACAGTCCTCAGTCGCTCACAAGTAGGATAGTCAGGAAACTCTATCCTAGGAACATGAAGCACATCCGCAACCAGCTGCGGTGTGACAGCAATGCGCGTACCTCGAACGCGAGTGAAAAAGAGAGGTACTGAACGATCAATCCCGTGCATGTTGGAGTAAAACTCCTGAATCAGCACGAGAGGACAAGTGACCGGGACGTCACACAGTGACTCCCATCCCCTACTGTGAATGACAGAGGGAAGGTCAGTGTCGGCGAAGTCCGCCAGAATGACTTGGCGTTCCGAATGAACACCTCGTCTAGAAAAGTTCTCAGTAAACGCCTTTTGGGCATCTACATCACGGAACCGAAGAGTATGAGGAGCAGTATCAGATGATGAAGAAGTTCCAGAACGCAGAGGGTTCCGAGCCGGAGTGGATTTACGTTTAGGTGCCATAGATGCAACTAACGTAAAAGAATGAGAAAAGAGATAGAGAGGTAGACAATCAGAAAAGTCCCAAACAGTTCAAATATGACAATATATTGAACAAAATGGACGTATGCATGGGAATGCATGATCATGTTACATGCAAACATAAAAAGCATCATGGGCTCAGCCCAATCCAATCCTAGCAGCACACATACAAGAATCACACAACTAAATGCATGAAAATATCATTCTAATGCACATGGAATGCAATGCATGACATTTTAAACACTTTTTATTGAAAAATCAACCCAAAATTTCAACAAAAACTCAAAGATTTTGAAAAACCCAAAGTTTTCAAAAAAAATCCCAAAACCTAAGATTTAAATCATGAAATGCATGAAAAGGAATGGAAAAGAAGATCATACCACTTGATTTGAAGCAAGAAATGCTGAAAATCACTTGGGATGAAGATTGGATTGAAGAAAACTGCTCAGGAAGTTGAACCGCCTCGGACAGATCGAAGAGAGATCGAGAAATGAAGGAGAAAATCGCGACAGAAGCATTTATAGGACCTTCAGTAAATCTCGACAGCTGAGGTGTCGAGAGGTATCGAGATGCTGTCGAGAAAGGTGTCGAGAAAATATGCCTTCGACAGCTAAGGTATCGAGGAGGTATCGAGGTACCAAACAGCTGAACCAACACCAGAAGCTCGATCGATCGACGAGGTGTCGAGAAGGTATCGAGCAGACAGAGAGAATCTCGATCGATCCACCAGGTGTCGAGGAAGTGTCGAGATTGCGATAAGAAAAAGGCTTTAGAGGCTCGACAGCTGACCAGGTATCGAGGAGGTATCGAGAAGGTGTCGAGCCAACTTTGAAATGCAGTTTTTCGAGAGGTGAAAAACACAGACATGAATGCAATCAAGACATGCACCTCAACCATGATCCAACCAACATATAAATCTCTCAAAAATCATCTCTCAATGAAAAATTTAAGCACATGGATCTCCCAAAAACACACACACACACTAAACAAGTCTAACCAATTTTATATTTGCAAAAATAAGTCATGACAGTTTAGTGAGCATACAAAATCACATGTAAAACCTTTGTGATGGCCAAATCACATTGTACCTGCACATGTATCAAAAGTAGCAAAGAATGTTGCGTGTTGTGTGTGAAAAACATCGCAAGATTGCATAAGTGTATACATGTTATGACGATCTGAGATATGAGAAAATAACTTTAACTCACACACAATCATAACTGTTTGATGGGGACTATCACCTTTGAGGTACATCCTATAACTCCCACATCTCCTAGAATACACGCTTGCAACCATTTTTAAAGCATTTTAATCTTTTTGCTTTTTATTTCTTTGCATATTTTCTTTTTAAACATATCATACATGGGCTTATGAGAAAGAAAAGAAATACCCATTGATATTTTGACATTTCAATTTTGCTATGCCTAAGCACACAAATGTCATTGACATCACACTTTTGCTATGCCGAAGCATACAGATGTCATTAATGATTGGCGGGCAACAGTGGTGAGATGGTTATTTATGCCTTTCTCTTAGGATTTTCTAGTCCTACCCGTCAAAAAGAGTGATATGAGTGTTAAGTCTAAGAAATAACCTAATCTTACTCATCACAAACACGAGCCACAAAGCTCACTTGCTTAGTTGTGCATAAGGATGCTCATCTAAGCTACAAGAGATACAAAGTTTAGAAAACTTTGTTTCATTGGCCATCTAAGGTACACAAGTACCAAAGTACACAAAACACACACTGTTTTTGTATTTTTCAATTTTTCAATTTTTTTTTTAATTTTTATATCAAAAACAAAATAAACAAAACTGAAAGTAAACACACAAAAACATGTTAACAAAGCAAAACAATGCATAAAACTAGACTGACTCAATTAAAAATGCAAAACACACATGCAATGCAACAAATAAGAAGAATAAGAAGGGAAAAGAAAGTGATGAAATCACTTTGAGTCCTTTTTCTTCCACTCCTTGGAAGAGCCTTTCCTTTGATTAAAACCTTGAACCGGCGGTGAGGGGGAAGAATTGTAACCGTTCAAGTTCGAAAGGAACATGATGGCTTTCAGAAGATCTCCAAGAGGAGCAAGAGAGGATTGAAGCTGACTTTGGCTTCCAGATGCTGTCATACTGTTGCTCTGTTGGGTGGCTAGTCACTTGTAGCAATTAGGTCGAGTATGACCGGCAGCTCCACAATGATAACAGAGATGCTGTTTCTTTTGTTTAGGCTTTTGAGAGTTAGCCTTCTTATCCCTAGGGAGTTTAGCATCTTTCTTTTCTAACTTAGGGGGTGCTCCTAAGATGGATTTTTCTTTGTCTATGTTCTCACTAGCTAATTCAGTTTTATCATCAATGTTCTCAATTTTAACAGTATTAGCAGGAGGAACAAAAACAGTAGAACTAGTAGAAGCAGAATTAGAGATAGAAAGACCATACCCTAAACCTGTTCGATCTGAAGCAGATTTCTGGTTGCTGAGCATCTCATCAAGTTTTGCACTTGAAGTCCTTTCCAGTTGAGCTCTGACTTGAAACAGCTCTGCTTCAAGCTTCTTGGTCTTCTCAGCCAGGAAGTTATTCTCAAACCTCAGTGCACCAATAGTTTGATTCGCCGCATCAAACTTTGTGGACAATTCTTCTCTATCGAGTTCCACATCACTGAGCTTCTTGGTGGCCAGCCTGTATAGCTTCTCATGCTTTTCAGAAAGCTTGTAAAGCTTCTCATAGGCTGAATGGATATCATCTTTGTCATCCATCTTTTCACATTCAGTGTCCACCAATTCTTCTTCTTCTTCTTCAACAATCCCATCAGTAGAATTGACTGAAGCTGTGAAAGCATTTAGGATTCCGTCATCCTCATCATCGGAATCATCTTCAGGCTCAGTGTCACTTAGGGTTGCAGCTAGAGCCTTGCTTTTCCCAATGCTCTTCAGATAAGTAGGACACTCATTCTTCATGTGTCCAAACCCGTGACACCCAAAACACTTTGGTCCTGCCGGAACAGTATACTGACCGCCATCCTTGGCATCCTTTCTTCCTTTGTCTTGGCCCTTGAACTGTGAAGAACTGGATTGCCTTCGGTCCTTGTCGAAGCTCCTCCCATTGGCATTCTTCATAAACTTCTTGAACTGCCTTGTAATGTAGGACTTCATCTTGGAATCTTCATCATCGGAAGATTCATCTATATCACTGCTCTTAGCCTTCAGGGCCATGCTCTTGCCCTTGCTTGACTTGCCTATTCTTGATAACCCTAGCTCGTAGGTCTGCAAGTTCCCAACTAGCTCAGTCAAAGGAATTTTATCAATGTCCTTTGATTCTTCAATTGCCGTAATCTTGGCATGAAATCTCTCAGGTAGAGATCTGAGCACCTTCCTTACAACCTTGGGTTCAGGGATGGTTTCCCCAAGATTGAAGGCTGAGTTCACTATGTCTTTCAGCTTGGCATAGAACTCATCGAACGACTCATCCTCCTCCATCTTAATTTCTTCAAAGCTAGTAGTGAGCCTCTGTAGCTTTGAATCCTTGACAGCCTTTGTTCCTTCATAGGTTGTCTGGAGGATGGTCCACGCCTCCTTGGCAGTTTCTGTTGAGGATATCTTCTTGAACTCCTCATTGGTGACAGCGCTAAATAGAGCATTCAGCGCTCTGCTGTTGAAGTTCGCCACCTTGATCTTGGCTTCATCCCAATCAGCCGGCGCTTCTTTTGGCTTTGTCCAGCCAATCTCCACAGCTTGCCACACCTTCTCATCTAAGGACTGCAAAAAAGCTCTCATGCGTACTTTCCAGTAGGCATAGTTAGTCCCATCAAATAAAGGAGGTATAATAAGAGATTGTCCTCTATCCATGACAAACAGGGGTCAATGGATCAATCACAGCAAAGATTAATAACTAATCAGAGTGTGCCTACTCTGATACCACTTGATAGGCCACAAATTGAATGACCCCTTGTGATTTAAACTAATTAATTAATTTAGTCAAGTGATTAATTAATTAATTTAACATGCAAATACGTGGCAGCACAAACAAATCACCGAATAACTAAATATGCAGCGGAAAATAAATGACACGGTGATTTGTTCACGAATGGGGAAAAACCCTAACGGCAAAAACCCCACCGGGTGATTTTCAGGTCACCACTCCCGAAACTCCACTATTATCAAATCAAGCGGTTACAAATAAGGAATCCCAGTACCTTACCAACCTACAGTTGAACCCTTACTCCAATACCCAATTGGACTTGATCTGTAGCGACAGTTCCCACCTTTGATGCATGGCTCCCAAGTACGTGACTAACCAGATGCGCGGATCCCAGTACGCGACTTCAATCACCAACTTTAGAATGAGAGGTTGGCTGCAGAGTTCTTCAGATCATCCTATGCATGAAGGTCAGGAAGATGCTTGGTCACAAAACCCTAAGGTGCACAATACACAGCAACTTCTTGAAGAAGATGACCTAGGTTAAGAACTTCGTCTTAGAGCACAATTTGCTTGAACAAGGATTGCTCAATGCTTATGCAACTTGTGTCTATGTTGACGGCTCTTAAAACACTCCTTAAATATGTTTAGGGTTAGAAGAAAAGAAGGCCCAAAAACACATTCACGGATCCCAAGAAAATCAGATCAGAATTCTGACTTTTTAATTCTCGACAGCTAGCAGGTGTCGAGGTAGGTGTCAAGCAGGTGTCGAGCTTTAAAATTTCTGCACTTCAACTTGCTTTTTCTTGGACAGACTTGATGACTTCAACACTTGATCTTGAAACATTGTTTCTTGAAGTATTAAAAACACCTAGAACTACCCAATTACAAGTAGAATGCGTTTTGTCAAAGGATTAGCCAATTTACATAAAATATGACATATGTTCCTAACATGTAAACACATATGTCCTAACACTTTAGATAAGGAATCCAGAGAAGAATCCCTCAAGGATATCAGTACAGCACACAACAGCTCCATCAGGATGTTGCCCAGAAAAACACCTCCCCTGAACTACCCAATTACAAGTAGAATGCGTTTTGTCAAAGGATTAGCCAATTTACATAAAATATGACATATGTTCCTAACATGTAAACACATATGTCCTAACACTTTAGATAAGGAATCCAGAGAAGAATCCCTCAAGGATATCAGTACAGCACACAACAGCTCCATCAGGATGTTGCCCAGAAAAACACCTCCCCTGAAACCACTAGTGAAGTCTCTATGACTCTTGAGCAACCCTTCTAACAAAGGCACACCCTCCACAGGCACACCCTCCACAGGCACGGAGAAGTGCAAGAAGTTGCCATAAAAAGGCCCAAAAGAATGAAAGTAACTAGCAGGAAGGCTGTTGAATTTCAAAAGATCAAAGCGGGCCAGAATGCGGAAAGCCTTGAAGCAGGATCTGAAGCAGCCACTCCTTGAGCCTCCCCCATTGGTGTATCACCACCTATAGAGGCTAAGGAACCTTCAGCCCTCTGGGCAGCTTGAAGATTAGCAACCTGAACGGATCCTACAACCCCTTCAGGAACCATAACTTCGGAATCCCTAACACCTGTATCAACTCTTGTAAAAAAAAGAAAAAGAAAAGGAAAAACAGACTTAGTTCAAAAAAAAAGGGGGGGGGGGAAGGAAGAAAATAAAAGGGGGAAAAGAAGAAACCAATATCGGCCTCCTGGGGCGGAGCCTCCTCCTCTTGCTCCTCTAATTTCTTGGAGGATTCTGAGAAAGAACACATGGCAAGTTGAAGAAAGGGTGAGGAAGGTTCAGTAAAATGGCTAAAGGAGGGTAAGGATACAGGAGGCTTTGCCATAAAAGAAAAGGGTAGGAAAAGGGCATAAAAGGAAAGAAAGAAAAGGAGACGCAGTAAGAGTGATCATTACCCACCTTCAGAATCCTCTGATTCTAAAGAAGAGGCAACACTAGGGGCAGATCTCACACTGGCTTGGCCTGAAAAGGAAAAGGAAGAAAGAAAAACTCAAAAAAAAAAAGGGAGGGGAAAGAGAGAAAGAGGATACAAGAGAAATAGGATTAAACACTATTATAAGAAAAAAAAAAAATAAAGCTCACCCGTTTGCCTAGATGGAGACGCGCCTCCCAAAACTTTTTTATCCAACACAGTCTGGGGCAACACAGTCCTGATGGGACTAGGAGTCTGCTTGGACTGGGGATCTTGGGACATAGGAAGTTGAAAAACCTCAGGATCTTGGGGAAACTAAACACCCTACATTGGTTGCTCAGCCTCCCCAGTAACACCATCACTGGGGGCCTCCT
The DNA here is from genome assembly GCA_023736055.1 of Quercus glauca. NCBI lineage: Eukaryota > Viridiplantae > Streptophyta > Magnoliopsida > Fagales > Fagaceae > Quercus > Quercus glauca. The sequence goes on from CM043317.1 coordinate 24,060,602, forward strand.
CTTCCACATCCTGAGATGCAGCTACAACCATTTTCTCTTCCAAAGTCCTACCAGTCGTGGGAGGAGGTACTTCTACCTTCAAAAAAAAAAAAAAAAAAAAAAAAAAAAAAAAAAAAAAACACAAACAACAATAAGCAACAGGGCACCACAAATATACATCACCGGAGAAGGAGATGAAAGCAAATAAGAGAAGGCACGAATGGGGGAAAGCCATACCACATCTTCACTAGATGATTGACCTCTACCTTTCTTGAAGTCTGACTTATGCTTGGACTACAAGGAAAGTAACTACTCATCAGTTCAAGAAAAGTGACAACAAACTGCAACATAAAAGAGAGAAGAAGGAAAGAGGCCTTGCCCTTCTCTCTCTTTCTATAGGGTCTCCAAGTTTCTTTTGTTTACTACGGGTATGTCCAGAGGGTCCCAAAGAATTATGAACTGAAGAACTCACAGGAACCTGGGAGAAAGAAGACTTTACCATAGTATTCACCTGGGTCCTTGTAGCTAAAGCTTGCTCGACCTCCTTTTCCTCAAGAAGCACCAACTGCTTTTGTGATTTTCCAGTCTTCCTCTTTTTTTGTTTCAGGGCCAGTACCCTCTGTGCTTTCTTCAAATTCAGCTTTCTTCAACTTTTCCTGTTTAATTGCTTTTTCTTTTCCCTTGCCTACGGGAATGCCAGCATCTGTGGCCTCTACTGACCCCCTCTTTATTGGTACCCTAGTAGAAGCACCAATAATAAGGTCACATCTTGACCAAGTTTCAGGGAAATCCTATGCATAAGTCACCCAAGCTTCCCTGGAAGCATGCCATTCTGCGAACCCTGTTTTGCTACTCACAACAGCGGATACAATGCCAGCTGTAGGGAGGGATAGGCGCCTGTTGGATGTCAAAGCAGAAGAAATGTCAGGATTAGGGACTCTCCCAATTTTGCCAGAACCAACATAGTCAACAAAGGATTTTTGCACCATTCTCCAATAGCCAGCATAACCGCTGGAGGCAAAGACCCATTTTTGGGAATTAGGCACTATAAACTGAGCACTTCTCTGTGACCAATAGGAGAAGGCTTGGGATCTTAAAAAGGGATCCAGGGAAGGGAGAGAGGGTACAATGTCCCGGAAGGATGAGGGAATATCCTGATTAAAATAGAATTGCCGAAGTACAAGGTGCGCTGAATAACGAGTATACCTGGGGCCACTCGAAGAGGGCACGGGAAGCCAGGAGGGGCTAATTCAAGCTAGGTAGGCTAAACTACCCTCATCACCACGGCGCAAATCAAAAGTGTTTCCTGTAGAAGTAAGGAAAGAAGACAGCATAGAATCACAAGCAAAACCAGGGCTGAACTCCTGGGGAGAACGCCAATGTAAATGTCCTACCTGATTAAACAACTCAATCAAGTTAAGGCTGCCACCTTTCAGGCTGAGCCAACGGAAGATAATAGGGTGACTATCGATTGAACTACTACAAAGACCTTTAACCACATCAGGGGATCCCTAAAACTTGTCTTTCACAAACTTCAAATTCCTACACTTTGCTAAAGTGGCCGAAGAACGATCCTACATAAATACCTAGAGGATGGCGCAATGAAGAGAAGAGGTGATTACATAACAAGAGTCGCTCTCAGCTTTATCTCCATGAAACTGATCTAGTTGAGAGTAGACATGGCCCAAGAATATGAGGGCTAGAGGATACTGAGCACCCCGAGCCAACCTAATCGTCAACGGAAAGAAAGTAGATTTGATCCCATACCCAGGGAACTCACTGAACAGAAACTTGCTAAGCCAGAATGCAAGGAGCCCTGCTTGCCTAACTTCCTTGTCTTTCTCACGCGAAAGGTTCATAACCCACCTACCCATCCTGGCCGGCTTTCCACCAGGAGAAGTGGTACGCCCACCAAAATGGCTGAATAACTCATCTTCTATCTTGAGATCCTCTTCAGAAAGGGCAATATCAAAAGGATTTTCATCCCCAAACATCGGGAGAAGGAAGTTGTTGACCTCATCCTCTAGGGCGATTGTCAGCTCACCAATAGAGAAGAAAAAGGTGAGAAGAGAAGGGCACCAACGGCGTACCAGATGCCTAAGGCCCTTAGCGTCTTTGAAACCCTCAAGATTCTTGGAGATTGCCACTACTTTCAGAATCCTGGCGTGCTCCAGACGACCCACAAACTCCTCATCAGCAAGTTCCTTATCCACCCAGATAGGCCAACCTTAGATCTTCCCCGCAACGAAATCAAAAAAGATGGGAACTGCCTTTCGAAGTCCCCGCCTGATCTGGAAATCAAAAATCTCTCTAGGGTCTGGGACCTGAGCGGACCCAGTAAAACTTGCCTGACCAGAAAATACCCAAGAGTGAGGAGATGGAGGGGCCTCACCATGGGACACTTGAGGAAAGAATAGACTAGAGGTGTACCAGGGGTCTCGTAAAGGAAGGGCGGAGCACCCAGTGACCTTATGAGACTCACCATGTGTAGAATTAGAGGAGCCCTCACCCTCAGAAGGGCTGGGAGTGCGCTCTCTTCTTTTTCGAGAAGAGGAGGAGGCCATCTGAGTAATAGGTATGCCAGGAAGTAAAGAGAGTTGAAGGATGGAAAAAGAAAAGGGTAGTAGACTGACTGAAAGGGAGAGAAGAGATTTGGGAACGGAAGATTCAGGAAAGCAAAGAGAGAATGTGAAGTGCCCGCAATAAAGACGCAAAGAACAATTGGAGAAGACTGTGTGGAAAGACGCGCCAGTTGCCAAAAAAATTAATTTAAAGGGGGAAGAGTCATTAGCAGTTATTAATAGGAGTTACGGGGAATGTAAAAGTAGGTGGAGGAAGTTTTTACTCTATAACTCTACTGTCTATAACTCAACTGCCACGTCCCATATAAAGGGGGGAAGTTACAAAAAAAAAAAAAAACAAAATGAGAGAGAGCAGGATCCCCGAAGAAGGATTAAGACGATAGGATGTTACAGAAACTCAACTACTCACGCGTGGGCTGCAGGAAACCCACGAGCTTGGAGGGCTAAATGTTGAGGTTCAAAAAATCACAGTCCAAGGTCCAAGGAAATAACACATTAGGCTGAATTCCATGAGAAATAGAACTAGAGAAATAAAAAAGTTGGGCTCATGTAATGAAGAGAAAAGAAGAAAAGGGTGAGGGGCCCAATGAGTTGGGATCCAAAAAGCCCACAAAGCAAAAAGAAAGACCTAGCTGACCAAGATCAGTAAGCCAAAAGAAGCCTAGTAAGAGGAACTAGGCCGGGATCCCCGAGACTGCCAGAAGGCCGGGATCCCTGGGATACACAACACAGCCTAATTAGAACAGAAACAATTCAAAGAAAAGTACTAAAGAGCTCAAAGAACAAAGAACAGATAGGTCCCCCTTAAACGCCCAATAATGCAGTGAAGGATCAGAAGGTATAAAGCCACCATTCATGAACAAAGGGGCGGTATCTCAAGGAACCTAGAATGAGGAACTATAAGCAGAAGTAGCTGGAAGGAAACTTTCAACCCAGCAGTAAAAGATTCCAACTATTTGGGAAAAATGACAGGAGAAGAAGGCAGGCAAAAAAGCTGAAAAGATGAAAAGGGCCAATAGCTAAGGTTAGCAACCTAAGGGGAGTTCCGGAATAGAAAAGTCAACAAAAGGCTTTCAGCTTAGCAGCACCAAAAGGAGAAAATTATAAAGAAGAAGGAAAGGACCAGCACTTTGGGTAACTGACGCAACATGAGCTCTGGTACCCAAGGAGGGGTAAAAGAGAGAAATTACTAGTACCCCGGAGCCCTAGAGTCACACTATAAAAGGAAGAAACAACCAATGTTGAAAAAATGGAGGAAGAACATCATAGCATAATCACTGAAAGAACTCTGTTAGATTTAAGGAAAGTAGAGGAATATCTCTCGGTATCCCAAAAATAGCCACTATAGCACATACTCGGACTCAAAAGGTTTCAAACTTTGCAAGTCTTAGAGGCTTAGATAGCCATCAAAGTCTGTAATTTTTGAGCTTATTTGAACCTTGTATCACGTCTTAGTGAGCACACTGTAACCATAATCATAATCAAAGAAAATTAAGAAAGTGCCTCTCATTAATACGAGGATCCCTAGCCACTGGTTTTTGTGCATTTTTTTGATTATTATGTATTCCTTTGCTGTTTCTTTGTCATTCAATACAGATATTCTCGCTTGTTAGTTTATTTGTGTTGTAGGAAACTTGCCATATGCACCACTTGGTTCTTAAACAGCCCTTTAGCTGCGGCAAACCAAGCCCAGTCCACCAAACTACAATCATTTTGGCCCAATCAGATGCTATAGAAAAAAGGCACTCTCACAGTAAGCAGTCAAAATAACAATTCATCACTGTGAAGTGATATGCAATGCAAGTGGGGTTAAATGAGAACCAATAAGGAGATCAAACAAATTTTGAAAAAGACGGTTTAACCGAATCATAAAAATTTGTCTTTGAGGTTGAATGATGTGTTTTGGGCATACCGCACTGCTTCTAGGAATATTCTTGGTTTGTCCCCCTATCGACTTTTCTACATAAAGCTTGTCACTTGCCTATGAAATTGGAACAAAAATTGTATTGGGAACTAAAGATGTTAAACTTTAACTTAGATAAGGTTAGTCCATTGAGAAAATTGCAACTGAATGAGTTAGAAGAAATTTGACGTGATGCATATGAGAATTCTAAGATTTATAGAGAAAGAATGAAGGTAATCATTATATACACATTACTTATATCATTATTGAGAAAGTAAAAATTAAAACATTGATGTAATTTTTTCTTATTAAATTTCAATGCTACTCTTGATGATTACTCTTTATCATCAAATCAAAACACCAATTGATTTTTAGTGTAGGTCAGGATTGAACTCTAGTTTGTTGTTGAACACATTAAAAGAAAAATCGTTTATTACAACAGCAAAAAATGGTTGCAATAACGTCAAAGTCATTGCAATAGTTGATGCGAGTTGTTGCAATAAATTTTGAGGTAAAACGTTTGTGAACAAAAAAATTCATTGCAATAATCACCAAGTATTTTAATGACAACTTTGATGCAATGATATATATGTTTTTGCAATAAACAATTTATTGCAATAATATATTCGTTATAATAAATAATTGTTTCATATTTGTCATTGCAATAGATTGAAAAATAATTGATATCAAGTTATTGCAATGATATATTTTTTTCATGTTTGTCATTGAAATAGATTGTAAAATAATTGATATCAAACAAGTAAAATGATGTCAAATGTTTATGCGTAGTTTTCATTTTGTCATTGATGTCAAATGATGTCAAATGATTCATGTTTGTCATTGAATTACTTGTGCCTAAAAGAAGGAAAGAAAAGTAAAATGCTTATGCGTAGTTTTCATTTTTCTTTTTATCTTTTTACTTTTATTTTTTGAAAAAACAAGAGTATCCTGACCTAAATGTTTTAATTATTTTACTCACCATAATGTTTAATGGTGCTGCGAAAACACTAACAGAAACGGCAACGCAAATCCATCCCAAAAATTCAATGCAAAATTTTTCTTTCATTGCAAAGTTTGTGACAAGAAGGATTAAGGAAAACAAACGCATGTTCATAGAAACAAATACTTTAAGAGTTGAGTTCTGCAGTTAAAATTCAACATTAATTAAATTAGAGCATATATATAATTGGGTGAGAAAATCAGACAGTTTCTTAACTATTATGCTTTTGATACTAACCCTGGGTGCCCTTGGTGCATAAATAATATTCATGATAATATATATCGTCTCTATCACACATCCCAATGAGTTGATTGTGACGAGAAGCATAGCATTTTTTAAGCATCATGTAGTACAACCAAAGTATGGAACTGAATAATGCCACCACATAAGGTACCAATTGGAAGCCTTAGGTTAATTTCTTTTTAAAAATTCGATAAAATGTTCGCGTACAATATAATAATCATTATATACATATTACTTAGATCATTATTAAAATTCGATAAAATGTTGGCCTACAATATAATAATCATTATATACATATTACTTAGATCATTATTGAGGAAAAAAAAATTTTTAAGCATATATTATTTTACTCTCTATTGCAATGACAAATATGAAATAATTATTTATTACAACGAATATATCGTTGCAAGAAATTGTTAGCGTAAATGCACTTTTAATCCTTACATTTTGCATCTTTTCCATTTTGGTCCTAACATTTTCATTGCACCACTTTTAGTCCCTAAATCAATTAACGTGTTCCATTTTGGTTCTTATTGTTACTCACTTAACAGAAATTGCTAATGTGGCAAACGAAGTCCACTATTGGCAAATTAAATGCTGATGTGGCCAATAAAATAATATTAAAAAATTATTTAGTATTTAAAATATGCCACTTTAGCATTTTAATTTAAAATTTAAAAAACAAATAAATTTTAATTTTGCGATTCTAATTTAAATTAAAAAAAAAAAAAAGAACCTTTTTTCTTTTCAGTTTTAAAGATTAAGAAAAAAAAACTTGTTGTAACTATCTCAATTTTTCTTAAATTTTCTTCTCAACCAAACACAACATCATCAATAAACACAAAACTCAAACTCATTTTCATTTTCATTTTCCTATCTCTCTCTCTCGGGTCAAACACTTAAACTCCGCTCTCTCACTCTTTGCTTTCTCTCATTTCATTTCTTTTTCTCTTTAAGTTCAGGTTATAGTTTTGGGGATATGGCTTTGATCTGGGTTTAGAGCAAGAGAGGCTTAGATGTGGTGGTTTGGATTTGTGTAGAGAGAGAGGGGCTGAGGTCGGCGATGGTTTGGATTTGGGTTTAAAGAGAAAGGGGCTAAGATTAGCGGTGAACCCAGCCCTCTCGCTCTTCCTAGTGATGTATTAGGACCTTGTGGCGGCGCTGGGCAAATCGGACCTAGTGGTGGAAGATCGACCATGGCGAGCAACCCCTTGTCCATTTAGGCTGTGCTTTCTATTCTGTTATTGCTGGAATTGTAGCGAAATGTTGGAAATATTTTGTTGAGGTTTTGGGTTTGACTTTTTGGGTTATTTGATGAGTTTATAGAGATATTTTTGGAGATTCGTCTAGGATCTGGTTTTTTCAATGGGTTTTTTTTTTTTTTTTTTTTTTTTTGTGGCTTTTCTATAGATTTTTCATGAGTATTTTTGGCTGGAAATTTAAGTGTTTTTCTATGGAGAGGTAGAGACGTGAGAGGGGAAATCTTAAGGACCGAGAAATTTTTTTTTTTTTTCCTTTTTTCAGTGGAGTTATTGGGGATGTTTTTGCTGGTTTTGGTGGTGTTTGGTTGGATGTTTTTGCTGGTAATTTGTGTTTAGTTCTAAGTATACGAAAATGCAAGAAAAGTTTATGTTAGTATCATGTTCTTGTCGGTAAATTTTTTTTTTCTGGGTTTGTGTTATTGTGATTGAATTTTCTGGGTTTGTGTTCTTTCTTATTCATGTTTAAGATGAAACTAGATCTGAATTCATGTGTATTTTTTGTTCTAATTTTGTTTTGTTTTGTTTTGTTTTTTTTTTTTTTTCACTTTTCATTTTGTTAAAATTGATAAATTAATTTTAAAAAAATCAAAGGTAGATGTGGATGGTAATGTGTCTTTTTTTAATTATTATTTTATGCTGACGTAGCATTTTTTTAATATTATTTTATTGGCCATGTCAGCATTTAATGTGCCAACAGTAGACTCCATTTGCCACATCAGCAATTTCTGTTAAGTAAGTAACGGTAAGGACTAAAATAGAACGCGTTAATTGATTTAGGGACTAAAAGTGGTGAAATGAAAATGTAGGGACAAAAATGAAAAAGATGCAAAATGTAGTAACTAAAAGTGCATTTACGCCTAAATTGTTTATTGCAACAACATATATGTCATTACATCAAAGTTGTCATTAAAATATCTAGTGATTATTACAATGGAATTTTTTGTTGCAAAAACTTATTACCTCAAAATTTATTGCAACAACTCGCATCAACTATTGCAATGACTTTGATGTTATTGCAATGATTTTTTGTTGTTGTAATAAACATTTTATTTTGTAGTGACTTATAAAAGTTCAAGTTAAAATTGGACAACGCATGTTAATGTGGAATAAGATCAACAATGATGAACAAATTTCTTTGATTCATATATGTATTATTACAATATCAACATGTGCTATGCACGGACGCAAAGAGAGAGGAAAACAAGAAATGCAATAAGGAAGGCACTTTTATCCTAAACACTAAACAGTAAACTTAATAACTATATTATGACAGTACATGTGAATTAAACTAGGCTTTCAATTGGATTGAGGTCACTCTCGATTTCCATGCATTTCTCAAGCTCCTCTAATTGTTTTTGCTCCTTTGCATCATTGTTCACACTCTCACCATTAGCATATGATTGAGCATCAACTAGAAAGACTTCAGCAGTCCCTAGAGGGGATATGATCGAAATATTTTTTAGCTGTTGATTCGTTAATTTATTTTCCTCTATACCTTCTTGTTGTTTCTGTATATTGCATATAGCAACATCTAAAGTAGCCTCAAGATAAAACCCATGAAATTTGGGATCTAGACCATTAAGGCAACAAGAAGAAATCAAGCTAAAGTTTAATGACTGAAAGTATCTGAAATAGTGAGAGAATTTGCAAATGGAGATTACTTACAGCAATACAAATGTCCTTGAGGAACAAACCATATTGCAAACCATATTATGGCACTCAATGTAAGGAAAAATGATAAATTAAATGGCATAAACTCCACACTCCTAGTTCGAATTACTTGTGCCTACGAAAAATAAAGAAATGTAAAATGCTTGCCAGCAGTTTTCTTATTTAAAAAAAAAAAAAAAAAAAAAAAAAAAAAAAAAAAAAAGAAGAAGTATCCAAACCTCTTGATTTCAAATGCTTTAATTATTTTACTTACCACAACGCTTAAGAGTGTTGCAAAAACACTAACAAAAATGGCAACGCAAATCCATCCTAAAAATTCGACCCGGAATTTTTCTTTCATAGCAAAGTGTATGACAAGAAGGATTAAGGAGAACAAACCCATGTTCATAGAAATGAATACTTTGAGAGTTGAGTTCTACAGTCAAAATTAAACATTAATTAAGTTAGAGCATAAATATAATTGGGTGAATAAAATCATATATTTTCTCAATTAATACGCTTTTAATACTAACCCTTGGAGTCCTTGGCACATAAGTAATATACAAGATGATATATATCATCTCTATCAGACATCCAAATGAGTTGATTGTGACGAGAAGCATAGCATTTTTTTTTTAAGCATCGCGTAGTGCAACCCAAGTATCGAACTGAATAATACCACCACATATGGTACTAATTGGAAACCTTGAGTGGATTTCTTTTTAAAAATTCAATAAAATGTTGGCCTGCAATATAATAATCATTATATACACATTACCTATATCATTATTAAGAAAATAAAAATTAAAGCATGGATGTAATTTTTTTTATTATTAAATTTCGACGTTGCTCTTGATGGTTATTTTTTATCATCAAATCAAAATGCCAATTGATTTTTAGTGTAGGTGGGTATCGAACTCTAGATTTTTTGTTCAATGCACTACAAGAAAAAATGTTTATTACAACAACAAAAATTCATTGCAATAATATCAAAGTAATTGCAATAGTTGATGCGAGTTGTTGCAATAAATTTTGAGGTAATAAGTTTGTGCAACAAAAAATTTCATTGCAATAATCACTAGATATTTTAATGACAACTTTGATGTAATAATATATATGTTGTTGCAATAAATAATTTATTGCAACGATATACTCGTTGTAATAAATAATTGTTTCATATTTGTCATTGCAATAGATTGTAAAATAATTGATATCAGGTTATTGCAATGATATATTCATTTCGTGTTTGTCATTGAAATAGATTTTAAAATAATTTATATCAAACAATTACAACGATGTCTTTATTGCAAGAAAATATCACTTTGAAATTTTTGTTATAATAGATTGCAAAAATAACTATTATCAAATATTATAACGATATCTTTATTTTAATTTTTATTTTAAGATATTTAAACTAATTTTCCTAATGTAATACCAATAATTATATGTTATTGCAACTAATTATTGTAAATGCGATAATTTACTACTTTAAAGTTATTATTGCAACGATTTTTAACTTTAACTTATAGATGCAAAATTGTGTCTAATACCACTATATTAATGTTGTTGTATTAACATTTGGTGTAATAAGTTTATTTTGGTGTAGTGACGATAATAAACTTTACAAGTTGAAAGCGGTGAAATTAATACTTACACTGGAGCCAAGAATACCAGGAATGAAATAATGTTACCTGGCGGTAAAGAGCATATAAGTTAATTAAATTATTTGTAAAATTCATTAAGCCCATTGAAAGCTTGAAAATGTGTTAAAAACATAAGAGCTGTTTAGACCCCCAAATTAAAGTTACGGTTCAATTGATTTTACTCTAATTTAATACTAAGTGCGGAAACAAGAGTAAATGAAGCGCAATCAACCGATAATACTCTAGTGCATAAACTTGAAAAACAAATAATAAAGTAAAGCACAAGAGTAAGGGAAGAGAGATGCCAACACAAGATAACACGGCGATGTGTTATCGAAGAGGGAACCGAAGAACTCAGTGAAAAACCTCTCTGCCGCCCTCCAAGCGGTAAATCGATCCACTAGATAATAAGTTGGGATACATGAATAGCAAGAGACCCTCCAAGCCTAATCTACCCAATGTACCTAAGCCCTCCAAGCTCCTACTCCAACAAGACTTCTCGGAACCGTGTCTTGTCTAGCTTTTTGAATCCCGCAATACGCCTGATTGCATCCACCAAGCCTCACTGGCTTCTTTTGACAAATCCTAAAGCTTCCCAAGCTCTAAAACACTCTCCACACTCTGAATAGGTGTGAGTTGTGTTTGGGTACAAATCTCCTCTCAAGGTATGACAATGAGAGAGGGAAAGAGAAGAGACTAGAATGATTTCTCACTAAGGATGAGTAGCTCTTTCTCGAAAAGATGGATGTGTGTGTTATTGAAAACCTATCTAGGGTTTTTCTCTCTGAAATGGCCTCCTTGCACTTTGTGGGTAATAAGAGTATATATAGGATGGGTGAAGGGTAAGAAAGTCACTCCTAAAAAATCCTTCATGCAGAATGTCTCGCGACTACCTCGCAGGAAGGCCTTACCCGTGAGATACTCGCGAAATTGACAGCCTAGCACGACTCTTCAGATTCCAGTCATGTGCTTCTCACATGCCTTTTTTGCGAGAACCCTTCTTGTGAATTTCTCGCGAGCTAGTCACGAAATGCACTGATTCTTCAGTTAAGCTTGAGTCTTCACCAACTTAATGCTAAACCCAATACAATAAAATCCCACAAAATACAAAAAACAAAATTAAAGCAATTACAACACTTTTTGTCATGAAATAAAGCCAACATAAAACATAGTTGTAAATCACAACTTTACAATCTCCCTCTTTGGCTATTCCATGACAATACACCCTATAACAGACTCTAGACTTAAACGCCAGTTTGGAAACAATGGCAAAACTCACTCGCACCTAAATCTAGAAGCTATGATGCACTTGGAACAAAATACCTGTAACTTGAAACACTTTCACAAAATGCATTAGACCTTCAAGGTAAATCAAGTGATAAAAGGACAAGTATAATGTAACAAGTAAAATGCGATCAAGTAAACATGTTGTGAAACATATGAGCAACTTGATCAAACATAAAAACAGTCATAAGGAAATGACCACAATGATCATATAGCAAAGCAAATGATCATCCAAACATGCAACCAATAAAGCACAATAGCATAAGGATAAATGCATGTCCAACACATGCGCACAATGCGATGAAAGCAACAAAGTATATCAAAGCACCATAAAGCAATGAGAAAACAAGCATAAAGTAAAAACAAACAAAACAAAGTTTTCTAAAAAACAATGTCTTCTCCCCCTTGGTATATGCATCTCCCCTATGGCTTTCTCCCCCTACTAATGTGCACAAGGTAGAATTTTTCCCCCTAAGAGTGTGCACATAAGTTATATAGAAATGACGATACTCTCCCCCTTTTTGTCACGAATAGACAAATAAATCAAGAGGAAGGAGGGAAAGAAAAGAAGATATGGGTATGATGCATGAGGGTGCAAGATGAATGAGAAAATGAAGCACAAACAAAAGATAAAAACATAAAAAAATGGTACAAAGTATAAAGTAAACATGACATGCTAAGGATGATGAAACATGATATAGACCTAGGCATGACATAGACACAAGAACATGTTATATGTGCTGAAAGGTCTAAAAAGACTTAACTAGCATGAGTTAATCCAAAATATGTCAAGCGTAAAAGTGTGTACAGCAAGGTGCATCTAGTGTGCATGTGAGATGCATGACCAATGCATGAATAAGCACTCACAGGGAAAAGTGTATAAAACACACCACCAATGATCAAAACATGATAAACATGAATAATTATGGTGATCTCCAAAGTTTGGTACTCATTAGAGTCCAAAACAATGAGAAAATGCTATTTGGGCATTTTATCAAACACTTAAAGTGCACACACTATACATGTACGTTAGACAATGCATGAACATATGAAAATCTTGTCTAAATACATGTTATTTTTGCCACAAGGGGCTAACATCCAAAGCAAATTAACATTTAAAACAAAGTCCAATCAGAAAGATTGACAAAAAAATAAGTTTTCCAACTCCCATTTGAGAAAATCCCAACTATGAACTTAAAACTCCCAAAAACATAATCTAAGAATCCAAATTGATGAAAAGAGTTAAAGATTACCTTAGAGATGTTTATGGAATGTAAAACACTTGAATTTAGTTGGGTTTTGATATATAAACATGAAAATAGGGGTTTGGGAGAGGATGGGAGAAGTTTAAAACAAAAGACCCACGAAATGCCCTTTAAAAAGCTGATCTAGGAATTTTCACGGGAAGCTTACTCGCAAAATTACTCACGAAATTTTTCGTGGGTAAGTCTTACTTGTGAGATAGTCGTGAAACTCTCTGTCCAAAGTTAAAAAACTTGAGATTTGGACCATTTAACTCCCAGTTGAGCTTACATATGAAATGAGTCACGAAAATACCCAGAAAACATGTATTTCACACAAAAGCAACTTGAAAAACATGGGTGATACAAATTACTTCCAAAAGCAAACAAAAAGAACAAAAATCTTTTTGGTTTGTTCCACATATGGTTGAGCACACACACATCACATTTGAACATGTACAATCACACAAATGAAATAGAGATTTATTGAACAAACGTCTTGTGTGTTGTGTGTGAGTATCAAATGTGGAATAGTCCTTAGACTATAGTGAAGTTTCAATGATCAATTCAGTCAAGTCATACACAACTAGCAATAAGTCAAGTGGACTATCTCAATTATAGAAATGAGCATATATGACCTTCCACAAGAAAATGATTACAAAACTTAGAAGCTTTTCATTTGGCTTATGCACAAATCATAACATTTGACCCTTTTTTGACAATACATCTATTTTTGAGATTGGTGTTTGAAATTTTTGATATTTCAACATTGAGAGTTAGCCTTTGGCTTTTTGAGTACCATATATTTCAATACAAAAGTCGCTTTCCCTTTTTCCTAGTCAAATACTAGTATGTGCGACAAGTTTTTATAGCTCAATATCTCTTTTTATTTGGAGATTTACATTTGGTGAGCTCTATTGCAAAAACAAAAGAAAATGTGGGAGGATATATAGGCAGAAGTCTATGCAAGTATCAAGACTATCAGGACTATTGATCAATCATTCATGACAAGCTTGAAGATCTATTTACAGTAATCACACATAATTTTCAAGATTTCTCCCACACAAATATATGTGCATACAGAACAAGGTAAGCTCAAAAATGCATAATGCCATTAGTATGAAAGTACTAGGCCAAACTCACATGTGACATGTGCTCAAATATATACGATCAAACTTTTCCAATTTTCTATTTTTTATGCGGTTTTGGATTTTTACTCACACAAAACAAAAGCAATAAAGTAAGATAAAAAACGAAAAACAATGCATACAAATAAATGCAAAATGCACAAATGCATAACAATGAAGCATCTAATGCATGAAGGGTCCTACAAAGATCGAAAGAATTAGATCAAGAACCAAAAGAGCAAAAGCTCAACCATAGGAACCCTTCCTTATCCAAACGGAATGATTGTTTGGAATGAGTGTCTAATGAGAAGTGAGACGAGGGTTGGAAGAATGAGAACCGGAGATGCACATAGACAAGGAGTTAAGAGCATTAAACACTTTATTTAACAACATGCTATTTTCACTCAAATTCGGTTTACCATTTTTAGCACAACTTCCAAGAAGCTCAAGTTTCTCTTTTCTTTTTATTCTTTTAAGAGCTTGAAACTTAGAGCAATGAGGTCTTAGATGACCGAAAGCATCACAATGGTGACAAACAATGGGTTTAGGTCCACTAGGCTTTTTAGGAAGGGATCTAACAACATAGTTTTGTTCTCTCTTCAACTTGGAACATTGTGGTCTTATGTGACCATTCACACCGCAATGGTGGCAAGTTGGAACAAACTAAGATCCATCCAAAACTTTAGGTTGAGACCTAAATGGAGGCTTTGACTTAAGAGCCTTTCTCTCCACCTTTTGATTTCTTTTATGTGGAGGAATGTACACCGATTTATCCTTTGAGATAGAACACACAATAGGCACAAAATCAGGCATGATTGCTACAAATATTTTCATCATTTTAACAATAGGTTCAGCAATCAAACACTTGGCATGCATCTTAAGAGATTCATTTTCACATTTTAGCTCAACAACAAGTTTGTTAGACAAAACAAGTTTAGCATCCAAGTCCATATTCAAGCATTCAAACTTTTTCAACTTTTCAAGAGAATTTTCAGCAAGTTTCTTATATTTCTCAACCAATTTATTGGATTCATTGAGCTTAGTAATCATATCATCATTTTCACAAAATAACTTGCTCAAATTCTTTTGAAACTTCTTAGCCTTTTTCTTCAAGAGTTTGTTATTCGAAATATCAACAAGAGCAAATGATTCAAGTAACATGTCATCACAATCATGAGGATAAACACTCATAGAGGCATTTTCACAAACACGTGACATGCTACAATCATCATCAACCAAGGAAGCATACAAATCACTATCCATGGCAAAACAAACAAGGGGTCAAGGATCACACTAAGGTATTTAAACCACAACAAGTGTACCCGCTCTGATACCAATTGAAAGCTTGAAAATGTGTTAAAAACACAAGAGCTGTTTAGACCCCCAAATTAAAGTTACGGCTCGATTGATTTTACTCTAACTTAATACTAAGTGAGGAAATAAGAGTAAATGAAGCGCAATCAACCGATAATACTCTAGTGCATAAACATGAAAAACAAACAATAAAGTAAAGCACAAGAGTAAGGGAAGAGAGATGTAAACACAAGATAACACGGCGATGTGTTATCGAAGAGGAAACCGAAGAACTCGGCAAAAATCCTCTCCGCCGCCCTCCAAGCGGTAAATCAATCCACTAGACAATAAGTTGGGATACACGAATAGCAAGAGACCCTCCAAGCCTAATCTACCCAATGTACTTAAGCCCTCCAAGCTCCTACTCCAACAAGCCTTCTCGGAACCATTTCTTGTCTAGCTTTCCGAATCCCGCAATAAACCCGATTGCATCCACCAAGCCTCACCAGCTTCTTCTGGCAAATTCCCAAAGCTTCCCAAGCTCCAAAACACCCTCTACACTCTGAATAGGTGTGGGTTGTGTTTGGGTACAAATCTCATCTCAAGGTATGACAATGGGAGAGGGAAAGAGAAGAGGCTAGAATGATTTCTCACTAAGGATGAGTAGCTTTCTCTCAAAAAGATAGGTGTGTGTGTTGTTGAAAACCTATCTAGGGTTTTTCTCTCTGAAATGGCCTCCTTGCACTTTGTGGCTAATGAGAGTATATATAGCATGGGTGAAGGGAAAGAAAGTCACTCCTAAAAAATCCTCTAGGCAGAATGTCTTGCGACTACCTTGCGGGAAGGCCTTATGCGCGAGATACTCGCGAAATTGACAGCTTGGCACGACTCTTCAGCTTCCAGTCATGTGCTTCTCACATGCCCTTTTCACGAGAACCCTTCTCGCGAACTTCTCGCAAGCTAGTCGCGAAATGCACTGATTCTTTAGTTAAGCTTGAATCTTCACCAACTTAATGCTAAACCCAATACAATAAAATCCCACAAAATACAAGGAACAAAATTAAAGCAATTACAACACTTTTTGTCATGGAATAAAGCCAACATAAAACATAGTTGTAAATCACAACTTTACATCTATTACTGTTTTTTTGTGATCAAATAAACTACCTAGGGTAACAACTTTTCACTAGCAACAATATAGCTGAACAAAATTCAAGAACATGCATATATTGTGCTAGTGAGTTTAATAGTTAATGATATTCACTTGAACAAATAAAATACTAATATTTTCTTTCTTAGGATGAGGAAGGTGGATCAGCAAATAGATCAGAAGAATTTCAGACAAAAGTGTAGTAGAAGTTATCCTTGCTACTAAAAATGTTAGTTCGTACCCCACCTGTAAGTTAACTAAAAGTACAATTTGGACAATCTATTCACTTATGCTAAATATGTAGAATAGAACAAGTTAAATTATTTTGAAAAATATGGGAAAAAAGGGGTTTGGGAAGAGTGGCATAAAAACTTATAAAAGTTCAAGTTAAACGAGACTCCGGATGGATTGATCAAAGAGGAAGATGATGATGAAAGGTAGACAAGTATAGACAATAGATCATAAATGAGATTTTCCAAAAAGAAATAAGTAGAACAACTGGTAAGAATCATACATAAGAAGAGAACTCGTCCACTCAACAAAATAGAATTGGTACAGGGCCGGCTCAAGGTATTGTGGGACCTAAGGTGACTACTTTAAGTGAGTTCTATTTTTATAGTTTGAATATTAATAGAATATTTATTTAACTTTTGGTTTTTCTTTTCCATTTAAAATATATTTTTTAAGAAAAAAATTACAAATTAAAATGAACCCATCGCATTACTCAATGACTATACAACTAAAATAAACACTATTCATTGAATGAAGTAACCAAATACTAAAAAATTATTATTCAAAATTTTAATAAAGTTATGTATTTGATATCCTTAAATAAAATTTGAGTATAAATTTATTTACTAATGTAAGATTGATGAGTTCTTTTAACATTTATGTGTGAGAGATTAAATGATTGACCCATTCAATGAAAACATTTTTCTTTAACTGGTTTTTCTTTGATAAAAAAACAACTATTTTTTATTTATTGATGAATATTTAGGGCTTAATTAATACTTCTATTGGTGCAAAAATATCTCTATTGGTAAAAATTTAGGGGCCCTTTTTCACGGACAAGTAATGTAGTCCACAATTCTACTAAAAAACTGCCACTTGTTTAAAATTGTTAGTTAGAAAAAATTTTTAAATAAAAATTAATTACTGACTCAGCAATTTCAAACAAATTGAAGTTTTTTAGTGGAATGGTGGACAAATGACGTGGTCCACCAGAGGACCCTATAATCTCTCATTTTTCACTTAGGGGCCTTAGGCGGTTGCCTATTTGGCTCACCCATTGAGCCGGCACTGAATTGGTATCAAACAAAGTACTCAACCAAGAAGAATGCCGCAGTGAAACGTATGACGTGACTGATCATCACTGCCATATCCCAGATGAACTTCAAAAATCCCAACCTCTCTCTCACTCTCTTTAATTATGGAGAAAACAAATGCAGGGCCTCAAGTAAAGCCTTAGCTTTTTCTTCGGGCTAACCCCATAATCTCATGCAGAGAGAAAAATAAGAGAGGTGAGGATGGGTAATAGGCTTATGGAGCATTATCTATATAGACACCTTTTTTTTAGAAGAATATATATAGTCACATTTGGTTTTGAAAATCTGAACGACAAAGATTAGGTAAAAGCCCTATCTTGGAGCTTCATATAATGTAATAAATAAATCTAGTAAATTTATAATAAATAAAATAGTAACTAAAAAGTCTAAAACTTTAAACAAATTTCCAGTCACAACATATATATATAACATAACTTCTTAATTATCAAAAATTTTTAAAACAATTACAAAGTATGAGAAAATATGAAAATTGTTTATTTAATTACATCGGTCAATAAAAGTTTTTTTTAACAAAAAATAGAACCAAAGAAATTAAGCACCTGCAAAAATGGCATGTTTGAAAAAAAAAAATATAGTGAATGTGACAACTTTCAACCAAAAAAAAAAAAAACATTTCAAATTCTGCAAGTTATACTCAACTAAAGAAACAACGTTATAAATAGTAAACACCACAACTAATTTTTTTTTTCTATCCCTTCCAAAAAGATTAAACTAATAATTAATAACTAAATTATAGTTGAATATATATATATATATATATATATATATAATTCAATAATTATAACAGCAGGAATGAGCGATTTGAACTTTGGTTTTTCTAATAAAGGAGAGTATGATACACTACTAAGTTACCAGGCTCTTAGTTGAAATTGTAATATTCGTGGAATTTTTTTTTTTTTACTAATTACTATTTGAGTTAAATAGATATTGTTAGGGTAAAAAATTTGACCATTAGCAAGGCATGAACAAAATATTGAGTCTTGTTGATTTTATGGTAAGTATTATCAAGTCTAAGATGAAGGTTTAAGATCAGAAGAAGAAAATGAAAATTTTTTTTTCTTGATTGAAAGCTCGACACATGGCGATTAATTGAGACTTAATATATGCTTTCCTCTGAATTTTGTTTTCGTTTCAATTGTGATCTAATTTCTTCCGAATTTTGAATTATTTTTTTTTAACTTCCTTGGTCCTTAAGCTCAACAAATAAAATAAAAAATATATCAAATTAACCAATTTAATTATTAAACTATAAACTCAACCAATAGTATTATGACACATCATTTAATTCAACTAATTAAATTATCTAATTAATTATTTACTTAAATTAACCAAATATATCAAATTAACTAATTAATTATTTAATTAATCAACTTTTACTAATTTTGCTTGGAATCAATAAATACTGTCTCAGGATTTAATTGGGTGCATGCAACTTTGCCATAAACTATATCCTCAATGAATAGTATTATTACACATCATTTAATTTAAATTGGACTAAAAATATACCAATTAGAATTAAGAGTTCTTAATCACATATAGTCAGGACTTACTTCATGCAAATGCATTTTATCATTAAAACTTGTTTCTTTAATATTTTTCAATCCGGTTGTCCGATTAAGGCTTATGAACTGTCATTTTGATCACTATGACTTGAAGATTTAATCATGTAAATCAATTGGAAAGCAAGTAGTCAAAATAACAATTCATCACTGTGAAGTGATATGCAATGCAAGTGGGGTTAAATGAGAGCCAATAGGGAGATCAAACAAATTTTGAAAAAGACGGTTTAGCCAAATCATAAAAATTGGTCTTTGAGGTTGAATGATGCGTTTTGGGCATACCGCACTGCTTATAGAAATATTCTTGGCTTGTCCCCCTACCGACTCTTCTAGGTAAAGCTTGTCACTTGCCTACAAAATTGGAACATAAATCGTATTGGGAACTAAAGATGTTAAACTTTAACTTAGATAAGGCTAGTCCATTGAGAAAATTGCAATTGAATGAGTTAGAAGAAATTTTACATGATGCATATGAGAATTCTAAGATATATAAAGAAAGAATGAAGGTTTTTCATGATGAACATATTTTAAGGAAATCTTTTGAACCATCTCTAAAAAGTTGTTTTTTGTATAATTCTAGGTTACATTTGTTTCCCAAAATATTGAGATCTAGATCGACTAAACCTTTCATTGTAAAAAATGGTTTTCCCTTATGGTGTCATAGAGATTGAGAATTCTAAGAATGATAATATATTTAAGGTGAAATGATAACATCTTAAACGATGAAACAAATTCTATTTTCTCTCCTATCCTATTTACTACTGTGACAAAGAATCAATTTCAATTTTTTCAAATGAACAATTTGAAGACCTATTGATTCTAACAACTGATTGAAGAGTTGATCATTCAGACCTTTTCTTGAGAATTTCTAATGTAATAAAATAATGTACTCTTATCTTTGCATATTTAGCCTTACTTTGATATTATTTTGTGACCAAGTATATATTATCTTTGGTTTATAGGTAATAAAGTGCTAATGGGCTTTGTTAAGGCAGAAGGATGGAATCAAATTCAGTAGGCTGAACCCAACTTAGGCTCAAAGAAGTACAATATGTGGAGAAGCCTGATCAATTACGGAAAGAAGCCAATTGCAGAAAAAGTCCTACTTGGAATCAAGATATTTTTGTGCATGTCTCAGTTTTTTAGGCATAACTCTCAGCTCAAATATTGGATTATGGTGATTGAAGTTGGGCTGGAAAGATAACTCAAAGGGCTAGAACGTTGTAGTTTAGGTAAAACCCAGATTTTGAATTTTACTTGGCCGAAATCACCTCACAACATGGGCCTGAAAATTTGACAAATATCATTATCTGAATTTCCTTACTCTTTTATGTGGTGTTTGGTACGGGAGAATTCACATCACCCTTGGCATCCAGATTTTTGAGAATGTGATTCTTTGCAATCTGGATGCCTAGGAATGTAGCTATTCCTATGTTTGGTTTCATTGGGAATCTAATAAGTTTCCTAGGAATATGAGATGATAATGTTTGATTTATTCTTAGGAATCTTAAATGAATTATTTATTTTTTCCATTATATCCTTAGATTTAAATGTGAACTACCAAGTCCTTTAAATATATATATATATATATATATATATAGATGGTTCAAGTTACACCTGGTGTAACTCTTTAGAGTTACACCTTTTTTAAACCGTTGGATTTAAATAGATCCAACGGTTAAAAAAAAGACTCTTGTTATTACAAATATTTTTAATAAAATCTCATTAATTACTTCATTTATCATCTGCTAAACCTATCTCTAAGTCCCAAAAAAAATACACGTCTAACTCTCTCTCTCTCTCTCTCTCTCTCTCTCTCTCTCTCTCACTCACTATACGCTTGGTTTAAGCCGTTAGTCTCTCTCTCTCTCTTTTTTTTTTTTTTTTTTGGGGTACGCTCTCTCTCTCTTTTCTAAACCTGCGTTTCTCTCTCTCTATCTCCTCCTCTATTGCTCCTCCACTTCCACCTCTACAAGTTGCCGGCAGAAAAAGAAGAAAGAAAATTAAAAACCAAGCTGAACACTGTTGAGAGAAAATTCACAATTGTCTTCGATGGGTTGTGGGTCATTTTCCCCCAATGCCAAACAAGATGTTTTTCTGATCTCTGACTTCCCACTCGGCAGCAATGGAGACTTGGGCACTACCCACTCATTGCCACACGAGGTGAGTCCACTTTCCCTTTCTTTTTGGCCAGATGAAGTTCTAGGATTTTCTTGCCCCATAAAATAAAATGTTCTGCCGTAGGTGTACTTGATTTTTAATTATTTGTTTTTCTTTGATTCCCTTTGATAATCATGTTGATCTATTTGATAATTACAGTTAAGTCCTTGATAAAATGGTGTATCTTGAGTGATTTTTGTACTAGGTAATTAGGAATTCATGGCCAATTGATTACACAACTTCGGCTCATTCCTTTTGTGCTCCAACTGTTTGATAAAATGCCCCAATGAAATTTTTTTTTTCCATTTTAAAAAATTTGGGTATGGTTTTTTCATGAAACTTGCCTATTTCTAGATCATGCTAGAAGTTATATTTTTTGCTTAGATATGATCAAGATTAGTGGTATGATCATTTGGCACCTGCATATACATGCACTACAATGTGCAAAGTGAATTTGAGATATATGTGGTGAGGACAACATTTGGTTAGATGATTTTGTGTTTTTTTTTTTTTTTTAGGCTTATTTTGATGTTAAAGATGTGGTAAATGTGTGATTGGTGGCTGTTTATTATTGTATTTTGAAGTGTTCTTTATATTTATGGATGTAGTATTTTCGCCCATCCACAATTATTGCCACTTGGACATGAGGGTCACTTAGTTAACCTCTCTTATGTTGCTTGGAATTTGATTTTGCAGCAGTTAACCTCTCTTTAAAATTATCAACCTATATAATTCTCTTTGTTTGGCTACAGTTGTTGACTTTGGGGTAACAATCATATGGTTTAATTATATACCATTTTGTTCTACCAAAAAAAGAATTTATTTAAGTTGCCTTTCTTTGTCACAGGGATTATACAAAGCTATTGATTGACTCTCATTGCTAGGCTACAGAATTTAAACTGAGGGTGATATAAAGGAAATTCTCAAATCCTTATGGGACTGTAGTGATGTCCAACCTATGTGGAATAAACTGTTCAACTGGGTTAGATGTGATTTCCCGACCTTAAATTCTTTTTCAGACTTGGTTGAGCTGGTTGAGTAACGAAAGCAGAAATTGGACCTGTTTGCAGTAGTAGCCTGTTATGTTTGGCATCGAAGAAATAAATTGAGAGCAAATGAATCAATTATCCCTCTTCAAGACACTTTGATCTTAGCAGCTCAACTCCTGATAGATTTCCAAAAGAGAAGACTAGTCATTCCATCTTGAAGCCTGATGTCCGATTCTGCTCCTGGTATTGGAGTGTATCAAGACAAAGACTTGGGTAGAGAGGCAGAATGCCATAACAGTGCATTGGAAGAGTTCAAGCCAAGACTAGTTTTCTGTAGTTTTAGGATTAGTTTTTAATTGTTAGTTGTGATTTATATACATGTGTAATGATCTGATTTATATACTAGTCTACAGTTGTTCAAACGTGGGGTTACAGCACTTCTTGATTTGATGCTTGAAATTTGTGGCATTTTATTCATCCAAACTTTTAAAATGCTTTGGCTTGGACCACATTTGTTATATATCTTCAAATTCTAAACCTTCCTAAACTATATGTAATTATGTCTAAGTTTTGTATAAGCACACTTGTTTATAGTTAAATGCATCAAATTTACTGATTTGGTTTGGTTTTATAGTCATCCCAATTGAATTCCCAGGATTGATGGAGACTAAATGACAGTCACAGTGCCATTGATATAGATACATCTTCTCATGATTAACATGGTTATGGTGAAGGGACCCTTCAATTATTGAAAGTTGTGTCAAATTTGGCTAAGGAAATTGAACTTGTGCATTTTACGTGAATCAATTCTTTTAACTCTTTAGGGCTATTTGAAAGGATATGTGTCTATTCAACAAGCAATTATGAGCAAGCAGATAATTGACAAGTTTGGTGACCATGCATATGACACATAAATAGATAGTTTGTGATCTCAAGGACATGAATTTGTGATAAATACAATACCTATGAACCAGAAAAATAAAAGAACCTGCTGGCTGGCCTGACAAGCAAGAAGTATTTAGTGCCTTAAAGTGCAGTAAAGTGCCTTAAAAAAAACCACAATGCAGTAAATAAAACCACTAATGCAGTAACTTATGCAGTGCATAAACAAGCAATGCAGTGCAGTAAACAAACAGCTATACTAATGCAGTGCAGTAAACAGTGCAATAAAGAGAATGCAGTGCAATAAACAGTGTAGTAAAGAGAACAGTGTAGTAAACAGTGTAGAACCACTAATGCAGTAACTTAAAGCAGCTATATTACCTGTTATTTAGAACCACAAACAAAGATAGATCATCCCCTAAGAAACTATTTTTAAAAAAAGCAAACACAAAGCTACAGGTACCCCCTCAAAACAAGAGGTGAACAGTAGAAAATCTGAAAAAAGAGGCATATGTCCTTAAATAACAGTATTCCAACATAGGTCCTTAAAAACACACTATCAATGACCTTAAATTGAAGCAAAAACAGTATTCCAACATAGGTCCTTAAAAAAACAAAACAAAAAACCAAATAAAACTATTTCATCATGATTAACAACATAGGTTCTTAAACATAGTTCCTTCATCTACTTGGACTCAATATATATATATATATAAATTCCACCAAGAAATGCTCATTTTGTGATTCTCTTCAGCCACATGTACCTACAGTAGAACAAAAGAAGGTATAAGTAAATTTGAAACATGAGATATATATTATTACAATAAAAAATTCTTTAAAAAAAAAAAAAAAGACTCGAAAAATGTAATGAAAGAATTCACTTTATGCTAAATCATCAATATCATTGTCATCAACCTCTGTCATGTTTTCTTCATCTTGGTAATCACTTCCTTCGCCATTATATTGTTTACAAGTACGACGATTATGACCATAACCCCCACAAAGTTGACAAGATCGTCTTTTTGTCATTGCATGAGCTAAGGATATTTCAAGCCCACCTTTAATTCTCCCACCAGGACCTTGTTTCTCGGTACTTTTCTTTCGACCTTTGGTTTGTGATACATGTGGATCTTTTATATTCAAAGGAACAATGACTGAGAAGTCTTCTAATTCAACAATGTCAGCTGATTCACCACTCTTGTGATGCATATCCATTTCATCATCTTCCTTATCTTCAAGCAATTCATTTTCCATTCCAAAAGCTTTCTTAAGGGTGTGGTCTAAGTCTGAGATTATCATTTTATATATATCTTCAGATTTTTTAGCAAGGTAAGACAATTGACTTACACGTTGACAAACATGGATGCTTCGTAAGGCTCTTGACATATGATGCTCATCCTCAAAGCTTGATCTATATTCTACACTTTTGAGTTCTTTATTTGCTTCTTTTGTCCAACGTTGTAGGATGTAGTGGCTAGGAATCTGATAAATATTTTTAACTTGGAAGATTAATAACATGTGCCTACAAACAATTCCCATAAACTCAAAAAGTTGGCAGTCACATTCACAAACTTTTGATTCCAAGTTCAGCTTCACAATAAATGCATCATCTGGATCAAAGGAACTTGTTACTTTGTACTTATAAAAAGTTCCATTTTTCTCAACCTTTTCCTCTGTAAAGTGATTACTACTCACCAATTCTTTTTGGAACTTGCTAAATATGGTTCTCGTGTATATAGAAGCAGCTTGATGCTCTATTTTTTTAGCCAATTACCAAAGAAGGTGTTTTATGTCTTGAATCAAAGTCTTCCTTCCTTTCTTTCTTATAACGACTGTCCACTGCCTTTGCGAATTTGACCACAAAATATTTTAATGTAGTTCTTGAGTTAACAAAGGAGTCAAAGAATGCATTAATGCTTTCACTTCTTTGGGTAGTGTTCATTCCTACAAAGAAAGTATTTCTATTGTAAACCGGTACCCATAACTCTCGAATATTATATAATCCTTCAAGCCATTCATTTCTCTCCAAGCCATAAGTCAATATTAGGCTCTTCCAAGCCTCCTCAAATTTTTCCACACTAGGTGACTCACGTATGCATCTCTTCAACTCATGTTTGAATGTTGACTTCTTATGATATATATGGGAAAGTTTCTCTAGAAATTTCTTCTTAATATGCCAAAGACAAAGACGATGGCGAGTTCTTGGGAATACCTTTGCAATAACTGCACCCATGGCTAAATCTTGATCCGTAATAATAGATTTTGGTTTCTTCCCCCACATTGCTTGAAGCCAAGTTTCAAATAGCCACACAAAAGTTTGTTCTGTCTCATCTTGCAACAATGCACAACCAAATAAAATTGATTGACAATGATGGTTTAACCTCGTAAAATGAGCAAATAGCATATCATACTTGTTTGTTTTGTAAGTTGTGTCAAATGTCACTACATCCCCAAAGTATTGATAAGAAATTCTTGATCGCGCATCCACCCAAAAAAAATTAACCATAAGGCCAACATCATCACATTGAATTGCATAAAAGAAATTGGAGTTTTGAGCTTGTTTTTTTCGGCAATAATTAAGGACAGCTGAGGCATCTCCAACATCTAGATTTTTTCCCCTAACATCTCTCAAGTGATTCCAACAATCTCTACTTGTAAATGTCTGGTCACCTACATTGAACATCATGGCAACTTTTCCTGTTGGAAGACCTTCTTCACCAAAATTTTCAACTAGACTCTTAGCAGCAGTAGACATTTTTTTGTGGCATCGGAGGTATGACACACATTTTGGACTAATAATACCATGATTGTGGTTGTTGTCAAATCCCTTCACAACCCATTTCTGCAACTTCTTATTCTTCATGACCCTAAGCATTGCTTCACATCCAGTTCTAAGACTTGAGCAACTTCTACGGGCCTTGTTTTCATCATCTCTGCTCAAACCACTGTCTAATGCATTTTTTGTTTTGCGCTGCCCTTCACTACAACATACATAAATACAACTTGTTACATTATTACTTCTGGGTGCTTTTTTACTCATACGGATACGGATTCCAAAACCTTCCTTTTTGGCAAATTCTTTGTAAAAAGTTTCAACATCATCAAGGGAGTCAAATTGCATTCCGACATATGGCTTGGATTTCAACTCACAATCACCAAAATCTTCAAGCGGTAACTCTTGCTCTGATGGTCTCAAATTGTTTGGGGCATCATATAACTCTTCACGTTCCATTTGCGATTTAGTAACTATAAGAACCAATGCAAATAATGAACACAAATAAAAAATATGCAAACATTTTAAATAAAAATGTTTAAAATGACAAAGATATAAAAATGTACATAATCATAATCAAACACTTAAATTGACTTGAAGTTATAAATATGACAAAGATATAAAAATGTACATAAATTATTAATACTCATGCCCCTCTAATCGTTCATCCAAGAAAAAAAAAATCTTATAAAAAAAAATCTCATTCCCCTCTATTCAAAAGTTTTTTTTTTTTTTTTTTTGATAAACTATTCAAAGGTTAGTTTTGGGTCCAGATTGGCCTACCACAACAAATACCCTCCAATCAAACCCAAAGCAATCACAATTCCCATTTTATTAATCATTGTCACTGCCACATGTTTTGGGAAATAAATTAACAAGCATAGTTTTCATTCGCTTTAAAGATAGAAAATGATTCAGCAAAGAGAAGAAATAGAATATATATATCCAAATGTTGAATGTATGCTGCTAGGGAATAATATAAATGTCCTTCCCATCGCATGTTACATACCCAATAATATATTTGGACTTTTCTTATTACAATCTAAGCAGACCAAGTTGAGACATTAAATGGATTGATGAAATGAGTCTGACCAGGACAAGTACAATGACCACACTCTGGCCAAGTTGCTTTTGACATGCCCCTCTTGAGTGTATTGTATTGCTAAATGTGACACCAATGTAACACATGTCTAAAATTGATCACGTTTTTATTCTTCTAATCTGTCTAGTGCTCCAATTCATTGATAGAAGCCTTGCATCTTCAGTATAGGGATAGTTTATGTTAAGTCCATGTCAATAATTCTTATTACAAAGATGACTATATAAAAGTCATTTTTTGCCAAACCCAGGTCAATAATTCTCCCATAAATTACGACACAAAAGGAAAAAATAAAATAAAAGAAAAGAAAAGAAAAAGAAGGCAGAAGAAACATTTTTCCACACTCCAATCACAGCCTCAAAGCCCTATCCTTTCCCCACATTTTTCTCATTAAACAAGCAGTGCAGAAGGCAAGTCAAGCCATTTGAACTTCACCTTTTGTAGGGAAATTGTCACCATAGGCTAAGTTAAGCTTAGAATTTGCAAACCTCTCCTTCTCCCCATCACCCCACAATGCATAGGCTTCCTCTCCATGAATTGCATCATCCCCAGTTTGCAACTCTTCCTTAGACAGTAACATAATCATAACCAAACACTCAAATTGACACTTAAATTCAATTTCAACTTTGAAAACAAGATATTTATACCAGATAGTGTTTTTTATTTATTTTTTATTAAATTGCTCCAGAGCAGTTGCATTATCAAAATCATTAATTGGTTGGCAAATTGCTGTTTGTCCATTATCGGCCACCTATATAAGTTCATGTCTCTTTCTCGCAAAAGAAAAAAGAATTAATATGTTCATGTCTAGCTTCAGTGATGTCTTTTGTTTATCAATTTCTTCAACTATTCAACACTGTAAGTCACAGTGTAAGTTTTTTTAGAGCACTCACAACTTAGGGATGTAACTAGGGAACTACCAACGATGTAAGTCAGCGTAAGTTTCTCTAAATTTACTACACATACAATGGTTTTATATTGAATATGTATTTTAAGTTCTAACAAATCTGTATTGCCACATGATTCTTTGTGAACCATTTACTGTGTTCCAGAAAAGAAAAGAAAAGAAAAACAGAGCACACACAACAGAAAAGAAAGGAAAAATAGAAACTGAGTACTCACAATGGTGGAGGGGCAATGGTGGAGGTGGAACAATGGTGGAGCTTTAATGTGATTTGTACTCACAATAGAAACAGAGCACTCACAGCACGTTAATGCGATTGTTTTTTTTTTTTTTTTTTTTTTTTTTAAAATTTCTGGCGGCAACCTGAAACAATGGTGGAGGAGCAAAGTAGAGAGTCAACCCAGATAAAGAATTACATTAAAATAAATAAATAAAAAAAGGAAAAACAGTTAACCTTGAGGGAGAAAGAAAGAGAACCAACCTGCAATTCTTATGAGCTCTTTTGGTACCCAAGAAACAGAGTACTCACACACACCCACAGTTCGACTTGGTTTTTTTTTTTTTTTTTTCCTAAAACAATGGTGGAGGAGTGATTTGCACTCACAATAGAAACAGAGCATTCACAACACGTTAATGCAATTGGTTTTTTTTTTTTTTTTGGCGGCAACCTGGAACAATGGAGGAGCAAGGTAAAGACTCAAACGGAGACAAACAGAGAGACAAAGGATTGAACACCAAACGTAGAGAAAGGGAGAGTCAGACGTATTTTTGTTGGGTTTAGAGATACATATTGAATGCAATAAAAAAGGGACAATTAATGAGATATTGATCTACAACAAACTAATTCTGAGCAGCTCGATAGTCCTCTAAATATTCCAACGCTCTTTTGTTTAGCCAACTTGGTTCATGAAATTTCCCATCGTGAATCACTCTATTCCACTAGGTCCAGATTAGCCACACATGAACCACCATCAATTCCAAATCTTCCCGAGCCAACCGCTCCATTAAATACTCCATCAACTGGAACATATCAAGCAGCCCATGTTTTCCTTTTTGTAGTAATTTCACACTCCCTACCCACACATCTTGAGCAGCAGCACAGTCCCAAAGCACATGCACAATCGTCTCTGGAAACCTAGTACAGATTGGACAGATAGCATCCATGATAACCCTCCGATTATCAAGATTCATCTTCGTTGGTAGAATATCATTGCAAGCTCTCCAAGCAAATACCTTAACTTTGTTCGAGATTTTAAGTTTCCATAAAGCATCCCAAATCCTCTTCCCAGCACAACCATCAAAACTCTTGGCCATATTCTCTCTTTGCATCAACTCCCTAGCCACCTTATATGCAGATTTGACAGTGAACAAACACTTCTTAGTAGGCAGCAAACTATAGAATCATCTACATACCTCCTACTTAAAGAAATTTGAAAAATAGCTTCAGCATCTTCTTTATCAAACATCTCCATAATCCAATTAGTCCTCCATAAGTGTAAATCATGATTTATTAGGTTCGAAACCAAAGCATTACTTTCATCCCCCTTGGCCGAGTGAATGATAGAATTTGTAGGATAATTAGGGATCCATTTATCCCCCAAAACCCGAATTGAATGCCCACTTCCAACCCTCCAACAACAACCCGATTTTAATGTAGGCAAGGCCACCATAATACTCTTCCACACATATGAACAATTATGGGACACCTTGGACTCAAGAAAATGAGATCTTGGAAAATACCTCACCTTTAGACACTTGTACACTAATGAATTAGTATCATGCAGCAACCTCCACCCTTGCTTAGCCAACATAGCTAAGTCAAAAGCCCTTAGATCCCAAAAACCCGTTCCACCATCTTTCTTCGAGAGTGTCAACTTTTCCCAACTTTTCTAGTGAATTTTCCTCGCATTCCCAACCAAACTCCACCAAAACTTAGCACACATCGCATCAAGTTCATCACAAAGTTTCATAGGGAATTGAAAGACACTCATGGTATATGTGGGAATAGACTGAGCCACCGCATTAATAAGCACCTCTTTACCTGCCTTAGATAACATCATATCCTTCCAACCCTGTAATTTTTTCTAGATTCTATCCTTCAAGTACAAGAAAGTATGGTATTTAGTTCGCCCTAAAGTTGGCTGCCTTAGATATGAATCAAATCTACTCACTGCCTGCACCCCCAAAATACTTTGTATATCTTGTTTCTGATCATCAGATGTATTCTTAATAATAATTTTTAAAAGAGCTTAATCCATAACAAAAAAAACCTAACAACGTTTAGGTCCATAAGACCATAGAAGTAGCAATATAAATAAAAGTAGTTCATCAACAATGAAACAAATCATACCAATTAAAGAACAAAGTATCAATATAGCAAACAAAGAATTTTCACCATTATTTGAATATAGCAATTAGTGGTCAAATACAGCACCAAAGACACCTTCTTTTAATTTGATCAAGGGGAAAAGATGCACATAGTACTCTAACAACAACAAGAACACAACAGTGATAAATAACTAAATGCATTCCTCTAATGCATTGAGACTGATACTTCCCTTTGATACTTCCCTCTGATGCATTGAGACTAATGACAAACAACTAAATGAGTAGGAGAAATGATTAAAATTGTCAATTTATAAAAAATACAATTTCCTTTAAGCTTGGGAATCTGGATACCCACCTATTTTAAAGGGAATCCACATTCCTACTGAAAGGGGGTTAAAGGGGGAATTCAGATTCCCTTGGCATCTAATTTCTTAGCGTGATTTGCAACCAAACATGAGAATATAATCTTTAAACATTCTTGGGAATCCTAAAACATTACCTAGTACCAAACGCCACGTTATGGTTTCTCTACAACGGCTAGAGATATAAAAGGCGCTAGGGTTGAATGTGAAACGAAAGCTGAAAAAAAAAAAAAAAAAAAAAAAAAAAAAAAAAAAAAAAAAAAAAAAAAAAAAAAAAAAGAGGGAAAGGGATTGCCGCATGTGTTGCTTTCTCTGTGACTTTTCCCCAAGACAACACAATGACTTCTCTCCTTCAGTCCAATTTTTTTTTTTTTTTAATTTTAATGTTTAGTATTTTATTTCAATGACCATGAGTAGCTAAATTCTTTATTAATGTTGAGGACAAAAACTTGTTAATGATTATCAATATTATTTATGAGATTTGATTTTTCCAATAGTTTTGCAAGCCTATCATGAGAATAGTTCATTTGGATAGGAATAAAGTGAGCAAATTTTTTCAACTAATCCACCACCACCAAAATAGCATCGTAACTCTTAGGTGACCTCAGTAATCTAGACACAAATTCCATAGATGTGTTTCCACTTCCACTCAGGTATAGAGAGTGGTTATAACAACCTTAAGAGCCTTTGATGTTCTAGTTTGACTTTTTGGTAGGTTAGGCATTGCTCCATAAAAGGTGATAATATTTCTCTTTTCATGTTGTTCCACCAATAAACTTCTCAAAGATCATGATACATCTTGGTACTACCCGGACACATTGTGTAAGGTGAACACCTCCGATATCTCTACTTTAATTAATGAATAATTAGGCACACAAAGCCTAGTACTAAACCTTAAAGCACTGTCAATGGATATTTTAAATTCAAGCCTACTCTCACAATGCACTTCTTCCATGATTGAACCATAAATCTTTTATTCGATGACAAGAAACTTTACCAGTTGAGGTAATAATTAGTTAGTAACTTGTGCAATGCAAGAAACATTTAACATCAGAGGCAGCGGCACTTGTTGTTTAGGGGGTTCAAATGAACCCCTTGACTTAAAAAATAATAATTTATATATAAAAAATAATTTTTATTAGTTTATTTTATGCTTAAAAATATTTTTGCATACATTGGCTGAAATCTTGCACACCTTGATCATAAATCAATACAACCTAAAACTAAACAACAATTAGACATTTAGTGTATTATTTATGTTAGTACGTAATTGAAGAAAAAAAAATTAGTAAAGTTGGCCATTGTTCAAATATTTGATTGGCTAAGTAGACACTTAATGTAATATTTATGTATGGATGAATATGGATGTTTGGGTTAATAAATAATATAGTGTCAGTGGGTTGCATTTTGTCATTTTAGTTTACAATATTTTTATAAAAATAATGACAACTGCAAAAAAAATAAATAAATGTCACACCTAGCGACATTGACAATAGATAATAAAAACTAATAATGAAAACTCATAGAAATTGTAAAATTTCATATATTTGTATTTTTTATGACTCACTATATTCAAGTTTTTTTTTTTGGTGTTAAATTTTATTTAATTTAAATTTCTTAATGGCCCCCTTGAAAAAAATTCCTGGAGCTACTATTGTTTAACATAAAACGAATTTTTTTCTATTTTATTTTTTTCTAAAAATTAAATTTGATAAATATGATAGTTATTGATAGACATTTATTATGATTGTATTTGTATATAGAATTATATATTGGATTCTATTAATGAGTGTACTTAGAGTATTTGTTAATTGACCATTTTAAGAAATTTTTAATACCACTTTCATGAAAAATATAAAAATTTGTAAAAAAAGTCAGTTTCTTTTTTCTTTTTTCATAAAAAGTTTCAAAAAATATTTCCTAAATCAATGTGCCTAGGGCATTTGTTAACTTTTTCCTTATATATCATTAGACATTTAATATGATTATATTTATACATGCACTTATATATTCTATTATTTAAGGAAAATATCATACACCAATATTCTAATGGAGGGTTTAATTACTTAATATAATTTGTATACAATTAAAAAATATATATGAGAATTCTTCTATAAATTATAGACAGGTAGTTATTACTAATAATTTAAATTAAATTCAGAATGAATAAAAGGTATTGGTAGACATGGCAAAACAAGACGGATCGGGTCAATTGGGTTCATGTCAAAAACGAGTTCGGGTAAAAAAAAAAAAAAAAAAAAACAGGTTATTTTAAGTGGGTTAGAAACATATCAAGTCCTTCGGGTTGCGGGTCGGGTCGACCTGTATTTTTTCACATGATTTTTTTTTTGGTGTCATTTGATAAGTCATGCATCAAATTATTTGGTATAAAATGCATTACTTTGAATTCACCACTCATATCAAGAATGAGCTTAACTCAACAAATTAATACTTGTTCAATAATTATACAAATCCTAACATTCCTAATGAAAACAAAATAGCATAAATGAGTCTAGTCTACCCTTTGAACATCTAATTAAAACAAACATACAAATGAATACAAAATTTCAAATGCCCTATTTGATAACTAATTTGACAAAGAATAAAAACAACTAAGAAATTTACAATCTTGAAAACTAATTTCATAATTTAATATCAACTATGGTTGACATTTTGTTTCAACTTGATAATATACATCAAAGTTTGAATGTTTACTTATTTATACATGGTCTCTTTTATAAATATCATGTTATTATTCAACAACACATACTCCAAGAAATATCATCTTTTATTTTGAAAAACATTTTATTTTGGTCATGGATTATTAGAAAATAGGTCTAAGCATCCATAATTTATGCCAAATTTCATCAATAATACTTTTTCTTCGCTTTTTTCACAGTTATGAATTCTTCTCATACAGGCCTATAATTTCAAATATATGTTTTTAACTTTACTACAACCAGATTATCTTAGCATGTATTTTGTTATGTGATATTTAAGAATTTATACTTATCTCATTATTAAGAAATAGAATGCCTCAACCATTTATCTTTCAATTCATTTGCATGCACCTACATTATTTTGTTATGTGATAATTTATACTTATCCCATTATTAAGCAATAGAATGCCTCAACCATTCATCTTTCAATTCATTTGCATGCACCTACATAAAAGTATCAATTGTATTTAAATGACATTAAATATATATTATATTTGAATGAAGTTATCCGAAAAATGTTAAAAATTTGATATTTTTAATATAAAAATAAATAAATAATAATAATGTGCACTGTAAAACTCACAACAAACAATTAAACCAATAATGTCTTTATTTTATTACATTTTTACCCAAAAAAAATGTTTGAAAAAAAGGGGATCAGCTCACGGGGTAGCTGGGTCAAGTTGAGTTGATTCGTAAAAAATGGGTCGGGTCATAGGTCAACCCGCTTTTAGTTTGGGTAAAAATCAGGTTAGGTATTTTCTTTGGGTTCGAGTTGGGTCAGGTTAGTGAATCTTGATCCATTTTGCCATGTCTAGGTATTGGTATGTGTTATTATTTTTATTCAGACTTTGGTAAAATGACACATCATCATTGTATGCATCCTCTAGTTATGGGATCCAAGCTTATAAAATTTATTGAGACGAATTTATCATCCTTTTTATGGTATATAATTGGTAAAATAAGTAAAATGAAATTTATTGTATCCAACTTGGCATCTAATCTAGGTAATAAGTAATAATTTAAATAAAAGTAAGAAAGATTAAAAGGGTATTGATATGTGTCATTATCTTATTCTTTGGTACAATAACACATATCATGGTTGTATGTATACTCAAATTATGTGATCCAACTTTTAACATTTATTAAAACTTATATATTATACCTTTTATACGATTTAATTGGTAATATAATTAAATTGACATTTATTCTATCCAAAATTGATCTTTTTTGAGATAAAAGATAGAAATCCACATGGATCTAATATAGGTAATAAGTCATTTTTTTTAAGCATAAGGTAATAAGTAATAATTTAATTAAATTGAGAAAGATAAGTTGTTGACATGTGTCATTATCTTACGGTTTGATAAAATTACACGTGTCATCATTATATTCATCCTCCATTTATAGGATCCAATTTTTATAATATATTGTTTCTCAAAAAAAAAAAATTTATAATATATAATTAGATATAAATAATTAGTGCACATCTCCATATAATTAATATATAGAAATAAATCCAGTAACCTCATTAACATATGATAATTGTAGGGTCCAAATTTGTTGGGCCAGGTATCAGCTCTTTATATTGTGAGCCCAACAAATTCCCAACAATAAATTTGTAGAGAATGGGTTAAACAATTGGGCTGGTTATGGATTTAGCAACGGTTCGTACAAGCAAACCAATGTAAAAAGGGATTTAGACTAGCGTTTAACAAGAATCTCTTTTGTCCGAAGAGGCTTAACATTTAAAAACTTAGTGAATACAATTTTTTCTCCCCCCCTCCTCCAGAGGCTTATGCCCTTTATATATCCCCCTCCTTCTTCATCTTAACCGCACACTTGTTCTTCATCCAAGCATCCACTTCAGTATACGTCACATCAGTCATCTGCTTTAGTAGGCCTTGAGTGGTGGTAGCTGAGACTGAACTGTTCAGGTGTCTTCTCCACATAAATGCGGCCAGGAAAGCTGCTGCAGTGCATTAAATGCGGTGGTGGCAGCTTTCTCTTTGAGATATTTTACATCCTCCACGTCCCCATTCACGCCCAGGATTTGCTCTCCTCCGCGGAATTAGTTGGGAAGGCCGCTTTTGCCCCCAGCACATTTGATTGATTCAGCACCATGTTGATCAGACGATGGGACCTCTTCGGACAGCGAGGAAAGTCTTCGGACGTATCCCAGTATTCATCCCTAAGCGTATATCCTCCAAAGGGGCACGGCCGTGACCTCTTGCTCTTCTTTGGACAGGCAATGGTATATAAATTGGGCCCCGAGCCCAATTCGTAACTTTGGGCTCGCCCCCACAATAATCAATTAATATTTTGACATTAATGCAAAATTTTGAGGGGTGGAAGGCTAAAATGAAAATAATTTACTTTCCCTCTCAATGAATGTGCCACGTATTAGAACCTTAGACTAATATCTCTTGCATTATATATACTTCACATGCCCTTCATGGTGTAATAGCTATAGTATTGATTCCCTCCTAGAACTTTCTTCTCACTTCTCAAATGCTTGCCTTCATGGACTCAATAATTCTCCTTGTTCTTGCATCTCTCTTTACTCATTCACTTTCTCTAATAGCTCAACCAACAAATCTTGTCTCAAAGATTACCGTAGTGGGTGTTGTGTATTGTGATATCTGCTCTAGCAACACTTTTTCTAGACACAGCTCCTTCTTGCCAGGTAAATAACTCTTGGTATCTTTATCTAGTCTATTGTTTCTTTCAATTTAGGTGATAAATTATCGATTTTCCTAATATCATAAATGGTTGGAAAATTGTGAATATAATTATTTAAATGTGGGATTTTTACTTTTCAAATAAAAAGAAAAGGATTAAAGAATTTAATCATTTCAATGTTAGATTATTAATGGGAGGTAAGAGGAGATATGGTTCGAACTTAGAACAAATACTCTAATGCTATGATAAATTAATGATTGTTTTAGAACTTAACATGCTTGGAAATGATGAATTTAGTCATTTAATTAATGATGAATTGAAAAATATTCTTTCAACTTCTCACGTGTGTACTCTTGTTTTACTGATTAGGTGCGGATGTTCAAATACAATGCAAATTCAAAACAAACTCACCCCAAATCACAGAGCATACCACATTTTCAGTCAACAAAACAACAGATAAGCATGGAGTATATAAAGTGGAAATAGCAAATATTGATGGGGTTAACTGTGTAGAAGGTTTGGCAGCAACATCATTTTGCCAAGTAACCTTATTGGGGAGCTCATCTTCAGCCTGCAATGTTCCTGGTTCGAAGACCACATCAACTGTTATGACATTCAAGTCTAAGGAAGAAAATCGTTGTATATACAACTTGAATACACTGAGTTACAGGCCTTCGGAGAAGAATACTGCTCTATGTGCAAACAAACAGGAATTGTCAAGATCTTTTAATGCTTCAAAATCCTTTCTTCCTTATATGTCACCTTATCTATCCCATTCTTCTCGCTTTCCCTCCCTTCAATTTTCCTTCCCCCCCTTTCCTTCTTTTCCCTTCCCTCCACTACCTCCTTTTCCTTCTTTTCCTTTTCCTCCACGATCTCCTTTTCCTTCTTTTCCTTTTCCCCCTTTTCCCTCTTTTCCCTTTCCCCCACAATCTCCTTTTGCTTCTTTTCCCTTTCCTCCATTTCCTTCTTTTCCCTTCCCTCCACTACCTCCTTCCTCCTCTTTGCCTCCCTCCTCTTTGCCTCCCCAGTCCTAGGTCTACCTCTTTTTTCCTCCCGCTCCATCGGGTGATTCCCCATAATCTCTACCTACTTCTCCTTTAGATCTTCCTACTAAACCACCAACATTCCATTCTTGAACCCCAAAAACCTAGATACCATATATGCCTTCATCCGCTTCTAATAATCCTGAAGACCAAAATCCATAAGAATATCTTTCCTTTATTTTTTCTTCAATGATATCAGAATTATGTTTGAAAATAATTTCTCAATGTTACAAAAGTTTCTATGTTAATGTTGGAAGATAGATCGATGCATATAGAAACTACAATAAATTTCATCTATTTAGATTGCTACAACAGATAGATGAATTTCTTTCAACTATTATTATGCATTTATATATTCGTTAGGCACCAGCCTATATGGATTTTCAATTATGGTAGTACGTCCGTAAACCGAGCAAAAATAAAAACTTGAATCGTATATGCATCGAAATGTATAAGGCCTTCACTATTTAGCATGGAATAAATTTACTAGAAAAACGTCTCTAGCTTACAAAAGAAACCACAATGGTAGAGACACAAATAATAAAATCACCCATTCCAAGAAATAGCTGTCACCATAAGACAATCTCTCAATTGCCATCCACAAGAATCGTTCTGGAGCATGTACTAAAAGGCATATATTTTGTTCATAGTGAGTCAGAAGCACATAATAAAAAAGGGGTTGTGGTAATTAGACAACCAACATAAAATTTATTTGTTTTATTGTTATTATATGAATGTACTTGAATTGAATGAAGTAGCTTGTAACTACCACCAGCAAGTTAAAACTCCTTTAATATGAAAGAGATAGATGATGATCTAAATCAAAATTGAAAATAAAATAGTAGAAAAGGAAGCATAGTTTTGCCTATGGAAAAAACCCAACAAACAAAGTACACCATATATGCAAGGTTATTAGACCCGGACCGGATCAGGCAATCCGACTGGGTTAACTAGGAACCGGACTGAAATCCCGTTTTTCAAGCATGGAGAACTAGATTTATTGTTAATTCCATGAACCCCTTAAACTGGAGTTGGACTGCACGGTTCATGCAGAATCGATGGCATAAACCGTGCGGTCCAACCCCGGTTCAAGTATGCTTGTAAATTAAGAAAAAATCAGAAAAGTGCACGTTACCAAGTTTCGAACCTAGGCACAGTCAGAGTTGCAGCTAGAGCCTAACCACTCAACTAAGCTTACAAGTTGATGCTCAACAATAACCAAAAAAAATACTTGAAGTAAACTTAACGCAATTTTTTTATTATAAAAGCAACTTAACACAATTCTATTCTACTTAATTAAATTATCCATCTCTTACAAGAAATATAAAAAAAAATTATAATTAAAATCTTTCAAAAATTAATCATAAATATTAATGTTTTCATGGTTATTATTTTATTTTATTAACTTTCTTATTTAATTATTAAATATATGCTTAAAAATCATTAAATTTCCCTCATATATATAGATATATTAGTCAATTTTGTTAGTTTTATAAATTTAATATCTATATTTAGGCTTTAATTAATTATTAAAGTAATTATGACATCATCACGGTCCGACCTTAAAAACCTTAAATCTCTCCCTTTACTGGTTCTTTGAATGGTCCAGGTCTGAAAACCATGCATATATGAAGATTACAATTCACAAAACACAAAAACTTGGTAGTTACTTTTAAAGCTTTAGCTTGCACCCCAATGCATTACCGATAAGGTGCCCAAATTAAACATTTACTTTATGACCTATGACTCTATATTCTACTATCTATAATACTAAATTTAAAAATAAAAAATAGGAGAGAGAGAGAGAGCCTTTACTAAAACCAATTGGATAGAGAATCAAATAATCGAGCAAGAGAGGAAACAAATGGGGCCTTTCATTCTCAAAATTTCGACCAATCTAGACGTAAAAATTTTTATAATCTTAAGAATTGAAGTAAATTCAACGATTTTTTTTTTTTTTAATTTTAATTCTACTTGACTTTGACCTAACCTTCATTTATTAATTATAGATGATTACCTCAGAATTATTATTATTATTATTATGAGAAACAAACACACACACAGGGGAGAGGGAAAGGTAATAAATAAAAAAAAGCCAATAGCACTAGCATTAGTGCTTTTATAATAGAAAAAACATATCACATTTAGGCCAAACTAAAAATTCACCCACATCAGCTTATGTAAAGTTGTGTAAAAATACATGGTTGCTACAATAGTCATATAAATTTACATTGACACTATTCATTTTGCATTTAGAATTTTATTCTTACTTTACATATCACGAGGATGAATAAAGAAAGTAGATGATGGTTGTTGTAAGTGAAGAAAGAAAAATAATTAAAAAAAATTCAAGAAAATTTAATCTTTTAATGAAATGTAGTGTAAAATAGATAAACTGATGTGGGATATTTTGAAACATGAGTATGTAAGATAGAAAAAGTAATATTTCATATTAAATAATTAAAAAAAAATTGGCAACTAAAATTTAAAGATATGGAAGTTAATATGTATAGGGGCTCTTTTTGCTCTTGGGCTAAAGCCTTTCTACTGTGGGTTGGAGAGTTGGGCCTGACCCACTATCCTAGCAAGACCTTACTAAGGAGCCAGTCTGTGCACAAGACAAACATCTCAAGAGAAAGACAACAAATAACAATAAATACATAAGTGTGAATACGCATATATTCGTACACGTATATATAAAGGTATTGATATATGTATTATGGCAGAAAGGTTAGCCAGAGGAGACAGTTAACATATTTGGAGTGACAGAATATAAATAATGGGCTTTTTCGCAAAAAGTGGACTAAAGAGAACCCGAACCCCAACTTGGACAACCTTATTACTAGACTATGCCATTAAAGTTGTACATTTTGAAGAATGGGTCTAGATAGCTACTTCTTATTTTGCCAAGATTACAAAGAGTGGGTTTGCCATGAGAAAGGGAAAAGATTGCCTACTGATGCATGCTTTTCTACCGTACTCCCTCTTTTTGCCTTTCTAAGTTCTTTTTCACCCTTTCTCTTTTCTCTCTAATTTCCTTTTCACTTCTCTCTGTTTCTTGCCTTAGTAGTTCCTCCCTCCTCATTTATGGCTATTGTTCCTATTTATACTAAATTAATCCTATGTGATTTTCCTCTTTTGCCCTTGTTGCGTACCAATCATTTTTGAATGCTATGAATACCCCCTCAGAAGTACCCATTGTTCTATTGGCTATTTGGCCTCCACCACACCTGAGCATGCCTAGTGCTTTCTCTCTCTTCCACTATCCATCCTACGACAAATTCTTATCCATTTGGTTCTACCATAAGTCTTTCCCTCTCTTCTCAACGGTTAAAGCTTTAGGTCTCTCTCTACCTCTCTCTCTAGCATGCATCAAGTGGTCCCAGCCATCTACTACATATTTTGGGTAAAGATACCTTCCCAGCAGAGCACCTCTCAAAAAAGGTCGTGGCTAGATACCGAAAATATGTCATTTTCCCCCCTCTCCCAAACCACACCCTTTGTAATCCCCTTGACCGTGAGCCTACCCCCTTGCATTAACTAGGTACAGGTTGGTGGTATTCTAACTATGGCAATGCTGTTTGGTTTCTTCACATTTTGTCTTCTTTCTTCCTCATGTAGTTTCTACCGCTACTATTTGTCTCGTTTGACTCTCCACCCGTGTTTGGCCTCTTATGGGAGACGGTGTGGGCTTGTTGGGCTTTTCCAAGTTTTAGTACTTGCTGCTAATTCCTACTGGGCTAGCCCATTGGGCCTCTTTCTCTTCACTTCTTCTTTGGGCCCATCCAAGGCCTATTCTCTTTTCTCTTGAAGAGGGCCGTCTTACCGTGGCTGACTCTTCCATATGGCCCATGGGCCGATGCATTTCATTCCTTGCTCTTTATGGGTATGCCTTCTCTTTGGGCTTTTATAAACCTATTGTTCCTGCCATTACTTTCTAATCCCTTCTTTCTTTTCTTTTTTTGCCCGTTATTGGGCTTTTCTGCTGTTGGGTCTCTTTTATAAAAAAAGGGGTATCAATAATATGCAAGATAAGGAGTTGGTCAAATGTGTAATCCTATATTAAAAATGAGAGAGACTCTTTTATTATTTATAAGTATGGTGATTAATGGGTTGAAATGTATTAGAGTAGATATTGAGTCAGATACACGCATAGGGGGGGGGGGTTGAATCTTCTTAAAGAGAGTATCGCACCTCAATACAAATAGTGTTGTGTAATCTCTTCCAAATAAACATTTTTTAGTATTTTTCATTTAGTTTCTCTTGTACTATTTTACTCCTTTTTTCTTTTTTCTCTCTCTCTTTTTTTTTTTTTGTTTTTGTTTTTTTTTTTGTTTTTTGCACCGACACTATTTGTGGTTGGAGAGATATAACTATTAGGCAAAACTACATTATTAATCCCTGAAGTTTACTTTGCGAGCATAATTGGTCTCTCAAGTTTTAAGTGAGCTCTATTTGTCTCTCAATTTTTAAAAATAAGCAATACTAGTTCTTCTATTAAATTCTATTAGAAGTATTTCTTACATACTAACGAAAAATTGACATGGCTAATGGTGCAAGCTGGCTTACTGTGACCAATTGAGGCTAATTTTGAGTTCTTATTTATATTATGATATATCGATGATGAGAATGATACCTAGTTGAGTGTATGTGTTAGGAATCCCTATAGCTATATAGGTAATAATTGTTGTAATATTGCATTTAGTTAGTTAGTTACAATTTCTAGCATATTAATCACATTGAACACATGTTGGAATTATTAATGCATATGAGGAATAAGAGAACTATTAGAATAAGGTCATGTGGGCCAATATAATAGTTTTATGTTCTATAAATACCTACTTGTAATCACATTTTCCTTCATTGAAGAATAAACCAATTCATTACTTAGTGCATTTCCTCTCTCTCTCTCTCTCTCTCTATATATATATATATATATATATATATTTCTCTATAGATGATGACTACTTCTAATTATGTCAATTTTTCTACAATTCACATACATATATTCCCCTACAATTTCTACCCATCTCCATTAGGAACCACTAGATTCCTAATAATGTGTGTGTCTGCCGTGTATCGGTGATGGCTAACCACATTTGTGGGGGTTTGTGTGTCTTATTAATTACTGTTTTGTGTGTTTGTTTTTCAATGACATCAAATGGATGCTTCTTCAAATTCCAATACTTCAAATAGCAATCCACCTACACCATCACTAAGGGTTTGTTTGGTTGAAAGGGTAGAAAAGTGGGAGGATAGAAAATGGTGGGAGGATGAAAAAGTAGGAGGATAGAAAAGAGTTTAATTTCTCTCCTTTTTTTTGGTTGGGAGTGGAAAAGTGGAGAGATGGAAAAAGTGAGTTTGTATAAATTTACTCATACACATTTGTTAAAAAATGATGACCAATTAAAACAAAAAAGTGACAAACAACCAAAGAAAAAAAAAAAAGCAATCACCCAATTTATTAAAAAAATGAAAATCATGTTCCCAAAAAAAAAAAAAATTCATGTCTAGTTAAACAAAAAAAAAAAAAAAAAAAAGGAACTAGACGAATTGTCCATGT
Source organism: Quercus glauca (assembly GCA_023736055.1). NCBI lineage: Eukaryota > Viridiplantae > Streptophyta > Magnoliopsida > Fagales > Fagaceae > Quercus > Quercus glauca. The sequence continues at coordinate 24,103,372 of CM043317.1, forward strand.
GCAAGTGCACATGGACATTTTTGTCCATTAAGCAGCCTCATTTTCTCCCTTCAGTTTTCTCTTTATTTTGAGGAGAAAACTTTTTGATGGGCCCAGGGAAAAAACACCCGGGCTCCACCATTTATTTTCCTTCCTCTCCACCCAATCAAACACACTCCAAAAAAGTTTTCCTTTCCATTTTCTCTCCAAAATTTTCCATCAACCCTATTTCACCTCCTAATAAATGCACCCTAATTGACCCTATAATGTTGATGATGAACCAAACCCAAGCAGTTGGAGTTGATAAACTTGATATTGATACTTGAAAGTCCTCCAAGGAGGCATCCCAAATGTAGGAACATTTTATTAAGTTAGAAGATTGTGATCCCACAATCTAGGAACATTTTGTTAATTTAGAAGACTGTGATCCCAACAATAAGGCATCTCCGCATCTGGTATTGTAAGAAGCATGTGATATCCCTTACGTATAAACCTAATAACTAGCTATGCATGCATCATTTTATCAATGATTGTCTTTCTTGTTTTGATCATAATAATGATATTCATGGAAAATTAGTAGTTTTTTTTTTTTTTTTGAGAAGTAAAAGCTTGCTGATATAAAATTATGAAGATGGAAAATCATCAAGTACAAAGGACATAACATCCGTTGGAACACACTCCAACCAGATTTGAGAAGAAAAAGATTGTCTCGCATGCTGGGCAAAGGCATGAGCGACTGCATTACCTTGCCGACCTACGTGAACGAAAGAAATACTCTTAAAAGAGTTTGAATGAAATTTGATATCCTGAATTATATGCCCTCCCAAGGAATTTTCCATTCCGGGTCTCCTTAAAGCATTGACCATAAATTCAGAGTCACCTTCACAAACTACCTGGGAATGGCCTGATTCTGCAGCAAAAGTGATTGCCCGTCTGGCTGCAAGGAGCTCCAAAACTTCGACAGACGGAGGTTTCTCAATCTGCTCAGATAAGGCAGCCAACACCTGTCCCTCGCCGTTCCGAATAACCACGCCCAACCCCGCTTTATTAGACTCCCTGAACCAAGCACCATCATAGTTTGTCTTAACCAAGCCCGCCGATGGAGGAACCCATCTGCGAAGACCAGTCCGACGATTGTGAGGATGAGGACTGTTACATCCCTTGAACTCGCCGAGATAATTTCTGGCAAAACTAGCAATATTGTGAAGGGGCAGGGGATGGTCATGTAGACGAGTTTTGTTTCTTTGGAACCAAATTGACCAGGCCGTAGTGGCAAATAGAGAAAGTAATGCAGGTTTGGCTCGGATTTTTTGCAGAACATCCGAGAAAGAGTCAGAATCCGTTGAACTCCGATCCACCCAATCGAAATCCGAATTCCAAACCACTTTGATGCAGTTATTTGTGGAGTTGAGATATATCTTTTGCTTGTAAGCCTAAAAATTTTCCAAGGAATTTTATGTTGTTATGTCACTATTATAGTTTATAAGTCTATACTCGGTACAATAAATTGTTGCAAAAATCATGTTACCAGTTCTCGATGTTTTGACTTTTGATAGGCAATAGGTATAAAATGATTTTTAAGCTTCTATAATTGTGCATATGCCCTCGGATTAAGAGTCAAATTTTGGGATTCAACCCAAAATTTTGATTTCTGTTCTTTGGAGTGAAAATAAACTTTTCACCATCTGGGAATTTCGATTTTAGGCTATTTTTATAAAATCCAAGGCTATTTTCTTTATCTAAATATCACATCTTAATTAAATGGAGATAAAAAATAATTTTTTTAAAAAAAGGACACTTACTTAAACGGAGATTAATAAGGGTGTTGATGCATGAAATTTTTATAAGTAGATACTTACTGTAATTGGGCAGAACTTGAAGACTATTTTGCAAATAAAATTTTTAGGCCTCCACAACATGGCATCTCATCTTTCCGTCGTGCGCGTGCCATCACCTACTTTGCTACCTTCTACTTTCATTTCTCTTCATGCATCCCATGGTGCCACCTCCTACTTTCCATTGCATACAAATATTTTTTCCTCGTCAAAACATTAGAATTTTGATTCCATTCGGTAATACATTTACTTGAGAGGGACGAAGTAATTGAGGAAACTAAAATCTTGGCAAAACTATGCAGCAAGTGTTCTATACAGAATCTGCCCTCAGCTTAAACAGATTATGGTTTTAGTTTGAGTAAATATTGATTTCATGTATGATTTTCCCTTGGCTATATCTAGTCTAAGTCATTTTATGCAAAATATTCAATGGCTCATTATTCTTACTCTTTTTCATTGAATTACGTGGCTGCAAATTCAATTTCTAGAGCAATTGAGTAAATTTTGATTGACATAAGCTTCAAGCAAGTACATGATTTACATTTTTTTGTTTTTGTTTTTGATATTGATTTTGTAAATCAAATCAACCACCCTTGACCCCTGAACATGATTTACAATTGAGTTCTAAATTCTGTTTGATCTTTTGGTACGGGATTCTATTCATATTCTGTCATTTCCAGTCATCTTGTTTGAATTGTCTAGTTATTTCAAGAATTCTTTCAATGATTACAATTCAATCTAGTTTCCTTGATTGTGAATGAAAATGATTGCTTGTGTTCATGATGGAATTTATAAGGTTATGCTAAGGTAGAATTGATTGTAATAAGCTTATTATTATTTTTTTTAGGGGTTGTGAGCACCCATGTCTAAACTCTTTTGGAATTAGACTTTTGATTCCTCTACTTTCAGGTAAAAGATATGTGAGATGAGCTGTGGATGCCAAATTTTTTTTTACCTTTTTAATTTCCTTGGGGGAAATCCACTTGCCTCCCCAAATGCATGTTAGGGATTTTTTTTTTTCTTACACTGTGTTTGGTTGGGGTGAATTTAGGGGGATGGAAAACATAGGGAGGAAAATAAGGTGGAAAACAATGTTTTCCACTGTTTGGCAAAAGAAGGAAAATGGGGAGGAAGGAAAATCCGGGAGAAAATTTTCTCTCCTGGGCCCACAAAATTCATCCTCCCAAATCGGGAGGAAAAGGCTGGAGAGAAAGTGCTCTCACAGCACTTTTACAAAAATGCCCTCTCTCAACGTCTACAACAACCCAGCGCGGCAGAATAAGAAGGAGGAAGCAGAAAATAACCACCCAACCACCAAACCCAGCACCACCACCAAACACCGCAACCTAGCACAGAACATTAACCCAAAATCAACAGAAAATTAATCCAAAATTAACGGAACAGCAATTAGAAAACCTATCTCAAAATTACTATCCAAAATCACTGCCCTTAATCAAACCCAACACAAGATCATCATCTATAATAAAAGTATAAAACTCAAATTGTAAAAGAAGAAGAGGAAAGAAAAAGATTCTCAAAAAAAAAAATAAATAAATAAAATTTTACCTTCAATCACCCTTTTCTTACAATCACAAGTCACTGCACTTTCGTTCATTTCATAATTTCTCCCAAGCCTAGGCCAAAATTTTCAATCAAAAGCCAAAGGAAAAGAAAACACCCAAATATCATTTTATTTTTGACAAACCCGTGTTCATCCAAAAACTTTAGTCCAAATTCCATCTAGCCATCCACCCCCAACTCCTCACCAAAATAAAAAATAAAAAAAAGGAGAAGAAAGAGAGGCAGAGATAGAGATAAGGAGTGTTATTATGAATTAGAAAAAAGGAGGAGGGGTTAGGTGGGGGGGTTTGTTGGGAAATAATAGAAAAAGGAAAAGAAATATTATTTTAATAAAAAAAAGTGTGTATAATAGATAAATTGACGTGGGTGTTTTGTAAAAATGATTGTGTAAAATAGAAAAAAAAATTGTGTAAAATAGACGGAATTTTTTAAACAGATTGCTGCAGTTACTCTTATCACTTTTGCCTCTTCTCATCTTACCTTCACAGCACACCAACATCCAGCGGTCCAAGTTCTCTTCTCTCTCTTTTTTTTCTTTTTTTTTTTCAACGTGACCTAATACATTATTGTAATTTTTACATTATAATAATAAAAATAATAACAAAAATTTATATATATAATGTGGTAAATTTTATATTATTTAATGAGTACAAATAAATCTATTTCTTAGCTATTATGTAATAAGAGTATAATAGTCAATTTATATAAATTATATTTTCCATCCTTCCCTTTTTCTCTCCAACCAAACAAAAGAGTTTTCCACCCTCTTATTTTTCCACCCCTCCAACCAAACACACAAGAGAGAAAACTAAATATTTTCTATCCTCCCACTTTTTCATCATCTCACAATTTTCTATCCTCTCACTTTTCCATTCCTCCAACCAAACGAACCCTTAAGGATTCCTAGACTATTAGGGCATAATAAAGTCTTAAATCATAGACCTTAGACTCGAAAGTTTGGTTACATGTGAGGAAGTTGTTAGACATCCTGCAACATCTATCCAAAGGACAGTACTTCATTTTAATCTAATCTAAAAAAATTCACATTTTAGAAAATAACTAAGATACTTGAGATTTGTTTTTTACAAAAGGGTTTATGGACATACAGATAACATGTGGTTTGATTACATATGAGTATGTATACAAGCAACATGTGCGGATACTTATAAATATTCTAGGAATATTATTTATCGCATTACATAGCTAACTTGTGAATATTATTTACTATGTTGCATAAATAATATATACATAATTAACATGTGAATATTTAATAAATATATATATATATATATATATTTTTTTTTTTTAACATGCAAATATTATCCTACTATGTATTATATAGCACGTTAGAGGGCAAAAGAGGCTACCTTTCTCCTCTAAAAGCAATTTGTTTTTTAGAAGATCCTTTAAAAGCAATTTAAAAAAATATTTTATTTTCAATTTCATTCTCACATAAAAACAACATTAACCAGATTAATTGGTAGTTTTTGGGTTCCGTGGGGAGGATTTGTTGGCTTGATTGGATGCCAAGGGTTCGATTTATGTGAACTCTGGACACGTCTCACTCTCTTAAAATCATTTTTGAAAAAGATCATTTTTTTTTAATTAAAAACCCTTGAGTTTTAGAGCAGGAGTTCTTATTATTATTTTTTTAAAGGGAGATATTCCTAGAATTCTTTGATAAATTGAAAAGATGAGTATTTTATTTTTGAAAATCTCATGAGTTTTTGAAAGTATTAAGAAAAGGGACTTTCTCATGAGTTTTGAGAAAATTGATTTTTGATGAAAGAAATCACAAAAAGGGTGGAAAATCATTTTTAGAAAAAAAAAAAAAAAAATCGTTATGTATAAAGAGCTATTTAGAAACTGATGTAGAAATTCACCACTAATTGGGTAGCTCGTCTTAGAGACGTCAATGGAAAGTCTTCTCAAAGGAGTGGCAATGGAAGGTTCAGCGAGCCTACAAAAAAGAGGGGGCTAATCGGAGGGGGTGTAGTGTAGGTGTAGCACTAACCTAAAGGTCTCTAACGCTTAAGTTAGGACCCCACAAAGAGCCCAGAGAATAACTTAGAGAATCAAAGTGTTTCATCCCTGGCAAATGAGGTGTGTGGTGCTTATGGACGAGTAACGTTGGGACACATAATTTGGCACAATTTTGTGCCACAACTCACCACATGGCGAGTTGTGATTGTAAATGTGTGATGGTGGGTCATGTGGGAACACCTTTACCAGCCACAATGCGCCATGTGACGAGTTGTGACACAAAGTAGTTCCAAATTATGTGTCCCTTGCATTACTCATTGCTGGACTGCTTGATGGTTGAAGGTCGTCTTCTTGTATGGAAGACCTTCTAGGTAAGGACGTCTTGTTATATGGAAGACCTTCATGGTCATCTACCTAAATTGAAGGCTTTCCAAAATTTTCATGTACCAACCGTTTTACTTTGTTTCTTGAAAAGAGTGACTCTGTTATTTTAGCTCAATCACTGTGGTTTCTTTTGTAAACATTAGATATATTGTATAAATCTAATCCTTGTTAAATTGTGAAGGTTCTCTACATTTAGATTCATAATTTCTTCCTGTTTGTATTTTTGCTGGGATGAGGGAATCACAAATTTAATAGAGAAGGGTACTTCTTCTTCTTCTTCTTCTTCTTCTTTTTTTTTTTTTTTTTTTTTTTTTTTTTTGATGAGAATCATACAAAAATTTTGGAAAATTTTTTCTACAGTTACAATCTAATTAGGCAAATTATATTGTAGTTTCTATATGCATCTGTCTTCCAACATTAACACAAGCTTTTGTAACCTTTGAGCATTAAACATATTTTTGGAACAATTGAAGAAAAAATAAAATAAAGCAATTACTATGGATTTTGATTTTGAGGGTTGTTAGGAGGGGATGGAGGGATATATGGTATCCAAGTTTTTGGGTCTCCAAGATTAAATGTTGGTGGTGGAGGAGGAGAAAGTGAAGGTAAATTAGGTATCCATGTTCTTGGGTCTCTTATATTAAATGCAGGTGGAGGAGGTGGGGAAAAAAGAGAGGGAGTTGGAGGAAAAGGAGGGAGTCTTGGGAATGGGAAGGGCAAAGATGGAAAAGGTGGTAGTGGAGGAAAGGGTAGTGATGAAAAAGGTGGTAGAGGAGGAAAGGGTAATGGAGGGAGTGGTGGCAATGGAGGGAATGGAAATTGAGGCAAAGGAGGCAGAGGGAATCCATATGGTGGGAAGTAAGGAAGAAAGCACTTTGAGGCATTCAAAGATCTTGAAAATTCCTGCTGATTTTCACATAGAGTAGCATTCTTCTTCAATGGCCTATAACTCAATGCATTCAAGTTGTATATACAGAGATTGTCTTGCTTAGACTTGACTGAAATCACATTTGACGTTGTCTTCAAAACTGGCACATTGCAGGCTGCAGATGAGCTCCTTATTAAGCTTACTTGGCACAATGTTGTTACTGCTAATCCTTCTACACAGTTAACCCCATCAACAGTTGGTATTTCCAGGTTATATACTCCATGCTTATTTGTTGTTCTGTTGACTGAGAATGTGATCTGTTCTGTGGTTTTGGGTGAGTTCGCTTTGAATTTGCATTGTATTTGAACATCCGCACCTGATCAGTAAAACACCACACTTAATAACTTGGAAGAAGAGGTTTCATTTTTGTTGGGTTAAAGTAAAAAATTTGACAATTACTCATTGATTGAGTTTTAATTGAGAATTACAATTAACCATATTAAAATCATTTTTTTTACCCATTATTTCATATTTATTTGACCCATTTTTTTTCTTTTTTTGGGTGACTCACTAATCCACTAAACCTATAAATTAGTCTCTAGGATTAATTTCTAACATGTTTATAGGAACAACAATTTTCAAGACTTTTTTTTTTTTTGGTAGATTGAATGAAACTATAGTCTAGATACGGATTAGGGGTTAATTACCTGGCAAGAAGTAGCTGTGTCTTGAGAAAGTGTTGCTGGAACAGATATCACAATAAACAACACCCACTACAGTAATCCGAGAGATGAGATTTGTTGGTTGAGCTATTAGAGAAAGTGGATGAATGAAGAGAGATGCAAGAAGAAGGAGAATTATTGGATCCATGAGGGCAAGTGTTAGAGAAGTGAGAGAACCTTTTAAGAGGGCATCAATAGTTATAGCTAACACTCCATGAATTGCATGTGAAGCATTATTATAAAGCTGAGGAACTATATTCTCTCTGCATATTATGAGCCCGTGAGTAGTTGGTGTTAGGACCAACTGTAATCATAGAGTTAAATTGCTTTTTCTATTCACTACAAACAAAGACATGTGAAGAGCCCTTTTGGCAGATTGCGCAAGGAGACACAGTGGAAATTGGTATAGCCCTATAGCAGATTGACAAGTAGTGGGGTTTTGATTTGGAGGCTTTTGTGATTCCCATGTAGAAGAACAGAATTACAGAAAGTCCAATTGAAGGGCCATGCTGCAGTGAAACTTGGAAAGTTTTTTACGTTTCTGTGGGAAAGCTTGCTAGAGTTCTGACTCATTTCTGTTCTTTACTCTGTTGTAACATCTTCAAAAATTTATCAAAACAAAATGATTCGCCAATGCAATTATTTACCATGCACCACAACCCTGACCACTATATTTTTTTTGTGCAAAAAGGAAACCTGATGAGTGATGAGTCAAAATCCAAGCTGTGCAATTTGCTTCGCTACCACATATATGTAGATGTCAAAGTTATCTTTCTACTTCCAAAACGCATACACTTTTGTCTCTTAATTGGGAATGAAACATACATAACATAAGAGACTGCAATGATCATATTGTACAGTGGAATAGTGAATCTTGTAGTTTGTGGATTATCTTTACCAAGATAGATGTATTTTTGAGTGGAAGAGTCACGGGATTTGTTACAAAATTCACTGTTCGGCAGCAAATTCTGATGGGGCTCAGGGTGATAAGGAATATATTATTAGATGTTGTATTAGAGTAATATTCATCATTTCATCTGGTTATACAGTTAGATTGTTTAAGATATTCAACAAAAATAAAATCTATAAGAGACACGGCATGTGGCAAACCCAAGAATATTGCAATTGCACCACTTGATGAGGGCTTCCTAATCTTGTGTTTATTGCTAATAATAAATTTGTATCTTTTCTACTTAAAGATTCGAAGTACTAAATGTAGCTTCGTCGAAAAAAGCACGCATAAGCTGTGCAAGTCATCATTTCACAATTATACCGAGCAAACCAATCTCAGTGGCTGCATTAACAAGTGGCAGAAGTTGAATGTACCATTGACAAGAAAGCTTCATTGCATACAGTACCACATGATTGCATTTTTAATGTCGCTGGACTCATTGGGCCTCAGACCCAGAAAAGGGAGGAAAAGGTGCTCTTATTGGGCCTTACTGTGTGGATCGCCTCTCTCTGTGTCTCTCATACGCTAGCCCAAGGAAACTGGGCTCGTCTCCTTGTCTCAAGAAGATGCAAGTGTCGGATTAAATTTGATTGCAAGCTTATTCAACTATTAGGTACTTGGATATTTGCTTCTCAAAAAAAAGGTAATTGGATATTTAAAGAATTGTTGGATTGTGTAAGAGATTCACCAAAAAATTAAATCTATAACAGCACAAGACACAAGGCAAACCCAGATTGCAAATGCAGCACTTGAGAACTTCCTAATCTTTTGTGTTTCCAGCATTTCTTGTACTGCTAAAATTAATTTCTATGTATATTCGTTGGTCAAAGTCTATATTTGAGCGAGAGGGTTTGGTTCAAGTGGTTTGCTAAGTGCAAAGCTCCAAGTACTACAATAAATCACGCCTATAGTGACAAAACCTGTTGTCACTAAATCTCCTACTTTCGTCGCCCAAGACATATGGCAGCTAAACACCATTCGTCGCAAACTCTCGTTTGCCAAATGTCATGGGAACAAAAAAGTTTGATTATTTAAAAATAATAATTACATAGGCAATGAAATAATTCTGTTGCCTAATATTTTTTTCTCACTAAACGCTGTCTTTAGCAAACAATTAATTTCCTCACCATGTATATTTTTTATTTAACCATATCAATTATTAAGAGACAAAATGTTTCGTCGCTGATTGTACTTTTTGATCATTTCAATAGATTAGGCGACGAATTTGGTGGACGAGGTGGCATGAGAGATGGTGCCGTTAGTGGGCATGGTGGGAGAAGTGATTTTTTTCCTAGTCGTAGCAACAGGGGACGTGGGTTTGGTGGTCCTGGTGGTAGTAATGTTGGTTGGGGTAGGAATGAACGTGGCCCATATGATTGGTACAACAATATGGATGGGCGTGGACGGGAACGTGGGCGGGGAAGATTTGACAACAGAAGAGACGTTGATAGGAAGAGGGGCAGAAGCTATAGCCGTAGCCCTGAAAAAGTTAGAACATGGGGGTTATAGCAAAAGCAGCAGCCGCAGCCGTAGTCGAAGCCGAAATAGGGGTAGGAGCTGGAGTAGGGGTCGTAGCTACAGCCGCAGCCCTCGCCATAGCCGTAGTCATAGCTACAGCCATAGCCCTCGCCGTAGCCACAGCTGCAGCTATGACAAATATGAGAGGCCACATGAAAGAAACTCCAATGAGAAAGATGTTATGATGCCTGCATTTGAGGCTGCACCTGAATCAGGGATGTCTCCTATGTCCCTAGGCACAGGAGGTTGGTGAGTGATATACGTGTGGCGCAGGAAAGCCATATGTCGAAGTGGGAGTCTGATTTCTTTACCTCTGCACGCCAGATTGCTTCACATGAGCTTGGCCAGTTATTTTATTGATCCATGCGTAAAATAATGATTTTTTTAATTGATTCGTTAGCTTTCTCGTTAGTTTGACGACGGAATGGTGCTTTAGGAACTTAAACGAAGGGCGTTAATTTGGTTAAAGACTAAAAGTGTATTTACGCTTTTTTTTTCTTTATTATATTTGTGAGTAAAAAGACCACATTAACCCTAAATTCCCAATCAGTTTCTCTCACCTCAACCTCATGCCTATCACTCTCTTTATTTTGGACTGGTAAGCTCTCTCTCTCTCTCTCTCTCTCTCTCTCTCTCTCTTAAATTCTTCAATTACTGCAACTGAGTCATTTCCCCAAACTTTGCCCAAATATGAACCCGTTGATTTAGATGGAGCAGCCATTGAAGGATCGTTATTGCTTTATTCTGAGTTTAGGTGGGATTTATCCTACATTGAGAGAATCCTGCAGTGATGAGGTTTTACACAACTGGGGTCATGATCTTCCTTTCTTGTTTAAGGTACGCTATACTAATTCTACTCATGTTTTTCCCACCTTGTGTTTATGTGTATGAATTTGAATTTGAATTTCTTTCTTTTTTTCTTTTTTTCCTTTTTGGGTACTAATTTTCTTTGTGTTAGTATGTTTCTAGTGGTGTTTTTGGACTTGATTTGACTGGAATTTGAGATTTCTATTTTAAATATTTGATGGGTTTAGTGTGAATTTTTTTTTATAAAAAATTTCTTATGTGGAGAGTGCAACTAATGTTCTTGCATGTTGATATATGAGTCTGTGTTTGTAAATTTGTGCCGTTAAGTGCAATGAGCTAGCATACTTGCTGGTTGCCTGAATCTCTAAAAATTTTTAGTATATTGGCATTTCATTTGTGTGTATTTGGATATGATTGCTGTTTTTCAGTGCCAAATGGAACCATGAACTTTTAGCATGTAATCTTTTTATGGTCATGAGCTATGCCTCCTTTATGCACAAATTGAAACTTATAAGAGTTTTGGCTCATTTAAAAATTTCGGAAGTGTGAAAATTCATTGAAGCCATTTTTATTTATGAGACATGGTTGATGTGAACTTCTCCTCTACTAGCTAAAAGACATCTTGGTTAGTGATTGATATTATCCACTTTTAGAACTGGAAAATAGTACGGTAAAAAAAATGGAAAATAGTATTTAAGTTGGTTATTTGTGCCTAATTAGTGAAACCCAATCTGTAGGGTCACATGAATATGCAAATTTACTTTGCATTGGATATAACAAGTGTGAATTAGTTTTGAGTTTGTAAAAATATGCTAAACCATTTTAATAAGTTTTATTCTTCTTTCAAAATCTTTAATTACTGATTTGGTCCAACGTGGGTTCTTGCAGGGCAAATAATTTGTAAAAAAGGGTTGTGATGCAGGTAAAGAGACAAGGGAAGAATGTAAGTTTCATCTTTGTTGTTTACGCTGAAATTTTCTCAAATTGATTAGCATGATAGTGCTAGAGTATGATATTTCCTAGACTTTTGTGGAAGGGGATTGCGAGAGAGCCCAATGGGCCTCCTCACATCAGACCTCACAACTTACTTGTATGGTGGGATAACAATTCCTACTATGGGTCGTTCGCAGTTAGGAGGCTTAGTGGGAGTAACTCTAATCCTTACCCCTTTACCGCCTTGCTATCCCTCCGGATTATTCTGGCCATTCCTCTCTTATACCTCACTTTTTCTCTCCTATTTCATCAACCACTGTTCCTCCTTTCGATCTCATATTTATAGGGACTTGTTAGTGGGATGATCATGATTGTCCAAAGAGTTAATGGATCGAGAGGTCCAATCGAGGAGGGGTTTAGTGGGTGTTTAGGTGGGAGTGGCTTTGGAAATGATCTCCACTACAGCGGGCATGTACGGCAGCGATATTCCCAAGACAGCACCGGACAATCCTACCATTGCCTGACCGGGCAAGTAGAATCGTGTACGGCAGACCAATCCGGACAAACGCATCAGCAGCTACATTGTGTGCCCGGCAGAAAGGGGTTGAATCCTCGGATCACGTTTAGGCCTGGGTCCGCTTGTGAATGGGCCTGAAGATTTCTCCCCGGGAAACCGGGCATTAGGCCCATTGCTTTTCTTGTTATTCCAGGGCCCAACTGACATGGGCAGGTCCTTGCTAGATTGGCCCGTACATTAGCCCCCCCCTTGATTTATGCCCGGTCAGCCGGGGCGAGGATCAAGGGTCACAGCAGGAGAGCGAAGGTTCTATGCTCGGAAAAAATGAATTGGCGCGCCTTTCTGCGTCCGACTAGACGTCCAATAAATGCTCTCCTCAAAAGGTGTGTCGCGCACGCCCTGACCTCAACCGCCATAAACACCTGCCGTTTCGTGGACCGAAGCGTGCGCACGCCCTCGGTCTCTGAAAGATCATAACTGCGATTGCCCTCATCAATGCACCATCAACCGTTGCGCATCCTCCCTTCGTGCCTATAAAAGGCTTGTTCAGTCTCACATTCTCATTTTTCGCTTCCCTAGTCTCTGAAATTTTTCTCTGCCGAGCATCCAAAGCGCTAGTTGCCCGGCAACCCCCAGAATCAACCTCCCTCTTAGTGCCAGAAGTAAGTCCCCTTCCTTCTTCTTTTGCTTCGATTTATTTCTTTCCATTCCCTTCAAACACTTTAGGATTTAGGATGGGTTACTCACACCTATTAGATTCTAGAAACTCATTAATCACTTTTAGGCGCGACTACCAAATCCCCGATGACGTGGATGTGATGTACTGCCACGAAAGTGACATAACACTCCACAGAGGAGCAAACACTGCCTTTTTCCCGCTCATGTCAATATTGGAGGGTGGGGTCAGGTTCCCCATTGATCCTCTCTTACATAGAGCCCTTAGGTACTACGGGCTATGTCCCGAGCAACTTGCTCCAAATTTTTACCGGGTAATGAGTTGCATAAGTAGGTTGAACCACACATTCGGTCTACAGTTGGACCATCACGACGTAAATCATGTGTACAGCTTGTGTGGGAAGAAGAAATCCACATATTATATAAAGGTTAGAGATATGCGGTTACGGTTGATTTCCTGCCTGCCGGACTCAAATAGGAACTCCGCCGGGGAGTTTGTCCGGGTACGCGGCAACTGGTATTCCGGGAATATTCCCCCTCCCCTGTCTCGGCGCGAAGTGGGTGGGTTCCATTACAGGGGCTATCTATCTTTCACTTTCTTATCTACCAACTTTTATACTGATCTCTCTCATTTATGTTGCAGACGGTTCAGTGTTTACTCAGGATATCCGGACAGTCCACGTGCGAGACGTCAATTTTGTCCTCCGCTCGGAGATTTTCGTGCACCGCGACGGTCAGCTCCGGGCTTCTCATCTTATCCTCGGCGTAGAGCCCGTTTATACTACCTGGCAACCGTTCGGCCAGGCCCTTATTGTTGACAGCCCCCTGCTCTCCTATATCGACGTTCGGCATGCTAACTTCCTCCCGGCCAATCTTACAGTGGGCGAAGCTCGAGAACTTGGTCCGCGGTACACCTGTTCGGACGAGCTCGCTCCCTTAAGAGACGCATCAGCCGAGGCAGCCTCTCGACGTCTCAGAGAGCTTGCACACAGGGCTCTTGAACAAGAAGCGGAAGCAGAGCCCGCCGAGATACTAAACCAGGAGCCTCCAGAACAAGAGCCTGAACCGGCGGCTGCGGAGTCGAGTAATTCATCCCAAGCTCGACAAAGTGTTAGAGAGATGGTTACTCGTAGGACTCTCTCGGTCAGTCGGTTCTTGCCCGGGAACCAGCAGGCCCCTCAGCAGCAGCCGGGGTAGGGTCAAGTTCAAACTGCTCCCACTCATACTCCTCCTCCTCCTGTTCGCCCCAGGAAAAAACAAAAAGTATCGCAGCAGCCCTCCACCGTTCCCGGGGCTACACAAACAAAGACCCCCACGGCTCCGTCCAGGGGTATCACAATTCGGGAGCCCCAAGGACAAGTTGGAGCGAGCGCGGCTTCATCCTCTCGGGAGGTGCCGGAGTGGAAGCCAACATACGAGTTGGACGGCAAACCCCTCCCCGCGGACGCGAGCATACGTGTGTGGCAGAAGGGCGAAGGAGGCAGCGTTGCCCAAAGCCTGGCTCACGGTCTACTTTTGCCTGAAGACGTGAGCACCTTCGCCGAGGCTTCCGACGGTTATCTGGGGATGAGGCTCCAATGGCACGCCATCGCGGTAACCCTTTCGCATCTCTTTCTCTGCTTGTTAACTTAATTTCTATGTTTCTGATACAATGTTTGACCGCTTATATTCAGGCTGCTCAGCTGACCCACATCCTAAATGAAAGGGTGGAGGATTTGGCCAGAGATGCCGACCGGGAAAAGGCCGGGAGGGAGGCAGCCGTGAAGACCGCCAAGGACAAGGTTAAGGCCGCGGAAGCTGCTGAGAGGAGGGCTGCTACCGCGGAAAGGGAGAGGAAGCTCGTAGAGGAGAGGTCGGCTGAGCTGGAGTCTAAGCAAAATGAGACTGAGGTGAAGCTGGCCGAGGAGGTGAGCCGAAATGCTGCTCTTGCCGAGGAGGCAGCCGATCTGCGTGCTGCGCTGGAGGAGGCCGGAACCAAATGGTACAATGAAGGGTTTGCGGACGCCGAGAAGGGTGTGGAGCCGGTTGTCTTCGAGGCTCGGCGGTTATCCTTCCATGATGGATGGTTTGCCGCCCTGCAGGTCTTGGGGGTACCCGCCGATTCGCCTCTTAGGGATCCCAGCAAGATTCCCTTCTTGGATGCCCCTCCGGCAGTGCAGAGCCCCCCAGGCCTTGGTGATGAAGATGAAACGGACAGCCTGAGGGAGCTTGTGGAGCAGATTGACGCCCACGTGGAGTTAGTTGGTGCAGAAGAGTCCAGCAACCCTACTGCCGGTGATCTTCCTGCCGAGAATACTTTCCCCAATCTTGCCTCTGAGGGCCGACAACATGAAGTACAGGCCGGAGATCCCCCTGTAGATCTCACCGAATGAAAATTTATTTTAACCTTTTAGTGTATGTCTGGTTTTTATTAATTCGCTTATCCTGCCGGGTTGTGGCGGTTAAACTCTTTTATTCTTCTTTTTTTTGTCTGCCCGTCACCAGGTTTAGGTGGCTGAACAGTTATATTATTTTTTGTTATATTTTCTTTAGCCTGAATGCTTTGTTGCTCAGTTTTCTTTTTATTGCTATTCGTTACTTATATATGTTCTTTTTGATGAATGTGACATGCTCGGGCCTTATGTTTGCCCTGAGAAAATACCCTTGCGTGAGTTAATGCATGCTTTATTATCCTTAGTTTTTTTTTTTTTTTTTTTTTTTTTTTACGTGTAAGAAGTTCTAGGGCGCTCATATGTTTGGTGAAGGATTTCGGACCGAGAGTCATGTTTTCACCAGGTGATTTATAAGGTTTTCACCTGCTTGGCGAAGGTATTCGAGCCGAGAGTCAGGCTTCCATCCTTAGATAATTTGCAAGGTTTCCACCTGCTCGGCGAAGGAATTCGAGCCGAGAGTCAGGCTTCCATCCTTAGATAATTTGCAAGGTTTCCACCTGCTCGGCGAAGGAATTCGAGCCGAGAGTCAGGCTTCCATCCTTAGATAATCTGCAAGGTTTCCACCTGCTCGGCGAAGTAATTCGAGCCGAGAGTCAGGCTTCCATCCTTAGATAATTTGCAAGGTTTCCACCTGCTCGGCGAAGGAATTCGAGCCGAGAGTCAGGCTTCCATCCTTAGATAATCTGCAAGGTTTCCACCTGCTTGGCGAAGTAATTCGAGCCGAGAGTCAGGCTTCCATCCTTAGATAATTTGCAAGGTTTCCACCTGCTCGGCGAAGGAATTCGAGCCGAGAGTCAGGCTTCCATCCTTAGATAATTTGTGAAACTCTTATTGCCAATCGTTCATGCCGACAACTGTTTTCATTAACAATAACTTAGAAGTTAAGCTGAACATATAATTTATTAATAATAGAACCTCTTCAAGTTCTGAACATTCCAGGGCCGGGGTAGTGGTCTCTCGTCTAGTTCCTCCAAGTAGTATGCTTCTTCCCCGGCTACTGCTGTAACTCTATACGGTCCTTCCCAGGTCTGTGCCAACTTACCGGCATGAATGTCTCGCATATGCCCTACGGCCTTTCTCAAGACCAGATCTCCGGCATCAAACCTTCTAACCCTCACGCCTCTGTCGTACCTTCTGGCAATTTTCTGTTGGTATTCGGCCAGCCGAATAGTGGCCGCTTCGCGACGTTCCTCAAGCCTGTCTAAGTGCTGAATCATCATTTCATCATTAGAACTGGGGTTGTACTTGGCCACGCGTGTGCTGCATATACTTACCTCGGTTGGTATAACTGCCTCGGCACCGTAGGTGAGTGAAAACGGAGTCTCCCCCGTGGACCTCCTTGGTGTTGTTCGGTAAGCCCACAGGACGTTGTGCAATTCTTCGGCCCAGTTTCCCTTCGCATCACTCAGCCTTCTCTTCAACCCGTTTACAATCACCTTGTTGACAGCTTCGGCTTGGCCATTGCTTTGAGGGTACGCCGGAGTGGAATACCTGTTTTTAATGCCGAGGTCCGTACAGAAATCTCGGAATGCCCGGCTATCGAACTGCAATCCATTGTCTGATATCAGGGAGTTTGGAACCCCGAATCTGGTGACAATGTTTTTCCATACGAATTTCTTCACGTCCACGTCTCGGATATTGGCCAGAGCTTCGGCCTCTGCCCACTTAGTAAAGTAGTCCACGACCACGAGAACGAACCTTCGATTGCCTGTTGCCCGGGGGAATGGCCCGATTATGTCCAGCCCCCATTGAGCGAATGGCCAGGGACTACTGACTGGATTAAGGTGGCCGGCAGGCTGATGGATCAGGACAGCATGCTTCTGACATTGTTCACACTTGCGCACATATTCGGCGGCATCCTTCTGCATTTGAGGCCACCAAAATCCCTGAGTCATAGCCCGGTGCGCTAGTGAACGCCCCCCTACGTGACTACCACACACCCCTTCATGCAGTTCTGCCAAAAGCTCGTTTACCCTGCCTGGATGTAGGCATAAAAGATATGGCCCTCCGAAGGACCTTCGATACAACTGCCGGTCTTCTGATAACCAAAAACGAGGGGCCACCCTTCGAATTCTATCCCCTTCTTTCCGGTCAGGGGGAACCCGGTCCTCGGCCAAAAACTCAATGATGGGGTCCATCCAACTAGGTCACTGTGTGGCAATTGCCGTGACCGCCGGATTACCGGATTGCTTGATGCTTGGCTCTGGGATTTGCTCTATTCTGATTAGCCGAGGTACGGCCTCGGCCACGGATGACGCTAGCGTGGCGAGGGAGTCAGCATGGTTGTTGTGTGTCCGAGCTACTTGTACGATCTTTGCTGTTTCAAATCCGGCCATGATCTGCTTCACACGTTCCAAATATGCCTTCATCCGGGGATCACGGGCCTTAAAACTACCATGAACTTGATTGACAATCAGCCGGGAATCCGAATATACTTCTACATCCCGGGCCCCCAAGCTTGAAGCTATGCTCAGTCCGGCTATCAAGGCTTCGTATTCTGCCTCGTTATTGGAGGCTTTAAACCCGAACCTGAAAGAATGCTCCAGACGAATCCCCTCGGGTCCAATTGCAACTACCCCCGCTCCTGCCCCCGTGGAGCTGGAAGCGCCGTCCACATATATCTTCCATGAGCGGCAGCTTACCTGACAGACCAGCTGGTTTGGGGCCCTAGGCGAAAATTCTGCCACGAAGTCAGCCAGTATTTGCCCTTTCACAGCAGTCCTGGGCTTGTAGCGCACGTCAAAAGCCCCCAGCCTGGTTCCCCATTTCGCTATTCGCCCCGTGAAGTCGGATCGTCTTAACAACGACTGCAAAGGATATTCAGTTAGTACATACACGGTGTGAGCTTGGAAGTACTGCGGCAGCTTTCTGGTGGCATGTACTAAGGCCAAAACTAGCTTCTCCAGTGGCAAGTATCTGGTCTCGACGTCAACCAGGGTCTTGCTGATGTAATACCCGGGCTGTTGTACACCGCGATCGCTAAGGAGCACGGCACTTACAGCGTGGTCGGTCACTGAGAGGTACATGAACAGATCCTCTCTAGGTTCCGGGGCGGTTAGTACTGGTGCGTGTGTCAGGTACTCTTTCAAATCTTGAAATGCCTTTTCACACTCGGCGTCCCACTGGAATCCCTTCCATTTCTTAAGGAGCTGGTAGAACGGGCGGCAGCGATCCGAGAATCTAGAAATGAACCGGTTGAGGGCAGCCAACATTCCGGTCAACACTTGTACTTCCTTTGGATTACTCGGAGAGTTGAGGCGCTGCACGGCAACAATTTGGTCGGGGTTCACCTCTATTCCTCGGCTGGAGATCAGGTAGCCCAAAAATTTTCCTGCCCCCACCCCGAAAGCGCACTTCTCGGCGTTAAGGCGTAGCTTATGCCGCCGCAACACTTCAAACAACCCATGAAGATCCTCTACGTGCTGCGTTTGTTGTTTGCTTTTCACTACAAGGTCATCAATGTATACCTCTACCGTCCGACCAATCTTGTCACGGAACATCCTGGTCATCATCCGCTAATACGTTGCCCCAGCATTCTTCAGGCCGAACGGCATCATAGTGTAATGGTAATTGGCGTCAGGAGATATAAATGCAGTCTTTTCCTGATCCTCGCCGGCCAGGGCAATCTGGTGATAGCCTTGAAAGGCGTCTAAGAAGCTCATTCTCGGGTGTCCGTATATGGCATCTACCAATTGATCAATCTTTGGCATAGGGAATGGATCCTTCGAGCATGCTCGGTTCAAATCCGTAAAGTCCACGCATACTCTCCATTTGCCGCTCTTCTTTTTCACTACTACTGTGTTTGCAAGCCACTCTGGGAAGAAGATCTCTCTCACTGCACCTGCCTCTTTTAGTCACTAGACCTCGGCCCTGACAGCCTCGGCGTGTTCTTAGGCTTTTCTCCTTGGTCTTTGTTTCTTCGGCGGGAATGAGGCATCCACGTTGAGTTTGTGGACGATAAACTCAGGGTCTACTCCCGGCACCTCGTACGGGCTCCATGCAAACACATCCAGGCTCCGAACAAGAAACAGCAGTAGTTCAACTCTCTCGGAGGTTGTTAGGCTAGCCCCTATCCGGAAGTGCCTGTCTACGTCCGGCAGTATTCCGACCTTTACCAGCTCTTCGGCGCAAACATTCCCCGAGTCTTCCCGGGGTTGCGGTAATTGCTATAACAGGGCCTCTTCGGCCTTTCTATTCAGTTCTGTTTGCTGGCCCTCCCAACTTGCTGCAGCCACAAGGCAGTGTCTAGCCATTTGCTGGCAGCCTCGCACCACCGCGATACCCTGCTCAGTAGGGAATTTAACCTTTACGTGGAAGGTGGACGGCACGGCTTTCATAGCGTGGATCCACGGCCTTCCCAGGATTGCCGTGTACGGTGAGAAGGAATTAACCACGATGAAGGTGACCTTTACCTCCTTTCCTCCCACGACCACCGGCAACAAAATTCGCCCTTCTGGTACCACCACTCTTCCGTCGAACGAAACTAGCGGCTTGTTGTATTTTCTCAAGTCCTGCTTTTTCAAACCGAGACCGTTGAACAAATCCGGATACATTACATCAGCTCCGCTGCCCTGATCTATCATTACCCTTCTCACATCGAAGCCACTCATCCGAGCTGTAATTACTAACGCGTCCTCATGCGGCTGTATTGTCCCTTCTAAATCAGCTTCTCCGAAGGAGATGGCCTCCTCATGGTATCTGGCCTTTTTTCCTACTCTTTCTGTGCCCGGAGATTCTCCCGAGGGCGCAACAGTTAACACCCCTTTTCCTGCCGTTCCCCCACATCCCGGGGTCAACAATATCATCTCGATTACTCCGATCGGTGGAGGTTGGACACCCTTCTGTCGCCCTTGTTGTCCGGTTTCTTGACCTCCGGGGTTTACGACGTACACCTTCAGATGCCCGGCCCGTACTAGTTGTCCCAGATGATCTTTCAATACCCGGCACTGTTCGGTGGTGTGGCCCTTGTCTTTGTGGTAACTGCAGTACAGGTTTTGGTTTCGCCGGGATGGGTCGCCGCCCATCTTGTTTGGCCACCTGAAGTATGGCTTATTTTTGATCTTTTCAACTATCTGATGCACAGGTTCCTTGAACATTGCATTCACCTCCCCTGCCTGCCAGAGCTGCTCTTGCGCCCTCCATTCCTTCCGAGGCCTTGTCTGGAGATTCCCCTGCCGAGGGCGGTTTGCTAACGGGGCCTTACCCTTACTCTGCATCCGATCATCTTCCAGGCGCTTATATTCTTCGATGCACCTCATAAGCTGCCTCATGTCCTCGGGTGGCTTTTTTGTAAGTGACTCCCGTAGTTCGGAATCCTCCGGTAGGCCCATACGGAAGGTACTTGCTGCTATTTTCTCATTACCCCCACCTATTTCGTTATAGAGCTCCCAGTACCGGCTGGCGTAGCTACGAAGGGTCTCCCCCATCCCCATCCTCATTGATAGCAGGGCGTCGACTGGTTGCGGCACTCGGCTGCAGGTTACGAACCGGATTCCAAACTCCTGTACGAGCTCAGCAAAAGAATGTATGGATTTCTTCCGCAGCCCGTTAAACCATCTTAGAGCGGTTGGGCCAAGGCTAGAAGGGAACATCTTGCACATCAGCGCATCATTATGAGAGTGCAGGGACATCATGTGGATGTAGTGGCTGACGTGCTCGACCGGGTCTGTTTTCCCGTCATAGATGTTAAACGGGGGTCTCGGGAACTTCCTCGGCATTGCAGCCTCCTGGATGTCATCAGAGAAAGGGGACTGGGCTACCCTGCGCAGGGCGCGGCTTAATGTATCCATGGCGGCGTTATGCGGCCTATACTCCTCGGGGGAATCGGTTCCCCGGTCTGCCTGATCATGTGACCGCGAGCGGCCTTGACGATGACGATGCCCTCGTGAGCGCGATCTTTCTCGGCGGTTGTAAGACTCGTGCGAACGTGAACGCTCTCTTCGTCACTGGGACCCTGAATGATTGGATGCCGTCCCCCGGTGACTCCCCAGGTGCTCGGCCCTCCTTTCCCGGTTCTCGCGTTCCCTTCTCGCTCGCCTGTCGTCTGCTTCGAGCTCAAAGTCCCTCACGCGCCTACGCAACTGTTCTATTTCTTGGTCCCTTTCATCCACCTGCCTCCGTCCCGCGGCGTCGGTTATTGTCCGCTGCGTCTGGTATGAGCCCTCCCCAAGACCGGACATGCTCTCCCGTTCACGTTCCCTATCTTCGCGTCTCTTCTACCTTCGTTCACGCCAAGATGATCCTCGGGAAGACTCAACCGAGAAACTCTCGTCTCCACTCCCCGGATGTCTCCCAGACATTGTCTCGCTCACAAGCCTCAGTTGAACTACAACTTTGTAGGCAATTTCCCACAGACGACGCCAATTGTGGAAGGGGATTGCGAGAGAGCCCAATGGGCCTCCTCACATCAGACCTCACAACTTACTTGTATGGTGGGATAACAATTCCTACTATGGGTCGTTCGCAGCTAGGAGGCTTAGTGGGAGTAACTCTAATTCTTACCCCTTTACCGCCTTGCTATCCCTCCGGATTATTCTGGCCATTCCTCTCTTATACCTCACTTTTTCTCTCCTATTTCATCAACCATTGTTCCTCCTTTCGATCTCATATTTATAGGGGCTTGTTAGTGGGATGATCATGATTGTCCAAAGAGTTAATGGATCGAGAGGTCCAATCGAGGAGGGGTTTAGTGGGTGTTTAGGTGGGAGTGGCTTTGGAAATGATCTCCACTACAGCGGGCATGTACGGCAGCGATATTCCCAAGACAACACCGGACAATCCTACCATTGCCTGACCGGGCAAGTAGAATCGTGTACGGCAGACCAATCCGGACAAACGCATCAGCAGCTACATTGTGTGCCCGGCAGAAAGGGGTTGAATCCTCGGATCACGTTTGGGCCTGGGTCCGCTTGTGAATGGGCCTGAAGATTTCTCCCCGGGAAACCGAGCATTAGGCCCATTGCTTTTCTTGTTATTCCAGGGCCCAACTGACATGGGCAGGTCCTTGCTAGATTGGCCCGTACAACTTTAATTTTTTGGATGCCTTTAGTGCATCAAATTTTTCGAGCATGATTGAAATCTTTTAAGGTATCCATGTGGTAGTTAAGCCAATTCAAAACTTGGGTATATTTAATATATTGGGTCTTTTTGTTTTTATAAGTAAATGAAATAAATGTTACAACATGACTTTTAATGAGAAACTTTCAAGTCCAATATAACATGTACAAACTTAGGCACACTAATAGGACCCATGGCTAGAGAGCTAGGTGTAAGTGTGCATTACATAATACTTGAAAATATATCTTTGCCTTATCAGTTGCCGTGACTTATATGCAAGGGTGTTATTACTTTTAACTTATTGTTAAAAATGTATTTTATATTTGTCATGCCCCGAACCCAACTACAAAGATAGGTACGTGACAACGGCCGCACGCTTATAAAGTAAGCTCCCTACAAGTATGCAAGGCCTTCTTAGCAACTAAAATTTATCCTAAAAAATTACATCAAATAAATTCAAAATACCTTAACAATTTCTTTATGAATAGATCTTCAATAATTCAAAAGAAACAAAATCCAAACCTCATGTACATAATGCCAATTGGCCAATAGATATAAGACTATTAAAAGACCATCAAATCCCAAAATTACTAAACTTCTTTCCTAGCTCACAACGCAACAACAAAACTCTCAAAACTTGCTATTCTTCACAATCTGAAATTGGAGGGGAAAATAGGGTGAGTTGACAACTCAATAAGTAACGAAAGTCCTAATAAGTTCTATCAAGCAAATAGATCTATAAAATAATAAGTTGTAAATAGATTGAATATTTTAATCTTACAAATATATCATAGATGGATTAGAAAATAATCAGTTTTCCATATATCAAAAGCTGTAATTTACAATAGGTTCCAAAAACACAAAAGTAGTTTTAAGGACTAAAAACAGTTCAAATACTCAAACATAATTCATATTCTTAATAATCTTTTATGACTATGGTGGGTGTCAGATTCAGATTAAACTAGTTTCATGCTAATATATGTCCCCCATTAACTGGGCCTAGAAACATGATAGACTCGTGATACCCTAGATAAAACTAGTTTCGGTACCAATGAATAACCCCTATTGGCTAGGAATCAGAGTCAAAACAACGTCAAATTTTCCCAAATCATATATATCAAATCATAGTTCTAACAAAAATATATCTCATTCAAATACATATATAAAATCATATATTCAATTATCAAAAATATTTATGACAATTCTTTATTCTTTACTTTAAATCAATCTAGCTAAAACAATTGAAATAAAATTGTAACATTTGTAAATCAATATCTAGTAGCTAAATTACAGTGATATAAGCAAAATAAAACCAATTTGGAAAAAGGTCACTTACCTCCAAAAGCCATATCAAAAGGACACCAAAATTAGGAGTTCAACCTATTACAATCCAATTCACAAATTAATTCATAGACTTAGACAAAGTTACTTAATCCAATTTAAGCCTATTTTTCCCAAACTTAATTTATTCCTCTCTAGAAACCTCAATTCAAGGAGTACTCAAAAAATATTCAATAGAGTAACTGATTTCACTAAGCAACCTAGAGTCCAACTAGTCCAGACCCTCATCCCTTCACTGTAGTAATTTTTATCCATTTAGCCCAAGCTCTTCTATTATCAAGTAATTCACTTGAACCATTCCCAACCCTATACATGCTTGAACCTGTAGGCTTCCAAATCCAACAAATTGATCCAAAAATAACACAATATATCAAACCGTATAAAAATATACATGTCATACTCCAAATTTGTCCCCTCAAACGTATAAATAAAATTCGGTGTGTACAATATTAATTAATAAAGGCTTAGAATGGAAAAAGGCTAGGGTGATTACCTAGCCTTAGGCAAGCCAAGACTAATAGGCAACCTTTCTCAATTCTGAATAAGAAGCTAGAGCAGAGGGTTGGTAAGGGAGCAAGGCCTAGAGTTGAAACTCCAAGAAAAGCTAGTTCCTTGAGTTATTGGAGACCCAATTTCGAGTTTGAGTTACTGAAGCAATCGAATGGCAAATAATTGTTTTGTTGAGAATTTAGTTGTGGCGGCGTAGTCCAATTTTCTCTTCGGGGGTTTTGACTTTAGAGACGTAGTGTAACAACACACACACACACAGAGCAAAGTAACGGCAAAACTAAAAGAGGGGAGGGGAGTTATGGTTATTTAGGGGAAAGGGGAAGGGAGTTCTGACTTTAAATTCTTTTTTTTTTCTTTTTTTTCTTTTTTTCGGTTATTACAATATTATTAACATAATTAATGTTTTTGCTTGATAGTATTGATATATTTATGCAGATGTAAGATTAGTGGCAAGAAAACATTTTTTTGTGGTGCTACTTGAACTCATTTTTGTTTTTGTAATGTATGGAAGACATTTCATCTATATATATTGTTGTAATTGTTTTGTGAACAACTTACTTCAATGAGTTTAATAGTAATATGGTTTTTTATTTACTTTGTAGATTGTATGGATAATTTGTTTATGAAGAAAAGATTATATTAATGACTTGTTTATGATTGCAAATGAACAGGTTAATGTGTAATGTAATGGCAATTTAATGGAAAGAATAATTTAATGTGATTGGTAACGAAATGTTTTTTTACTAGTAGGTTGAACTCTGAATATACACAAAAATCGGTGACGAAATGATTCGTCAGCGAATCCATTGAAATTAGAAAATTAAAAAAACAAAAATAAAATTAGTGATGAAATACTTCATCACCGAATCCATTGAAATTGGAAATTTAAAAAAACAAAAATACAATTAGTGACGAAATATTTTGCCACAAAATATGGTAAAATAAAAAAAATAATTGGTGGCGAATTTATTTCATCTTTGAATGTAATATTTAACGAGGAAAATATTAGGTGATGAAAAAATTTCGTCGCCAATAATTTTTTTTATAAAAAAAAATTAAACAATTTAATGACAAAAATTTTCATCACCAGGACTTTCTGTGATTGAGATTATGCAATGAATGGTGTTTTGACACCATATGTCTTAGGTGACAAAATAAGGATATTTCGTGATGAAAAATGTTCGTCACCATAAGTCTTGTTTGTTGTTGTGGTTATTGTTATTAGAGTTATTGTAAATTATAAATATATTTATCTTTTGAATAAATGTACATGATCTATTAGTTTATCTCTCAATGACATTAGATACTAGAAAGAGTGAGTCTATCTATGCTTCATCATCTTAGCCACATTGTTTTGATCAGTGCTATAACAATATTCGATTTTCCTATGTATTTAAGGAAATTTCTATTGTACACGCTTGATTAGTTACTCACTTAGTTTTTTTGAACTAAAATAATTCATGATTTTCAACTTGGAAAAGTCACAATTTTTGTGCAAAAGTAATGAGTGTGTGTACCATGTGTGTAAATGAGTGTGTAGACACTCAATTTTACACTCGTAATTTAACGTTGAAAGATAACAAAATGACCATTTTATGTGCCCCAAAAAATTATGGTTGCATTTTAGTCACTAACTCATTCATCACATATTATGAAAATTATCTTAAGATTTCAACGATCACAACAATACGTTCAGCTTCTAAATTGGATGATCGAATCGAAAGATATCCCAAGATCAAGTTTTTAACGATCTACATGCATTCATTTGGGTGAAACCTCTCACACATGATTAATTGAAATTAATTTTGATGGGTTAATAATTAAAATTAATTAAATGAATTTTTGTGATTGGTGGAATATTTTTATTAAAATGAGATTTGTTGCATGGGATTAAAACAAATAAGCTAATAAGATTTAAATACTACAAATAATTAGATTTTTGGGATAATTATCTTCAGAATAATTATTTTTAAAATCCTTATTATCACTTTGGGATGAATTTTATCAGGAAAATAACTCTAAAATTTGTCCAAATACAGTATTAGACTTGGAAACACTTCAAAAACGTGCTAATCAAATAGTAGTTTTCAAATTAATGTTCTAGGGCACTTTTGGCATAGTAAGCATCGAAATTCGGACTAGGCTTTGGTAAAGTTATAGGGAATCAAATTTTCCTTTATTTGTCGAAATTGTAGCTTAATCGAAGCGTTGAGTAAAGATATATGGTCAAAATACTAAAACGTGTTTAGATCTGAAATTTCAGCTTAACTCTTATCCAAATATTTTTTATTTCAGATTTTTCCCTACGTTTTTTTGCTTATTTTTTAAGCTAATCTGACTTATTTTTTAAGCAATTACCACCTCTATAAATAGAGGAAACCACCCAAGATTTAACACCCCTCTTCCCTTTAACGTTAAAGAACATCTTGAAGTTTTTCTTCAGGATTTTCTTTTCTATTAAGCGACAATTCTTTAGATCTCACTAATTTCTAAAGCAATTTCCCTTTGTAGGATTTATTCATGTTGGTATAGTTTAGTATTGTTTAAAGTTTTGTATAACATGTGTTTTTTTCCCCCCATTCTTTGCATAATCATGTCTAAGGCATATTCATTGCATGCTTTCTTTTCCAAAATCTTAATACACGTGATAGGCCTACGACACCAAAAGTGCCTTGGAACATGAATTTGAAAACTGCTATTTGATTAGCATGTTTTTGAAGTGTTTCCAAGTCTAAAACTGTATTTGGAGAAATTTTAGAGTTATTTTCATGATAAACTTCATCCTAAAGTGATAATTAGGATTTTTAAAATAATTATCCCAAAAATCTAATTATCTACAGTCTTTAAATCTTATCAGCTTATTTGTTTTAATCCCATGCAACAAATCTCATTTTAATAAAAATATTCCATCCTTCTCAAAAAAAAAAAAATATATATATATATATATATATTCCACCAATCACAAAAATTCATTTAATTAATTTTAATCATTAATCAATCAAAATTAATTTCAATTAATCACGTGTGAGAGGTTCCACCCAAATGAATACATGTAGATTGTTAAAACTTGATATTAAGATATCTTTCAATCCGACTGTCCGATTTAGAAATTGAACGTATTATTGTGATCGTTGAAATCTCAAGATCATTTTGAAAGCTCGATAGTAAAACTACTAGAGCTGATTAAGACCCTCAATTTTAAAATTACGGTTTAATTGCTTTTAATTTACTCAACAAGATGCGGGATAAGAGTAATCAATACTTAATTAATCGAGACTACTACCTAGTGCATGGGCATACATAATTAGCAATTAAGTATAAATCATAAGGAGTACGGGAAGAGAGATGCAAACATAAAATAACATCGTGATGTATTATCGAAGAGGAAAACCAAAGTGCTCAGTGTAAAAACCTCTCCGTGGCCCTCCAAGCTGAATCAATCCACTAGTGAATAAGTTGGAGTACATAGGATCTTACCCCATTGTTGTGTGTGTGTCAAGCAACAAGAAAACCATCTCGAGTCGCCTAATGACTACGTATTTCAGGTACCAGGCTAGCTCTACAATCAATCTTACAGGTCTTTTCCCTTTCAGACCTCCCATTGTGGGCTATTCCTTCACTTTCACATATAAATTGGTTGTAGTGTTTGTCCAAACCAGGTTAAGTGGATTCTATCATCTACAGAAACTATAATAATCATTAATAAACTTTGTAAAGTTGTGATTTATAACTATGTTTTACGTTGGCTTTAATTCCGTGTCAAATTTTATTGTAATTTTGTTCAATCATTTCCCTGTATTTTTGTGGGATTTAATGTAAGAGCTGTGTGTAAGAGTTTGGTGAAGAATCTATGAAGAAGTGGATTTCGCAACTTGCTCGTGACTGTCTCGTGATTGTCAACTGTGACTTGTCCCATTCTTTACCAACGTTATATAGACCCTCATTACCCACAAAATGTAAGAAGAAGGAGTATTCACAAGAAACCTTTGAGAGAAAAAACCCTAGCCAAACACTTGAGAGTTAGAAATTGTTTATCCACAATCCTTTACATCATTTCTCTAAAGTTTCCATTTACTCCCACCTCTCCATCTACACATCTTTGAGAGGTTCTTAGCCCAAAACACTTACCTCACCCATTGTGAGTGTTGAGAGAAGTTTTGGTGTCTTTGGGAAGCATTGGAAGAAGCAATTGAGTGGTGGATGCAATCGGGCAAAATTATGGGATCCGGATAAGTAGCGAAGACAAGACTCCGAGAAATCTGTTGGTAGCAAGAGCTTGGAGAGCTCAAGTACATTGGGTAGATTAGGCTTGGAAGGTCCTTTTGATATTCGTGTACTTCAACTTATTCACTAGTGGATCGATTTCGGCTTGGAGGGCCGTGGAGAGGTTTTTTGCCTAGTACTTTGGCTTCTTCTTCGATAACACGTCTCAATGTTATTTTTGTGTTTCCATCTCTCTTCCATACTCTTTAAGCTTTACATTTATTGCTTATTGTTCTTGCTTATGGCTTAGAGTAGTGTTCCGATTTATTGTGCTTGATTTACTTTTATTTCGCACTTAGATAAGTTAGAGTAAAAGCAATTAAGCCGTAATTTAAATTGGGGGTCTAAACAAGCATTAGTGTTTTCTACACTAATTGAGCTTTCAAACCTTTTCAAGCTTTGCAAAGTTAGTCTTTAGACATTTTAAATGCTATGCATTTAGTTTTATCTGCTAAGAAACTTATCCAAAAATTTAGATATGAGAAACGGGATGAGTTGCTTGCTATTGTGATATCATTTTGTGAGGAATGTGACATAGAATCCTAATATGAATGCTCATTATTATATTGTGAGATTTGGTCGAGCTTGTCGTCAATAAGAGGACTTTAGAAATGAGCATCATTATAGAGTGGATATTTTTTATGCAAGAATAGATTATCAATTGTAGGAACTAAATCATTGGTTTAGTGAGCATACATTGGAGTTACTTACGCTTAGCTCAACTCTAGACCCACAAAAAGCATATGACTCTTTTCAAATCGGTGATATTTGTTCATTGGTAGTTAAGTTTTATCCAAAAAACTTCACAAATGATGAAAAGAAAGATTTGAAAATGGAACTTGATCTTTATAAGTATAATGTAGTTCAACATTCAAGGTTCAAGAATTAGGATAATGTTTTTAACTTGTGCCAATGGATGGTGAGAACTAGAAAATCATAATACTACCTGCTTGTTTATAGAGTTTTCAGACTTGTTCTTACTCTTCTGTTTTTACTGCAACTATATAGCAAGCAATTTCAACTATGAATGTCATCAAAACTAACCTTCGCAACAAAATGGAAGATGAGTTCTTGACAGACACTATGATGTTATTCATTGAAAGTGACATTGTTGCAACTATTAGTACAGATTCAATCATAAATTATTTCGAAGATTTTGTGTCTTTGTCTTTGTTAAATGTTTGTTAATACTAAATAAATGCTTATTTAGAGTTTCATAATATTTTTTTGTTTTTTTTTTTTTTGTTTACACTTCTGCCCCCCTAACTCCAAGTCTTGTTTTTCAAAAAATAAATAAATAAATAAATAACATTAGGTCTTAACTTTGTCCATGTATATATATAAAAGATACAATAGAATTTCAACCAATGGCATTCCCCTCAATGATTTTTGCTTTTTATAATTAGGCCAAAACACCAAATGGTTTCCGGTGTTGGCGGAATTCAAACTCCATTTCAATTATTTGATAATAAGATATTTTACCATTTGAGTTTATTAAAATCATGCAAATGGCCAAAGTTGGAATGTGTCATTAGCTAGCATGATTGGATTTATAATGTTGCTTGGCTCAATGGGCCTCAGCCCCAGAAAAGGGAGTAAAAGTATCTCTCAAGGCTCAATCCAAAAAGAAATCCATGGGGTTATCCATGCTGTATGGATGTAACGTAGTCCCCCCTCTCTCTCATGGGTCAGCCCAAGGAAAGTAGATCCATCTTCTTATCCACGAAGATGTAAGTGTATCTCATTTATTTTTATTACAATATTTTTATTACAATTTGATTAGACAAATAACTACTTGGAAATTTCAAGAATTGACAGCAACACAACATGAAAATTTTTAGGTGACTATAAAGGAATTGGAGTTTACTGAATCGGTACTTTTATCTTACAAAAAACCTTTTGTAGGCTTTCTCGGGTAATTAAGACTAATTAACTAGAGGTACTGTTTATTATACACACTTACACACAATTGTACATACAAGCCACTTTTGCACAAAAATCATAATTTTAAGTCACAATTTCAGTTCAAAAGGTGTGTGTGTATACAGTTGTGTGCAAGTATGTGCATAAGAGACATTAGCCTTATCTAAATTCAAACTTGAAAAATTGTGAAAGTTCCTTATGACTTAAAGTCTCGTTTGTTTTAGTGTAAATGTTCTTGGTCAATGCTTTCCCCATTTCTTAGCGTTAGAGGCCACTAAAAAGCTTGATCAAACTAAAATTATTTTCTTTTGACTAGGAAAAATACAATTAAAATTTACAACCTCAAGAGAATAGCGACCTCCAAAATGATAAAAAAAATATTAAAAAAAAAATTAAAACCTTTGAATTGACCAAATTACCCAAAAGTCTAGATAATGCCATTGAAATATTCAAAATGATAAATATATATTTAAGAAAAAAAATCTCAAAAAACCCCTAAAACTTACCAAAATACCGTTAAATCTCAAAAAATCCTAAACCCAAAACCATCTAAACAACAAAAGTATCTCTTGAAACTTCAAACATGACCACGATATGTCTCAACACTTCAAGAATTTCTTTTTGAAGTTTTAAGTAATTGTAATTATATATGTGAATTTATAAATTTAGCTGATACTTTTTGTTATTATTAATTTTTTTGCCTGCACTTTTTTTAATGTGCTTATTTGTGTCATTTTCAATAATTTTATTTTGATTATGCTAAATTTTTAGGTTGTTTTTAGTTGTTTTGTGTTAATGTTTTGATGTGTTGAATTGAATTCTTCATTTAATATCTATAGGAAATATTGAAAAACAATTGTGATTTTTCGTATGATGCAAATTCAAAAAACAACCAAACACTAGAATAGAAACATTTTTCCTTGAAATGTTTTCATTCCAACAACAAACACTTTAATATTAAAGATACAACATTCAATTTTCACATGTATCAATATCACTGACTACTTTTTGTTATGTATCAATCATAAGTCATGATGATATGAAAAATATTATGTTTGTACCCAACGACTAGAAAAAGATATGTTTGGCCAAGTCTTTGCTGTTTATATTAAAGGATGAAGAGACTTTCAAATGTCAGTTCCAAAATAGCCAATGTACTCAATCAGTAGAATTGATTTCTATTGCCAGATTTTCAATTGATATAGAAATAATGCAAGGTTGGATTGTTGTTCTTTTTAATTTTTTTTTATAAAAGCCTAATGGTCAAAGCCAGTTTGTCATCGTTACTTTCAACTTTCAAGCATTTGTATGGTCCGAGTCCTGAAAAGCTCAGTCAGATGTCTCTGTGACTTTATCTATTTCAGAATTGGATAAAATACTACATATAGTTTTTTTTTTTTTTTTTTTTTTGTAAGTGTTGTGACTTAGTTATACAATTACATTCAACAGTATAAATAAACTATAGTAAAATTTAGTTGTTCTTGAGGGATGGCATTGCTTTTACTATCATTATCATCCAATTATAAGTTTTGGACGAGTATTAATCTGTCTGCGAAAAAAGAAAGAAAGAAAAACTGGAGATCAGTGAAAACCTCTGTTCGTACAAAATCAAACATGGCAAACAAACTATTGGGGCTGAAGCTTCTCAAAAAAAAAAAAACTATTGGGGCTGAAGGTCAGGTCACCGCCTGTATCATCAATCATCATAGCTCCATAAACGTGGCCCTATAAAGTAAATGTCGCAATGAAGCGAATACTTGATTATTATACCAAAGACAGAATCAAATACTTGAAGAGACACATGCGTACGGCTACCACTAAATTTTGCCGGAAAGGACCCCTCCTTAACATTCCCAAGAATCATGACGACGAGTTTCCTGGCGCAAATTACACACATAATCTCTCTCTCTCTCTTTAGAATTTGTTTTGCTTTGATTACGATAAATATGGTTGTTAAAAACAAGTTAAGCCAAGCTTAGTTTTCACGTTCCATTAATCTCTATACAAAGGAGAGATTCATTTCAAACACATTACTCCATTTGCAACATCCATTACACAAAGTTAGAAGCCTCAAGACGTCAACTCTTATATAAAAAGTTTAGAGAAGGAAAATTAAAAATTAAAAATTAACACCACTAAAGTATTTAACATTGGATATGCTTAAGATTAAAACAAAGTACTCCTTCTCTTCTTTCCATTTTGTATGTAGTAAAATTCCACATTCTGGGCATGCATAGCATTGCATTGCATCTAACTTTGTGTTGTGAAACTCACATCACAGCCACAGAGCTCCAGCTTCCTTGAGAAGTGGTACCAGGGATCCATTAATGTGGGAGGCCATGACTCGGTCCATAGCACCAATTAGCTTCCCTCCAATGAAAACCACAGGCACACTGGGTGAGTTTCCAAGCAACCTCATCAATGCCCTCTCAATCTCTTTCCCTCTTGGGTCTTGGTCCAGCTCATACACTGTTGGGTTCACACCCATCCCACAGAAAAGCCTCTTCACTGCGTGGCACATGCAACAGCTACTGATGCTGAATATCACCACTGCACTCTCAGAAGCCAGCCTCACCACTCGCTCTAATGGGTCACCCATGCTCCTCACTGGCATGTAGTAACCCCATGACTCAGCCTGATGATAATGCATTGTCTAATTTGCCTTAGAAAACAAACAAAGAAAGCAAAGAAAGCGAAAACAAAGGAAGTGAATTGGTGAAGAATGAGTATTGCTATTTGCTATTGTCCACTGTCCAAGTATGTGTGACGGTGAGGGGGTTTTATATATAGGGAATGTGTGAAGAGAGAGTGAGGGTAAAACATGTAAATAAGAGGAGTTTGTCCGTTGCTGTCGCAGCGCGTGCGTAGAAGATCTCGTGGTATTTGCTTTAAAAGGATTGTTGTCTGTACTGAGAGGTGTAGACGAGGACAATATACATACTCTAAACAGTAAAAGCTATAAAGTGAGGAAGCAAAGGTATTAGGTGTCAGTTAGAGAAGGCGGCTATGGAGGGTAATTGCCTTCGCTAGACTGTAGACAGACCGTAGAAACTCTATTTGGGAGCATATATTATAAAAAAATAATAATCTATATATATATATATATATAAAATCGAAACTTTTGAAACTCTCACAATTTTCCACATCATCACTATTTTATTTTTCTTTTTATTTTTGATTCTTTTTATTTTAGGTTTTATATCTTATAACAATAATATTGAAAAATGTATACAAACTTGGAGGCCTATTTAAGGGCTCAATAAAACTTGATGGACAAGAAAATATATTCTAAAATAAGCCCTAATTAATACCTAACCATAATAGGAACCAAATTTGACCTAAAAAAATATTAAAAGAGCCTAAAAACAAGGAAATAAATCACCTAGACCTAAAATAACGTTTTTTGCATAAAAATACCAAAATCTCTTCTCCCCTTAAAACCCTCGCAATTACCATCTCAAAACCCTAAACTCAACTTCACTTTAAGATTAAAAAATAAGAAGGAGAGAGACTCACGTAAAAAAAAAAAAAAAAAAAAAAAAAAAAAAAAAAAAAAACACGTAGGTTTTGTCTTTTTTTTATTTGCTTTCATATGTGCCTGAAATTTTCATTCTATCTTATTATTTTATTATGTTTAGAATTGATATTCTTATAAGTATTTGGGTTAATCTCTATATTTTGATAGTGTTTTTATGGGTTTGGTTTTTGGGTTGAAATTCTAATAATTATTTTATATTGTATATGGCAGATGAAGCATCTCTATTTTTGGGAGAAAAATCAAAGCTGCAACCTATGTCTTCCAGCCCAAGGTGTGGTAAATTTTTATATGTTTTTGCTTTATTGAGAATTTTTATTTGGGTTCATGTGATTTTTTGTTTTTTTATTAAAGTTTTGATTTTTGGTTGATTAATTATTTGTTTAGATTAATTTCAATTAATTATTTGTTTGGATTCAACGTAAAAGATAATGGAATTAGGTGTTATAAATTTGATAATGTTCCATGTTTTGAATTGTTTATATTATTTAGACTCCTGGTAGGACTTTCTCTTCTCTCCTTAAAACCCTAGCAATTACCATCTCAAAACTCTAAATTTAACTTCACTTTAAAATTAAAAAAATAAGAAGAAGAGAGACTCAACTAAAAAAAAAAAAAAAAAAACGTAGGTTTTGTCTTTTTTATTTGCTTTCATATGTGCCTGAAATTTTCATTTTATCTTATTGTTTTGTTATGTTTAGAATTTATTTTCTTCTAAGTATTTGGGTTAATCTCTATATTTTGATAGTGTTTTTGTGGGTTTGGTTTTTTGGTTGAAATTTTTAATAATTATTTTATATTGTATACAGCAGATGAAGCATCTCTATTTTTTGGAGAAAAATCAAAGCTGCAACCTATGTCTTCCAACCCAAGGTGTGGTAAATTTTTATTTGGTATATTATATATGAATTTTTTGAATTTGAAGGATTTTGTTTGGTTTTGAAGTAGAATTTGGGGATTCTATAAAATTTGGAAGGTTTAAGTTTTGGGATTTTTGGTATTTGCGTCTTAGTAGGTTGATCTTAATTCTTTACCTTATATGTTTTTTCTTTATTGAGAATTTTTATTTTGGGTTTATGTGATTTTTTATTTTCTTAATTAAAGCTTTGATTTTTGATTGATTAATTATTTGTTTAGATTAATTTCAATTAATTATTTGTTTAGATTCAACGTAAAAGATAATGGAATTATGTGTTATAAATTTGATAATGTTCCATGTTTTGAATTGTTTATATTGTTATTAATACGACTAAATAAGATTTGTTTTTATCTTTGTAATTTATATCAGTTTTGAGTGTGTGTATATATATAACTTTTGAGAATTTTGCTTTATTAATTTAAGAATTGTAAATTACTTTGTAGGTTTCAGTAACTATGTACCTGCAGTGAGACATTGACAATATAAGCATATATATATGGTATTAACATTTTATAAAAATCTTTCTTACAACCCAATAACATTCTACGTTAGACAACACTTCTAAACTAATGAAAAGCATAGAAGTTAAATATTTATTCCCATCGTATTTTATTTAATTATGACAGATCCATTTTTTTTTAAATGCTAACTAGCAAAATGTCTATAATATGCATATTATTAACCCAATTTTCTATTTCTAAATTTCTTAAATTTTATTATATCAATCTTTTTTTCTTTTAAATTCTTGGTGGGTAAATCAGTCGCTCACTAATTCTTTTACCTTAACGTGATGTTGGTTAATTGTCCTTTTATTTAACTATCCCGTGCATCGCACGGGTTAGCGACTGGTAATAAGTATATTAATAAAGCTAAATTATGAGGTACACCCTCTGTTTTTTTTTTTTTTTTTTTTTTATCAAAATTCAATTCAAAACTTTAACTTCACATTATTCAAATAAGTCCTTTAACTTTTAAGTTTATTCAATTTCAATCTTCTTTTAGCTTTTGTTAAAAAACCTCTATAAGGGACCCTACAAATAACAACATTTTGTTCTAACAATTTCATACTTTAGAGAGTCCCTAAATTGAATAAAATTAAACGCATACCTAAATTGAATAAAATTAAAAGTTGAAGAACTTAATTGAACCAAAATGAAACGAAATTAGATAATTGAATTTTCATCCAAATTATAGTATACAATTTATAATTGACTTTTGTTAACAAATGCATTAAGGGTACAGGCTAAAGTGTAATTAATGCTCTATTAAGTAATATTTTTTAAAAGAGTTTCAATTAGGGGTTTGCACGGTTTGGTTGGTGCGATTATTGGGAAAAATTGCTACCGCACTGTAGGGATCGTTTTTATATTAAGACCCTTAGAACACTAGCATTTGGTAAAAAAAAAAAAAAAAAAAAAAAAAAAAAAACTTATTTTGCATTCTTAAACACTAATTTATCTATTTTACCAACTTATTTTATCACTCACCTTACATCTCAATTTTTATTTTTATATACAACCCAATAAAATAATAAAAAATATTATTTTCTCTCTCTTTCCTCTCACCATCTTTTTCTCTTCACATATAACCACAAACTTAAATATTTTTTTCTTTACAATCTATGAATAGTATATACAATCCTACTATTCATAAGTACGTAGTAAATTTTGTAAGTATACAAGTTCGAATAAAGTGAATTTTTGCTGTCTTGAATTATAAAATAGCACATGTTTTTTTCAACAAAAAAATAAATAATAAGAATAGATGCTTTCGAGATTTGAAGTCTCAGGGGCTGAGACATGGAGACAGGCTTTTTACAGCAGAAGTTTTTAATAGACGGCTGTGTCCGTCCTTGATGTCGGACCCAACGACCAATTACCATAGCTTCTGACGTGACCATTACGCGCATGTTCACTGTCTCTGCCTCTTTGCATTTGGATTCTCAACGGGCGGGGCATGCATGAAATGATCAATGGGGATTGGGGATTTGATCAATGTGTCCCTTCTCTCCTTGGGTTTGTCACTTTGACCTTCACCTATCCCATGAAAAAGTGTTATAAAGCGTGATGTTTTTGTGGAAAAGAACATCGATGGGTTTTGAATTGCTTTAAGCTTGATTATCCTTTATTTGCACACACACACCATTCCTTGTTGTTAACTTGGAATTCTGTAGTTTCACACAAAGTTGCAATTTGCTTTAACCATGTTGAAATAAGCATATAATTATTACTTCTAAGCACCTAGTATTTGAGGATGCAAAAAAATGTTATTTTGCATCCTCAAAATATATTTTATTTATTTTATCATTTTATTTTGCAATTTACTCAGCATTTTAATTTCTATTTTTCTATAAAACTCATTAAAATTATATCAACAAATAATATAAAAATATTCGATTTCTCTCTCTTCTCTCTTCTCTTTTCTCACTACCTTTTTGCCTCTCTTTCCTCATTAAAATATTTTTTTTTTGTTTTTTTTTTCTTTTTTGTTTACATCCTTGTGAACAATTGGTTCTCATAAATGAGAACCAAATGTTCACAGTTGGTATAAAAAAGTAAAAACTCACCCCTGGATGTGGGTGGGTTTGGGCTTATTGGTTGCTAAAATAGCAACTAGAGGGTTTTTACACCCCCAATGCTAGTGCTCTAAAGATTGGGGGGTGTTTTCTTCTCGTAAATGGAATATCATTTCTTGGGTTTCAATTGGCTAATTCTTTTATGGTTGAGTTTAGATTTGAAATTCTCATCTATACAAAATATTAAACAAAATTATTATTAAAAAAAAAAAATCATTCAAAATAAACTCCCACATTACATAGGCAACAAAATATAGTCTATAAAACAAAACATATTATGGCCAATACCAACAAATAATATAAAATATTCGATTTCTCTCTCTTCTCTCTTTCCTCTGTACCTTTTTGTCTCTTTCCTCATTAAATATATATATATATATATATATATATATATATATATATATATATATATATATATATATATATTTGTTTACAACCTTTTGAACAATTGATTCTCATAAATGAGAACTACCTGTTCATGGTTGGTATAAAAAAGTAAAAACCCACTCTTGGATGTGGGTGGGTTTTGGTTTATTGGTTGTTAAAATAGTAACTAGAGGGTTTTTACACTCCTCAATACTAGTGCTCTAAAGATGGGGAGTGTTTTCTTCTCATAAATGGAATAGCATTTCTTGGGATCAATTGGCTAATTCTTTTATGGTATAGTTTAGATTTGAAATTCTCATCTATACAAAAAAAAAAATTAAACAAAATTAAAAAAAAAAATTATTCAAAATAAGCTCCCACATTACATAGGCAACAAAATATAATCTATAAAACAAAACACACTATGGCCTATTCCATAAACAATAAATCTAGATATATGAATATTTTCATAATATTTTATTTTTTATTTTTCATTCGTTGAAATGACAAACTGTGAACAATAGATTATAAATTAACGTCAATGATGAGTAAATATTAGAATATATAAATTATTTATCCTTTGATGTTGTATGAAAAAATTGTGAAAAATATTTATGATTGCATCTATTCTAATTTTATTTTTGGAAAAATAATAGCAAATGTGTGTCAAAATGTCAATTACAAGGTTTTGCAGTTTTGGAGTTAATTGAAAATTGTGTCCGGTTAATATATGACTTTAAGATATATATTAATCATTTATTTTAGAAAATTTTTTATGAAAAATTAAAAAAAAATTATCATAAAACCCTTGAAAATTTTATAAAATATTACTAATGTCCCATGTTTGTAGTTAATGTGTTTTCTTTATGTTGACATTTGGTTGTGGTTGTGGTTGAGATTGAGGTTGAGGTAGGCTACTACTCGCAGGCCGTGTGGCGTTTCATGTTTGAAATAAGACTACTATAGTACAATATTCCCTGTTAAGATTATGCATGACGTCACATATATAAATACTGACCTTGCCAGAATGATGTCATGTCAGCATACATTGCTGTCATTTTATGAAAATTATTGCATCTAAACGTCAAGGCCTCAAGGCCAAGGGATTTTTCAATTTGAAGATGTAGGCAATTATGAAGAAACTATAATGGTGTTCTCCTTATAGCATTTCCTAATCTACGTCTGAAAAGGTATACGGCACGCAATTTAGCGTAGACTATAAGGTTTCACTTTCAACCAAATTTTAAACTTTGTCGCATTTGAAAAACAATAGGTATTCACCAATCGGATCGGATCGGATCATAAACTTATAATAAATACAACGCGGTTATCCCTCATCTTTTATGACCAACAAGACCTATACAATCACTGCTCATGAGTCATGACCATGCATTTTGGGTTATTTTTAAGAAGCATATTTAAGTAAAGAGAGATGTTACGTCTACAATAATTTTACAATATTTTTACAATAAATTACCGGTGGCTAGTTGTTATTGGTTCAAATTTGAAACTAACACTAAGATTACTTTTTTGCCCCAATAATAACAACCAGTAATAACCTGTCACTTAAAATTTGTTATAAAAATATTGTAGACGTATCATTTCTCTAAAGTAAAACTTTCTTGTGTAAATATAAAATATTTGAAAGTGGAAGTTATCATAAAACTTTAAATTTATAGGGTTTTTTTATTTGTTCCGAAGTTTATCCGAATAAGAAATATTTTGAGAAAATATTATTATAGAAAAATGAGCCTTATTAATGAGTACACTTATAGCCAGGACATCCCCAAATTTTGAAAATTTTCTTAATACATATATAATTATTTTAATGTTTTCAAAACTTAGCTTACAAAAATAAAAGTTGACCTCTCCAAATATTTGAATTATTTCAATGATGCTTTAAAAAAAATAATTGGTTTAATAGTTATAAAGATATAATTTTATTTTTTATTGTCAAATGTGTTCTTATATATGTTAAATATTTGATAAAGTTTGGCACAAAATATGTTTGAATCTATCTTTTTCAACTTGTTATGTGGCGATTAATAAGTCATTGACTTATTAAAAAGATCTTGTCACTAAATATATAATTACTTACTTAAAGATGGGAGTACTGTTTTCTTCTCGTAAATGAAATAGTAATTTGTGGGTTTCAATTAGTTAATTCTTTTATGGTTGAGTTTAGATTTGAAAATCTCATCTATAAAAAAAATTTAAATAAAAATTTTAAAAAAATAATTCAAAATAAACTCCCGCATAACATAGGCAACAAAATATAATCTATAAAACAAAACACTATGGACTATTCCATAAAAAATAAATCTAAACAGACAAATATTTTCATAATTTTTTTAAAAAAAATTTTCACAATCATTAAGATGAAAATTTGTGAATAATAACTAATAAATTAGTGTCAGTGGTACTGGTGAGTAAATGTTAGAACCAATAATTTATCCTCTAACCTATGAAAAGAAATTGTGAAAAAATTTTAGGCTTGCAGTTATTCTAGCTTTATTTTTGGAAAAATAATGGTGTCAAACTGTCAATTACAAGGTTTTACCATCTTGGAGTTAATTGAAAATTTTACAAAAGATTAATAATGTCCCATGTTTGTAGTTAAAGTGCTTTCTTTACGTTGACATATGGTTGAGGTAGAGGTAGGCTACTAGCCTTGTGGTGTTTGAATTGAAATAAAAAATAGTACAATGGATTGAGATCAGATGCAATTGCACCATGCAATTACACTATTTCCTTCACAAATTTTTTTACATTTTTAATTTTTAACTTCTTTTTAATATATATATTTTTTATTTAATGGTTGAAATTGAAAATTGATTTTTGTAATTTTCAATCTCAACCCTTCATTGCTATAGCATTAGGTGCAATAAATCCTAAGTATTGCTCTCGAACCATAAACAGTGACCTTACCAGTATGATGTCATGTCAATATATATTGCTGTCATTTTATGAAAATTATTGCATTTAAACCTCAAGGCCTCAAGGGATTTTTCAATTTGAAGATGTAGGCAATTATGAAGAAACTATCATAGTGTGCACCTTAGCAATTCCCTATCTATGTCTGAAAAAGTATACGGCACTCAATTTAGCATAGCCTATAAGGTTTCAACAAATTTAAAACTTTGTCGCATTTGAAAAACAATAGGTATTCACCAATCGGATTGGATCAGAAACTTAAAAATACAACGCGGTTTGCTCCTCATCTTTTATGACAAACAAGACCTATACTCACTACTCATCATGAGTCATGACCATGCATTTCGTATTCTTTTTAAGAAGCATATATTAATTTAAGTAAAATTTTCTTGTGTGTAAGTATAAAACATATGACAGTGGAAGTGGATTCACTGATCATCAAACTTTAAATTTAGAGGTTTCTTTATTTGTTCCAAAGTTTATCCGGATAAGAAATCTTTCAAAAAAATGTTATTATAAAAAAACGAGTCTTATTAACAAGTTACAGCATTAGTTAATTGATTATTTTAATAAATTTTAATAAAATTTTTATGAAAAATATAAAAAGTTATCAAAAAATAATTAGTTTTTTCTTTTTCTATAAAAATTTCTTAAAAAATTTACTAAACTCCCTTAAAGCATCCATTAACCTTTTCCTAAATAATTTCATTCAACTAAGCCTAACTCTTTTAATTATTATTATTTTTATAGGTAAATAGTGAAGGAAGGGGAGGTGGGGTTTGCACTATAGGCATGAGTTATGAAACACAACAAAAGATGCCATTGGCATTGAACTATCACTTGAATTGCCAACTAATCCTAACTTAATTAGACCTATCTTACTAGCACCTTATCATAATTAATTTTTTTTAATTTATTTTAAAATTACAGTAGATTTTTAATATAATTTAAATGGAACTTTACAAGTTACAAGACTCGGTTTGGATAAATAAACTCCCTAAAACACCTAAAAATAAGAAAATACAGATAAAACCAAATAATTCTAATGATCTCAAATTATTATTATTATTATTATTATTATTATTATTATACAAGATAAAAATTCTACTCTAATTTAATCTAAGTGTATATGTGTGTGAAGCTCCAATCGAGAGACTTGAACTCCAGCACTTGCTCCCCATACTCTATAAACACTTATATACACTTATATTTGTGGAGTGATCATCATGTCAAGAATACACAGTGGTGATCTCAAAATGATAATTCTTTAAGAGTAAAGAATTGTTACATTTTTTATTTTTTTAAAGGAGAGCATCAATTTTAGGAAAGTTTTGATACCACTTTTATGAAAAATGAAAAAAACTGTCAAAATATTAATTACTTTTTTTTTTTTTATTTCCCATAAAAACTTTCTTTAAATTGATTATTAACCAATGCCATTAAGGCACTCGTTAACATTTCCCAAAACTAAAAACTAAATAAGGGAATTTATAATCTGGTTATAATTTGTCCAATTAATTAATTCTCTGTGCCCAGAAATAATAAACCATGTTATACGGTTTATTACTAACGAGTGTCCTTAGAGCAATAGTTAAGAATTCATTTTAGGAAAGTTTTGACACAACTTTTATGGGAAATGGAAAAAACTGTCAAAATATTAATTACATTTTCTTCTTTTTCCATAAAAAATTTTTTTAAATGGATTATTAACCATTGCCTTAAAAGTGTGTTTGTTTGGAGGTGAAATAGGGTGAATGGAAAATTTTGGAGAGAAAATAGGAAAGGGTGTTGTTTGGTAAGAAAGGAGGGAGAGAAAATTTTTTTGGTGGGACCCAAGCATTTTTCACCTGGGCCCACCTAAAACTTGTTTCTCTAAATGGAATGAAAACATAGTGAGAGGAGTTTGATGGGTAAATGACAAAATTGCCCATTGCACTAATTTTGACTAGTTGCCTTGGACTCTTTTTTTTTTTTTTTTCTGCCAGCTTTCGTGGGCGTGGCTCCTTTTAAGGCATTATTTATTATTATTATTATTTTTCACTTCCAGAGAACGTTGCCTACTTTCTTTCTTTTTTTAATCATTTTTTCTTTTGATTTCTTGAGCATACGTGGTGTTATTATTATTATTTTTTAAAATTAGACGTGATTTTTTTTCCTAGACATAATTTTTATTGTTTAATAAATTTGGGTGATTGCCTTTTTTTTTAATTGCTTGTCACTTTTTTATTTTAATTGTGTATTATTTTTTAATAAGAGTGTATGAGTAAATTTATATAAACTCACTTTTTTTATCTCTCTACTTTTTCACTCCCAACCAAACAAAAAAGAGAGAAATTAAAATCTTTTCTATCCTCTTATCATTTTTTATCCTCCCATTTTTCCACCCCTCCAACCAAAAACATCTGTTAGCATTTTCCAAAAACTAAATAAGGGAATTTATAATTTGGTTGTAATTTGTCCAGTTAATTAATTCTGTGCCCATCATTGATAAACCATGGAAAAAACTAATAAACTAAATAACAGAAAGAAAATGTTAACAAATGCTCTAAGGACATTGGTTTAAGAACAATTTTTAAAAATATTTTATGGAAATATAATATAAAAAAAATTAATTTTGTTGACAACTTTTTATATTTTTCACAAAAATAGTGTCAAAATTTTCTTATTATAATTTATTAATAATTACCCTAAACCAAGGTGGCCAATTAATATGACCGAAATTTATAATTTATCCGTTCAATTAATTAATTGATCTCTGAGCTCAGCATTAATAAACCATGGTAAAAAAAAAAAACCTAAATGGATGAATTTATACCCTGGTTATTTGTCCACCTAAAGAGTGACAAAGTGGCAGTTACTGTAGTAAAAAAAGGGAAAGGCGTGGCCTGCAGCTGCAGCACTGTCTGAGTTGGGCGGCGAGAATGGTAGCGCCGAATATCGGCGAAATATGGGGATTTGATTCTAGTTGGACCGGCAAGATCGGGTAGGTACGACCATACACACCAACTTTCTAGCTGTCAAAGTCTGTGTCTCTCTGTTTTGGGATTGGGATGAAAACATGAGGGGCCTTCTGGAGTTTTGTCTTTCTTTTAACGGTGTTTGAGCATGGAACCAAATCTTCTTCTATGTACATTCACAAGATCCGGACCCAATGCTCGGTCACTGTCCTAGAGACACAAGCTTGTTCAGTTCAACTGCTTCTGTCTTAACCTTTAAGCATACTACTACATCCTCGTGTTAGATAATGTCCCCTCCTCCTACTCCTTTTCTTTTGTGTGTGTATATATAAAAGTGATTTTTCAGTGTCAGAATTGTGTAGTTAAATAATTAAATTTACAATATTCTAATAGTTTAAACTTTTGGGACAATCAGTAATTTAATATAGTATCATAGTAGGAGATTCCAAGTTCATTCTCTGTCTTCTTCACTCTATCTCTTATTCAAATTCTCATGTGTTGGGCCTCACCTATTAAAATGTAGTTTTAGCCCATACATAAGGAAGAGTATTAGAATTGTGTGGTTAAATGATTAAATTTACCATACCCTAATAGTTTAAACTTTTGAAATAATCGGTAATTTAATGCTTAATTTTTTATGAAACTACTCCTTTTTTTTAACTAAGTAGTAATGAAACATTCCAAAAATTCTATGAACCAATAATGTGTTGTGAATGAAATTTGGAATCTCTGGGTATGCATTACATTTGTTAAGTGCATTAAAGCTATCACCCGAGTGTCTCTAAACCGATGTATCATATTTTTGTTGATCTTATAAAAATATAACATATTTATTTTGATTTATCTTTGGAGAAAACAATAATTTATTTTTTTTAATGATTCGTTAGGTTAGTTATAATAGGATTTTCCTAAAAAACAAAAGGTTAGTTATAATAGGAGGTGGAATTAAACTTTGAATGCCTTAGAAATGCTAGAAGATGTTAATCAATTAAGTTACAAGACTCTAAGCACAAAAAAAAAAAAAAAAAAAAAAAAAAAGAAAAGAAAGAAAGAAA
The DNA here is from genome assembly GCA_023736055.1 of Quercus glauca. NCBI lineage: Eukaryota > Viridiplantae > Streptophyta > Magnoliopsida > Fagales > Fagaceae > Quercus > Quercus glauca. The sequence goes on from CM043317.1 coordinate 24,147,992, forward strand.
GAATAATGATATTGTTGCATACTTAATGTAATCCCTAAAATATGCTCCATGTTTATTTTGGATAAGTTTAAATTTTAGCTTATTTAATTTCTAGGGAAAAAAAAAACAAAAAAACAAAAAAACAAAAAACAAAACAAAACAAAAAAACATCACTTATTTTTCCATTAAATTTAAGTGGCATAATTTCCTCTTCTTTATAAGAAGAACTAAGATTCAAATAAGATTCCCTACTTACTGTAATAATAAAATTATCCAAAAAAAAAAAAAAAAAACAGTTACCATACTTTCAATATGTTTAAATTTTCAAATCTCCTTTTTCTTTAAATGCAACTATACTTTCAAACATATTTTTTAAAGAAAATAAACCAATGATGGAAATAAATTATCCCAATTCTCAAGACATAATATACAAGGCATGTTATATTGTTTCTTTATATTTTTGTTGTAATAGGAGGTGGAATTAAACTTTGAATGTCTTAGAAATGTTAGAAGATGTTAATCAATTAAGTTACAAGACTCTTAGCAAAATAAAAAATAATGATATTGTTGCATACTTAATGTAATCCCTAAAATATGCTCCATGTTTATTTTGGGTAAGTTTAAATTTTAGCTTATTTAGTTTCTAGGGCCAAAAAAAAAAAAAAAAAAAAAAAAAAAAAAAAAAAAAAAAAACAAAACAAAACAAAAACATCACTTATTTTTCCATTAAATTTAAGTGGCATAATTTCCTCTTCTTTACAAGAAGAACTAAGATTCAATTAAGCTTCCCTACTTACTGTAATAATAAAATTATCCCAAAAAAAAAAAAAAAAAAAAAAAAAAAAAAAAACAGTTACCATACTTTCAGTATGTTTAAATTTTCAAATCTCCTTTTTCTTTAAATGCAACTATACTTTCAAACATACTTTTTAAAGAAAATAAACCAATGATGGAAATAAATTATCCCAATTCTCAAGACATAATATACAAGGCATGTTATATTGTTTCTTTATATTTTTTATAGAATTTCAATCTATAGCGTCTGCTTCTGATAGTTCTTTATTATCAGATCAAGATACCAATCAGTTTTAGGTGTAGGCGGAAATTGAACCTTAGATCTCTTATTCAACCATCAGAAAGTTTACCGGTTGAACTAACTAGAATCCACTTGTCTCTTTATATTTCAAAGATAGTAATTTCATATAAATATACACCTTTTCTATTTGGGTGAAGGGTGGGGGCCATGGTACCTGGCCTTTTAAAATCTCCCGAACCTAATATATTTTGTATAAAAAATAAGAACATGTATATAAAATTTCACTAATGCACTCTAGAATTTAAAAGAATTATATTCTATTTAGGTAAATTACTAATGAATTTTTTTTCTTCATATTATTTTTATATAATAAAGGAAAAAGTTTTTATACAATCTGGGTTGTACAAATTTTTATGTATTTAAGCTATATTTTTCCAAAAAATATAAATTATTTTATATAAATTATTAATAAGTCATTTTCCTTCTTCTTATTACCCTTATGCCATATATACCTTATTAAACAAAAGCATATTAAATATATATATATATATATATATATATATATATATATATATGTAGGGGGGGATTTTGTTTCAACCCTTGCAAGCTTATTGTCCTTTTTGGGGAGCCAAGCCCACAAGGTTTTGATTCTCAGTACCGAGTGTAGGCAAGCAAGCACTTAGCTTGGACTACGTCACACATCGGCAAGAGATGCGCCCCACTCATGCTTTATATGCCCTTGGAGCTTGCATGAGTGTACCACTGCAACACATGCAAGCTTCAAGGGCATATAAAGCATGAGTGGAGCGCATCTCTTATCGATGTGGGACGTAATCCAAGCTAAGCACTTGCTTGCCTACACTCGGTACTGAGAACCAAAACCTTGTGGGCTTGGCTCCTCAAAGAGGATAATAAGCTTGCAGGGGTTGGAACAAAATCCTCCCCTACAATATATATATATAATATTCTTAAAAATAGATATGTAAATATCTTAATATAAATCCTCTTTATTTTTTAAAATCAATACTTTTTTTTTTCTAATTTATTTTGGATTTGGAGAATTGAGAATATGGATGCTATTTCATTTTAAAACTTTTAGAAGAAATGCCAATTAAATATACTGTGACTAGGAGTTAAAGATCCATATTGCATTTTTCACATAAAAAATAAGGTTTTTTTTTTAAAAAAAAGTTTTTATTATTGTCGTATTTTTTTTTATATTGATTTGAAAATATTTAAGAATGTAAAGTGATGTTTATTATTTAATTTTTAATGTTTCATAATTTTTTAAATTACTAATATGCTCTAGTTATATAATATCTAAATTTTTTAATAAAAAATATTAATCTAAAATGTTTAAAGAATATTAAGAGTGATATATATTATTTAAAAGATAGCCCATATTTTACACCTATAAAAAAAGGTTTTTAGGTTACGAGTATAATTACTGCTACTAAAGATCTATACCTAAGTTTTTTTCCTACAATAACATAAGGTCTACTATCTTAATTGTTATTTATTATTATTATTTTATTTTTACTGGTGTTTTAAGCAAGCTACATGCCTACATCTACATTAGGGTATTGACTCCTAAGCTTTGACTTGTATTCCTCTTAAAAAGAAAAATAAATAAATTAAATAGAAAGCCTTGGACTTGTGTAAACGCATTTATTTCTCCCTTTAGTATTTCATTTGTCTTAAAAACATGCAGCTCTTTTAAATGTTAAGGTCATTTATTTATTAACTTGTGTTATTTGAATTAAAAAGGCAAGTTAAAACCACCGAACACAGTGCAATGATTACTCCACAAGTATAAGTGCTTGTGGGGTGTAGGAGACAAATGCCGGGGTTCAAATCTCTAGCAGAGAGCTTTACACACATATGCATTTAGATTATATTAGAGTGGAATTTCTATCTTGTATAAAAATAAAATAAATCAATAAATAAATAAAAAGGCAAGTTAATACATTAAAACCAAAAAGACAAGTCACTAAATGATGTCTTTGTAATTTTGATAAGGAGAATAATTCCGAAAATATAGTATGTTTACTTTTTGTTTAGAAGACAAAACAATAAATGATGTTAAAACAAAATAAGAAGTGTACGGTACATAAAAACATAAAAATGTGTAGAGTATAAGTCTCTCAAATTCTAATAAAATGGTGGGTTCTAATTAGCTCAACTGGTAAAATCTCTAAAAATTAAATAAAAGATCTGAGATTCAATTCTCGCCTACCCAAAAGCCGATTGGTGTCTTAGTCTGATAATAAAGAACTATCATCAAAAGCAAACACCATAGATTGAAACACTTCCTCACCAAAAAAAAAATATATATATCTAATAAAAATTGTAGTTAATTTCGCTTTCTTATTTACGATTTATAAGTTGTTGAGGACCTTTTGTCTATCTAGCTACATTGCAATACATTATTGGTTCCTTCATGTCTAAAAGCTACCTCCAAACAACGTTAAAATTAGGATTTGATCTTAATTTCAAATTAATTAGAACGTGAAGGAAGTAAAATACATCCCGTAGCAAAATCCTTATATAATTTGGAAAACATGTTTCAGATCCAAGCTAAAAAGCCCAATGAATTCCTACACAGGTTGCGCTTGTGCCCATTTCTTCGTCCTACAATTTAGGCCACATTTGAATGCTTATTTACGAAGAGGACTCAAGCCCAGTTGAACAGACCAGGCCCATGCATTTTTTAAAGCAAGCTAAAAGGGACAGAGAAATACAAATCATCTCTACTATTTTTGTGTTTTATTTTATATTTCATCAATCATGATGTGACATTTGTTTAATTTCTTCTATTTTAAACTTTAATTATTTTATAAGGAAAGTAATTAAATGAATATATGATATACCATAATTAATGGAGTACAAAGTGGAACACAAAAAATAGTACAACATCTTTATGTTTGAGAAAGAGAATAGTAGATTGATAGGCTGGGAATCATATTTTGGATAAGATGATGTGGTATTCCATGGTTTGATGCATAATAGAGTTTGATGCATGTTTTCAAGAAAGTAGATTGAGGTGATTATTAATGTGGTTACGATATTTGTTAAGTTGTTAAGCATAATCCAAATTAATTCCTTAATTAGAATATTGGGGTCAATTTAGATTTTTTGGTATAAATTTGTGAAAGGGTAAAAAGTTTTAGCTGTGTTGTCTTCTAAGTAAGGGGAAAGAATAATTTAATTAACTATAACTCGTAACCAAACTCAAGTTCGTTCAATAAGAAACTGAACAAATTTGAATATATAATCTAGCTTGACGAAGTACTCAAACTCGGATTATTTACGAAATAAAATTAAATGAACCAATCTTACATTTTTTATTCCTGATTTAACTCAGTTTGTTTTCGGCCCTAGCAAAATCAATATCTCACGCCATTGGATATGTTTGTTTCATTTTGCTCAAAGTGGCTCATTGTACTTCTTCCAACTCTTGACAAGTTTTCAAGTGTAATGGTAATAAAAGTAGCGATGCTGAACAGCTCTTTGCATTCTTGTTGAATTCCTTCAAAAATTGTTGATCATCTCAAACTCACCGAAAATTACATGACAAACTCTAGTGCCGCTGAAGAACCTCACAGTTAATATTATTACCGTTGACGTTAAGTACTCTATTGTCTATGGTCTATAGCCAAATTGGCATATCGCTGAATGCCATGGAGTTAGACATCTTATCATCGATTCCTTTATTCGTTATTTCACGCCTTTCCTGCGTCGTTAATATTAATACAAAAGTAATCGATATAAAATATTAGAGTTGAACATTATCTTTTTAACTTTCTTTCATATCATGAACATACCCTTTGTTCTATTCATTTATACAAATTTCCACACAGACTCTTCCATCTTACATCACTCTAAATGACCGAAATTTTCACCCCCATTTGGAACTCTAAATCAATGTCTGCACAAAACACTTCAGCTCGCCTCTGAATATTACTGCTTGGCTCATACTAGGAGGGATTGATCATTTAAAATAACTATACTTATAATCTGGCAGCCACCGTTTGTCACAGTCAACACAGATGGAAGTGTACAAGCCAATCCAGGATTACCGTTAGACAGAGATTACATCTTAAATGGGAACTAGGATTTAAATTTATAACTTTAGATATTGACTTTGAACAGATTATAAGTTGGCTAACATCAAATGCTGTGCCTGTAATGGCTCTTGTAATACCCGAGAAAAAAAAAAAAGATTTAAAAGGATGGGTATTTAGGTAAATTTTGTGGGGTTAATTTTATAATTTATAATTATAAGGGAGTTTATAGAAAATAAGGTTGAAACCCTAGTTATAAATATAAGTTTATTAAGTCAAAAATGGAGAGATATTTTGAGAGAGGAGACTAAATAAAAGACTGAAGTAAAGAAGGATTGACTATGCCTTTGAGGTGATGATATCTAAGGATTTTTAGAAGAAGTGTTAGGGTGAAGTTTCTTTTAGTATGGCTTTTGGAGGTAAGTAACCTTATTCTAATTGGTTTTATCTTGCGTATTTTAACTATTGAAAATTGTCTACTGTTGTTACAACTTTATTTCTATTGTATCACAGATTTCAAGTAAATAATTATCACAAATATATCTGATTACTGAATATATGATGTATTTTAGCTATACTGATTCAAAGTAAAGAATAAAAAATTTTCACAAATACACATGAGCACTGAATATAAGATTTATTTTACTTAATTGTTTTTTTTTTAGCTATATTGATTTAAAGTAAAGAATTATAGAAATATCACAAATAAATTTGAACCTAACAACAGTCAAATGACGTGAGAACACGCTTAGGGACTCAAAAAACTCAAGTTTGAAGAGGCAAAATATTGATTAAAATGGCAAATACAATTGCTAGAGTTCTTCCTTATAGATTTTTTCTCCCCCCCCCCCCCCCCCTTTTTCAAAGGCCTATTACATTTATATAATCTCCTTCCACTTAATCATCACCGTCCACTTGTTCTTCATTTAAGCCTTCACTTGAGTACATGTCATATCAGAGATCGGCTTTAGTTCTCCGTGAGTGGTGGTAGCTAAGATTGCACTGTTCAGGGGTCTTCTCCACATAAATGCGGCTAGGAGAGTTGCTGTAGTGCATTAAATGCGGCGGTAGCAGCTTTTCCTTTTAGATATTTCTATGTTCTTATCATCTCTAGGCGTGTCCAAAGTTTGTCCTTGTTGTGGAAGTAGCTGGGAAGATCATTCAGACCTTCAGGATATTTGTCTGATCAAGTCCCTTTGGAATCCGAGGAGAATAACTTCTTCGGACAAATAGGGTTCTCTTCGAACTGTTCTTATAATTCATTTTCAGTTACATTTCCTCTACCAGGACACCTTTCTAACCCCTTCCTTATCTTCGGACACGTAGTGATATTTGAATTGGGCCCTAGGCCCACCACATGATGTTGGGCTTTTACACCCACAATATGTATTTGAATAAGATATATTTTGCTAGAAACTATGATTTCATATATTATGAACAATTTGTCTATGAAAATATTTTGATATTCAGCCAATGGGAGTTATTCATTGATACTCTGATACCCAAATTAATGGGGGTCGTTCATTGGTACTCTGATACCCAGTCAATGGGGGTTATTCATTGGTACTCTGATGCCTAGTCGCGGGGATATAGCGTGACCATAGTCATAAGATTGTTAAGAATATGAATTACGTTTGAATATTTAACCATTTTGAGTCCTTAAAACTATATATGTGATTTTGGAAATGTTTGAGAATTTAAACTATTTTGAGTCACTTAAACTGCTTATGTATTTTTGGAATCTATTGTAAGTTATAACTGTTGATATGTGGAAAACTGACTACTTTCTAAACCATCTATGATATATTTGTAAGATTAAAGTATGTGATCTATTTGCAACTTATTATTTTAAAACTATGAAACTTCTTTAGTTATTTTTGAAAACCCATAGTATATTATAACTTTTGAAAACTTGCATTACATCTTATTACTTTACAAATTTATTGCTTGATAGAACTTATTATGATGTTGATTACTTATTGAGTTGTCAGCTCACCCTTTTTTCCCCTCCAGTTTCAGATTGTGAAGAATAGCAAGTTTTGGGAGTTTTGATGTTGTGTTGTGAGCAGGAAAAGAAGCTTTGTGATATTGGGATTGGATGGTTTTCTAATAGTTTTATATTTCTTGGCCAACTGGCATTATGTACATGAGGTTTGGATTTGTTCTAATTAAATTATTGGAGATCTATTCATAAAGTATTTGTTGAGGTATTTTGGATTTATTTGATTTAATTTTGAGGATAAATTTTAGTTGCTAAGAATGCCTTGCACACTTGTAGGGTGCTTGCTTTATAAGCGTGCGGCAGTTGTCACGTGCTTATTTTTATAGTTGGGTGCAGGGCGCGACAATTTTAATGGTATCAGAGCTTGGTTATGATCTTGCAGACTCTATACTAGGATTTGATTTGGAATAAGGTTGCGCACTAGGGATTACAGTTATAATCATTTTTTATGAAGGTTATTAAGCCATAGATAGTGTTCTTTTGATAATTTGATGAGAAGTGTAGGTGAGGTTCCATCATATGATGAGTTTGTTAGGTCAGATTCGTTGGGATTTTATATTTATGTCTCTTGGGTTTATGCGTACGTGATTTATAAAATGAAAAGGAGGATTTTAATTGATATACTCTATGTTCTTATAGTAGTATTAAGTGGGTGTGTTTTATTCTTGAAATTTTGTAATTGATCGGATTGGTTATTAAAACTTCTTCTTCTTATTAAAAAGGAAAAGAGAGTGAGAAAAGAACAAGCAAAGGAAAGCTTCCTGCTATTTCAGGACTGATCTTTTGAAAACTCATTTGATAGTTTTGATAATATAATCAACCTACCTATGGTTAGTTTGATCTGTAGGAGATTTTCATAGGTTTAATTGTTGAATGATAGTTTACTATAGGCCCTATTCAAAATTTGGAGTGCTTTTAGGGATTTAGAAATTGCAGAACTTTATTTAGGGATTAAGGTTTGATGTTAGAACCACGATTCCTTGATTTTAGTTTATATGGAGTTAGGAAATTAACGGAAAGTGTGTAGTGTGAAGGGAAATCAATTTGTGGTTATTGTAGTTCACATTATATTATATGTTATTATATGAATTCTGAGGGTGTTTAAAGACTTCAATAATATATCGGTGACTTCCTTGGATTCTAATGTTAAGGACTGACTTTTTGGGATCTTTGTTCTTGTTAGGGTTGACCTACATGGATTACCATAGCCTAATTTATGTGTGAGGTAGCTCTTAAATGTTTTTGAGATATGTTTTGTTACTTAGAAGTTTGAGGGCCTCAATTTCTTTCTATGGACTTAGGAGGATTGTTTAACATCCTGGGGAATAAGTTTTGCTTTTTGAATTTAACTGATAAGAGTACTTAATGGATTGGCTTAATAGAAAATGAAGTGGATAGAACACAAGTACGTGGCAGTATTGAATTGGACTAGTGAACCATATTTTTGATTGGATATTGAAGGAGTTGGGATGGCAAGAGAGTTTATTTTGAAATACTATTACAATTTGAATTATAGTCAAATATTGTACCTTTTGTTTTATATTGGCAAATGGTTAATGATTATAAATTGCATTGTACTCTAAGTTCTAGGCTGCTAGGACAATATTGTTTGCAAGGTTAAAAAAAAAAAAAAAAAAAAAGTGGTTTAAGATACTTCATGGACTATTCCCTTCTAGACGATGTACACTTAGAGATTATGATTTCATAATAGGAAATATATTTATGAGGAACCCAACTCTTCAATGAGTTCTAGCCCAAGTATCATCTAGATGTTAAAGGTGAATAAATGTTGCTTATATGCGAAGATAATTTGTGATTAAGATAGATGTTCTATGACAGACCTTTATATTAATGCTCAATAGATTATTTATGGAGACTTCGGAATTTCTATCTTACAAAACTTGAGGAAGAAAGGATATAGTGATACACGCCTATGTTGTAAATTTGTTTTGAACTTAGGAAGGATGGGAACTTTGGATGCGCTACTTAATTTTGAGGTATAGGATTAAATGGATGCTAGCATTCAATGGTCTACGATGAATCTCAAAATTGTGGACTTCCCTTGTTGTAATTTTTGGAGACTACTTAGGCCTCAGAATTTTGTTGAAATTAATAATTAATGGAAAAATCAATTACTGGGGTTGATCTAAGCAAATGGGCCTTGGAACTTTTATTCATATATTGAAAGGAACTTAGAGACCTATTTAGACTAGAGATATGTATATCTTTAAAGAATCTTATATATATATATATATATATATATATATATATATATATATATATATTTCATAATATGGTTGCTCTTAAACTATGGGTAATTGAATAAGAGATTTCATAGTGGTATTGTATTATGCAGCGGAAACATCATCTCTCCATTTGCTTTGGAAATTCTTGTCTTACTAATTTTGGGAAGGAAAAGTTTACGCATATGTTGTGAAATAGTTTGAAACTATGCTAATGAGTGATAAATTAGTATAAATCTATACAATTGTGGCTTTAGAGTAGCACAGTGGAAGCATGATAATTCGTTCAACTTGTGATGAATTCAAAGGATTGAATTCTTATAAGTGTCACAAGTGGGGAAGATTGTAATACCTGAGAAAAAAAAAAGATTTAAAAGGACGGGTATTTAAGTAAATTTTGTGGGGTTAATTTTATAATTTATAATTATAAGGGAGTTTATAGAAAATAAGGTTGAAACCCTAGCTATAAATATAAGTTTATTAAGTCAACGTATATGGAAAGATATTTTGAGAGAGGAGACTAAACAAAAGACTGAAGTAAAGAAGGATTGACTATGCCTTTGAGGTGATGATATCTAAGGATTTTTAGAAGAAGTGTTAGGGTGAAGTTTCTTTTGGTATGGCTTTTGGAGGTAAGTAACCTTATCCTAATTGGTTTTATCTTGCGTATTTTAACTATTGAAAGTTATCTACAGTTGTTACAACTTTATTTCTATTGTATTACCGATTTCAAGTAAAGGATTATCACAAATATATTTGATTACTGAATATATTATGTATTTTAGCTATACTAATTCAAAGTAAAGAATAAAGAATTTTCACAAATACACATGAGCACTGAATATAAGATTTATTTTACTTAATTGTTTTTTTTTAGCTATATTGATTTAAAGTAAAGAATTATAAAAATATCACAAATAGATTTGAATATTGAATATATGATTATATATATGTATTTGAATAAGATATATTTTGTTAGAAACTATGATTTCATATATATGATTATGAACAATCTAACTATGAAAATATTCTGATATCCAGCCAATGGGAGTTATTCATTGGTATTCTGATACCCAGCCAATGGAAGTTATTTATTGGTGCTTTGATATCCAAACCAATAGGGGTTATTCATTAGTACTCTGATACCCAGCCAATGTAGGTTATTCATTGGTATTCTGATACCCAAACCAATGAAAATGATTCATTGGTACTCTGATGCCTAGCCAATGGGGGTTATTCATTGGTACTCTGATGCCTAGTTGCGGGGATATAACATGACCATAGTCATAAGATTGTTAAGAATATGAATTACATTTGAATATTTAACCATTTTGAGTCCTTAAAACTACATATGTGGTTTTGGAAATGTTTGAGAATTTAAACTATTTTGAATCACTTAAACTGCTTATGTATTTTTGGAATCTATTGTAAGTTATAGCTGTTGATATATGGAAAACTGACTACTTTTTAAACCATCTATGATATATTTGTAAGATTAAAGTATGCGATCTATTTGCAACTTATTATTTTAAGACTATGAAACTTCTTTAGTTATTTTTGAAAACCCATAATATATTTTAACTTTTGAAAACTTGCATTACATCTTATTACTTTACAGATCTATTGCTTGATAAAACTTATTAGGATGTTGATTACTTATTGAGTTGTCAGCTCACCTATTTTTCCCCTCCAGTTTCAGATTGTGAAGAATAGCAAGTTTTGAGAGTTTTGACCATCTTGGATTGAGCGTGGACCGGCCTTAATGTCTTTCGTGAAGCAAATCGTATTGCAGATGAACTTGCCAAGAGAGGAAAGAAGCGAAGGAGCAGACTTGCAGAATACAACCACTGCCATCTTTTTATATTTAGCTCTTAAATATGTGATCTTTTGCAACTAGGCACTCGCAGATAGTGCTCGATGCGATCTTTTGTAACTAGACATCCTATACGGATGTCACATGGACAAATTTGATGTACTTGCTTTCTAATAAATAAACATTTCTAGTCTTTTACCAAAGAAAAAAAAAGGCCCTTAACATGAGTTAACATTAGGTAAATTCTAGTGTATATCACCAAATGAATGTTGTAGTTGCCTTAACAATTATAATGAAGGAAATGAGGACATTATATTATTTTCAAGTAAATTTCAAGAAATATGTTAGAACACCAAAGTTTTTAGTTAATTACTCCCTCCGTCCCATTTTTTTTGTCCTCTATTCCATTTTGAGATGTCCCAAAATATTGTCCTGTTTCTAAAAATAAAAGTCATTAATTTACTAATGTTCCTATTATACCCCTATTAATTTACTTATTCAATTTTTTGATAATTTTTTTTAAGGGTTGTTTTGGAAATTTATACATTTTTAAAAGGTAGACAAAATAATAAATGATGTTCCCTTAAAAAGTTTGACTTTTCAAACAGGACAAAAAAAATGGGACGGAGGGAGTAATATTTTTTTTGTGTGTGTTTTTTAATTTTTTAGAAAGAATGTGAACGCACACTTGATAACATATACCACTATGAGTGGTAGAAAAAAATAGTAAATTTCTATGTAATTAATGATTCACTAATTATAATCACATATGTCATTAAGTTCACGTATAACCAAGTTGTAACAAAACTTGATGACATGTTCAAAGTCATTTGATTGGTTGACTCAACTAGTTTGTTGGTACATAATACAAAGAGCCATCATTGAAGATGATGCAGAGTGCAATGCTGATATTCTTTTTATTATAAATTTTTACAATGAGAGAGAGAGAGAGAGAGAGAATGTCACTGACAGTGAAATAAAAGCTTTTTGACGTAAAATGAACTATCCCTTAGCACATATGGATTAAGTGCTTTTCTTAAGTTTAGTATTTATAATTAAAAAAAAAAAAATAGGAAGGTATAGTGAACAACAAGAACGGCTAAATCAGCCTGAAGTACACTCTCAAGATCTGGTGGGACTTCTTCCTTCTAAACAAGTAAATCATCAGGGAATAGAGCTCACCTAGCAAGGGAATGAACGACTGAGTTTCCTTGTCTTTGAAGTTTGAACATATATCCTGGAACCGAAATGCAATGAACAAATTGAATGTTTTTTTCCTGTAAAATCATTAAAGAATGTTTTCATTGAGTTCCTGAAAACAAGTTGGTGCTGCTAAATTTTGAGTTCAAGTGATAAATTCACGTGCGTTACCAAAAGTTCCAAAAAGAATCATAATGTCTGGCGACTAATGATCAGCAACAATAATTACATTGAACTATCAAGAGCAATTACAACTAATTTAGATTATTATCTTCTTGTTTTTTTAGCAATTTAGATTATTATCTGGGAACCCAATCAAATTACATTCACATATAGATGTAAATACTAAATGGGCCATGGATGGAATTGGACCAAAGAGATGGAACACCAAACATGGGAAATTTTTCTGTAACATTATATATGATCAAAATCAAATAAATTGTCTGCCCAAAAAAAACGCACAAGCATACAAAGTATATAACAGATTGAAATTGAGATGCAGCACAGGAATGAATTTCTTTACCATTATGACATCTAATCTTTTCTTCTTTCAGTAATTTTATTATGTTCTTCTCCTTGACATAGATGTAGGATTCCCATCAAACAATTCTTCAATCAAAGTCTCAATATCTTCTGGCTGGTACTTTATATACTTCTCGGACTGTCTGCCTGGATCCAAAAATTGCTTGAACCTCCCTAAGAACGAACGGTAAGCCGGAATCATCACCGCCGATATTGAAACCCGAAGCTCTGACTGAAGCTGCTCATCGCTCACCACCCAAGTGCTCTGCGTCTTGTGTATTTCATCGAACATAGCATTGAAATTCTTAAACCTCTCCTTCAACACAAGCTTTGAAACCTTGCCGTATGAAGACCCACTTGTGGTTTGAAGTCCCTCATGGCTTAGACATTGCAAAACCTTACTCCATGTTTCTCTCTGATAACTCTTGTGGTAATGCCTCAGCTCCGAAGACCTCCTCCTACGCCACCTATCGCCCATCAATTCATGAATCTCTACCGACCCTTTGATCTTCTGTAGAATGTATCTCCCATTGTTCATCAAGAAAATGTTTTGCAATGCGGGGTCCCTGTACAGCTTTGATTTCATATCAAGGTTCGCGTCCAAAAGCTCCATAATTGTCATCAATTGTTTAGAAAATGGTGTCGTTTTCGGCGAACCATCATCGGATACGTCTCCATCATGATCATCGACATCAATTTGTTGCTCATTCTTGGGTTTATCGATCATTAGGTGTTGTTGAAACACCTGTTTCAATGTGTCCTTGTATTCACAGGCGTACTTGAGGTAATTCATCACGTAACGCGTCAATGGGTGCACTGCACCACTAGGCACCGGGGTTCTTCCATGGTTGTCACTCTTGATTGAGTTTTCAAGATCACAGAAAATGCTAACCGCAGCTTCGCCAAGCCAGGTCATGGTCTCGGAGGCCTCGGACTTCAATCCCTGCGCGCGATCTCCCTGGCACAATTCATCAATGGCTGGAATTAGATCGCGCAGAGTCTCGTACATGTCAAGGATCTTGAACAACTTCTCAGCCGATCTCTTCGTTAACACAACGGCTTCTGCGAAATTAAGAAGCTGTAAAACAACAGTGTGTGCTAGATTGGTGAATAGGCTCTGTGATATTAGGGGACAGTCAGAGAAAATAGTGTCACAAAGGTTTCTCTCTTTGGAGAAAAAATTAGTGTAACATTGCTTGACCACGTTGATCCACAAAGCAATTTCTCCTTCCAATGATTCCCATTGCATTCTTTGTATGTCGTCGATGCTAATATACTCATAGCCTAGCTTGTTCAATGTCCCTTTAAACGCGGTCTGCCTTAAAATGCTATAAACCATGCAACATTCATTTTCGTACCCAGCCAAAACCATTGCCGTGGCAATCTCTTTCATGTGGTAAATGGTTTCCTGGGAAAATCCCGGGAATTCGTCTTCCTTGTTTGATTCAAGCTCGGGTGGGCGGATACACCGATCGCTTTCTTGATGCGAATAATTGAACGAGGCCTGCTTCCATGTCTTCTGATGAGATTTTTGTTCCACAACGATGGATTTCGTTTCTTCAAGCAAGTGACGAAACTCTTCCTCCAAAAACGACATCGCTTGTTGTAACACGATGTTCGTTCGGTTTAGAGAAGATGACAACGCCGAGCTCGATGGGAATTGGCCAAGCTCAATCGACAGCTTCGAAATCCGATTCAAGGCTTCCATAAGCGACGTGTCGTATTCAGGATCTCGACCAAACTTTGCCTCCGAAGCTTTGCTGGCATTAACGTAGTTGTTGATCATGCATTCCACCATTTCCGACAATAACTCAACGGATTTCGGAACTTCCGAAGGTGGGTTCAATTTGTCTTCGGCATTGATTAAAGCCTCCAAGAACCGATCAACCTCGTCCAGAATCTGTGTAAGGCTCAAATCTGGATCCGAGGTTGCGCCCTCCACAACTTCGTTTTCTTCGCTTCCCGCAGGTTGTTCTTCACCCGATTTCGAAGACACATTATCGTTATCCTCACCATTTTCCGGATGTGGGTCTTTCTCCATGACTTTCTGATTAGCCTTTTTTTTTTTTTTTTTTGGTTTTTTGTGTGTCAAAAGAGAAGATAGATTTTGGATTTTAGAGAATTGGATAGACTTGTAGAATCATATCGAAAAAGAAGGAGAATTCTTCTTCACAATTCTTTATTTATTTTATTAATTTTATCCCTAAAATTATTGACAAACTCATTGATTTTTTTTTTTTTACTACAATTTGGCTGGAGAGAAATGAAATGAAAGGGTGTAAGGACGTGGTGGAGTTTTGAGAATTGAGCTGGTTGGTAAATTGGTTAGTTGAATGTTGACCTAGTATGAGAAGGTCACGTCACGTTTGTGCTCCCCACGACGTTGCTTTGTCTTAATTTAGGTTATTCTTTTATGTCTGTCTACGCTGTGAGCCAGTGACCATGAGTCATTGAGTGCCACTCATGATGTTGAGGTGCTACGAATATGGCAAAAATTCTTATGGTTTGGATCAGAATTGTCACCTTGTTAGAATACAGGATTTGTGATTGATTGCTGCTCAATGTGATCCCACATGTTCTGTAAATTAATTATTATTGATTATTGTAGATCACTAGAGATTATGTACTATGAAATTTCTACGACCTAAAAATGTATCAAGAAAAAAATAGTATTTTTACTCCAAAGATAACATTTTTGTTTTTATCGTTTATAATGATCTATTTTAATCAACCTTCTTTGCAATTTTTTCTTTTGTTTGTTCGGGAAACAAGCTATTATTTTAGTTTCTTTTGTCAGAAAAAGTAAGAAAAAAATTAAAAAGAAATAAAAAAAGACGAAGAGGAAGGTAAATGGGGCGTTTTTGGTAGTCCGATTCAAAAATAGTTTTGTTAATTTAAAATAAAAAAAGTGGTGTGTCTTATAAAAAAATGTTTGTTTGGCAAGGTGTTTTACAAAACATTGTGGTGGGCCTTTTTGCAACTGCGGGATAGGCTGCTTCCTGCCACATTATGGCCCAAAGGTTCTAGATAGGAGAGTCTACAACATACCCCAAACCGGCTTATGCGTAAACTAAGGCCCATTTACTAAAATTTTGGTGACATGCCCATGACAGAGTAAATTGTTACAAAAAGATTATGGCAGACAGTATAGCAACAATAAAAGGGGTTATGCTCACTGTCAGCTGAAAAGCGGAAAATATTGAATGAAATAAAAGGTAAAGCAATGCAGCAGTATAAATGCAATATAAATAAGATGATAATAATAAGGGGGAAATTAAAATCAATGCTTAATAAATAAAACGAAAGAAGAAATGGTTAGTCTGCTGTGCTTAGTTGTCTTATGGAGTTAAGTCCAAGAAGGGAATCACTTCTTCAATGTGGGTAACCTCACAAGGAGATCCTGCCATGGAAATTATCCACTTTGAGAGAATGGGCCTAAATGGCTTATGCTCAAATTCCTTAATCCTTAATAAAGGGTAGGCTTTTAGAGGGAGAGAAGAGATTAGCCTATTGATGCATGCTTGCCGTTTGACTCTTGCCGACTCTCTGTTTTTCTTTCTAACTCTCTTTCTCTTCTAAGTTTTGCTACTTTGTTTTCCACTTTATTCTTTTGTAGTGTTGTTATGTTATCTCTTTGCTTCTGTGTTCTTGTTCCTTTTTTTTCTGTGCATGGCGGAGGACCCCTTTTATACTGCTTGCTGTGATGGGTTTTTACTATTTTGTCCCTTAATTGCTTTCGTCTGGGTGTGGATGTCCTTCCAGACCACCCATTGTTCTGTCAGCTGCCCAGCTACCACCACTTACTTGTGCTGGTCGTGCCACTCCCCATTACCAGACAAAGAGTCTTATTTTTTTTGCTTACTCACTGTGGCATTCCCATTTGGATAAGGGTGGGCATTCTCTCTTACTATCCCTCATGGCATGCACCTAGTGATTCCAACTCATCTTTCTCTTTTTTGGGTGGTATGTCATCACAGCAGGACATTTCCCCTAAAAGAGTTTAAGTGGGAACTCGAGAATAGGCTATCTCCCCTTCTCCCCACTGCTAGACCATACCCTTTCTTACCTTTGACCCATGGCCCACCACTTCCTATATTGGCTAGGTGCAGGTTGGTGGTGTCTGAGCCTTGTGTGTGCTCCCCTTCCATGTGTT
Source organism: Quercus glauca (assembly GCA_023736055.1). Lineage (NCBI taxonomy): Eukaryota > Viridiplantae > Streptophyta > Magnoliopsida > Fagales > Fagaceae > Quercus > Quercus glauca. The sequence goes on from CM043317.1 coordinate 24,165,004, forward strand.
TCCATGGCTTGTTTGCTGCTCATGCGTTTGCCAAGACTTGAAGGCTTGCCTATACATTTTGCTGCTCATTCTTGACCTCTTGTGGCGAGAATGGTTCTCTGAGCCTTCGTTCTTTATGTCTTACTTCCTTCCTGGGTTGGGCCTTGCTTGATTATGGCTTATTCCTTCTTTAATCCATCATTTACCCTTTTTGTAGGTTTGCTAGCACTTCTGCCATGCCATTCTTTCAATCCTGCTGTGCTATTGTATGACTCGTGCTTGCTGGGCTCCTTTTGGGCCTATTGTATACTTTCCCTTTGCTTAATTCCCGTAGCCTAGTATTACCATTAGGCTAGTATTCATACTATTTTAGGCTTCCTTGACCCATTCCATTGCTTCTGGGCTTCCTTGGCCCATCTCATCCTTTTGGGCATCCTCGACCTGTTTCCTTTTCTTGGGCATTCTCGACCCATTTTACTCCCATGAGCCTTTGCTAAGACTTTTGGGCTTCTCTGGTTCAAATTACCACATCTTTTACTTTTGGGGTTCATGGGCTTTCCATTAACCCCTTACTCAATTCATTACTCCGAGCCTCTTTGGCCCATTCTTGCTTACTTTCTTTTTCATATAATACCCATGAGTTTACTACTTCTTTTCTCCGGGCTCCTTTAGGCCCACTTGCTTTCCTTGAGGCCTATTTAATTATTATTTTCTAGACCTATGATCCATTATTACTGCCATTCGGGTATAATGGCTTTCTTCCCAATTTACTAACTCTTTTCCTCCCATATTGTTGGACTTCTTCCTGCTATTGGGCCTCTCTACCAAAGTGAACATCAACAAACATAAATTTAAAATATAGTCTCAAAAGATTTTAAATTCAATAAGAAACTAGGGTAAAACCTTTGTTTTCACCCTCCAATACTAGCACACCACATCAGTATTTCACAAATTAATGAATTGAACATTCCACACACAGTACATCATCCTCCTTAATGTTAAACTTTGATGATATCAATAGATATTTGATATGATCATGCATCTAATATGATTAACATGCATACTAGGATTATATTTTCCTTTTATGATTTAAACCGCATAATGAACAAAATTTTGTCTCCGTCATGTCTAATTGGATGTATGATCGGTGCATAACATGATATAACTATTAATTTTTTGAAAACTGATATTTGGATTAGATGGAATTGATACTTAACACTTTCCATTTTTATAACCTAGCCTCGAAATTAGATTTTGGGTTCATATATTTGATTCTTATCAATGTAATTGGATTTTTCTAGATTGTAATTAGTAAACAAAGCAATACAATCTTGTTATTTTTAGATTGTAATTACGAAATAAAGCCATGTAATCTTTCTTTTCTAAATTGTATCTAAGACCAAAGCCATAAACCATGTAATTTTGATCATCTCAATAATGTAATTTCAAAGTTGTTCAATAAAGATATATTGCATGAGGTTTTCTTAATTTTTTTTTATTGTTCTTTAATTAAATTAACTAGTGACTCCATTCAAAAACCTTCAATCTAGGAGGTAAAACATTGCTATTTGAGTAACCATTTTGTGCGCTTGACCATCTTCTTTGAAGAAGTAGATCCTCACAGCCAATGGCAAAGTCATGTTGGGACGAGGGGAGCTATAGTCCCCCAAATATTTTGAGAAGAGTCTAGTAGATATACTCATGCATGAGTTATCACAATCATTTTTTATTTTTTTAAAGAATACATATGCTTCTAGCTCCCATTCCCATAAATAATTTTTTTTTCTTTAATGGTGAATTTATATATCACTAACTTAAAATAATTGGACATTCATAAGCTTATGATGAACACATGGTTATTATAGCAATTCTCAACAAATATAAGGGGAAAAAATAGATTTATAATTTTCCTCCTTCCTCGTTGAAAAACCTTTTGTGGCTTACTTGAGAGTGTAGGAGGTTGTGATTTGCTGCAACAATTTTCATAGCAATGTTCATCTTTTTCTATATCCTCAAAAAATTACACCACCATGCAGTCGCATATTGCTATTTGCTCCACTAGATTCTTGATGCAAATTTGCATCTGGGTAGGCAAATAAGCCACACACGCGATGGCGGCACCGACCACAGTGACTCTTTGACGCTCTCTCTCTCTCTTCTGATTTGCCTTTTTTTTATTATTATTATTTAACTTCAATCGTTTATGAATCAAACAACTGGTCTGATTTGCTGATTTGCTCTGTTCCACCAAGATTCACAAATTACCAGCAGGTCCACCAGTACCGTATAATATTTGAATTCTTCAAAAGCAAAAGTAGAATCCCTTTATTCTTTATTTGTTATTAAATTAATAAATATATTCTATAACATTAAAAATATAATAAAATGTCATTAAAATTGATAAAAATGTACTATAATATATCATATACTAATTTATACATAAACTAGTCACTAATCTGTGCAATGCAATGGTTAATATCATATTTGAAATATTTCCATATTTTTAGTGAGGGAAATTGAAAGTTCAAAATGGGTATAAACCACCCTTGAACGTTTCGACCCCAAAATACAAAAAATCAATTCAAGCTTATTATCAAACAATTAATGTGTGGAACATGAACATAAGCTAAACACAGAATTGATAGACAATCTAAGCCAATTATAATCACATCCACAGCAGAAAATAAAAGGCAAAGATAAAGGAAGAGAGATGCAAACACAAGGACAACACGCGATGTGTTATCGAAGAGGAAACCAAATCTCTCGGCGTAAAACCTCTCCGCCGCTCTCCAAGCGGTCAAATAATCCACTAAAGAATATAGTTGGGATACATGAACAGCAAAAGACCCTCCAAGCCTAATCTACCCAAGTACCTAAGCCCTCCAAGCTTCTTACTCCAACGCGGTTACGCCGAACCTATTTCTTCTTTAGCTTACCGGATTCCGCTACTAGACCATAGCATCAACCAGTATAGATTAGTTCCTTCCTAACTGCTTCCCAACAGTACCAAATAAGCCTTCTCACAGACGTGGGTGTGGTGAGATAAGGATTTGGCTAAAGGCCTCTCATGGGTATAACAATGAGAGGTAAGAGAGTAGAGGAATTTGTAGAGTCTCTAAGGTTAAAATTGTGGATGAATCAATCTTATATTTCTCTAGGGTTTCTCTCACAAAATTCCCTCTAGAAGCTCTCTCAATATGGTGGGTATAAGGGTATATATATAGTAGGGTGAGAAAGGAATGCAAAACGTCAGTTTTTGCCAAACAGGGCATTTTGGCGACTTGGCCTCGCGACTGGGTTAAGTCGCGAGTTCAAGCCGTGAGCTAACGGCCTGGCCAGCCTGGGACTTTTTGTCCTGTAGTGCGACAGCTGGCGCGACCCTTCAGCTTCCCTGCGTGCTTCTCATGTGCCAGCATTTGGCGGCTTGCAGCTGCGAGTCACCCGCGAGTCCTTAGCCGTGAACCTCTACTTCTTTGCACATAATTGAGCTTTTCTTCACATCTTCTCACACACTACCCTTACAAGTTTCCCACCTAAATACAGGGTTACTAAGTGCTGAATTACAAGCAAATTGGCACAGAATAAAATCAACAAGATGGTTGATTAAATTCTCCTTACAATCTCCCCCTTTGGCTATTCCGTGACAAAACCCTACAACAGACTCTAGACTTAAAGCGTGAGTTGGGAACGATTGAACAAAACTCACTCACACCTACCTCTAGATTCTGAAACACTCTTGAACATATGAACAAGTAACTCCTGAAACATAACAACATAGCAATATCATTGTATGCAGAAACACTTGAGATGCATATGGAGCAATAAAAGTATGATCAAGCAAAATGGAATAAAGCAATAGACCATGGCAAGATCAAACAAGCAATCACTATATAAAAGTGATTACTATACTCATTCACACAAGGAATAAACATCCGGACATGCAAGGTGATAAGCTCAATTGAAGAGTATCATTTGCAAGTCCAACACTCAACCAATGCATACAAACATATATGCATCTAGGAACAATCCTACAAGGGCACAAGAATGTTGTACTTAAGATAATGCAAAGCATTAACAAGTACTAAAGCACAATGCATAAAGGCTGCATAAGCAAAGTATTGCATATACATGGTACAAACCATAAAAGCCTACAAACAGCATAAGTGCATGGAAACAAACCCTTAAAGCTTACAAAAGCAACATGGGTACAAACATATAAAGACATATGCTGAAATAACTGAATAACCATCATCAATATATATATATATATATATATAATACCCCAAGTGATAAAAATATTCAAGAGATATGAGTTTAAACCAATCTTAAACCACAGTGTATCAAATTTATAACAACAGTAGTTATCCAAGCATAGTATCAAAATTATAAAGAAAACAACATATAATAATGAAACTCCCCCTCAGAATAAACACTCCCCCTCAAGAGCTGCCCAAAAAAAATTCTCCCCCTTTTTGACCGGAATGGCCAAAGGGCCAGTGCTCCTGACTGTTGTGAATGCTGTCAAACTTGGCAGAAAGTACATCAAGCTGGTCCTGCATTGCTATCAATCTTTCAGTATGCTGATTCTGAATCTCTCTGAGTCCATCAAGCCTCTCCAGGATGATCTGAAATGTATTCGGAGGTACAACTAATGAGGTAAAAGCTCTGCTCCTCTTGACTCTCACTCTTGGTGTGGAAGATGGTCCTGCAGCCTCTATTTCAGTCTCCATGGGGTCACCTTCTCCTTGGACACTCTCCTCTTCTTCATCAGGAAGACGACTTTGTATCCTTGAGAGAGTAAATTTGTTAATGGCTGATAGAGAAGGCAAAGGACTGACATCCTGAGGGATTGCAACACCCTTTTTTCTAAAAATCCTCATAAGAAGACTTGGAAAGATCAGCTTGGGCCTCGAGGTGGTTCTAGTCTCATCCACTATAGTATCAAAGATGTGAGAACTGATGTCAATAAAGGTTTTCTCCTTAAGTTCCATAAGAAAGATAGCTCTGGCATTTGTCAGTGTAGTCATCTTCCTTACAGGATACAGGTTGTACATCATTATGGTGGTTAAACACCTCATGTTTGTGGGAAAATCAGAAGTGTTAAGACATCTCTTTTCTATAACTCCACCAATTCTTTTCTAGACAGTTTCTAGAGGAAGCATTCTGTCCTTGTAGTTAGTGAATTCATAATCTTCTAATCCCTTAAGTCCTAGAACTTTATCAATATCATGAGCATCTAATGTAAATTCCTTTCTTCTCATCCAACAACTCAACTCTTCTTCCTTATCACAACATTTGCATAGAATTCTCTGATTAGGGGTTCACAAACAGGGGGAAGATCACTCAGCAATTTGTCTCAACCTCTGCCCTCAAAACAGTCTGGAATGAAGGTGTCCTTCAATTCCCTGAAATCTACAAATCTCTCCTGAATGATGGTTCCCTTTGAAAAGAAATCCCTATATATCTCAAAGTGCTTAATAGACCTAAATAGATTAGGGTCCATTTTCATTCTCTTGTCATATTTCTGAGCAGTTGTCTTCTTCTTTGTAGGAGATGCAGCCATCTGTAAACAAGCAGAAAAGGCCACAACAAGACATAGCAGAAAATGGGGAATTGCACACACATTAGTAACCAATTAGTTACACAGTGAGAAATAGAGTGGTCAGACAAATCACAGAATAAGCACAGTTGATAACCAAACTTGGATAGACAAAGTTAACCAGATTTAAACTGTATGTATGCACAAAAATTCAGATGAATTTGAGCAAATGACAGTGAGTCAAGACTTAATGGGTATGAGTAGTGCACAAAGAAGAACACATGCAGCAACATCTCCAATATATGATGATTAAAAATAATACTAACCAAAAAGACCAGAAACTCACCCAAACATACAAACTTAGAACCACAATAAACATTGCAGATATTCCCACAACCATATGCCCAAAAACAGACTATCAAATGTCAAAGCCCAGACTAAAAATAAGCAAACTAATGGATACTAATAGTTTTAATCACACCATTGCACTAAGAGGAAATAACATCACACACTAAAATTTAACAAAATAGGAAAACCCATGTTCGAGCCCCTCAACAACAGAATCCAACAACACAACACCCAGAAACAAGAGAACAATAATGAAATCATGATGAATGAAGTGAAAGCAAGAAAACCCATACCTTTTTCTTGGTGTTTGATGAAGGCATGATGCATAAATGGAAAGCTTTTGCAAAACAGACACGGAATGTTGAGAGAGAGATTTTGGGAAGAAGATGAACAGACACTGATATTGAGGGAAAAACTGAAAAATAATTTTAAAAATTGACTTTAAAATGCAAAAACACGTGTTTTTCGCGACTTAATCAAGTCACCAGTTAGTCGCCAGGATAAGCCGCGAAACACTGTGAATGTAAGAAATTTGAAAATTTTATTAAGTGTTTTTCGCGACTAGAAGGTCTACCCGCGAAGGAGTCGCAAGCTGAGCCGCGAAAATCTCTGAGTAACCCTCGCGATTGGACCTTCCACCCGCGAACAAGTCGCCAAACTGAGCCGCGAAAAATGCAAAACTCAAATTTTGAAAAAATTTTCTAAGTCTTTTTCGCGACTTGGGTACTGACTCACCAGTAAGCCGTGAAAAATCTTTGAGTGGGGTCACGACTGGGGCTTGCAACTGGGCTAACCCGCGACTTAGTCGCCAAAACAGGGGAAATAGTTTTTGAAATTTTTGATATTTTTGTAAAAACAAAATACTTTCCAAAAACAACTAAAAACACTCAAAGATATTTTTGTGTTTGATCAAACAAAGATTGAGCATGTGAAAACACATTTAATCAAGTACAATCACACAAATGAATATGGCATTCATTAAATATAGACTTGTGTGTTGTGTGTGGATATCAAAAATAAAATAGTCCTTAGTCCAATGTGAAGTTTCAATGATCAATTCAATCAAGGCATACACAATTAGCACTAGATAATGTGACCTATCTCAATTATAGAAATATGCATATATGATCTCCCACAAGAACTTGATTACATTCTTTGAAGCTTTTCATTTGGCTCCATATTTAACATAACATTTGCATTTTTGAGCAAAGGAAATCTCATTGTGAGATAGATGCCTGAAATTTTTGATATTTCAATTTATGAGATAGTCTTTAGCTTTTTTGGCATCAAACATTATATTTTGGTCACTTTCCTTTTTTCCTAGTCAAATACTAGTATGTGCGACAGGCTTTTGCAACTCTATATCTCTTTTCACTTGGAGATTTACATTTAGAGAGCTCTTTTAAGCAAAAACAAAAATAAAGAGTGGGAAGATATATAGGCATGAGTCTATGCATGTCTCAAGATCAACAAAATCATTCACTAATCATTCATGACAAGGTTGAAGATCTATTTACAACAGTCACATAGATTTCAGAATTTCTCCCACAATGATACGAGTGCGTAGAAGACAAGTTAAGCTCGTAGATGCACAAAGCCATTAGTACAAAGGTACAGGGCAAAATATGATTTGAGACAAAAACTCAACAAAGTTGATCAAACTTTTTGGATTTTCTACTTTTTATGTATTTTTAGATTTTTGACACAAAAGTAGTAAAAGATTGATAAAAAACATAACAAAAAAATGTAAAGATATTTCAAACCAAAGACATATACACACGCAAAATAACAGCCTAAATACTAGCAAGAAGCACACAACCAAGCATATTCACAAACATGGGAAGTATTGATACATGGACATGTTGTAATGCTTATGCATGAGTACCCTTCGTCACCCACACGTCACATGTGTTTGGGGTGATATCCTTAATGGATTGGGTACGAGAATTAGGACTATCAAACCTTCGTGTGAAGCTTTCAAGACAGTTGGTGAAGGCACCGATCATCTTCATCATGTCCATCATTCCTGGATCATGGTTTTGACTTCTTGGTTGCTCACTACCCCAAGACCTCTTGTCATTTCTTCTTCCTCGTGACCGAGGTGCACTTGCATTGTTGTATACTCTCAGCTTTTGACAGTTGGGTCTAGTATGTCCTCGCAATTCGCAATAGTGACACACATAATCTGTTCTAGGACCCCGTTGTGATCTTGAGAGAGATCTTGCCCTGGTTTCGTGTCTGCCCTCCGATTGATTTCGGGGCTTATTCACCATCTGTTGCTCAATCACATTCTTCTTCTTTACCTCCTTAACTTTCTCAGGAGTAGGCTCTTCTACAACCGTCTCTTTAGCCTTTACAAACTTTACTTCTTTGGTGATTTTGGCTGATGAGCAATTCCCTCCGTTGTATCCCAAATCGGACTTGTCTGAGGAAGGTTTTTGAGATGATATAACATCTTCTAACTTCTGAGAGGAGACTCTCTCTATCTTGGCATGAGCTTGCACTAACTCTTGCTCAAGGAATCTCACTTTAGTGTAAGCTTCTGAAATCTCCCCATTTAATGTCTCGATCTCATATTTAGCCTCTTTATATCTGACCAGAAGACTTTTGTAGTCCTCTTTAGCCCTTTTCATCTTCTTCACAGTCGCCTTTGCAACCCTTGCATACTCACCCGATTTCTCAAGGAGTAAAGTGTAATTCTCTTGAAGACTAGCTGTATTTCTATCCTCTTTGGCATCTAATTCTTCAACAATCCCTAAGGATTCATCATCGTTGTGTTCTCCAAGTTCTTGTACAAGTTGATTCAAGTCCTCCGAGGACTCCACATGAGCAATGGTCATGAATGCGGAGAAATTTCCTTTTCCATCACAGCTCTCTTCAAAATCAGAATTTGATGAGTCCGAATCACTTAAAGTAGTGGCATAGGCCTTTCCCTTCGACTTCAAGTAATTGGGGCATTCCTTTTTAAAGTGTCCATGTCCATCACATTCAAAACATGTAATTCCTTATGAGGATTGGGAATCTTTACCCTCTTTTCTTTTGAACTCTTTCTTCTCTTTTCCGGCACTCTGAAATTTTCCTTTGTCATCAAATTTTCCACTATTCTTGAGTTTTAGGAATTTTCGGAAGTTCTTTACAAGGTACGCCACATCTTTGTCTACTGCATCCTCTTCCGAAGAGTCATGAGACACTATTTTCTCATCAATTGTCTTAAGAGCAATGGATTTGCTCTTCTTCTGTGAAGGAAGGGACAACTCATATGTTTGCAGAAAACCAACCAGTTCTTGAACCTTGATGTCGTCAAGATCTTTGCTCTCTTCAATGGCTGTAACTTTGGCACGGAAACTCTCTGGTAGTGATCGAAGGATCTTCCTTACAATCTTCGAGTCCTCCGTCTTTTCCCCCAAATTGAATTTTCCAACAACCACTTCGTTCAATTTGCTGTAAAACGAATCAAAAGACTCATCCTCACTCATCTTTAGCTCTTCAAAGCGAGTAGTCAACATCTGAAGTTTGGTGTCCTTCACTTTCTTAGTCCCTTCATAGGTTATCTCTAGAATTTCCCATGCTTTCTTAGCAATGGTGATATGTGAAATCCGGTGAAATCCTTCTGGAGAGACACCGCAGAAAATAGCATTCAATGCCTTGTTATTTGCATTGGCCGCTGTAAGAGCAGCCTTATCCCAAGTAGACTTGGCAGCCTCTGGCCTTGTCCATCCTACTTTAACTGCATCCCACACAGCATCATCAATAGAACACAAAAACGCCATCATACGGACTTTCCAAAAAGCATAATTATTATCGTCAAAGAACGGTGGTACATTAAGAGATTGAGACCTATCCATCTCTAAGGGGGTCAGGGATCACACTTAGGTATTTAAACCACAGCAAGTGTACTCGTTCTGATACCAATTGAAAGTTCAAAATGGGTATAAACCACCCTTGAACGTTTAGACCACAAAATACAAAAAATCAATTCAAGCTTATTATCAAACAATTAATGTGCGGAACATGAACATAAGCTAAACACAGAATTTATAGACAATCTAAGCCAATTATAATCACATCCACAGTAGAAAATAAAAGGCAAAGATAAAGGAAGAGAGATACAAACACAAGGACAACACGCGATGTGTTATCGAAGAGGAAACCGAAGCCCTCAGCGTAAAACCTCTCCGCCGCCCTCCAAGCGGTCAAATAATCCACTAAAGAATATAGTTGGGATACATGAACAGCAGAAGACCCTCCAAGCCTAATCTACCCAAGTACCTAAGCCCTCCAAGCTTCTTGCTCCAACGAGGTTACGCCGAACCTATTTCTTCTTTAGCTTACTAGATTCCGCTACTAGACCATAGCATCAACTAATGTAGATTGGTTCCTTCCTAACTGCTTCCCAACAGTACCAAATAAACTTTCTCACAGACATGGGTGTGGTGAGATAAGGATTTGGCTAAAGGCTTCTCAAGGGTATAACAATGGAGAGGTAAAAGAGTAGAGGAATTTGTAGAGTCTCTAAGGTTAAGATTGTGGATGAATCAATCTTGTATTTCTCTAGGGTTTCTCTCACAAAATTCTCTCTGGAAGCTCTCTCAATATGGTGGGTATAAGGGTATATATATAGTAGGGTAAGAAATGAATGCAAAACATCAGTTTTTGCCAAACAGGGCATTTTTGCGACTTGGCCTCACGACTGGGTTAAGTCGCGAGTTCAAGCCGCGAGCTAACGGCCTGGCCAGCCTTGGACTTTTTGTCTTGTAGTGCGACAGCTGGCGCGACCCTTCAGCTTCCCTGCGTGCTTCTCACGTGCCAGCATTTGGCGGTTTGCAGCCACGAGTCACCCGCAAGTCCTTAGCCGCGAACCTCTGCTTCTTTGCACATAATTGAGTTTTTCTTCACATTTTCTCACACACTACCCTTACAAGTTTTCCACCTAAATACAGGGTTACTAAGTACTGAATTACAAGCAAATTGGCACGGAATAAAGCCAATAAGATGGTTGATTAAATTCAACCTTACAGAATTGATATTTTGGAGGTCATTTTTAATAAAAATGTTCTTCAAATTGTGGACCCTAAAGTGGTTTGAAAAAATGAAGGGGCAAAAAGAAGAAGCATTCCGCTACAAATAAATACATTGTATAGAATGAAATGGTAAAGGAAAAAGAGGTCTAACTAATTTTGCTGTTAAACACTCCATGTCTCCATAGCACATATGAACCCATGTCTAGACATTTTTAATGCAAAATTTCCTTCACTTTCGCTTACCATGAGGTGGTTAGCGAAAGAACATATTCATGTTAGTCATGAGCAGCACATGAAAATCCCAATATGAGTAGTGCAATCAATGTGATTCAAAGAAGGAAGATGTTATAAATGAGGAGTTTCTTGCTTTCAATTATTATTGTGTTAACCTGAAAGTACATACTTTTATTTGAGATAGAAATCTCACTCAAATCTAATCTAAGTATATATGTGTGTAAAGTTTCCTGTTAGAGACTTGAATCCCACCCTTGCCCTTACACTCAAGTACGAAACCAAGATTTGAACTTAAGGGGGGCCAAAACTTAAAACAAAAATTTTTTTTTTATGAAAATAAAAACTAATATCTATTTCATATACAACAAAATACTACATATAAAATAAGTGTTTCTTAAACATTTGATATTATAGAAATGTCGACAAAGTATAACATACAAAATAAGTATTTTTTAAACATTTTAACACATTTATCAAAATGAAACTCGACACTCTTTTAATATTGTAGTGGACTTACTCATGATCTACAAATTTTTTTAAAACAAGTTTCATTATTTCCATATTTCGTAGTTCTATACACCAACTAAAAAAAAGGAACTTCTCAAAAAAAAAAAAAATCTAAAACCAAAATAATTACAAACAGACAAGCACAAGTTTATATATATTACTAATATTAGCCACATCACACAAAGTGACAAAGACAAAGTTCACAAGTTCACATATATTACTAATATTAGCCACATCACAGAAAGTCACAAAGACAAAATTTTTGATAAAACCAAAACAATCAGACCAAAGACTTTGGTCAATTGGTCTCACAAAAAAGTCACTAATGACTTACTAAAGACTAGTCTCACTCTCACAAATTCACAAAACTAGTCACGGACTGTCGTAGTGGTCCCCCTTTATTTATTTATAGATAAAACTAAAAAAAAAAAGTTACAATTTACCAACACTGAAACCGGTCCACACAAAAGTCACAATTATATAGTAGTTGAGAGACACAACACACTAGTTAAAAAGCCACAACTCACAAACACAACAGTCAACACACCACAGTTCATAAAAAACGCAGAGGGCAGAGGACTAACCGGCTAAGGCAGAGCAGTATAGCAAAGGATATGAGGAGGAGCAGTAGTAGCAACAGTTCGGATCTGATCTGAGGAAAAGAACAACAGCAAGCCAGCAGCAGTGATGAAGATTGGAGGCATTGATGTGGTTGAGTGGAGGAAGAGTGAGGTTAGGGTAAAAATTTGAGAATTATAATTTAGGTTTTCAGTCCATATTTATTTTTTATTTTGTAGTTTTTAGTTTGTCAGTTATTTATTTTTATGAGAGTTTGTTGGTTATTTTTTCAAATTGCATTCGGGTATACCATTTTTTTTTAAAAAAAAATTGGGGGGGTGGGGGGCTGTTAGGACGAAAATTTAAAATTTCAACCCATATATATATATATATATATATACAAGGTTTTTTTGTGGAGTGACCGTCATGCCAAGAGTGCTTGATGGTCAACCTGAAAGATCATACTTTAAGCCTATTTATCATGTGAATATCTCAAACACAAAGGATCATGAAAGTGATGATCTAAAAGGAAACAATTGTGGAAGAGAAAGATGTGCAAAGTTTGCTTGAAGTCAGCTGAACATACCATTTCTATTATAAATCTCCACCACATCTTACATGAAATTCAACTTAAATAAAATTAGCCCAAACACACACAAAAAATTTACATCCTGTAATACAAATGCAACCCACACACACAATGGCACAGTAGAATTATAACCGCAGCAAGAATAGGAGTTAATCAGCATTAGCACCCTTCATTCAGACTCTTCTCAACCAAAACCTCAAAATATTCATGACAATTCTTGAATTTAGATTCATAAGTACTTTGTACAAAAGAAAAGGGAGGTGGCTACAGTCATAAAGCATGGATAAAACTTATATTAGAAACATGTTTGACACAGACAACTTGAATGTGCTGGAAAAAGGGGAAAATATTAAAGGGATCTCAACAAGTTTACAAGTTAATTTAAAAAATTAAAATGATCAAACATAAATTAAGCCAAAAGGTGTAAAACAATGAAAGATTTAAATATTAATATTTCAATTTTCTGTATGTTTTTGGTGGCATATCACAATATTCATGTCACAATCATTGTAGAACAATAAGTATCATACTCTTTAATCAAAAGGTATAAGCAAACGTTGTAAAGGTTAAAGTGAACAACAATCTTGTTAGGGCATATGTGGGAATTGTTAGAGACATATGTGATGTAAATTGGCTAATCCTTTGACAAAATACACTTTACTTGTAATTGGGTAAATTTAGGATGAGTTTAGTACTTTAAGAAATAAGTGTTCAAGTTTAGTATTGAAGTCATGCAAGCCAAACCAAGAAACAAGTAAAAAAGTGTTGTTCATTAAAGCTCGATAGATGTCTCGACAGAATCATTTCTATCGAGGTTTAATGTTGAAGCTCAACAGAAGCTCAACAGAAGCTAAATCTGTCGAGAATTACGAAATTAGAATTTTTAGATATGATTTCACGCATATCCATGAGTAGTTGTATATGGTTTCTTTTCTCACAATCCTAGACATATAGAAGGATTATTTTAAGGGCCATCACGTGTGATGTAAAGTGACGAAAAAGGCTGTTGCAATTGTTGATACACGCATGTTGTGACCAGAGACATTCTTGTCCTAGTTCATCATATTCTTTGTAGAAGCTACTACGTCTTTGCGCCAAGGGTTTTGTAACCAAGGAGCTTCCTGATTTTCATTATTAGATGAACTGAAGAACTTTGCAGCCAACATCTTCCTCAAGTTGGTATGTTAGTCACGTACTGGGATCCGTGCATCATTAGTTAGTCACGTACTGGGATTCATGCATTGAATAGAGAGATTGCAGCTACATTACAAGTCCAATTGGCTATTGGGGTAAGGGTTCAACTGTAGGTTGGTATTAGGTACTAGGATTCCTTTTACTTGTAAATGCTTGTTTTGATATTAGTGAATTCTCGGGAGTAGTGACCTTAAATTTATCCGGTGGGTTTTGTCTCGGTGGTTTCCCCATTCGTAAACAAATAACTTATGTCAAATTTATTTTCCGCTACATTTAACTTAGTTGGTGATTTGTTTGTGCTATCACGCTATTGCATGTTAAATTGACTTAATTAATTAACTTAGGTAATTAATTAATTAATTTGCCAAAAGGGGTCAATACATTTTTGGCCTATCAAATATGGTTTAATTTGGATCGATATAAACAATTTACTGCATAAAGAGTATTAAAGAAGAAAAATAATCGCATTCTCCTAAGTGATTATAAATGTTAGTCAATTTTAGATATTGCAGAGTGATTATATCCTGACCTTTGTAGTTGAGTCAAATTAGGTACCTAAGATCATCTAAATCTCAACATAAAAAAATGTATAAAAACCTATGCATAAAACTTCACCTATACATAAATCAACCATAAAAACTCCAAATTTTAATACTTTGCAGGAATCAGTCAAACCCATAAAAGCCAAGCGTTTAAATAAGGTTTTTTACATTCAAGAAGAGAATGTGGGAGTAGGATTGGCTTGGCAATAGGGTTTTTAGGGTCTGAGTGTTGGTGTAGGATTGGCTTGGCAATAGCATTGAGGCACTGTTCAAGTGGGAATTATCTTCTGCATTGGAGTTTTGAGAGTTTTAGTTTTGTGCTCGTAGGAGTAAATTTTAAGAATCAAAAGAACGAGTAGAGAATCAAAAAGAAAGGAAGTTGAGATTGAAAGAGGAAGAGCTAGGAGAGATGTTTGGGTTTTTTTTTTTTTTTTTTTTTTTTTTTTTTTTGTTTTTTTTGAGATAATATAGATAGAAAGATGTTTGGGTTTTTGGGAGAGTCAAATTGTTTTTTTTTTTTTTTAATAATAAAACGTTAATAATTAATATATATATATATATATATATATATATATATATATATATATATATATATGTAGGGACTCAAATTGTCTTGGACCCTGGACAATAAAATTTGTAGAGTGCGGGCGTAAGAACTAGACCCAGTGAATAGAGAAAGACGTAGTTCTGGCGCAGCAGAAGGAATTCCCAAGGTAGTAAGGGACGGATGATCTCTTTCTTTTCCTTAGCGCAGTCTTTAGTACTCCTCCTTTCTTTTTTCCAAAAGTCCTTTTAGAGAATTTCGATTTCCTCTTATATGCTACTTTTCCGGTTCATTTTCACCGTACACGTGTAAGTTCTCTTTTGGGACCATCTTTCTGTCCCATCCAGCACGTCCCGAATCCTCCGCTTGGTGGTTGTAAGGTTGCTTGACTATTGTTCAGGTATCACCTCCACATTAATGCGGCCAGAGAGTTAGGTGGGATGCATTTAATGTGGAGGTAGCAGCTTTTTAGGAGATATTTGTTACCTTTTCCGGTTCCTCCTTTGATTAATATTTATTTAGTTTAGTTTGCATGTGACTCTGCAAAACTCCCTGTCAACTAAGATAGTTACGTCCACGTCTAAAGCTGGTTTGAGGGATGGATCTCATCCTCGGACAGGAGAGTATCCTCAGACAAAGGAGTATCCTCGGACGAATGAATGTCTTCGGTTTGGGCCGTTGGGCTGCAAGCCCATTTTTTATGTACTCTGTTAGTCTTTCGGGCAACTAGCCCCACAATATATATATATATATATATATATATATATATATATATATATATATATATATATATATATTGCTGATGTGGAAATTTGTGAGAGCAACAAAGCTGATGTAGCAAGCTCTCATAAAGTCAACAAAAAGTCAAAGACTTCAGTTATATAGTATTTATAGATTAATATAATATGCAATTGCCTTATTGGTTTATTTATTTATTTATTTATTTTGGGTGCATGCAATGAAATTTGAATGATTGATTGTCTACTTTTTAGCAATTATATATATATATATATATATATATATATTATCTTAAGAACTATAATTAATGGGTAAAGTCAAAACTACTGATTCATTCTTCAAGGAAAGAAAGATGGTATTTCAGAAAATAACACCTTTTTCCTGAGAAATTCTATTCTAATTCAATAAGTAATGACTTTAGCTCTCTAAAAGTGTGTAGGTTACAATTTTGAATAAAAATACTTAACTTTTATATTATTGTTTGTTTTTTAGTATAGATACCAAATTTTTTTGTTAGTCTTGTCTCATGATCATTTACATTTCATAAATACACTTTTTGTAGTACATATTGAGTTATAAAATACTTAACTTGTATATTTCTTTTGAGAAGAACTTAACTTGTATATTGAATTGTGTTGACTTTACAATACTAATTTAGACTATTGTACATAGCGTGGATATAATTAATATATAGAGGATTTTTTTTTTTAATTATCTCATATTTTTTATTTGCCCTCCCAATAGATAAATTTATGACTCTACCACTCCTCACACTTGTCAAGTGCATAGGATGTTGATCAAATGAAAACCTATTACATACTAGCTCATAAGAGGTTCAATGAGGCTGGAGATAGCATGCCAAGCCTCTTTCATCAATCTTGAACAGCTAGAGCTTACTAAACATACTCTTAGGCCCTCCAAACCAAGAATTCTTGGGTTTCTTATAAAGATTGATGAGCTTAGCTTACGAATTTGTGAGTTTGAGATGCTTTTTATTTGGAAAAGTCATGGGTAGATGAGAGAAATATCAAGTTTTAGGTCCTTTTAGTAGTTTCAGCCATATCTCCTCCAAGCTTTGGTCAAAACTCTAATACAAAATAGGGCTGCTTTTTGCTTTCACAATGTGTTGAAAAGTTATGAAAAAAAAAAAAAACAAACAAACAAACAAACAAAAGATTGATATTGTCTTTTTCCATGAACTAGCAGCAAGAGACTTGTTAGTGAAAATGGGGTATTTATATCTTTTTTTTATCCTATAGTGTAACGGATTTTAATTTTAATCTTTTATTGCTAAATAAAAAAAAAAAGGTCTCCGGTGTGGATTCATCAACTCTATGCCATGTGATGGTAAGGGTAATACTAAGTCTATCACCAAAGCTTTGATGAGTTATTGTTTGTTTGGTTAGCTTTTATAGTCTGTTTGGTTGGATGAGTGAAAAAGTAGGAGAATAGAAAATGAAGAGAGAATAGAAAAGTACGAGGATAGAAAAGATTTAGTTTTTCCCTCATATGTGTTTGATTGGAAGGGTAGAAAAGTGGAGGGATAAAAAACTCTTTTGTTTGGTTGAGAAAAAAAAAATGTGAAGATAGAAAATAAAGTTTGTATAAATTAACCATTATATCCAACTTAGGTTAAAAAAAAAAATACATTATATTTTTATTAAAAATTTATGTAGGAATGATTACTTCATTTAAAAAAAAAAAAAAAAACCAAAAAAACTAAAAAATTTGTGAAAAGAAAGGACAAACACAAAGAACGGAATTAAAAAAAAGAAAAAAGAAAAGAAAAGATAAGATAAGGACCAAGTGTTAAAAAAAAAAAATGGATAAGGACCAAGTTGACCAGCACACAACTCCAATAATTTTTTTTTTTTTTTTTTGAAACCCACATATAAGATGTCAACTTTGAGGGGGTAAATGTGTAATTCAAGAGGTAAGTCCCTCTTTTCTCTATTTTCTTCCCAGTTTTTCTCCCCAATCGAGAGGATAAAAATTTGTTCTCTATCCTTTGGGTTTTCTCTCTTATATCAAACTAGTCGCTAACCCGTGCGATGCACGGGATAGTTAAATAAAAGGACAATTAACTAACATCACGTTAAGGTAAAAGAATTAGTGAGAGACTGATTTGCCCCCCAAGAATTTAAAAGAAAAAAAGATTGATATAATAAAATCTAAGAAATTTAGAAATAGAAAATTGGGTTAATAATATGCATATTATAGACATTTTGCTAGTTAGCGTTTAAAAAAAAATGGATCTGTCATAATTAAATAAAATACAATGGGAATAAATATTTAACTTTTATGCTTTTCATTAGTTTAGAAATGTTGTCTAACGTAGAATGTTATTGGGTTGTAAGAAAGATTTTTATAAAATGTTAATACCATATATATATATGCTTATATTGTCAATGTCTCACTGCAGGTACATAGTTACTAAAACCTACAAAGTAATTTACAATTCTTAAATTAATAAAGCAAAATTCCCAAAAGTTATATATATACACACACTCAAAACTGATATAAACTACAAAAATAAAAATAAATCTTATTCAGTCGTATTAATAACAATATAAACAATTCAAAATATGGAACATTATCAAATTTATAACACATAATTCCATTATCTTTTACGTTGAATCCAAACAAATAATTAATTGAAATTAATTCAAACAAATAATTAATCAACCAAAAATCAAAGCTTCAATTAAGAAAACAAAAAATCACATGAACCCAAAATAAAAATTCACAATAAAGAAAAAACATATAAGGTAAAGAATTAAGATCAACTTACTAAGACGCAAATACCAAAAACCCCAAAACCTAAACCTTCCAAATTTTATAGAATCCCCAAATTCTATTTCAAAACCAAACAAAACCCTTCAAATTCAAAAAATTCATATATAATATACCAAATAAAAATTTACCACACATTGGGTTGGAAGACATAGGTTGCAGCTTTGATTTTTTTCCAAAAAATAGAGATGTTTCATCTGCTGTATACAATATAAAATAATTATTAGAAATTTCAACCCAAAAACTAAACCCACAAAAACACTATCAAAATATAGAGATTAACCCAAATACTTAGAAGAAAATAAATTCTAAACATAACAAAACAATAAGATAGAATGAAAATTTTAGGCACATATGAAAGCAAATAAAAAAGACAAAACCTACGTTTTTTTTTTTTTTTTTAGTTGAGTCTCTCTCCTTTTTATTTTTTTAATTTTAAAGTGAAGTTAAGTTTAGGGTTTTGAGATGATAATTGCTAAGGTTTTAAAGAGAGAAGAGAGAGTCCTACCAGGAGTCTAAATAATATAAACAATTCAAAATATGGAACATTATCAAATTTATAACACCTAATTCCATTATCTTTTACGTTGAATCCAAACAAATAATTAATTGAAATTAATCCAAACAAATAATTAATCAACCAAAAATCAAAACTTTAATAAAAAAACAAAAAATCACATGAACCCAAATAAAAATTCTCAATAAAGTAAGAACATATAAAAATTTACCACACCTTGGGCTGGAAGACATAGGTTGCAGTTTTGATTTTTCTCCAAAAAATAGAGATGCTTCATCTGCCATATACAATATAAAATAATTATTAGAATTTCAACCCAAAAACCAAACCCATAAAAACACTATCAAAATATAGAGATTAACCCAAATACTTATAAGAAAATCAATTCTAAACATAATAAAACAATAACATAGAATGAAAATTTCAGGCACATATGAAAGCAAATAAAAAAAGACAAAACCTACTTTTTTTTTTTTACGTGAGTCTCTCTCTTTCTTATTTTTTTAATCTTAAAGTGAATTTGAGTTTGGAGTTTTGAGATGGTAATTGCTAGGGTTTTAAGGAGAGAAGAGATTTTGGTATTTTTATGCAAAAAACGTTATTTTAGGTCTAGGTGATTTATTTCCTTGTTTTTAGGCTCTTTTAATGTTTTTTTAGGTCAAATTTGGTTCCTATTATGGTTAGGTATTAATTAGGGTTTATTTTAGTATATATTTTCTTGTCTATCAAGTTTTATGGAGTCCTTAAATAGGCCTCCAAGTTTGTATACGTTTTTTAATATTATTGTTATAAGATATAAAATCTAAAAGAAAAAGAAAAAGAAAATAGTGATGATGTGGAAAATTGTGAGGGTTTCAAAAGTTTGTATACGTTTTTTAATATTATTGTTATAAGATATAAAATCTAAAATAAAAGGGAAAACATCATTTTCTCCCATGTTTTCCTTTCTCCCTTTTTTATCTCTTCTATTATCACTCTAACCTTGTTTTCCTTTCTCCCATGTTTTTTTTTTCTCCCTTTTTTATCTCTTCTATTGTCACTCTAACCAGACAGAGCCTTAGTGGGCTTAGAGGCTGTTGCTCTTCTTCTCTCTTTTATTCTTCTTTATCCCATTTTCCCCTTTGCTTTTTACCGAGTGGGATAGGCTTTCCCCTTTTTGTACTTGAAATGGAGTTTGGGCTATGAAACCTTAATGGATTGAATGACCTATTAAAATTTTTTGATGGGCCAGTTAATCTTTTGGGTGTCCATTTTGACTGACAGAGACTTTTGGGTTTTGACAATGTTTTATAGATTTTTAAGGCCTCCAAGCCTAGTTCCTGTACTAAGGATATTTGGGCTTTTATGCCGCCCGATGTCATAACTAGATTTTGGGCTTCTCCCATGTAGTGACCAATTTCGGCCAATATTTTAGAAAATTGGTATTCCTTTGGACAAATGGCCAACTATGCAGACCGAGGAATGCATTTTGGGCTTTCTGTTTTTTTTTAAGGCATTTTGTAGACTATTTTTTTTGGGTACCGGGCCTTTTGTAGACTTGTTCCATGATTCCAAATTGCATTATATTAAGAAATTTTTGCTGGTGTTTTTACTGATGTGGCGCAGGCTTTTCAATAAGATAATGTCGCCACACGGTTTATGGAAAAGAAAAAAACCTGAACAACACCGTCATGATTTATCACAAAAAAAAAAAAAAAACCTGAACAACGCACCATCATGATTTACATGATAAGATCCACAAGGACGAAGCAGCAGGCCCTTTTTTTTGTTGTAACCTAAGCGTGAAGCATATTCCATCAATTCAATGAATAAATAAATAAAATTGTTGCAATATGTTTGCCAATGGAGATGTTGTAGAGATGCATTACAACCAATTAAAATACGTCTTCTGGAAAGGTTTATGTAATACATCAAGTGAGATCACAATAATAATTGAGGCAATATATAATCCAAATACTCCTATCGAATCATATCATAGGACATAGATGCCTTCTGTGTGATGCCATAGGAGGCATTGTCACATACAATGTCATGAAATGAAGAATTCGGCAGACAAATACTAATTTATATATGATTGTATATGCATGCATGTATATACTAGATACATATCTATGATATCTTGCTTCTAGACCTAGGTACTTAATTTAGTAGTCTTTTTTTTTTTTTTTTTTTTTTTAATTTAATATCTGGACCAATGCTTTTTTTCTTGCCTAAATAAATAGAATTTAAACATATGGTGTATGATTGCTCTTAATTATCAGATTTAGACATCAATTGATTTTCAATAAAGGTATTATTCGAACTAACTCTTTATTCGACAACAAAAAACTTTACGAGTTGAGAGAATTGAATGTTAGCTAAGTGTCTCTAATCTAACATCAAAGATTGATTAAGTAAAAAAAAAAACGTTTTTTTTTTTATTTTTAATTTTTTAAAGCAAAAAAAAAAGGGATACAGTGGTTAACAATACAATACTCACAATGTTGTCTGGGGGACTTATTAAATATAATTATAACCCATATCACATTAACACATTAAAATGCCTTTATTCATTTGCATTAGAGTTTTCACCAGTCACCAAGACTGAGAAACATATTGTGCAAATGACATTGGACCTAAAGTCCACCGTCTATAGTGGACATACATAATACTTTATTTATTTCTTTAGTAGAAGACATGCATAATTTTGGTTGATTGGTACAACTTCTGGCCTACGCATCATAAAAATTGCAAATAGATTCGTACAGCATTTGGTGCGATCGTCTAAGTCAGCAGGGACATTTTATGAGTCATTCACCAATTCTGTAGGCCTTTAAGTCATTAATTAATAAAGACAGCTTTTTCTCACGATAACAATGCAACACGGTGTTCATTTCCTTTTGTTATTTTTAGCACGAGTATAATATTTTTTTTCATTAAGAAATCAAGAAATTGCCTTTTTAAATATGGGTCATTACTCATTACCTCGTGGCCTTGTAAAAAATATATGCCCAACGCACAAATTAATAAATTATAATAATCAATTTTATTTTTTTGTGTTTCACTCTAAACTCCATAAATTACCATTTATCGTAAATATATTTTTCTTTTCTTATAAAATAATTAAGGTTTAAGACGAAAAGATAAATAAATAAGAATCAAACAAATGAAAAATTATGATTAGTGAAACATAAAACATGGGACAAAAATTTCTATTCAAAGTGATGAAACTAATCAAGTGTGAAACCGTGTTACATTCTATCAGTCGGTAGGATTGTAAGAAGGGTCATATATAGGACGTTCAAAGACTGAATGTGAAAGTAAAATTCCTTGATTGCTTTGAATTCGAATTTCCTTGATTGCCTTCTGGCCCTTCTCAAAGAAAATAAAAAGAATTTCCTTGATTGCTGATTTCAGGTCATGGAATTCATGGTAGGTTTGGCCTATGTAGAAAATTTTGACCCGTGGATCCCACATACGATGAGTAGGTCACTTCATAGAACCATTCTGTAAGATGATATTTCCATGCATAGGTGGTAGAATTTGTTTGGTAAAAGTCCAATTTTTATTTTAAGAACAGCGAAAAACAATTATCTTTTCATCTAGAAAATTGTTTTATTAGATTCAGAGCTACATAGAGGTGTGTGGAGGGGTCATTGCCCCCAAACTTTCCAAGAATTCAAATCATATCTTTGCATTTAGTTAAATTTTGCAATAAGTCTATGTGTGGAATTCCATACTTTTTGTATTTCCTACATAACCTTCTTAAATTTGTTATTTTGTAATACTTTTTTTGGTCCTCTAATCTTGAAGATTTATCTCCGTCTCTGTGTTTTATTTTGTTTTGAAGAACTGCCTTTTGAAATAGCAACCAAACAGGTCACAATTTTCGTTACAAAAATTAAAAGCCAAAAAAAAAAAAAAAAAAAAAAAAAAAAAAAAAAAAGAAAAAAAAAAAAAGAAAAAAGAAAAAGAGGGAAGGTAGAAAGTATAGAAACCTAAAATACGGTTGACCTTTTAAGCCATACAGAAGAAGTTAAAGCCACCGATGGTACCAAACATGAAATAAAGTAATCCAATGTACTTGAAAACAAGAAGAAGAATGGCATGGTCATCTTAAAGTCAGTGGACAATGATAGTTCAAGACAATTGCAAAGCGAGGCGCATTTCTATTGCTATTACAGTTCAGAAGCGTTTCTTCCAGATAAAGTGGGCAATGGTTCCCACCTTAATTGTTGTCAGCTTGTCATGATTATATATAAAGTTTAAGAGTTGAAAGTGCTGATTCAAGTTCAATATTTTTGTGGTTGACAATGACAATGGAAATATCTTGTTAGAAGAATTATGAATTCCCATTTGCTTTTTTTAAGAGTGATTTCAATCTATGGCATCTATCAATTCTTGATAATTGCATTTTATCACCCGGACGGACTTAGGTGGGTCCAAGGGGGACCGGCCCCTTGGCCTTTTATTTTATTTTATTTTTTTATCTATGCTATTTTTCATTTTTGTAGTTGCCTCCTCTTCTAAAACTTTAGACCCCCTCCTCCCTGATTAGCCTAGCCAGCCTAGCACAATTAGTAACTATCAAACTAAAAATCTTAACAAAAACAATAAAAGTATTTACAATAATGATTGTATCTTAGCAAAAAAAAATTATTTGACAACTAAAGAACCAAAAAACTATGTGCTATTGGAGAAGGAAAAGCTTAATTTTTTTTGCAATTACAGTAAATTGGTATAAATACAAATTGACCGTAGCAAGTTGTTAAAATAAAATACAAGATTTTATTAAGATTATCTCTCCTCTTTCAATTAAAAAACTCAAATTCTCTCTCATCCATATTATTTTAATGAGTTGTTTATATTATTTTAAAAGTTCATGCTAACGAGTGCCCTTATGACACTATTTAATAATCTATTTTAGGAAAGTTTTGATATCACTTTTATGGGAAATGAAAAAAGATATCAAAATATTAATTATTTTTTTTTTCATTTTCCATAAAAACTTTCTTTAAATGGATTATTAATCAGTGCCCTAAGAACACTCGTTAGCATTTCTCTATTTTAAATGGAGTTGTAAAAAAAATAAAACATTTGATGTTGAGTGTATTGTAAAATGAGGTGGTAAAAATAGATAAAGTAATTTTTTGAAGTGTTAAAAGCTAAATTTTTTAGCACGTAAATGCTCTAACTTTAACAAAAATAAATAAATAGCTAACCCAGTATTAAAAAAAAAACATTTTTTGTTTTTTTTAGCAAATAATTGTATCTTAATGTATTAAGAAATAATAATTTTGTGTATTTTTAATTTGTTAATATTATATAAATGACTATTTGATTTTTTTTTTTTTTTATTTTGTTACTTATACTCTGACCTCTTTAACTTAAAATCCTGAACCCGTCCATTATTTTATCACCTTGTTGATTATTGGTCATGAAGGGGATAAAATTCCAGATCTATTCCGCCCCAAGAAACTTTTTCAATTGAACAATCCTGGAATCCACATTCATTAATTCCCATTGTTTGCTTTAGGAATATTGTCGGTGGCACGTCATTCCATCTCATGGCACATTTCAAATCTCAAAAACAGTTCAAAAGTCTGAATGGAAAACGTGTGGCATTTCGATATTGACCCCAAAGTCCAAACTTACCAAATTACTTGTTTATTCATTATTGTGAGTTGTGGTTAAATACGACAGCTATTATTTGGTAGTGATGTCAACGCAAACGCTAGTAGACAACTAGACCCCCTAAAATTGTCATTGCCATTGTGGCTGCTAAAAGAGATGGAAATATTGGAGTTCAAAATTTAATATTATAGGAGTTCTAATTAATGATCTTGTGAACGTCGCACATGAAAAAAAAAAAAAAAAAAAAAAAAATGTAAATGTATGGTCAAGAGAGCAAAAGCGCAAAACTTCTAAAATAGCTAGCAAGATTTGGCTCCCCAGTATTTATAGTGTGTTTTCTAAACATTTATTATTTATTATTTTTTGGTAAGAGCTAAGCCTCACACAATCCGGAATTATTTTACCATGCACAAATCTACAGTAGCCAGTAGGGATAATAAAAGGAGTCACATGTTTTCTTATTTTTTATTTTGCTGAATTAAAAAAAAAAAAGGAGTCTTATGTTGCTGTCAAAAATAGAAGATAAAAAATGGAGAACCTTAATTACATTATTGATACAAACCTCACAAAAGACATTTTTGATACAAACCTCACAAAAGAAGACGCCCAAACCTCAATAACACGCATAATTTCACTACTTTGCAACTTTTTTAATGGATATGATAGATTTGATGTTATATAGTGTCATCTTTATGATAACTTCTCTTTATCATTAGATTAAAATATTAATTAATTTTTTGTATAGATAGGACCCGTCGAACTCAAGTCTCTTATTTAAGGACGAAGAACTTTATAGTATGGGGGATTAAGAGCGATGTTAGAAGCCTAACTTGGGATTAGCCAGAACAGTAGTGTGAAGATTCACAAGTAGAACGGTTTTATGATACCGGGTGAACAGTCTCATCTATTAAGTAGTTATTAGTTCTTCATCAGGATAACCCATCTTAGAGGTTCTCCTCAAAAGGTGGGTAAGATGGTCAAAAATGGTCATTTTCACATTAATTACACCAACAACCTTACTTCACATTAAATAGGATGTGGCACGTCCTCTTGGCAAGAATTCTCAAAATTCATGTGGGTAAATATCCCAAAACGGCAAATTAGGAAAGATGGGATCATATCTACCAAAAGCTTAACAGAGGTAATGATGAATTTGAGTAGGAAACGTGGGGATTACAATCATAAATACCTCAAATTTTATTTATTTATTTATTTATTTTTTACAAGATAGAATTTCTACTCTAGCATAATCTAAGTGTATATGTGTGTGAAACTCCCTCCTAGAGACTTGAACCTCGACCTTTACCTCCCACATCCCACAAGTATTTATATCTGTAGAATGACCATCACACCAAGAGTGCACGGTGGTATACCTCAATTTCTCATATCGAACAGGTTTTAGAATATTTTTATATCTCCATAGAACTCTCTAATTTGATCATCGGAGTGATTTTGGAGGTCCCTCAAGGACAGCTATTCACCTCATAGTGTTTGTTTGTTGTGCAAGTTTAAAGTAGAAGTTCTCCACCTCGTGGTGTTTGTTAGTGTTGTGCAGGTTTAAAGCAAAAGTTCTCCTCTTATTATGCGAGCCTTCCTAACCACAAATGAATCCCACCACCCACAACTAGTTGAGCTCATTGAACCCATATTTTTGCACCCACACTTAAGATTAAACTATCAATTAAAATTAAAAGTATTTATAATAGGACAAAGTCTGAGGACGAGTGGTTAGCAACAAAGGGTTACTATCATGTCGTTTGATTGGGGTAGGTTCTAAGTTTGATCACTGGGACAATGATGCCAGTTTGCTTAGAATTATCGATACATCGATCACCTATGCTACTAGCATCGAGGTAGGGTTCAAATTAGGTTATAGTTGAACCCACTTGGAGTGGCCCTTAAGGATCATTTACTTTGTCAACTCATCTAGTTATTGGGTAATCAGCATTCCCAATTGCGTCGATTGGCACTCGATCTAAGGGGGCCAATCAGCATTCCCACCCGTGCATAGAGTGATTCCCTTGGAAAAATGGTCTAGAATTTTTGTGGCAACTCCCTCTCACTCTCGTGCATGTGAATCAAACTTGATTTGGCAACCAAGAGCTCAATGGGCATGATTACAAGAGTTGCACATAATAAGGGTTAGTAACAAATCAGTCACTAAGAGATAGAGTAACTTCAGCTATTTATGGTTTAAGCACATGTATCTCATTAATCACATGTACACGTAAATCTTTATGAGCACATGTAGAATTAGTAAGCCAATGATATTGATCCATGTGGGAGAATTTGAATATAACTACAACTTGATCAATGACTCTCGATGGAAACCAAATAGATATTGAGAAGTTAAAGGAAATAGCTTTAATTTTCTGAAGGCTTGGACTTTTCTTTAGTGACCGTTTAGGATGGTTTAAATGCATTGGTTTATTAGGTTAAAAATTTAAATTAGATAAAACTAAATTACAGAAAGGTGTATTTTTTTTTTTCTCAAAATAAAAGAGAAAAACAAAAACAAAAGTGAAGTTTTATATAAATTGTATTTAATCAATTAAACTGGAAATTAAGTCATTCTAAACACATACTAAACCAACAGTGCCCATCAGTTTAGTTATCAACAACTTCTTTTAAGGCTATAAATGAACTAAGTTGTTTATAAATAACTCAAGCTTGGCTCAAGAAAATCCTTGTTTATGCTCATTTGTTTAGCAAATAAGTCAAGGTCAAGCTTAAGCTTAATTATTAAATTACTCAAATTCAAATATAATAATGTGCTTGTGAACATAAGACTCAATTTAACTATATATAATTACTATATTTATATGTATACTTGTCTTTTTTTTTTTTAGAGATAATTTCAACCTATGGCGTCCGCTCTTGATAATAGTTCTTTATCATCAAATCTAGACACTAATTAATTTTTTATGGAGACGGGGGTTGAACTCAAGATCTATTATACAGCTATCAAAGAATTTACCAGTTGACCTAACTGGAACTCACATATACTTGTCTATTAATATACTTATATAGGCTTGAAATTAGATTATATAAATTTGTAAAAATGTTCATATAGTATCAAATTATTATATATAGTTTATTGATAATGTAAACAGTTCATTCGTAGTAAAAATTCATAGATTTATAAAGGAGTTAGAAAATTTTGTCATGGTTTTATTACATATAAGAAAAAAAGAAAGTTAATCAAGAAGTTTTTGAACAAGTTTAAGCTTGTTCTACAAGAAATTGAACCAAACTGGAATATGTAATCTTATCTGGTAATGAATTTGAGCTCGACTCATGTTTAAAATCAAAGTAAATAAAAAAACCTAAACTTTTAATATTTAACTTGACTTATCTAACTTCTTATTTCATTTTGACGATTATATAAAAGGCAAGTAAATTAATAAAAACAGTTCACAGAAAATGTATTCTTATACACGCGGAATTTATTGATATTCTTAATAAAAAATGTTAGATCCCAAGCGCAACCGATGAAGGAACATGCAGCACATGTTTGTTGAAAGATATGTGTGCAAGATCGATCATATCCGAAATTCGAAGACAAGCCTAAAGACTTTTCTGCATAATTTAATTGGCTTTCATACTTGAGAAAATGATGTGATTTTTATTTAAAAGGTATAAAATTATATTTGTAATGAAATATGAATATTTTACACTTGATACTAATTAGTTTGTGCTTGTTAATTTGTCTGTCACATAAATTGTGCCGATGTCAAGGTGCTATTTCTTACAAACACAGACTTATAATATACCACGCATGTTCTTTAAGTAATTATGACCTGTTGACCAACTTACCACCAACCCTATTCGTTGAATTCCATAAAAATTGCAACGAGGAACGTAATTTAAGCAATTTGATTGATATTTATGTTATAAATTGTTTAAGGTATTAATCGAAAATGATAGCTTAAAAGAAGGAAATAGATATACAATGTGATTTAATTTTTATTGATTTGTTTCACTTTCAATACGCAATTAATTTGAGGTTAGAATTTTGAACGGAACAAACAAATGTGAGGTTATTTCCGTCACTCTTTCTGCTCTACGGCCCTCTACCTCTTTCTTAAATATTTTATTTTATTTTATTTTTGCTAAATTTTCTTGAATCTCTTGTAATATATACCAATGATAAGATTTTATATTTGAAGCCAAAAAAAAAAAAAAAAAAATGATAAGATTTTACATTAACATCAACAACACTACCACCGCATTCCTTCTCTTCCCATTGAAATTGAATCGATCCCAAGTATCCGAACCCAAGACCCATCACATAACAAGCTCATAAACCTAATAAAATTAAACCCTAACCCAATAACCCCTTCAACCCTGAAAGAAAAATATGGGTATAGATAGGAAATTTAGAACATGTGAAAAATAGGGAACCCATATATAGCCGACCTCTTGAAATGGTAGGTTGGGTAAGGTTAACCTACTGGTCACATGGGTCAGGCTATTTTTTCAAAAGAAATTTTTTTTCTTCCTTCATTTTTTTTTTTTTTTTTTTTGGCTTTCTAACTATTTTCAAATATATTTCACACTTTCAGTTAGTACTCATTTTTTTTTTTAATTACTTCTCACAAACAATAACAAGGTCTTTCTTCACAAGGCCAAAAGCTTGAAAATTTTAGATTATTAAACCATTTTCTATTTAAACTTATGGTTTTATGTATTATATAACTCTATTTTTGAGTTTTTTATTTATTTGCCTTCTAATTTTTATTGGAAGGAAGAAAAAAGACAATATTATTATTATTATTATTATTATTATTATTATTATTTTTGCATTTGAAAATAATATTGTCTTAGATCAACCCAACACTTCAAAGACTGGGTTAGGGTCATAGGTTAAAACCCCTTATAGTGTCCTTATTCAAGTTGTGTATAACACATAACCACGTAAACTCTTTGACGAGGTTATTCCCCTCACCATTTCTCTCGCATCTCACCTAAAAGAAAGAACATACTATTATATCATGTGCAAACATTCATCTAATATTAATTCTCTCACATCCCACCTAAAAGAAAGAACATACTATTTCATCATGTGGAACTTGTAAAACATTCATCTAATATTAATTCTGATACATTATAAGTATACAAAAATTTTGAAAGATATTATCAATTTTATTACAAAAATTTATTAATTAACTTGTTAATAAATTTGATTATTGTCATATTAATCACAAAATAAATGAATTTATTAATTACTTGTTTTTCATGTATGTTAAAAAAATGAGAAATGATATGTCTATGTTACAACATTTTTACAACAAATCCTCCACATGTGATTTGTTGTAAAAATATTGTAAAATTATTGTAAATGTAGCATCTTTCTTGAAAAATTGATACAATAGTTTGTAAGATTGATGTAGTAAAATTTTATTATCCCTAACATTACTCTAAATATAAACACCTACATGTAGATAAATGTCCAACTCCGGTTTGATTTGTGAAAAAAATGGTTTGAGTGACTAATTTCTTCAACTAGAATTCATGATTGGTTTTGGGTTATTGAACTTGGAGATTTTTCCTTTTAAGATTCCCTATCAAAAAGTTTCATGGTTTTCCACTCATTAGAATTTAACATTCCAATCCTCGTGACATATCAATTAATTGGGAGAATATTCCTTCAGTACTGGAAATATATGCTTAAAAAAAGGGAGGACCTCAAGTCAATATGCATTCTCTTACTTTTCCACTTGTTTGTGAAACTTTTAGATAAAGTTTAGATACAAAATTTATTGTAATCTAAAATTATAATTTTACTCAATATATTTTTATTAGAGATGACTTTTGATAAATTTACTATTGAATTGCATCTTCTTATTATATCCTTCATAATTGTAAAATTTCTAGAAAATTAAAGATCAATAGCTATGTTATCAATAAATTGTTTAAATTGCAAGTTTTTGTAGTTTAAAATTATATATAAAATATAAGCTTATAAATCATATAGTAAATAATATTTAATTGACACAAAATTTAACATGTGTATGTAATTCAACCGTTAGATTTTCAAAACAAGTGTAGTAATATTTATTTTATTTAGGAAAATTATAATATTATACTACAACTAATTTTATAGCTAAATTTTCTCCCTTCCATAATATGCTTAGAACGATGTAACTTGTGCACAATTTAAGCTTTGGAGAAGTGACTATCTTAGTTTCCTTCTTTCTTCTTACCAATAGCCTTATTAATATTCCCCAAACTTACCGATCCAAAAAGAAAAATAAAAATAAAAGCTTTTCTCTGGAGTTAAAATTGTCTCATCATCTTATCCAAAAAAAAAAAAGATTTGTCTCATCATTACTTTTTTTTTTTATTTATTTATTTATTTTTTTTTTTTTTATGTTTTATAGGATCTTCATCATTACTGCTTTGACATAAATTACTTCATTAAAAATGATTCTTTGTTCTATTCTTAGTGGGAATGTTATTCCATATTTCACCGATGTGAAAAGAGAAGGTTGACGAGTGATGAGTGGTAGTAACTAGTAAGCAGAAAAGAAGGTGCACATAATTAATTCCAAGTCAGTTCTTGCTTTATGCTCAAATGATCATACCCGATTTCATCCACTTTCTAATGGATATGTAAGTTAGTAGTATTAACCAAGGTTAAAAATCATTTTGATTTTGATTTTGATTTTTAGGCTTCCAGCAGAAGAGAAAATGGTCGAAGAATGACAGAACCAAAATTTTTTTCTTTGGGGGTCAAAGTATGGACAAAAATAATATGCTATATTTAAAAAAAAAATATATATATATATATATAATAAAACTAGTATTTATTCGGTGTAAACAAAATATAAGTAAAAGAAAAGAGACACAAAATAAACGTTTCTTAGACATTGCAACTAAATCGTCTGTGATCTATTAAAATGGAATTTAACTTTATTTTAAAACCCTAAATTTATTATGATTATTTTTTGTGTTAAATACATAGTAATTTCCTTTTCAATATATCAAAATTAAAGAGTTAGAGAGAAATTATCTTTCTTCTCAAAAAAAAAAAAAAAATAATGATAGAAATTATCTAATATACTATAAGTTTTTTTTTTTTTTTGAGGGGGTATACTATAAGTTGGTAGACTATTATCATCTGTTTGAAAACTATGTTTCAAAATGGACTAACTCTTGAACCTAGGGGAGTTTTTCCCCTATTTTGGCTGTAGCTGAACAGTGTATAGGAAGATGGGGAGTTGGCTGAATTTAGGTGTTCTGTTGTGTATGGCTATCTCTCTGTTGCTAAGAGGAGTGGGTTTTTACCCCTTGTCTTCAATAGTAGAAGTTGTTTGTCCCTTCTTCATGAAGGAGAGTTTTGTTTTGGGTTTTTCCGGTTTGTCTTTTTGTATCTTTTTGGATATCAAGCGTATCCATGGAGCTTGTGCGGTTTATTTGTTGTAGGGTTGGGGAAACACTTTCCTTTTTGTGAGAAAAAATGTCACTGTACTGGGGTTTTACTTGTCCAAGAAAACGGGAACCAGCAGCAGCTTTATGGACTACGATTCCCTAGTCCAAACTCCAGCGACATCCAACCATCAGTGGAGTAGCAAGCTGGGCAACAGTAAGGCCATTGACACGTCCGAGATACTCAGTAACGCATGCCATGGCGTTACTCCAATTAATGATCCGTTACGGGAAGCTACTCCCATAGATAGCGATGTGATTAATGGGATTAACTCCCATTCAGTTGGTCTGGATATTGAAGGTGAATGTAACGGTTGCACTGAAGATGTTAATGCTAAGACAGCCACTCACGGGTCTATTTGTAATGCCAGATCAAGTATTAACATCCATAATTTAGGTCCTGACTGCACGCATGAACATAATAGTGGGCTCAATATGGAAGTTAATGTCGTGGTCAATAAGGGGAGTAAAAACGTGTCCAAATTGGGAAGTAATTCTTTGATTACTCAACCAAGTTATTGCGTGATCAATCAGGATTTACTACCCAAATCTGTTTCAGTTCAGTAAACGGTAGAGAGTGATAAGCAATCAAATGAAATTGATGCCGAACTGTCAAAATTTGATATGTAGAATTCTCCAGCAGTTAATACACCCAGACCAGAGTCACGTGCTTCCAAGTTTTCAAGACCTGAGTCATCATGGGCTTATCGAGGAACCACTGCCTTCATGGATTTCAAAGAGTTACTGTCGTGGATGAGTGGAACACAACAGAATACAGAGTTGTTCTCGGTCATGTTTTGGACAATACGGACACATCGAAACCGAGTCAGAACTAACCAACCTTATTGCATTCTAAAGCAGCTAGCCAACGTGGCCAACGAAATCCCACCGGATTTTCTGGCGGTACAACAACCTCCCCAACCACAATCCACCCCGATCCGAGTTCATTGGAGAGCTCCTATCTTGGACATGGTTAAGGTCAATCTTGAGGATGTACTATTCTGTTGGAAGCAAAAACTTGGGTTCGGAGTGAGTTTGGCAAGATGTTTAAGTAAATTACACCACTCTCATGTTAAGAGAGAGGGTAATATGGTTGCTTTTGTTTCAGTATTTTTTATTTTAATTGTCTTAGATTTTAGTGCATGGATGGAGGATGCTCCCCCACAGTTCTTCTCTTTTGTTTCTAGCAGATTCTGATGTTTTTCTTTGAATAAAATGCACTTCGTTGATTCTCAACAAAAAGAAAAAAGAAAAGAAAAGAAAACTATGTTTCAAAATCTAGTTTTGAAAATATTTATGGCTCAAAATGCTCATTTTGTACTTGTATTAAAAACTAGAAAAATAAGTACAAATACAAACACTCTATAAATAATTTAATAGATTATTGATTTCATTTTTAATCATCATTGACAACATTCAAAAATATTTATTCATTTTTTTATGATATTCGCAGTCGGGATGAACGGGCTACCAAGGTGCCAAGTCCATAATTGTAGACAACTTCTTTTTTTTTTTTTTGGATAAGCTAATTGTAGACAACTTATAGGTTTTCACTTGTTTTACTCTTCTTAGAGTCTATTTGGAAAGAGTTTATTTAGCTAAAACTAAAAACTTTTTACTGAAAGTACTGTAGATAAAGTTAAAAGGTAGCTGAAATAGTACAGTGAGACTCATGAATAGTATCAAAAAGTCCAGTGGAACCCATGAATAGTAGCAAAAATAAGCTAAATAGTAAAAAAAAGCTGGCTCTTTAAGCCAATGCCAAACACAACCTTATTGGAACAATAACTAGCTTAGAGTTTTTAGTTTAAGGGAAAATTACACTTTACCATCCTAAAATATACTCTCAATTATATTTTGCATTCTAAACTTTCAAAATGCACGGTTAGTACCTTAAATTGTAACTCATGTTAAACTTTTCATCCTGCCATCAATTCTACAATTATCTTAGATGACATCACATGAAAAGAACCCAAATGCCTCTCTTCTCAATCTCTTAAAAAAAAAAATGAGAAATTACATTTTACTACCATAAACTATACTCTCGATTACACTTTGCACCATAAACTTTAGTTTTCCATTCAAGATAATAGCAGAATTGACAATGGGTGCAAAGTGTAATACGAGTCCTAGTTTAGGATGTTAACCGTTTATTTTAAAAATTTATGATGCAAAGTGTAATGTAGGATATAGGTTATGGTGGTAAAGTGTAATCACCCTTAATTTAAGCTTAATTTTTTTTTAATTGTGTCCTAATAATGGATTTATTTTTGTTTTCTTATAAAAATGAGACTCTTGCCCTTTGTTGAGGAGGAGTCGGGCTATAGATTTGGGCCAGGTGGACATTTTCCTTTTAGGTATTTTAGGCTAGCTTTTAATGCATGTGAGCTAGTTTTCAATTGTTTTTTTCTTCTTTTTTATTTCTTTTTTTTTCGAGGAGGGGAGGGAGGAGAAACTATAACTTTTTTGTCAAATTTGCAAATCATGTATGATTATACATACTACTAAAAAATTTTAAAATTTCATGGGAGTCATACTTTGGTCATATACTCATATGTTAGTTCTATTTCTGAAGTTTACTTAAATTTCTCAATAAATCACACTCATGTACTCAACTAGTAAGTACTATCATAGGTTCTTTATTTATAAAAACGGAAAATCTTTCTAGATTCTAGTTTAAATTTGAGTACATACTTGGGATGGGAGACTTTTTAGTACTAAGAGCATCCGTATTGATGGTGTTAAATTGTTAAAATACTATTTTTAGCACCACAAACTACAAAAACTGTACTACATTTGGTGGTGCCATAATTAAAAAAATTTGACAGCTTGCTATAGTACCAGTTCACTATAGTAAGTTGCTACTTGCTTTTAATACATTTTTTTATTCTTTTTCTATTAGCTCCTCTCTTTTTTATTCTTTTTTCTTTAAGCCCCTCTTTCTCTCTCTCCCTCCCAATCCTCCCTTCTCTCAAGATCAAACCAGACTGACTCTCTCTCATCCTTCTCTCTCTCTCTCTCTCTCTCTCCCTCTCTCTCTCTCTCTCTTAGATCAAACTCACACCATGTCTTCGTGGGTCACATCGCGGGTCTCTTCAAGGTGGATCATGCCGTGGATCACACCATGGGTCTCTTCATGGTATGTCACATTATGGGTTAAGTTGTGTGGGTCATGCTTAGGGATTTCTTGATGGTATGTCACGTTATGGGTTAAGTTGTGTGGGTCATGCTTGGGCTTTTCTTGATGGGTTTTGGTCACAATGGTGGGGTTGGATGGGTTTTGGTCACAGTGGTGGTAGATTGTTGTGGGTGTGGTGGGTCGGTGTGTGGTGGTTGGGGTGGGTTCTGATTGGGTTATGGGTTGTTACGGCAGTGGTGGGTTTGTTGATTGGGCCATGAGTTGCTGTGGATGTGGTGGATAGTTGATTGGCCTATGGTGGTGGGTTGTGATCATTGATCGGCTTGTAGTTTGTATGGTTTGTATGGCCTGTGATCCTTGATGTGTTTGTGAGTTTTTGTCAGTTTGTGTGGCCTGTGATCATTGAGAGAGAAAGAGATGAAGAATAAAAAAAGAATAAAAAAAAAAGAATATTTAAATGAAGTGCTAAAAAATATAGAACCATTGATGTTGGGTGTGTTATAAAGTGGTGTGTCAAAATAGATAAAGTAAATTTTTGAGTTGCTAAAATCTAAAAAATTTGCCTCCATCAATGTTGATGATCTAAGGTTGTGTTTGGCATTTTGGAGAATGTCTTACACAAATTTCTATATACAAAATGCCTTAAAAAACTAATTAAGTGTTTGGTAAGCATTCCGGCATTAGTCATATGCTTTTTACTTAGAATACATTTTCCATTTCTCATTTTTTGAAGAATGGCTTAAAATCTCCAAATATAAGGATTCCACTTCTCATTTTTTTTTCCTATAATGTGTGTGAGTGTGACCCACTCAAATCTTAGACTTAACACCCAATATCTCTTAACCATATATTTTTCTTTCCTTTCTCTTCATTCCATTCTCTACTTTCTTTCTTCTACTGAAACTTTGTAATTGTTGTTGTAAAATTTCCAAAGTTTCATCTAGCCAACCACCACGATGTATCCAGCAAAAAATACAAGAAAAAAAAAAAGTTTTTCACCCAACCCCCTTAAAACCCATAGAAACACCCACATCCAAACCTAACCTTAGCCAGCACACACACAGTGGCCATGTAATTATCACCAGTCCTAACTCCAAAATTCAAACACCAACCTAAAGGAATCCTCATTCCCTGGTGATCACACACACACACACAAATTCCAAGGAAAAAAATAATTAAGAGGCTAGAGAAAGCGACTTTCAACCATGGTGAGGAAAAGAGGGTTTTAATGATAGAAGAAAGAAGAAAAAGATGAGGATAGAAGAAATGGCTTGTATGAAAAACTCAATAAAATTTTGGAGGAAACTATATTTTATCTCCTTTGTCAAACTTGTGCTCTATTTGTTTCAAAGAAAAAGGTTTTCTAAGATATGACTTGATTTTTGGAAAATATTTTGTGGGAAACTTATTTGTTTTCTTTTTCTATTATAGCATTCTTGTGGGGATCCCTTTTTTTAGCATAACTAGGCTAAAACTACAGGTCTTGAAAATCTTAGAGGGTGTGTGTTGTAGAGAAGGTATCTCATGAGACCTACCTCTCATATGTGAGATCTACATGAATGGATCTCAAACATGTTGTGGAGAGATGTTTTTCTAGATCATCTCATAAGAAAATTGTTCATGTGTTGTGTGTATGTGTATGGAGTTGCAACTCGCAACTTACTTTTTTAAGGAAAAAATAAGAAAACCATTCATGAATGTATGTATTTATTGATAATTGAATTAATTACATTAATGAATTAAAGAAAGAAATATTAGATGGCTTTGGTCCTAGATACAATCTAATAAAAAAAATTACAAGACTTTTGATCCTAGTTACAATCTACAAAATAGGAAATTACATTGCTAGTTACAATCTAGAAAATAAAGGAAAAATGATAAGGAATTAGTTTTCAAACTAAAGATTTGAATTCAGAGACTAGGTTACGAAGATGGGAAGGTGTTAGACACCCATACCGCCCAATTTGTAGATCAACTTTCAAAAAATTGATAGCGGTAATCATGGTATGCACTTAATTCACTCAATATGTGATACTACATGGTTACATACTTAAATGCTAATCATGAAATTTCTATAAATAGAACCCCCCCTCCCCCCCCCCCCCCCCCCACACACACACACATGATTAAATGAATGGATTTCAACTTTATCTAGCGCAACAACATATTAAAATTTTGAAAGTAGTGAGGTGCTGCAGAAATTCTGAGAGAAAAGACTAAGAGGAGATATTAGTTTGCACATATACATTTAGCTATATACACTCAAACAAATTGATTTATTCCTCATATTTCAAGGAGAGAAACTTAAAATTAAAAAAATTATTGGATTCAT
Organism: Quercus glauca; assembly: GCA_023736055.1. Lineage (NCBI taxonomy): Eukaryota > Viridiplantae > Streptophyta > Magnoliopsida > Fagales > Fagaceae > Quercus > Quercus glauca. Next base: position 24,202,622 of record CM043317.1, read on the forward strand.
CTCATATTTTTATTATTATTCTTCTTAATTGCATCATTTTTTTTTTTTTTTTTGGTGATGGGAAAGCTCACAATATTTTATTCAGAATTGGAAAAGGAGAGTACATCATGTATGCATGCATGCTCAATATAGCCAAGGCATTCCTCAAGCTAGACTACAAAGTCTTCCATGTTAACTGCATGTTGAGCCAGTACGTGGGCATTGGCATTCCCTTGTCTTTTGGTATGGGAAAAAGCAAAAGTGCAAAAATCTTGAACACATTTAAAGATTCCTGTGACTACATTTTGGATTGATGGAGCTGCTTCAGTCAGACTGTGGATAGCATTGCATATCACCAGCGAGTCACCCTTAAAGGTCATGTCCTTGACCCCGACCTCCAATGTGAAAGTGACCTTTATCTCCATAGCCTTATTCTCGGTCTCCCTAACGGAGTGTACAGTTTTCTACATAGCACTGTTATCACCTGTCTTGCGCCATCCCATACTACCACTCCCATGCCAGCCTGCTTCCTTTTAGAAAATACAACCCCGTCAACATTCACCTTATAGCATCCCACCTGTGGAGGAACCCACTTTACGACATGGTTCCTTTCTGCAGTAGCCGTTGGTCTTTCGTTCACTATCTGGAATTCCTCAAGTAAGCTAAGAGAGCTTCTCGTCACAGTCTATCCACTCCAAAGCTCGCCCCCATGTCTAACTTCATTCTTATCTTTCCATATCCCCTAGCAAATCATGACAGTCCGCTCCAAAATTCCTAGCCGTGACTCCTCCCACTTTTGTAAGTGCCATATGACATCCATATAATCCTATGAGGGATGAATCTCAAATGGAAAGGAAAGCTTGCATAAGGACCACACCTTTTTCGCATGATCACAGAACCAAAATAGGTGGCATGTGGACTACACCTACTCCCTACAAACCTCACATGTGCTATCTTTGTGATGTTCCTCCACCATAAATTTTCCTTCTTTGCTAGGATGTTTCTACATGCTTTCCACGCATAGTGCTTAAACTTGTTTGGTACATTCATTTGCCATAGTATTCTCTAGGTCTGTTTCATAGTTGACTGGCTTGAGCCTTCCACCATCTCTTTATCCCTTTGGTCCTTCTGTGCCAGTCTGTATGCACTTTTGATCGTGAACCTCTCGTTCTTGTTTTCAGCCCATATCACTCTATCCCTTATCCCGGTGGCACTCAAGGGTATGCTTAGGATTGCATCTGCATCCTAAGGTAGAAAACATTGGCTGACTAAGTCCCTCTTCCATTTCTTGCTATCTTCTTCAATAAGATCATTGACCCACTGTATTTGCCTTAGTGTTCTCTCAGGTGTAATAACCTTATATGTTCATGGGCTTGGGATCCATTTGTCCTTCCAAACCTTAATATGTTTACTGTCTCCCACGTGCTACCTCATTCCATGTCGCACTAGTGGCTAGGCTACCATGATGCTCTTCCATGCATATGAAGGTTGACACCCCATACCAGCTTCCAAAAATTCGTAGCTTGGGAAGTATTTTACCTTGTAGACCCGGTAAAATAGTGAGGAGGAATTTGTTTGGAGTCGCCACCCCTGTTTAGCGAGCAGAGCAAGGTTGAATAGTTGCAAATCCCAAAATCCCATAACGCCCCTCTCCTTCGGCAGACACATTTTCTCCCAACTCAGCCATGCTAATTTCTTTTCATCCTTTGCCTGTCCCCACCAGAATTGCCTAACCATTCTAGTCAACTCCTCGCATAGAGTATTAGGAAGCTTAAAATAGCTCATTGTGTAAGATGACACTGCCTAAGCTACCGCCTTAATCAGTAGCTCTTTTTCGGCATTAGATAGTAATTTTTTCCTCCACCCTGTAAGCTTGTTTGCCACCGTTTTCTTCAACTGTGCAAACGTGTTTCGTTTGGATTTCCCCACTAGTGAAGGCAGACCCAAATAGGATTTGTGTGGCTTGATGACCTGTTCTCCAAACATTGCTTTTATTGCTTCCTTAGTGTCATTATAAGTGTTATGGCTAAAAAAAAGGGAGGTCTTGCTTCTGTTGAGTTGTTGACCAGAGTACTCCTCATATACTTGGAGCACTTGCTGAATTTCCTCACCCTCCCTGACCGTGGCTTTTCCGAATATCAAACTATCATCAGCGAAAAATAGATGGGAGATACTGGGTCCTCTAACCGAGGTAGCCACACTTTTAAGGGTCTTGTTTTAGACAGCCTTATGTAGTAGTGCTGACAGTCCTTCAGCACAAATGAGAAATAGGTAGGGTGATAGAGGATTCACTTGCCACAGCCTTCGTGTTGGGACAATGTGGTCGTATGGCTGACCGTTAATTCGCACTGCATATGTCACTGAAGAGACACACCTCATCACTAGGCTTATCCATCTTTCATGAAATCCTAGTTTTACCATGATTTGTTGTAGACATTCCCACTCCACTCGGTTATATGCCTCCTTGCTTATATATAATTTTAGAGCCATCTCTCAATTTCTACCTTTCTTCTTCCTGTTGATGTGATTCATTTATTCATAAGCCACCAAGACATTATCTGTGATAAGCCTTTTTGAAACAAAAGCACTCTGATTTTTGCATATAATGTCCTGCAAGACCAGTTTAAGACGGCTTGCCACCGCCTTGGATGCAAGCTTGTAGGCCATGTTGCACAAACTGATTGGCCTGTAATCCGTCACTTTCTCCGGGTTTTTCGTTTTAGGGATAAGTACAATGTGCGTTTTATGGAACTTAGGAGGAGCTACACCATTGTTAAGAAAGTCTAACATAGTTTTTTATAACAATAGAATTCACATTAGACCAAAAGTGCTGGTAAAAAATAGGTGGCATACCGTCCGGACCAGGCGCCTTTAGTGAGTGCATTTGCTTCAATGCTTTTTCCACGTTATGAGCATGAAATTACTGCAGGAGTACGGTGTTCATTCTATCTGTCACCTTGACCTGGATGGCCTCAATCAGCTCTGTATTGACTCCAGCCTGGGATGAAGTAAAAACTGTGTAAAATACTCCATAAAAGTTCTGCCCATTATTTCCTCATCCTCCTGCCAAACATTATTCGAATCCTTGATCCTGGTAATGATGTTAAGTTGGTGTCTGTTAGAAGCCTTGGTGTGAAAAAAGGATGTGTTGCGGTCACTCGACTTCAGCCAACAGTTCCTTGATCTTTGTTGCCACATGTCCTCTTCCACCAAGAGAATTCTATTCAACTCCAACTTTGTTTCCTAGATCTTCTCCATAACGTTATTGCTACTTTTCCTACCCTTCAGCCCTTAAAGCTTTTCCTGAAGCCTTGCTATTTTCCTACCTACATGACCAGAAGTATTCATATTCCATGCTGTTAAAGACTGTCTACACTCCTCCAGGCATTGAGAAAACGGGTGTTGGCCCTTTATATTTAGTGCTCTGTCCCATGCTTCAGACACTACCTCCTTGCACCCCTCATCCCTTAACCACATGGACTCAAACCTGAATAGCTTCTTCCTTCGATTTCTCCACTGTCTGTCTTAAAGAGCCTTCAAAACCAGCATACAATGATCCGACGTGGAAGTTGCTACATGATGTAGGCTCACATTTAGGAATGTAACAGACCAGTTTGTGGACACCAAAGCTTTGTCGAGTCTCTCTTTAACCCATACACGAGCACCTAGTCTCCTTGCACCATGTGAAGTCCGACCCTGTGTAACCTATATCTCTCAGGTTGCATCGATTGACCGCTTCACAAAAATTCTTCATTAGCCACTTTGGATGTATGTTACCACCTTCCTTCTCCCTTCCATGCATTATCTCATTAAAGTCTTGCATACAAATCCATGGTAGGTCACTTCTTTTACTTAGCTCTTTTAGCAGTCTCTAAGACTCCTCGCATTTATTAGTTTTAGGGTGGCCGTAGAAACTAGTGAATCTCCACTGTTTATTGCTCTGTTTATTAGTAATAATCGCATCAATATGTCGGGGTGAATAGGTTTGGACATCCACTTTCATAGAGATTTTCCATAGAAGTGCTAAACCCCCTCTACGCCGAACACTACTAGACCCTGTTGCCGATCTAGTTTGCACTTAATACTTGCCATCTCAGACACTACAAACTTGGTTTTCATAAGAAAAACCAAAGTGGGATCTTCCTCCAAAACAAGCTTTTGGAGAGCTTTTAATGTACATAGATTTCCAAGCCCTTGACAGTTCCAACATACAACACTCATTGCTCCTGGCATGGCTACCCTGCAACCAATGCCGATCCAAGGTGTTGTGCCATGATTTTCCCCAGAGCCATGACTTCTCCCTCCAGTTTCTATTTCTTTCCATTTTCATCGTCAACTGATATCTCCTCCAAAGGTATTCTTTCCTTCCTTTTTACCCCTTCGTCGTTTGCTTCCACTTCCATTGATGTATCATCCTCTTTTTTCTCCCTATGCACTTGACCCCGAGTCCCACCTGTACTATTTTCCTTCCCTACAGAGTTACGCCCCACTTTATTCTTTTTCTGAGTGGGCCCCCTCGTCGTTTTGTTCTTATTAACCCTTTCAGACTTGGGAGTCTGCTTGGCCCATAACAAAATTGCCTACCTTTATTTCATGGGCCGTGGTCATATTCAATTTATAAGGAGTAGTAGTGGTCAAATCCGGAAGCCCATATTTTAAGCTTAAATCCTCTTTAAGCCCTGCCTAACTTTCAACCTCGTTTTCCCACTTGTCACTCCCTTCGTTGACCCTTGTGCTTTTTGTCGTGTTCTGCAGATCAGCCGAAATTTTCGGCACACTTTCTACACTTAATAGATTTTTCGAAATTAACGCCCTGCTTGTGATGGCCTCATCTATCTCTCGGATCTACTTTTCAAAAGCTGGAGACTGCAGATTTTCTGGGATTTGACATATCTGATGCGTCTTTAATGGATCTGAGATTGCCATGTCACTCCTCATGTGCTTCCCACTAGTTATCTCGGACCCCGTGCCCTAGTCATCAACTGCCACCGCCACCGCCTTGCATGCCCGAGCCTCCTTTTCGCTTGGGCTCTCTTCATTTCCTTGCAGTTTCCTCCCACCCTAGTCACCTTTTGTTGCTATGACTAACTACGGTTTCTGTAGCCGTTCTAGGGCAGCGCACAACCAAGGGCCATACTATTTCTCTTCCGCCCTGAGAGTTTCTCTACTCCGAATCCACTGGATGCAGTCTCACTCATCGTGGTCTACCATGCCACACCAATAGCAAAATATTGGAAAACGTTCGTGTTTGAAGTCCACCCATGTCGGCGACGGACCACTAAGACGAACTAACCTTCCTTGGCATAAAGGAACAGATACATCCATTGACACCCTGATGCACATATGGCCTCCCAAGCAAAAACCTTTGTCATCCACATATACCTTTTCCACCATCCCCAAGGTCCCACCGATCAATAGTCCTGCATCCTTTGTTTGGCACATGGTAGGAAGACCATGGATTTGTACCCAGAAGGATGCTCCGTCGAACTTTACTTTTGTCACTGCTTCCCCTACATCAAGTTTGCAGAGAATCAGAAGATATTTATTGAAAGACCACGGACCCAGTAGAAGCACCTTATCTAGATCTTCCTTTAGATCAAATTGGAAGAGAACCTTGTTGTCACCCATATCATGCACCTCAAAATTTTTCTCGGTTCTCCAAACTGTCTTCAAAACTCTCGCCACTGATCCCAGATTCACTCGTCTCTTTATGCAGAATTTTCCTACCAGGACATAATCATGCTCTCTCGCTATCGGTGCCAAATCCACCTCATTCCCTTCTCTTTCTAATAGTTTTAAACCTGCACATTGGTTCGTGATCTCCTTCATACGGATTGGTGTTGTGAGAGAGAATAAGCTATTTGAGTAAGTTCTACTGCCTAAACGGAGAGAAGATTTTTGCCCAACGGCAAGCCCTAGTTTCACCTCAAGGTTTTCAAAGAAAACCTTGAGAGAAAAATCCTGCATCATTTGAAAACCTTGAGAGAAAAATCCTGCATCATTTTCTTAAAATTAAACCAATGAGATTTTGACATGAAATTAATTATAATTAACCCAATTTAGGACCAACCAATATTAAGTACTCCTAATCACATAGTTTATTACATATTATATAAAAATGTGTATCAATGGTTGAATTCCAATGTGGCTTGATTGATTAGGTGGTCCAATCGTTGTGTATGATATGTCATTTTGATTGTGGTGAACTTAATTAGTTTTTAAAGTGGAATTTGTGTTCATTGAATTATTCAAATGAAAACTTTAATTCTTGAATGTTTGAATATACCGATTTTACCCTTTATGGATTCCTTGGTTGGAAAATGGGGTGTTTTAAAATCCATAACAGTTAGCCTTTTTTTTCTTATATTTTTTGGATTGATGGAAAACCATTAACATTCCTTATAATTTAAAAGAATTATTATGAAGGAGAGATTTTCATACGCAAAAATAGACCTAAAATGGAAAGATAATTTATATTTTTTGTGCAAATAAAAAGTCTCAAATGGGAAAACATATCCCAAATTCAAAATCTACACAACAAATTGAGTGGGGAAGTAACTTATTTGAGTAAAAAATGTCATTTGGAAAAAATTTAACTATCGATCGTTAATGATTGATATAAGAAGAGGAAAGTTACTATTAGGAGAGATTTTGCTAGTGTGACGTACATTTATTGATAATGGCACTTGATGAGTACATAACGTTTTGTAAAACGTTTTCCAAATTTAAAAGGTAGAAAACACTTTTCATTGACAATAAAAATGTTTTCCTTTCACTTGCAATTTTAGAATGTTATACCTAAAAAAATGTGGAAACATTTTTCAAAAAAATATTCTGCCAAAGGAAAAAAACCTTAGTTACTTCAGAATTATTTACAAGGTGTAAAAATCAACATGTCTATTACATGTTACTTTAATACTTTCTAATCAGTATTACCTCTTAAGGTAACTACAAGGGGTAACACAATCTGCAAAGGACCATGCATATGAAATGAAGGTCACTAGTTTGAATTGTTCCCTTCCCCTACTCTTACGGCCAAAAACATACCTATCAAAATAATATTACTTTCTAATTATTTCGAAAGATGCCATACAATCAATCATTTTGACACATATTCTCATTTGATCACTTATTCATTTATAATGAAAAAATTAAATACAATAATGAGGTTGCTAATATATCTTGAATTTCGACATAGTGAATTTTGGTAAAATACATTTTTACAGAGAAATAGTGTTTGATATTATACTCAAATTTCTATTAAAAGGTAATTATTTGAATAAAATTGGATTTGATTATAATGGAGAACGCATTTCTTTCCATTAAATAACAATTTATTATTAAAAGACTATGAAATTAGTATTTTTAATCCATGCACAGAAACAATTAGCTTATATTTAATCAGATAATTATGTATAAAAAAAATTATATGTATATATATAATATCAGTACTAATTTCCCAAAATTTTCTACAAAAATTCATCAGTTTTTCTATAACTCTATACAATCTCTATAATTTTCCACAAAAATTCAAGGAAAAAAAATATCATTATCCGACGAAGTTACAAAAGCGATAGCCAACCACCAAATTGGTCAAGCCCTAGCATACCCAATTTGTCAGCATCAAATCGGAGAAACTCAAAAAAGCCAAGCCACAACGCTCCTAAATCTCCTAAATTCCCAAAATACCAACACTCCCCCTAATGCAGACCGACAACATCCAAGACCCTATTTATTGGCACTACAATTAAACCCACGATCCTTACAAAGATGAGTTCGAGTGGGTGGGACGATCAGCACTTGTAGATGTCGCAAGAAGAATAGGGAGAAGATGAGGGGTGCTAAGTGCTAACTAGGGATGACCAATAGAAGAAAAAGAGAGGGGAAAACCCAAGAGAAAAGAGAAACAGTTGTTGGGCTTATCGTGTAGTCTGCATGTAAACAAGGGCAGTGGCAAGTGAAGCTTAGGGGGTTCAAATGAACCCCCTGAGCTGGAAAAAAAAAGGAAAATAATTATGTATAATTATTTTAAATAATTTTGTTTTGATCCTTTAAAATAAAATTTTGAACCCCTAACCCTTTTTTTTTTTTTTTTTTTTAAGTTCAAATAGGAAATGTTACCCTAAAAAATAGAAAATAGACAAGGGGCATGGGACAAGGGAATGATTGAGTGAAGATAAATGCAAATGTTAACACAACAAAATTTTTCTCAATACAATTATAAAGACCAATAGTTGTTGATGATGCACAAAAATTGTCAGTGAGCTGATTGTCCTCGAACGCTCCAATGGGTACCTGAAGAACAAGAAAATGAGAACCAAACAAAGAACACCGATGGGGTGCTGGCCAAAGACCTTCCGAAAGTTAAGTTAGTGAATAAGAAATCTCTAAGAACTCTATAATGAGTGAGCTAGGGATTTTCTGCATACTTGGGAGAAGAGGAGGTCTGATGCTTATATAGTGATGAATAGCGAATCAAGATCCCTTTAATGTAGGGATCTTTCCTTGTAGAGAAGATTTGGAATTAGGGTTCCAAGATTTTAGGTTGTCTTTCCATATAGGGAAAATATGGCATGTAGTAGGGTCTTTGGACGTGGTGCGCAAGATATTTCCATATGAGGATATATGCATGGAGACTATGTAAAGGATTGTGGGGCCCATCATTTCTAACTGTCGGCACAGCCATCCATTCGTCGGTATGCAAGTGAGGAGATGAGGACCATTTGTTCATTGGTATCCATTCGCCGCATATTCATCCATCTGGACTTTTATCACGACGGACCCGAGAAGCACTTTATCATGATGGACCCAAGGCCTTTATTACGACAGGCTTATGGTTGGTAGGTCATGCAGGTCGTCTGTCGGGGTGGTGTGGATAGGACCGTTGGTCCCTATGAGTACCTGGCTAGACGGAAAAAATGGGCCTTGTGCCCGTAGGGGTCATTGAGATGGATGAACAACGAAAACTCCTACTGGACGAAAATACCCTTATTAGCTGTCAAAGTTGAGTTGAATTGGTAAATAAAATAATTGTAATGAGTAAAGACATAAACTAATAGATAAAAGCATTTTAAGTAATAATAATTAAAGTTCACTTACAACAACAGTGATTAATATGTTTATTGTATTTAGAAACAATAGATAATTTCTAAAACTTAATCTTAGCAACAATAATTAATGTGTCAAATGAACTTATAGTTTATCTTTTGTTCTCTTTCCAACACTATGGACAAATTCGTAATAAGAAAACTACAAAATTGCAAAATCCATCTCTTACTCAAGATTCATCTTCTTAGTTCTTGCTGACCTGCTTAGAAAAAAATCCTAGAACCGCAACTGCATGTAAACCTAATAAATTTAGCACCAATCAAAATTTTAAGATAGAATGATTAAGGATTCTCATTTTTTGTTCTGTTTAAACCCTTATAAATCAGATTCGTTTAACGTAATTAATTAGTCAAGTAGTTACTTATGTTAATTATTCAGATCTAGGCTAAACTCATGCAATTATATCACTTAGTGCAGAAAAGTAAAGAAGACAGTAATAGGATGACCTAGGAAAATCAATGAAACCAACCGTTTCAAGGTAAAAAACCCAAGAAGGATTTAACCTATCTGTCTTTAAGGTAAACAAATTCACTATGAGAGAATGGAAGTTTACAATAAATTTTCTACCTAAAATCTAAAGCTACATCTTGTAGAACTTACTAAAACAATCACATGCAACTCTGACTCCACAGACTCTTCTGTCTTGAATTTGCTGAACACAAACACCCACGTTTGTGACTTTGAGATCCCACTTAAAGATTTCAGATCATTAGCAATTGTTGATCTTGTAGTAGCAACTTTAGATCTACCAGCTCTAATGGTATGATAATGATTTTTGGTAGTGACTTTGAAAGGAGAAGACATGGTACCTTTTAGATCTCAAAAGTGTACCTCCAAAGTCTTAAAAAAACGTGTCTTAGGGTTTCCTTTAAATACTAGGAGAATTAGATTTGAAACCCTAATCACTTAATGAGCTTAATAGGCTTATGGGCTTTAATTTAATTTTGCAGAACCCGTCTTTTGATTGGTTGAAGCTCAATCTTGATCGGTCGAACCTGGCATATTTCTAATTTCCTGAACCTACACCTTCCTTTTCTTGTATTCAGACTTGCAGCACTTTGAGCATTGTCTAATATATCCTATAGACTTTAAGATCTATATCTAGATAAGTTTGTGTTCACGGTTTGCCAATTATTCTAAACTTTTAGAACCTAACACTCATTATAGCTTAAAAGAAGAAGAATATTTCTTTTTAGAATCTACTTCATGATAGAGTTACCAAACACACAAAAATGGAGAATGCATTCTTAAGTCTTGAAATAAATAATAAATAAATAAAAAATAAAAAACCATTAACCCACTAAATATTATATTTTTGTGAAGGAAATAGTTAAGAAATTGGGCTATACAAAATACTAAGGGGAAAAATTGCACTCTTTTAAGTTTGGATGTATTGTCATTTCATCCCTAAAATATCATTTTTGTCATTTTAGCCCCTAAAGTTCACATTTGTTGCCAATGTGATCCTTTTGTCTCACCCTATTAAAAACATGTCCTTAAACTCCTTAAAAAAATAACTTTGGCCTTTTCCCCATTTTTTATATTAACAAATTTTACTTGCTTTTTTTAATTTAAAAAATACAAGAAATTCACTCTTTCTTTTCTTTCTTTCTCTCGCACCCCAAGAACACCTTCGACACCACTATGTAGTTCATCTTCTAATCCACCGTTCAATCCCCTCCAAAATAAGACTGTAGAGGTAGAGAACATCAACACTAAAGCTAACCAAATGCTGAAATCAATCACAATCCCAACCACCCCCCCCCCCCCCTCTCTCTCTCTCTCTCTCAATTCCCATTTCAAAACTACCCTTTATCTCTTCCTTCTCTAAAACCCCATAATTCCATCAACAAGAGCTTTATCTCCCGCTCTATCATCACCTACAACATTCTCTCCAAACCACCACATCCCGATCATCAAACTTATCTACTTCACTCACACAATCCATGAGTTGTAAAAAAACCTTGTTGAGATCATGCTTTTCCAGGTAATGAGGCTCCATGTCTCAAAGAGACAGTTGAGCCCTCAAAATGGTTACTCAATTAACAATGTCTTTCGCCCTAAATAGAGGGATTTACAATGGACTTAATATATTTAAGAGGAAATTTAAGAAAATTTCACGAATTACATCTTTATTAAATACTTTGAAATTACACCATTAAGATTATTAAAATTAAATGACTTCTATTTTTATTTACAATCTATAAAATAAATGTCATATTCCCTTTTCTTTTTGCCTCTCTCGACTTTATTGCACCTCTTTAGAACCAACTTGCTCTTAAAGTCATATTCACCTTTTTTTTTTCTGGGGGATCACATATTAGCTCTTTACAATCTCTCGAGCTTCCTTAGACTCGAGATATCCAAAAATCACATCACCTTTCAACTGCTCCAAATAGTTCTTGCCCAAGACTTGTATCTTAAACTCATAGGCCACAACTATCAATGACTGGTTTGTGGGTACTAGATTAAATGTTTTGACTATCCATTGTCAGAAATTTAATCTTTGTCTCACAATTTCCAACTTTCACTATTGTACCATCATTGGTTTCCATCATCCCCCTTAAGGATGGCCATATCCATTGGGTAATGAATATCCAACCCTACTCAATCAATCATCATTGGTTTCCATCATTCCCCTTACGGTTCATAGCTTATGCACGTAAGCTGGCCCAAAATAATTTCCAAACTATTAATCTAAACCCAGATTGTTATGGTAGCAAATTTTAATCAAGAGACTGGTCATCAACTTCATAGTCAATTGTAGACAGAGTGAGGTATGAATCTCCTCCATGCTCTTATGATGTTTTTCAAGTTTCTTTATGTTTCTACATTAATTTCGTATGTGATGATTGATAATATGCTTTTAATTTCGTGTTTTCTTAATTTCTTCAAAATGTTGATAGGCATATGCCTAACATGATAATGTGTATGCCACTTTGGTACAAGTGTATAGAATAATGTGATGGTGTACGCCAATATGGTGCAATCAAATCCCCAAATTTGTTCCTATTTGTTCACATGTTGTTTTTGGAATTGCCTTTAAAGTCTACTAGTGTACTCTAAGCCCTTGTTTGGGAGGAGGGAATGAAATAGAATGGAAAGAAATGAAAAGAAAAAGTTTAGACTATTCTTCCCTCCCCTTGTTTGGGAGTTTTAATGAAGGGAATAGAATGGGTAGGAGGGAACACTCATTCCTCTCTATTCTCTTAAAATTTTAAATTTTCATTCCTTCCAAAATTGAGAGTAATGGGAGGGAATGAAATTAGATTTAATGAATTTTTTACTAAAACTCCCAAAATACCCTTATATCTTCAACCCTTTATTTTAAAATAGGGGTCTAATAGTAATATTATCATAAAATGATTCAATTCCTTTCCCTCTATGTTACTTCCAAATAAGGTTACTTACATTCTATTCATTTTCATTTCTTTCCATTCCTTTATTTTAAAACATCCAAACAAAATTACTTAATTTCATTCCATTCCTTTCTTTTCCATTCACTTCCCTTAAATACGTTCCATTCCATTCCATTCTTTTTCATTCCCTTATGATAATTTCATTCCCTTATGAACTCCCAAATGAAGCCTAATAATAAGTGGCGTACACTACTTTGGGTAGACTATCTAATTTGAATTTCTTTTACTTATTTTCTTTAGTTGTATAGTTGTCTTTTATCTTATTTAATGCTACATATTAAAATTAGGTGTCTAGTTTAATAAAAATCCAAAAATATCAAAACATTCAACCTCTCTTTTTCTTAGCATTTAATTATTACTTTCCCTTTTTATAGATGGACTTTTCAAATTTAAGATTAGGTTAGTCATATATAAAAGTCCGAATTCAATTGTTTTTGGAATGGTTTTAAAAGCTAGAATGGTCAAAGTATCTAAAATGGATTCGATTCCTGGTTCTTACAAGTCGAACCACCAATTTTTACTAGAACGATTAAGGGTTCGGTTCCTGGTAGAACCGAATGGTCTAATCCGGTTTTTAAAACTATGTTCTAGGAAGAAAGAAAGTATTAAAGGTATTAATTGTAGCAAGAAGTTCCATGAAGCATAAAAGACAATTTATACTAAGTTCCAAATTTGAATTTAACCATCTTTAAGAAAGGTAAGCCTTAAATACATAATTAACGATAGAACATGTTTTAAGATCATTATTACCTAAGTTTAGGTGATTAAATCAAGAAATGAATCTTCAAGATTATAATCAACCAAATTTAAATGATTAAGATTACAAATCCTTTCAAGATTACAAAATTTACAATTCATTAAACCTCAATAATCCTAATCAATTCAAATCTTTTTAGGATAATCATCCCTTAAACATTCAATTATTCCAATTAATCTCATTTAAATTTGAATTTAAGAGCCAATTAGGAAAGTGATTAATTGATAATGATTATTGGAATCAAACCCATCCTAAAAGATTCAAATTCAAATTAGATTAACACTAAGGGATATTAATGATTAATTGATTTGAGAATGAATCATCTAAAGGGTGAGATCACGCTTAATGAGAAGACTAATTCAAGAAGGGGTTTAGTTTACCTCCAGTACTTTTATAAATGATCTAATTTTATTTTAATGAGAAATTTCCACATTACTCACTAACTAAATAAAATGTGGAGATTAAAATTCACTACCACTTTTCATTGTATATTTAAAACAACAAGAGATGCCTAGTTAAAAAAGTACTTGAGGTAAGTCAAACCCTTCAAGAAGATACTTAAAGTTAAATGAAGAAAATCATTCAATTAAGGATTTCCTGCGTGAGACTTAACCATTAATTGGAGCTAAGTGTCAAAGTTGAGATAATTTGTTCTTGTATCATTTTCTTTACATAATTCCTTATTTAGTTATAGTATGGACGAACTTTAGGATTAGGATGTGAGTGTGCATTCATTAAGGTCTATTAAGTAAATCACTTTTAAACACAATTCAATGATAATAATGAGGGCTAGTTGTGGTTGAGCAATCTGGGGTGCCTAACCTCTCCCCGTGATCATACCTTAACTCATAATTCAATTATGTAGCAATGTAGTCGATACCGTACCGGTACCGATCATACCGACCGGTATGTACCATATCGGTACGTATGCCAGTATCGAAATGCCAATATTTCGTATCGGTTTAAATACCGGCCAATTTTGGGCAATACCAGTCGATACCAGGCATACCGGTCGGTACAGGAAAAAGCTTTTTTTTTTTAATTTTGTAATTTTTGAATTTTTGTAAGGGAAGAATGATAACTTATTTACATTAACTTATTAGTATTATTTGTTTTCTTAGTATGCAATGAACAATTAAGCTTTCTATTTTTTATGTTGTGTTTTTTTTTTCTTTTTTTTTTTAATTGATGTTAAAGTCTAAAACCATGAATAATTTGTTCTGAATTGAGATAATATTTTATGGTAAACTTTTATATCTATTATAATACACACACACACACACATACATACATACATATATATATATATATATATATATATATATAATATAACGGTAAACCCGAAATGGTACACCGGTATTGGCTGGTACCGAAATATATCGCTCCACTGGTCAAACCGGTACAACCTCCCGTATGAGATTGACTCCCTTGATATGTAGACCTTCATCTTGGAGTTAATAAATAGTTCCTAGACCTATAACTAGGCAATAACTTCTTTCATGCCACTATCTTAGAGGCATTTACGTGCTCTCAATTTCATTGCTGATAATGAGTTCAAACAGCAGAAAGAGAGGTTGAGCAAATTGAGCATCTCAACCGCGTGACAGGGGGAACCAAAAGACACAAAAGATGATGAAGCCCACATCGCTCACATAGGTGAGCTCTAGTGGGGATAAGTCACTAATGATTAAGTCAATACCCATAGTATTTTTCTGTAAAAATAGTACTTTGAGTGGAGGGGTTTGTTATTCACATTTATATTTATGGTTTGAATTTCCCAATATATAAGCATTTTCTTGTGATCTTGCCCTTAATTTTAGCCATGATCCTTATTGTGAACATAATTAGCCCATATCGAGGGGCATAACTACCTCCATTATGGATGAAGTTTTAGGCATGTATTTGTTACACCTTATAATAGGCAAGGTTGGCTCAAACCCTTTGGCAATGGATAAAGCCCCCAAATGGAAGAAGACCTCTATTAATTATTTTTTGCTAAAACAAATTTCCATTAAACTAAAAGGAAGCCAAATCCATCCTCCATGCACTTAAAACAAGTGAGGCAAGGAAGAAATATTACAGCATAAACTTGGGTTGAGGGGAGAGGCAGCCTTACCCAAGGCATGAGCAACATAATTTAACTCCCCTTTAACACAAGAGAAAGAGAAACTAAGAAAAGAACTACTAAGATATAATGCATTTTCAAGTAAGGTTGTAATGTTCTAGCAACTATTCTCACGGTCACCATTAATTCGTCTATACAAAGCTCTGAGTCACTTTCAATCATGATCTTCTGATACCCTCCCAAGGAAGCCAACTTCAACGCCCAAGTGAATGCAGCCGCCTCTGCTTCAATAGCATCACAATATTCTTGTTTCTTAGCCCAAGCTATTAAAATTTCCCCTCTATCATCCCTTGCCACAGCTGCAACCAACTGTAAAATCTGGGTTTGCAACATGTTGATTTTGATTGTACCGGAGGTGGTTTTTGCCATCTCCCTGAACACAAAGATCTATTGATGAAACTGCCATTTGTTGATCAGATATGCTCCAATATACTTTGTTCCATGTTGCCAATTCAAGTTGACCTTGAGCTCCTTGTGTAGAATTTGGTTTCTTAGAATCCATATGGTCTCCAACGTAATAGCTATTCCCAAATGGGCATTCTCCGGCAAGTCAAGGTCACTTGCCACCAATTTTGCAATATCCATCCCACCCCCCCACCATTTCCGATCTGTCAAAATTAAAAAAAGAATTAATAGATTTCCAAACAAATTAGTAACCGAAATCCAACTTTCATTACATGGTAGGCACTTAAATAAGGGGACTTCTTCAAGACAAATTTATTTATGAAATCGTTCATTATTTAAATTTAAATAAATATTACTTAATTAATGTTAGATTTTAGACCCATGAACAAACAATGTTTAACTTGGTTTTAAGGCCAAGTTATTAATTAGGTCAATTATGCAAGCCTTAGGTTTAACAGTATATCAATCATATCATGTAGCGGAAAATCTAAACAACACAAGATATAATGATTTGGGAAAACTAATTAAACAAACCAATTTTAAGGTAAAAAATCTAGGGGGAACAATCCCAAGAAGAACAATCTATTATCAAATAGAAGTTTATAGTCAAAAATCTTTAATTCATAGAAAAATTAACTATGATTATCAAACCTAGCTCTAAAACTCTCAGACTTATTTGATGTAGATCTGCTCCAACTTGAATCTCTAATTCACGCTTTAGATCTTCAGTATGCTTGATATCTGAAGCTTGGGCTGCAACTTTGTTCCACCGGTACTTATGAATAGATTGATTTCTGGTAGATGCTTGAAAGAGTAGAAGGTACAAAATCTCTCAAATCTAAAAAAAGTAGCTCTCCAAGACTTGAAAAACGTGTTTTAAGGTTTTCCTTATATTCCAAATAACTCTGGACTAAAACCCTAAACGTTTGATGGGTTAACAGGCTTTATTTAAAATTTTGCAAATTGCATCTTGATCAATCGAAGGCTTCTCTCGATCAGTTGAGATAGCCTGAAATTTAATTCCTGAACCTGCAGCTTCTACATTCTTGAATTTTGACTTGTAGCACTTTGAGCAATGTCTAATACACTTGACACTAAGATCTATTCCTAAACAAGTTTATGTACACTATTTGTTAACAAATAAATCATTTAAAACCTTTTTTTTTTTTTTTTTTATAAAGAAATCATTTAGAACCTAAATATTTATATCTAAATATTTAGAACATAACAATTAGTATCTAAATATAAAAAAAGATCCCATTAAAAGTTGTGGCATTGGACCAAAAAATGCATTGATCTAACCATAAAGTGGGGGAGATATTATTTTTCATCCATCAGATATGATTAGTGCTTATAATTATTAAAATGGTTTATTGTAATTAGTACATAATAAAAGTGATGTGTTTCGCCTACCATTTATTATTCATCGCGTATATCCCACCACATGTATAGTTAGTTATGAGACTACTTTTTGCTAAAAAAAGTTCTAAGAACATGAATCTGTTTTGCAATTTTTTTTAAATTTTTTTTCTCACCTTTTACCAAATAATTAAGCAATAATATTAGAATTTTTAATTTTTTAAAACTTTTTATTAATATTCTAAATTAGCCAACTTTCTATTTACAACTATCTTTTTCGTTTAATTTTGAACTTATTTTGTTTATATATACTTTTTTAAAACTTTTTTTTCTTAATTTCTCAAAGTAAAATTATACTTTAGTCTACTTTTAGCCAAAAAAAAAAAAAAAAAAAAAGTAAAAAGCTAAATAAGCTAGTGTCAATCCGTTAGTTAACTTATAAACTTTTTATTTTTTATTTCTTATTATTTTGTATATAGCAAAAAGCTATTGAAAACTTTAGAATGCTACACTAACATGTAGCATTTTTTTTTTTTTCAAATAGTCTCATAATTCAGTGGTATTATTTCATCTCTTTTACAATAAGAAACCTCCTCCACTTATTATAACAATTAAAGGAAAATTAATTTTATAACTTTTTTTCTTAATTACTAACAAGGTTTGATGTTGTGATTGGTGTCTAATAAAAAGGTGAATCATTCTAATGACAACAACTTATATAAACAATTATGAAAAATATTGTATTATAACATTGCTATACAAAAAATTTAGAAAAAAAAATCTGGTAAACTGCTTCTTTTTTTTTTCTTTTTTTTTTAATTTATTATTTTGGATGGAAGCAGGTAAACCGTTCAGGTAAATACTAAACAACAACTACTACTACCTAGTCTACTTCTACTACATAGGAGTAACTTCTAATTAGGATATAGTAAAGATAAAATCTAGAGAGAGAGAGAGAGAGAGAGAGACACACACACACACACACACACAGAGACAACGCGAAGAATTCCTATTTATTTTGGTCAAACAAAGAGATAGTGGGGAACTGAGGCCAGAGAGAGAGAGAGACTGTGTGCGTGTGTGTTGTGTCATGTATTGAAGTGTAAACCAAGGCGAAGACAAAGCCGGCTTCTTCACACAGCTCTGTTTCATTTAAACCAAATTATTTATTTATTTATTTCCTATCTGTTTCTCTTTGGTTATTGTTATTGTTTGTGTTTACGAAACTTATTAGATTCGCTTGCTTTTGTCTCTTTTTTTTTTTTTTGGGTGTGTTTTGACATCTTCGTCATCGTCTCCAACCTGATCGGATTGAGAAAGAGAGAGATGAGGATGCTGAGAATTCTGGATGTCTATGTGATGGGATTTTTGTGATAATTGGATTGGAATTATGAACAGCTAGATTGGATTGAGTTTTGTATACATCTGGTTTTTGTTTTTGTTTTCGATTTTGAAAGAGCTGTTTTGTTTGATTTGGGGAAATGGGTTGCTTTTCGTGTTTCGATTCGAAGGAGGAGGAAAAGCTGAATACCCAGAAACCCAGCGATGATCGAAAGCAAGCTCTTCCCATGGTCTCTTCTAACATTTCCAAAATGCCTTCTGGTTTGTTCTTAACATTTCTTTTCAGTTTTTTATTTTATATGTATAATATATTTATGTTTTTGCCATGTTGTTTCTTGATCTGATCTGGGTATTCCTGATTTATTTGTGTTTGTAAAGTACATGTTCATGATGCTTGTTTTCTTAAATTTTGTTCTTGTTTATCGTTGATGATTAGTTATTTCGATGAGGATTATGAACTTCATTTTTTGCTGTCTTTAGTAGACCCCACCAGATTTCGATACAGTTAATATCCATTTTTTTTTTCAATTGAAAATTAAGATCTCATGATGGATTTGATTGCTTTGGTTGATCTGATGGTTGTTAGTACTGTTGAAAGATTGGCTTCAAATAGTAACTGAATGACTAATATTAGAGGATGCCTATAATTTGGTGTAACAATATAAGGCATAGCTGAATTTTGTAAAATTATTCACAGAGTTTGGCAGTCAAGCTTGATCTTAGTGATTGCATATTGGTTGAGGTTATAGCTTAATGGAGTTCCCTTTGTTTTTCTAATATGATTGGATCTTTGTGGTCTTTAGAATCTTTCCCGAGTTTATTTCTTATATTCAGCTTGGTCCCTGAGTGTTTAGTTGGAAATTGCGTGATACTTATGGATCTGCGTTTTTGTTATGATGGAATTTGTAGGAGCCGACAAACTTGTATCAAGGGCCAATGGAGGGACCAAAAAGGAATTACCAAGTCCCAAGGATGGACCTGTTCCCGGTGTCCATATCGCTGCTCAAACATTCACTTTTCGTGAGCTTGCAGCTGCAACAAAGAATTTCAGGCCAGAGTCTTTCTTGGGGGAAGGGGGATTTGGACGTGTATACAAGGGTCGACTTGAGAGTACTGGTCAGGTAAATTCCTTAATTGTTGCTTGATGTTGTCCCTTATTAATACTAATGGGATGATATAATCATTCTGGAGAAACTTTGTTGATAATCATATTTAATACACTAAAAAAGAAGAAATTCATAATTTGAATTGGTCATAATGATCTCAAGATACAGTAATTGAATGCAAAAATAGCACAAAATACAGAAAGTATTTAAATCAATTAATCTTGATATGTTTGGGTAAGATTAAATTAGTGTCATGGTTGAAATGCTGAGGTCCTAATAATATGGCAAAACATGCCTCCATTCTAGCAGCTTCTGATGTCTTTTGGAAGTTGCCTATTTTCTTGTTTATGTAACGAATTGCTACTCAATTTTACATGGTTTGGAGATTATGAATGAGAACACGGTTTACATATTCCTTAACTTTGCCAACTAGTTGTAGCTCAACTAGTACTTCCTTCTCCCTATAGTCAAGAGAGACTGAGTGCGCATGTAACTTACCAAAAAAAAAAAAATCCTAAAGAATTTTTTTCTTGTCATTTTCAGATTGTTGCTGTTAAACAATTGGATAGAAATGGTCTTCAAGGTAACAGGGAGTTTCTAGTGGAGGTTCTGATGCTTAGCCTTCTGCATCACCCTAACCTAGTGAATCTGATTGGCTACTGTGCTGATGGGGACCAGCGACTTCTTGTTTATGATTTCATGCCCTTGGGTTCTCTAGAAGATCACCTACATGGTAACATCTTGTTGCATATTTTTCTGTTTCTTTGATAAGAAGATTTTTCCTCTTTCACTTGTTTGTTTTATTATGTCTACTTAATGATTGTTGAGTTGCCGAGAAAAATAGATTCAAATTATTTTTTATTTTTTTCAAACGGAGCTTTTGTGCCCTGTCTGTGTTCATGCATCCAATGAAGAATATTGTTATTGAGAAATCATGATTTAAAATACTTCCTGAGGTGATTTTTCAACAATAGGAAGAGTACAAATTCTGAACGTGCTTATAGAACAACTAGAAGCTATGTTTCTTTACTCTTGCTGAGGAGGAAAGATAAAATAAGATGAGAAGGGATTGGACTGTTGGAAATCATGTGAGTTGGGTAGTTGAGTTGGTTCAATAAAAAATTCAAAACCAATTTCAGTGTAAAGATGATGTAGTGATTTTCTTTTTCCTTGATACATATGGGCTCTTTGGTGCTGAAATAGAACTTTGGTGTGAATGTTGTTATCTTGAAGAACTCTTTTTCAAGGCTCACAACTTGTTTGGTGTATGTCCAACTAGAATTTTTTCATTTGGGCAGACAAATGACAGTTTATGCGTGCTCATTTTCTGCTTTGACTTTGACACTCATTTTATTCTCTTTTCTGAACTCGTTTGTGCTGTCAATGCATCTTCAGTATTTACATACATTGTCTCGCATGTTTGTCTTCTTGTCTCAAACTTAAGTGTTTTAAGGAATGTATTATATGCAAAAGGATTACAATATCATGCTTTATGGTGTAGCAAGATTTTTTTTCTTATTAGTACCGGATCCAAATAGGAAGTTCTATATTAAGTGCTGGAACTTAATTATGAGCTCTTGAGTATGAATTCTGTTTGATGCTTTTGGATGAAGTTATAAATGCACAATTTCGGCTTTCTCATCTTCCTTCTTTTAAATTAAAAAAGTAAAACCATTTAGCGGAGGGGCATAAGCAACTTAACGTATTTTACTTATTTATGACTGATAAAATTACACTATTTACTACAAAAATAAAAATAGAATTGTTGTTAATTTTAGGGATGTCATCAATAGTATATTGATCTGTTTGCAGATCTCCCTCCTGATAAGGAACCACTAGATTGGAACACAAGGATGAAAATAGCTGCTGGTGCAGCAAAGGGTTTGGAATACCTGCATGACAAAGCAAATCCTCCAGTTATTTATAGGGACTTCAAGTCATCCAACATATTATTGGATGAAGGATTCCATCCAATGCTTTCTGATTTTGGGCTTGCAAAGCTTGGTCCTGTTGGAGACAAGTCACATGTTTCCACCAGGGTAATGGGCACTTATGGTTATTGTGCTCCTGAGTATGCCATGACTGGACAATTGACAGTGAAGTCTGATGTTTACAGTTTTGGGGTAGTCTTCTTAGAGCTGATTACTGGACGTAAAGCCATTGATAGCGCCCGACCCCATGGAGAGCAGAACCTTGTCACATGGGTAATCTTCTTAAACTTTTGTTGTTTAGTTAACTTTATCTTCTCTCATACTGGCTGTGTGGGTCTAGCATGTCTAGGCTCCTCCACTTATGTGATAATCAAGTGGTCATGGTGTTTTTATTTGAGTGCAGGCACGTCCACTGTTCAATGACCGTAGAAAATTTTCAAAATTGGCAGATCCACAACTACAAGGGCGGTACCCTATGCGGGGTCTATACCAGGCTCTAGCTGTGGCATCCATGTGCATCCAAGAACAGGCTGCCACCCGTCCTCTCATTGGGGATGTGGTAACTGCTCTCTCATATCTGGCAAACCAGGCATATGATCCTAATACTGGGCATGGCCACAGAGGCTCAGGTGATAAGGATGAAAAAAGAAACAGAGATGAGAGAGTAGGAAGGATATTAAAGAATGAGGAAGGCGGAGGATCTGGCCAGAGATGGGACTTTGAAGGGTCTGAGAAAGATGACTCCCCAAGAGAAACTGCGAGGATGTTAAACAGGGATTTAGATAGAGAACGAGCTGTTGCTGAGGCCAAGATGTGGGGAGAGAACTGGCGAGAGAAAAGACGACAAAGTGCCCAAGGTAGTTTTGATGGTAACAATGGGTAGCCAGTGTATATTCAGGGCACCATGTCCCACCTTGGCTCCTTTCCGGCTGACTCATCAGACAAGCTGAAAAAATGTTGGAGTCTCATCTCATGTTTCCTTTTAGCTGGTGGTATGTTCAAGGTGCTTGGCCATTTCTTACCAATGAGGGAGAGATACGAGGGTTGTTGTAAGAGAACTTGGTGCTTAGCATGTTTCTAATTTAACTTCTTTCCCTTTCTTTTTCCCTCAAAATTTCCATTTTCCATTTCCTTTTTCTCAAACGTGAAGGCGAAAAAGAAAAAAAAAAGCATTATGGAGAGTGTACATTGTCTGATAGGATAGTGGGAGCAGAAGAACAGGACGTATTTTAAAAATTTTGAGAGTAAACATGTCTGTGTCGATATGATTCTTCTGGCTCGTGTAGGTTTTCTTTGAACAAAACAATGCCTGTTATTACTCTGTACTATGTAGTCTTCTTCACCACCAACTTCAAAAATAAAATAAAAAATCAAACTAATGGACTCAGTTACTTTGTCAATGTGTGATGTAACACACTCTAGTCTGTACTATGTGCTACTTATATGCTATCCTTATATTCTCCATCTCATCCATGCTCTCTGATTTTCACTCGTGCTTGCCACTATAATTATTCTCTATTGCAAAAATGGCTATGTGAGAGACTACATCCAAGGCTTATGACGAGGTGTATTTAGTATTTAGTATAAGAACGGGAAATGAAAGTAAGAAACTTGAAGTGTGTTGAGCGTATTAAGGAAGAAGATAAAAGTGTCTAGTATTAGAACATGATATTAAAAAGAAAGTTGGAAGAGTTATTTTGATTAGCTTTTTAATAGAGATCAAGCAAGACATTTGAACGAATTGAGTAATCCAATTGAAGATAGATGTAGATTTATTCGATGAATCCAGATAAATAATGTAAAGGAGTAAAGGACATATTTGGGAGCATAAAAATGGGAAAGATCATGGGACTTGATGAAGTTCTCAAGAAAATTTGAAGTGTTTGGGTGACATGGGCTGAGGATGGTTGACAAACAATTTTAATAAGATCTTGAGTGATAAAAAAATACCCAATGAGTGGAGGAACAATAATAATACCTATACACGAACAAATGAAATATTCAAAACTATATAAATTATTATGATAATTTTTCTTAAATTATGAAACTTGGAGAATAACTAATTTGGTTTTATGTTAGTGCGATCTAATAGAAGTATTTTTCTTAGACATCTAACTGAGAACTATAGCGAAGTTTAAAGATCTCCATATGAGTTTAATTGACCTAGGAATGTATATAATAAAGTATCTAGAGATGTAATATGGTGTGTTTTAGAAAAGAAATGAGCTTTTTAGTTATAGTATATTTGCTAAAAGAAGTGTATTCTTTTCCACGTGTACTTTTGATGCATGAATCTGTAGTATTGTTAGAAGAAAAATTAGTTATTCTATTTAGCCCTATAACAACATCTAGAGGGACAAAGACAATTGCAGGCTGCTGCAAGAAGAAAAGCCACCATGTCCCTAGCAACAGCAAATGACTATGTTAATTATTGTTTTCTTAGCTTTTTTGCAGTGCTCCATTTTAAATATTAAATCTCTTATCATCAACTTCAAGTCAGGTCTAATATCTTTGTTGTGAACACTGCATTTCTCTGTAACGAACATGATAAAATTGTGGCAGCAAAAACTAGATTTGCTGATAATGACTTGAAATTTCTTATTTTTAGATACTGAACAATGCTAGGAGCCTAAAACCACACAAAAAATACACAATTTTTGTCACAACTCGCTGTATTCATAAAAAATTACATGGCGAGTTGAGGTAAAAATTGTGTAATTTTTTAGTCTTTAGGCTTTTAGCATTTTTCTTAAATACTTGATCCCTCACTTGAAATATGCTTCTTCCCATCAGCACATGGATTAGCCAACAAGCATATGTGTCCATTATAACCTTAATTCATAAAAGTGGACCGATCACTAATCAATTACTAATCAGTAGGAGTGTCAAATGGGTGGGTTTGGGGTGAGCATAATTGAGTTGGGTACATAAAACTCATTCACCCATTTATTGCCCATTTAAGTAATTACTCATAATCCAAACCCAACCCAACCTAACCCAATTATTACGGGTAAACCCCAACCCACCCAATTACCCAATAATCAAAATTACCAAAATGCCACTTAAACTTAAAAATGACTAAAGTACTCCTAAAATCCTCTAAAATTACTAAAATACCCCTAAATCTAAAAAAAAGACCAAATATGCTCAAAAATCACTAAAATTACCAAAATACCCCTGGAACTTAAAAAATGACAGAAATGCCCTAAAAATTTAAAAAATGTCTGAAATACTGCTGAAACCTATAAAATGACCGAAATACCCCCGAAACCTAAAAATTACCAAAATACTCCCGAAACCTAAGAAAATAACCAAAATACCTCCAAAACCTTAAAAGTGACCAAAATTCCCCTAAAGACTAAAAAATGACCAAAATACTTCTAAAACCTAAAAATGACCAAAATACCCCCGAAACCTAAAAAATGACCGAAAAACTCCCAAAACCTAAAAAATGATCAAAACATTCTTGAAACCTAAAAATTACCAAAATACTCCCTAAACCTAAAAAAAATGACGGAAATACCCCCAAAACCTAAAAATTAACCAAAATACAACCTAAACCTAAGAAAATGACCAAAATACCCCCGAAACCTAAAAAAAATAAAAATAACCTCGAAGCTTACAAATTGACCAAAATAACCCTGAAATCTAAAAATGACCAAAATTCCCCCAAAACCTAAAAATTAACCTAAATAACCCCGAAACCTAATCAAAACACCCCTGAAACCTAAAAAATGGCTAAAATAACCTCGAAGCCTAAAACTTGACCAAAATAACCCCAACCCCTGAAAATGACCAAAATACCCCTAAAACCTAAAAAATGGCCAAAATAACCTTGAAGCCTAAAAATTGACCAAAATAACCTAGAAACCTAAAAATGATGAAAATGCCCCCTAAAACCTAAAAAATGACGAAAATAACTCTGAAGCCTAAAAATTGACCAAAATAACCCCGAAACCTTAAAATGACCAAAATACTCCTGAAACCTAAAAAATGATAAAAATACCCCCAAAACCTAAAAGTGACCAAATTACCCCCTAAAACTATATAATGACCAAAATACCCCTGAAACCTTAAAAATGACCAAAATACCCTCAAATATATAAAGTGACGAAAATACCCCTAAACCTTTAAAATGACTCAAATATACCCAAAACCTCTAAAATGGCCACAAATAACCCGAAACCTCTAAAATTACCAAAAATACCTTAAAACCTCTAAAACAATCAAAATAGCTCTAAACTTATAAAATGACCAAAATATCTCTCAAAATATCTAAAATGACCAACATACCACTAATCCTATAAGATGAACACAATACACCCAAAACCTCTAAAATTATCAAAATAGGGGTTTGGGGTATTTTGGATGTTTTGAGGGTAATTTTGTCAAATTAAAGGTTCTAAAAGTATTTCAGTCATTTTGTAGGTTTCGAGAGAATGTCACTATTTTTTTAGGTTTTAGGGGTGTTTCGTTAATTTTTAGATTTTGGGGCCATTTTGGTAATTTTATAGGTTTTAGAGGTCTTTTAGTCATTTTTTAGGTTTTGGGGATATTTTAGTCATTCTTTAGGTTTTCGGGGTATTTTAGACATTTTTTAGGTTTACAGGGTATTTTGGTCATTTTTTATGTTTATGGAGTATTTTGGTCATTTTTTAGTTTTAAAGGGGTTTTGGTCATTTTTTAGGTTTAGGGTGTATTTTTATCATCTTACAGGTTTAAGGGGCATTTTTGTCATTTTATAGGTTTCGGGGTATTTTGGTCATTTTTTAGGTTTCGGGGATATTTTGGTCATTTTTTAGGTTTAGGGGTTATTTTGGTCACATTTAGGTTTCAAGGGTATTTCGGTCGTTTGATAGGTTTAGGGGGTATTTTGGCCAATGATTAGGTGTAGGGGATAATTGATTCTCAAAAAAAAAAAAAAAAAAAAAAAAAAAAAAAAAGGCGCTGGGGGTAATCTGGTCATTTTTAGGTTTAGGGGATATTTTGGTCAATTTTTAGGTTTAGGGGGTATTTTGGTCAATTTTTAGGTTTAGGGGGTATTTTGGTCAATTTTTAGGTTTCAACGGTTTTTCAGTCATTTTTTAGGTTTAGGGGGTATTTTGGCCAATTTTTAGGTTTAGGAGGTGATTTGGTCATTTTGGGTTTAGGGGGTATTTTGGTCAATTTTTAGGTTTCGACAGTGTTTTGGTCATTTTTTAGGTTTAGGGGGTATTTTAGCCAATTTTTAGGTTTAGGAGGTAATTTGGTCATTTTACGCTTATGGGGTATTTTGGTCAATTTTTAGGTTTCGGGGTTATTTTGGTAATTTTTAGGTTTAGGGGGGTATTTTTGTGATTTTTAGGTTTAGGGGATATTTCGGTCATTTTTTAAGTTTATGGGGTATTTTGTTAATTTTTAGGTTTAGGGAGTATTTCGGTCATTTTTTAGGTTTGGGGGGGAGGGGGATTTTGGTTATTTTTAGGTTTCGGGGTATTTTAGTCATTTTTTAGGTTTGGGGGTATTTTAGTAATTTTTTAGGTTTCAGAGGTATTTTTGTCAGTTTTTAAGTTTAGGGATATTTTTGTCAATTTTTAGGTTTTGGGGGTATTTCGGTTATTTTTTTAAGTTTCGGGGGTATTTTGGTAAATTTTAGGTTTTGGGGATATTTTGGTCATTTTTTAAAGGTTTTAGTGGCATTTTGGTCATTTTTAGGTTTAGGGGAGGTATTTTGGTCATTTTCAAGGTTTTAGGGGTATTTTGGTCATTTTTTAGGTTTTGGGGGTATTTTAGACATTTTTTAGGTTTTGGAGATATTTCGGTCCTTTTTTAAGTTTCGAGGGGTATTTTGGTCATTTTTTAGGTTTAGGTCAATTTTTAAGTTTTGGGAGTATTTTAGTCATTTTTTAGGTTTATGGGGTATTTTGGTCTTTTTCTTAGGTTTTAGGGGTATTTTAGTCATCTTTAGGTTTAGGTGTTATTTTGGTCATTTTTTAAGTTTAAGTGGTATTTTGGTAATTTTTAGCGGTTTTGGGGTATTTTAGAGTTGGAGGATTTGTAGAAATGATACTGGGATTATAATTGGATCTAATTGGGTACCCAATTAAAACCCAATAAATATTAATGTTAATTGGATTTAATTGGTTAGGCAAATGGGTTAGAGTTGATTTTGCTACCCGTACTAACCAGTCAGGCCCATGTGTCTATCAAAATTGGACCGTCCAGATATGGAGAGACCTAATTTAATGGGCCATGAACTTTCTATTGGAACTAGTTGTTAACTTGGACAATGTACAAAAAGTTTTAATGTAGCATAGTAATTTTTTCTTTTCTTTTTTTACTAGGATTGCGTTTGGCATTGGTTTAAAAAGCCAGCTTATTTTACTATTTAACTTATTTTTGCTACTATTTATAGTTGCCACTGCACCTTCTAGTACTATTTATAGGTCACATTGTACTATTTCATCTAACTTTTACCTTTATCTACAGTACTTTCAGCAAAAAATTTCAATTTCAGCTAAATAAGCTGTTCTCAAATGGTATTTGTAAGGACTCAAATTGGATTGGACCCAAAAGAGGAATGGGTTTAAGCCCAAACAATAAAATTTCTAGAGAACGGGTGTAAGAGCTAATTCCAATTGGTAGAAAAAGACATGATCATTGTGCAGCAAAGGAAGCTTCAAACTAGTTAAACGATATCAACTCTCCTCGGCTAGGTTTCAGGGGGTATCTTAATGGATGCTCTCATGTTTTTCTTTTTTCTTCCAAAAGTCCCCTCTAATGTCACCTACTTTCCTTTGCATTCTTCACCCCATTTTCATCGTACACGTGTAGGTTCTACTATGGGAACTCCTTTCTGTCCCATCCAGCACTTTCTGGAACCTTCGCTCGGTGGCCATAAGGCTGCTTGGTTACTGTTCAGGTATCACCTCCACATTAATGCGGCCAGAGAGTTAGCTGGGAAGCATTTAATGTGGAGGTAGCAGCTTTAGAAGATATTTGCTACCTTTCTTGGTTCCTCATTTGTTCTATATTCACTTTTTAGTTCATATGCAACTTGATGGAGTACCTTGAATACGAAAATAGTTACATCCACCTCGGACCTTGGTATCAGAGGTGGATTTTATCCTCGGATGCGATTTGGGCCACTATACACGACTTACATCTCTTTGTCTTATATTACTCCCAAAATACCTTTCTTTAACCATCCTCGGATAAGTGAATGTCCTCGGACTGGGCCGTTGGGCCGCAAGCCCACTTCCTATGATTTCTATGTCATCTTTTTGGACAACCAGGTCCACAATAACTCTTCAAAATCTCACTTTTTGTCACCTTTGTAAAAGGGAGATTTTGATATCTTGCCCTCATCTCTTTCATTGGACTTTTCTAACCTTCAGAACGCCTTTCTACCTGCCCAAGGCACGCTCCTGACGTTTCGGCGTCAAGAGTACGCCATTATTAAATGATGGCGGCTTCTTTGTCCCCCACGTTCCGGCAAGATGTGAATCTAACGGTGGAGGATTCTCGGTATTTATGGGCGGGATTTCTCCCGCTTACGATTTCTGCGCCCCTATAAAGAGCTTTTCAAATCAACTCTCTTTTCAATTACAAAAATCACACCGTCTTAGCGTGTATTCATTGAACCTGTCCTTTTCTCCTTCCTCTCCCCGCTCTCATAAATACTGGGAGTCTGTCCGAGGAGCTCATTTTCCACACCTGTAAGTTTCCTTAACCATCCTTAGTCTTCAATCCTTTTCGTTAATTTTTCTTGACGATTTTTTTAAGAAATGGGTAGGTTTAAATGTCTAGTCGATTCCGATGAGCAAATAGAGGAATTCAGAACTAAGTATAGGATTCCCCCAACGGTGGGCATGAGATATGCTTCCACAGAAATGTGGTTTGACGATAGGAAAATAGGGGAAGTGGTCATCCCTATGATTGCTTTCATAGAGGGAGGGATGACTATTCCAATGGGTAGTCTTACCAGAAGTTATCTTAGGTTCTTTAGATTATCTCCCACCCAATGCGCCTCAAATATGTTCAAGGTGCTAGGGAGTATAGAAGCCCTTAATGCGAGGATGAAATTAGGTCTGACCCATCACGATGTGAACTGGGTGTATAACCTCAATCATTTGAAGGGCCAGGGGTACTATCTTAAGTCTAGGTTCCCTGAGGTAAGGTTGATCTAGTGTCTCCCTACATCGAACAAAGGCTTAAAAGATGATTTTCTCATTTTTTCTGGGGAATGGCATGATGGTTTACCCTGTCCGACTAAAAAAGGAACACCAGGTGGGCTTTTTAGGCTATACGCCTCTACAATTTAGATTATACTTTTTAGTTCAAATTACCTTTATTTCTGACAGAATTTTCCTATTGTTTTACTGATTTTGCAGACAAGCGTACTACCAGACCTCAGTTCAGACTGGTTAACAGGGAGAGCTTAGATAGAATTCTGCGGTCCGAGGTGTACGTGAACCCATCCGGCGGCCAATTGAGAGCAGCGCACATAATCCTTCGATAAAAACCAATTTCCAACGCCTTTCAAGCTCCCAAGTGCATGATAAAGGCTAAAGATTCTCGGCTACACTAAATCAGTGTAGCCTTTGAAGGATTTATCGTTCCTAAGGGTATTCCGATTCCTGAAAGCACCCCTTTTACTCAGCCGTTACCTGTGGCCGCTCTTTCTGTAGGGGCTTCATCATCACGTTCTATTCCTAAGGAAGTGAAGGAGGAAGAGGAGAAAGAAGGAGAGGAAGAAGAAGAAGAAGAAGTTGTAGAATTGTTGGATTCTGCAGATGAATTTGAAGTTTTCAATCAACCCCAATCTCTCGAGGTGACTTCTGAAAACATGGGCATCCAGAGAAAGAGCCAAAGGAGTTTACTAGAGGTGATCGAAGGCCAGCCTGGAAAGGGGGCGCCGGGGAAGTCAGTTTAAACCAATCTTCCCCCTCCTCCTCCTCCTCAACTACCCTAACCGCAGGGGATCGAACCTACTGATCCAAAGAGGAGGAGAGAGTCAAAAGACAAAGAAGTGATGGAGACTGGGAGATCTCGCCTGACTCGTGAAGACAAGGTCCAACGAGCTGCGAAGCAGCAAAAGGTTACTCATGGGCCTCAACGAGTTGTGGCAAAGCAAAATATTCAGTTCTCAGAGCCCGAGGCCTGGCTCCCTGCTCCCATGCTTGGTGGTGAGCCTCTAAAGGAAGATGCCTCGATTAGGGACTTCAACGGCAGAATTGGGTGCCACGTTGCCTCGGCCTTAGAAGAAACCCTCCTCCTTCCTAAGGATATGACCGAGCTGAAAAACATGAAGAAGAACAAGGTCTTCATGAATATGAAAAGACATTTGGGCATGGTATGATATCCTTATTGCTTTTCTTGTCTCTTTTTTTGAACGTCATGCACACAATTTAGTTTATTGCATCTCTAACTCTCTTTCATCTAGGCTGTTCAAGCCACTTTCAGGCTGGAGGAGATAACCAATGCCTATTATCAGCAAATAGATGAGGAGAGGAAGAAGCGAACAACAGCTGTTCAGACACTTAATGTTGCTGAATAGAATAATGCACAGCTGAAGGAAAAGCTGGCCGACGAAGAACATGCTCGGAAGAGTGTTGATTCAGCTTTGGCCGGCGCTCAAAGGCAGGCTGAGGACCAGAGAAAAAGTTTGCGCGATGCCAATGACCAGCTGGCAGCTTCCAAGGAACAAATATCAACCCTACAGAAACAACTGGAGGAAGCCTAGAGGCTCAAAGATCAGGCTGAAAAAGCTAAGGTTGAGGCTGAAAAAGCAAGAGCTGAGGCTGAAAAAGAAAAAGACGAAGCCGAACAGCATGGATATGACGTTGGCGTTGCTGAGACCGAGGATAACTTTCGGGCTAAGGTCCCAGTAGTATGTCGGACATATTGTGCCCAGACTTGGGAGGAAGCTCTCAACCGAGTTGGGGTCGAGCCATCCTCAGAGTTGAGAAGGCCTGAAAACATTTACTTCCCTCCGGCCATACGAGCCCCAGGTCCTTCTTCCCAACAACAAGAGACCTCCTCTACTGTTGCTGAATCGGCTGAAGAAGCTCAAATTCAGAATCCTTTCTCTACCAATCAGCAGAAGCAACCTGAAGTGCCTGAAGTGGTAAAAGATATTTCCTTGGCCAAAGTAGCAGAGGGACCTAAGGATGGAACAGCTTCTCAAAGCTTTGAACAGGACTTAACTTCTACCGTTTTACCTACTGGGGAAGCTCCAAAGGAGAAAGAGAAAGGTGTTTCTCCTCAGGAAATTGGCAAAGTCTCACAACCCAAGCTCCAAATAAAATTAAACAAATAGTTGACGTAGTTTTTTTTTTTTTTTTTTTTTTTTTGAGGATATTCTTAGTTGCGATGTGTATTTCCCTTTCCAAATTTATATGAGACATTATGGCTTTATCTCTTACTTGTGTAATTTCCTGTATGAATGTTCTTTATTTTTACATTATCCCAAGCTATAGAGGAATAAAATCTGACACTATAAGGGAAAACTTAACTTTATGTATGCTAATTGAGAACCAAAGCAGACTATAACCGTGAACTCCCCAGCCCTACAAAGGCTTGCTTTATATTCATTAAGAAGTGTCCATACTGGAGTCAGCATTCCAAACGATTAGTCCCTGGTGGTATTGAACACCCTAAAATGTTTTAAGTGATGCTCATGGAGTTTGCCTTGATATACAATTCTAGTCGCACGGATCCCATTTAAAAAGCACTGATTTCTACTAAGTTTGTTGTATAAACAATCTGTCATACCTTAGCTTCAGTGTAATACTTCAATTAAGATCACACTGTGTATCAATTTCCACCAAGTTGTGATTCGAGGACCTAACATGACTTAGTTTCTATTTAATACATCAATAGATGTCATAGTGCATTAATTTCCACCAAGTTGTGGTCCGAGGACCTGACATGACTTAGTTTCTATTAAATACTTGAATAGATGTCATAGTGTATTAATTTCCACCAAGTTGTGGTCTAAGGACCTGACATGACTTAGTTTCTGTTTAATACTTCAATAGATGTCATAGTGTATTAATTTCTACCAAGTTGTGGTCCGAGGACCTTACATGACTTAGTTTCTGTTTAATAGTTTAATAGATGTCATAGTGTATTAATTTCCACCAAGTTGTGGTTCGAAGACCTGACATGACTTAGTTTTTATTTAATACATCAATAGATGTCATAATGTATTAATTTCCACCAAGTTGTGGTCCGAGGACCTGACATGACTTAGTTTCTGTTTAATACTTCAATAGATGTCATAGTGCATTAATTTCCACCAAGTTGTAGTCCGAGGACCTGGCATGACTTAGTTTCTATTTAATACTCAATAGATGTCATAGTGTATTAATTTCCACCAAGTTGTGGTCCGAGGACCTAACATGACTTAGTTTTTGTTTAATACTTCAATTGCTTGAGAAACACAAGTAATAGAATTTAGGATAAGCTGTAAAAGGGAAAAAGAACAGAATTGTTCTTATTAATAGTAATACCTCTTTAGGTTGCTTACATTCCAAGGATGGAGTACAGTTTTCTCATCTAAATCTTCTAAGTAATAAGCCCCTATTCCTGTTATAGATGTGATACGATACGGTCCTTCCCAATTAGGCCCTAACTTTCCCCAAGCTGGATTTTTGGTAGTTCCCAAGACTTTTCTCAATACCAAGTCCCTTGGGGCTAACGACCTCAGCCTTACATTTGCATCATAAACCTTGTTTCAGCTTATGTTGGTAATAGGCCAACTGAACCATCGTATTCTCTCGTCGTTCGTCTATCAGGTCTAGATTCTTACTCAAAAGCTCATCATTGCCATCATAGGTGAAAGTACTAGTCCTTAGTGTGGGAAAACCCGTTTCAAGTGGAATCACAGCCTCAACCCCATACGTCATTGAAAATGGGGTTTCCCCTGTTGATCATCGGGGCGTTGTTCGATACATCCAAAGGACATGTGGCAGCTCCTCCACCCATTTTCCCTTTGCATCATCCAGCTTTTTTTTGAGCCCACTCACAATGACCTTGTTGACAGCCTCGGCCTGCCCATTTCCCTGTGGATAAGCCGAAGTGGAATATTTGTTCTTTATCCCCAGGTCGGAACAATACTTCCTGAAAGCCTTGCTATCAAATTGAAGACCATTATCCGAGATGAGAGCTTGAGGAACCCCAAATCGCGTGATGATATTCTTCCAGACAAACCTCTTGACATCCACACCCCTGATATTAGCCAGGGGCTCAGTTTCGACCCACTTCGTGAAGTAGTCCGTGCCAACTAGCAAATATTTTTTTTATTTCCTATTGCTTTAGAGAAATGGCCAACAATATCTAAACCTCACTGAGCAAAAGGCCAAGGACTAGAAAGAGGGTTAAGAGCTCCCTCTAGCTGATGGATGTTCGGGGCAAACCTCTGACATTGATCACACTTCCTAACATACTCCTGCGCTTCCTTTTGCATGCCTAGCCACCAATACACCTGAGTAATTGTCCGACGAGATAAAGATCTTCCTCCAGTGTGACTCCCACAAATCCCTTCATGCAGCTCTTTTAGAAGCGCCTCTGAGGTTTCAAGGTGCACACAAAGCAGATATGGCCCAGAGAAAGAGTGCTGGTATAACTTTTTGTCATTGGACAGCCAAAACCGAGGAGTTTTTCTTCGTATCTTTTCAGCTTCCGATCTGTCCTCGGGCAGTATATCCTTCTCAAGGAATAACACTATAGGATCCATCCAACTACGTGCCGAGCTGATTTGATTGACCTGAAGCGAGTCCTCCGTTATTGGAGTGGGTATGTTTAAATCTTCAACCATGATCACCTGGGGTAAGTTCTGCGCCGAGGAGGTAGCAAGGGTAGCCAAAGAGTTTGCATGTGCATTTCCACATCTAGGGATATGGGACAATTCAAAAGACTCAAAATCCACTTGCATACGCCTAACCTGGCTCAAGTAACCCTGCATTCTGGCGTCCCGAGCTTCCAATTCCCCTTTAACTTGGCCCACGCCCAGTCCTGAATCTGAGAACATCTCCACTGTTTTTCCACCCAATTTCTTAACCATCGCCATTCCCATTAATAAAGCTTCATACTCTACCTCGTTGTTAGTGGCTGAGAATCCCAACCTTAAAGACTTCTCGATAATGGCCATTTCAGGAGATATCAGAACCAGCTCCACTCCTGACCCCCTCTGATTTGCTGCTCCATCCACATACACTTTCCAGGGTGATGACCATTGCGTGGAGATAAGGCCAACTGATTTTTCATCCATGCCATATGGGCTTGCTTCTATTTCTTCAGGGCCTTCAGCAAATTCGGCCACCAGATCGGCGAGAACCTGACCCTTCACAGAAGTATAAGGCATATACTTAATATCAAAAGCCCCTAGAATTGTGCCCCACTTGGCAACCCTGCTAGTGTAGTCTGCACTTTGAAGTACTGCTTTGAGCGGATATTGAGTTAGGACGACCACATTGTGTGCCTGGAAGTAATGGGGAAGTTTTTTTGTAGCGTGTACCACTGCCAAAATGGCCTTTTCCAATGGCAGATAACGTACTTCAGCCTTATGAAGCGACTTGCTCACGTAATAGACCGGCCATTGTACGCCATTATCCACTCGTATCATAACAAAACTGATCGCATAAGTGGCTATCGCCAAGTAGGCAAAAAGGACCTCATCCACCTCAGGATTGGACATAATGGGTGGCCGAGACAGATATTCTTTGAGTTGCCGAAATGCCAGGGCGCACTCCTCAGTCCACTTGAATCCTTTCCACTTGTGGAGTAAAAGGAAAAAAGGTCTGCACTTATCTGCCGACCTGCATATAAATCTATTCAACGCAGCGGTCATCCCAGTCAACCTCTGGACCTCCTTGGGATTCCGAGGTGGTTGTAAGCTATTTATGGCTTTAATTTGGTCGGGATTCACCTTAATTCCTCGGTGGGTCACCATGTAGCCCAAAAAATTCTCGGAGCTTACTCTAAATGAGCACTTGGATAAGTTCAACCGCAATTTATGCTTCCTTAAAACCTCAAAAGTGTTGGTGAGGTCTGTCACATACTCGACCACTATCTTGCTCTTCACAACCATATCATCAATATAAACCTCGATGCTCCTGCTCAACTGTGGCTCAAACATCTTCGTCATCATCCGCTGGTAAGTAGACCCCGCGTTCTTCAGGCCAAAGGGCATTACCTTGTAGTGATAATTTCCAGTGGGAGTGAGAAAAGCGGTCTTCTCCTGATCATCCAAAGCCAGTGGGATCTGATGATAGCCCTAAAAGGCATCTAGGAAGCTCATCCGAGGATAGTCCACTGTTGCATCCACCAGCTGATCTATATGGGGCATAGGGAAAGGGTCTTTTGGATAAGCTCTATTAAGGTCCGTGAAATCAACACATACGCGCCATTTACCATTTTTCTTTTTCACCACGACCGTATTGGCCAACCACTGAGGGTAAAACATTTCCTTGATAGCCCCTGCCTGCTTGAGCTTGGTCACCTCGTCCTTGATAGTCTCAGCATGTACTTTGGACGGATGCTGAGATGGCTGTTTCTTCGGAATAATAGAGAGATTAACATTCAAATGATGACAAATGAAATCTGGATCCACCCTAGGGGCTTCGTAGGCATTCCATGCAAACACATCAACGTTTCTCCTTAGGATCTCAACCAACTGCTCTTTCTCCAACAAAGGCAACTATGTTCCAACCTGAAAGTACTTATCTGGATCATCACCAACATTCACCCTTTCCAAATTCTCACACTCTGCTTCTCCGGTGGACGTGCTGAAGAGGGTTCCCGAAGTTTTTGATTGCTATAAGTCATTCTCGGCCGTGGCCGAAGTATTTATCTCTGGCCGATGTTGAATGGCCGTTATCAGGCACTGCCTGGCCATGGCTTGATTTCCCAATATTTCTAACACCAGGCCTCCTGATGGATATTTCACCTTCTGATGAAGAGTGGAAGAAACAGCCCCCAAAGTATGCAGCCAAGGCCTACCCAAAATTGCCGTATACGGGGAAAAAACATCTACCACAATAAAATCCACCTCCACCGCATTCGAGCCAGTCTGCACTAGTAATCTAATCATGCCCATCGGAATGACCGATCTACCCTAAAAACTCACCAACAGGGAGCTATAGGCTGTTAGATCTTGGGGTGTCAAATTCAACAACTTGTATAGGTTAGGATACATCACCTCGGCTGCGCTTCTCTCATCAACCATTATCCTTCTCACATCATACCCCCCGATTCTAAGCGTAACCACCAAAGCATCATCATGTGGTTGTATGGTTCCTCTCTTGTCCTCATCTGAAAAGCCCAACACCAGTGAGGTGCTCAGTTTTGCTTTCTTCGGCATTGAACTAGAGCCCCCATCCAAACAATGAGACACAGACATTATCCTGGAGGGACAAGACCCTGTTCTTCCCGGGGCGGCAAATATAACGTTTATTATGCCTAGGGGGGCTCTTGAAGAGGTGTCTCCTCAAAATGTCGATCCTGTTTGACTTCCTCGGCCACTAGAATGGTGTAAAAGGTGGGTCAACTTTCCTTCTCGGACTAGCTGTTCCAAGTGGTCCCACAGGTTTCTGCAATTTTCAGTAATATGTCCATGGTCTTGATGGTATTGACAGTAAAGGTTTTGATTACGTTTCGTAGGATCCCTTGCCATCCTATTGGGCAATTTGAAGAATGGCTCGTTTTTTATCTTTTCCAGAACCCATTGTACTAGTTCTCGGAACATAGCATTAACCACCTGGGAGTTGGATCCTGATTGCCCCCCAAAAGTCCCTTCGAGGTCGGTTGTTGTTATATCGGTCCGACTTGAAATCCCTCATCTCCTGAGGGATCACCTTGGACTTTCTTCTACCCCGTATCTGATCCTCTTCTACTCTTCTATACTTGTCAATTTGGTCCATAAGCTGTCACACGCTGGTAACAGGTTTACCAGTCAGAGATCTCCTCAGATCATGCTCGGTCGAAAGGCCCTCCTTAAAGGTATTAATGGCTACGTCATCATTGGCTCCATTTACTTCGTTGAACATTTCCCAATATCTATTAGAGTAGGCTTTCAGGGTTTCCCCCTCCCGCATAGACATGGATAATAACGATCCCAAGGGCTGAACAACCCTCTTGCAGGTAGTATTCGCTCTCAGACCGTTGAACCATCTCATCACCACTAGACCTAGGCTAGATGGGAAAACCTTGCACACCAAGGCCTTGTCCTTAGCATGAACGGCCATTCTCTGACTGAAATGGCTAACATGTTCCACTAGATCTGTTTGACCATTATAAATGGTGAACGCAGGTTGATGGAATCGCCAAGGAAGATTTGCACCCTCAATGCGTCGCGTGAAGGGCGATTTGGAAACTTGACTCAACGCTTTGTTCAGAGTGTCATTCCCTAAGCCCTGGCGAAGTGGACTGTTATGTTTTCGTTTGCAGTGGTGCTCCTCATCATACGAAAAAGACTCACTGGGCGGAGTTCTTGACCTCCGTCTATAACTGGTGTCATTTGACTTCTCAGAGGACTACCCGGAGCTGTGAGCCATACGCTTCCGTCGCTCGTGCCGTAATTCCCTTTTTAATCTGTTAATCTTATGCTGCATGCCTTTGTCGTTCTTTACGTGGGAAATATGGCTTTTCCCACGAGAATGACTTCTATCAGTATGGGTTGTTCGCGCACTTCCCTCACGATTCCCTCTTTGTTCATGGATTACCAACAGATTACCGTGCCGAGAGCCCCTGGACTCTGCTTGGTGTGGATTAACATCCACCTGCTGTGGGCCCGCCACTGGTTGTTGTGGTGCTCTCTCTTCCATCACAACCTTTGCACTTGTCTTTCTCTACAAACGGATCAAGCTCTTCCCACAGACGGCGCCAATTGTAAGGACTTAAATTGGATTGGACCCAAAAGAAGAATGGGTTTAAGCCCAAACAATAAAATTTCTAGAGAGCGGGTGTAAGAGCTAATTCCAATTGGTAGAAAAAGACACGATCATTGTGCAACAAAGGAAGCTTCAAACTAGTTAAACGATATCAACTCTCCTCGACTAGGTTTCAGGAGGTATCTTAATGGATGCTCTCCTGTTTTTCTTTTTTCTTCCAAAAGTCCCCTCTAATGTCACCTACTTTCTTGTTATATACTGCATTCTTCATCCCATTTTCACCGTACACGTGTAGGTTCTACTCTGGGAACTCCTTTCTGTCCCATCCAGCACTTCCTGAAACCTTCGCTCGGTGGCCATAAGGCTGCTTGGTTACTGTTCAGGTATCACCTCCACATTAATGCGGCCAGAGAGTTAGCTGGGAAGCATTTAATGTGGAGGTAGCAGCTTTAGAAGATATTTGCTACCTTTCACGATTCCTCCTTTGTTCTATATTCACTTTTTAGTTCATATGCAACTTGATGGAGTACCTTGAATGCTAAAATAGTTACATCCACCTCGGACCTTGGTATTAGAGGTGGATCTTATCCTCAGATGCGATTTGGGCCACTATACACGACTTACATCTCTTTTTCTTATATTACTCCAAAAATACCTTTCTTTAACCATCCTCGGATAAGTGAATGTCCTCGGACTGGGCCGTTGGGCCACAAGCCCACTTCCTATGATTTCTATGTCATCTTTATGGACAACCGGGCCCACAGTATTTATTATAATTTTGGTTATATATGTAACTAAATAGTCTACCATTGAACTTTTATTATGATTGTGTTTAGTTTTGAAACTTAAAGGATTAATACAGCTCAGTTGAAACTTCAGGGATTGAAAGCACTTAGGAGGTAAACTTTAGAGACCAATAGTGTAATTTTGCCAAAAAATATTATGCCAAAATTCTATTAGAAAGTATAAAAATATAATAAAATTTAAATTCAATTTAATATATATATATATATATATATATATATATATATATATATATATATATAAATAAAAAGTGTAGAATTGGGAAGTCTCAAAAGTTTATGTAGCAAAAAATTATGAGATTAAACAAAAGTCAAATTTCTTCGGTTTTGTATATATTATTACAGATAAAGGCAATATCAACAAGGCAAGGTATCCCTTTCTAAAAGATGCTTGTCCATAATTTGCATCTTTTATTTAGATACCAAAATAGTGGTTGATACTTGATACCCTTGAAAATAGTTGGCAATTTAGCTAGAGAGTGGACGAGGCTAATGTATGAAAACAAGAAGAATAATTAACGACTGAGATCGAGCTACACATCTCACATAGCAGGTTACTCGACTAATTAGAGGGTGTACCCTTGTAACGCACCTAGCCTCGATATATATACTCCACTAGCGCTTGAGACCAAGGATAGGACTAGGATTTCTAACAAAGAGTTTTTATCTTTCAAGAATAAGAAATACACTAAATTCAAAACTATATTAGTTCATGAAAATCTAAATCAACAACTCTTCACGATTGACAAAATAGAAAGAATAATGCTAAAAATACAAACTATTTTACAAAAAAATTTACAAATTATTGATGTGGTGAGTGATTATTGGTAAATGAAAAAGTGATATTAATTGTGGGCATAAATAAAAATCAATAAGAGGTTGACCACATCAGTATTTTGTAAATAAGGGAAAGAAGCAAAAATGTGGGGTACGCAATAAAACATGTCTCCAGATTTGCAAGCTAACAAATTCCCAACATTGGACCAAAGTTAAGCTATTCTGGCTAGGGAATGGAGGCATTTCATAGGCCTAGAATTAGTTGGCACAATTGGGCCAGACTAAGATATGAAAATAAGAAGAATTATCAACTAGTGATGACAAACTTTGATGATGCTCAAAGTCGTTAGTAGGTCTATCACCCAAATCCACAGTCTTCAGTGAAAGGTGAAGAGTAGTGAACCTACAAAAAATAAAAACACCTTCAAAGAGCACCGGTGTGGTGCTAGCCTAAAACCCTTCGAATGTCAAGTCAGAAACTGATAGTGAACTTTTTTTTAGAGGAGTTTCTGAATAGAATTTTTTGCGTACCTTGAGATTGGAGTGTCTCAGTTTTTATATAGGGGTCTAGGGATGATTACCATAGTTGAATTGTAGGGATATGAGGTTATACCTTAGCTAACGCGCAGGAGTTGGGAACTTCCCATAGTTAATTTGTAGGGACTGAGGAGTTGTCCCTTAACTGATTTGTAGGAGATAAGAGTTATCTCATTACCGGCAGCCGTGTGTATGTAGGAGAGTCTTAGGTGATGTTGGAGTTGCAACATGAGTTCAATGTGTTTGGTTTCACTCGTCAGCTTTTGGTCATGAAGTATGCTCGCGTTGGTGGTGTCTGGTCTTCCACTTTTGGTAAGTAGACGCTTTTTTGAAGACCAACTTATTTGGGAAGAGTAGTTATGGAGTTAGTCAAAATATTTCTCATCAAAGCTATAGAGCCTTGCGATTGGGTAGTTAGTCAAAATATTCCTCATCAAAGCTATATAGCCTTGTGATTGGGTAGTGGGAGAAAAGTGAACCATCAAACCCATAAGATTCGAAAGGATTCACCAAGTTGAAGAAACTCACCAAAAACCCACTTCAGATTCGAAACCCTCATTAACATTCCAAATGCGATTCACTGAGTTAAAGAAAACTCATTTGTTGGGCAAAGATCCGATTGATAGTCCCAAATCAAGCTAAGCGATGGCTCTGAGAGGCGAAAGCCGAATAATGATTCCAATGATGGTGCTAGGGAAGATTGCAAGTAAAATTTACTGGGTTGTGGCTAGGTTGGGTTATGCAGGATGGTTGTGGGTTTTGGTGTTAAAAATGTGAATAGAAAAAAGATAATATTTATATAAAAGAGTGATATAGTATTGAGGATGATGTATGTGTATAAAAACAAAAGATAGATAAACTAAAAAGTGGAGTTTTTTGAATTATTTTAGCCAAATATTTGAGGAAACTAATGTGAATGCTTTGAATAGCCCTCACCTAAAGCTTCAATATCTCCTTTAATGTATGAATCTGCTTTTTCTTCTTCTCTTTTGTTTTAAGCAAATTACAAGATTAAGAATCAATGAATGTGAAGATGCTCAAAGTAAATACATCTTAAAATTTTATCATATATCACTTTCTAATCTTTACCGCTCTCTCTTTCTTTGCAAACATATCATTGTTGTAAGTTTTGATGTCCCAAAACACCTTCATTTTGATCATGGTTGATAGATGTCCATAACTAGTCAAATCAGACCGGTTCATTGATTAAGGTCCAATTCTCGATTAACTAGTCAAACCGGCTGATCCGATTTTTAAAATCATGGTCACATGTGACTTACCAATGCTGCCATCTATTATTATTATTATTATTGTAAGGTTGAATTTAATCAACCATTTTGTTGAATTTATTCCGTGCCAAATTTGATTGTAATTTAGTATTTAGAAACCCTGTATTTAGGTGGGACTCATGTAAGGGTAGTGTGTGAAAGAGTGTGAAGAAATGTTCAAGATTGTGCAAAGAAGCAGTGACTCGTGATTGGAACTCACGGGTGGCTCGCGACTGGCAAGCCGCCAGAAGAAGGTCACGTGTCAAGCATGCGGGAAGCTGAAGCATCATGCCAGCTGTTGCATTACAGGACAAAAAGTACAGATTGGCAATTCAGTTACCTCGCGGCTGGAACTCGCGGCTCAGTCAAGTCGTGAGGCCAAGCCGCCAGCCAACTCTGTTTTGGAAAAAATGACTCTTCGCATTCCAAACACACACCACTATATATAGACCCTTATACCCACGAAATGTAGAGAGCTTACAGAGTGAATTTTGAGAGAGAAACCCTAGAGAAAAACAAGATTGATTCATCCACAATCTTCACATAAAAGACTCTTCAAATTCCTCTACTCTCACCCTCTCTATTGTTACATCCTTGAGAGGTTCTTAGCCAAATCCTTTTCTCATCATACCCACATCAGTGATAAGGCTTTTTGGTGCTTTGGGAAGCAATTCGGAAGGGACCAATTCATATTGGTTGATGCTATGGGCTATAGCGGAATCCGGTAAGCTAGAAAAGACAAAGGTTTTGTGTAACCTCGTTGGAGCAAGAAGCTTGGAGGGCTTAGGTACACTGGGTAGATTAGGCTTGGAGTTTCTATTGCTGTTCATGTATCCCAACTACATTTTCTAGTGGATTATTGACCGCTTGGAGGGCGACGGAGAGGTTTTACGCTGAGGGCTTTGGTTTCCTCTTCGATAACACATCGAGTGTTGTCCTTATGTTTGTATCTCTCTTCCCTTTATCTTTACCATTTAATTACTGTTGTGGTTGTGATTATTTATGGTTTAGATTGTTTATCAATTTTATTTTAGCTTATGTTCATGTTCCGCACATTTATTGTTTGATAATAAGCTTGAATTGGTAATTTGTAATTTGGGGTCTAAACGTTCAAGGTGTTTTATACACATATTGAACTTTCAATTATTATTATTATTATTATTATTATTATTATTATTATTATTATTATTATTTAAGTGCATCAATTAGCTTATTATCTATCTATATATATATATATATATAACTGAAGCCTTTAACCAATATTTAACTTTTTTTAAGAGCTCCCACATTTTTACATATCAGTATTATTATTAAAAAAAAAAAAAAAAAACTGAAATTTTTTCCACAATCGTGGAAATCAAACCTGATACCCATAAACCCAACTCTAAAAATCACTCCCAAACGCTAAATGCCATTCTCCTTCTCCTCTCTCTTCTCTATTTCTCTACCCTTTTCTATCAATACTTCCCTAACTTTCTCTTCTCGCCTCCCTTTGAAGCCAAATTTAATTATCAATTTGTATCTCCAATATTCCTCCACAATGCAAACCCTATACCTAAGGTAGCCAATGTGATAGACGGATTTAGCCACAGAGCCAATTAGGATAAATGATTCCCCCTCTGTCATTCTCTTTCCTATTTGATTGATCTGCTTCTCTTGAAATTCTCTCTCTGCGATTTTCTCTAAATCTCATTTTTTGAGTTTCGGTTGTAGGCAATGATGATGATGCTAATTACTCAGTCCCACCGCCAAGTGAATCCTAGTAGAGGTGTGGTTGCCATTTCGGTTGTCACTGTTGGCAACACCAGGTCTATCTCTATCTCTCTTCTTCTAATTTTAGATTGTCTAATTTGTTTAATAAACAATGGAAAGTTTGGAAACTAGTAGTTCTGATAGTTCTTCATTGCATGAGAAGAGAAAAGAGGCCAACCCCATCAC
Organism: Quercus glauca; assembly: GCA_023736055.1. NCBI lineage: Eukaryota > Viridiplantae > Streptophyta > Magnoliopsida > Fagales > Fagaceae > Quercus > Quercus glauca. Next base: position 24,246,349 of record CM043317.1, read on the forward strand.
CTTCAAAGTGTTCGACAAAATGCCTCACTTATAAAGATAGTTTTTGACCTTAAGCATAGTCCAAGTTTGTTTTGGATTGTGTTTATCAGTGAATAACTAATGGACTAAGAAAGCTAAGTTATAATCTATAATCAATTCAATTTAGTAGATTCTTTTTTAATTCTCAAATATAAAGTTGCTTGCTTATTGTCTTCCTTGATTTTGTTCTCAACTGAATATGATCGTTTAGATTGATTTTATTTGGCATGCATTTATTTGTTTTAAAGGTTAGTATTTGTAGTTTGTGCGCAAAAGAAAGAGATTGAATCACATTTTAATTCTCTATTATTGATTGAAAAAAAATAGTCTTTCATTCTCCATAATTTATAAGATCATTCTATAGCGGTGGCTATTTCAAGAGATGCTTTAAGTTCAAATCAATATTTTGATCAAATTGCCTAGCCAAAGCATCCGAAGACTATAATTATGAAAAGCAATAACTTAGCCCTCAAAAAATGTTTGAATTTTGGCCGTGTTTAAATTTTCAATGTAGATTTAACAATGTTTCTTTCTCATTGTAATTTGTGATTTATGTTAATGATGATTTTAGGGTCCTCCACCCATGAAAGTATGCAAGATTTAAGTTTCTTTCTCATTGTGTTTCTTCCAACCTAGATGGATACAAGAAGAGAGAAGTTTTGACACTAAGGTTGATAGTCATAAGTGGAGAGATTCCTAATCCAATTAAGTTTCCAATATATATTCGCTTTGGATCTGCGATTTTTCATACTCTACATTGTTTTTGGGCAGTACTGGTAACTGATAAGTTTAAAATTCTCATTTTCATTTTTAGTAGCTTTAATCTTGTGTTTTCTCCGTCATATCTCCTTTCTGTTGTCGACCATTCAATGAGGCCATTTATAAGTGAAATGAACCTTCAGTGTATTCTTGCATTGCCAACACTATGTTAGTTCTATTTTTTTAGTCTATTACATCAATGTTGGTGTGTATCATATTTCTATGTTTCTTATTTTACTCATTGATTGTTTAATGAAATATGATACCGAAACATTGAGCATGTTTGTGAATTTAATTAGTAATGTAAATATGAAAAGTTGATTGTATAAATTTTTATTTTTATTTTTTTAGTGTCCTTAGTGTGTAGTTGATGCATTGCTATCTATATAAAAGGTCCCCAAATCTGACCATTGTTTCCCCTATGGAAAACAAAAACACAGATCAGAATCACATCATAACCTTTATTTTCAGCTACACGTGGATCCAGCCCATTGTATTTCAAGTATGTTGGCAAATACATAATTTTTTAATTTTTCAAGTATGTCGGCAAATATAGAACCCTATATTATATTATAAATAATGTTTATTTAGAGATTATTTATTACAATCGAAATTCACAGCTGAAAATTTGTATTGTTTGGTATGTGATTTTACCCATAGACTTTAGCTTTAGGATTTTTTTATGTCAAGTTCTATAAAAGGAGCACTATGATTTGTTCCTGTGATTTAATTTGTAGTTTGTATTGGTTGGTATGTGATTTTACTAATAGGTTTTGGCTTTGGGATTTTTTTTTTCTAACATGCATTTGAATCTAAATAAATCAGGTTTCGTATGTCAAGTGCTATAAAAGGAGCAATGTGGGTTTGAAGGTTTTGTCTTGGTTATCTTTGTGTTTGTTCTCTATGTGTAAATTTGGTCTATGGATCCAATTTGTTAAAAAGATTTCTTCTTCAAAACATTATTTTTTTGCACTATTCTTATGCATAAAATCTGCACCATATTACATCTAAAATCTGCACTTTTTTACAACCAAAATCAACCAAAATTTGCACTGCATTGCACTATTTCATAAAATCTGCACTATTTTGAATAACTTTTCTGCATTGTTTTTAAATAACTTTATGTATTAAGTACTTTTTAGCACCTATGATAAAACCAATTTTATGTTTCATATGTCAAGTTCTATAAATGGAGCAATGTGGGGTTGAGGGTTTTGTTTTGGTTATCTTTGTGTTTGTTTAAATTTCTCAATAAATAAATAGAACATATTGAATATATATATTAGTACTGCCTTGGATGATCTTAATTTGAATTCCTTTGATATTTTTTCCTTCATATTTAGAATCAATAACGATTAGATTACTAGGACTCTCCTCTATGTGTTGGATAGTCTCCTCTATGTGTTGGACTGAACTTTTTACTTTTCCTCACAAATTTAGTAGCAGCCCTCAATTGTATTTGTTATGTAGGGAGGTATTACCTATGTGATTGATAGGAAGTGTTTGGCCATTCCTAACTATGACTTGGATGATTTTCATGTTCTAAATGCTTTGTTGTACTTTTTTTATCTAAATATTAATGTTTCTTGAATGTTGGCTGAAAATTGGATTTTATTGTTTTGCAAATAGGGATTTGGCATTTTGTTATTTGGAACTGTGGATCCTTATCTATGTAAGACTCTTAATACGATTACATGACGAGAAAAGCCAAGTATTTACCATTCTTCTCCTTTATTTTGTGCTGTTTCTTGCATATTTATTGGTAATATGATTCTAAAAAGAATTTGAAATTGGAATGTGATTGCATATTTAAGTTTCCTGGTTATCTCAAACTTAGTTTTATGTTTGGTTTAATTGTTTAGTTAATGACTATAATCTCAAGTATGGAATAGAATTCTACATCAAGAAAGTTTTTGACTCTGTTGTAGAAGTTTGCAAAGTAATTTAGCTTGATAAAATGACAAAAGTATGTATTTTTTTTTTTTTTAAATATGGCAAAATTACAAATTTGATAGTTAACTTCTATATTTTGTAGTAGATTTCTCAACCTATTCTATTGACAAGCTTACATCAGTGGTACTTCAAATGAATGTGACAACAACTTATCAAGTGAACAAGATAGTGATTTTACAAAGTTTCAAAAAGTTGATGTAGAAAGCAATGTACAACTCACACCAACATTTATAATCAAGGAAAACAAAAGGAGTTATTCAGTGACTATTATGAAGTAACAAAGGAAGAAAATACAAATAATACTTTAAAGTTGCCTTTCAATTTATTTCAAATATTAATTAAGTAGTGCTTTAAATTTGTGTTTCATATATTTATTGGATAATTGAGGATGTTAAGGATTAGAATCTTAGTTTTAATTTAAATTTAAGTTTGATTTATATTTTTCATTATGTAATTTAATGTTTCATATCAAGGATAGAAATTTCTGAGGCTAGAATCTTAATGAGACAAATAATTGTTAACATCTACATACACAATAGCTTTCTCGTGCATTGCACGGATTAACGACTAGTTATCATAAATGAGTTGAAATTTTAGCTAAATATTATCATATTAAATAAGATACAGATTTATAATTTTAAATATCATTAACAAATTATATGGATTTTGATTAATGAGTATATGGATTTTAGCTATATTTATCCATTTAGTGGTAATTCTGAAACGATACTTTTATATTAAATGATACTGCAATATCTTGTTTCCTTGATGAAATTGAAATGGCTTCGTATTAAATGAGATTTACTTATACACACATCACTCATAAACCACGTGTTGCCAAAAACACCATGGATGGGAGTAATAGACCACAAAACCTAGTGTCGACAATGGTGACATGGTTTTGGTCATGAGTCTTAGACCGTATCCCATTTAAACAAGGAACTTGTTTTGTGGATTTTAATTCCTATTTGGCCTCTTTCTCTTCATTTGCTTGTTGTGTACAACAAGAGCTTGTAAATTAAACCATGTTCTACCTAGTTTTAAATTCGATATACACATCATCACACCACTAGCCTTGCATTCGTATTATTTTTTTTCAGAGAGTTTCAACTTATGACATTTGCTTTTGTTTATAGTTCTTTATCGTCAGACCAAGTCCGATCAGTTTTTGGTGTAGGTAGTAATTGAACCCTAAATTTCTTATTTAATTGTTAGAAACTTTATCAATTGAGTTAATTGGAACTCACTTATTGCAGTCATATTATTGACAACACACACAACCAACAAAAATTAAAATCTTCGCCATCTCAATAGCATGAAAATTCTAATGTTTACAAATGGTAAGCATACATATTTATCATATTATTAAAACCCTTATTCATTAAAAAAGAAAGAATTTTTTTTTTTTTAAAAAACCTTGTCAAATACCACACAGCCCTCCAGGTCCCCCAAACACCATGGTTTGCAGGTAATCTGGACCCTGATCTCCCAAGAAATCCACATTATAACATGCTTTGCTGCTAACATAAGTTTGAATAGAGAAGTCATTATCATCTTCAATGTAACTTGAATTGATAGTCTTCATTTGTGTAAAAGAACTTGATTCTGCTAAATTATTGTTTGGAAAGCGACCATTCCCCATAGGTGGACTCCTCGAATCCGTTGTATGTGTCATGCTGCCAAATTGAATAAAGTTTGCTTCATTGGATAACTGGGGGAGAATCTCCTTTGGCCAATATCCTATTTTCGTAACATTGTGCACTATTAACCACCAATGACCACTCGTTTTATCCTATATCAAGTAAAACAAACGTCAACAGTTATGACTATTAATTTTGACATTATCTTTAAAATTTAGAAGAAAAAGTCATCCTGATTTGCTTCAGATCATATATATATATATATATATATATATATATATATATATTTTTTTTTTTTTTTTTCGTCAAATTTCTAGTAAACCAAACACAACCTTAATAGTCTAATTCACAAGAGCATTCTAATGAAATTATCAACAAACGATTCGCAAAATAAAATTGAGACATTTAACCTTTATATTGTGTCTCTTTAATTGGAATCATTGTTTTTCTTTTCTTCTTTTTTTATTTTTATTTAATCAATCTCTTAAAATAATAAGTTAAGTGTATCTGTGGTTTAATTATAGGGCGATTAAGTTTGATACCTCTCAGTTACAAAGTTAACAGAGGTACTCTACACACCATTTTAAAGTTAGATATTAATTTTAACGGCAACAATACAATAAAATTTGGATATTAGTTTTTCTATTATTTGAGGAGGAATGAGTTTTTTTTTTTGGCAAAAAAGAAGGGGAGTCTAGTTCAAAGAGTAGAAGATGTTAACCAAGTGATGCGATGACATTTGAGTTATTGATCAGAGCCATATGTGCTGAATTGTATACTAGATAAGCTTTCCATTACTCTCAGTTATTGAATAAGCAAGATAATAAAGTCCCAGAAAATTTTCTCTCAATCTTTCTCTCATTTCCTATATACAGAAACTCATCAAACTCTTTCTTAGAAATTAAAATTCCAAGTTCCAAGATTGAACATTTTCTTTAGAAATTCAAATGATATTGTATCAGTGAATGCAAAGCCAGTTACAAGAAGAGTAGAAGTTAAAAAAATATATGCATTTTTTTGTGATAAAATTAAAAGTCCTAAAAGGTGACTGCTACACATATTTGGAGGATGCTATTTTGCAAAAACAGTGATTTATTAGTTTTCTCTCTAGCTCCTCAAATAGATATTTACATAAATAGAATTAGAGATTTGTGGATTAGAATGTTAGTCTTAGAGATAAAGGAAGGATGGAGCAAATAAAGAAAATTAAATACACATAACAGCTTCAGCGATATATATAGCAAATAACGATGGCTAGAAATGAAAATCACTTAAATTAGAATGAAAGAAAAGCCATAGAAGTAGCCAATGAAGCTTCATTTTTTGCAACATATATATAGCGTAAGCAAGTTTGGCTTCTATTTGGTTGTGACTAAATAGAGTATACTTACTACTTAGTGCCATCGTATATAAAAATAAAAATAAAATTAGATGAAAAACCATTTCATCGAGGTTTGATTCTTTCCTTTATCCTACTTTCATTGTTAACAAAAAATTTCATTAAGCGTCCTAATTGCTATTCAAAAGTACAAATATATTTTGGTTGTAGTGTGAAAAGATATTGAATGGGTAACGAATGGACGCTTTTATTGTCTAATTTGCTTACATCAAGCAATAATTTTAGAAATATAATTTTGAGTAAAATAATATTTATCATAGTTGTCAAAACGTGAATCGTATCGTGAATTGATTTTTAATTTTTTCGTATCGTATATCGTATCGTATCGTGTATCGTAAGATACACAAACACTTAATAAAATTTATAAAAAATTATAAATATACATATATAAATGGTTTATTCATTATAAATTTTGAATATATTTAACCAATAACTAATTTATTCATCACTTATGTAATAATGTTTAACAAGCTAACTAATTTATTCATCACTTATGTAATAATGTTTAACAAGCTAACTAAATAAATCAAACTAGCATTTGTTCATAACATACACATTCAAATTACTTAAATTCAAAAGTGATAATATATTACAAATGACCCAAAAATAATAATTTATTTTCATCATATTCATCAAATTACCTAGTCAACCCCATCTAAGTCTACGCTATCATCATGTTTATAATTTTGCAAATTTATTTCTTTATTAAAATTTTCTTCATCGTCATTCGTCATTAACATTTACTATCACTTCTTGTTCTTTTTATTTTAATAATTATATATATATATATATATATATATATATATATATATATATATATATATATATATATATATATTTTGCATTCTAGTTTCTTGGACTTGTAACAATAACGATAAAAATAAAAAATAAAAAAATAAAAATTTAAATATTAAAGTGAAAGGTAAGTGTGTACTGTGTAGTCCAATTGTAAAAGAGAGGGAAAAAAAACTTATAAATATGTTATTTTAGTAGGCAAAATTAAGTAAACTAATAATTGTGTGTTAAAAACAAGTCAAACAATTTATTAGATTCAAATAAAAGTACAAATTTTAATAAAAAAATCTTGTTTTAAAGCATTTGTTTATGTATCATACGATACATACGATTTTACAATACGATACGATTCATACGATACGCACACTGTATCATACGATTTATGAATACTTACGATATGCCGATACAATACAGAACTTTTTACACACGATATGATACGTATCGCGTATCGTACGATACTGACAACTATGATATTTATGATTTATGAGAAATTAGTAAATTACTATAAATGTGGTTGATTTTGAGCATCTTTTAGATTTTGGGGCTATATAACAAGACTTAGGTTATTTTTTGTAACAGTTTTTATTTTCTATTTTTAAAAACTTGTTTTTGGGAATATATATATAAAAAAAAAAATTCTTGTATTTTTGAAATCAAAAACATGTTTGATTAGTTGAAATTAAAAAGATAGTTTTTTTGAAGAAAAAATAAAAAAATACTAAAATATGTTGTTATTAGAATTTGAACCTTAATGTTAACTCATTAAATGAGACAAATTCATTAAATTAAATGCGTGCTTTCATTGACTTTTGAAAATTAGAAACCGAAAACAGTCTTTTGCATGTTTTCAGTTTCTTTCACAAATTGAGTTTTGAGGGAACTGTTTTTGTTTTTTGTCTATTTTGGATTGCCAAACAAGTTTTTTGTCTCAAAAATAAAAAATTGTTTTTGAAAATAGAAAATAAAGGGAAAAAAAAAAAAATTACCAAACATATTCTTAGTCATTTCTTTTTCCTTAACCCTTGTCCTATGATATCAGAGGGATTCATTTTGATTTTTTTTTTTTTAAATAAAAAAATACATTATTAGTCAAGTCAAATGCATTGATAATGTTGTTGATTTTCTATTAGAAATAATTTCATCGGAAAAATAATACCATAGAGGATTTATTTGAGAAAATAGTCATGTATCGTAGTATGATTTCTCACATTAATGGACAAGGTATTACCTGAGATATCATAATATCAGTAACGAATAGTTGTCCTTGATATATGGAAGTATTGCTGTAAGGAGCACCAAGGAAAATACTAGGATGCACTTGTACAAACCCTGAGCACAGAACATTGAAACAACCGGTATCCCGATAGTTGTCTGCCTGTAAATATATATAGAAGTGAATATTCAGAAAGTACTCATAATAGGGTATAGGTACGAGAGAAAATGATGTTGGTTCTTACTGTCCAATATGCAGTGAATCGCGTAAGGGTATCATTGTATATTCCTGGGTGCACCTAAATAATCATTAAACATTATGAGATTTTCTTTAGAATTAAGAGGAAGAGGGAAATATTACCCAATAGGGAGCTTCTAAAAATATTTGATGAAATCCAAAATTTCAAAATTGGAACAAATAGAGCCTGACTAATAATCACTCTAATAGTTTTTCTCCTCAGCGTAGGAGTGTTCCTTCTCACCGTGAGTGAGTCTTATTCCTCTCTTTTCTCTTAGGCTTGTACCTACGGGATTAGAGAGCCACTGCCATTAGCGGCTTCCCAACCTTAGGCGGAGCACCATGGACTCTGATTTCTTAGATTATATTCAAAAATTGCAGTTAACAACGGAAGAAGATGAAGCCATCACAATAAGACCAGTCAGGAGAAAAGAGATATTGGAAGAATACTCTCTAAGCTTGATTGGAAAATTCCTTACAACCAGATCGATCAATATGAGAGCCGCCAAGAATCTACTGCGATCAATGTGGAAAATGGGAGACGACATGAAGGTGGTGGAAGTCGGAGATGGTCTATTACAATTTAAATCCTCCATGGAGAGCTAGCTAAATTGGGTTTGGAATAATGGTCCTAGGTGTTTTGACAACCAAATTCTTGCCTTGCGGAGGTGGGAAAAGGGTATGACAGTGAGAACGGTGAACTTCACCCAACTACCTATGTGGGTCCAAGTTTGGGGGCTGCCATTTGACTTAACAACTGAGGAAGCCGGTCATGACATTGGACAGGAGCTGGGTAGAGTCATCGAAGTAGATTGCAAAGGCATCAAAACGGATCAAGCCCGCTTCCTTCGTATATGAGTGGGGGCGCCATTAGACAGACCATTGTGGAGAGGTGGTCCTATAGTCAGTCCGGAGGGCGATGAAGCCAAAGTAGCGTTCCGATACGAATGTTTAGTGGGTTGGTGTTTCGCATGTGGGAGAATCGGCCATGATATGAAAGAGTGTGAATTGGCGACCGAGATGGACAAGAATGAAATACCGTATGGGGACTGGCTGAAGGCTGGTACTCGGTTTAAGCTTGAAGTGCCCAGGAAAAAGCAGAGGAGCCCGGATCGGAACCGGCGAGATCATAACGCAGCGATAGAACCATCAGGAAAGCACGAAAATTCCGAAAACTGCCTAGCCAAGCCCAACATGTACGTTACAACATTTAATGCATTTAACTACACCATTATCCTCTCCATATACGTTACCAGCTGACCCAATATTTCCGGAACAAAATATTATGTCAAATCAAAACCAACCCATTATGGAAACTGATCATTATGAGGGGGAGCTTTACTGTGTACCTGTCAACTATGGAAAGACTAACATTACAGCCACACCCCCATCTACAACTCCATGTACACCAACAGAGGACCCACGGGTCAAAAATCAAGCCACGTGGAAAAGAGTTGAAAGACCAAAAAAACCTATCAATAAAAAAAACCTTCAACCACGTCAGAGTACACGAGTCCAGTGGGGAAAAAAAGACACTACAACCATGCAAACAGCCATGAAGACTAGGTTGACGAAGCAAAAAACAAACCGCACTGTCCAAACAGTGAAGGCTGCAGCACTGCCCCGCCGATCACAATGATCATCATCAGTTGGAATTGCCGAGGGCTTGAGAATCGTCGGACAGTTGAGGTTTTTGTCAAATTGATGAGAAATAAACCTCCCACCATTTTGTTTCTCATGGAAACAAAAAAGACAGTCAGAGAGATGAAACCAATAAAGGTTGAGTTGGGATTTTAAGTGATGTTAGCGGTATCCAGTGAAGGTAGACGAGGTGGCTTGGCTTTGTTCTGGAAAGTTGAACTGGTTGTTGACATGAATACTTCCTTCATCACATTGACACACAGGTCCTCCCTCCATCGGGACAACCATGGAGACTAATGGGCATTTACGGATACCCCGATGAACAACAGAAATCGGAGACATCGAGGTTACTTAGACACCTTCGCAGTCGCTTTACACTACCTTGGATGTGTAATGGAAACTATAATAAGATACTGAGCTCTCACTACAAAAAAGGGGGGTCTTTAGCCGCGTTTAAAAAATGCAGCTATAGACCCCAAAAACGCAGCTATAGGATAGAGCCGCGTTTCCTATAGCCGCGTTTACAAACACGGCCTAAACATCGCAGCAACAGGCCTGTGGCCAAGTTTTTCAAAAACGCGGCTAAAGGTCATACCTATAGCCGCGTTTTTTAAAAACGCAGCTAAAGGTCAGACCTGAAGCCGCGTTTTTAACCTCGGTAGGATATATTGGGGCCTATAGCTGTGTTTTTAAAAAACGCGGCTATAGCCCGCTTTGAGCTGCGTTTAAAACGCGGCTATAGGTTTTTCTAAAAACAAAAAAAAATTTCTGGGTTTTTTTTTCCCCAGAAAATTCAAAATTCAAAATTCAAAATTAATCACAAATCCAAAAAATTCAAAATAAAATACAAACCAGAAAATTCAAAATCAAACACAACATACTCACAATACAAACACACCCAAAAAATTCAAAATCAAACACAAACCCAAAAAATTCAAAATCAAACACAAAATATTCACAATACATACAAACCCAAAAAATTTAAAATCAAACACAAACCCAGAAATTCAAAATCAAACACAACATGCTCCAAAATATAAGAACACAAACCCATTAAAATGTAATCACAATATCAACAACACAATAGCACAAATTCAAGCACAGATCCACAATAGCATTTCCTCCATTTTCTTACTAACTAAACATAAAATAACCACACAAAAAAAAAAAAAAAAAAAAAAAAACTAGATCTATTGACAAATCAGTGTGCTTGAGATGAAGAAAAAAATGAAAGAGAGAAAAAAAAAAAAAAAAGCAGCAGCTCCAAAGAAACAAAGGAAAAAAAAAGTTACCCAGTGAAGAAGGAAGAAAGAAAAATGAAAAAAATAAAAAAAAAAGAGTTATCTAGATGTGAAGAAGGAAGAAAGAAAAAGGAAAAAAAAGAAAAAAAAAAAAAAAAAAAAGGGAAAGAAAGAAGAACCCTATGGAGGAGCACCACATGTGAAGAATGAAGAGAGAAAAAAAGAAAGAAGGAGAAATAAGAAAAGAAGAAAGTGGGAGTAGGTGGGAAAGGAGGGAGCACGTGGGAAGCTCCAGGAATTTTTTTTTTTGTTACATATAGCGGCGTTTTTAAAAATGCGGCTGTAGGTCATGTCACTAAAGGGTGACCTATAGTTGCGTTTTTCGAAAACGCGGCTATAGGTAACGTCACAAAAGGGTTACCTAAGTTGCGTTTTCAAAAAACGCGGCTATAGGTCAATGACATATTTATAAGCCTGGACTCACTAAAGGGTGACTAAGCCGCGTTTGAAAAACGCAGCTTCAGGTTATACGGTTGGACCTATAGCTGCGTTTTAAACACGGCTAAAGATCAGCTATAGCCGCGTTTTTAGAAAACGCAGCTATAGGTCTCCTTTTAAAAAAATTATTCGACAGGACCTATAGCCGTGTTTTTGAGAAACGCAGCTATAGGTTAAGGCTTTAGCCGCGTTTATTAGAAACGCGGCTATCTGTTAGCTATAGTCGCGTTTTTCATAAACGCGACTAAAAAAAACGCGGCTATAGCCCGCGTTTTTTGTAATGTCTAGCGAGAAGAATGGCCGACTACCTAAGCCACTGCCTCCCATGGTAGAATTCCAAAGTGCTTTGCTTTTTTGTGGACTAATAGACCTTGGTTACAATGAATACATGCTTACATGGCACAATGGGAGAGCTGAAGAAGATTTCGTGTGGGAGAGATTGGATAGAGCATGCGCATTGGCAGAATGGTCGAAGGAGTTACACCCAAGAGCGAAGGTGACCTACTTGACGGCCTCCTACTCCGATCATGACCCGATATTACTAGACACTACACCAGCTGCTGCTCGTACTCCTCGCTGACGGCTTAAGCTGCATTGGTTTGAAGAAAAATGGGTGTCACACCCAAAGTGTGAACAAATAATCTGTGAATCTTGGAGCCATTCACAAGCCTTAGGTAGCCCCATGAACTGGCTGTTTAAGAAAATAAAGAAATGCCGATCAAACCTAGTAGCATGGAGTTGACATACTTTTGGCAACACATGGACCCATCTCAATGCAAAACAACAGGAACTTGGGGAGTTAATGGAGCAAGGGTATGGACTGAACCTACATAGAATTAATGAGCTGAGGAATGAAATCAACACTCTGTTGCACCATGAAGAAGTGTTTTGGAGACAGCGGTCTAGGTCCACATGGCTTAAGGCAGGGGATAAAAACACTAGGTTCTTCCACCAAAGGGCAAGCCAAAGACATATGAAGAAACATATAGAAGGGCTGAATGATAGAGAGGGTGTATGGCAGGTAGACATGAATAGAATTAGCAATATTGCTGAGGAATATTACACCTATCTATTTACCACAACTCGGCCAAGGAACATAGAAAGAGTCTTGGAGGCAGTTGACAAGGTAGTGACTCAAGACATGGCCCACTCACTAACTCAACCCTACATTGAGGAGGAAGAAAGGGTGGTTCTCTTCAGTCACCCATCAAAATCACCGGGTCCAAAAAGTATGTCTCATTTCTTTTTTCAAAAATATTGGCACATTGTTGGACATGATGTAACACTTGTTGTATTATCTATTCTACACTCTAGGAGATGCTTGAAGAAAATGAATTTCACACATATTTTGCTTATTCCCAAAAAGAATGACCCACAATATATCACTGAATTCTGGCCCATAAATTTGTCTAATGTTGTTTCACGGATTATATCCAAAGTCCTAGCTAACCAGATAAAATCCATTTAACCCAATGTTATTTATGATGCCCACAGTGCTTTTATTCTTGATATACTTATTACAGATAATACTACTATTGCATTTGAGACGCTCAATCGTATGCGAAATAGGAGGAAAGGAAAGACCCGTCACATGGCAGTGAAACTTGACATAAGCAAGGCCTATGACAGATTGGAGTGGGTTATGCTAAAAATAGGGCTGCCTGAACAATGGGTGAACTCGGCTATGGAAACAGTGAAAATAGCCATATATTCAATCCTCATTAATGGGGAACCAAAAGGCTTCATCACACCAACCCAAGGCATTAGACAAGGTGATCCTTTATCTCCATACCTTTTCCTGCTTTGTGCTGAGGGCTTGTCCTCCTTGATCCGAAAGGTAGCCGATACAAATAGATTGAAGGGTATTTACTCTTGCTAGGGTGGAGTCCGTATTTCTTACCTCCTTTTTGCAAACAATAGCATGTTATTTTGTGAAGCAAAGATTGGAGAATGCCACAAATTGCTTGATATCCTTAAACAATATGAGGAGGCCTCGGGGCAGACTATTAATAGGGCAAAGAACACAGTCTTTTTTAGCCAAAATACAAGCCGAAGGGATATGGAAGCTATTCAGACATTGATGGGGGCATAAGTCATGACTAGTTGTGAAAAATATTTTGGGCTGCCTATGGTTGGGGGTAAATCAAAGGTGGGCACGTTTAAAGAAATACAAGAAAGGATAACAAAAAAGGTGATGGGTTGGAAGGAAAAGACCATATCAAAGGTGGGAAGGGAGACATTGATCAAGTCCGTGGCCTAAGCAATTCCCACCTACTCTATGAGCATCTTCCAAATCCCAAGAAGTGTGTGTGAGGATATCAACTCAACCCTGGCAAAATATTGGTGGGGGCAAACATGAAATGAAAAAAAGATCCATTTGATTAATTGGAAGAGACTATGCATGCCAAAAAATAGGGGTGGTATGGGATTTAGGGACATTCATGATTTCAACCTTGCTATGCTAGCGAAACAAGCATGGCGCTTGGTTACCAGATCCCACTCCTTCTTCTATTTGGTCTACAAAGCTAGGTATTTTCCTCGGTGTTAATTTATGGATGCTAAGTTAGGCCACAATCCCTCCTTCATGTGGTGTAGCTTGCTAGCTGCAAAGGATGCACTTCGGGTGGGGTCCATGTGGAAGGTGGGAGATGGGAAAAGCATAAAGATTACTAGCAATAAGTGGTTGCCACACCCCCCCCCCCCCCTCTCTGTTCAAGCCAGGTGCCGACACTACATTGACCTCATCCACCATAAATCCATGCAATGGAATCGTCCCTTGATACAGGCCACATTCACGCAAGCCACACAAAATGATATTCTGAATCTTTAACTTAGTAACACTCGAACGATAGACAAACTATACTGGAGAGAAAACAAAGCCCAGCAATTCATGGTTAAGATTGCCAATCAAGTGGCCCTTCAGTTGCATTGAGAGGTAGGAGTTGAACATTCGACGGTAGGTGAAGAGAAGAGGTTTTGGAATAGGATTTGGAGGATGAATGTACCACCAAAGGTCTGGAATTTAGTGTGGAGAGCGTGCACCGACATCCTTCCCACCCGCGCCAACCTCTACCGCAGAAAAGTTCTTATAGACCCACTATGCTCAATCTGCGGACAGACGAATGAAACAGTTGGACATGCGCTCTGGGAATGCCCTATAGCCATAAACATTTGGGCGATGGTGCAAGGAAGATTACAAAACTGTGGAATAGTAGCGCAGAATTTCTATTGCCTGGTTCGGCAGTTGGAGGAAAAGCTCACAGGGAAGGAAATGGAGACTTGGGCGGCGGTGGCATGGGCCATTTGGAACGCCAAGAACAAGTTCTGCTTTGAGGAAAAATAGTCTCAGCCAAAGGACATTCTTCAGGGTGCATCAACTCTCTTACAGGACTATCAACGTTGGAACAGAGACCTGGCCAAACTATGACAAGCTAATGAAGAAGCTACGTGACCAGCCATTTGTTTGTAATGTTTATTTTTTACTATTATATGGTTACGTAACCCATAGGCCAAAGAGGTGGGCCTGTAATGTTTTGGTCTTTTACACTCTCGAAGGGTGTTTTGTAAACCTTTTAATCAATAAAATTCTATCTTCACAGTAAAACTATATATATATATATATATATATATATATATATATATATATATATATATTTGATGACATGTATTTAGGCAAATATTTCATTTTGCCACGCCCAAAAAAAAAAAAAATCTCATCTTTCGTCAATATATAAATATATATATAAAACCGAAACTTCTGAAACTCTCACAATTTTCCACATCAGCACAATATTAAAAAAAATAGAAACCCAAAAAAATAATAATAATAATCCAGACCCCGTTATATGCTCTACCTTCTCTTTCTCCAAAATGCAGACCTTAAAGCTCCTTTTGCCAGCTCCCGAAACCCAATGCTCTTCTACCAACTCCCCCAATGGTCAAACCCCCAAGGCAGATCTCCTTCCTTAGACCCATGGCAAAGACACCATGCTTGCCATACCCATAGATTCGCCAATCAAAACCCACCATACCCATAAACCAACAAAGATCTCCAAGAATCAAAACCTACCATACCCACCATACCCATATTAAAAAAAAAAAAAACTATTTCTAACCCAAAAATTTCAGTAAAAAAAAAAAAGAAAGAAAGAAAGAAAAAAAAAAAAAAAGAAAAAAGAAAAGAAAGAAGAAGCTAAAACCCGAAATTTTTTGCTCAATTCTGAAAATCTTCTCTACTATCTCTTCTCAACCCTTGTCTTCCTTCAAACGTGATTCTCCACATCAGCTTCCTCCAATTTGTTTTAAAAAGAAAGTCCAACTCCTTTGCTCCACAAACTCTATCGTCTCCTTCTTCCTCAACTCTACCTTGATGCCTTAGTGGCAGTAGCGAGACACTTCATGTTTTCAAATCAATATTCTTAATTTCGTTCTGTGTTTATTTTTCCTCACATCAATGATCAAACATAAAACTTCAGATTTGCTACTAAATGATTTGTGAGGAACAAAAAAAAAGTAGAAGAAAGAATTCAGCCATGGGTTAGGATGGACGAAGAAGAAGCATTCCTCTTGGTTCTTGAAGGCTTGCATCTGTACTTTGTAAGTCTGTAGAGTTTTCAAACTGGTATAGTGAGATGACTAAATGAGACTTGGAAATATAAAAAGGCAAAAGCATTGGAATGTGGTATCACGTGGGTAGGTTGCTGGACTTGGGAGTGGAGAAGTTTCATGATTTATAAAATTATAAATATACTAATATATTTGTTTATTTACAAGAAAACCCAAAATGTGAATTATTTTTTCTTCAATAACCATTCTGATCACTTTATTATGATTTTCTTTTTTGAAATATTGTAATAAATAAAATTCATTAAACTATATCATTTGGCTCAATATTGTAATAATATATATGACTATTGGATATATGACTATTATGCTATGTATCCGAGAATTAAGTCATTTTGAATATACACCACTGTAATTAAGTTACTTTAAAACATTTTCCTCTCTTCCTGTGTGTGTGTTAAAATACTTGCTATTTAAAAAAAAAAAAAAAAAAAAAAACTTACATTGCAACATTTATTGGATTATTGAATACTAATTTTTATTTTTAATTTTTTGTTTGATTGATATTTTTCAAGAGAATGTTAATGTTAAAGCAAAAAGAAAGTTAGTAATTTAATGTTTGTTGAGGACAAATTTTTCACACCACATGACTTCATTTCATTGGCGACCTGCAACACGTCAACACTAACATGGATTTTGGGAAAATCTCTTCTAAAACCCAAAAGAGCCCATATTTACACAAAAAAGGCATCAAAGCCCATGGTTCAAGCTCATAGCACATCATCTCATTTTTGGCTCATGATCCAAGCTCATGAGTCTCATCGGGGGAATTTTGGGAGTTGTGGTTTGGAGGGCCAAGAAGCATGTTCAATAAAGCTCTAGTGGTTTAAAGTTGATAAAGAAAAGCATGTTGCTTGGCATGTCTTCTCCAATTTCCTGAACTCTGACGGGTCAGTGTGCAATAGGTAACATTTGGTAAGCCTCTCATATCACATAACACTTAAAATGACAAAACTCTCCATGCTCTTTACATAAAAAATTAATGTTCATCATATAATATAAATTTAGAAATTTAATTATAGCATTTCATATAAATTATATTATTATCATCTAAACCAATTCCAAGCACATGGCTAAATAAATATTAATATCTCAAATCTTTAAATGCTTTCCTTACTCTCCAAGATTTGGTTAAAATACAAAAAACCATAATTACATCTCTAAAATTTCATCAAATATCAACCAACTAGTCTATTATTTACCAAAATTATATATGGACTAAACATATAATTTTTCCAAGAGAGGAAACTTAGCTGAAAATACCAAAAACAACTCTAGCAGAAGCTGCAACAACTTTTGCACAAGTTGTAACAGCTCTAGCAAAAGCTGCAACAGCTTCTGCAAAAGCTGAAACAACTCCAGTGGAAGCTGCAAACAGCTTTTGCAGAAGCTGTAACAGCTCCAGCAGAAGCTGCAGAAGCTCCAGCAGATTGACACATGTCCTAAAATGATGTCATTTGCCCATTAATGCCCAATCCCAACAGCTTGCTATCATACCTGTAGAAACAAGAGGGTCCCATAAAGATTATCTTGCCACTTTTAGCCAAATCATGAATTTAATGCCAAATATCTTGTTCCTCCAAGCAAGATGTCATTTGGATGATATCATTCAGCTGTGACAGCTGTGATTGACAGCTGTTACAGCTATAACATTAGCCTTAAAGGCTTTAGCTTTCTTCTTTTGGCTAAAAAATAAAGTCCCTCTAATGAAACCACTTACCTTATCAAAGACTTTTCCTTATTTGCTAATTTTCCCTTCAACTAAGTTTTGATCTAGTTACATAGCTTGGCTCTATATAAAGAGGACCAAGCTACACACTAAAAGGGACTGATCCCCTCTTTCATCCCCAATATTCTGAAACTTCACCTTGCTGCATATATCTCTAAACTTTTCCATACTTCTCCATCTCCCTTACAAAAATATCTCTTCTTAGATAACACCATTACATCACACCTATCACACCAAACCATTACACACCGATCCATCCCTCTCCCACACTCCATTATTCTAAAACTTCATCATCTTGCTACCCAAAAACACATCTCCATCTCATTCTTCCTTTCTCATACAAAATCTCCCTTCTTAGAAAGCAACATAATCCATGACATAACAGAAAAAACCACACTAGCAGCAGCTCTAATCTCATGTATTTACTACATTCAACCTTCATATCATCTATCTCACACTTCCATATATTTCACAAACACACCCCTCACAAAATACCCATACATACTCCTCATATATCTTTAAACTCCATGTCTCACAAAGTATACATATACAAGATCCATGTCCAACAAAGTATCTACATATAATTCCTATACATATTACAAACACCATATCTCACAATATATATATATATATATATATATATATATATATATATATATATATATATATATATATGTATGTATGTATGTATTTCTTACCGTCTCCACACATCTTAAAACATATCAAACACTCTTCCAAGAACTTATTACTAAAAGCCCTTTCTCATGGAAGATATATATTTACAATACCAAAAGCCTTTCTTATGAAAGGCAAAATACTAAAAGTCATTCTCATGGAAGGCAACATCCCTCAAACTTGACTAAAAACTAAAAGAGCATTACATGGGGAAAATCATTTAAGTGCATGATTAAGGGGACAAACTTAACCAACCAATGCACATGGCTAGACATGCTCTCTCTCCCTCCAATTGCACCCATTTTTCCCTTTCAAATATGAAGGTTGTTGAAATGTCTAAGTCCACTATTGTTCTACGGTTGGAGCCCCAAACTATAAAGATAGGTCAAACTTGTATTATTAAGTATATTTTATTCATTATCATTATATCACTCAACTAATGTTATTATACTGCTGGAATGCAATCAGCTCATTATTGTTATATGACTAGAGCCACAAATTATATAAAAAAAAAGTGATGCTATGCGGCTGGAGTCAGAAACACATAAGGCTACTGAAATGTCTAAGTCCATTGCTATTCTATGACTGGAGTCCCAAACTATGAAGGTAAGTCATTATATGTTACCTTCAAAGTTACGTTATTAAGTATATGTTAACTCATTATCATTTTACCACTCGATGCATATTACTTTAATATCATCTCACCATTTAATAAACATGGATTCACTAATGCTTCCTTAATAAATGTATATATTAACAAATTGAATCCATATCACTACCGGACATGTATTATTTGGACATAGACCACCATCGCAAATACATTATTCGGACATATACCACCCTTGGACACATTTTTTTTGGAATGAACTACCATTGGACATATATTATTTGGACATGGACCATTGCTAGACATACCTTATTATGTTGAACATAAACCATGAACCGCAACTAGACATGGACTATTGGACTCATCCCATTATTGGACATATGACAACTAATTAATTACTTTCTAATATTGGACGTCACTTAATAAACATAATAATGATGTTCAACTAATCATTTAATCAAAGCTATCATGCTAAGCATATTATTTATTTATTTAAACCATTATCATGATTCTAAGACTTTGGACTTTATCTATTTTGTAGGCTTAAAAATACACCGGAAGCCATTGGTCTATAAGGCCCAATGTCAAGTTCTGGGTTGAACTCCTCGAAACAAATCCGGGCCTAGCAAAGTCACGTCTCCAGTGAAAGACACGTGGCTACGTGCAAAAACTGCCCCCGACAATGTTTAATATCAAATTTTTAAGATTGGAATCTTAATATATGACCAAAGAGGTTACAAAAGTTTTATTTGTAAAACATTCATATAAAATAATAAGTCATACTCAATAGCTTTCCCGTGAGTGACTAGTAGATGTTTATTTCTCATCAAATTATTATCACGGAAATGTATTATGATTTATGACATATAAAAGGAAAGGTTTCTATTTTTATTTTTTATTTTTTTTTATGAACAAAAAATGAGTACCACTCATGACCTGACTTGACGTTTTCCACCTAGGTGTGAAGCATAAAAGGAAAGTTATAATATTATGGTTATTATTAAAGAGATATAGAACTACAATTTGTCACTTACTCCCCAACCAGCTTGTATGCTATTCAGAGCAGCATGTCCATTGGGTCCACTTTGAACCCAAATTTGAGCCATACTGAATTGTTCCGCACTCACTGTTGGATTTTCCAAAGAGATGAATGCTCGAGCTCCATGATAAACTCCTTTTTCCAATGATGGGAAAATTGTAGCATACTAGTAACAACAATAAACATTTAATTATCAAATATATCTAATACTAATGATCCTCAGTATTAGAAAGCATGTGTAATCATCAAATTTACACCTATCAAAAAAAAAATTTTAATTATCAAATATATAGACTTAGTACATTTTTGGATCCTAAAGTTTGGTGTTATTTTCATAATTTCATTTTGATATTTTTCATTTTAAAATTTCCACTTCTTCCCTTCAAGTTTTATTCTATTTTCATATAAATCAAACCATCTACTTTTTATTGTAGCCTGCTAACACATGGCATCATATATAGGTTACATGCTTAATTAATGCCATTTATGTGACGCTTAAACAATTTGATTACTAAAAAAAAATGGATACCAAAACTAATATGAAACATGATAAAATATGATGGGTCAAAAATGACCAAAATTGAAACACACTGTAACTTCTCATAAAAATCAATTAAATATATGATATGAAAATTCTTTTCTACCTTCTTTTTCTCTCTCTCTCCCTTTTTTTTTTGTTTTGAGATAATATAGACAAAAGACATAGGAGATGGGGAAGGAGAGAGTGGGAAGACAAGACTTACAACACTAAGACTTACAATACTAGCACTTACAAAAGGGCCTGAAATCTTTTCTACCTAGTGAGTGCTTTTGTAAATTGCACAAATGATCACTTTTGTATATGATGTGGTCAATGTTGTTGATCCTCTTTCTCTCTCTTTATATATATATATATATATAGAGAGAGAGAGAGAGAGAGAGAGAGAGAGAGAGGTTTCTTTTTGGATAAAAAGGTAAGTGTAGTATTATTAAGAAATTAAGGAAAAATCGGATTGTAATACATCATCCAAATCACTAGGCAGTTCTTCTACCCACACATCTGTGTTTGCAGTTGAAAATGCTCTCTTAGCTAAGGCATGAGCCAACATATTACCTTCCCGTCTAACATGCAGAAAATGGCACTACTGCAATGACGCCCCAATCTATTTAGTCTCCTTGATCACCTGACCAAATAATGTATTACATCGACCTGAGGCAACCAGAACTTAAGCAACCCGAAGACAGTCTCCTTCAATGATCATGTTAGACAGACTAAGCTCCTTAGCAAAGACCACTGCCCTTCTCACTGCCAAGGTCTCTGCCATTTCTATTGATTGGGGCAAGCAAACCTGCTGACTCAAAGCAACAATAATACACTTTTCATGATCCTGAAACACCACTCCGATCCGCATACAGTCCAAGCCTTCAAATAGAGTAGCATCCCGATCACTAATTTCATAAAGTTGCTAAGTGGGCTGATCAACTCTCATACGATTGCATCGCTTCTATAATCCCCAGGCAATTGTAGCAAACAGAGCTATCCGATAATTTGAACCTTCATTGAATAGAAGCTCCACAAGATCGTAAAAAGATTGACAGCGTTTCTAGATCAAGAACTGAAAACTTGGATTAGACCACCAAACAGATCAAGCCTTATCACATAACCAAAGGCAATGCAGGACAGTCTCTGGAAAGTCATCACAGCAGTCATAAGTGTTATCCATAGGTACATATCGCACTTTCAGATTCTACTTTGTTGGGAAGGAATCCTTGATAGCACACCATAGAAAATGACGCACTTTGTTAGGGACCTGAATCTTCCAAATCTTCTTCCAAAACTTCAGAGAATTACCCGGAGAAGAAGAGCTTGGCATGCCGTGAGTATCATCAGTAGCCAATAGACGGTATGCACTTCGCACACTATACTTTCCATCCATTGTGTAGGGCCAGATCAACCTATCCTCACACCAAACCTCACTCACCTAGAACCTACTAACCATCTTGGCTTCCTAAGGCAGAAAGCAACTCTCAAGCTTACAGGGGTCCCAACTTCTCATATTTCTGTGGAACAAGCCACACACCCTTTCTACCCTCAAATCAGCTCTAAGAGAGAAAATTTTACTGTAAATGGGATCAGGCAGCCAACGATGCTACCATGCATCAATTTTCTGACCATCACCAACCCTTCAAATAGCTTCTTTCTCAATAACTCCCCTACCTTGAAATATACTCCTCCATGAGTAAGAACATTTGGGGTGAATTTGTGCTTCAAGAATACTACCAGTCAGGAAATACTTAGCACTGAAAAATCTATATAAAAGAGTGTCCTTGTGAGCTATGAATCGCTAAACCTGCTTAGCCAGCAAAGCATGATTAAACTTTTGAAAATATCGGAATCCCATGCCTCCAATGGATTTAGATGAACATAGCGTACTCCAATTAATCCAATGAATTTTCTTGGAGTCTCCATTACCCCACTAGAACTTTCAAATCATAGCTTCAATATCCTTACATAGACCAACCGGAAGCTTAAAAATACTCATCGAGTAGGCTATGGTAGATTGGACCACCGCTTTAATCATAACTTCTTTGTCCGCCTACAATAAAAGCTTCTCCTTCCATCCTTGCATTCTTGACCAAATCCTTACTTTAATTTGAATAAATTAAGCTGTCTTATTCCTCCCAATAAAAGATGGTAATCCCAAGTATTTCTCATAATGCTGTATTGCTGAGATATTTAAAGCCACTTTGATTGCCTCCTTTGTTTGCTCACTCATGTTTTTGCTAAAGAAGAGTGTTGTTTTCTCCTTATTGATCATTTCGCCTGAAGCGGTCTCATAATAAACTAACAACTCTTGAATTTTGTTGCACTCCTCCAGGGTAGATCTGCAAAACAATAGACAATCATCTGCGAAAAATAGATGAGTTAGTTTAGGCCCATTTCTATAGAGTGAAAAATCCCTTATCTCTCCTCTCGTGGCTGCATTACTGAACAAAGCATTTAACCCTTCCACACAAAACATAAACAAATAAGGGGTTAGAGGATCCCTTTGTCATAAACCCCTTGAAGGAGTAATCAGGCCCTTCGGTTCACCATTCACTAGGATAGAATACGTTACTGTGGCAATACACTCCATTATCGAAGCCATCCATGACTCTTCAAAGCCCATCTTCATAAGGATATTTTTTTCAAGAAAAGCCCACTCCATTCTATTATAAGCTTTGCTCATATCTAGTTTCAACGCCATAAAACCATTCTTGCCTATGCAGTTAGTCTTCATATGATGCAAAGACTCAAAAACTATCAAGATATTATCAGTAATTAATCTGTCAGCAATAAAAGAACTTTGAGTTTTTGAAATAATAGAATTGAGCCAAGGTTTGAGGCGATTAGCAATCACCTTGCTAACAATTTTATAGATCACATTATAGAGGCTAATAGGTCTGAATTCTGTCACCCTTTTTGGGTTTTGAACTTTTGGAATCAAAGTAATGAAGGTATGATTTATAGATTTAAGTATAGAGCCTGAATTTAAACTGGACAACATAGCTTGAATACTATCCATACCTACATTAGACCAATAAGACTGATAAAATAATGGGAGCATACTATCAGGGCCTGGTGCTTTAAGTGGGGCCATCTCTATGATTGCTGTTCCCACCTCCTTACTAGTATATTGTTCAGTTAGAGCAATCCTCATTTCATCACTAACCATGACCTAAACACAATCTAACACATGCTTAAATTCTTGTGGGCCTGAAGAGGAAAACAGTTGTGTGTAAAAATTATTCAGCAAGGTCGAAACCACCTCCTTATCCTCTTTTTATACTCCATTCTCATCCCGCAGTCCCTTAATAAAATTCCTTCTCTTTCTTTGAGTAGCTAATCCATGGAAAAATTTTGTGTTCTGATCACCATGTTTCAACCACTGAATCCGAGACCTCTATTTCCACTTCTGTTCTTCCTTATCATACAACGCATTTAACTTAGATTTTAGCTTGGCCACCTTTCTAGAATCCCCTAACCTGGCCGAAACCTCATATGCTCTCCATAACCTATCTTTTACTTGCTTTATGTTTCCCTGCACATTGCCAAAATGATCTCGATTCCGGACTTTAAAACTTTTCTTGCATCTCTGTAGTTTCCTAGTTGCTTTAAACATAGGTGTACCCTCAGTAATACAATCCTAAGCCCTAAAAATAACCTATCTACAAGACAGATCCGTAGTCCACATAGCTTCGAACCGAAGCGGCTTCTGTCTCCATCGTTGTTGTTCACCATTAGTAGCAACAGAAAAAAGAATTGGTCGATGATCTAAGGTAAAACAATTCAAATGCTTCACCTTACCAGAGGGGAATCTAGCTAACCACTCATAGTTTGCCACTCCTCTATCCAATCTTTCCTATATCAATTCCCCCAACTGTCTCCCATACCACGTGTAATCCGGCCCTGTAAATCCTAAGTCCACAAAACCGCATTGGTCTAAGACATCACAAAAGCTTTGCATCAAATTATATGCCCTAAGTACCCCACCCTTTTTATCCTTCACCTCGAGTGACTATTAAAGTCTCTAAAACAACACTAAGGTAGTTTTGGTTTTTAGCTTAACATACGCAGCATATTCCATCCATCATCCTGTTTACTTGTATTTGGTTCCCCATAAAACCCAGTCAGTTTCCGCGCACTCTCCAAGCCATCATTAATAATAGAATCAATATGGTAGGTCGAAAAACTATCCACCCAAACATTCGCACTAGCTCTCCAAAGGAGAGTCAATCCACCACCCCGCCCAGTAGTCGGTACAGTGAAACATCCATCAAAACCAATTTTGTCTCTAACCCATCTCATATGCTCTGTATTTGACCATGTTTCTGACCCAAAAAAAAAAAAAATCATGGGATCTTGTGCTTGCACAATATCAGCAAGCTCTCGAATTGCACGACGATTCCTAAGCCCTTTGCAATTCCATGCTAAGAGTTTCATTGTTGTCGGTAGGGCTGATCATCAGCCACCATAGTTGAACCCATCATTGTTGGCACCCTTTTCTTCAAGCACCTATTTGCATCATCTGATCCTCCTCAAAGTCCTGTCTAGAATGTTTTGCAAGCACCTGCTCCCTCATCTCCGATGACCCTTCTGCACCACTTATTTTTCTAACAACCATAGTGAATTTCTTATTCAAGGAGGGCTGCCTCTTCAGATCAGTTTGGGCAAATAGATTCTTTAGGTAGATTGCTGACTCTAGTACCTTGGAATTTGTTGTACATGGCCTCTCAACAGCACTTTCCTCCCCCTTATTGTCCTTGCCATCAAACTTTGTCAGTTCTTTGTCGATGTCCACCAATTGTGTCTGAAACTCTTAGTTTAAGAACACCTGTGTTGGCTCACCAATCCCGCCTTTAGGAAAGCACAGGTCCCTCGGTTTAAGTCCATCACCTTCTCGTTCTTGTGAACTCGAGCTTACCATCACCTAGTCGGGTTGGTCCATGGTAATCAGCTCATTGCCCCCCTCAATTGAATCAAATCGCTCATCCCCAGCCCCACTATCTGCCACAGACATCCTTGGATCAACCCTAGAACCTAACGGCACCTGCTTGTCACCCTCATCCACATCATCCCTTTCTGGGCTTCGACAAGTCGCAGCATCTTCCTTAATCTCCTCCTTGTACCCAGTCACCCTAACCATAGATTTTTTTTCACCAAGTTTGGGGTGTTTGCTCGCAGCTATGAACCAAACTATTGGTCTATTGTCTTCGCCGCCCCCTTCCTTCTTAAACCATTGAGACAATCCTTGTCATGGTGGGTGAGACGACCACACCAATAACAAACACTAGGCAGTTGCTCATACTTGAAATTGACCTAATTCTCCTCACCACTCCGTAGCACAATCTTCCTACCTCTGCAAAGAGGTTTTGTGACGTCAATACCCACCCTTACTCTCATTAAATAGCTTTCTTCCCACTTATCACTACCAGCATCCGTCTCCACAACCACCCCCGCAATTGAAACTACATCCCTGGCCACTCTCACATTCAGACTGCCAATATGGAGGTCATGAAGTTGTATCCAAAAGTTTGTCCTATCAAAAACTAGGTTCTCCACCCTTTTTAGTGCAACTAAGTATTTATCGAAATTCCACGGCTCTCCCATCAGTACTTTCTGCACATCCGACTGCTCTGCAAACACAAATAACACCCTATGATTCCCATGTCCCTTGCCTCAAACCCTTTCTTGGTGTGCTAGAGAAGCTTAAACGTTCAGGCTATGGCCTCCATACTCAATGCTCTCCCTGTGAAGAATCTCGCCACAAGCATGTACCACATTTCCGTGTCGTTCTCTTGAACTTGGTATCTACTTCTTTCTGCCTTAGATAGTGAAAAGCCCTTTCACAATTCTGTTAGACGCTCCATCCCAAAGTCCACTTGGTAATACTACAGCAAAAGAAGAAGAGAAAATCGGCAGCCTCACCCAAAAGTAGGCACTGAATTCTACTATCAGTCAGGGTTTCTAAAGAGCCGTAGGCAGAGAAACTTTTTAAAAGTCAACAGAGAGGTTATCTAATATTCTTTATAACTTTTTTTTTTTTTTTTTTTGGAGAAAAAAACCACATTCATTTAATCAAAATAATAATGAATCTTGATACAAGGCTTCCAAGGCAGGTGGGGGAGAATCCTCCAACCAATACAAATCAGAGTCTAAATTTCTAGCATGCTGCGCAAGAACATGCACTACCTTATTACCCCCCCCCCCCCTCCTCCTAATCTTACCAGTTTTAACCCACTGTAAACCAGCCATTAAATGGTGAATATCATCAACCACATTTCCTAGGAATGAAAAGTTAGCCACATTTGAAGAAATAGCTTGCATAACATTGGTATTATCTCCCTCAATCATTATGCTAGTGAAACCAGCATCCACAACAAATTCAAGAGATCTTCTACACGCCAAAAGTTCAGCTTCCTCACTTGTTTCAATCCTCGGCCCAATAGCAGACATACCGGCCATAACTTCACCCCTCTCATTTCGAATTATTGCTCTTATACTAGATTTCTCCATTCCTGAAAAAATTGCTGCATCAAAGTTTAGCTTATATACCATTGATGGAGGTAGCTGCCATACTTCACCACTTGGTTGCTGCATTGAACTCACTGTTAAATGCACATGAGCTTGCTTAAATTCCTGCAAAAACTCCTCAGCTCTCTTGTTCAGACTGGTTGGGTTCTTCAGCTGTCCTCCATACAATACACAATTACGTTGGTTCCATATGAGCCAACTTTGCACCCAAAACAGCTCCAGTTCTTCAGTTGAGAGACGATCCACAAGATATTCCACCAGCTGTAGGACATCTCGGAAAACTGAATTTCCTTTCTGCAGTTTTGGTATACTCCCAGCCCACACATCAGTTACAGCAGCACAGCCCCATAACACGTGAATGGCTGTCTCCACCTCCCTTGTACAGATCGGACATTTGTCTTCAGTGATGATTCTTCTCTTCACTAGATTAAACCGTGTAGGTAGAATATCATTACATGCCCTCCACCCAAATTTTTTTTATTTTATTTGGAATATTAAGCTTCCACAGGACCGGCCAAATAAATTTTCCAACACAGCCCCCTGAAAATTTAGCCCGATTCCCATTGCCTCTCATTCCTCTAGCTACCTTGTATGCAGACTTTACAGTGAACTTCCAATTTTTATTGTGCAGCCAGCTGATTGAATCTGGAACAACCCTTCTGCTCAGCGGAATCTTGGTAATTGCATCAACATCTTCTCTATGGAACAAATCCATGATCACATCCCTTCTCCATTCATGAAAATCCAAATCAATTAATTCTGATACAGCCATCTCATCAACCGGCTCATTAGTTGGATGAAGAACTTTATTTGTGAGGTAATTGGGAATCCATTTATCCCCTAACACACTTATAGAAGACCCCTTGCCCACCCTCCAACAATAACCCGATCTAAGGATGGGAATTGCAGCCACCAAACTCCTCCACACATAAGAACACTCAGGAGATTCTTTCTAACTTTAGTAAATGATATATGTTTTGTAAAATTTAATGTATGGTACAGAGTTTTATCATAAAATTTCCTTAATTATTGTGTTCACAAACTCAAATGTTTTTCTTTTAACTTAAAACTCAAATGTTGTGAATAATACAAGAAGCAAATAATGCCTTGATAGTGAACCTCTAAGTTTAGTCTTTAAACTGGTTTATATATGTCAATATAGTCAGTGACTGGATAAGTGGTTAATTATATATATTAGCCTCATCACACACGCTATGCACGTGCGATGGGGCTTTTTTTTTTTTTTTTTTTTTTTAGTTTAATGTAATTTTTCAATTTAAATTTATCTATTGTTAGTGAGGTTATACATGAAAGAATTTAAAAAAAAATTAAAATTTAAGATTTTGAAAATGAGTAAACCATTGTGTTTAGTGTGTGCTAATTTTTAGGAAAAAAATATATCAAATGTGTGAGATATATTTTTTGGAGAGAATGTGTGAGATATATTTAATTAGAGAGTGTGCTAATTTTTAGGAAAATAGTTTCTTTGGTAATTTTTTTCTTTTGAATTTTGTTAAATTACAATTTCAACTCTATTTTTTATTTTTAAGAAATAAAGATTATCTAATTAAATTATGGGCATTTTTGACATTGAAGCCATTACTAACTTTTTGAATCCTCTTAATATATAGAGATAATATGAAAATGATGAAGGTTAGGTTTGAGAAAATTTTGGTATTGAAATTAACGACATTAACACTCAAGAGATCTAGATTAAGTCCACACTTAAAATAATTTGTCTCAATAAGCTTGAAAGGACGTTTCAAACTCATCTTTTTGAGAGGTGACGGAACATAGAAGTGCCACAAAATCCATGAAGCCATTATTAAGGAAAAAGAAAAAAGAATTTGAGCACGGAAATAATTCACACAAAAATAATATGTATTACCTATAGTAATAAAAAGAAAGTGCATATAAACAAGAAACTTACTTGGTAATACGGGTAAATGGCATCTAATTGGCGAATTTTTTTTGAATGAGATTTTGAGAAAGAATTTGTATTTCCTTGTTGATTAGATTTAATCTTCATAATAGGCACCATTCCTGGTGGGCAACCCTCGTCCTGAATGCCAATTTCCGAAAATTTACCAATTGGTATGTCGTAATTTTTTAGCATCTTTCCTGAAAAACTTGGAGTCATCTGCAAAGTTAAAACTAATTTCATGTTAATTAGTTTAGAAAACAAGGAAAGTACTGTTGGGCCAATTATTTAAATAATGGTACATGGGGAAATATTAAAAGTACCAAATATTAGTGCATGTAAATATATAGAGAAAACACCTTGCAAGGCCTTAATCAAGTGAGAGCCATGTGGAAGGCGATGATTACTGTCAAGACATGTGTTAATAGAAAATAATCTCTTACAAAACATACACCTACTCATTTATCAAATTAGAGACATCAATTCTCTCATTCCCGGAATTCAGAGGTTTTTACTTCATGCTTGTAAGCATAGTCATTGCCCTGCATAAACTAGGGGTAGGCTTGGTAACTTAGGCATTGTAATCTTATTGTTATTACCAATAAAATATATTTGGTGTTCTTTGTTCTCATTGTTAACTTGTGTATTTTCTTCAAAAAGTCCTATTACATTAGGTTGTACCGAACAAATTCCTCTTTTTGTGAAGTGTAATTTCTTCTTTATGTAGTGTTTAATCGCTTAGCAGACATAAAATTGGTTTGTACTCAATATAAAAATTAAAAACTATATATTACAATTTTTCATAAACTCTTGGTAAGGCTCTTGACATGCATGTGTAGTTTTCTTTATAACACAAAAAATATTAAAGGTTTTTTTCATAGATATGATAGTATTTCAAAATTTAGCTTTTGATATACACTCCATAATGATTGTTCTTTATCATCATACCAACATACTAATCGATTTTTAGTGTAGGCTGGGTTTAAACTTTAAACCTTAAATATCTTATTTCATAATAAGAGATTTTACCAGTTGAGTTACGTACTAAAACCTACAAAATATACATTTTAAATCCAATGTTTACTTGCTTACAGGCACTTTTTTATAAATAAAAATTTAAAAGTTGTATGGGAAAGAATACCATTCTTATATTGTTATTCTAATAGTGACAAGGATTGGAAAGATTTAGAACTTTTACACTTTTTTTCTAAAAAAAAAATTCCTCTGAATAGTCGTGTTGTGCAATGCATGTGAAGAAGCTAATATACTTATTTCCATGAGTGGACTAAAATTCAAAAGGAAACGTCCCTGGCAATGCATTTAACTCGAGTACAATTATGATTGTTACTTGGGTACGTGCATATAAGGGTTTAAGTGATAATCTAGAAGTAATGGCATTCTTTATAGTGCTCCAGGCAAGTAATTCAAACATCACCTCTCTCTCTTCTATTATCTACTTATAGGGGTGTCAATTCGGGTTTGTGTCTTGTCGAGGTAAAGGTATTCGACTAAATGTCTCAACCCGAACTTGATTCCAATCCATTTTATAATCATGTTATAACTCTTTAACCCTAACACAACCTGTTAATGAAGGGGGTTGACGCAACCCGACCCACTTGACATGCTTAATAAATGGGTCATGTTAGGTTGACACGAATGTGACAAAATCCATTTCAATCCGCTTAATATAAAATATAACATCCATACAAAAATAAGTTCTATACAACTTGAAAGTAAAGCATACACTTTAAATTTTCAACTCACATTCAAAATAACATAGATCAACAAAAATATAACATCGATCTAAAAATAAGTTCTTTATACTCTAAAAGAAGTGCATACACTTTAACTCAAATTCAAAATAACATAATTCAATAAAAATATAACATCAACAGAACTCACCAAATGTTAAGTATCAATATTGAAAGAGTTTGTGCAAACAGTAGACTGATCATGACTAGAGAAAGTTTCAATTTACAACTATATCACTTGTAAGTTTTTGTAAGTACTCCCTTTTCTTTTAAGTTTAAAATATAGGTTGAATATAAAAGATATTTGAAAAATCTAAAATAAAATGAATATTTATTTGTTATACGAGTTAAATGGGTTGTGTTAAAAATGTCATTTCAGGTTGACACAAATAAATTGACGTGTCACATGTGTCTATTGCAGGTCATGCGAGTTGACTCGCTTATGACACGTTTCTTAACGTGTCACTTTCAAATTGCTGTTTATGACCCAAACCTACTAAGGCCTGACCTAAACATGCTAAGGGTCAACCCTAACCTTCAAAAACCCATGTCGTGTTTGCAAGTTAGGTCAAACATTGACACCAATATCTACTTATCAAAAATAAAAATAAAAGAGGCTTTGTGCATATGCAATGATTACAAGCTAGTTCAATCATATATTAAATGATAATAATGTCAAGAGTCTTGTAATTTAGTTGATACATTCTTGTTTGTATCAATGAATATATATTCAAGGTTCAAATCTCATTTCTCCTAACTATTGAATTATAAAAAATGATAACCCTTATATTTATCTAAATTCATAATTATTTAAAATAGAGTGTCTACGTATGGGAGAGAGAGAGTGAGCAATAAATCATTGAATTTTTATATTATTTTTTTTACTTATACAATAACATTTTCTTGGGAAAATATTAATCTATTTACTACCCCGATTTCAGGTAATAAATTGTTAATTTTAGAAACGAATGTTACCATTTAAAAAAAAAAAAAAATAGAGCAATGCTACAAACACAATAAATTTCACAAATTTTTTTCACAACTTGTTGAATTGGCAGAATATAATTGTTGGCAACATCAATTTCATCTAGGCCACCACTATTATCACTTTGTTGCACACCAATTATAAACTGTTATGTCAACAAGTGTGAAATTTGTTGTCAAATACTTTTGTGTATTTAGACTTTTTCTAATGCATCCATTGACACTGTAGCAGGGTTCTAGATTCATTATCATATTTGTAAAACGGATTATCATGGAAAATTATAGTTAGCTTAACCTGTAAAGACTCATGTCATCGAGAAATTGAGTAAGAGATTCGGATTTAAAACATCTCTACACAAAAAATCAATTAGTGTTTTGGCCTAATGATATAAAAACAATTATCATAGAGTGGGCGAATTCTAGATGTTGAAATTTTATTTTGTATATATATATATATATATATATATAAAGAAAAATATTTATCATGGATTTTAACCTTAAACTTTGTGGATAATTATTTTTTTTTTATAATTATTATTTATGGTACAAGAATAGAATCTTAATTATTTACAAATTAAAAAAAAAAAAAAAAGGATACCAAAATATTTGGCATCTAGTAAGTACCTGGATTTTGTGATTCCAAAGTAAAGGATGATCAAAAGCCGGTTGCTTGTATATGCCCACACAATCAAATTCGCGATCATCACTTTCCTGTAGATGTGAACAAAAAAAATCTTAATTCTTTAAAAAAAAAGAAATGGTTAAAAGATTAGAAATTTCATATAAGTATTCTAATTTATTATATTTCCCTGGTATTGCTGTAAGAAATGCCATATTTCTGGCAAATTATAGGGATAATGCATGTCTTTGTTTTCCAAGAGTCCAACTATAATATTAACATCATTTTCCCTTTTGGAAATAAAACCTTTATTTTTTATTTTTTGAAACGCAATTAAAACTATTATAGTCATATAAGTAAATTTTTTTTTTTTTGAGAATGAGTCATATAAGTAATTGATTCCTATTTTTTGTTTTTAGGATTAAGTTGTCATGGAAATCTTACATTTTTATAATTATTCACTATTTTATCTAACTTGCATTAATTACATATAAATAATAATGATAATAATAATAAAATAATTTCTAAATCGGTTTTTTAAAAAAAAAAAAAATTTTAAATGAAGAAACCTAAATACCAATTTAATTAATGAATTTCCTTAATATCCAACTATAGGTTGTAGTTGTACACAGAAGCTGGTTTTAATTTTGACTTATTAATATAACATATATAACACCTTACAAAAGAAGTTCTCCCAAAAAAGAAAAGAAAAAAAAAAGAAAAAAGAAAAAAAAAACCTACTGGGTTTCCCCCCCCCCCCCCCCTCCAAATTTTTTTTATTTTATTATATATATATATATATATATATATATATATATATATATATATATATATATATATATATAAGTATTAGTACATACTCGGCACTAATTTTAGTAATTTTGTACTATAAAGTTATATTTTGCCTCCTTTAATAATATCATTAATTATTTTAAGATTAATGATATTGTCACAAACATTTCTACAATATTTTTACAAACTGTTGAGGTAGCAAATTTATATTGGTTTGCACTTGGCCCACCACTTATTCCACTTTTTTACTTACTAATAACCATTCATTATATTAGCAATTTGTAAAAAAGTTTGTAGTTCTAGCATTCCTCCTTGTAAAGACTATTAAAAAAAACTATAGATCTAAAATCTAAAACAAAATATACAAGCCCAAAAAATTAGTACTACAACAAAAATTACCAATAGTAAATCTAAAACAAATTAAGACCAATTAACCAATTTTATCCAAAACAAACAACCCGGCCCTTTAAAAAATTTTAAATAAAATTATTTTATTCTTATCCAATAGCAACATCAAAGTCACACTCCACACACACACACAAAAAAAAAAAAAAAAAAAAAAAAAAAAAAAAAAAAAAAAAAAAAAAAAAACCCTCAAGTGGCGAAGTAGCAGTAGAGTCAGAGGTCGGAACCGTTGCACATAACCAACAACAGAGTCGCCCCCTAACTCAAATCCTGGCTCCGTCCATATCTACTATCTCAGTCCTTGATTGCTCACCATAGTTGCCTAATGAAGTGTCTTATCTCTTGGTCTTAGCTACCACCTTTTAAAAATAAAAATAAAAAATCAATATTTTTATATTTGTATATATAATCATTTGTTTTCCATGAGATTAGTTCAAAGTGACACATTAAGTATAACTGTTTAAGAGTTATGTACTTTTTGTTAAAGCCTACTTTGGTAAGAAGACCCAATAACAAGCAGAAGCCCAACAATATAGAAGGGAGTAAGAAAGAAGAGTTAGCAAAGTGAGAAGAACACCATTAAGCCCAAATGGCAGAAATAATGGTCCATGGGCTTATAAAATAGTAGAAAGGCCCAAAGGAAGCAAGCGAGCCCAAGGGAGCCCAAAGAAGGAAGTAGTAAGTCCATGAGAATTATAAGAAATGGAAAGCAAGCAAAAATGGGCCGGAGGAGCCCAAAGAAAAGAATTAGTAAATGGGGTTGGTACAAAGGCCAATAAGCCCCAAAAGTAAAGAATATGGTAATTGGGCCAGGGAAGCCCAAAAGACATAGCAAAAGCCCATGAGAATGTAAGAATGGAATGGGCCAAGGATACCCAAAAGAATAAAATGGGTCAAGGAAGCCCAAGATGGTATGAGGATTAAACCAGCAAAAAACACTAGGCAACGTGAATTAAATAAAAGAAAAGTGCATGGAAAGCCCAAAAGAGACCCAGCAAGCACAAGCTAAGTGGTAACATAGCAGTAGCAATGGAATGGCATGGTAGGAACACTAGTTGACCCATAAACTAGAAGTAAAGAAAGATAGTAGCCAAACTGAAGGAAAAAGGGCCTATACCCAAACAAGACCCAGCCCAAAGAGTGAAATGAGGTGCAAAGAATGAAGACCGAGTGATTCATTCATGACACAAGAGGTTAAGAATGAGCAGTAGAACATGCAGCAAAGGCCAGACAAGTCCCCAGGCCATGGCAAACGCATGAACAACAGACAGGCCATAGACCACATGAAAGTGAAGCACGCACAAGGCTCAGGCACCACCCACTTTTACCCAACTAATACTAGGGCGGTGGGCCATGGGTTAGAGGTAAGAAAGGGTATGGCTTGGCGGTGGGGAGAAGGGGGAAGCTTATTTTGGGGTTCTCTCTTAACCTCTTTTGGGGAAAATGTCCTACTGGGATGACATATCACATAAAAGAGGGAAAGATGATCTGGAATCACTAGGTGCATGCCATAGGAGTTAGTAAGAGAGAATACCCAACCTTTATCCGGATAGGAATGCCACGAAGAGCAAGAAGATAAAACTCTTTTTTTCTAGGAATGGAACGTGTCACGGCCAGCACAGGATAGTGGTGATGGCTGGGCAGCCAATGGGTCGTCAGGGAAGGACACCCACACCAGGCCAAAAGTAGTTAAGGGGTAAAATAGTAAAACTTATCATGGCAAGCTGTATAAAAAAGCCTTAGCTGTGCACAATGGAGACAACAACAAAAGGAAGGAGAAGCAATCAGAAAGACAAGTGAGAAGAATAGTAAGAAAGAAAAAAAAAACAAAAAAACATAAGGAAGAAAGGGGAGAACATAGGAATTAGAAAGAAAATGGAAAGTATAGAAAAATAGGGATGCTAAAAAAGTGAGGTGAGGAAGCAAGAGTGTGATAGGGGCTTGCACCATTAGGCTATTCCCCTCTCTCCCTCTTAACAACCTACTCTCTAGTAAGATTAAAAGGATCTGAGGATAAGCCATTTAGGCCCATTCTCTCAAAGTGGGCAATTTCCATGGCAGGATTTCCTTGTGAGATTACTCACATTGAAGAGTGGTTCCCTTCCTGGATTTAAATCTCTGAAGGAACCAAGCATGGCAGGCTAACTACTCCTTTCTTTAAGTTGATCAAGCATTAACATTGTTTCTTTTCCTTTTATTATAGTCACTAACTTATTTTTGCCGTACCCATATTACAGTGTTTTCTTTACTAGGAAAGTGGTTTAATCACTATCAGAAAATATATTCTTCTCACCTTGATATATTATGCCCTCTTGCTATAACATTTTTCTGATAGTGTCTTTTGCCATGGGCACGTAACCAAGATCTCAACAAAAGGGTCCTAGCTTGCGCACAAGCTAGCTTGAGGTAAGCTTCAATCAGGCCAGTCCTGACTCTCTTACCCCAAAACTATTGGGCCACAATGTAGTAGGAAGCAGTCCAGCCAAGAAGTGCCAAAAGGCCCACCACACTTTTTAACACTGTTGATTTACAATAAATCTAAAGGTATAAATTATTGTTTCCACATCACTCAGTTTTTTCTTATTATCTTTTCTTTTGTCTCCCTTACCCTCATTACCAATAACATTAATCTTCACTTTTTTTACTTCCTCATTCCCAGATGATGATAACATTAAACTCATTTTGGCTGTTGCCACAGAAATTAACACCTAGCACCATTGTCCTCTTTTCGCTCCCTTCGAGATGTTGATGATGTCATGAGAATGAAAATAGGGCTCTAAATGAACCAAATTGATCATAAACAGTTTGGACTTGGCTTGACACAAAATATGTTCATGTTTGTTTATAAATAAGCTAAGATTGAGTTTTAGTTTTAAGCTTGTTTAATAAACGAGCCAAGTGAATACAAAAATAAAATAAAATTTCAAGAACAAGTTCATAAATATTAATGCTCAATACAAAACAAGCTGAGTCAAGACTTGTTTATAGGCTTGGTAATAAACTTTATATGAGCCCGACAAATAAACATATATCTTACTATGACTTTAAGTAATTACCAGTTAGGACTTACGCACTATTTATTTCATTATTAACTTTTTTTTTTTTTAAATAGTCATTTTTCTATCTCATTTTCATATGTTTGGTCATGACCTAAAAAATGAGATAGAGTTGTTTACAATAGTTTCTATATTGCTTCTTAACTTCCTTTATTCAGAATGGTGAAAAACAATCCCTAAAAGATAAGTCATATATTTAATAGATTTTTCCATTGACCAAAGATAATTTTTCTTTAACTTATTTTTTCTAATGCTACCAAATACAGGAAAATGCGAAAATTGTCTTCATAGAAAATTTTTCAATAAAACAAACAAGCGTTAGGACCACTCTTCCAAATAAATATGCTTGATAATAAACTAGATATGAGCTTCATAATGTACTTGTGTTAAATCTCAAGCTCAAAAGTTTGATATTGAGCTTGAACTTGGGTTGATTAATGAATCAAACTGAACTCAAGCTTATAGACTTTATAACAAACTCAAGCTTGAACATCATTTATAGGCTTGGTTAGAACTCAAGCCAAACTTAAATATTTAACTTTAGTTGTTGACTCTAGCTTAAAAACACTCACAACTCAACATAGCTCAGTTCTTTAATGCAATAAAACTCATTTTGATTTTTGCCATAGAAACAAGCATGACTGTTTCCTTCTTTAAGTTAATAATATTATACTTTTTTTCCTCAATCTACTTTGTTAGGTTCTAAATATTTAGGATTGAATGTTTAGTTTCTAAATGTATGTTGGCAAATCAAGAACAAAAACATGTCTAGATTAGGTGTTATACATTGCTTAAGTTTGTTCAAGTCAAGATTCAAGAACTATCAAGCTGCAAAAAGAAGAGTTTAGATTCTGTGAAGTTCAACCGATCAAAAAAAAGGTTCAACTAATTGAAAGTCATATTCTGTAGAATTTAAATCAGGCCCAAAGCCTGTGAAAACGTTTAGGGTTTCAGTCTAACACTACTAGGTATAAAAGGAAAACCCTAATTACGATTTAGAAACTCTTGGAAGTCTTGTGAGTTACTCCAATGAGATCTATGAAGTTTCTGCAACCTTTTAACTCTACAAGCATCTACTGGAACATGATCTACAATCAAGAACTGGTGGAAACAAGTTGCTACATAAAGATCTACTATTGATGGTGATCTAAAACCTTTGAATAGGGTCTCAAAGTCACAAACATGGGTGTTTGTGTTCAACAAATTCAAATAGAAGAATCCGTGGAGTCAAAGCTACACGTGGTCGTGTGAGTAAGTTCTACAAGAGGTAGTTTTATATTATAGGGAGAAGATCTATTGTAAACTTCCATTCTATCATGGTGAATTTTTTTACCTTGAGGATACTAAGTTAAATCTTTCCCAAGTTTTTTACTTTGAAATTGTTGGTTTCATTGATTTTCCTAGGTCATCATATTGCTATCTTATTTACTTTTCTGCACTAGTAATATGGTTGCATGAGTTTAACCTAGATCTGAAAAAATCAACCTAAGTAACTACTTGGTTAATTAATTAGGTTAAACAATCTGAGTTGATAGGGGTCTAAACAGAACAAACATACTTTTTAACAAATTTTGATAAATTATCCATCCCAAAAAAACTATTTTCTATTCTCACTTTTATACCTAGAATTTTTGTGCTCTTTTATTGTCAATTTCCCAATTTTTTGTCTTCACTTCATATTCCCCGTGTCTCTTGACTCTCTTCTCCATTTCTATATCCTTCTTCCATCCTTTTTCAAAAGAGATTAAATTCTGTAAGGACGCGGTGTAAAACCCATGTTTTACCCCTCCAATCCTAATATGCCACATCATCTTATCACATAATTAAGAATAAGCACAACCACACCCAATTAATTCTAATATCCATATATAAATTCAACCAAATTGGGAATTTATTGAGATGCTATTAGATATGGTAGGATGTATTGAATTTCAAGTAAAATGCTGATGTGACAATCACTTATTGGATGGTGTAAAACGTTGGTTTTACACCCCATCCTTACCAAATTTGGACTCTTTTAAAAAACCTAAAACCATATACTCTTTTGGCACATTGCTAGTCTGATGAAGCACCAATACTTGCTTATGATGCAAAAATGACTTCTAAACTAGAAAACTAAATATAATGTTATATTAATATGGGTAAACACGAAGATTGATTGAACTAAATTGACTTAATTTGGGTTATGTGGGTTTGGTTTCTAAAAAATACTTAGATCTAATATTTTCTAAAACTACCTTTCATCCATATCAAAAATATATTGAAATCACAATATGGGTTAAAAGAGAATCAATTGTGACCTAAAAATTAAAAAATTCTCACTTGATTAATCCAAAGCTATTTTGTCAATTCAATATAAACATCTCAACAGTGTATTTCTTTGTAAGAGTGCAGCCAAAAGGCAATTCATCATTGAGGAAACCCAGCCTCACTTACACCAAATTCATGCCCTCATATTAATTCTAAGTAATATTAGATCACCTAATAACTTTTTACTGAATTGATTTAGGAGTATCCAAGCCACCCGGCAATCAAACCCAACTACACTCAATCAAACCCAAACCATCCACTATTTGAACCAATTACTCCAGTGGTCTGCAACAAGTCCTTGCCACAAACCAACTTCGGTGGGTTGGTTGGCATGTTCCCACTTCCAAAGCCTGAACCACCCAATCCAACAGTGAAAACCACCAAATCCAATGACATCCAAGGTGTTTTTAGGCGATGATTTAATGGAGATCTACTAGATTCAACGAGATGCCCATCAAATCTGGTAGAGATCTTTATTTGAATCTAGCTAGATCTCACCAGATTTGGTGAGACCTCTGTCGGATCTAGGAAAAATTTTGTTGTCACTCCATTATTTCCAGTTTCGAACCAACCAACTGCAACTTGATGCATAATCCAACCCATCCGAATCGAATCCCTCACAGGTCAGCAGCGGGTCTAAAGCTTCTCAACAAGATTTGGTAGGGCTAGTTGCAAGTTGGGCACAAACTAGACCCAAACTAACATGTGACGAGATATCCATTAGATCTGGTAGAGATCTTTATTCGAATCTGGCTAGATCTCACCAGATTTGGTGAGACCTCTGCCGGATCTAAGAAATTTTGTTGTTACTCCATTATTTCCAGTTTCGAACGAACCAACTGCCACCTAATGCATAATCCAACCCGTCCGAACCGAATCCCTCACTAGTCGACAGCGGGTCGAAAGCTTCTCAACTTGATTTGGTAGGGCCAGTTGCAGGTTGGGCACAAACTAGACCCAAACTAACATGTGGACACCCCTAATTCATATTTTGTGAATCACATTGTTGGATTACTTATTATATGTTCTTAACATATATATCGAATTACATGCCAATTAAATATTAATTACCTTTCAATCCATAAATCATATTTTATGCATAATTTTAACATACATAAAGTTATAGTTTAAACATTTGATTGATGATATAGCTATTCATTTTTTATTATCTTGAAAATATGCAAGCATAAAGTATGTCAGAAAAAAAAAGTAATCTAACGGTGAATTTGTCAAATTCACATCCAATAAAAAAAATATTAAGTAATGTAACATTACTTAAGGTTATGCCAGGTATAACTTCAATCTTTATATATATATATATATATACACACACTTTTTTTGAGGGAGATATATACATATTCTTAAAACATTCATCCAAATGAAACATGTACATATATATTTTATTATTGTTATACGTACTTTTATTTAAGGTTTTTTTTTTCCTCTCTTTATTACCACCCAATGCTTCACTAAGAACAATAACGTTGTGTTTTTTACAATCCTCTCAAAATATGTGACATATAAAATCTTTTTTTTTTTTTTTTGAAGACATCATAAAAGCTAGGTAATGATTAGTGAGTAATTCTTAAAAAGTTAAATATGAGTACCTGAATTTGCTCTGTTGTGGTTGTTCCTTCTCCAATTGCGTGGTAGCCCAAACAAAAACATAGGACTTGTAAGAGATATAAACCCATAGTAAATCTTAACCCAGCACTCGCCATAGAAAGTTATCAGTTGTTTTGATTCATATCCCTCTTTTTTCTAACTTATAAATATGTATAAAGAATTATACCTAACTTTTATTTAAGATAATCAATAAATAAAAATAAATGTATTTATGCCATTATTGCATGACAATTAATGCTTTAAATGCAAAGTCTTTGTAGCTTTAGAATTTTCCTTATTATTTTTGTGAAAATATGAAATTAAATAATCATTATTGTTATTAATTGTCGTTATTATGAGTATACTTATATGGAAAATATTATATTATTTTTTTGTAGGAGAAAATATTATATTAATTTTTTTAAGAAAATATTATATTATTAAAAATTTATTATGATTGTATTTTTTTGTAAGACATCATATTTTTTTTTTTTACTTTTTATTTGGAAAACATCATAAAAGCTAGTTAGTGATTAGTGAGTAATATTTGAAAAGTTAAATGTGAGTACCTGAATTTGCTCTATTGTGGTTGTTTCTTCTCCAATTGCGTCGCGTAGCCCAAACAAAGACATTGGACTAGTAAGAGATATAAACCCATAGTAACTCTTAACCCAGCACTCGCCATGTTATCGGTTTTTTTATTTATTCATATCTATCTGTATTCTAACTTATAAATATGCGTAAAGAATTGTAACTAAGTTTTATTTAAGATAATCAATAAATAAAAATGAATGTATTTTTTTTTTTTTTTTGATGTGAAAAAATGAATGTATTTATTATATTATTACATCACAATTAATTATTGCTCTAAATGCAAAGTCTTTGTATATCTATAATTAATACTTATTAGAACACACACGAAAATAGTAGTACTATTTTGTGTAAATATGAAATTAGATAATCATTATTGTTATTTATTATGAGCATGCTTATATGAGAAATATTATATCATTAAACATTTATTATGATTGTATTTGTATATAGAATTAAATGTTCTACTATCTAAACAAAATGTGATGTGTCAAGATTTAATGGGAGTTCAAAATATAGAATGAAATTTACATTCAATTGTGGGTTCCAGTTAGCTCAACTGGTAAAGTCTTTGATGGTTATATAAGAGATCTGGGGTTCAATCCCCATCTATACCAAAAACTGATTAGTGTCTTGGTCTGATGATAAAGAGCTATCATCAGGAGCGGACGCCATAAGTTGAAACTCTATAAATTTTTTTTTTTACATTAATTAAAAAATATGTACTATTTTTCTCAACCAAAAATAAATAAATAAATAAAGGTATTGAACTAATGTGGAAAATTGTAAAGTCTCACAATTTTATGTAGCACAATATTATGTGGTCAACCAAAAGGCAAACTTTATATATATATATATATATATATAGGTTGAGTTCAAGTTATACCTGGTATAATTCTAAACTATATTATACTATTCAACATTTGTTTTTATTAGATGAGAATTGATGATGCACAAAAATCGTTAGTGAGCTGATTGTCCACAAGCGCCCAATGGACTGCTTGAGAAACAAGAAAACCAAGAACCAACAAAGAGCACCAATGGGGTGCAGGCCAAAGACCCCCCGAAGGTTAAGTTAGTAAAAGAATAATCACCAAGAACTCAATAGTGTGAGAGCTAGGGATTTTCCGCATACCTTGAAGAGGTGGAGGTCTAGTGCTTATATAGTGGTGCAGGGTTAGATTAAGATCCTTTACATGTAGGATCTTTCCTTACATGGAAGATCCTAGAGTTAAGGCCCCAAAATCTTAAGGCTCCTCTTACCATATAGAGAAGATACGAGCGTGTAGTAGGGTCTTTAGGCATGGTGTGCAAGTTATTTTCATGCAGAGACATAAGACTAAGGAACAATCAAAAACTGGTGGGACCCACTATGTTCAACCGTTAGCATGGTTATTCATTCATCGGTGTGGCCATCCATCCATCAGCATGGTCACACCATTTGCTGGTATGTGAGTGCTCATTATACAAGGGTTTCATAGGGCCTAACGTACTCTCTGTCGGCACATGTAGTCCTTCGTCAGATGGTCTTTACACACGAGCCAACTGTTGGTTTAATCGAGTAATGCCTGGCGGACTTCTTAGGGTATGGACGGTTGCCAGCCGAAGAGCCTTGAGCGACATTCATTCATTTTGATGGATAAGGAAGGCTTTACTAGACAAAAATGCCCTTATTAGCTGCCTCTTACTCTATGGTTCGTTGGGACTGCCGACGGACCTCAGAGTACATGATAAGTATTAGTTATTTAATGATCCTGTCCTAGAGTTTGTTTTATTAAATAGGGGCATGGATGTCTTTTAATCGAGGCTAATGACACGTGGTGACCTTTAATTGGTCAATGCGAAGCGTCGCGTCGCTTCTTTTCTTATGTCCCTTCATCCGATAAATAAGTCAATACCTTTTCGAACATTTTTGTTTGCGTTTTATTCTGAATTCATCAGAGCTTTCGCTTGATCGTCTGCTTCCGCGATTTATCCTTCGTTTTTGTGCTCCCATACGTCGGTTTAGCAATCGTATCGTCAGCTTCCAAGTAAGTTTCCTTTGAATCTTTCTGCTTTTCATCCTTCCCCCCCCCCCCCCCCCTTTTTTTAATCCGGTCGTCTGTCTAGTACATAGCCTTCGTGAGTGAATGCTTAGATTTTGTTTGTCACTCATAGGATGTCTGGTGATAGGCGATAGATGAATGGCTTCTCTTTGTCAGTCTGTCTGGATAAGGGCGATGAAGAGGTTCATTCATTGGGTTACACCCTAATGACGAAGTTGTTAGGATTGGTGCCCTTAAATCCTATTGTAAGATGCTATGTAATGTATTAAGTGTGACATTGTGTTTGACATTATGTATGACTTAATATTATGTTTAATAAATTTGTTTTATTAATATCTGAAATAATGGTAACATGAATATTCGGACATTATCATATAGTCCATGAGATGTATTGTATGTGATTTATGTGAAGAGTCACAGAAGATATAAATCACAAGTTCTTTGTAAACTCAGAATTATAGTTCGTAGTCGGTGATGAAATTGGGCATTTCATCTGCGAAGACTATAACATATCAACTACGATGATTTGTCTTGATCATGGAAGTGGAGACTTCTAGTTGATGTGTTAATATGTTTTAAGAGTTAAGACATATTGAACTGGACCGCCATGAGATTTATTATTTGCCTAAGGACTGTCAAATGAATAATAAATCTCATGACTTGTATTTGCATGAACTCTTAATCCTGAAAGAATAATGGACCTGATCATAAGATGTAGGTTGCTTTGATATATCAGGAGTGAGATCTATACAGATGGTCAAAACCTCAGTATGTTGGGCAGCCACATTAAGTGTTGATGGAACATGTATTCTCAAGATGGAATTCATAGTCTCTTAATGGAGATATAAAATATTCCCTTGAGATAAGTTTAATGAGTTTGTTATTCAGAGAGTTAGGCCTAACCACTTTAGTATGACTAAAGTTTATATTTATGGAATTGGATTTCATAAATATATAATGAATAACATTAAGGATTAAACCGGGTACTCAAGGATCAAGATGTAGTAATTTACAAAGTGGCAGTCTATATTAATAACTTTGTATTACTACGAATATTTTATGAAGGGGTTGCATGTATAATAAAGTCTTGGGATATAATATATAGATAAGACCTAGAGTGCAACTATATTTATATAGTGGTATTAAATATAGTTAATGGTAACTTTGGACTTGTCAAGAGTTGACAGAAAAGCCCAAGGCCTATTGGAGCTAGTGTCTTATTGGTTCCTTTTGGTCCCACTCCAAGCCACACACTTAAGCCCAATTGGTAAGGCCCAAAAGGCTAGCCCAATTAGATATATTGGTTAGAAACAAAGGGAAAAACGTACAGAAGTTTTTTGGTAAGAAAATCATCATAGTAATGGTGTGGAAGTGAGTTTTTGGTACTCAC
Source organism: Quercus glauca (assembly GCA_023736055.1). NCBI lineage: Eukaryota > Viridiplantae > Streptophyta > Magnoliopsida > Fagales > Fagaceae > Quercus > Quercus glauca. The sequence continues at coordinate 24,290,939 of CM043317.1, forward strand.
TAGTTATCCCTTTGTTACCAATTTGAGAGACCACACATCTTGGGCGATTAGTGGAATTGGAGTGAAGATTAAGAGTATTCCCAAGTGCTTCAATCTTCGGTTTTGAAACTCATCGCTTCAAGGTACGATCTCTTGTTCTCATAATTCTGAAATTTACTTTACACATGTTATCAATATTGAATGAAGTAGATCCGTTCAAAACTTACTTTTCCGCTGCGCACTCATTTAATTCCATCAGAAGTACCTGACGGGTTCCCAAGAGAGAGAACCTCTAGCCTATTTCTCTGAGGAGGAGATGGAGTATAGAGAGGGGGATGATAGTGATGAGTATGAGGGAGTGGATGAAGGTGTAGAAGATGATGGGGAAGAGGATGAAGGTAACGGAGGAAAAAAGGGAGAGGAGGAAGATGAGGCTCTTGGATCATTTGGCGATGACTATAAGCCATTTATCCTCCCTAAGATTTGGTCAATGAATGACTTTCTCTCCAAGATGTTCAACAACGTTTTTGGCAAACTTCATCCTCAGTTTCAAATACCCGAGGATATACCTTTGAGGAAGGTAGGAAAGAAAGAGAAGTGCTATTCTGGCAGAACTGCAGAAGTCGGCTTTTATGAGGCCGTCTTCATTGCAAGTTTGAGGTTGCCTCTAACTAAGCTTCACCGACAGTTGGTTGACTACTTAAGTGTATTTGTCAGTCAAATCTACCCTAATGTATGGAGGATTTTCATCGGGGCCGAGGTGCTGCGAGGGCAGATAAGTGGGGGTTGCCACCGACTTACCCTTGAAGAGTTTTTTTATTCTTATAAGCCTCATCAGATCGCTGGCTTGAAAGGTTTCTTTAATTTCATTATTCATAAGCCATCGCTAAATCTGGTATCAGATGTGCCTAATTCTAACCATAACTGGAAGAGTAGGTACTTTTTTATTCAAGGCTTGAATTGGGTATGTAGGCCCGATGAATGGGTAGCATTGGAGAGGAGTATGATAACACATAAGGCATTTTAGACGAGGTTGGTGAGTCGTCTATCATAGTTCGATTTGTCGTAGCTTATGCAAAGCTTGGTCCATCAACGTCTATCTCTTGTTTACTAATTTTTGTTCTTTTCTTTTTCAACTCAGGTGCACTTGATGATTCGTGGGTACTAGGAAGACTTCTTGCAGCATATTCTTGCCATTCCTATAGGAGAGAGGAGTTGGAAGAAGTTAGTTGCGCTTGACACCCTGCACACACTTTGTGGCAGACCGGTCCCAATGGACGAGGCCAGAAGATTAGACCATCAATCCCGTTTATGTAAGTTTATCATCATTCATCCCTTTTAGTTAAACCGTTAGGGTTTATCTGACCTGTTGACTTGTGTTGATGTTTTAGAGATGGATCTAGGGAAGAAGAGGTCCTCGGAGGTAAAGAAGGCAGCGACCCTCTAGCTCAAGTCTAGCGGCTCGTCTGCCCCTTTGACTAAGGCGGGGCAGAAAAGAAAAAACTTGGGTGACGGAGAGCGCCCTCTAAAGAGGATGACAAACCCCTTGTCAGGTGCTGGTGTAGGCCCTTTGTGGAAGACCTCTAACCCCCCTCGTCACGGAGTAGGTAAAAGCTTGATGACTTCCCAGGTCCTCTTCGCTCCTTCGACTATCGACGCCAAAACCATGGCTGCCTCGCCCGTCCCCCTACTTGTGAAGGACAAGCAGCATGCCATCTCCGTGGTCCAATCGCTTGTTAAGGATACAGACCTCGACAAATGCTTTGAGCACTAGATGGAGCCTTTGGGGGATGCTGGTCTCTTTAACTTGATGAGGTTAAGCCCTTCTACTTTATTCATTTACTATCTCTTTTTTCTTTTCCAAGTGTAACTAACCATCCTTCTTTCTTTAGCCTCTAATGAGGATACGAGCCCTTCAGATCAAGTGCGTCGTCCAAGAGGTGGTTGTTAAGCGTTTGAGGACTCATCTGGCTAAGGGGGCGGACTAGCTGAAGGTGTACAAAAAGGTCATTTGTTCCCTTAATGGGAAGGTTAATGCCTAGAAGGTCAAAGTGAGCCAACTTGAGGGTGCTGCCCGTTAGGTCGAAGAGCTGACCAAATCCAACCCCAACTTGAAGACTGAGGTTGCCACTTTCCGAGAACAAGTTGACAAGGCCAGGGCCAATGTCATCAAGGGGTTCAAGGATTCCTAACCCTTCTTCGACTTGCTGAGGGCTCAGTATGATGAGGCTTCGAGGACTTTCGCAAGCAGGTCATCCTCCTTTACCCTGATTTAGTCTTCTCCTCTGTTCAAATTGATACATCTATCCCATTGACCCCTCACAGAGGTGACATAGTCGTTGATCTTAAGGACGATGCCAATGATACTGCCGAGGGAGCGATCGTTGTTCCAGTGACTGGCGGCTAAGCCCTACTTGAAGGTCAAGCCCTTACTGACGGTCCGCTTGCAGCCGACACCTCTTCTACTTAGTATATTTTTGTAATTTCTATTTATGTTTTTAATTTGAGAACAATCAGGGCGCCTTGTTTTGGCATGAATACAATGTTTAATTAATCGTCGGTTTTTCCCTTCCTTTTCTGATTTATCGTTTCTTTTTTATGTTTCTGTTGTTTATGTTTGAATCGAATGCTTGCCCATTATCCTAATCTTGTTAGGCGCCTGGGGGCCTTTAGGGGCCAAGTGCCCGTCGTTTTCGCTTTGAGGGCCCGACATCCATCACTGTCCTTGGTTGGTTGTCTGTCATGGATAAGACTTGGTTGATAGGACTTGACATGTCTCGAATGACTGGGTACCTGTCAAGGACCTTGTCCATCGGTACACTTGGTAAAATAGGACTTGATTTTTAGAGACTAAGCACCCCCTGGTGTCTTTAGTCAACCATCCACCTCTTAGGTAGGGTTTGTACTATATTTTTGAATGGTTAGGCACCCGTCGATGCCTTTAACCATCCATCCATCCTATAGGTAGGACTTGTATTATATTTTTGGAATGGTTAGGTACTTGTTGGTGTCTTTAACTGCCTTTCCATCTCATAGGTAGGACTTGTATTATAATTTTGGAATGGTTAGGCACTTGTTGATGTCTTTAACCTTCCGTCCATCCCGTAGGTGGGACTTGTGTTAGGGTCATAATTTATTGTAATTGGCTAATCTTTTCATAAAATACACTTTACTTGTAATTGGATAGATCTAAGATGGGTTTAGTACTTTAAGAAACATGTTGTTCAAGTCAAGTATTAAAGACATGAAGATTGGTCTAAGAAACAAGTGAATAAAAGCTATTCATTAAGTCTCGAATGATAGCTCGACAAATGCCTGCTATCGAGACTTGATGTGAAGCTCGATAGATGCTTGACAGTAGCTCGATTTATCGAGAATTACAATTTCTAAATTTCTAGATCTAAAATTCGGCCCAATCTTGTATATTTGTTTGGGGTTTCTTTTCTCACAACCATATACATATATAAGACTTATTTTAAGAGCCGTCACACATGAATACAGAGACTAAGAGACTTATTTTCTCTATGTGAAGCTATTGCGTTTGTACGCCATAGGATTTTGTAACAAAGTGCTTCCTGATCTTCATTGTTGATTAAGTGAAGAACTTTGTAGCCAACAATATTTGTTCAAGTTGCTAGAGTTAGTCACATACCGGGATCCGTGCAAAGGGTTAGTCACAAATTAGAGGTTTGTGCATCAAAGGAAAGAAGGCTACTACAAGATCAAGTCCAATTAGGTATTGGAGCAACGGTTCAATTGTAGGTTGGTATTTCGAGATAGGCTAGGGTAGTTGGTAAGATTCCTTTTACTTGTAACTGCTTGATTGTTAATTAATGGATTTTTGAAAGTGGTGACCTTAAAATCACCCAATGGGGTTTTTGCCTTGAGAGGTTTTCCCCATTTGTCAACAAATCATCATGTCTAATTTATTTTCCATTGCACTTAGTATTTTGGTGATTTGTTGGTGCTTTCAGGATTTGCTTGCAATTGAACCAAATTAATCAACTTGGGTAACTGAATTAATTAACCAAGGTCAAGCTATCTTAACCCAACAACATGTATTATATTTTTGGAATGGTTAGGCACCCATCGGTGTCTTTAACCATCCGTCCATCCTGTAGGTAGGACTCGTATTATGTTTGGGAATGGCTAGGCAACCATCAGTGTCCTTAGCCGTTCGTCCATTCTGTAGGTAGGACTTGTATTATGTTTCTGAATGGTTTGGCACTTTTCAATGTCTCTAGCCGTCCGTTCATCCCGTAGGTAGGACTTTATTATTTTTTGGAATGGTTAGGCACCTGTTGGTGTCTCTAACCATCCGTCCATCCCATAGGTAGGACTATTATTTTTTGGAATGGCTAAGCACCTGTCGGTGAGCATAGTCGTTTGTCCATCCTGTAGGTGAGACTTATCATTTTTATCAAACTCTTTGTTGTAAGCACCATTTTTTTAGAATAGTTTATTTATTAAAAGTAACCTTAATAAAATAAAGAAAAAACAAGAATTCGAACAGTCTTTTTTGAAAAAGAAAAGCAATAACATAGTTTGCAGTTGTTGCACTACTGGTACTATCTCCTTAGGTGTTCGGCGTTCGGCATCCCAAGGGTGGTGTAGTCTTTGCTCACGGAGTGTGTCCAGGTGGTAGGTGCCCTTTATGTAGCACTCAACGACCATGTAGGGTCCTTTCTAATTAGGGCCTAGCCTGCCTTGTGTGGGATATTTGGTGGTCGTCGTCACCTTCCTCAGGACAAGGTCTCCTATGTTGAAGCGTCTAGGTTTAACCTTTGTATTGTAGTGCTTGGCCATTAGGTCCTAGTAGAGAGCCAACTGTTGTTCAGCCACCGCCTTGACTTCATCTAGCATGTCTAAATGTAGACGTGTTCCTTCTTCATTCTTCTCTTCATTGTAATGAGTTATCCTATGGCTTGCAAGCCTAACTTCTCCTGGAATGACGGCTTCACTTCCGAATGCAAGGCGGAAAGGTGTGTCCCCTATTGGCGTTTGCACTGCTGTTCTATATGCCCATAAGACACTTGGTAGTTCATCTGGCCATATCCCCTTTACCCCTTAAGCCGAGTCTTGGTTATCTTGAGCAAGGATTGGTTTGTAACCTCAACCTGTCTGTTGGCCTGTGGGTGAACGAGCGAAGAATAATGGTTCTTAATGCCCAGTTGTTGACAGAAGTCTCTGAAGGCGTTGTTATCGAATTGTTTCCCATTGTTGAAGACAAAGAACCTAGGGATTCCGAACCGACAAACTATGCTTTCGCAGACAAAGCTTCGAACACTCTTTTTTGTGATGGTGGCTAGTGCTTCTACTTCCACCCACTTGGTGAAGTAGTCAATTCCTATGACGTGGAATTTGAGTTGTCGCATTGTCGTCATGATATGGAGTCCCCATTGGGCGAAGGGCCATGGGGCACTCATCGGAGTGAGCTGTTCTGATAGTTGTTTGATAACATTGTTGAAACGTTGGTACTTGTCACACGTCTTTACGTAAGACTGGACGTCCTTTTGCATTGTAGGTCAATAGTAGCCTGCTCATATGAGTTTGTGAACTAGTGATCTTTCCCCCACATGGTTTCCGTATACCACCTCATGGACTTCCCTCATGACGTAGTCCGCCTCGTCGAGAACTAAATATCTTAGGTACGAGCATGAGAAACCTCTTTTGTAAAGCACGCCTCCTATCAGCACAAAACGCGATTCCTATACCTTCATCCTTTGGGAAGCATTGTGGTCTTTCGGTAGCATTCCATTTTTGAGGTAAGCGGTGATTGAAGCAATCCAGTCAGCTTCGTTGGGTATTACCTGCACTTTTGTTTCTTCAATAGTTGGGAAGTTCTGTGTGAAGGACAGTACCTGACTGCCTATGGTCATGTGTCTTGCAGATGCTGCTTTAGCTAGGTGATCTGCTTGCTCGTTCTCTCCCTTTGAGATCTGCACGAATTTTGCTATGAATTTATGATATATTTTTCCTTTTGACAAAACTAAGGTACTTTTTCATTTGTTCCCCTTTGGCCTCGTAATCCCCGCTAACATGTCCGATGATGACTTGTGAATCACTATGGATGACTATTGATGAAGCCCTGCTACTTTAGCCAAGTTAAGGCCGATCAGCATAGCTTTGTACTCAGCTTCGTTGTTGGTTGTCAGGAATTAGAGGCAGACCGCACACTCTATCTCATCCCTTTGTAGAGATTGTATGACTACTCAAACCCTGCTAATATGTCGGTTGGACGATCCATCTGTCCGGACTACCTGTGGTACTACCTCCCAACCTTCGTCCCTCTTCATTGTGAACTCAGTGACGAAGTCGGCCAATGCCTGTGCTTTGATAGCAACCCTTGGCCGGTACTGAATGTCAAACTCATTAATTCAATAGCCCATAAAACCAATTGTCCTATTACCTCTAGATTGTTCATTGTCTTCCTATTACCTGTGGTGTGTGCTTGAAAGTATGGCCTAAGTTTGCAGGTTGCCATGATTAATGCAACGATAAATTTCTCCATGGGGTGATATCTTTCTTCTGCTCCTCTGAGCACTTGACTAGTGTAGTAAACAGCTAACTACACATGGTCCTCCTCTTGAATAAGAGCTGAGCTGATGGCCGTAGGGGATACGGCTAAGTAAAGGGAGAGCTCTTCATTAGGTTTGGACAGACTGAGCAATAGTGGGGATGCTAGGTACGCCTTCAGTTCTTCGAAGGCCTTCTGACATTTGTTGGTCCATTCAAATGCCTTTTTCAGCATTTTGAAGAATGGCGAACACTTATTCATCGCTCTAGAGATGAATCAATTGAGAGCAGCAACCTTCCATAGGGGGATATCTTTCTTTGGGGGTGTTATCTCCAATATGGCTTGAATTTTGTCAAGTTTGGCCTCGATGCCCCTTTGGGACAACTTGAAGCCAAGAAATTTTCCCAACGATACCCCGAGCACACATTTGCTAGGGTTAAACTTCATGTCGTAATGACAGAGGGTCTCGAATGTCTCCCGAAGGTTGCCCAGGTGGTGATCTTCCCTTTTACTTTTCACCAACATGTCGTTTACATATACTACTATGTTTCATCCGATCTGTGGGGTGAACATCTTGTTCATAAGCCTCTGATAGGTCACTCCCGCGTTCTTCAACCCAAACAGCATGACCTTGTAGCAGTAAAGTCCTTGGCTCATAACGAACGAAGTTTTCTCTTGATCAGGTTCATCCAACCTGATCTGTTTGTAGCCAGAGAAAGCATCCATGAAGCTCAATAGTTGGTGTCCGGCTATTGATTCCACAAGGAGGTCAATCCATGGAAGCGGGTAACTACCCTTTAGGCAAGCTTTGTTTAGGTCGGTGAAGACAACGCATATCCTCTATTTTCCATTTGCCTTTTTTACCATCACTATGTTTGCCAACTATGGACACAACAAAGGAGCTGCCACTTAGTTTTGCAATGGTCTAGGAACCTTGAATATAGCATCCTTTCGAGGAAGGACCATTGATCTTACTACCAGAGATATGGGTTCAGAGTTTAGGTATATTCTTGGAAAGGTGTTAGGCATCCAAGACCGCTCAACCCTAAGGTTAGCCTCCTATCATTGTGTCTTACGTCTTAAACTTGATAAAATCATGTTCAACACTTATGTCCTAAAGTCACACACATACTAACGTGCATTAAAGCATACAACATGGCATCATTATCCTAAAACACATACCTATCCACCTATAAAGTATAAGAAACCAAACCACACATATACAACCCTAGCATTCATATAACATGTGAAAACCCTATCATGTCATAGATAAGGCGGTAACTTAATCTTGGCAGCAAATACATCATTTATCAATTAAACACAAAATGCAACACAACAACACATGTACATGTTCATCAAACAAAACATAACAACACATATGCATGTGAATGTGAATGTATGACTTACCTTTACTCACCTTGCAACAATTTTGCACCTATGGCATTGTGCATAGGCATGTGAATGCATGTTCATGGTATCAAACTAAGAAACAAAAGATGAAACCCTAATCTAGCATATTAAAGGTAAATAACAATAAAAACATATGAAACAGAGGCATCAAATACACATATACATAAAAAGAAACTTAAACAGGAACATGTGAGATAAGAAAATAAAATGAGACAGAAGTAGAAGACTAAACTAGGGTATCTAGGGAGTGGCCTGCGTACGCATACCGCAGGCTACGTATGCAGGCCAAGCACCTGCATACGCTGAAGGAGGCCCACGTACGCATGCATAAGGCATGCGTGCGCAGCTTTGCTCAAAACCCTAACCCAGAAATAGCAAAGCAGAAAAATAGAACACAAATAAAAACCCTAATTTTAACAACCAAACATGCTTAGGATGTAAAGAAGACTAAAACTAACCTAAAAAAACATATATAAGCATAAATAAAGCAAACAAACAAAATTAAAACTGAAAAGAAAGACAAAAAAGAAAAAGGAATGAAAAGAAAGAGTTAGACTCAATGCCTCAATTGAAAGCTTTATAAGCTGATTTTGACCATTCCTCTCAGTCAAATCTATCATAATTCAACAAAAATGTGATTACCAATGTTAAACTAAAAGGATTGGGGCCAGAAAATGTCTCAATCAAACAAAATTGACTTGAGGGTGTTTTGTGAAAAACTGCCTTTTGATTCACTATTTTCTAGTGAATCTTGTATTTTTCCCGTGGGATTTGTGTATTTTGAAAATATACGATGTACAACTTTACATATTGGAAAAAATGGGGTTTGGAATGGCTCCCAAACGATGTAGGATTCATTCCAAACCTCAGCCATTATTGTAGAAAATTTTCCTTTCTAATCTCTCTGAAACCCTAGCTTCGTACGTAGGAGTATGCCTACATACACATGTTTTGGCCCACGTACGTGGACTGAGGGCCACTTGGTCATTTTATTTTCAAAAATAGATTTTTGCTCATTTAAAAGGTTATATTTTCCATTTTAGCATTCCTCAAGTCAATTTGATATCTGATTGGGCTCTAAACTGGCCTTTGACTTTAGAGTTTGGGCATCACTGGGGAATTGGGGCCCAAGTCGTAAAGGGTGCAAAATGCAAAGTCTACAAATTCCTCTCTTTTGATTTGTGAGCTTCACTGATGGAATCAAAAGAATAAGAGACAAAACATTTAGTTTTGACGTACAACCTAGGCCCAACCCACGCACACAACACACATCATGCATACATGGGGCGAGGTGCAACTCTGAAGAGCTGTATGGGACTCGTATGTCCGAAGTCCACCTTTGTTGCTAGGGAAACAAGCAATGACAAGTTTATTTTCCCAGAACCTATTTTGCCACTTGCAAGCAAATGGCGAGTGACTCACTATCCTAGAGTCACTTAAAAAGGAAAAGAAAAACAAACAAGGGCGCTTTTTGAACTAACCCAACAAACAACAAAAGGATATAGACTCTATGGTGTCCATTTAGGGCTCTTGCCTCAAACTTCTCTGGATGACTCGCACCTCTTGTCTTCTTCACTTTTGTCTCTACCTTTTCTATTGAGGCTCTTGCCTTGGGTTAACCTTGGTCTTTTCTCTATCTTTATCTCTATCTTTTTCTATCGTGCCTGCATGTTCAATTCTCAGAGGATATGTGCACGAGTAATCTTGATTGTTGGATCCACTTGGGTTGGTGAAAACTCGCTGAGGAGTAGGTATGTATGGGGAGGAATCTTCTGCCTCTTTCATGATTTACTTGGGGATGAGAAACTCATCAAGGATTGGTAGAAATGGACTCACGGAGGAGTAGTGTAACTTTTGTAGATGTGTGATCCATTGGGGAAGAATCTTCTACTTCCTTCATGGTATGCTGAGGACTTTGAGAAAGAATTTTCTACTTCCTTAATGGGGATACTTTAGGTGTACCTGATCCACTGGGGAAGAATCTTCAACTTCCATACTGGGGAATCTTTAAATATGCTTGGGTCCATCAGGGAAGAATCTTCTGCATCCTCCGTGGGGATGATGCTCTAGATATGATTGATCTATTAGGGAAGAATCTTTTACTTCCTTACTGGGGATAGTGTTCTTGAGTTTATGTGATCTGCTAAAAATGGTTTTGGGATATACATGCTTCATTGGGGGAAGAGTCTTTTGCTTCCTTTACTGCTCACTAGGGGGTCCTTGGTGACTTTGTGCCTAATTGGGGCAATCTTGAGATTTTTTTTTTTTTTTTTTAAACTGTTCATGACTAAATTACACATAGTTTATTGGTGAGGTCTAAACTACACTTAGTTTAACCATCAGCTGTGTTCCTGCCTCATCATTTTTCCCAATGGTTACCAACCATTTCTTTTTTTTCTTCATTCTCTTCATCTCCCTTATCTCTTCACATTCTTCATAACTCTTCAACTTCCCATTTTTTTCTCCACAAAAACTTCCCACTTCTCTCTTTTCCTCACATTATCTAATTCACCCATTCTCTCAAAACTCCCTCATTCTCACATTTTCTCTCTAGACTCTCTTCATCTCCTTTAATGGCACCAAAGGCCAAGAAGACTTCCTACATCCTTTCCTTCGAGGCATTTCACCTCACCCGCTAAGTGAAGCAGTGAGATTGACGAAGTTTCCTTCATTGACACATCGGCCAAAGAATCACATCCCTATGGCTGAATCTGTAAGTTTTTCAAACTTTTCTCATTTTCAAGTTTCGCTTTGATCTTCTATTTTGATGTGTTTTTGGCTATGTAAATTCTTGGGTTTTGTTTTTAGATGGGTTTAGATGAAAACCTGACACATTAGGAGAGCTACAAACATGTTTAGGATTGATTTTGGATGATATATGCTTGAAAATGTCGAAGAACACTTTCTGTCTGTGCTTCTACGTGTGTGGGCTCAAGCCTGCATACGTAGCTTGGACTTACACATATGCAACTTTGTTCTTGCATACGCAGCTTTGTGCTTGAGGCTCTGCGTACGAGGGTTCTGGCTTGCGTATGCGAGTTCCTGTCTGCGTACGTAGGCCTTGACCCATGTACGTGAGACACTTGGAAAAGGCCTTACTTTGCCCATTTTCACTTCTTTTTCAATTGTTTTACTTCTATATGCAATCCTAACACCCCTTTTGTCATTTTTGCACTTGAACATCATTGCATCCTTTTTTTTTTTTTTTTATCTTTATTCTTACATTGAAAACATCATTTTTCATCATTTTCACTTGAATCAAGAATCTAATGTTATCTTTTTCTTTCGAAGTCCTCATCCCCTTATACTGGTAAGGGATGCACCAACAAGATGGTGGAGTGGTGGGATACTTTGGTGCTACTTTGGTGCTTGCCTCATCAAGAGGTGGTGGGATACTACTCATACCTTCCATATTGCTAAGCGGGAGATAACGACGACTCCCTATGACTTCCACCGCACGACTGGCCTTAGCTTTGAAGGGGCCATCATGAATTTGGACAATGTGTCGGGCATCCAGCTACGTCTTGACATGTTGGGGAGGAAGTACCCCACTGAGAGCATTTGTTACTTTGACTTGGTGTTGGATTACATGCTTCTCCTACAAAGGACTACAAAGGAGCGCATCCGGATGGCTAGGACTTTTCTTCTATATTTGTTAGGAGCTTATCTCTTCACTAATGGTGGGAAAATGGTGTCCTTAAGGTGGTTGACCCTTTTTAAAGACTTTACGGATGCACGAAGGGCCAACTAAGGGCAGGTATGTCTTGCATACCTTTACTCTAGCCTCGACACTCTTAGCCGGGGCACCTTGCAGCAACTTGTGGGGCCTTGGAAGCTCTTTGAGGTTAGCTCTCTTTCCATCTCTTGTATTTTCATTTGTAGCTTGTAGTCTTGCAAACTGTATTATCTTGCAAACTGTCATCTTGCAAACTATACCATTTTGTAAATTGTACCACTTTGCGAACTGTACGATCTTGTATCTAACCTGTGGCTTGTGTTTCCTTTTGCAGTGATGGATTGTTAGGTGTGGCCTCAAAACTCTGAGCACCAATCTAAATTTGATGGAATTCCCTCAAGTGAGGGCCCATCTTGCTAGGTTAACTTCGGATGAGGTAAGTTTAAAAGTTCCAGTTTTCATGCTTCTTCATGCATTTCCCTTAGGATACTTATCTTTTAACCTTGTATCATTATAGGTCAATTGGACTCCATGGGCTAGCCAAACCCTTCCTGCTTCTTTAGATTTGGAAGCTACTGCCATCATTGCTTCGAAGATTACCCGACTAGTGGGTAGAAATGTCCCACAGATTCTGATGGATCCTCCAGAGTTCATGCTTGCCCTATGCTTCACGACCGATGCTGAGTACAACTTGTAGAGGAGTGGCATTCCCTACGCCAAGCAATAGACACCGTATTTTGTACCCCTTACAACTCAGGCCCTTATTCCTCGATGATGCTCAAACTCTAAGGTCCAAGGCCAGTTTAAAGCCTAATCAAATATTAAGTTGTTTAGAGGAGTGTTAAAATGGAAAATATAACGTTTTAAATGAGCAAAAATTTATTTTTGAAAAATTAAATGACCAAAGTGGCACTCGGTCTGCATATGTGAGTTACGGCCTATGTACGTTAGTCGCAGCCTGCTTACGCGAGCTAAAGCATGCTTACATAAGCACGTTCTTGTGTACACAGCTAATGTTTCAGAAGAATATGAAAGGCAAGTTTTCTGCAATAATGGCTGAGGTTTGGAATGAATCCCACATCGTTTGGCAGCCGTTCCAAACCCCATTTTTTCAATTATAAAAAGCCTTATGTGATACATTTTCAAAACACATAGAAATCCCTCGGGAAAAACCTAAGATTCACTAGAAAATAGTGAATCAAAATGAAGTTTTTTACAAAACACCCTCAAGATTACTAATCACTATTTCATTGAATTGTGATAGATTTGACTGAGGGAAATGGTAAAAAATCAAGCCTAGGAGCTTTTGCTTTAAGGTATGCTTTAAAATCTTTTCTATTTCTTTTCTGCTTTAATCTTTGTTTAATCTGTTTCTTTTGCTTAGTTTATGTTTATGTTTGTTTGTTTAGGTTAGTTTTAGGTTTTCTTTTTGTCTTTAAGCATGATAGGTTGCTAGATTTTACGTTTTTGGTTTCTGCTTTGTTTCTGTGTTGATTAGGGTTTCTAGGTAAGGATCTGCATATGCATGATCTAGCTTGCGCACGTAGGCTAAACTCATGCATACGTAGACTTGTTCTAGCGTGAGTGATACCGTTACCCAGAAAACCCTAATTCTTTGTTTTTTTTTCTTTTTTTTTGGTTTTTTTTTGCCTTTACATGTTTTTCTGTATAAGCCTCTTTTCCATATGTTTCAGGCCCCATGACTATTTGTTTGTCTTTTAACATGTTTATTGTTATCACATGTTTAGATTAGGGTTTAGGTTAGCATTTTCTCAGTTTTAATGCTATCCTATTTATTCACACATTCATGCATTGATGCCATAGGTGTTGTGTTGTTGAGAGGTGAGTAAAGGGTAAGCCATGCATTAGCAATGTTCATGCAATTGCGTTAGGGTTTTTAGATGTATGATTAGGGTTTCTAGTATGTTAACATTTTGTTTTTGATATGTTTTGTTTGATAATATGTTTGCTGCCATGTTTAAGTTGCTGTTTTGTTTTAGATGAATGCTAGGGTTTTCTTTTATATGTTTGGTTCTCTTTTGTTTTGATAGATGGATAAGTATGTGTTTAGGGTTAAAGATGCCATTTTGTTTGCTAGATGCATGTTAGTGTGTGTGTGTGAGTCTAGAATACAAGTATTTGAATGTTTTTAATTAGGGTTAATATATAGGACACAATGACAGGAGGCCAACCTTAGGTTGGGTGATCTTAAGTGCCTAACACCTTCCCAAAAGCATACCTAAACTCTGAACCCATACTCTGGTAATAATATCAAAGGTCCTTCCTTAAAAGGACGCTATATTCATGGTTCCTAGACCATATAGCTAGGTGGCGACTCTAATTTTAATTTTCCCTTTCCCTTACACCCATAGTGGTGACTCCACTGGGATGGTGAGTTTGATTCCTATGAGTCCTATGTCTTAACTTTAATAAAAATTGTTTCAATACTTGTTTTGCACACACATCACTTGTTCTCTTTGTCCCTTAACCTTGGTTGGTGATGTGTGGGAAGATGGAAGGCTCCATTAGGGCCTAAATTTTTCATAGTTCATCCCACTAACTCACATTCGGTGCCATCGCCTATAATTGGCCTTGAGTGCGTTAAAGGTTTGCTACCAATCCACTATGGGGTCCACTTAGGCCCTCAGTTGGAATTATAGCCCACCTAGTTGTGAGTGGCCTATTTATCCATCCCTTTAGCCTTAAGGAGCCTACCTATACTAGAGAGATCCTAGATCCTACCATGAAGGGTACCCTTTATATATCTCTTGTTTGTTCAACCATATATCATGTGTTCACTTAATCCTAAAGGACAAATAAAATGTATGAAAATGGAAAGGATGACCCTAAAGTTATGGTATACCCTAAGATGTTATGGGATATAAAAGGCTTGTCCCTAAATCCAAAGGAATATCTTAACTTGAAAGGTTCATAAGACCATAACCTAATTGCTATCATAGGCCCAAATGGAAAAAGCCCTTTTGAAAACGAGAACTTTTGGCCTAAGGTAACAAATATGCTATGGACTTAGCATACAAAATCCTACAAAGCCAATATGAACTTCCTTAATCTTAGGCCTCCTTGTTGCAGGCTTAGGCACAAAATGATGAGAACTTCATGGACTTTGAAAGGAAGGCTACAAAATATTCTAACTAGAGGGCTATTTCAAGAAGAAAAAAAAGTGATGAATACATTGTAGGCCTAAGTTTAAGACAAAGGATTGAAGATTCCTAAGTACATTCTAATGAAAGCCTATGAGAGTAAGGTGAGAGCTTTATTGTAAATGGACCAAAGCCCAATGAAACAAGGGGCAAGGATCCATGAGAGGAAAGGGAATGATACTGTGATTGGGCCTTCATTAAAATGAACTTAAGAATTTTACAAGAACATCTAAAGAGTAAAAGGAACATTTTAATTGGGACTTGAACTTAATGAAAATAGGGCTTTTTTTCAAACATCACTCCAATCCAAGTCCAATGGAAGGTGAGACATCCAAATTGAGGCTTATCGAGAGGGAAGGATGGACGCTGCAAGTGAGAAGGTCTTCATGCAAAAGATGCTCGAATTTGTAAAGGCAGAAGTTGAGGTCCTCAAGAAGTTAATAGGACACCTTTCTGAAATTGATAAAGAAGAAGCTGAGAAACGCAAGGCTAAGCATGAACCAAATTAGCTGAGCCAAGAAGGCATCTATCGTGTGATAGAAAAAGGGAAGGTCCGCCTACCTCTACCCAACTTCAAGCCACAACTAAAGGATGCTCCGGGACCATGGACCTTCAAGAGGTCCCATGTCAACAACTTTTCCAAGTCAAGAGACGCAAGATCATAAGAGGACCACGACTGGCCCAAATGGACCTTGAAGGTAGGGACAACCCAAGTCACCCTGGCTCGTTTCATACAAACGCAACTTAGACCCTTCTTCTGACAATGACCAACACCTCGTAAGGAATAAAGGAGATGATGAGATGATCAGCTACCGGAGTGGGGATGATGGTGACTGGTTCTTTAACGATGCGAGAAGAAATTTCCCCAAAAAGGGCAAAGATCTGTATGACATGACCAAAGCTATGCACGCATGGGAACCTTTGAAGAAAGAAGACGAGCTAAAAAGGAACGGCAAAGCTTAAGAGAGAAGAAAGAAAGAATTCATCATGCCTACTATGGGGCCCATTAATAATTGGTCTTAGGTTGGGTTTTCAGAGAATATGGGGAAAGAGTTTTGCAATGCAAGGTCCAATGTACTTTTTAATATTTTCAAGATGAATTCTGATTTGGCTTACTTTGATGTGTCCTATAACATTGAAATTCTGCACTTAAATGATTCAAATGAAATTAATAAACAATTGGGAAAGAAAATTGAACCTATGGAATCAACTCTTGAAACTATTAATTTGGGCAATGATGAGAAAGCACGCTTAAGTAAAATTGGCTTAACTCTAAATGAAAAAGAAAAGAAAAATCTTCAAGAACTCCTCACAGAATTTCAAGAGGTGTTTGCATGGTCCTATGAAGATATGCCTGGAATTGACCTCGAGATAGCTCAACATCACATTGATACTTATGATTACAAGGTGCCTGTCAAGCAAAAATTGAGAAGAATGAGGACTGAATGGCTCTTAAAAATCAAAGAGGAAGTCACCAAGCAACTAAAGGTAGGGTTCATCAAAGCCATAAACCAAGCCAAGTGGATAACCAATGTCGTGCCTATGCCTAAGAATGATGGAAAGGTAAGAATGTGTGTGGATTTTAGAGACTTGAATAAGTCATGCCCTAAGGATGACATCCCCCTCCCCCACATTGATGTCTTGGTGGATAACATGGCAGGAAGCTCCTTGATGTCCTTTGCGGATGGTTTTTCGGGATACAACCAAATCAAGATGGCTCATAAAGATATGACCAAAACCACTTTCACTACCAAATGGGAAATTTATTGTTACACGATAATGTCATTTGGCCTCAAAAATGTTGGGGCAACTTATCAAAGGATGGCTATAGCCTTACTACATGATATGATGTATAATAAGGTAGAGGTGTATGTTGATGATATGATAGTGAAATCCAAGGATAGAGAGAACCACACCATGAACTTGAGAAAGTTCTTTGAGTGGATCAAAGAATACATATTGAGATTAACCCATAAAAGTGCACCTTTGGAGTAATAGCTAAAAAGTTGATAGGGTTCTTAATGAGTGATAGAGGAATAGAAGTTGACCCATCCAAGATCAAAGCCATATTGGAGATGCTTCCACCCAAGAGTGAGAAAGATATTAGGGGTTTCTTGGGTCAACTACAATACATTAGTTGATTCATTGCCAAGCTCACCTTCACTTGTGAGCCCATCTTTAAATTCTTAAGGAAGAATACCGCACACATGGAACAATGAGTGCCAAAAAGCCTTTGAACTCATCAAGGAATATCTCCTCCACCCACCTATCCTAGTAACTCCATAACATAGGAAACCCTTACTCCTATACGTTTCTATCATAAGGGATGTGGTTGGCAGTATGCTTGCATATTACTTAAGCAAGAGATTCCATGATTACGAGACTAGGTACACTCCCATAAAAAAGTCATGCTTTGCACTTGTTTGGGCCGTATAGTAGTTAAGGCACATTGTTTTACCCTTTCAAATATGGGTGGTAGCAAAAATGAACTCATTGAAGTACCTCTTTAAGAAGCCCACTTTGAGTGGAAGATTGTCAAGATGGTTGATCTTATTGGTAGAATTCAATTTGAAGTATGTGGCTAGGAAAATTATCAAGGGAAGCGTCATGTCGAATTTTTGTTCCCAGAATCCCATAAAGGGGGGGGACGGTTATAATAGACCGCCAAAATTAGGCGCCTCGCAAAACCGAGAGATTTTTTGGAGTGCTTTTCAGGGCACCTCTCTTTTTGGGTAAGTGATGTGAAGTCACTACTTACTTTTTTATACAAAAAAAATAAATAAAAAAACTAAATAAAACTTTACATGATTGAATTATACTATTCTTAATGATTGAATAAGAAAATACATGTTTGAAAAATTGAAAATTACATGGCTTTGGGTCCTAGTCACAATCTACCAAAAATACATGGCTTTTTGTCCTAGTTACATTCGACCCAAAATAAAAATAAAGACAAGGTCTAGATCTACTTAACCAATGACCTAAATCCAGAGGCTAGGTTACGGAATGGGAAGGTGTTAAGCACCCATTTCGCCTATACAGAGTCTGGTCTTTTAGACTCTTGTGACCTATGTACCCTTTTTTTGTTTTGTAAAAGATGAAATCTGTTTTATGATAATAATAAAAAGGGGGGGGGGTTGACAATAGAAAAATCAAATCTATTTTTTATATGTTTTAAAAGAATGAAAAAGATTTTTTTAAGGAGTTTCACTCATAATTTAAATTTATGCAACATGAATTAAATAAAACAAACACAAACACAATCATGTTTAATCTTTTTCTTTATTTTAAAAATCTGCATATGTTAAAGAAAAATCATATCTGTATCTAAGAAAGATACAAATCAGTTTTTGATTTGAGAAAAATTCAGATCTACATCTAATGAAGATGTAGATCCATTTTTATTTTAAGAAAAAGTCAGATCTACATCTAATGAAGATGCAAATCTATTTTTATTTTAAGAAGAAGTCAGATCTACATCTAATGAAGATGCAGATCCATTTTTATTTTAATTAAAAGTTAGATCTACATCTAATGAAGATGCAAATCTATTTTTATTTTAAGAAGAAGTCAGATCTTCATCTAATGAAGATGCAGATCTATTTTTATTTTAAGAAAAAGTTAGATCTACATCTAATGAAGATGCAATTCTGTTTTTATTGTAAGAAAAAGTTAGATCTACATCTAATGAAGATGTAGATCTGTTTTTATTTTAAGAATAAGAGTTGTTCACATGCAGATTATTGATATTCAAGAAAGAGATTATTACAATTGCATAAAAACAATCATGCTTTAAGCAAAACAATGATTAATAATTCAAAGATTAAAAAAAAAACATTAATCATCATAAACATGAAACATAAAAGAGAATAGGGAGATTGAAAACAACCTCTTGCATGAGCACTCCTTATTCTTGAGAGGATGTTTTAGGGTTCAAAGAAACTTATTTAGTTATCTTTGAAACCTAAAAACCCTAATTTAAGCAGCAAGTCTTAGAGAGGATCAACAAATATCAGCAATTTGAGAGTCCCAAAACATGTGCCTCTTAGAGCGTAAAAAAAAGGTCCCTGGGGGATGAAGAATGTGCTGAATTATGAGATGCCTCTTCTATTTATAGAAGTTGGAATGCTGAAAAAAATAAGCGTTGATGCCCATTTTTGCAAATCCATATCCAAAAACCCACAAGGAAGAAAGCCTAATAAGAAGCAAGACTTAAATGCCCATACGAAGTAAAGCCCTATGAAAAGCAAGGCCCAAAGACCCACCAAGAAGTCTGAAGAGTAACAAAGGTCCAAAGAAAGAAATGCAAGGGAAAGCGATCTGCAGCAGAATACAAATCTACCACAGAATACAGTTCTCCAACAGAATGACTTCGGCAGATAAAGACGAATTGGGCCCAAGACCCTTTTGATCTAGTGAACGTTATTTGGCCAACAAAATCCCAAATCCTTTTGTATAAAAAGATAGGCGTGAAAACTAATATGAAGAAGCACAATGAAAAGAAACAAGGAATAGCAGAAAGTGTTAGCAGTAGGAATTGCGTGAAGGAAATAAAAGCCAAACCAAAGGAAATGACAAACACAGTAGGAAACACATGAAGAAATAAGACAAAAACATGCAGTAGAATGAAAAAAAAAAACTAATTTGCTATGGCAGAAACGATGTGGGAATGAAAGAAGACAAAAATAGAGGATAGTGGAGCAAGCATAGAGGGGCCAGAGCACCACCAACCTATACCCAGCCAATACAAGGGAGGTGGGCCCATGGTCAAGGGGATTCAAAGGGTGTGGATTGGTGGTAGGCAAAAAGGAGTCTATATTTGGTTTTTAGCCATAACTTCTTTTGGGAATATACCCTACTAGGATGGTATCTTACCCAAAAGAAGTAGTAGATGGTTGAGACCATTTGATGCACGCCATAGAGCTAGGTAGTAAGGTAGCCCAATCCTTACCCATTTGAACCTAGAGGTAGAGGTATATAGCAAGAACAAACAAAATGAAATTTTGTCATGAAATGAGTAATGGTGCAGCAAACGTATTTTGAGCAAAGGTAGTGGCCAAGCAACCAATGGGTTAGTGGGTAGTCCTGAAGGAATGCCCACAACAAGCCAAAAACAGTTGGTGAAGCCCTAGGGGTAAAAGGGAGAAATCCCATTGAATTAGCTCACTATAAAAAGGGGGGAACCCATAGTAAGAGAGAAATAGGCACCTAAGGGAGGCACCTAGAGAGAGGGACCTAAGAAAAGGAAAGACCAAAGAGGGAACAACCCACAGCAAAAGAGTAGTAAGAAACTAAGAGTAAAAAGAACGGAGGGAAAGAGTGGTAAAAAGAAGAGAGAAAACATGGTAGGAATAAGGGCATACATCAATAGAAGCCATTTAGGCCTATTCTCCAAAATGCACAACTTTGATGGCAAAAGCCTATGACAAGGTTGTTCAAGTTAGGGTTTGGGTTCCTTCTTGGTTTACTTATTCTATGGGAAGGTTCAATATTTGATTTCAATTGCAAATATATTTGATTTCACATGTTAGAACTTATATCTGCTGTATTTAGTCATTCTGTTATAGCCGTTTTTATCACATTTGATGCATCAGTTGTCCTACTATGGTATCTTTACTTGCTGTACTAGTTGTTCTGCTGTAGCACATTTTTATTATATTTACTATGTTAGCTATTAAACTAGCTAAACCTTTTATGCTAAAAATTTCTTATTTCTTTGTTATTACGTGTTTTACTTTTGACCCAAACTAATCATTATCCTGCCATAAGTATATACACCTATACCTTGTATCTCATGTTCCAAAAAATATATTTTATATATGTATATATGAATATGTATAAGTACATATACGAATATATGTATGTATATATTTTGAGAATATGCTAACCTAGGTAAACTAACATTTGCTTGATTGGTATTTTCTTTGGGTTTTAGATTTGTTTATGTGCAGGAAGTAGAAAAGTATTTCTACAATAAAAAATGAAGAGTAGTCATTCACGTTGCAGAAAAGTGTAGAACGCTTTACTGTACAGCAGAAGGTTTTACTGCACATCAAAAAGCTTTACTGCATAGTAGAAAGCTATACCGCACAACAGAAGGTTTTACTGCACAGCAGGAAGCATTACTGCACTGCAGAAAGTTTTACTGCACAGCAAAAAGTTTTATTGCATTGCAGAAAAGTTGATCATGTGGCAAAAATTGGAGAAATGTTCCTTCTGTGGCAAAAGCAGAGGAAACGATCACTTTGTAGCGTCTTCCATTGGACTTCGGACTCCATGTTTGTGCACAAACTGGCAACGGCAGAATGGTACTTTAGAGCCCATTTCACGAAGCACCAGGCCCAACTTCCTTCTCAGAAAAAGCCTAGACTAAGCGTTGTCCAATAGCATCAAGATGCGTGTCTAAGGTACAAGAAACGTAAAAAGAACCCTCAACATTTTTTGGCGACTTCACTAGGGAGTTGGGATCAAGATAGGGAGAATGAGATATTTCTCCCCCGCAAACATGTTTCCAAGTCCTTCCTAAAGCGAGACACGGATTTTCTTAAACCATCCAAGCTACCCTCAGGGAAGTTTCTAACCTTGTAATATATTTTGAAAGACATTGCCAGTTTTGATATTTGGCTCTAAATTGGTGTACCCCAATGATTCATGATATCATGATATACTAAAACTATTATGCTTCAAGAAATATCACCTAAATCTAATATGACCATTTTATGGAGCTACCTACCCTTGGTTGAATAAGGGAAAGCCTGAACAATAATTATTTTTGTATCAATAATGATTTAGAAAATCTCACCAGTTATTGGAGTTTAGCTTGCTACTTACATAGATCGAGTTTATTGTAGGAAACAAAACAAGATAAAACAAAATTTTGTTGAAAAAAAAATGTTATCGTATATCAAGACTAGATGAATTAATTATGTGGTTTAATTTGTGCTATAGCATAGGAAAGTATCCAAAATGTCATAGCAGTACCATAGTAGAATTCTGTGGCAGAATATCACGACAACATTATAGCAAAACAATGTTGTGGAATTCTATGGCAGAATATTGCAGCAATGTTACAGTGGGACAGTACTGCAGTAGAATTCTGTGGCACAACATTACAACAGGGTAGTGCCGTAGCAGAATTCTGTGGCAGAACATAGCAACGTTAAAACAAAACAGTATCGTGGGCAAAATGCTATGGTAGAATATTGTAGTAGAATGTTGTGGAAGAATACCACAATACCATGGTAGAGTTCAATGGCATTGCATCAAAACGCGGTAGCAAAATATCACTACAACACCATAGAGTTCTACAACAGAAATATCTTGAGAAGTCTATAATAGAAGGCCTTTACAATACTTGGTCCTATCCTTTAAATGCCACTTGTTCTCCTTGTCATGCATGTGAGACACGTGGCAAGCCACTTATTCAAACATGCAAAACCAAAACTTCCACCACTTTTTGCTCTCATTTCTTTTAAGGAAACACTAGAAGTTTTCTAAACTCTCTCCATCTCCACCTTCAAGTCTAGCATTTAGAAGAGAAAAATCCCTTCATTCCCTCACAAGGTTTCAATCATTTTTTTCATGCTAGTGATTCCAGCTCTACTTCCCCTAAAGAACCAAAAGCTAGAAACAAAAAATGAAGCTATAGAAGCCAAAGGAAAACTTCCATCATTACTATATTGTTGCGAATAACTATTTCCTCTATGAAGTATCCTTCAACAGACTTCTCCAGAAGTGCAAAATGTCCCTCTGCAGAAATTTTGTAGCAGAAAGTATAGATCCTTTGGCAGACTATTCACAGCAAAATCTGCTGAATTTTAGAAATGTAGAATGTTCGTCCGCAGAATATTTTACAGCAGAAAATTTCAAAAGCCAAAATGTAGATCTCTCTATAGATTATTTACAGCAGAACTTGTCGAGTTCCAAAATGTTCATCGGCAGAACATTTTGCAACAGAATCCCAGGAATGCAGAATGTTCATCGGCAAAGTAATTCGCAGCATTTGCAGCAAAATCCCAGAAA
This sequence comes from Quercus glauca, assembly GCA_023736055.1. NCBI lineage: Eukaryota > Viridiplantae > Streptophyta > Magnoliopsida > Fagales > Fagaceae > Quercus > Quercus glauca. The sequence continues at coordinate 24,313,704 of CM043317.1, forward strand.
TGCAACATGCTCACCTATAGAATATTTCGTAGCAGAAAGTTTTAAAGGCCAAAGTGCAGATATCTCAGCAGACTGTTCACAGCAGAATATTCTGTAGCAGATTTTGTATTGAATTCTAGCAGGTCTTTTCATAGAATATCCCACCACAAAATTCAGTATTGAATTCTTGAACTTTCTAAGTGCAACCACAAGTCCAACATGATTATCTTCTATAACAAAAGTGATCATTGCCCCATAAAGAATTCACGGGAACACCAACAATGTGAAGGTGTGTAAAAGGGTAGTGGACGATTCTGCTACAACAAGAAATTCGAGTCTAGATCTTATTCAACATATTTAAGACTTGTTCTCAAAGCAAGAGAGGTGCATACAAAGCCTTTCATGTTCACTTTTTTTGAATCAACCTCTTGCTACTACATCAGCAAATATATTAGTATTAATGAAGGGAGGAGGGAAAAGTAATTAATTCGATTCTCTACAACTTTGATAGAAATAGCCTAGTCCGAATTTTGAGTTCTACAATGCCAAAAGTGCCTCAGAACATGAATCTGAAATCTATTACTTGATTAGCACGTTTTTAAGGTGTTTTCCAACTCTAAGACTGTATTTGGACAAATTTCAGAATTATTTTCATGAAAAACCTCATTCCAAAGTGATAATTAAGACTTTTTAAAATAATTATTTTGAATATATTTATCCCAAAAGCCTAATTATCCACAATCTTTAAATATTATTTGCTTATTTGTTTTAATCCCATGCAACAAATCTCACTTTAAGAAAAATATTCCACCAATCACATAAATTCATTTAAGGCGTAAATGCACTTTTACTCCCTACATTTTGACTTTTTTCCATTTTGTCCCTACATTTTAATTTTTTCACTTTTAGTCCCTAAACCAATTAACGGATGTTATTTTCGTCCTTTCCGTCGGTCAACCAACAGAAATAGCTGACGTGGCAGCAAGAGGCATTAAAATATTATTAAAAAAATATTTGACATTTTTAAATGCCAAAATTTTTAAAAAAAAAGTTAATTAAAAAACAAAAACACAGCAACCCAGCAATAGAAACCCAGCAAAAGAACATTACAACTTGTTCTTCGTGTTCTTCCCAGATCAAACCTAGCAACCAAGAACACAAATCCAGCAACCAAAAACTTAAACCTAGATCACAACAACACAAACGTAAAAAAAGAAAAGAAACAAAGACCAAACACAAACACAGACTCAAAGTTCTTCGTGTTCTTCCCAGATCAAACCCAGCAACCAAGAACACAAATCCAGCAACCAAAATCTCAAACCTAGATCACAATAACACAAACGAAAAAAAAAAGAAAAGAAACAGAGACCAAACACAAACACAGACCCAGAGTTCTTTGTGTTCTTCCCAGATCAAACCCAGCAGCTAAGAACACAAATCCAACAACCAAAAACTCAAACCTAGATCACAACAACACAAACGAAAAAAAAAAAAAAAAAAAAAAAAAAAAAAAAAAAAAAAAAAAAAAAAAAAAAAAAAAAAAAAAACAAAGACCAAACATAAACACAGACCCAGATCACAAATAGAGATCAAACACAAACGAAACCCAGATCACAACCTAAGCCAAAATCATCAGCGGACCCAACCACCGATCCATGTTCACAACACCCATATGCAAGCCTCCAAATTTTTCCTTTCCCATTGTTTTCATGGCATCAAGACCCCACGGCCTCCATGATCAAAACCTCGAAGATCAGCCTCTTGATCTGCTCACTGCTGGTTAATATCGGGTGAGGTAGAAAGAGGTGTGAAAACCACTGATCTCAGCTTCACAACCACTGATATGGGCTCCAATATCGAATCGGTGACTGGGTTTTCTTTCAAACACACAAGTTCTAAAACAAGATCAAATTTTTTTGTTTATAGGGAAGAGCTTGGTGATACCCCTCTTGGCCAACGCATAGATAATCTCCTGAGAGATTCCAAGCTTAGCGACCTCAAAACCTTCATCAGCTTTCGACAACGAAGATGAAGATGAGGCTTTGGATTCGTAATCAGCTATGGCAGTGTACTCGGCGAGAGAAGGCAAGAAGGCCTTGAAATTCAACGGCCCTGATTTGAAATGAAAGGCTCTATTTTTAGGAAATAGAAATGGGAATGCAGTGTCTCCATTCTTGACAGGGTGGGAAGATGGGGATGATGAATGGTGTGAGTACTAGGTTTGAAGAGTAAAGGAAAGGTTGTTGTTGTTGTTGTTGTTAGTTGTGAAGGAAGAAGAGGCGAACAATAACCTCAGCTATTTAAAATTGAGTAATTTTGGTAACTACAACTAGGTTGCTGGGTTGTTGTGTTTTTGTTTTTGTTTTTGTTTTTTTTTTAATTAAAATTGAGTAATTAATTTTTTTTTTAAATTTTGGCATTTAAAAAATGTCAAATAATTTTTTTAATAATATTTTAATGCCTCCAGCTGCCACGTCAGCTATTTCCATTGGTTGACCGATGGAAAGGATGAAAATAACACCCGTTAATTGGTTTAGGGACTAAAAGTGGAAAAATTAAAATGTAGGGACCAAAATGGAAAAAATTCAAAATGTAGGGACTAAAAGTGCATTTATGCCTTCATTTAATTAATTTTAATTAATAACAAATCAAAATTAATTTCAATTAATCACACGTGATCGGCTTCACCCCATATAATGCATGTAAACCATACAAACTTGATCATGCGATATCTTTCAATCCGACAGTCCAATTAGGAAAAAGGAAACACTGTCACGACCATTAGAACCTCAAGATCATTTTTATGATATGCAATGAATTATTTAATGCATGTAATGCAAAGACAAACTGATGCATGTAATGCAAGAGAAAATTGATGCATGTGATGCAATTATGATTTTTGGGGTACATGGATGGTCATTCAAGTCATTCTCTTTGATTAAATCATGGGTGCAAAATTGAGTGTCTACAATGGTAAATAGGATTTTCTAGATAAAGAAATTTTGGATGTTGAGCCAGGGATATGGAAGATGTACTTTGACGGAGCTGCAAACCAATATGGGAATGGGATAGGAGTACTCTTGATCACTCCCGAGGGATCTTACATAACTTTGGCATTCAAGTTGAACTTTAAAGCAACTAATAACACGGCTAAATATGAAGCTTGCATCACCGGAATGGAAGCCCTTCAAGAATTGGGGGTAAAAGAAACCGAAGTCTTTAGGGATTCAACTTTGGTTATAGCTCAAGCATAGAAGTTGTGGAAAGTGAAGGAAGAACATTTGAAGTCTTATCAACAGTACTTGGAAGACTTTACCAAGACCTTTAACAAGATCAAGTACATAATCATCCCTAGAGCTCATAATCAGTTTGCGAATGCCCTAGCTACTTTAGCCTCCATGGTTGAAATACCCAAGGGAGTATGGACACGACCCTTGGAAATTAAACAAAGTGGTGAGGAAGTGCACAGAAGGAAGACCGAACCTTCAGTAATGGCAGTAGAGGAAGAGGAAGCTCCATGGTACTATGACATCATAAAGTTCTTGGAACTAGGGGCATATTCGAATGGTGCCGACTAGAGAAAGTGTCGTTCCATTAGAATGATGGCAACCCAATACATCCTATATAGAGAAAAACTCTATAGAAGGTCCGATAATGATGTACACCTTCATTACTTGAAAAGAGAAAAGGTCAAGAGGGTAATGGAAGAGGTTCATCAAGGAATTTGTAGCCTTCACATGAATGGAAGGACATTAGCTAAGAAGATCCTAAGGATGGGGTACTATTGGAGTATAATGGAGACTGATTGTGTGGACTATGTGAAAAGTTTCCATAATTGTCAGACACACACCAACTTGAACTATATACCACCTAGTGAGTTGTATAGTATGACTTCTCTATGGCCTTTCTCAATTTGGGGCATAGATGTGATTGGAAGAATAGCTCCTAAGGCCTCAAACAGGCATGAATACATTTTAGTGGCAATTGACTACTTCACTAAGTGGGTGGAAGCAGCCTCTTACTCCATGTTAAAGGCTAAGCATGTGGCCCAATTTTTAGAAAACAACATCATATGTCAGTTTAGGGTGCCCCAAGAGATCATTTCCGATAATGGTTCCCACTTTGAAGGCAAAGTCCGAAGGGTCATGGAAGAATATAGTATCGAGCATCACAAGTCTTCACCATATCGACCACAAGCTAATGGGGCCGTAGCAGTAACCAATAAGAATGTGAAGAATATCCTATCCAAGATGGTAGTGACGTACAAAGATTGGGCTAAGAAGCTTCCTTTTGCCCTATAGGCTTATAGAACTTCTATCCGAGCATCAATAGGGGCAACACCTTACTCTCTAGTCTATGGTAGTGAGGCAGTGCTTCCTATTGAGGTGGAGATACAATCTTTGAAGGTATTGGTAGAGACTAAGGTCCTAGAAGAGGATTGGGCTAAGGCGAGATATGAACAATTGACTTTGATAGATGAGAAGAGAGCTAGGGCACAATACCATGCACAAGGATACCAAAAAAGGATTGTTAGGGAATTCAATAGGAAAGTGAAACCAAGAAACCATAAAGAAGGGGACTTGGTCCTGAAAGTACTTAGAGATGAGACTTTTGATCCAAGAGAAAAAAAATGAAGCCTTGGTGGTCTGGACCTTTTGTCATTAAGAAGATCATGTCTAGAGGTGCCACAAGAATCACAGATTTGGATGGGGAAGAGATGTTTCGCCCTATTAACATGGATAGACTCCAAAAACACCACATCTTTAAAAAAAAAAAAAAAAAAAAAAAAAAAAAAAAAAAAAAAAAGCCTGCTAGGTTGAAAACCCGAAAGGGCGGCCTAGGCAAAAATTAAGGCAAAAGGACCCTACTACATTAAAAACCTGAAAGGGTGGTCTAGACAAAAGTTAGGGGAAAAGACCATGGGCATGGTGAACATTCCTCAAAGGATGTCATGGGCAAAAATTACATGGCAAAGGAAAAAAAAAAAAAGGGAAATTCTCTCAATTCTCAAATTAAAAGATAACAAGTTTGCTTTCATAGGGGATTTCTAACATTCCAATCTTTTATTAAATTCAAAAACAAAAACCAAAGAATCATAAAAGTGCAAAAAAGTAAAACATGGAGCATATCAAGGCGGTTACTCAATCCTTCTTGCTAGTCTTCATGTGAGCCTTCTCATCCTTCAAATTCCACTTCATGTCATCCTTCAACCATTGCTTGTAACTTGCAGTGGGGTAGATGTATTTGGGAGGAACAATGTCTTTCATCGCCCTATGGCATGGCCAAGCTTCACTAATCCTACCCAAGATCCTATTTGTGAACACCACGGTGTAGAAGACACCCTCATCACTAGGAGCTCCTTGACGTTCTCCAAATTTCCTTGAGATTCGACAAGTGGAGTAGTAAGAACAACAACGGAGCCCAACTAGAGTCACACAATGGTCCTTACAGCAACTGTGAACCATGCTTAAGATATGCCACCATTCCCCAACCCACTAAATGTCGGTCTCCTTAAGGCAGCCCATAAGCTCCATGTATGCTTAAAAGCCTAGCACATCTTGAAGTCAGTGGTCCCTACGATGCCTAGGAAGGTAGGTGCTGAGTGGCACAATAGGAGGATGAAGCAACCGAATCCTCTCTTGTAGCCATATCTGCAAAAAAAGAGGAGGGGGGAAGAAAAGAAACAAAGAGAGAAAAAGAAAAGGAAAAAATAATAAAAAAAGAGGGAAAAGCTTGAGTGAGAAAAAAATAAAAATAATGAAAGACGATATAAGGTGCCTCGATGGGTTGAAAACCGAAAGGCAATCCATGCAAAATTAGAGGAATCCTGCTAGGTTGAGAACCTAGAAAAAAGTTAGGGATCATACCTAAGAAGAGGACTTCCGTAAAGAAACTCGCTTCCTTCCTTTGAAAAGCATCCAAACCATTTAGGGTTTCTGCCAAGATCAAGCCCACTAGATTACCTCTCTTTAGCTCATAAGCTGCCATACACATCCGAAGGTCCACACAATATGACTGTTGAACCAAGAAATATCTTGCAAAGGCACATAAGCAAAAGGCACAAAGGTAGTACAATCGTGGCCTTTCACCATCAAGGAGGCCTAAACCGAAAAAGTAATCAAAGACCAGCCTGAGGTAAAGTTTGCCAAAAACACACCACCTATTGGCTATGGTTTCAAGGACACCCAACACCACTTGCAAAAAGGAAGGAAGATCTCCACCTATGGTAGGAAAGATAAGATCATCAATCTCCGGTTCACCCATGATAGCAGCAAATTCCTTGAAAATATGGCATAATTCTATTCCATTGAAGCAGAATACATGCCGAGAAGGAACCTAATAGTTAGCAGCAGCACGAAGAAAAAGCTCATCCATCCTAATTTGATGGTAGGGGAAGATGCAAGAAAGGCCATAGAGAGCAACAGAATCCTTGAAATTAGGACTAAGCTTCCTAATCCAAGTAGAGACATCGAGGGGAGAGCTTTCTGCCATTGAAGGACCTCAAAGAAATGTTCTCTGAGTTGGAAATACATTGGTAAGGGTTTTAGACCCAAACAGCTGCTTTTATACCTAAGTAAGTCGGCTAGGGTTCTTCTGATTTGCAACCCACGAGCATAAAGTCAACCCTGCATACGCAAAGTCAAAGCTACATACGCAAGCTCACCTTCACGAATACATGGCGCTTGGCAGAAGCCCATGTTCCCCTGTTTTGAGCAAAGTTTCTCCACTCCCAAGCACTCCTAGGGTTCCTGTGATCTAAAGAATCATTCAAGACATGTTCCAAGCACAAGATTGCAAGTATCAAAGAAGCAAAGTTGTATAAAAAACATAAAATTTATCATTATACTTGTAAAATAAGTGCTAAACTCCAATCAAAAGCATAAATGTAAAAAGATGTTCTTAATACAATCCTTTGTCTCAAACTTAATCCAAAATGTCTGCTAAAGGGAATAAAAAACCATAAAAGCAAAAAAAGAAAAAAAAAAAAAAAAAACTTTGTGTTGTATGCCTATATGTGTCTTGAACTACAGGTAATCAGTGGTGCCGCCTTTTCCTTGACCGATAGCTAGAAGTCGCCTCCAAGTCCTCCTCCTCACCATCATCATCATCATCATCATCATCATCACCACTGCCTGGGTGGGCCACTCCTCCAAGACCGTACAGCTCTCTCAAGTAGTTGGTCACCTCCAACTTGAGATTCCCGACCAACCACACCAACTCCTTATGCTCTTAGATAGTGGGCTGCAATTCAAAGAAGGAAAGGTTAGTGACTGAAACAAAAAGAGAAATTTGGCATAAAGAGAAAGGACAAAAGGAAAAAAGAACTCACTGCTCGTGTGTTGGGAAGGAAAGGATAGCCCATGACATTAGGATTATGGGGCACGACACGCTCCCGATCAAAGCCATCCGAGCCATAAACATTGACAGTCCAAGGGAGGTGTGGAGGATCAATGGGCTCACTGGCAATAGGTTCATCCTGTTATAATTTCCCACATTAGAAGTCATGACAAACAAAACAAAAACAAAAAATTTAAAATTTAAAAAAAAAAAAGAAAAAAAAAAAGATTGAGCATATACCTAAACAGTAAAGGAAGGCATAAGGCGAGTAATGTTGAACTCCTTATAGTCCAACCCCTTAAGAAGCTGCTTGGCATAGGAAACACCACTCCCCCACGAGTTGTATTCAACATTAGTCATGGAGTGGGAGGCAAGCATGAACTCCGGAGGGTCCATTAGAATCTATTGTTCATCTTTACCCACTATCTGGCATCGCACTCTCTCCGCTAGGTATAGCACCCTCAAGCCCGCTCCTTTAAAAGGTTAGGTGATCTCTAAAGTGATGAAAGCGACAGGCTCCAAGTCTCGAGAAGTAAGAAGGGGTTAGCCAGCCCATGGGGTCCAGTTAACCTACAATAAAATGAGGTTAAAAGAACGGTATCCTTAGAATAATTCATTAAGTGTGAGAGACTAGAACTATTGAACTTACCTCATTGGAAGTCAACCCAGGAAGGTGGGCCATCACTTGGTGGAAGTTGTTCAGGACTAGGTCAGTGCCTAAAGTTATAAGGCCATACCTAATCACCCATCGCTACAAAAAAAATAAAAAAATTTAATTTAATTAAATTAAATTAAAATTTAAAAAAATATAAATAAAAAAAAAGGAGAAGAAACAAAAGTCACAGGTTAGATGCAAGATGACAGTTTGCAAGATGATATATATAAGATGATAGTTCTTAAGACTGTACAGTTTGCAAGACTACGAGCTACAAGTGGAAATGTAAAGAGTAAAAAAGAGAATTGACCTCAAGGAGCTTCCAAGGCCCCACGAGCTACCGCAAAGTGCCCCGGCTGAGAGTGTTGAGGGTGGAGTAAAGATAAGCAAGACATACTTACCCCTAGTTAGCCCTCTGTGCCTCCCCAAAATCTTAGAAGAGGGTTGGCCACCTTAAAGACACCGTTTGCCCATCATTGGCAAAGAGATAGGCCCCCATCAAGTGGAGAGGATTGCCCTAGAGATATAGACACATTCCTCTGTGGTCCTTTGTGGGAGTAACATGTAATCCAACACCAGGTCGAAGTAGCGGATGGTCTCAGTGAAGTACTTCCTCCCTAACATGTTGATGCCCAGCTGCACGCTCGACACACCATCCAAACTAATGATGGTCCCCTCAAAACTAAGGCTGGTCATGTGGAAGAAGTCAAAGGGAGTCACTATCATCTCTCGCTTAGTGATATGAAAGGTGTGGGTAGTGTCCCACCACCTCTCAATGAGGCAGCACACCAAGGTGGCACTCGCAGACTTTTTTGAAAGAAGGCTGATAATGGGCTCAAAGCCCGCCTCCTGGACATAGCCTCTAGTTTCGGAGGCGAGTAAGTTGAACCACTCTACCACCTTATTTGTGCTTCCCCTCCCAGCATAAAGGGATGATGACTGCAAAAAAGGAAGAGGTGTCATTAGATTCATGATTCAAGTGAAATTCGAAGAAAATGGTATTGTGATGCATGAGTGAAGGTAAAAAGAATGATGTAGTGATATTCAGATGCATAAATAACAAAAATGTGTGTTAGCATTGCATAGGGAAGTGAAACAGGTGAAAAATAAGTGAAAATGGGCAGAGCAAAGCTTCTACCGGGCGACTCACGTACACAGATCAAGGCCCATGCACGCAGACAAGACCCCGCATACGCAGGTTCATTCCCACGTACATAGAACCTCAAAAACATACCTGCGTAAGTAAGAACAGAGCTACATACACATGAATGCAAGCTGCGTACGCAAGCCTAAGCCTATGCACGCAAGAACATAAACAGAAGAAGTTCTTTGACATTTTCAAGGAAGCATTATCCAAAATCCATCCTAAACATGTTTCTACCCTTCTTAAGGCATCATGTTCTCATCTAAACCCATCCCACAGCAAAACCCAAGCATTTAGATAACCAAAAACACATTTAAACCAAATATCAGAGAAGAACTTGAAAATGAGAAAAAAAAAATGAAAAACTTATAGATTCACCCATGGGGATGTGGTACTCTAGCTGGTATGTCAATGGTGAAGGTCCTACCAACCTCGTGGCTCCATTCCAACGAGTGAGATGGAAGGCATCAGAAGATAGGACATAGAAGGATTTCTTGGCCTTGAGTGCCATTGGAAAGGATGATGAGAGAAAGGGAAAAATGGGAAAATAAGAGAGTTTGAGAGGATGAGGGAGTCAAGAAGTGAAGAAAAGAAGGAAGGAAGAGAGATTTTAGTAGAGAGAAAAGAGAGAAGAGTAATCAAGAATATAAAGATGTGAGGGAGATGAAGAGAGTGAAGAAGAAAAGAAGAAAAGAAACGGTTGATAACCGTTGGAGAAAATGAAGAGGCAAGAACACACTTGATGGATAAACTACGTGTAGTTTAGTCAACGAATCAAGCATGTCAAAGATCATCCTCAGTAAGGAAGTAGAAGACTCTTCCGCAACGTTTCAAGCATCCCAAGCAAAGTATCCCCAATGAAGGAAGTAGGAGATTCTTCCCAAATGTATCAAGTATTATCCTTATAAAAGGAAGCAAAAGATTCCTCCCTAATGGACCCAAGTACACCAAAGAAAATCCGCAGTGCGGGAGCAGAATATTCTTCCACAAAATATCCCTAGTGAGGAAGCAGAAGATTTTTCCCCTGTAAGTCCCATGCACCCAAAAAAAAAAAAAAATCCCCAGCGAGGAAGCAGAAGATTCTTCCTTAATAAATCACACATCTACACTACTCCTTAGTGAGTCCATCCATATTACTCCTTAGCGAGTTTCTCATCTCCTAACAAGTCATAAGAAGCAGAAGATTCCTCCCCATGCACATCCACTCCTCAACGAGTTCTTCACCATCCTTAGTGAATCCTACTTGTGCACATATCCTCCAATTTTTGAACATGCAGGCATGGTAGAAAAAGGTAGAGATGGTGATAGAGAAAGAGGCCAAGGCCAACCCGAGGTAAGATCCTCACTAGAAAAGATAGAGAAAGAAGTGAAGAAGACAAGAGGAACAAGTCACCCAGATAAGTTTGAGGCAAGAGCCCCAGAAACCATAGAGACTATATCCTTTTGTTGTTTGTTGGGTTAGCTCAAAGCACCCTTATTTGTTTTCATTTTTCTTTTTAGTGACTCTAGGATAGTGAGTCACTCGTCATTTGCTTACATGTGGCAAAACATATTTTGGGATAGTGAACTTGTCAATGCTCATTTCCCGAGCAACAATGGAGGGACTTCGGACATATGAATCCCACGCAGCTCTTCGAAGTTGCACCTCGCCCCATGTATGCGTGATATGTGTCGTGTGCGTAGGTTAGGCCTAAGCTGTACATCAAAGCAAAATGTTTTGTCTCTTATTCTTTTGATTCCGTTAGTGAAGCTCACAAATCAAAAAAGAGGCATCTGTAGACACCATATTTTGTAACCCATACAACTCAGGCCCCCTTTTCTCGACGATGCTTGAACTCTAAGGTCGAAGGCCAGTTTAGAGCCCAATCATATATTAAGTTAACTTCAGGAGTGTTAAAATAGAAATATAAACTTTTAAATGAGCAAAAATCTATTTTTGGAAAATTAAATGACCAAAGTGGCCCTCAGCCTGTGTACACGAGCTAAAGCATGCATACGCAGGCACGTTCTTGCATACGCAGCTAAGGTTTCAAAAGCATATGAAACGCAAGTTTTCTACAATAATGGTTAAGGTTTGGAATATATCCTACATCATCTAAGAGTAGTCCCAAACCCCATTTTTTCAACTATAAAAAGCCTTACATGGTACATTCTAAAAACACACAAAAATCCCACGGGAAAAACCAAAGATTCACTAGAAAATAGTGAATCAAAAGGGAGTTTTTCAAGAAACACCCTCAAGTCTCTTTTTATTTGATTGGGACCTTTTCTGGCCCCAATCCTTTGAGTTTAAGATTACTAATCACTATTTCATTGAATTGTGATAGATTTTACTGAGGGAGAACAGTCAAAAATCAAGCCTAAGAGCTTTTGCTTTAAGGTATGCTTTAAAAAATTTTCTTTTTATTTTCTACTTTAATATTTGTTTTAATCTATTTCTTTTACTTAGTTTATGTTTACGTTTGTTTGTTTAGGTTAGCTTTAGGTTTTCTTTCTGTTTTTACACATGATAGGTTGCTAGATTTTACGTTTTTGGTTTTTGCTCTGTTTCTGTGTTAATTAAGGTTTTTGGGTAAAGATCTGCATACGCATGATCTAGCCTAGGCACGCATGCTGAACTCATGCATACGCAAACCTATTCTAGCGTGCGTGATGCCGTTACCCAGAAAACCCTAATTCTTTGTTTGTTTTGTTCAGCCTTCACATGTTTTTCTGTATAAGCCTCTTTTCCATATATTTCAAGCCCCATGACTATTTGTTTGCCTTTTAACATGTTTGGTTGTATCATATGTTTAGATTAGGGTTTAGGTTAGGGTTTTCTTAGTTTTAATGCTATGCCATAAGTGTTGTGTTGTTGAGAAGTATGTAAAGGGTAAGCCATGCATTAGCAATGTTCATGCATTTGTGTTAGGGTTTTTAGATGAATGATTAGGGTTTCTAGTATGTTAATGTTTTGTTTTTGATATGTTTTGTTTAATGATATGTTGTCTACCATGTTTAACTTGTTGTTTTGTTTTAGATGAATGCTAGGGCTTTCTTTTATATGTTTGGCTCTCTTTTGTTTGGATAGACCGATAAGTATGTGTTTAGGGTTAAAGATGTCATGTAGTTTGCTAGATGCATGTTAGTGTGTGTGTGAGTCTAGAATACAAGTATTTGAATGTTCTTTAATATGGTTAAGATATATGACACAATGATAGGAAGCTAACCTTAGGGTTGGGCGATCTTAGGTGCCTAACATCTTACCAAGAGCGTACCTAAACTCCGAACCCAAACTCTGGTAGTAAGATCAAAGGTCCTTCCTCGAAAGGCTGCTATATTCATGGTTCCTAGACCATATAACTAGGTGGCGACTCCAACTTTAATTTTTCCTTTCCCTTGCGCCCACATGAGTGACTCCTTAATGGATTGGACTATGAGGAGTTCAGCGTCACTAGCCTCATGCCTTCCCTTACTGTTTAGGTATATGCTCGATCTCTTCTTCTTTTTTTGCTTTTCCTTTACCTTGTTTGTTATGGTTTCTAATGGTGGAAAACTTGTAGCAAGAGGAGCCTGCTACCGGTAAGCCAATTGATCCTCTACATCTCCCTTGGACGGTCTATGTTTACGGCCCTGATGACTTTGCTCGGGAGCGCACCTTGCCTCGTAATCCCAATGTTATGGGCTACCATTTTCCTTCCAACACCCGGGTGGTGAGTTCTTCTTTCCATTTGTTCTTTTTTTCTTCTTACTGTCTCTCCTTTTTTTCTGATCACTAACCCTTCTTTCTTCGAACTAGAACCCACCATCCAAGAGCATGAGGAGTTGGTATGGTTGGCTGGGAAACTCAAGTTGGAGGTAACCAACTATTCAAGGAGCTTGTACAGTCCTGGAAGGGCAGCCTACTCGAGCAGTGGTGGTGATGAGGAGGATTCGAAGGTGACTCTTAGCTACCAACCAAGGAAGAGGCGACACGATTGATTACGTGCAGTTAAGACACATAGGCATACAACACACATATTTCTTTCTTTTTGTTACTTTTATTGTTTTTTTATTTCTTTTAGTAGACATTTGAATTCAGTTTGAGGCAAAAGGTTGTACTTAAGAACAACTTTTTAAATTTATGCTTTTAATTGGGACTAGTACTTAATTTACAAGATATATGGTTAATTGTATGTTTCCATACAATATTGCTTCTTTGATGCTTGAAATCTTGTGTTTGAAATATGCCTTGAATGATCCTTTAGGTCATAGGAACCCTAGGGATGCCTTGGAATGGAAAACCCTACTTAAAAAAATATGCTTGCGAGTAGTTTTCTTTAAAAAAAATGTGACCATCCAAACCTCTTGAGTTCAAATGCTTTAATTATTTTACTTACCACAATGCTTAAGGGTGCTACAAAAACACTAAAAGAAACAGCAACGCAAATCCATCCCAAAAATTCAACACGAACTTTTTCTTTCATTGCAAAGTGTGTGACAAGAAGGATTAAGGAGAACATGCATTAATGCATAGGTGTTATGATGCAGTAAGGTGAGTGAGGTAAGACATGCATTCACATGAGCATGCACATATCTTGTGCTTTGATGATGGATATGGACATGCTTGGTTGAATGACATATTTTAATGTTGGGATACCTATCACATGCTTGTTTGATTCTAACAGGCCTATGTTTCTACCCTTGTGGTATCTTGTTTATTTGTTGTCTTGGATGCGCTAATATGATATGCATGATAGAAGTATGCTAGGCTTGATGTAAGTTGCCATGATAGATGTAAGTTAGTGTTTTGGGATGATTGATGCCATGTTGTATGCTTAGATGTATGCTAGTGTGTGTGAGTTTAGTATGCAATATTGAACATGCTTTAATGAGATTAAGACATAAGACACAATGTGTGGAACACCTTCCCATCTCCATACCTAAACTCCGAACACATACTCTAGCAGTAAGATCAGTCTTTCCATGAAAGGGCACTATATATATGGTCCTTAGACCTAAACTAGGTGGTGACTCCATTATCTTTTCTCCACCCCAATCCACTCAGCCAAGGCGTACCCCCCTCCAAAATGCACATTGCATCAACACTGTGAAATAGCCTCCCCAATAATGCATTCTTAGAAGATTCATCGCAAGCTAGAGATGCTAGCTTCAACCTTTTATCTAAATCAGATAGGAGTTTTATACCACTAGACTCCTTAGAAGTTTTATGTCTTAATCCATCTACTGCAGGACTTCCATTTAATTCCAACATTGAATTGGGCCTAGAGATCAGGCGAGTCCAAAAACTAGTACTCGACCTAACCCCGGAATGGATATTGGGCATAAAAGAATTCGTGGAAGACCCACGTTGTGATATCGATTTACCCTTGGATTTTCTTTTTTCGACTGTTGACTCGTGGAAAGCAAGACACCAGCTTCTAAATTAAATCCAACACCCTCTAAGGGTCCGTTTGGATACACTGTATCCAAACCGAGCTTAAGTGTCTGTTTGGATATAAGACGATACATAGTTAAATAAAGTTGTAATCTAATTTTTAATTTTATATTTTGATTTTAAGAAAGAGAGAGATAGATATTATTTGGTGTGTGGCTTTGTAGGATATTATTTTACAAAAATCAAAGTCTCAAACTATTAGGAGAGATTAATCTATAGTTGATGATTTAACACATTTGCAACATCTTTTTGAAATATTTTAGGGTTTCAATTGAGTTAAGGTTCTATTGGTTTCATACTTTAAGAGTCTTAATAGAAATGAAAAAGAAAAATATGCTAATTAAAAGCACTATAAAATGTTCAAAATATAATGTGATATTGTCTCTAATTGATGAACTTCATCAATTTAATTAATGAATGTTTATATCACTTTTTTGTGATTAATAACATTGCAATTTGTAAGTCAATAGTAAAATTTATAGTATCTTTAACATCACTAATAAAAAAAATGTACAACCTTTAGGAAAAAAAAAAAATATATATATATATATATATATATATATAATTTTATAAAAATTTGGGCATTTAACTATGGAAAATATGGCTTTTTTTCTTAAGGAAAATTTTGTTTTTTGGTGGGAGCCTTAGGCCTAGGCCTAATTTGCCTAGGCCTTGAGCTGGCACTGCCTACTAGTACACTTGTTACTAGAGGAACAAACCAGTCAATAAAAGATTATTGTTTTTCTCTTAGAGAAGAGAAAAAAATTTGGCAAAAACTCCATTTTGATCCTTACATTTTGAGGTCATAATCAATTTAGTCCCTACATTTTGATAGCTGTCAATTTGGTCCATGTTATTTTCAATTTGCAATTAATTTGATCTTTACCATTAACTCACTAACAGAAAATACTCACATAGTAAACGGAGTGTATTGTTGGCACACCTAATGTTAAAATATTAAATAAAATGTTGATGTGTCTGAAATTTAGTGACCACTCAACGCTTACATGACAAAAAAGGGTCCCATCAGCTTTTTTTTATTATAATTTTTTCACCAATTTTTTCCTTTCCTTTTTTTATCTTTTATTTTTCTTACAATTTCGTTAATCAAAAGATAATTTCGTTTTACTTTTACACATTGTTCTTCATTGTTCTTCCCCTAAACCCAAAATCTGCAGTTACTAACCAAACAAAATTTTTACCTCATCATTTACTTTACCAAATATTTTTTGGCTCAACACCATTCATTGTTCTTCTTCCCCAAACCTAGAATTTGTAGTTGGAGAGTTTAACCAAATCTAAACGTTCTCACAAATTATAAACTACAAACCCATCTTCAGCAACTTCAGGGAAGAGCTTCAGCGTTTGCAGCAACAACCGTTGACATCTCATCAATCAGACATTTCGTTTAGTTTTTCTCTTGTTTTCTCAACAAACAAACAGAGGCTCGCTCAAATACACATCCAAATCAAACCCATAAATCAACCCAAACCAAACCCACAACCAAATCAAAAAATCTTTTGTTGTAGTACCCAGTAGATTCGTCATACGACATCGTGGCACTAGACTGTTTCTCAACTCCAAACAACAAGCAATGCTTTTGGGATGGGTTTATACCCAGTAGATTAGGGATGGGTTTCAATTGTTGGTTTGGGGCCTTTAGTTGATGGAGGTCTGGTGGGTGGCTTGTGGGTCTCGAATGGTTAGCTTTTGGGATGAAGGTGTTAGTTGATGGTGGGATTTTTTATTCTGATTTTGTTTGAGAGAAGAGGGAGATAAGATAACCACGAAGGAAGGAATTGATTGTTCTCTATTTCTTTAGGAGACAAGTGGGCTTTTTGGTTTCAACTTTTGACATATAAGAGCATCTGTAGCCGGTTTCTATATCTCATCTTATTTTACCATATTAAAAAGTAACTTTATCAATTATACAATACAATTTTATAATTCTCCAACATCCCAACTTTTATTTTCCAATTCTATTCATTAAAATAATATTTCTCTCCAATAAAAAAAAAAAAAATATATATATATATATATATATGTATTTGTTTTTTCCCAATTTTCTCCTACACACGCTACCATCCAGACTCCTCCATTAACTCTACTGTTCACCTTCTTCCCCAGAACTCCATTCATTTATCCTTCATCATCCATATCAACCCAAAAAGAGAAGAATAAAAAAAAAACCCATCACTGCAAAACCCATCACCTTCTTCCACACAACTCCATTCCTTCATCCTCCATCATTCATATCAACCCAGATCGGCGAAACAGAAAAAAAAAAAAAAAAAAAAAACCACGCCGCCAACATCGCTGCAAAACCCATCACCTTCTTCCGCACAACTCCATTCCTTTATCCTCCATCATTCATATCAACTTAGATCAGCGAAAAAAAAAAAAAAAAAAAAAAAAAAAAAAAACCCCCGCTCTCATCTCGGCAAAACCCAGATCGGCAAAACCCATCACTGCAAAACCCATTTTCACAGCTCTACGCCGATTTCCACCACGCCGAACAGAAAGCTCCACACCGTCACCCTCAATCACCCATCCCCACCACCACGGAAACCCTCCACCACATCAAACCCATGAGCTCCACCTCTGCAAATATCAACAGCAATTCTTATATCAAAACCCAAACACAAACACAAGCTGAATCCCCATTTTTATTGCAGAAACACAAACACGAACACAAAACCCACCTAGTAAATTGCTTTGATTTTGATTTTGATTTTGATTTGATTTGAGAGACCGACGGAGCTTCGTGAAGAGATTTTGGAAACAAAATCTTAATCCAAACCTATAAACCCTTGAGATGAGTGAATCGGTAAAGGGATCAGAGCACGGACGGAATCACAATCAGAGAGAGAAGGGCATCGCAGAGAGTATTGGGTCTGAAGAGAGCACAGAGCAGAGGAGAAAGAGAGAATGAAGAGAGAGAAAAGATAAGAAATAATGAGAGATGAGAGAGAAATTCCCGGGTTAAAAAGCATTAAAATATTATTTTTTTTATACCATTCAGCTACAGTACCATCTTACATTTGAGATGGTATTGTAGCTAAATCTCAAATTTTTTTTTGCATATGGGATATGGCCTTCCCATTGCTGATCAATTTTGGGGCTTAAATGCCAGATGTTCCTAACATTTGGCATATACAAGCCCCACTGCTGATGCTCTAAGACTTAAAGAAATTGAGAGATGGAGAGATGGAGATTAAGATTGAGGAGACTCAGAGAGATGGAGGGCTCTCTTCAGTGTTTTTTTATTTTTTTTATTAAAGAAATTGTAAGAAATATAAATTAAAAAAATAATTGTTATATATATATATATATAAAGCTGATGTGTTTTTTTATATATATAAATAAGTGCTGAGGTGGCCACTAAAATTCAAATATATCAGCATTTTATTTAATATTTTAATATTAGACTTGCCAACAATGTAATCCGTTTGCCACGTAAGCATTTTTCGTTAGTGAGTTAACTGTAGGACCAAATTGATTACAAATTGAAAATAAGAGAGACTAAATTGACCATTACCAAAATGTAGGGACCAAATTGACCATGGCTCCAAAATGGTGTTCTTGCCAAAAAAATTTCTACTAGCTAGAGAGTTTGAGAGGGAGTCAAAAACTCTAGCATAGAGAAACCATCAACTCTGTAAGTCAAAACAGTGATCAAACATATCAAATCAAGAAAAAGATGGTAAAAGTGCGTGACTGTGTAGATAAGGGCTTGTTTGGTAAGAGTATTTAAATATAATTTTTTTGTTTTGCAATCCATAAAACTATAGGTGCCATACTTGAATTTATTATTTAGCTAATATCTTCTAAATATAGTTTTCAAAAAACTATATTCTATTTTCCTAATTTAGAATAGGATTTTGAAAATGGCTAAAGAGGTATTTTTAGAATACAGAAAACGTTTTTAATGACATGGTTGTAAATAAATTGAAAACAATGGACCTCACATATTTGTCTAAACTCTTTTATCTCTTAAATTAAAGAGCTTATCTTTATCATAAAAGAATTCTCACACTTCAAATTTGAAACTTATCATTAAAATATATATATATATATATTATACAAATTCTACACGATACTTTTTGTAAATATTTTTTAAGAAAATCTCAAAAATAGAAATGGTCTCCCAAACATTTATTTTTTATTTTTAGTCTTTTGAAAATTGTTCTTAAAAGTGGAAGCCAAATATGTATAATATACAAATTATTATCTTAAAATTAGTTTCAAGTGCAATTTTTTGAAAATTGTTTTTATACTATTTTAAAAACAAAAACAAAAATCCTCCTGCCAATTAGACCCTAATATTTTTTTGCTGAATGACTCTGTAGATAATTGTGAAAGTCTGGAACTAGAATTAGTCAATGATGCAAACCTTGATATAATTATAGAATTAGTCAAATAAACTTGACGTGAACCGGTCCTTGTGGGAAGCAATGCTATTTGCAGTAAACAAACCATTATCATATATGTCACACTTGGTAATGAAGGGGGTGTGACATTGCCTCTATATAAGTTAACTAGGAGAGATTACAAATCATATTTTCAACACATATTCCAACTCCATCGACTATGGGAAGTTTCTCAGTACTCCCACTGGAAGCAAGAAGGTATGGAAAATTTTTTAGCTACTTTTCCTCTTTTGTTTAATTTGTTAAAGAACAATATTCTATGAAAAAAAATCCTCCCTCCAAGTAAATAATTTTTGTATGAGTAGTGTTAGGGATAATACAAATTTTTACATAACTTTTACAAATTGACGTGTCATATCCAAATTGTTGACTAATAAAAGTGAGAGATAACATTATGTAAAAATGTGACAGGCTAGAAGGAAAAGCAGCACTAATTACAGGTGGGGCTAGCGGCCTTGGTGCAGCCACTGCAAGACTATTCTCCAAACATGGAGCTAAAGTTGTAATCGCAGACATGCAAGATGAATTGGGTCACTCTGTATGCAAAGAACTAAATCCTCAATCCACAACTTTTGTCCATTGTGATGTCACCAAAGAAACTGATGTGGAAAATGCTGTAAACCATGCTGTTTCCACGTACGGCAAGCTAGACATTATGTATAACAATGCTGGTATTGGTGGAGAATCCAAATTCAACATCCTTGACAACACTCAGGCTGATTTTGAGAATGTGCTTAGAATCAACGTTGTAGGTGCTTTTCTTGGTACCAAACATGCAGCCCGTGTGATGATTCCAGCTCGCAAAGGATGTATAATCAATACTGCTAGTGTATGCTCAATCATAGGAGCGGTTGCACCGCATGCCTACACAAGCTCAAAACATGCTGTGGATGGATTAATGAAAAATACAGCAGTTGAGCTCGGACATTTTGGCATTCGTGTAAACAATGTGTCACCCTACGTGGTTCTTACACCTTTGACAGTGGATTTGTTTAATCTAGATGAGGGTGGAGTTGCCCGTCTTTATGGCAACCTCAAGGGTAAAGATCTCGAGCCAGAGGATGTAGCTGACGCTGCACTCTTTCTTGCAAGTGATGACTCAAAATATGTGAGTGGACATAATCTTGTCATAGACGGAGGCTTCCACGTTTTGAATTCAGGCTTTTCTATGTATCCGCAATAAAGAATAAAATGGGAAGTCTAAATGCATTGAAAATTAATGTTTGTGAGACTATAGTAAATTCTCTATGTATTATTCGGTGCTTGTAAAAAGACTTTAAATAAAACTGGCATCTTTACACGCACAATAGCAGTGTTCATAATGGTGTTCATAGGCTCTTCCTTTATTTTATATAATAAACCATTTGTATTTCTTTATTTTAATTGTTTCAATGAAGGATTCTAAGGTGTTACCTACTTGTCTTAGTTTATGTGAAGATGTCTATCCCATAACCAAGAAAATCGAACTTCAATCACCTTTGACAAGGAAAATATAGCAAAGTGGGATGACTTCCAAGTGAATGTTGAATTTTCACTGTGACTTTTGACTGAGGAATTCATTTTTTACTCCTATGATTGTGTTTTAGGCAAGAAAATTTATGTGAAGTTATAGCCTTGCGCATCGCCAAACAAAAAATTGCAAATATTAAGAATATTATTGCATTAACTTTGGAGAAAAATAATGGTTTAGAATCCGAGAAAGTTACTAAATACGTAATTTTGGATTCTTTTCAGAAGTATAGAGGGAATTTTCTATTAATTTGGGTGGAAATATGATACAATTTAACCAATAAAAATTTATATGCCTATAACATTAAATCAATAAATAGAATTCAATAGTAGTGGAGTTATTGTTTTTAATGTAATTAATCTAAATTGAAAATGAATATTACAACCTGGTGATGAATTGTGTTTTATATATATAAATGTATATATCTTGTGAAAACAAGTCAAGCTTATTTCGTACAAAAATATCATACCTTCGAGTCATTTTTTTGCGCAAAATAAGAGGTTGAGTTATCTATGCAAAAACAAGCTTGATAATTCGCATTTCGTGCTAAAACAAGTCGGGGTTATTTTATCTATATGTTTGTTAGTCTTATATTTTTTTTAGTGTAAAAATGAAGAATAGAGAAGACTTTTTTTTTTTTTTTTTTTTTGGAGAGAGAATCAAAGAATAAAGAAGACTATTTCTTAGTATTTCGCATTTCACTCAAGTGAAGTGATTGTTTAAGAAAAATTATAGGCGAGGAGAAGAAAAAATTTTGTATTAGGATTTATCAAAATTTTCGAATAGTTAACTTGAGCAAAATGCAATCCACTCAAGCGAGATCATGGACAGACTTCAAAAATAACGTAGAAAACTGTATAGAACTTTATACCTTAAGTGAGGGTGGACTATTCTTAATGGCTAGAAATTGTTTTAATAGTACCACTATAAAATTTTATCAATTTTTGTAAATTTTAAATCACGTGCCAAATGATTTTATATATATATATATATATATATAAAAGTTAGGTTCAAGTTACACCTGGTATAACTCTAAGTAATGTTACAATACCCAATAACTTGTTAATAAATTTATATTTTGAAAATTCCACAGTTAGATTACATGTTCTATATGTTCTAAACATGCATGCTAAATTTCATACCAATTGAATGTTATCTACTATTCGATCTATAAACTCATCTTTTATACGTTATTTTAAACAACAAAAACTCGAATTTATACAATTGATAGATTGCATGACTATTGATTTTTGATCACCTTAAAATTTTGCAAGTATGGAGAATGTACAAAAATAATGTAATTCAACGGTCGATTTGTCAAAATTCACATTCAATTAAAAAATATTGATTAGTGTAACTCTAAGTAATGTTATACTACCTAATAACTTGTTAATGAATTTATATTTTGAAAAATTCACCGTTGGATTACATGTTCTATATTTTCTAAACATGCATGTCAAATTTCATATTAATAGCATGTTATACCATTTGATCTATAAACTCATCTTTTATACGTTATTTTAAACTACAAAAACTCGAATTTATACAATTGATAGATCACATGACTATTGATCTTTAACCACTTTGAAAATTTTCAAGCATAGAGAATATACAAAAATAATGTAATCCAACGGTCAATTTGTCAAAATTCACATTCAATTAAAAATATTGATTGGTGTAACATTACTTAGAGTTATACCAGGTGTAATTTGAACTCAACCATATATGTATATATATATATAAATATATATATATATATAAACTAAAGCGTAACATTTATTATTACTACACTTCTGTTGAGCCACATTAATGGTCATATCAACTACCTATTTTCAACCATTTCACACCACTATTTCCAACCATGGTGTTCTTTTTACCTTTTCATCTTTCCACTACTCTCAACCTTAATGTCACTCTTCATCTATCCATTTCTCTTATTTTTATTTTGGCTCTTCTTATCCCATTCTGTTACTATAAATTTGTCATTCTCTCTCTCATTCTATATACATTTTCCTACTCAAAAATGGTTGTTTCTTTCTCTTTCTGTTTCTCTCTCTCTCTCTCGTGTTTTATTTTTGTGTGAATTTTTTATTTTTTGTATCTCTACTTTAGATTGCTGAATTTATATATTTTTTAGAACTCTACTTTGGTTGTTGCAATTTGGTTTTGTATTTTAAAACTATTATCTTTTTTTTCTTTTCTATGGTTGTTAAATGTTATCATATTGCACATAAAGATAGTTTATAAGAATATAATGTCAATCTTTTGTATAGCATGGCTTGGATAATTTGGTGATACACTCATGACTATATTTTTTTTATTTTAAACTCTTCTTCTTCTCATTTTATTTTCTATTTTTCTCCCAAAAGATGTGATTATTCTCTCTCTCTCTCTCTCTCAGTCTCTCTCTCTCTCTACACACACATATATACATATAATTTATTTATTCTTTATTACAATTTTAATTTAGGTTGATGAATCTTTTTTATAATACTATTTTGAGTTATATGCCTTGGTATGTGTTTTTCTTTTTTCATCACACCAGCACCACCACGGTGGTGGTTTCCTTTCATCACTTCGACCTTCTCTTGGTTTAAACTTGAAGCCCAAAATCTCACCGAGTCTTTCAATCTCTAATCTTTGCTTGCTCACTCTCAATCGCAAAACCCACTCTCAGATCTACAAGCTAAGGGGCTGTTTGGATTCAAAATTTCATCACTTAATTTCCGTCACTCAATTTCCATCACTCATCACTCAAATTTTCACACCTGTTTGGCACCATCACTCACTTCCCATCACTCAATATTTTTCACATTATTTATGGGCCCCATTTCTGTCACTTGGTCAGATTTTTTTTTTCTCCATTTTTCTTTCTTCTTTCTCTGTTCTTCAGTTTGTTCTTTTTTCATTTTTCATTTTTCTCCCTTTTCACCTTTCTCATCTCAGATTTCTCATCCAAAAAAAAAAATTAAACATGCATAAATATATTCCAGAACAAACCTAGATTTCTCAATCATGAAAAAAAAAAAAGAAAAAAAAAAAAGCAAACTCAAATCTGCCCAGGCCATTGATGTTGATGTTGTTGTTGCTGCTGTTGTGGTGGGTTTCAGAGTTTTTAAGGAGCAAAACATCGAAAACGATCGGTTGCTACTGTTGCTGCTGTTGAAAATTGGGCACCTCGGAAACAGGCCAGCCATGGCCGCCGCTGAGTCAGAACGATCAGACCCATAGCCGCCGCTACTGCTTCACGATTTCACAAATCCAGATCACCGAACCAATGAAAGAAGAAAGAAAAAAAAAAAAAAAAAAAAAAGAAGTTTAAATCACCCGAACCCAGTGAAAGAAGAAAGGAAAAAAAAAAAAAAAAAAACCCCAAATCACCGAACCCAGTGAAAGAAGAAGAAAAAAAGAAAAAGAAAAAGGAAGAACACTGAGGAGACCGAACCCAGGAGAAGGAAAAAAAAAAAAAAAGGAAGAACAGGGGAGACTGAACCCAGGAGAAGAAAGGAAAAAAAAAAAAAGGAAGAACACTGGGAGACCGAACCTAGGAAAAGAAAGGGAAGAAAAAAAGAGAGAAAAAAAAAAGGAAAAGGTGCGACTGGTACTGTTTGTGGGTCCCTCATGTGTGTTTAATTACAAAAATGTTATTGAGTTATGAGTTTTGAAAATTGAAAACAGCCAAAATGTGTTTTCAATTTTCATAACTCATAACTCAAAAATCAAAGAATTGAGTAATGGAAACAGAGTTATGAAAACAGAGTTATCGTTTGCCAAACAACCTTTTTGTTATGGGTCTCACCATTTTTGAGTTATGAGTTATGGAAACTAAGAATTGAGTTATGGAAATTGATGAACCAAACACCCCCTAAGAGTTCCCTACACGGCGCGTGAACCACAAAATGGTGATATGGGAGTTAAAGGCCTCACAGATCTACCAAACACTGAGGCAGTGGTGGCATGTGAACTCAAAGAGCAGCACATGAGCAAGTGTGTGCAAAACAGAGAGCAAGTGTTGGGTCCCTGTGTTTATGTGCTCGACGTTTTGAGGCTTTGTGAGCATGTAAATGTGTATGTGTCAAACCTTCGCAGAAATCAAAGTCACAAAATGTGTGTGTGTGTGTGTGTGTGTGCGAGAGAGAGACAAAGAGATGCTATGAAAGGAAAGAGTTAGACAAGAGGGAGAGGGTTTCTGGTTTACCCATTTCATGTACTCTCTCTGCTTTTATTTTTAGCTTCTATTTACTATTTACTTGATGCATTATTGTGGTTGTTCTTGTTATTGTTGGTTCTGTCTTCTAGTGCTTCAATTATTGCCTAGCTGAAAAGGTAACACAATAAAAGAGTTAGATTCAATCTAAGGCAAAACCCAGAAAATGAGTAAAGAAATAAAAGAGAAAAGGCTCATACTCGTGTTTGGGTTCTCTGTTGATGTTCTAAATCTACTTCTTTTTGGTTTCTTTACTCTCTGGGTTTTCTGTGGGTTCAAGGGGTTATTTTTTTGGTCTATTTTTTGGTTTTTTCAATGGGTTTATCTGGGTTTTTCAGACTGTCTTTGAGTTGCTTTTTGGGCATTTTGGCATAGTTGTTTCTAATTTCTCTTTTGGGGAATCTTCTGGATATTTGTAGGGGTTTTTTTGATGATAAAATGATAAGGAAGAGATAGGGGAGAGGCACAGAGGATGCCCAAGCCGTGTGTGTGTCCGAGGTATTGAGGTATGTATTGGGTATTTGTATGGAAGTATGTAGGTCGTCCAAGCACAAATTTTGTGCTATCCAAGCATGACTTGTGTGCTAGCACGTGGCAGATAAGTCCCAAATTGGCTACTTGGGAAATACTCTAGAACCAAATACAAGTCCTTTCTCATCAATCCGCCATTCATTTTTGACACTCACCAATAATCAATGGGCCTTAAACACACTCAATAAAATGTTAGGATACTTAGATAAACTCATCAAGAGATAAACATCATGGGACCAAATTAAAATAAATGTGAAACTATCAGACCCAATTAAAACTAGTGACAAGCATTTCTTGATAAATCCAGCTAAAATCCTACATCAAGTGGTAATTTTGAGCTCATCCCAAGAATAATTTCCATCTCAAATGAAACTCACCAAAGCAATCCTAAAAACTCCAGTAATATGTCAGATATGATCTTTAAAGCATCTTAAATGGGAAACAATTTTCAATTTAAGAAATAACGCACATTTTAATGGCAAACCCTAAATTGGCAAATTTCTCATTTCCACAACAATCTGATCAACTCAAGCCTGATTCTTTTCCTTTGAATATTAAAATGAAGAGAATTCCAACATGTTTAAAGTCATGTTAAAATAAAACCTCGAGACCTTTAGGTTCCTAACCAATTTCAAGGTCAGACAAAATACAGTATTTATAGCTACCCCTTCTTTATCTAATACCTCGATTGCAATTAGGGGTGTTGGATAAAGAATAAAGGTGTTGTATTTTTCCAGCATCTCAAAAATCAAGAAAGTTTTGAAATAATCATCAGATGGATTTACGCTCGGTTAACTCTTTTACATGCCTTAGAATCTCTAGGCATTAACCGATGGATTTCCAAATGGCAAGTTAGCTTTGACCTTTACCCATTGGCTTCCTCTTCACCTTTCACAATTCACTTCAAACCTGCAACACGTTATGGACATGGCCGCGATGTATGGCATTTTTTGTTTTTGATTTGCTTTTTTTTTTTTTTTTTTTTTTTTTTTTTTTTTTTTTTTTTTTTTTTTTTTTTTAAAGACAACATAGACAAACATGCAAATGCTAGATGCTATGAAAACACAAAAAAAAAAAAAAAAAAAAAAAAAAAACAACTAAAAACTAGGAGAAATGCTAGTTAGACTTAAGAAACTACGCATGATAAAACAGAAGATTTTGGGAGATTTAAAATATTGTGATGGTGCAACTTTGATTTAAAGGGGAAACCTTAAAGAAGGAGAGTAGTTTTGAAAATGTTGGACTAAACAAGCGCTATCTAATTGAATCCCGGGAGAGATACTTTGAAAACTTGACATTTTAAGATAAAAATCAAGACTAAACGATCGCCGTCGAATTGAATCCTGAGAGAGATATTTTGAAACACTTGACATTTTGAGATAAAAATTAGGACTAAACAATCGCCGTCAAATTGAATCCTAAGAAAGACATTTTGAAAAACTTGACATTTTGAGACACTTGACATTTGAGATAAAAATCAAGACTTAAAGATCGCCATCGAATTGAATCCTGAGAGATATTTTGAAACACTTGACATTTTGAGATAAAAATTAAGACTAAACGATCGCCGTTAAATTGAATTCTGAGAGAGATATTTTGAAACATTTGAAATTTTGAGACAAAAGTGAGATAGGATTAGACGACCACCATCGAATTTGAATCTTGAGATTGGTATTTTGAAAACCTTGATACTTTAAGATAAAAGCGAGATAGGATTAGATGACCACCATCGAATTTGAATCCTGAAAGAGGCATTTTAAAAACCTTGATATTTTGAGATAAAAGAGAGATAGGATTAGAAGACCACTGCCAAATTTGAATCCTGAAATAGGCATTTTGAAAACCTTGATGTTTTGAGATAAAAGCGAAATAGGATTAGATGACCACTGTCGAATTTGAATCCTAAAAGATACTTAAGAAAGGGGGGTAGGATTAGACGGCCACTGCCAAATTTGAATCCTGGAATAAATTATGGACCTTTTTCAGATGACCACTACTGAATTCGAACCCTCATGAGATAGATAGGATTTGACAACCACTATTGAATTTCAACCCTCATGATATTCGACGACCACTGCCAAATTTGAATCTCGAAAAGATAGATAGGATTAGACGACCACCATCGAATTGGAATCTTGATGAGATTAGATGACCACTGCTGAATCGGAATCTCAAAATGATAGATATAGAAGGGTTCCTACACCGTCGAAGTGTGGAAAAGGTCCTACATCGTGGAAGTGAGGAGGGTTGTACTAAGCATGTTGTTGTGCATCAGGTACCATAAAAGATTTCTACACCGTCAAAGCGTGAAGCAGTTCCTACACCGTGGAAATGTGTAAAAGGTTTCAGCGAGAGAAATGAGTCTGAAGACTTCCCGAAGGTGAAAGTCTTTGAAAGAGACCCTCTAGGGGCTAACTAAAGCTGAATGTGTTTTAACAAGAGAAACCATTCTAAAGACTTCCCGAAGGTGAAAGTGCTTAAAAGAGACCCTTTGGGGGCTAGTTAAGGCTGAATGTGTTTCAACAAGAGAAACTGGTTCGAAGAGTACCCAAAGGTGATGGTGTTTCAACAAGAGAAATGCATCCGAAGACTATCCAAAGGTGAAGGATTTCATCAAAAGAAATCTGTTTAAAGACTACCTGAAGGTAAGGAGTTTGTTGGTTGTGCTAGATCATTGAGACACCAACCAAGGCTTTCAAAGAACTAAAGAATTGCCCTATTGCAGGCTCTTTAGGGTCCTTGATTTGCTGAATAATGGATTCAATGCTTTGGGAAGATCCCCTCTCAGAAATGTTAAGACTCTTGGTCATAACTGTACAAAGAATTGCCTCGATGATGAGTTCTGTGTGGTCTTGTTGAATTGTGCATGCTTGGCACCTATTCAGGCCCTCATAAGGAGAGATTTCTCCTTCTCCTAGTGGATATCTTGAATTGCACCGGATAAAGGAAATATCATCCACGGTTTGAAAATATCAAAAATAAAACTGACCCAGTATCAGGATTGAGACTATGGCCAACCTTTGGGCATTGGGGCCATGTTTAAAGTAACGACTCAGGCATCCTCTGTTGGGATGAGTTCAAGAGGCTCGGAAATTATTTAGGGCAATGATGCTCGAATGGTATTCAAATCCTGGGGTTGAGCAATTGAATCTTTTGGGTTCAGGTCTTTTTGAAGATGTCCGGTAATGATTGAGAGAGGCTTGCCTAAGCTATTGCAATCTTAAAACCCCATTTTCCTGGAAATACCTTGGGAAGAAATGAATAACCCTCAAGGATTTTCTAGAATTCAAAAGTTTGAAGGATCTGAAATTCTTGTCAATTGAAATCTTTGAGGGTCATCATTTTTCCTTTCTATTTCAATTGGTTCCAAAAACCATATTCAAAGTTTGGAAATTTATTCATGATCACAAAAATCTAGTTGATTGCATGTACTACTAGAAAGGCTCAATAAGGCCATGTTTTCTATGTGGTTTATGAGTGTATGTGCTTGACGGCTACCATTACCCTGAATAAGGAATATGTTCACAAGCAAGGATTTTTTAGCAAAGTGATTATGCATGGGTTCCCCTTTTTTAATCTCATGAAGGGAGGACTCGAATGATGTGTTTGGCTTTTTGAACTCTTCAGTTCGAAATAGGGGTTGGGAGAGAACCCTACCCTTTTTGAGGCATCATGCTTTGGCATATGCGGATGATTTCGTCATCAATTATTGACCAAATGTTCAATATCCCATGACCAATCAATCCTCAGTGATCAGTGAGGTCTTTCATTAAGTTATAATGTGGATTTGGGGTTAATTGGGTGCATGAAATGAAGGATATCATACTCTAAACTTTCCACATGTGGGTGATTCCTTGGCACAAGATCCATAGACTAAGTAGTCGCTCTCAATCAAGGACTTCCTTAGGACCGTAATGTAAGGATGTGATTTTCCTAGGCTTACAGGAGGATTTTTTGGCTATGAAATTCTTTGAAGGGTTTCCTAAAGTTAGGATTATACTTCATTGAGAATCTTTTGCTTGCCTCTCATGGTTGGCTATATCCTCAATGCCCATTTTCATATTTTTAGGCTTTCCTTTGATTTTATTTGGCCCATATTTCTTGACTTTTATGGGCTGAATTTTTTCGTTTTCCCTCTATTTGCTTGGGGCTTCATTAGACTTGGTTGGCCTATGACTTTGTCATTTGATTGATTTGGGCTCTTTTCTTTTCGTTTTTCAATTAGGGACTCATTTCATATACTCAAATATTGGAGGTCACCTAGCATGAGATTCTTTAACCATCTAAACTTCCCTAGTGTGGGAGGTAATCCTTGGCTGGGTTAAACAAGAAAAGAATTCAACAGGCTTAGCTGGGCTAGCAAGGGATATTTCTCTGCAAGCGGGACAGTAGTAAAATGATTGTCTTTCTCCGTCATCTTAAGCACTTACTTCTTAGCCTAAGGAGCTTGAGTGCCAAATTATAAATTCTGGTAATTTTTGAAATAACATTTTCTTTCAAGCTCAAAGGGGCTGTCAAGCGATAAAACTGTTTGGATAGCTAAAACAAATGCTTTTATCATTTCAAATCCAATTGGTTGGTCAATGAAACTTGAATATATGGTCATTCACTGATTTAGGGTCCACAGCAATTTTGGGCAGGACCTCGCCGAAGGGTTGATTGTCACTAAGAGAATTGAATATGACACTTTGCAAAAGTGGTGAATATTTTATGAATGCAGGGTGTTGAGATGGGATATCATGATGTGAGTGTTTAGGGATCAAGTACCCGTCATCCCTGTAAGGGATAACCACTTCACTCGAACAAATTTTTTCCCCACAAAAGGAGTTTTGGCATTGACTTGCCACTCTTAAAAGACAAAACACAGATTTTAATGATTTGATATTTTGATTTGAACCTTTATACTTTGATTTCATTTTGGAAAACCCTTTTAGAAAAGTATGGATAAGATTGCAACAAAGCAAAGCCAACCGAGATGAGAGAAGATTTTGTTGGAATAGTGTCTGGGACAAGGTGACAAGGCCAAACATGGGTTCCAATGTTTCCAATGAATGGTATTCCCAATATCCAGAAGCTCTTGCAAAGATCCATATAGGGGATGAAGATCTCCACCTCATAAAGAGACCTTAGATTCTTGATTCCATATTTGGCACACATCTTTTGGATGAAGATTCTCTGATCTGTGGTGAAGATTCCGGTGAAGTACAAGTAACAAGCTTCATTTTCATGAGAACCTTTGAGATGACCTGTCAAGGCAACATGCCACATTAGGGACCTAAGAAAGGCAATATGAGAACAACAAGAACGGATGTTAATGCAATTCCTTGATATTTTGATGGGGCACTATTGCCCAGATGTTGAGCAAGCGAGTGGCTCTTTGATTGTATTATCAACAATGTTCAGGTGTTGTTATCAGTATTCATTGAAGTATGCAGTGCAAGTGACATCCCATTGGCTTGGTTAAAGTGCATCCCTAGAAAGGAAATTAAATGGGGTTAGTGACATATCAAGACCATGCCAAACCTATTAAAGTTGGAAGTATTTTGGCCCTCATTCGTGACCAAATTTATTCCCTTCACTCTTCCACCATGGTTCACAGGTTGTCGTTCATCATGAGCAAGTTTTGACATTGTATCACTAAAGTAGCTGAAACTGATTTTTCATGCCTCTGAAAATTATCGAGTGAATTACCATGAACAATACTATTGAGAATGTTCCTGAAAAGGAAATGGACAAAGTTAGAAAAATACCTTGCTCCTAGCAAGATCCAATAAAACTGGAGACTTTATACAATTCTCCCTAAATTTAGGCTTGGTTTGCCTTCTTCCATTATCAATCTGGCAATCAAACTTCCGAGGAATGCTTTAAGCTGGTTACAAGATCATCTGACGATTTTGCCAAGAAATTGCAACTATGGCTCTTGCTAAATCTCAAGATGCTATCGAGACCGTGCAATAAAAGCTATCCCAGTGTGGTGTTTTCCATGGTCTCTTAATCACTTTCACAACTTGGTAAGATTTTTAACTGAAGGGTGTGAGGATTCACATATCAAGAAAACTAAAGACATCTCAAGATACTTGGAGAAAGGGAGGATTTTGTTTAGGATGACCCTAAGGAACCACCTAGATTGCCCGAAGGAGAAAAGAAATTTAAGGACAACCTAAAGAAACAAGAAGATTTTGCCTGAGGGAAACCCGAAGGAACCACCTAATCTACCCGAAGGTGAAAGAAGGTTTTCTAAGGGAAACTCAAAGGAACCACCTAGACTACCCGAAGGTGAAAGAAGGTTTTCTAAGGGAAACTCAAAGGAACCACCTAGACTACCCGAAGGCAAAAGAAGATCTTGTCTGGGGAATACCCGAAGGAAATTGGTCAAAATTATTGGAGTAAACAACCCAGCTTGTGCTTCTCTTGTTTGATACTGGATAGGTCGAAGCAAGTTCTTGAAAAGAAATTCAAAAGAACCGAGGTTAGCAAGGAATCTTGGCTTTCAAAAGGATCTGACAAAATTGGAATTACCTAGGCCTCCTCCAATAGAGTGGCCTCATGCATCCTTTTAATTTTCTTCTCCAATGTTCAATATAGGTGTCTCATGTTGGTTGATTGAGATGTTGCACCCATAAGGTAACCCAAAGTAGGTTTATTGCAATCTTCAACTCCTTGGAGTGAGTTCTTGAATAAGCTACTCATGGCTCGTATATTCAAAAATGGTTCCACAAGTTTCTGTCATGACCTCAATTGAGGTGAACTTCATTGCCTAAAATATTGGCTACAACATGAAGAACATGGATGACCCATCGGTCTCGTGGAGGCGACCCCATGTGAGATTTGCATAGGAATTCATGATGCTTTCACAGCCATCAACTTCATCCCTTTTTACACGGGAGAATAATCAAGAAAAATTCTGCCCTAGTATGGCAATTTTCCAGTTCTTTGACCATCTCAATGGCCTCTTGAAGCTTCTTAGCTAAGATAAACCATGACGGCTTGGCCTTTCTGAGCCTAGCACAAGCAACACACCTCCTCTAAGGGAGATCTTGATCTCATAAAAGTCTTCAAACTGGGCCAAACTTCAACATCCTCCCTATTCTTAGAGGTTTCTTGAGAATCTCATTCAACTGGTTGATAACATCAACTGGACCTTGGGAGTGAAGTCAAGGTCCCTTAAGAAGCAATACAAGAAAAGATCGACTACATATAGGCTAGATCTCGAGAGCCCACCATTGGGTCTTAATTTCCACACTTGGAAGTGATGTTAGGGAAGTTCCATAGTTTTTCTCGAAATATTACTAAAAAAAAAAAAAAATCCCTTTCAGATGAATAACTTGTATCTTTTCTTGAGATCATTTCTCTCCAACTTGTGATTAACAAGATTCAACGAAGGTCACCTCACAAGGCATGGGAACCCAACAAAAACTGCCCTGTTATAGAGGCGTGCCAAACTTGACTCATCTATCTTCTACCACCTTAGGTTCAATGTGACCTCTTGGTTGAGACTTTGTGAGTGATGGTGTGCGTGCACAAATGGCTAATTCTGAAAGTCCTTTCTTCAATGCCGAGAATAGTCGAATCCAAACTAGTCATAAAATCATCTTGACAAGTGATAGGAGGGCTAGGCACCCTTAGGAGTTTATGCCGTTGATAGCCATTTGAAAAGAATTAACTCCAAAGACTTCGCTAAACAATCTTGATGGTATGAATCAATGGGCTTGGATTATGAAAGAAAAATCAAGGGTCTTCGTAGTAGCACCAGCCTTTTCAATCTATCACTTGAAGTATGTCATGCCAAAGAACATCTCCTAAAGCTTCTTGCTCTTCAAACTATCTTAGGTTCATTCCCTTATGGTTATGAGACTAGCAAAAGCCATGGACCTGGGTCTTGCTGATCTTCCCGTAGACTGGACCCTTAGACATTTCTAGGAATATCTTGATCATCTCATTTTCAAGTTTTAGAGAATGCACTAAGGTGCCCCTTTCTCTTTTTATCTTTGAGTACTTCCTTTGAAAGTTTCCCCATCCTCTTCTTCCATTTTCTATCAACTGGAATGTCAATAAGCTACCATGATGTAAAGACAATGATGGTATAGGAATTCAATAGCAATTCATGCTTATTCCTTTCTAGTTTCAAATTCCATGTGGCAACAGGTCCGACCAAACCATCTTGAAAAGCTCATACATGAACCGAGACTTTGGTTTGCAACTAGATGACAAAAATCAATTCCCATTTTGCAATCCCCCAAAGAATGTTGGCTTTCAACTGAAATGGTCCATTGCTTTTGTTCAGTATTTAAGTCGCTCTTCATTCTTGCCATATATCCTTTTGTACAAGCTTGGAGATGCAAGGATCTTGAACTTCCCACATTTTGTCTCACACCTCAAGAAAGAATGGGATAGCAAGGAATCAAGATTACAAGTGAGATATTTACATGGTAGAAACAAAAAACCAAAGCCCATGTTAGTTTTATGTCCAAATGCTTTAAGCATGCCCCTATTTCAATTTGCAATTAACAGGGAGAAGTTCCAAGATTTGGACCTCTTGTCATTGAATGCATTTCTAAAGTGATGAAAGAATTAACTTAACATAACCTCTTTGTGGCAAGCGACTGAACATTTGCATAGGTTTTAAAAAATCTTTGGATGAACCCCATTTTCACAATGGAAATTTTAAGGTACAACACCTTGTCCTTTTTTAGGAAAAATTTGTCACAGTTTGTATAGCAAAGGTTTTTGCAATAGTTAAAGCAAATATGAAGCTCTTTTTCTTATACAATATTCACAATGATCCTTGGATGAAGAAATCAATTTTGGTACAAAGGCATGTTTGATACAAAGAAAACAAAGTTAGACCCCTTTGGCAATTTTTGAAGAAAAAATTGGCTTCTTGCCTATCTCTATGGAAAGATCCGGTTGCTTGTCGCCTAATTTTTATCTATACAATTAGGTGAAAGGTATCAGCAAATGCATGCATGCCCTTGTAGGGTTAGGGTCCCTTAGGGCTCAAGTGGATACTAATGCACGAGCAGTTTTAAGACCGTCTCTCCTAGAGTTTCTCAATGTTATGCAAACAAGCAAAGCTCATACGTTCATTTGAGAATTGTTCCCTTGCAAACAAAATGCTCAAGGACATGCTCCTATCATTTTCAAAAATTTGGCTTAAACCCTTGAGTAGGTTTTTATCAAGGTGAGTTTCTATAGTGATGCAAAATTAATGCATAAGCTTGGCAAGTAACTGGAACTTTCACCTCATGCTTGAAATTGCAGGATGGATCCCTCTCTTTTCATTACAAAGAAAATAATGCTTTTACAAAATTTTGGATTTTTACAATGCCCCCAAAACTGGGCTATATACAATGGCTCCAACACTGGGCCTTTTACAATACAAGGAAGTTCAAATTTATAAAATGCAAAGGCTTCATTCTGGATGGGCCTCGCCTTCTCAGCGAAGATCTTGAACTCTTGGCAATGTCATCCTTAATGCGGAGTTCTAGCTACTAGCCACAAATTTTATCTCTACACATTTACATGACAAAGCCATTGGTGTATCCATGCATGCCCTTATAAGGTTGGAAACCCTTAGGGTTTGGGTATGATCTAATGTGTAAACAACGTAGTTGCTTTTCCCTAGGGGTTAAGGGTGTGTGGGTTCTTATTTTGGACAATACCTAGGCCTAAGTAGAAACAAGGATCCTGGGCCTTATACTTGTTGTTTAGTGGACTGGGCTTGGTTCACCGCAGCTATATTGGGCTAATTACAAACCAAGTTATGCACAAAACATGGGCCCTACAACACATACATATCCATACATGCAAACATATACACATTGTAAAATAAATGGCTAAAGAACAGTAAGGAAATAAAAAAAAAGTAGGTATGGACGTTAGAGATCCTCAAAAAATAGAATGATATTTCATTATATTAAGTTTTAGTACATTGGACCCTTCTTTTCACTAGGATGTGTCACAAGGTTCAAATAAGTTCAAAAGTCACAGACTTAGATAGCTCTTTGTAGGCTTCCAAGACTTGTGAGGTTTGAATCCCCTTGAATCCAAGTTTATCCTCTAGTGCCTGTCTTAGGATCCCTCACAATGTTTTTCCCTTTTTCTATTTTTCTGAGATTCAAAAAAGTTTTTCAAATGATCTTTTTGCTCTAATTCCTTATTGCTGAATGAATTTTGCTGATGGCTTAATCCATTTTTATAGTAGATCCTATGGTTTTCAGTGTACCATTGATTCCCTCCATTTGCCACTCTAGGTACCAGAACAAATGTTGTATCAACAACATTCGTGGCTGGTCATTTCCTCATTTTCTCACTATATTTTTCTTTTGAGGTTTCCCTCCAAAAAGCCTCCAACTGACCTTCCTCTTTTTGGGGGGGGGGGGGGGGGGGAGGGGGGTCATAGAGGCTAATTTTTAATCTCTTTTTCCAAGGCTTCTAGAGTGGCTTTTCAGAATCCCCCTTTTGACATCCTCGTCCTTTGTCTTTTTTCTCTAAATAGGTAGATTCCCCCCTGTTAGGGTGAAAGATCCCCAGCCACCTTCCTCTATGGTTCACCTTGCTGCTCTTTCCGAGGTGCCAAGCTTCCCTTCATAGGTGTTAGTTCTTAAGTCATCAGCTATTTCAAAAGTCTTTTATTCTAAGTTGCAGGCAACTGATGGGACATATCTTTCTTCGTTCCTTGTGCCCATGAGCATGCTTCCTTGAGCTGTTCAACTCCCAGCTAATTGTTTCCTACACTTCTTGATAATCCCCTCCTTGGTTCTGACAGCTTCTCGGTATCCTGGTCTAGTCTCTTTCAGGGCTCCTCAGGGGTTCTTCTCACAGAGGTTAGGCCAAGCTTCCTCTACTTTTTCTTCAATCTCTAAGGCCCAAGGCTTACCCATTCATGAGCTTGGGCTTCCTTTTACCCATTTTAAATGAGTCTTGGCTCACGGATTTGGCCTTTCCTATCATCAAGGGCTCATTGGTTTTAGATTTCAATACTTTTAATATTTTTTCCCCTCAACAGGGTGCTGCAAAGACACTAACAAAAACAGCAACACAAATCCATCCCAGAAATTCGACATGGAATTTTTCTTTGACTGCAAAGTGTGTGAAAGAAGGATTAAGGAGAACAAACCTATGTTCATAGAAATGAATACTTTGAGAGTTGAGTTCTGTAGTCAAAATTAAACATTAATTAAGTTACAGCATATATTTTATTGGGTAAATAAAATCATATAGTTTCTCAACTAATACGCTTTTAATATTAACCTTTGGAGCCCTTAGCGTATAAGTAATATACAAGATGATATATATCATCTCTATCACACATCCAAATAAGTTGATTGTGATGAGAAGTATATCAATTTTTTTTAAGCATCACGTAGTGCAACCAAAATATGGAACTGAATAATGCCACCACATAGCATAGCATCACGTAGTACAACCAAAGCATAGCATTTTTGACCCTGCAGTATAATAATCACTATATACACATTACAAATATCATTATTTAGAAAATAAAAATTAAAGCATGGATGTAATTTTTTCTTATTAAATTTCAATGCTACTCTTGATGATTATTCTTATCATCAAATCAAAACACCAATTGATCTTTCTTATAGTGCAATGATATTGTAGACACTCGATTTTGCACCCATAATTTAATTAAGGAAGATTACTAGAGTGACCATTCATATACCCGACATTTAAAGTTGCATTACATGCATTAATTCATTCACTACATATCATAAAAATGATCTTGAGGTTCTAACGGTTGGGACGATGTGTCCGATTTCCAAATTAGACCGTCAGATTGAAAGATCACATGACCAAGTTTGCACGGTCTACATGCATTTTGTTTGGGTGGAACCGACCACACATGATTAATTTAAATTAATTCTAATTGGCTAAACAATTAAAATTAATTAAATAATTTTGTGATTGTTTGTTGGTCAATGTCAAAAATAGACTTGTTTGCATAGGAATAAAGTGGAAAATTGGATAACAAAGAAGTTGTGAATAATCAAGACTTTTTGGAATATTTATCTGTTAGGTTCTAAGTACTTAGGAACTAATGTATTAGAGCTCTAATTTGTATTGTTGGCAAACCGTGATCAAAACGTTTTTGCACCCATAATTTAATTAAGGAAGATTACTAGAGTGACCATTCATATACCCGACATTTAAAGTTGCATTACATGCATTAATTCATTCACTACATATCATAAAAATGATCTTGAGGTTCTAACGGTCGGGACGATGTGTCCGATTTCCAAATTAGACCGTCAGATTGAAAGATCACATGACCAAGTTTGCACGGTCTACATGCATTTTGTTTGGGTGGAACCGACCACACATGATTAATTTAAATTAATTCTAATTGGCTAAACAATTAAAATTAATTAAATAATTTTGTGATTGTTTGTTGGTCAGTGTCAAAAATAGACTTGTTTGCATAGGAATAAAGTGGAAAATCGGATAACAAAGAAGTTGTGAATAATCAAGACTTTTTGGAATATTTATCTGTTCGGTTCTAAGTACTTAGGAACTAATGTATTAGAGCTCTAATTTGTATTGTTGGTAAACCATGATCAAAACGTTTTAGTCTTGTGTTAGACTTGCTCAAAGTATGTTTATTTATAAAATTGGAATCAAGTGATTGCAGAATTTATTGGACTAAATATGTAAGGCTCGATCAATCAAAAATTAGACTCGATCGATCCAACCACGTACAGATTTATTTTTTTGCAGAGTTCCAGTTCAGCCCAAACTCTATTTAAACGTCTTGGGGTTCAAGTAAAACACTCTTATATGTAAGGGAAACCCTAGAACGTTTTTTAGAGCTTTTTAGAGAGATGAGAGTGCCTCTTGTGCCTCCTTTTATTTTTAGGGTTTTGTACCCAAGGGCTCTCTAAAGGTTGTTGCTCATATTTGCGGTTTTGTGTAAATCTCTTGTGAGATCTAGAGGAGCTTTCCTTTACACAAAGCTTAAGGTCTTCAAGGTAGAGATAATATCAACATCTTAATGATCAACTCAGTTGCTACTATTGGAGCTTAAAGAATAACAAGCGTGGGTGCTTGTAGCTGATTGGAGAATCCAAGAAAGAAGGAGTCCCGTGGATTCGGAGCTTGCACGTGGTCGTGTCAGTAAGTTCTACTGGTGGGTAGCATTAGGAAGTCAAGCGGGGAGCTTGTAAGCCCTTTTGTATGAACTTCGATTCTTTCACATAGTGGATTCAGGTTTACCTTGAGGATAGCTAGGTCAAATTCTCCCTAGGTTTTTACCGTGTGGTTTCCTGGGTCATCATAACTTATGTTCTTTATTTTTCCGCTGCTATATATTCTTGATATGATTGTTTGATTGTGATAACCTAGAATTGCATAAATTGACTAAGTTAATCACTTGGCTAATTCTCTAGGTTAATCTAATTGTTGTTTTAAGCGATCTAAAAACTAATAAGTGGTATCAGAGCGGGTAGCTCTTCTGTTTTGGATCTTTTGATCTAAGAGCTGATCCTTGACCCCTGTTGTCATGGATAATTTGAAGTGTCTTTCTGATCATGTTTCTGCTCATGCTTCTGTTGATTTTTTTGATGCTTTTGAAACTCTTCATAAGGAATTATCTAAATCTTTGAAAATTGCTAAGAAATTTAAGGAAGAGTTAGAATTGGCTAATCTTGAAAAAGAGGAATTGGTTGTTAGATTAGATGAATCTAATAAAAAGAATGAATTTTTGAGAAATCAAATTTCCTCTCAAGATGAGAAGATGAAAAGCTTGGAACAAGAGTTAGTTGAATCTAAAGCTAAAATTGAAAATTTGACTAGTACCAAGCCTGCTGTTGATAACAGAAGTGTTTCTGTTTCTCTTAAGCCTAAAACTGAGAAAGTTTATATCCCTCCTTTCAAAAGGAATAATAAAGAAAATGCTTATTTTGCTAGGTTATACAAAGGTAAAAGTTCTGATGTAAATGCTGATGTTTCTAAACCTAAGTCTAAACCTACTGTTAGAGAGCATAATAAATCTGTTTTTGTACCTACTTGTCACCGTTGTGGTGTTGTTGGTCATATTAGACCAAACTATTCTTTGTTGAGGCAAAAACCAAAATCTGAGACTAGATTTGTTGTTAGGAATACTGATGTTCCTAAATTTGTTCCTGTTTGTCACTTTTGTGGTGTCCATGGTCACATTTGTCCTAATTGTCATAAATTGAAATTTAAGCATTCTGTATTTCAGTCTAGGATATGTGATGATATTTCTCCTGCCATAAGTCCATATAAATTGTTTCATATGCTTTTGAAAAATTTAAGTTTGTTGGCTTGTGAAAGGAATTTGCAGGATTTCAGTCTCTCTCAAAAGATTGATGTAATTCCTCAAATACACTCTGCTTCTCATGGATTTTCACCTACAAAGCCAAAGTCTCGTGCTATATGGGTGAGAAAAGATTCTCTAAGGTGAGTGTTGCTGACTTGTCCCTGTTTTAATTCTTTCAATTGTTTGTGGACATGTCTTGTTTCTGTTTTTGGTTGTTTTGTTTTTTAGGTTGTTTTTTTTTTTTTTTTTTTTAAATCCAAAAACATTGAAAATTTTCAAAAAGACAAAAATATTTTATTTTGTGTCTTGTTTTATTTTTCTTGAGGATTACATGAATTATGATATCTCTCTCTTGATTTAGAACATGCTTGACATTGTGGAGAAACTTGAATAGTATGCTAAGCTATTTTTGATTTTGTGTGAGTATGTACTAATTTGTACATGTACTCAAGGGTTAATTAAGAAATTGATATTTCTTATTTGTGTACCCTCTATAGCTTAGTTTAGCACTATCATGCATTGCTTTTGCATTGTTCATTTAGCATATTATGTGATTTTTGTTTTGGTCATAAAATTTTTTTTAAACCAAAAAGATTTTTGTGTTTTGTATTATATCTTGGATTTATAATCAAGGATTGGCCATATTATCTTTACATAACATGTTTATGTACCTTGTTTAGCTTGGATGAGCTTATTTTATTGCACTTTACTAGTTGAAGCTTTGTAGTGCATGTTGTGTAGGAAGATGTTTATAGTTTTGATCACTTTGTCTTGATCTTGAAATCACATGCCTTTGATTGTTGGACTTGATCCTTTTGAGAAAGGCATAAATAACCATCTCACCACTGTTCACTAGCCAATCATGAACACCTTAGTGCATATTGTAGGATTTTGTGCTTGAGAAAATGTAACACATGCACAAAAAGAACATAAGGTGTAGCCTCGGTTTAATTGCTTAATGCTTAAAATTGGTGTGTACTATTAGGCTTGATGCCAAATCACATAATTAAAATTGGTGTGTACATTATCCCGGCTATTTAATAAGTTTCTGAACAATTAAAACTGGTGTGTATCTTATGAGGCAAATTCAAGAAACTTACATGATTGCAAGTTTGTTTTATAGGAGATGTGAGAGTTATATAATGTAACTCTTTAGATGATAGTCTCCTTCAAATTCTATGCGATGAATTTTGTAGACTTTGTGTTTGATTGCTATTCACATATCATCTCATATGTATCTCAAGTTTTTGCTAGTTGCACACACTACACAAGCTACTCTTTGCTAAACTTGGTACATTTTATTGTGTGTGATTTTGTTGTGGCCATCCAAGATTAAAAGTTCCTTGATCTTAATACAAAATGTGTTTAAAGTTTGAGAAATTGGAAATTCTAGGGCTTGTAATTGATCCGAATTGGGGATTTGTTCAATTAAAGTGAATTTGATGAAATTGGCTTGTTGAATTGATGTAATTGATCATTATATTATGTATTATACCTTGTGTGATGATCAATTGGTCAAATTTTTCTTAAAATCTTAACAAGTGGTTTTAAATTTTGCGGTTTTTGTTAGAAACTCTATGCTCAAGCCAATTTTGTGAAATTGAACTTAGTTTTACTGCATTAGAACATGCATCACGACATATTTTTTCATGCATCATTTGTGTTTAGGATTCACATGCATTGCATTGATTTCTGTATCCATCTTGCAGTTTTGCAATCATATCTCTCATTGTTTTCACACATAATATGCATACACTTTGCTACATTGGGTACTTAACTTGATCAAAAAATTGATTGATTAATTTTTGAGTTATGTACTTTCTAGTATATGCCTTTT
The DNA here is from genome assembly GCA_023736055.1 of Quercus glauca. Lineage (NCBI taxonomy): Eukaryota > Viridiplantae > Streptophyta > Magnoliopsida > Fagales > Fagaceae > Quercus > Quercus glauca. The sequence continues at coordinate 24,355,047 of CM043317.1, forward strand.
TTATGTGTGAACTGTAGAAAATATTTTTTTTTAAGAAATATGATAGATAATCAATGTGCAAATATTTTCTCTGCTCATGTAACTGTTTATGGGTCACGTAGTGCCATGTTTGCATTTTATTGAAAGAGAGAATATTTTTCTTCATGTGTATCATCACCTTAGTTTTTAACTTTGGTTTGTGTGTTTTTATTTTCCCCACCTCCTTTATTTTTCCCCAAAACTATTTTTCCCAAAACTTGTTTTGTTTTTCCTATTTTTATAGGGGGAGAAATTTTTTTTTAACCTTTGTGGTTCTTAGGGGGAATTATTGCTCTTTGTAGGGGGAGTTGTCTCTATTTTCTATAGAGTTAAATTGTTTTATGTCCCCTTGATTTTCTATTTTTTCTTATCCTTTATTGCGTATGTTGACTGTTTACTCTTTGTATGAGTTGTCTTTGTCAATACGTGACAAAAAGGGGGAGAACTTATTGATTTATGGGAATCATGTTTGTCTTGTTTAGGGGGAGTTGAAATTATTTTTGAAAGGGTAGAATATAAATAAAAACTTTTTGTTGTATCTAACTTAGGGGGAGAGTTAGTTTACTTATGTTTTTATTTCTGTTTCTTGTTCACTACTCATTGATTTATATTTATGAGTTATTCATGATATATGTATTTGTTTTGTGTTTTGTGAAGTCAAGAATTTATTTGTTGATTTACTGTTTTTCTGTCACATATGCGTTTATGCGTTTTGTTTAGTGTTTCAGGAAATATACAGGTTGATTCAATTGAGCTGCTGTCTACACTTGCAACTGATGGATAGTAGTTAGGATTGAATTTGTTGTTATGAGCATTATTTTTGTAATGGGCTTTTATTTGTAAACTTTGAGCTTTTAGTCTTGTGTTTTGTCACGGATTGCCAAAGGGGGAGTTTGTTAGTTTCTAAGTACTTAGGAACTAATGTATTAAAACTCTAATTTGTATTGTTAGCAAACCGTGATCAAAACGTTTTAGTCTTGTGTTAGACTTACTCAAAGTATGTTTATTTGTAAAATTGGAATCGAGTGATTGCAGAATTTATTGGACTAAATCTGTAAGGCTCGATCAATCAAAAATTAGACTCGATCGATCCAACCACGTACAAATTTATTTTTCTGCAAAGTTCCAGTTCAGTTCAAACTCTATTTAAACGTCTTGAGGTTCAAGTAAAACACTCCTATATATAAGGGAAATCATAGAACGTTTTTGAGAGCTTTTTAGGGAGATGAGAGTGCCTCTTGTGCCTCCTTTTATTTTTAGGGTTTTGTACCCAAGGGCTCTCTAAAGGTTGTTACTCATATTTGCGGTTTTGTGTAAATCTTTTGTGAGATCTAGAGGAGCTTTCCTTTACACAAAGCTTAGGGTTTTCAAGGTAGAGATAATATCAACATCTTGATGATCAAATCAGTTGCTACCATTGGAGCTTAAAGAATAACAAGCGTGGGTGCTTGTAGCTAATTGGAGAATCCAAGAAAGAAGGAGTCCGTGGATTCGGAGTTTGCACGTGGTCGTGTCAGTAAGTTCTACTGGTGGGTAGCATTAGGAAGTCAAGCGGGGAGCTTGTAAGTCCTTTTGTATGAACTTCGATTCTTTCACATAGTGGATTCAGGTTTACCTTGAGGATAGCTAGGTCAAATCCTCCCCAGGCTTTTACCGTGTGATTTCCTAGGTCATCATATCTTGTGTTCTTTATTTTTCAGCTGCTATATATTCTTGATATGATTGTTTGATTGTGATAATCTAGAATTGCATAAATTAACTAAGTTAATCACTTGGCTAATTCTCTAGGTTAATCTAATTGTTGTTTTAAGGGGTCTAAAAACCAACATTATCTGCAAAATAATTATCACTTTAAAGACCTGAATATTCAAGAAAAGGGATTAATTTTTAGAATACGGATTAAAAATGCGTCAAAGTACAATTCACAGCTCAAAAATACTCAAAAAATGAGTCCAAATTGGACCAAAACTCAAACGCGGACTCGACACCCAAAAGGGCCATTCAACACTCCCCAAGTGCCGATTGGCCCAAATTGTTGGCACGGCCCAGGGACTCTTTGATTGAGATAAGGCCTATCTTTTACGATTTTTTAGAGATAAGGACACATCCCAATTTGTATCCGATTTCATTAAAGCTTCCTTACCTCTATAAATGGAGGAATCAAATCAGAACTATTGGCTTTTCTCTTCTGAATTTTCAACTCCCCTTACGTTAAAAACATTCTGGAGGCTTTTGCTTTAGGAAATTCTTTTTTGTAAGTAAAGCATTTTAGGCTTCAAAGAGGTGTACAAATTTGTTTGAATCCTAAAATATTCTTTCATTAAAAGAGCACGCTTATGCAAGAGGTATTCTGTTTTTCTTCTTTCATTAATTTTGGTTATTGTTTTATGCATGAACATGTTTAGCATATTTTTATTATGTTTTGTTCTTGATATGGTTACCATGCTTAAATATGTTGTTAGAATTTTCTTTAACATGTGCTTAGGTGATTGTTTATTGTAACTCTTTTTCTTAAGTTTCTAAATCTGCAATGGCTAACAAAAATTCTTTTATGAAAACCAGAAACTGATCTGAATTTTTCAGATCTAATTTTGTAGTGAAAAACTGATCTGTATTTTCAAATCTGATTTTCTCTAAACACAAAAACTGATCTATATTTTTCAGATCTCATTTTTTTTAGTTCAAAAACTGATATGTATTTTTCAGATCTCATTTTTTTTAGCTCAAAAGTAATATGTATTTTTCAGATCTGATTTTTTTAGTTCAAAAACTGATCTGTATTTTTCAGATCTGATTTTTAAACTCAAAACTGATCTGTATTTTTCAGATCTGATTTTTTTTAGTTCAAAAACCGATCTGTATTTTTTAGATCTGATTTTTTAACACAAAACTTATCTGTATTTTCATTAAATACATATCTGACTTTTTTAACACAAAAACTTATATGTATTTTTATTAAATACAGATCTGATTTTTTTAGAAAAAGTTTTCTTTGTTACAAAATTGCAGAGTTTGAAATTTAAAAGAAGGAATTGAAAGGAAGATTGAAGTCTTGGTTTTTTAATATATGATGCATGTATAATAAATTTATATCATGAATGTGGATCCTCTTTTAAAAAGTATTTTTTTTTTTATTTCTTTTTTATTCACAAAACAGATCTAATACTTTTTAACAAAAATCTTATTCTTTCTTTTACTTAAAAATAGATCTGATTTTCTTTACAAATCCTTTTTTTTTTTTTTATTCACAAAACAAATTTGATTTTCTTTACAAATCCAATTTTTTATTCACAAAAATATATCTAAATTTTCCTGGAAAAGAGGACACATCCATGAGGCAGATTTATTTAAATTAATTATTGTCAAGCATCTGTCATGTATGTTCAACATATCATTCAATATTATGCAAAAAATGGTATATTGGTCATTAGAGTCTAGAAGACCAGACTCTGTCTAGGCGGAATAGGTGCCTAACACCTTCCCATTCCGTGAACTAGCCCCCGAGCTTAGGGTTTTTGGATAGGTAGATTAGTGTTTTGTCTTTTAATTTTGGTAGATTGTAATTAGGACCAAAGTTTTGTATTCTTTTGCATAGATTATAACTAGGACCCAAAGCCTTGTAAGGTTTAATTTACCAAAATTGTACTTGTCTTTATTCAATCAATGACATTCGAAATATTTTGATCATGTAATTTGTATTTATTTTTCTTATTTTTTTGTATAAAAAAAAAAATTAAGTGGCGACTCCACACCATTTACCCAAAAAGAGAGGTGCCCTTAAAAGCACCCAAATCTCTTTTTTGAGAGTACCCGATTTTCCCAATCTCTCATAGATATTTATGTTGTTGCAACAAAAAATTTATTGCAATGATATATTCGTTGTAATAAATAATTGTTTCATATTTGTTATTGCAATAGATTGTAAAATAATTGATATCAAGTTATTGCAATGACATATTCGTTTATTGTTTATCATTGAAATAGATTTTAAAATAATTGATATCAAATAATTACAATGATGTCTTTATTGCAACAAAATATCACTCTTCGTTTGAATTACTTGTGCCTACAAAAAGGAAAGAAAAGTAAAATGCTTACGCTTAGTTTTCATTTTCTTTTTATCTTTTTTTTTTTTTTTTGGGTGAAAAAATGAGAGTATCTTGACCTCTTGACCTCAAATGTTTTAGTTATTTTACTCACCACAATACTTAAGGGTGCTGCGAATACACTAAAAGAAATGACAACACAAATCCATCCCAGAAATTCAACATGGAATTTTTCTTTCACTGCAAAGTGTTAGACATGAAGGACTAAGGAGAACAAACCCATGTTCATAAAAAAGAAAACTTTGGGAGTTGTGTTATGCAGTCAAAATTTGACAATAATTAAGTTAGAGCATATTTATAATTGGGTGAATAAAATCATATAGTTTCCTAACTAATATGCTTTTAATACTAAACCTGGGAGCCCTTGGTGCAAAAATAATATACAAGATGATATATATCATGAGAATCATAGCATTTTTTTTAAGCATCGCATAGCACAACCAATGTATGGAACTGAATAATGCCACAATATAAGGTACCAATTGGAATCCTTGGGTTAATTTCTTTTAAAAATTTTGGTAAAATATTTGCCCGCAATATGATAATCATTATATACATATTAGTTATATCATTATTGAGAAAATAAAAATTAAAGCATGGATAATTTTACTATCTATTGCAATGACAAATATGAAACAATTATTTATTATAACGAATATAACATTGCAATAAATTGTTTATTGCAACAACATATATATATCATTGCATCAAAGTTGTCATTAAAATATCTAGTGATTATTGTAATGAAATTTTTTTGTTGCACAAACTTATTACCTTAAAATTTATTACAACAACTTCCATCAACTATTGCAATGATTTTGATGTTATTGCAATGATTTTTTGTTGTTATAATAAACAATTTTTTCTTGTAGTCACTTATAAAAGTTCAAGTTAAAATTAGACATCACACGTTGTGACCGCAACCGCTTCCTCTTTTAGGAAAAGGGGGGGAGTACAACACGGCTGAGTAGACCAAGGCAGAGAAAAGATTTGAGTTTCCATCTAGATTGGGTCTAGGAACCATTTAATAGCGCCCTTATGTGGAAGGACTAAGTCTTACTACCAGAGTATGATTTTGAAGTTTAGGTACGGTTTTGGGAATGTGTTAGGCACCTTAAACTGCCCAACTCGTGGGTCAGCTTCCAGTTATTATGTCTTACGTCTTAATCCAATTAAAGGCATGTCCAACATTGTCATTCTAACTCTCACACACACACTAGCATATATCTAAGCATACAACATGGCATCAATCATCCCGAAACCCTAACATGCATCTACCATGGCATCATATCTTCATAAACCCTAGGATATTCCTATCTCATTACATCCAAGGCGACAAACAGATCATGGTAGAAACCAAACATGGCAGCAATCAAACATATTATCCTATTCAAATCATAGCATGAAACCTTGCGAATACATATCATCAAAAGAACATAAAGCTTTTATAACAAACAAATGCATGTTCATATGAACACATGGCTTACCTTACTTACCTTACTACATCACAACACCTATGCATCAGTGAATGGACATATCATATGCATGTTCATGGTAAAATAAAGAAAACGTAAGAAAACAATGCTAAGGATAAACAAACAAATAACAGAGAAACGGCAACTCAAGAACATAAGAGCAAGACACAATAAAGGCATATGATGTAAAAAAAACAAGGAACAGAAGAATAAAAACTCAGATTGGGGCTTCTGGGCTGAAGAATGTGTGCGCATACATAAGCCTACGTACACGGGCTAGCTATATGCGTATGCATACTTCAAGCCTGTGTATGCATACAAAATTATGCATGTGCAAACATGCCCCAAGAAACCTAACATAGAAACTTAAGATAGAAAACAGAGCAAAAACAAAAATTAAAGAAACTAACAACCTAACATGCTTTAAAACATAGAAACTACTAAACCCTAGGCTAAACAAGCATTTTAAGATATACACAAAGCAAGAAAACAGATTAAAACATAATTAAAATGAAGAAAAGAAAAGAAAATCTTAAAACTCAATACCTCAAAACAAAAGCTCCTAGGCTTGATTTTGACTGTTCCCCTCAGTCAAATCTACTCACAATCAAACAAGGAAGTGAATTGTAATCTTAAAACTCAAAGATCAAGGCCTGAAAAGGTCACAATCAGAAAATACTGACTTGAGGATGTTTTGTGAAAAACTCCCTCTTTGATTCACTATTTCTAGTGAATCTTGTGTTTTCCCTTAGGAATTTCTCTGTCTTTTTGAAATATACCATGTAATGCTTTATATAGTTGAAAAATAGGGTTTGGAACAGCTTCCAAACAATGTGGGATTCATTCTAAACCTCAGATTTAATGTAGAAAACTTGTCTTTCATAGCTTTCTGGAACCCTAGTTGCGTACACAGGTCTGTGCCTATATACGCTTGCATCAGACCTGCGTACACAGGCCAAAGGTTTCCTTGACCTTTATTTTCCAAAAATAGTTTTTTTACTCATAAAAAGTTATATTTTCCATTTTAACATTTCTCAAGTCAATTTAGCATATGATTAGGCACTAAACCAACCTTGGGCATTAGAATTTCAGCATCATTGGGGAACGAGGGCCTAAGTCGTGAGGGATATAAAATGCAATGTGTACAAATGCCCTTCTTTTGATTCATGAGCTCCGCTAACAGAATCAAAATAATAAGAGACAAAATATTTTGTTTCGATGTACGGCTCGGGCCCAACCCACGTACATGACACACAGCATGCACACATGGGGCGGGGTGCAAATCCTCAAAGTCGCGTGGGATCTATATGTCCGAATTCCCACCTTTGTTGCTCAGGTAACGAGCAATGACAGGTTAACTATCCCAGAACCTGTTTTGCCAATTGCAAGCAAAAGGCAAGCAACTCACTATCCTAGAGTCAATTAAAAAGGAAAACAAACAAGGCCAATGACTGCAACCATCAACCAAACAAACAAGGTGCTTTTACGAACTTAAAAGGATACATATTTGTGGTGTGCATCTAGGGCTCTTGCCTCAAACTTCTTTGAGTGGCTTGCACCTCTAGGTAATACTTGTCTTCTCCATCTCCAATTCTCACAGGATATGTGTACAAATTTTGTATTTTGACTTGCTTGACTAGTATGTGGCCTGTGCCAACATATTCAATTCCCGTAGGATATGTGCATGAGTGGCGTTGGTGTTCCGACTCTCGAGAAAGTCCTAGGTGAAAGATCCATGAGGGATGATGAATGTCTCACTAGGGAATATAATCTACTAAGAAGTGTGTTGGTGACTCATAAGGGAGTCTTCTTTGTATGTTGTTCACTTTGGGAAGATAACTTGCTAAGAATATTGGTGGTGATTTTGACCCATGAGGAAGTCTTTGGTAGTGTGCAGTCCACTAGGGAAAATCCTTCTTTTTCTTTATGGCTCACTGGGGAACTTGTGTTGATTCTACCCACAAGGGGGTTTTATCAACTCCATGGGGAAGTTTTCTTCACAATTCACAAAGGGGTTGCCTTTGTGCCGTGGACCAGTGAGGAAGTCCTTCTATGATACTGTACTTTATTCAGGATTTGGTTGATGATCTAAACCTACGAGTGAGTTTCCTTGGTGACTTCTAATTAACTAAGGGATGTTTTTTATGCTTTCAATCCACTGGGGATTCCTTAAGGGTCTTTGTGTCTTTTACCTAACTGACGGTATTTCTATCATTTTTTATGCATTCTTAAATTTTCTTTTGCACTTCCTACCTTCCAAGAACCCATTAGGGGATATTTGACAAAAAATTTTTTTTTATTAAACTACATGTAGTTTAGTGGGGGCCTAAACTAAATGTAGCTTAGCCATCAGATGCATTCCCACTTCTTCATTTTTCTCCAACGGTTACTAATCGCTTCTTTTTTTCCCTTTTCATTCTCATAATCTCCTTCATCTCTTCACATTCCCTCTAGCTCTCTAACTTTCATCTTTTCTCTACAAAACCCTACCTTTCTCTTATTCTTCTTTACAATCTGATCCTTCCCTCTCATGTTCTCTCATCTGAAACTCTATCCCTCTCCCATATTTTCCCACCCTCTCCAATGGCACCCAAGTCCAAAACTAGGAAAACCTCCTACATGCTTTCCAATGATGCATTCAATCTCACCTATTGGAACGAAGTGATAAGGCGGACTGAGTATTCCAAGAGCATGTATGGTCCTGGAGGGTTGGCCTACCTGGGCAATGGTGGGGGTGATGATGATGATGATGATGATGGCAGTGATAGTGGTGATGGTGGTGGCGGTTCAAAGTCCCCTCTAAGCTACTAACTGAGGAAGAGGCATTTCTAGTGATACTGTCGACAGACAAACAAAGACACAGACACAACAAATCATATTTCTTTTTGTTGCTTTTTACTATTTTTCCTTTTTAGCATGCACTTCTGCATTCGAATATGATTTGAGACATTGTGTTGTATTTTAAGAACACCTTTTACATTTATGCTTTTATTTAGAACATGCACTTAATTTACAACTTGTGGAGATAATTGCAGAATTTTATGCAATTTTTGCTTTTCTTGGTCTTTGGTACTTGAAAATCTAAGCTTGAGTGTGCCTCGAGTAGTCCCTTAGGTTGTAAGAATCATAGGAGAAGTCTTGGGTAAGGAATTATACTTCAAATAGGAAAAGGAACTCACCCCTGCCTTACTTTATGCATGCACATATGTGTGCTTACATGTGTAAGTTTTGACCCTGTGTGCGCAGCTTTGACCTTGTGTACGCATTACATGGGCTAGAAAAACCCTAGCTGCCTTATTTCAGTATAGCCGTTGGGGGCCTCCAAACCCTCACCAAACATATTCTAAGCTTAGAAAACACTCCTCAAGGCTTCCCAATGGCAAAATTCTCCCCTTTAAAGGTCTCAGCATGGATCAAAAAGCTTGGCCCTAGTTTCAAAGTGGCCTTAATCCTTTCGATCTCTCTTGCATCTTCTTATATCATCAAATTAAGGTGGATGAACCTCTCCTTTGTGCTGCTACCAACTTTTGGATTTCTAATCTGCATGTTTTTCACTTCAATGGTGTAGAAATATGCCCCACTATTGAAGAGTAAAATGTGATCATGGGTGAACCTGAGGTTAACACTCTCATCCTTCCTACTATTGGCAGGGATCTTATTGCCTTAGTTCAAGCTCTTTTGGCGGGTTTCTCTTGACATGGCGTAGCACTAGTATGTGTTTAACAAGTTGAACATCTGCTCAATGTTTGCGTAGTTCTCTCGCTTGACTGTTCCTATGGTTGGTAGGTCATGTTCTCATTATCTCAATGCTTTCTGTTTGTGTCTTCTTGTCAGATACTTCTTGGTGCCTGAGACAATTTGCATAGATTTAAGGATGTGCTTGGTGGTTAGCAATCTGAGGATGGAAAGCCCTGTGGGCATGTCTTGGCTGAAACTCTCAATGGTTTGGCTGCGGTTCATAGGAAGGAAGCAAATATCTTTGCTGGGAGTCCCCTCCTTCTTCAGGTATAATCCCTAATTCTAGCCTAGATTCTCAACCTAGCGGGGTTCCTCTAATTTTTGCATGGATTGCCTTTTGATTTTCAACCCATCGAGGCTCTTTATATTGTCTTTGAATTTTTATTTTTTTTCTCTCTTTTTCCTTTCACTCATGCTTTCTTTTTCTCTTCTTCTCTCTTTTCTTTTTTAGATATGGCTATATGAGAGTCTTCGACTGCTTCCTCCTCCTTCTGTTCCTCCCAATCAATATCTCCCCAAGCATTATCATAACCATAGGCCTAAGTGCACTTAGATGGACCTTGATGAGTTCATTAAATTCATGAAGCGTATTGAAATCTCAGATATTCAATGGGTAGTGGACTTGTGGCATATTTCAGGCATGGTCAACCATAGCTTTAAAGATAACTGTGTTCCTTTGGTTGGGCTTCACCATTGCTCTTACTACTCTACATGTCATATTACAAGGCAATTTAGTGACCATCAAGGAGCTCCTAATGATGATGGTTTCTTCCATACCTTGGCATTTACTGAGAGGATCTTGGGCAAAATCTATGAGACTTAGTCATGAAGGATGGTAACCATAGGCATCCGCTTTCCTCAATTCCTTCATCCAACTTCAGGGTACAAGAAATGGCTTGAGACTAACATGAAATGGGTTCATATAAATGAGAAAGCTTACAAGAGGTCCAACAAAAGAAAGAACGCTGACTGACTACCATGATATGCCCCAAATTTTATTTTTCTGCACTTTATGATTCTCATGTCTTTTCTTTTTGAATTTAATAAAGGATTGGAATGTTCCAAATATCCTATGGAAATAGTTTATTATTTTTTAATTTGAGCAATAAAAGGATCATCCATTTATTTTCTTTTATTATTGTCATTATTTTCTTTCTTCTTTTTTTCTTTTCTTTTCCTTTTTCCATGCCACATAATTTTTGCCCATGACATCTTTATAGGTATTTTTGCCATGCCCATGGTCTTTTCCCCTATATTTTGCCCAGAATGCCCTTTTGGGTTTTCAATCTAGCAAGGTTCTTTTGCCTTAATTTTTGCCTAGGCTACCCTTTTAGGTTTTCAACCTAGCAAGCTTGTTTTCTTCTTATTTTCAATGTTATATCTTTAGAGCCTATCCATGTTGATTGGGCAAAGTATCTCTTCTCCATCCAAATATGTAAATCTTGTAGCACCTCCTAACAGGATCTTCTCGATAATAAAAGGCCCAAACCATCTTGACTTCATCTTCCCTCTTAGATCAAAAGTTTCATCTCTAAGCCCTTTTAGGACCAAGTCCCCTTCTTTAAGGTTTCTAGGTTTCACTTTCTTGTTAAATGCTCTAGCAATCCTCTTTTGGTACCCTTTATGTATGCTATTGTGCCCTAGCTCTCTTCTCATCTATCAAAGCCAATTGCTCACATCTTTCTTTCATCCAATCTTCCTTTAGGACCTTGGTTTCCACTAGCACTCTCAAAGATTGTATCTCCACCTCAACGGGAAGTATCGTTTCACTTCTGTAGACCAAAGAGTAAAGGGTTGCCCCAATCAATGCATAGATAGAAGTCTTGTAACCGCACAAGGTAAACAAAAGCTTTTCGGTCCAATCTTTGTATGTCACCACCATCTTGGCTAGGATATTCTTGATGTTCTTATTGACTGCTTCTATGGCTCCATTAGTCTGCAGTCGATATGGTGAAGACTTGTGATGCTCAATGTTGTATAACCTCATGATCTTTCGAACCCCATGCTCAATGTTGTATAAATTAGACACGGTGATTTCTTGACAAATAGGAAAAAATTTGAAAAGCAAAAACCCCACTGGGTGATTTTAAGCTCACCACTCCTAAGAATCTACTAATCAACAATCAAGCGGTTATAAGTATAAGGAATCTTACCAACTACCAAGGCCTATCCCGAAATACCAACCTGTAGTTGAACCTTCGCTCCAATACCCAATTGGACTCGATATTATAGTAGCCTTCTTTCCTTGGATGCACGAACCTCCAATTTGTGACTAACCGTTTGCACGAATCCCAATACATGACTAACTCTAACAACTTGAACACATGTTGTTGGCTGCGAATTTCTTCACTTAGTCAACAATGAAGATCAGGAAGCACTTGGTTACAAAACTCTATGGCGTACAAACGCAGTAGATTCATACAAAGAAAATAAGTCTCTTGGTCTCTGTATTTGTGTGTGACAGCTCTTAAAATAAGCCCTAAATATGTCTAGGGTTGTGAGAAAAGAAACCCTAAACAATTGTACAATACTAGAAAGAGTTTCAGATCTGAAAATTTTGAAATCGCAGTTCTTGATAAATCAAGCTGTTGTCGAGCTATCTATTAAGCTTCATATTAAGTCTCGATAGCAATCTTCTGTTGAGCTATCTGTCGAGACTTAGTGAACCACTTTTTTTCACTTGTTTCTTGGACCAATCTTCAAGTCTTTAATACTTGACTTGAACAACATGTTTCTTGAAGTACTAAACCCACCTTAGATCTACCCAATTACAAGTAAAGTGCATTTTGTCAAAGGATTAGCCAATTACAATAAAGTATGACCCTAACAATCTCCCCCTTTGGAAATCCGAGACAAAACCACAAAAAGGAATTATGAGAGAAGTCATAACACAACTATCCCATAATTTACAAAAGTACATAAGTCTAATACTACAACGAACTCTTGAAAACTTTGCAAAAAGAGAGATCATGGCATGATAGACTTGCAACCTATCTTATCTGAAACACCTAAACAAGATTCATCAAGGCATCAAGTGTGAAACATAGACAAGTTGTATACAAGAAGAAACATATGCATAAAGATAGAAAAGAAACAACACATGTGAGACCAAGGTGAAAAAAGCATACGTCATCTCATATATATATATATCAAAGAATACAATGTATGTAAAAAAAATGGTCACAAGAACATGGTACATGTAATGAGAAAAGAGTACACCAAAACCTCACTACATCCCTCAAAACACTCTCCCCCTATCTAGTATATCCTATGCTAGCTCTCCCCCTAACAAAAAGACTACTCTCAAGTCTCATCTACAAAACTACTCCTTTCCCCCTTTTTGTTAAGAGCGACAAAGGGTGAATCACTAAGAGGTCATCATCTCATCATCATACTCAGAGCCAGAAGCATCATTATTATCATCTCCACCAAAAGAGGACTCCTCAACATGCTCAGGTGAAGGTAACGGCGCAAAACCACCAAGGCGAGACTGGCAGCGAGCGATGCGACTGATTCTGGTATTCATCTGACACATCTCATCAGATAGACGGTCAAGACGACTACCAAAATCACCACGCATGTGCTGAAGTTGCTCCATGATGTCAGCAAGGGACACAACTACCCTAGATAAGGAAGAAGGGGCATATAAGGAAGAGGGTCGAAAGGAAGGGGTTGCAGGGTCTACGGGGGTTGCATCCGAAGGCCCTGCATGAGGCTGCTTTGCAGCTAGCAGTGCCGCACTCCTCCAAATAGACTCCTTGCTAATGGCACCCATGACATTGAAGAGAGGAGAAGAAGGAATTCTGACATACAAGTATTTGAGAATGCCCGTGATAGCCAAAGGAAATATAAGCTTATCATGTGTGACATGTTAGGATTAGTGCCCTTAAATCCTATTGAATGATGCTATGTATGATATTAAGTGTGACATTGTGTTAGACATTATGTATGACTTAATATTATGTTTAATAAATTTGTTTTATTATTATCTGAAATAATGGTAACATGAATATTCGAACATTATCATATAGTCCATGAGATGCATAGTATGTGATTTACGTGAAGAGTCACAGAAGATATAAATCACAAGTTCTTTGTAAACTCAGAATTATAGTTCGTAGTCGGTGATGAAATTGGGCATTTCATCTGCGAAGACTATAACATATCAATTACGATGATTTGTCTTGATCATGGAAGTGGAGACTTCTAGTTGATGTGTTAATATGTTTTAAGAGTTAAGACATATTGAACTGGACCGCCATGAGATTTATTATTTGCCTAAGAACTGTCAAATGAATAATAAATTTCATGACTTGTATTCGCATGAACTCTTAATCCTGAGAGAATAATGGACCTGATCATAAGATGTAGGTTGCTTTGATATATTAGGAGTGAGATCTAAAGTAATGGTCAAAACCTCAGTGTGTTGGGCAGCCACATTAAGTGTTGATGGAACATGTATTCTCAAGATGGAATTCATAGTCTCTTAATGGAGATATAAAGTATTCCCTTGAGATAAGTTTAATGAGTTTGTTATTCAGAGAGTTAGGCCTAACCACTTTAGTAAGTAGTTACTAAAGTATATATTTATGGAATTGGATTTCATGAATATATAATGAATAACATTAAAGGATTAAACTGGGTACTCAAGGATCAAGATGTAGTAATTTACAAAGTGGCAGTCTATATTAATAACTTTGTATTACTACGAATATTTTATGAAGGGGTTGCATGTATAATAAAGTCTTGGGATATAATATATAGATAAGACCTAGAGTGCAACTATATTTATATAGTGGTATTAAATATAGTTAATGATAACTTTGGACTTGTCAAGAGTTGACAGAAAAGCCCAAGGCCCATTGGAGCTAGTGTTTTATTGGTCCCTTTTGGTCCCACTCCAAGCCACATACCTAAGCCCAATTGGTAAGGCCCAAAAGGCCTGCCCAATTAGATATATTGGTTAGATACAAAGGGAAAAACGTACAGAAAATAATTGGTAAGAAAAACATCATAGTAATGGTGTGGAAATGAGTTTTTGGTACTCACTAGTCATCCCTTTGTTACCAATTTGAGAGACCACACATCTTGGGCGATTAGTGGAATTGGAGTGAAGATTAAGAGTATTCCCAAGTGCTTCAATCTTCGGTTTTGGAATTCACCGCTTCAAGGTACGATCTCTTGTTCTCAAATTCTGAAATTTACTTTATGCATGTTATCAATATTGAATGAAGTAGATCCGTTCAAAACTTACTTTTCCGCTGCGTACTCATTTAATTCCATCATGACAGTGTCTCAATATTAATCTATAATATATTCTATCATGTGTGATGAAAAGTCTATAGAAAAGCCCTCCATGAGGGAAAGAAGGAAACGAGCACGAGGCTCGGTGATAGTGTTATAATGAGACCATAGAGTGAGTACAAAGGTCATCACCATATTAAGGATCCATGGACCCTTAACAAACTAAGTTGTTGAGAAATTTAGAGTAACTCCTTGCAACACAACCTTCTCACAAAAGAGTGTGGCCAACTCGTCTCTAGAAATGGAAGAAAGACAACGATGACTAGGGTAATCCGAACGATCCACCCTAGGGACATGTAGTACCTCCAAAATGAGCTCCAAGGTGACTACGATACGTGTACACGAAATACCGTAGTAAACCGAGGTACAAAGGTATCGATGACATACATGTTGGAGTAAAACTCCTGTACGAACACGTCAGGACACCTCGAAGGTTTCTCACATAGAGAAGCCCATCCCCAAGAGCTAAACGCACTGAGTAGAGGAGTTTCTAGGAAGTCAAACAGAATGGCCCAGCATTTCGAATGAATCGCCCGGTCAGAGAAGTTCTCAAAGAAGTCATCTCATGCCTTCTCATCATCGAACTGAACAGAATCATAAGGAAAAGAAGAAGAAGAAGAAGAAGAAGAAGAAGAAGAAGAAGAACCACAACAAATAGGGTTTTTAGACGAAATAGATTTTTTAAGTGCCATGATAAGGAGACTAAACAAGAGAGAGAGAAAGAAAGAGAGAGAGAGAGAGAGAGAAAGAAGAAAGACATTGAGTCACAACAGAAGATAGGGCACAAGAAAGAAGAAAAAGAAATGTGCAATGCATGATAAAGCATGAACATGTTACATGCTAAAGTAAATTGCATCATGGGTAGAAACCCAATCCAACCTAACAGCACTCACAAGGTATAAACAATCACATAATCCTAGAATGCATGAAACATTGTTATAATGAATATAGAATGCAATGCATGAGCATGTGAGATCATTTTAGCAAAACCCAACCCAAAAATTTTGACAAAAACACAAAGACCCCAAAATTTTTCCCCAAACTAAAACCTAGGTCACAAAAATTCATGAAAAAAAAAAGATTTAGGGCACTTACTAAGAGATTTAGACAAGGAATTGGCCGAAAACTTGATGGGAGGAGGGATTTTGGTAAGAATAAGGTTTTTGGGTTGAAAGAGAAGTGAGAAAGATCGAGATATTTGAAAAGATGCAAAACCGAGTCAGACCTCAGAAGTGTATATAGAAAAGCCAACTCGATAGATCGAGAAGGTATCAAGTTGCTATCGAGAACAAAATCTCGATAGATTGAGAGGTATCAAGGAGGTATCGATGGCAAAAATTCTCGATAGATCAAGGAAGGTATTAAGAAGCTATCAAGCAGACAGAGACTCCAAAGAATTTGGCTTGATGGATCAGGCTATCTATTGAGAGGTATCGAGAAGAAACCCAGAAATCTTGATAGAAGAGGCCTATATTGAGGAGGTGTCAAGCAGGTATTGAGAAGGTATCAAGCTATCTGTCGAGGAGCCAAAAGAAGAGTTTTCAAGAAGGAGAAACAACACAAGATGAATGCAACCAAGATAACCATCAAAGCAAGCACTCAAAGAGCATGTTAAGAACAAAAACACAACCTCAACCCTAGATGCAAAGCATTCCTAGATCAAAACACACTAAACAAGTCTAACCAAAGTTTATTTCAAAACAAGTTTAGACAGTTTATAGAGCATATATTGCCACATGTATTCCTTGTGACGACCAAATCACATTGTACTTGTACAATAGTGTCAAAAGTAGCAAAGAGTATGCGTGTTGTGTGCGAAACTTTTGCAAGAAAGCATAAGTGTCTCATCATATGACAATAATGATATGGGAGGATAAAAAAATATTCACACACAATCATAACTATTTAATGGGGACTATCACCTTTGAGGTATATCATCTACTAGAAACATGCTTGCAACCATATTAAAAGCATTTTTATTCTTTTTGCTTTTCATGTTCTTTGCATATTTTTCTTTTAAGCATATCAAGCATGGGCATCTAAGAGAGAAAAGAAAATACCCAATTATGTAAGCTTGAACATCCTTATTTTGCTTTGCAAGTGCTACACCTTACCAAGCATGACTTTTATGAATTACACACAGATGTCTTATGATTGACGAGTTTTAGTAGTGAGTTGGTTATTTATGCCTTTCTTTTAGAATTTTCTAGTTCTTCCCGTCAAAAAAAGTGATTTAAGATAAGAAAGATAAGTGATCAACCAAATCATACAAATCACATAAAAGAGCCATAAAGCTCACATTGCTTAGTTGTGCATGAAGATGCTCATCTAAGCTACAAAAGATACAAACTTGAGAAACTTTGTTTCAAAGGCCATCCAAGGTACATAAGTACCAATATACACAAACACATACTGTTTTTGTATTTTTTTTTTCCTTATTTATTTATTTATTAGAAAAACACTTAAAATAAAGCAAAAACAAACAAACAAACAAAGCATCAAAACTAGACTAACTCAAACCACAACATGAACCATGCAAGAGATCAAAAAAGAGAGAAATCATTTAGAATCTTTTTCCTTCCAGATGGGAGACCTGGATGGAGATCCTTTCTTTTGCATGAACCATTGTTTAGATGGATAAGGAGGAGAGTTGAAACCATTGAAGTTCGAAAGAAGCATGACTGCCTTAAGAAGTTCTCCAAGAGGGGCTAAAAAGAGTTGGAGTTGATTTTGGTTCCCCAGAGATGACACATTATTTTTTTGATTGGCTAACCATTTATAGCAATTAGGACGAGTATGCCCAAATGCTCCACAATAGTGACAAAAGTGAGGCTTTTTTGGTTGAGACTTCTTTTTGGTAGAGCGATGATTATACTTCTTAGTCTCTTTCTTACCAACCTTAAGTGGTGCTCCTAGAATGGATTTTCCCTTAACACTCTTATCCTTACTCACATTTTCAATTTTAGGATCAGTTACCTCAGAGTTCTCATTATTAGCAGGTGGAATAAAAATAAGATTTAAAGCATTAGAAGAGTAACTACAAGAGGAGGGAGAGTGATCATACCCAAGACCTATTTTGTCAGATGCAGACTTCTGAACGTTTAGCATTTCATCCAACTTGGCACTAGAAGTCCTTTCCAATTATGCTCTAACCTAAAACAATTCAACATCCAGTTTCTTAGTCTTTTCAACAAGAAGGTTGTTCTCAAACCTCAGTGTTCTAATGGTCTGATTAGCTTCATCAACCTTGGTAGAGAATTCCTCATGTTGTAACTCCACTTCACTGAGCTTTCTCGTGGCCATCTTATAGAGCTTCTCATGCTTCTCAAAGACCTTGTACAGCTTTGTATAGGCAGCGTGGATATCATCCTGATCATCCATCTTCTCAAACTTTGATTCCATCAGCTCTTCTTCCTCGTCAATTATATCTACTACTTCCTCAGTAGACTCAACAGTAGCTGTGAAAGCACTCACTATTCCATCTTGGTCACTTTCATCAAAATATACTTCTGGTTCTGTATCACTCAAGGTGGCAGTTAAGGCTTTGCTTTTTCCAATGGATTTGAGATATGTGGGACACTCTTGCTTCATGTGTCCAAATCCTTGACACCCATAGCACTTTGGTCCAACAAGAACACTGTTGCCTTGACTAGCATCCTTGAATTCTCTCTTGCCTTTGTCTTGGGACTTGAATTGAGAGAACGCAGACTGTTTTTGATCCTTATCACCTGCTTTGACATTTGCATTTTTGATAAACTTCTTGAATTGTCTAGTGATATATGATTTCAACTTGGTATCATCATCATCAGATGATTCATCATTATCATCATTCTTAGTCTTCAAGGCCATGTTCTTGCCTTTGCCACCTTTGCCAACCCTTGCTAAACCTAGTTCATAGGTTTGTAAGTTCCCAATCAATTCTATCAAAGGAATAGAGTCAAGATGCTTTGATTCTTCAATGGCAGTGATCTTGGCATGAAATCTCTCTGCAAGAGATCTGAGGATCTTCTTGTCAATCTTGGGCTCCGAAATCTGTTCTCCAAGATTGAAGGTTGAATTCACTATGTCCTTGAGCTTGGTTTAGAATTCGTCAAATGACTTGTCCTCATTCATCCTTATTTCCTCAAAACTGGTAGTGAGCCTTTAGAGCTTGGAGTTTTTAACAACTTTTGTGCCCTCGTAGTTATTCTAAAGAATAATCCATGCTACCTTCGTATTGCCAGTGGAAGAGATCTTCTTGAATTCTTCATTGGTCATAGCACTAAAAAGAGCATTCAGTGCTCTACTGTTAAAATTTGTAGCTTTAATCTTGGCATCATCCCACATGGCTAGTGGCTTTTTAGGCCTCATCCAACCTACTTCAACTACAAGCCATTGTTTCTCATCTAAAGGTTGCAAAAAGGCTTTCATGCGTACTTTCCAGTATGAATAGTTAGTACCATCAAATAAAAGAGGAATAATCGGGGATTACCCACAATCCATAACAACAGGGGTCAATGGATCACACAGTAAGGATTAAAACCTAATCAAAGTGTGCCCACTCTGATACCACTTTTTGGGTTAAGATAGCTTAACCCTGGCTAATTAATTCAATTACCTAAATTGATTATTTAGGTTTAATTGCATGCAAATCATGAAGCCACCAACAAATCACTAAAAATACTAAATGCAATGGCAAATAAATTAGACACTGTGATTTGTTGATAAATGGGGAAAACCTCACAAGGCAAAAACCCCACCGGGTGATTTTAAGGTCACCACTCGCAAGAATCTACTAATTAATAATCAAGCGGTTACAAGTATAAGGAATCTTACCAACTACCCTGGCCTATCCCGAAATACCAATCTATAGTTGAACATTCGCTCCAATACCCAATTGGACTTGATCTTATAGTAGCCTTATTTCCTTTAATGCACATATCTCCAATTTGTGACTAACCCTTTGCACGGATCCTAGTACGTGACTAACTCCAGCAACTTGAACAGATGTTGTTAACTGCACAATTCTTCACTTCATCAATAATGAAGATCAGGAAGCACTTGATTACAAAACCCTATGGCGTACAAACACAATAGCTTCACACAGAGAAAATAAGTCTCTTGGTTTCTGTATCCATATGTGACGGCTCTTAAAATAAGCCTTAAATATGTCTAGGGTTGTGAGAAAAGAAACCCTAAACAATTGCACAAGAGTGGACCAAATTTCAGATCTTGAAATTTTGAAATCGTAGTTCTCAATAGATCAAGTTGCTGTCGAGCTATCTATTGAGCTTCACATTAAGTCTCGATAGCAAGCTTTTGTGAAGACTTAGTGAAAAGCTTTTCTTCACTTATTTCTTGGACCAATCTTCATGTCTTTAATACTTGACTTGAACAACATTTTTCTTGAAGTACTAAACCCGCCTTAGATCTACCCAATTACAAGTAAAGTGCATTTTGTCAAAGGATTAGCCAATTACAATAAAGTATGACCCTAACATTCCTATTCATGTGAGGACCACAAATCCCTTGATGAACTTCTCTTATGACCTATCGGCTTCTTCCTTCTTCAAGAAACGGAGGTTTATACCATCATAAGATCTCCTATAGAGCTATCCTCCACATAGGATATATTGCATAGCTATCATCCAAATCAAACGACATTCCCTCTTATCGGCACCGTCAGGATACACTCCCAATTCTAAGAATTTCATGATGTCATAATCCCAAGGAAACCCTTCTTCTTCTATAGCCAAGACTGAAGACTCACCCTTCCCCTTGTGTACCAATCCATAACTCTATTAAATCTCTAAGGGCCGTGTCCATATTCCCTTGGATATTTCAACCATGGAGGCGAAAGTATCCAAGGCATCTACAAACTAATTCTGAGCTCTAAGGATGATCATGTCCTCAATCTAATAAAAGGTTTTGGTCAAAACCTCTAAATATTGCTGATAAGGCTTTAAGTGTTCTTCCTTCACCTTCCACAATCTTTGGGCTTGAGCTATAACCAAGGTCAAATCTCCAAATACCTCTACCTCTTTTACCCCCAATTCTCTTAGAGTTTCCATTTCGGCAATACAAGCTTCATATTCTGACATGTTATTAGTTACCTCAAAGTTTAACTTGACTGCCAAAGGTATGTGAGATCCATCGAGCGTGATCAAGAGTACTCTTATTCCATTCCCATATTGATTCACGGCTCCTTCAAAGTACATTTTTCATGCCCCTAGTTCAATGTCCAAAATATCCTCATCTGGGAAGTCCTCCCAACCATATTCTCCTTCTACGGGGTTCTCGAAAAAAAAATCTAACACAATGCTCCCTTTGATAGTCTTCCTTACCACATACTTGAAATCAAATTCTGCTAATAGGATCAACTATCTTGATAGTCTTCAGCTCAAAGCAAGTTTCTTGGATAGATACTTCAAAGGGTCCATTCTAGCTACAATCCATATCTAGAAAGATAGGATGATGTGTCTCATCTTTTGCACGGCCCATACGAGAGCAAAGCATGATTTTTATATGAATGTGTATCTAGTCTCATAATCATGGAATCTTTTGCTTAAATAGTACACGACTCTCTCATTCTTATCATTATCTTCTTATGCAAGCATACTTCTGACCGCATCTCCTTATGATATAGAGGTATAGGAGTAATGGCTTTCCATGCTTCGGGCGTATCAAGACAGGTGGATGGAGGAGATATTCCTCAATGAGCTTAAAAGCTTTCTGACATTCATCATTCCATACATAGGATTCATTCCATAGGAGCTTGAGATGGGCTCACAAGTAAAGGTAAGTTTGGTGATGAATCGGTTGATGTATTGTAATCAACCTAAGAATCCCCTTATCTCCTTCTTGCTCTTGGGTGGAGGCATCTCCAATATGGCTTTGATCTTTGGTGGGTCAACCTTGATCCCCCTATCACTTACTAAAAAGCATAACAATTTCCTAGCGGTTACCCCAAATGTGCATTTTTGTGGATTCAGTCTTAGTCTATACTCTTTAATCCTCTCAAAGAACTTCCTCAAGTTAATGATGTGACCCCTATCTATCCTTGGATTTTACAATTATGTCATCAACATATACTTCTACCTCATTGTGCATCATGTCGTCTAGCAAAGCTGTGGCCATTCTTAAGCCCAAATGGAATTATTGTGCAGCAGTAGATCCCCCATTCCATGCTGAAGATGGTCTTAGTCATATCCTTAGGAGCCATCTTGATTTGGTTATATCCCGAGAAACCACTCATGGAAGACATCAAGGCACTACCGGTCGTGTTATCCACTAGGACGTCTATGTGAGGGAGAGAGAAATCATCTTTAGGGAAAGCTTTATTTAAATCCCTAAAATCCACACACATTCTTACTTTTCCATCCTTCTTAGGTACGAGCACAACATTGGCTATCCACTCAGCTTGGTGCATAGGTTTGATGAACCTTACTTTCAATTGCTTAGTGACCTTTTCTTTGATCTTTAGAAGCCATTCCGTTCTCATACGCCTCAACTTTTGCTTAACAGGTACCATGTGAGCATGGTTAGTAATGTGGTGTTGGGCTATCTCGGGATCAATACCAGGCATATCTTCACGCAAACACTTCTTGGAATTCTGCGAGAAGCACTTTGAGATCTTTTCTTTCTTTTTCATCTTAGGTTGAGCCAATTTTAATTAAGCGTGGATTCTCATCATTGCCCAAATTAATAGTTTCAAAAGTTAGTTCCATAGGTTCAATTTTCTTTTCCAATTGTTTATTAATTTCATTTTCAAATTCAATAGAATCATTTAAATGCAGAATTTCAATATTATGGGACACATCAAAATAAGCCGAATCAGAATTCATCTTATTAAAAATGTTGAAAAGTACATTGGAGCTTGCATTACAAAATTTGTTTCCCACACTGTTAGAGAATCCAACTCAAGTCCAATTATTGAGGTGTCCTACTGCCAACATGATGAAGGTAGAAGGATTGCTTGGTTCTTATTCGGTGATGACAAACACGTCCCCCTCTATCTTCTTGAGAACATGACTTTGCTCTTCTATTGTCTTGAATAACTTTTATGCGGTATGATCGTCAATTGGAGCAGCCATTGTCATTTGAGATGACTCTCCTTCTTGAAATAACTCTTCTTGATATGTGTCCTCGATCTTGATCAAATGTCTTCCGTGTCTTTCTCGGACCCAAATAGGAGTGGGAACGTGCTTTCTTGATCTTGGTGGTGCAATGGTGCCTAAAACGAAGTCCCATTTTATTAAGTCCATGTCCCAATTAAAAGCCCTTTTATTAGATGTTCTTTAGAAAATTCTTAAAGTTCATTTTAACGAAAGCCTAATTACAAAATCACTCCCTTTCCTTTCATGAACTTTGCCCCTGTTTCATTTGGGCATTAGCCCATTTACAATAATGCTCTCATCTTACTCTTGTGAGCTTTCATTATAATGTACTTAGAGATTTTCAACCCTTTATCTCAAATATGGGCCTACAACGTATTCATCACCTTTGAACTCTTCTTTTTTCATTTTATTATCATCATTTTTTTAGAAGTAGCCATCTAGCCAAATTAGATTGTAGCATTCCCCTCAAAGTCCATGAGGTTCCCATCATTTTGGGCCTTGGCATACAACGAGGCCCAAGATTAGGGAATTTCATTTTGACTTGTACGATGTTAGATGCTAAGTCCATAACATACTTGTTACCTTAAGCCTAAGGTCCTCTTTGTCAAAAGGCCTTTTGATTTGGGCTTACAATAGCAATTAGTCTATGGTCTTATAAACCTTTCAAGTTAAGATATATCTTTGGACTTTGGGATAAGCCTCTTATATGTGAGAACTTCTTTTCTTTCATCCCAAATATCTTAGGGTATACCATAACTTTTGGGTCATCCTTTAATTTTACATCTTTTATCTTTATTTGTCCTTTAGAATTAGGTGAACATGAGATATATGGTTGAATAAACAAGAAATAAAAAGGGTACCCTCTTTTTGATAATATCTAGGATCTCTCTAAGTGTAGGTAGGCTCCTTAAAGCTAAAAGTACAGATCAGTAGGTCACTTACAACTAGATGGGCCATGATTCCAACTGAGGGTCTAAGTGGACCTTTATGGATTGGTGACAAACCATTAACGTACTCAAAGCCCATCATAGGCAATGGCACAGATTGTGAGTTGGTGGGATGAACTTTGAAAGACTTTGGCTCAAATGAAGCATACTCATCTTCCTACACATCACCAACTGGGGTAAATGGGACAAAAGAACCAAGTGAAGTGTGTGCAAACAAGTATTGAACAAGCCTTTATTAAAATTAAGAAATATGACACATTGGAATCAAACTCTCTATCGCCAACGAAGTTGCCATAGTGAGCGCAGCGGCTTCCTCCTTTAGGAAAAGGAGGTGAGTATGCCTCGGCTGAATAAATCAAGGTGGAGAAAAGATTGGAGTCGTAACCTAGATTAGGTCTAGATAATAATGCCTCTTGGCTCTATGTTTTTTGGAAACAAATTCATCATATAAACCTTGTAAATCAATTTCAAAATCAGGATTGAAAACATTTATGACTCTCAAATGATTAGTTTCAAAGTCATTAACAGATGGATCAACAGAATCTGAGTCTTCGTCTTCATCATTAGTATTTTTAACAAAAGAAGAAGAGGTTTCGTTTTTAGTAGAGTACAAAGGGGTACTAACTTGAGAGTTTGTGGAAATACCTTTTAACTTCAAATTTTCAATATTTTTCTGTAACATATCATCAACATCTTTGTCTCTTTTTGAGAGACTTTCAAATCCAACAAAGGAATGTCTTCCTTCGTTGATCTTCAAAGCAGGTGGATTTTGAAAACTTATTTTAACAGTTCCATCAACAAATTGTTGAATATTGGTTAAATCAAGTTAATCAAAAATAGGTTTAGCAACAGTGGTTTCTTGCTGTAAACACCATTGTTTAGGGACATTAACACCATTCCAATTAATCATTTTTGGAACTTGGATTTTAGCATCAGGGGTAGAACAAGTGATCAACATAGTTTTACCAGTAGGTTCTGTATGAGTCCTAGCCTTAGGATTCAACTGAGTACCTAACAATCTGTAATAGATGCAGTAAATCAAAGCAAAAGGCTTACTACCTTCTTCCATAATATAACCAGATGTCAAAATATTTAAAGTTAAAGCTTTAATAATATTAGCATCATCCAAAGCAATAGTAAGATCAGGATAACAATTAAAGTAAACAGGACCATCATACAAAGAAACAGTAATCATGCCAAGAACACTATCATAAAACACTTTAAATCTAGCATCACGCAAACACATGAGAACAGAAGCATTAATACCCTTTCGAGTAAGTGGTTTAATAGCAACTTGTACCATGCCAATACGCAAATAACTGAACATCTTTTTAGAAAGAAAATCATTAATATTTTTCTTTGAAAACAAACAACATTTTTCTTGGTGTTTTGAAATAGAAAATATTTGTTCAACAGTTCTAATTTTGTAAGTAGTAATGGAATCAGTCCAAGTAGTATGATAAACAGTCTTAGTTTCAACCTTAGGAATAGTCCATTTCTGGAAATCAGGGAGCTCATGCTCTTCAACAGTGTGATCTTCTTCATTCACAATATTAGGAGGACAACTAGTCCTGGAGCTAACAGTGGAATTGGATCTCCACAATCTATCCATATTCATCTTAATTTTAACACTCAATTATCATGTTTTTCTCACACTCGTTGCATTTCGTAACATATACCCCAACCAACCGTATACCTTTCATGCCCTCAACGCCTCCCTGGCTTACACGGGCCTTACTGTTCAGTTCTCGGAATTCACTTTACGACTGAGGTGGCACCAACAAATGAGAAAAGGGAACACAACAATAGAGTACAAAAAGTTCAGACAGACGCAGATAAAGAGCAAAAACACAACAACACTATCAATAGCCAGAGAACGAAGATGGCTCTGATACCATAAAGGGGGAAGGACCAAGCGCAGAAGGGTGGAAGCATAGTGATATAATAAGAAATAGAGAGTATGAATCTAAGATAATCAAAATAAGGCGATTGAACCAGCCAAGCAGTTTATATCAAAGTAATTCAAGGTAAATAACTCAAAGTAAATTGCAGAAATTTAGAACCATTCGTTATGGTGGTAATCCGTCCAAGGTCGTGGTAGCAACAATAATATAAGAAAGAGTAATAACTGAAAATACTTGTTTATTGAAAATATAAACAATAAACTTACAGCAGTGGTGGTCTCAAGCAAGGTTGAGAAACATTGACAGAGTTACAGGTTACAGGGTTACAGGTTACAGTGAACAGGTAGCAAATTCTCTCTCAAAGTGGTCTCTCTAAAAAGGGAGATAATCGGAGAAGAGAAATTAGAAAACTAGCATATGTAAGTTCTACTGCCTAATCCGTTCTACTTAACAAAAGGGACAACCCCCCTTTAAATAGGCAAAGTTCGGATGAACAGTAAAATATGAATAGTAACAGTGAACAGTGAACAATGAATACAGAAAAATATTGAAAATTTGAAGTTAAAAGGTATTTCCACTAACTCTCAAGTTAGTACCCGCTTTTTATTTTACTAAAAACGAATCCTCTTCTTCTTTTGTTAAAAATACTAATGATGAAGACGGAGACTCAGATTCTGTTGATCCATCTGTTAATGACTTTGAAACTAATCATTTGAGAGTCATAAATGTTTTCAATCCTGATTTTGAAATTGATTTACAAGGTTTATATGATGAATTTGTTTCCAAAAAACATAGAGCCAAGAGGCATTATTATCAAAATACTTTTGCTCAGTCTGAAAAAGACCGTAATAAAAGAAAATGGTTTGAAAAAATGAAAGAGTTGAATAGACACATTCTGTTTTTCGAGTTTTTGGAAAATTATTATGTCTCAAAAGATGAGATTTCAAAACAATATTTGAATGTTATAAAGAAGCAAACTTTTGTTAAACCCGATGCTTCTACTGTTAGGTCTTCTCATCCTCTACTTGATACAATTATCATAAAATGTGATAAAGCCGAAGTAAAGGCTACCCCTTTTAAAATTGCTGATGAGATTACTCCTGTTGTTAGTATTATTGAACAAAACAATTTTACTAATGAGTCCTTACATGTTATTGGTCAACAGCCTGACCGCATTGAAGAAAAAATTGAAAAAGCTGTTTCTATAAAAACTGAGGAACCTTTGATTACTTTACCTAGTCAAAGAGAAAAAATGATTTTCAAAACCCCTCAGACTAAAACTCTTGAGGCTGCTGAAAAAATGCTAGTTGATTAGAAAGTTAAAACTGAAGGTACTTCTACCAGTACTAATTGTGTTATTTCAAGACATGATACTGAACCTGTTTTTGAAGATATTACAGATTCTGAATCTTTGTCCTCAACTTCTGTTGAAAATGTTTTTGAAGATAAATTACCAGAAATTAAAAGATTTGTTGGAAAACCTAATCCTATATCTTTTACTAAAAGCTGGTATTCTAAACCTACTCCTCCTGATATGTAGTTTGAAGAAAGATCTTTTCAAACTCAATTTTCTGTTTCTGCTGATAAAATGTATGAACGGAATATTGATGGTTTCTCTAAGCAAGAAATCATAAATAAAATAAGTCACATGTCCATGGTTGGAATTGCTTATGCTAATGGTCATGATTTTACTCAACTTGAAATTGTTAACATGCTTGTTACTGGTTTTTCTGGTTCTATTCGTGGTTGGTGGGATTCATATCTCACAGAAGAATCCAGAGAATCTATTAAAAATGCTGTTAAAAAGAATGATGAAGGACTCCCTATTTTTGATGATAATATTGGTCGAGGTACTCCTGATGGTGTTAATACTTTGGTCTATACTATTCTCAAACATTTTGTTGGCACTCCTTCTAGTGTTTCATCCCGTATTGCTGAATATTTAAATAATTTGAGATGCCCTATTATGTCTGATTATAGATGGTATCCAGATGTTTTTATTTCCAGGGTTATGCTTCGGAAAGATTGTCACAAACCTTATTGGAAAGAGAAGTTTATTGACGGACTTCCTCCTATCTTTGCTCATAAGGTAAAACAAGAATTAATTGATGAAAATGACTTCATTGATTATGATAATTTAACTTATGGAGATATATTAAGAACTATTAAAAAACTTGGTATTAACATGTGTAATGATGAAAAACTGTTAAAACACCAATTGAAAATTAAAAGAAAAGCTAAATATGAAATGGGTAATTTCTGTGAACAATATGGTTTGCCCTCTATTGCTCCTTCTAAGCAAAAGAGTAAAAAACACGATAAAATTCACAAAAATTATAACCATAAAAAATATAAAAAATACAAAACTAATTATGTTAAACCTGATGTGTTTTATGCTAAAAAGGAAAATGTTTCTAAAAGATACGCTAAGCAAAATCCTAATAAAGGAAAATGCTTCAACTGTGGTAAGCCTGGTCATTACAGTAAAGACTGTAAACAAAAACCTAGTAAACTAAAAAACAAGTTTAATATGTTAAAAATTGCTGATGAAGATCAAGAAGCTCTATTCCGAATCCTTGAATCAAACGTTTCGTCTGATTCCTTGGAAGAGGACTTTTCTTCTTTATCAGATTCTGATTATCACTCTGCTGAAACTTCTGATTCACCTAATATTAAGATTGGATGCAGAGACTCCTGTTGCAATGTTATTAAGTCTGTTAACGTTCTTACTAAAAATGAAGAAAATGATAATTTACTGTTAAAATTAATTGGGCAAATGGAAAACCCTGTTATACAAAAAGAATATTTGGATAACTTCAAGAAAAACCTGTTAAAAGACGAAACTGTTAAAAAACAAAAAACTAATATAAGCTTTGAAGAACCTTTGGAAAGATTTAGCAAATCTAAAAAGAAATCCAAAGATCTAACTGTTAATGATTTTCAACATGAAATTAATATTGTTAAACAAGAAATTAATGAACTAAAACATGAAGTTAAAAACATTAAAACTGATAACAGTAATATTAAACAAGAACTGTTAACATTAAAATTTGATAAAAACATTAATGAAACTGTTAATTCTGATAATGAACAAGATGAGCACAAGATTGGAAATGATTCCAGTCAACAGACTCCTCTTCCTGGTAAAGGTATTGTTGGAAATGCTGTTGGTAATTCTCCTATTAGTGATTATTTTGACACCATTCCTAATCTTGCTCCTGTTAGGAAATCTCTTCCTCCTAAATGGTTTACTAAAGTAAAAATTGGTGTTTCACCTGATTATCATTTCAAAGTTATTGCTATGATTGATTCTGGTGCTGATATGAATTGCATTCAAGAGGGATTAATTCCCACGAGATATTTTGAAAAGTCTACTGAATCTCTTGTTTCTGCTAATGGTACTAAGATGAAAATTAGATATGAATTGTCTAATGCTCATGTTTGCCATGATAATGTTTGTTTCAAAATTCCTTCTGTTCTTGTTAAAAACATGACTGATAAAGTTATACTTGGTTTGCCTTTTATAAATTCTTTGTATCCTTTTATAAATATTAATTGATGATGTTTGTTCTGATATTCCTAATGCCTTTTGGCATAGAAAAAAGCATATTGTTGATCTGCCTTATGTTAAAGATTTTAATGAAAGACCATTCCTACTAAAGCTCACCCTATTCAAATGAATACTGAAACTGTTGAATTTTGCAAAACTGAAATAAATGACCTGTTAAAGAAAAAATTAATAAGGAATAGCAAGTCTCCTTGGTCATGTTCTGCTTTTTATGTCCAGAAGAATGCTGAGATTGAAAGAGGTACCCCTCGCATTGTCATTAACTATAAACCCTTAAATAAGGTTTTAGAATGGATCAGATATCCCATCCCTAATAAGAATGATTTGGTCCATAGATTGAGTGAGGCCACAGTATTCTCTAAGTTTGATATGAAATCTGGGTTTTGGCAAATCTAGCTCAGTGAAAGTGATAGATACAAGACTGCTTTTACCACTCCCTTTGGTCATTATGAGTGGAATGTTATGCCTTTTGGTCTTAAGAATGCCCCCAGTGAATTCTAGAATATTATGAATGATATCTTCAATTGTTTCAGTCACTTCACCATTGTTTATATTGATGATGTTCTTGTCTTCTCCAACTCTATTGATGAGCACTGGAAACATTTGTACTCGTTTCTGGATATTATCAAAAGAAATAGTCTTTTTGTTTCTGCTAAGAAAATCAAATTGTTCCAAACAAAAGACCGTTTTCTTGGATATGATATTTCTGAAGGACAAATTCGTCCTATTGATAAAGCTATTCAATTTGCTAACAAATTCCCTGATGTCATTATTGATAAAACTCAACTTCAGAGATTTCTTAGATCTTTGAATTATGTTGCTGATTTCTACAAGGATTTGAGGAAACAATGTAAACCCCTCTTTGATCGGTTGCAAAATAATCCTCCATCTTGGACTGATATTCATACTTCTCTTGTTAAACAAATCAAAATTCATGTGAAGACACTTCCATGTCTTGGTATTCCTACTGTCAATACTTTCAAAATTGTTGAAACTGATGCCTCTTACATTGGTTATGGAGGTATTCTGAAACAACGTGTTTCCCCAGATTCTCCTAAACAAATTGTTCGCTTCCATTCTGTAATCTGGAATACTGCACAACTAAATTATAGTACTATTAAAAAAGAGATTTTGGCTATAGTATTATGTATTTCAAAATTCCAAAGTGATTTGTTAAACCAAAAGTTTTTGTTACGTATTGATTGTAAAAGTGCTAAGTATGTTACTGAAAAAGATGTTGAAAATATTGCTTCAAAACATATTTTTGCTAGATGGCAAGCTAATCTAAGTGTTTTTGATTTTGATATTGAATATATTAAAGGTCCCAAAATTCAATCCCTGATTTCCTCACCCGTGCATTCTTGCAGAACCACCATGGCAAGTAGAAGGCCAAATGACAAATCCCCTACTATTAACCCAATTGCAAAGATTGAACCTGTTACTCCTCTGGAGATTACTGGTAGATTTACTCCTTTATGGACCATACCTAAAACAAACTACTCCACTGTGTTAGCCACTGCCTATGATCCCTATTTCAGTCCCAAACAACTTGTTAGGACAAATGCTTTTCCCAGAACCCCTTATACTACTGAGCATGTTAAGAAACCAAGTGACCAAAACCTGTTTTATGCTGAGACAAACAGAGCCAATATTTCCGATCCCTTCAGACTGGCCTCTAGTTATTTCTCCCCAAGATTTCATTAGACTCCTGAACACCATGATAAAGATGTACGATACTATTCTGATATCCTTTGTCATGAACAATCTATCAAGATTAGCCCTATTACTGACAAGGTGGATACTAGTAAGGTGATTTATCACAAAGTTACTATTGATAAAATTATATCTAAAGAAATGTGGGGTTCCAATCTTACTACCCCAAGAATGTTACCGAGTTCTTCGGTCCCTTACTGTTACCGTGACTATCTCACAGCTTGGTTCCGATTCATGTTACACCAGAATGAATACATGTCTCATTCCTGGTTTGTTAATTTTGGTAAAGAATTTGATTCAAAATTGCCCCTCTGGTTCATCCGATGGTGGGCTCAGTTTGGTCCTATCCCAGAAATATTCCTTGAACATTTACGTGAGGCTCTATCACATTTTACTAGCACTAACAAAGTAGGTGCTTATGATGCAAAATTCTCCCCTGTAATCCATTTTGTTAAAAAATACAAAGTCCCCTGGATTTTGAAATGGCAATATGTTAAAGATGGAGATGTGCTCAAAAGATGCTGGTATACTAAATGGTGGGCTAAATTTCATGCTCACAAAGTAATTAATAATGTTTTCAGAAATATTCCTTCCTCTACTGCTACTACCCTGCCTACAGTTGAAATCTCCACCCCTGTTCAGACAGTAACTACTAGTTCTTCCTCTGATAAAACTATTGCCGCACCTGTTAAACCTAAAAAAGAAATGGCTTCTTTCTTAGACAACATCAAAAAGGATCCTGATGCTATGTACTCTCTCCTGCAAATGATGGCCAGAGAAAAATTATCCACTGATGGACAGTGCTCTAACACACCTATCCCAAAAAGTCCTTATTATCCCTACAATCAGGAATGGTTTGGTCATGATGAAGATGACAACGATCCTAATTTGGAGGAAGATTAATGTTCCTATCAGCACTACTGCATTATTTCAGACTATTAAAGCACTCATTATTGCTTTCCCCTTTGATGATATTCCCTCTTTGGTCCCCTCACCATGCTGACCATTATCCTTTTTGCATTATTTGGATTCCTCTTCATGCTTTGGGAGACAAATTGATGTAAAAGTGACATGTTACTATTCACTATTCACCGTTCACTGTTACTATTCATATTTTACTGTTCATCCGAACTTTGCCTATTTAAAGGGGGGTTGTCCCTTTTGTTAAGTAGAACGGATTAGGCAGCAAAACTTACATCTGCTAGTTTTCTGATTTCTCTTCTCCCATTATCTCCCTTTTTAGAGAGACCACTTTGAGAGAGAATTTGCTACCTGTTCACTGTAACCTGTAACCCTGTAACCTGTAACTCTGTCAATGTTTCTCAACCTTGCTTGAGACCACTACTGCTGTAAGTTTATTGTTCATATTTTCAATAAACAAGTATTTTAAGTTATTACTCTTTCTTATATTATTGTTGCTTCCACCACCTTGGACGGATTACCACCATAACGGATGGTTCTAAATTTCTACAATTTACTTTGAGTTATTTACCTTGAATTACTTTGATATAAACTACTTGGCTAGTTCAACCGCCTTATTTTGATTATCTTAGTTTATATATATATATATATATATATAACTGAAACTTTTGAAGATCCCACAATTTTCCACTTCAGTATTATTTTAAAAAAATAAAACTATTAAAAAAAAACAAAACTCTAAAAACCGTAACTATTTTTAACCCAATAACTATTTCTCTCCAAAACAAACCCTAAATCTTCAACTTCTAAACAATACCCACGTCAGCATTATTTTTTTAAAAAAATAAAGGCAAAAATGCAAAACTGACCCTCTAACTTTCAGTCTTTTTCATTTCAGTCATCTAATTTTCAGTTTTGTCATTTCAGTCCTCTAACTTTCAATTGTTGTCAATTTGGTACTCCGTTAAACCCCAGTTATGTCCTACCGTTAATTGAGCCAAAACGACGTCGTTTTGGCTCTTTTTAAAAAAAAAAAAATCGGAATTAAAATAAAATTTAAAAAAAAAAACTGATATTAAAAAAAAAAAAACAAAAAGAAAACATTTACTCGGTGAAAACCGAGAATCATTCCACACTCAAATCCCAAACTTAGAGAATTTGGGGAAACAATTATACAGGGACTCACTTTCTTCTTCCCCAACAAAACTATTTCTTCTTCTTCTTTACTGTTTCAAAACACTTAATAATTATCTAATCGATTTGAACACCATCTTCTTTACTGTTTCAAAACACTTATCTAATCGATCTGAACACCACTAAGGAGGACGAAACGCCGTCGTCGGGATCGTCTTCAACATCTTCATCGTCGTTCTCTATAGCCGGGTTGAATACAAGTGGTGGGTCGGGTTCGAATTTGGTGGTGGGTGCATCAGCATCAACATCAGCTTTGGCTTCGTCTTCATCTTCGTCTTCGGTGTGTTTGGAGCTACGGCATGCGTGCTAGCCCACTAATATCTCTGCCGAAGAAAGGTAGTGTGGTGGAGTACTTCCTTCAGGGTCAGTTGGAACAGCTTCCAGAACATCACAATGTGACCATCCTCACCTTCATCAGAACTCCATCACTGATTCAGTCTCTCAAACCGATTCGTATCAGTTTTTTTTTTTAATATCAGTTTTAATTTTCTTTTAATTCCGAAATTTATTAAAAAAAAAGAAGCCAAAACGACGTCATTTTGGTTCAATTAATGGCAGGACATAATTGGGGTTTAATGGAATATCAAATTGACAACAATTGAAAGTTAGAGGTCTAAAATGACAAAACTGAAAGTTAGAAAACTGAAATGAAAAAGACTGAAAGTTAGAGGGTCAGTTTTGCATTTTTACCAAAATAAAACTATTAAAAAAAATAAAATAAAACCCAAATGCAAACACTGCAAGACCCATACCCTTCTCTCTTTTTCTCTATCTCTGTACCCTTCTCCTTCCCCAAAACCCAAACGCCAATCAGATCTAAGAGACCGCCTCTCATGGGACATTGGATCAAATCAAGTTTCGGAGACTAAAACGATTCCATTGGAGAGAGGCTACAGTTATTTCTCTTAATGGATTTTTGCCAGAATCATTTGGCCGTTGGGGGGGGGGGGGGGGGACGATATGGTATGTTAGGTTTGGTTTTTTATTTTGTTATTATTCTTGATTTGCGTTGCTTTAAATTTTCAGATCCCACACCATCCTTTTCTCAGCTTCTCAGTTTATCAAGTTCCAAAATTGCAGATGGGTATGTTCAAAGCCTCAACTTTGAACATACCCATCTGCAATTTTCTCTGAAGACCGTCACCGTCCCTCCAACCAAATCAGTGGCGGCAAATTTCGTGGTAATTTTTTTTAAAATTTATGTTTCCAGGCGCAACACACTTTAATTTCTTGGCTTTGTATTATTGAAAAAAAAAATTGGTTATTATTGGCTATTGTTGTTGTGTTGTGTGAGAATTGAGTTAAATCTCCTAATTAGATTTAATATCATATCATGAGAATATCAAAGAAGTAATTTTTGTGAAGATCATCTTACTCAACAAATCGGTCAGCGTCGACACAATTTTGAAGGACATAAAATGTTGCTGCATTGTGGAGATCATCATTCAACTCACACCTTATTGCTTTCCCTAAATGTCGTCCAGGTGTTGAGAATATGGACAATTGAGAGGTATTTGCACATGTGGAAGTACCTCCATCATAATTTCGCTCTACCCGATTAAATTTGGTTTCTATTCCATGTAAATAGCGAGAACAAAATGTTAGACATTCATCTGCTAAATACTTTTCTGCAATAGACCCTTCTGCGTGTGCCTTATTACGGACATAATTCTTAAGCTTGCGCAAATACCTATATTTGAAGGCATAATATGAAATTTTATCAAAAATAAAATACTAGTGTGCAATTGTAATTTAGATTATAATGAAATTTTGTAAACTTTACCTCTCAACTGGATACATCCATCTGTATTGCACTGGACCTGCAACTTTAGCTTCCCAAGATAGGTGAATGGCCAAGTGAACCATTACATCAAAGAAAGAAGGTGGAAAAAATTGTTCTAATTTACAGAGGGTTATTGCAATTTGGGTTTCAAGACGATCCAAATCATCCACTCGTAGCACTTTAGAACACAATTCTTTGAAAAAGTTACTTAACTCAGTCAAAGCATCAGATACTTTTTTAGGTAAAAAGTCACGCACTGCAAGTGGGAGTAATCTTTCTAGGAAAACATGACAATCATGAGCTTCATACCAGAAAATTTTCTCTCCTCAATATTCACACATCGAGATAAATTTGCAGAGTAGCCATCCAGAAGTTTAAGATTTTTTAGCCATAAGCATATGGCCCTTTTCTCATCATTTGACAGTGTATAGCAAGCTGGGGGTAGCTCTATCTTCCCATTAACCTCTATGGGGTGGAGCGTATGTCGTATGCCCATTTCTTTTAGATCAAGACGAGTGCTTAAAGAATCCTTTGTTATATCTTTAATATTCATAATTGTCCCAATCACACTGTCAAATATATTTTTTTCAACATGCATCACATCCAAATTGTGACGTAACAAAAGTGTTCTCCAATATGGCAATTCAAAAAAAATGCTATGCTTCTTCCAATTATGAAACTGCCCATGCCCTTCTAGAAATTGCTTTTTCTGGCCTTTCCCAAATATAATTGGCTTTAATGGACGAATTTGTTTTAACACATCATCACCAGATAACCGTTTGGGTGCTGTCTTCCTTTCTTTTTTACCATTAAATTGTGACTTCTTATTACGCCATTTGTGGTCTAAGGCCAAAAACCGACGATGTCCCATATAACATATCTTATATCCATTTCGTAACCTGCAATGAGTAGTCTCACTATGACAACAAAGACATGCCAAATTTCCCTTTGTACTCCAACCGAAAATAACAGCATATGCAGGAAAGTCATGGATAGTCCACAACATTGCTGCTCTCGTCTGAAAGTTCTCCTTTGTTGAAGCATCATATGTACACACCCCATCTTCCCATAATTCTTTCAGCTCATCAATCAACGGCCTCAAGAATACATTAATGTCATTCCCAGGACCCTTTGGGCCTGGTATAAGTAATGACATCAATGAGTAAGGCTCCTTCATGCACATCCAAGGGGGAAGATTATATGGAAATAAGATAATAGGCCAGACATTGTATTTAATACTCATATTTCCAAATGTGTTAAACCCATCTGTAGCTAGTCCAAGCCTAACATTACGAGGATCCATTGCGAATGACTCATGAATTTGGTCAAATTTTTTCCAAGCTTCACAATCTGCTGGATGTTGTAACACTCCATCATTAACACGTTTTTCATGGTGCCATTTCATATATGCAGCAGTCTTTGTTGACATAAACAATCGTTGTAGCCTTGATTTAAGTGGAAAATAGCGCAAAACCTTCCATGGTACCTTTTTATTTTTCCCTTTACCACCCTTATTTGGCTGCCATCTTGAAAGTTTACAAACTGGACATTGAGTCGCTTCTAAATAATCCTTATAATAAAGTGCACAATCATCTTTGCACGCATCTATCTTCTCATAATGGAGGCCTAGATCGTTGACAATCTTTTTTGCCTCATAGTTCGAGCTAGGTAGTCTCTCACACATAGGAAATGCATCCTTTAACAGCTCCATCAACATACTAAAGGACTTGTTGCTCCATGATGATACGCACTTTATGTGCAATAACTTGACTATGAAGGACAAGCTTGAATACTTTTCACAATCTGGATACAAAGGCTGTTTAACCTCTTCCAACAATCTATAAAATTTCTTTGCATCTCCATTTGGCTCTTGTGGTTCATTTTCACTTGATTCCCTACCACGCACCACCTGTGGATAAGCATCCTTGATCATATCAAACATATC
Organism: Quercus glauca; assembly: GCA_023736055.1. Lineage (NCBI taxonomy): Eukaryota > Viridiplantae > Streptophyta > Magnoliopsida > Fagales > Fagaceae > Quercus > Quercus glauca. The sequence goes on from CM043317.1 coordinate 24,391,759, forward strand.
ACCATATAGCATACCATCATCATCATCACCTTCCACTTCACTATCACCTTCCTCTTCACTATCACCTTCCCCATGAAGGTACCAAGTAGTATAATCTCTCCTTATACCCCTAAATAAAAGATGATACTGGACCTCATCCCGAGTCCTACGATACCCGTTGCTATAATCAATACACAGGCAGTTGATTATCATATCTCCATCTGTTGAATGTTTAAATGCATACTCAAGAAAGTTTTCAACTCCATTAATATACTCAGTGCAAGATCTAGTAGGAAGATGCATCCAAGATTTATCAACCGTCATTTTATCTACACCATTTAAAGCATTGTATTAATCATAACTAACATTGATGGTGCAGATAGTAAATATTCAAAAGTCAATTTTAAACAAACATGACCTAAGTTTCATACCGGATTGGAACAAAAACCACACTCTTTACCGCTTCTTCAACAAAGCTTCTGCAAACAATATTAAGGCCTGCAAATTGCAAAGAAAATCAATGCCTATGCTTCAGCCATCTTGTAAGAAGCAACACCATACAAGCAATACAGGTCCCATACAGGCTCAAATATTGATTCAAACCACAAAACCACGTGTGTTTTCTTCCTGAACTTCCACAAAATCATGTCAAGGTGCATGTAAAACATAAACAATCTTTGTAAAGCATGTCCTAAGTCAAAAGTTATATAGAACCTTTAAAGGAAGAAGGAAAAAGAAGTTGGTGCTTTTACTACCAAGATTCACTCTAACAGCATCCATGTAACAGTAGTTTCGTGTTCTTGATTGTGTAGCCCACAAAAGGCACTGAATTCAAGACTGGATTGAAAGTTGGTGAAATAGAGGTTGAGATTTATGATGGCAAGTGAGTGACTTATTGCTATGTTGGTTTATTGAAATTAATTATGGTATCATAGCTATATGCTATTGTTAACATGTTTGATTTTAATTTTCAGAATTATTACACCAAAAGCCATTCGAGAGATTACCATTCTTTTTCACCAAAAACTTAAAGGAGCTTGGACAACTTTTATGGAATACCCAAATTCTGAGCTAGAAACATTATATGCTCGATACAGAGCTCAACGCTTTAAGCATAAGCAGCCTGATGAGGAAGTCAAGAAGGCATTTATAGAATCAGTGAAACACCGCTATTCTGATTGGATGTTTCGCATTAGAAATCCTATTTTTCAGAAGTACGAAGCGAAAGAAGATCGTTATAAGAATGGACCGTCCTTCATTCCTACACCTTTTTGGAAAGAGATGGTGGATAAATGGATGGAGGGAGATTGGGGGGTGAGTATAAATGAAATACATGTCATAAATTCTCTCACTCTCTCTCTAACCATTATTTGTTAATATTTTCATAGAAACTAATGTTCTAGTGTATGAATTTTGTGTGTAGGAGACAAGTTTGATAAATAAGAACAACATAAATAAGTCTAAAATTTTCTCCACTACAGGTTCTGTACCAATGGCCAAGTACAGATATGAAATGGTATATTATAATATCATCAAATAGTTTTACATTTTATTGTGTATTTACATAGTTTAATAACTTTACCAATGTTTTTTTATTCTTTTAAATATTGTAGTATCTTGAGACTGGCTCTGAGCCTAGCCCCATTGATTGCTTTAAGAAATTTCACACAAAGAAGGATGGCAAAGAATGGGCAACTGATCATGCTAAGACATTATATGTACGCAACTTATACCAAAATTTTAATTTTGTAATCAACTTTAGTTTTTTTGTTGTTTTGATTATCCACGTGGTTTTTATTTATGTGCAGGAAAAAATGGAGGCCGTGAAGGCCAAAGCTGTGTCTGAAGGTACTAAGACAAATGATTATCAGATCTTTCGTGAAGTGGTTGGTGAACCAAGTCATGGTCGTGTTCTTGGCATGGGAATAGGTATTAAGGCTAAGGATGTGTACGGCTTAACTTCATCTGGTAAAGGTTGTAGCAAACGTTGCAGAGAGATTTTACAAAAGAAAAAGAAGATTTGGAGGCTCGTCTTAGAGAGGAAATGGATTCCAAACTTGCAAAAGTTGTGGAGAAGCTTGAGGAGAAGTTTGCACAAAAGTTGCAGTCGATGGGCATACCACAACAATCTAACATAGATCCAACTACCACGGTACAATCTCAAACTTATGCTTTTGCCTCTTGGATTTTCTACAACTTTCTATTGGTTTGTTGTGGTTTATAGCTTGCATCTATTATAATATTATATTATTTTATATTGAGTTTTGATAAATGATAATAGGACTATGACACTATCTATTGTTTTGAGTTTTGACAGCTGTGCATAGGTTTTGTATATCATGTGTTTTGTGGTTTATGTTTTTCATAATTGTTATATTATTTTAATTTATATTTAATTTTGATTGTGATTTAGGTAATCAAATTAAGTTATTGTTATTGTTAAATTAAAAAAAAAAAAGTTACCTTGAGCGGTCTAGGGATACTAGAATTCACTTCAATTGTTTCATTTTAACTCATGTTTAATGTTTTTTTTAATTTATTTTTTAGGATGGTACTAGCAGAGATGAAGAGGACAACTCAAACAATAACATAGAGGTTGAAAACAACTTGGAGAGTGACTCAAAGGAAGACTAATATATTTCTTGTCATAGAATAGTTGTTTAAGTTTAAAACAAAGTTGAATTTCAAGATTTCTTTGTATATTTATTTTTTAAAGTTTGAACTTATATGAATTTTTATCTTTCGATGGATCAATTTTTAGTAATTATTGGACTATTATATCAATTTTTAATAATTATTATACTTACAATATTTAAACAAAAATTATATAAAATATTACTACCGATAACATAAAAATTTGGTCATAAATAACTTTATAGTGATGACAAAGTCCCTCACAATTAATAGAATAGCAACACCCCTAACCTCTCACTAAAAATAAGTTGCGAGGGGTTAAAAGTCCTCACAAATAAATTTTAACGATGTTATTATTGCGAGGGTATAAATGTCCTCACAAATAGTTATTAACGACGAAGACTTTTCCTCGCTAAAAATAAGTTGCGAGAGGTTAAAAGTCCTCACAAATAAATTTTAGCGATGTTATTATTGTGAGAGTATAAATGTCCTCACAAATAGTTATTAACGACGACGGCTTCTCCTCGTTAAAAATAAGTTGTGAGGGGTTAAAAGCCCTCATAAATAAATATGAGCGATGTCATTATTGCGAGGGTATAAATGGCCTCACAAATAGTTATTTACGACGATTGTTTTCTCTCGCTAAAAATAAGTTGCGAGGGGTTAAAAAGCCCTCACAAATAAATTTTAGGAGTGCCATTATTGTGAGGGTATAAATGCCCTCACAAATAGTTATTAATGACGACTGCATCTCCTCGCTATAAATAAGTTGCGAGGGGTTAAAAACTCTCACAAATAAATTTTAGCGATGCCATTATTACGAGGGTATAAAGGTCCTCACAAATTGTTGTTAACGACAACTGCTTCTTCTCGCTAAAAATAAGTTGCGAGGGGTTAAAAATCCTCACAAATAAATTTTAGCGACGCCATTATTTGTCACTAAAATGTATGTCGTCAATTTGGAATTTGCAAATAATTAATTGCGAGGGTATAAAAGTCCTCACAAATAGTTGTTAACGACAACTGTTTCCCCTCGCTTAAACTAAGTCGTCGACTTTTCACGTCGTTTGGTAATAATATGTTTGTGAGGCCGAATTTGTTTAGTAGCGACGGTGGATTGCCCTCGTAAATTATTTATTTGCAAAGGTATGATCGCAAAATCTCTTTTAGTGACAAGTGCAAATACGACGGCCTTCGAGGGCCATATGCCCTCGCTAATAACCTTTTGCGACGATATTTGAATTTTTGCGAGGGAATATGGCCCTCACTAGCAGACTCTTTTCTTGTAGTGTTTTGAAATTGATTGTATGTCTTACTTAAGATGTAACCAACGAGTTTATGAAATTTGGTTTTAATTGTTTATAGAGATAATTGAAACTGAAATATATAGGCATTTCATTTGATTCCTTTCAAATAGACACTCTTTCAAACTACTATTATTTGCATGTACTTAAGATGTATCTAAAGGAAATTAGATGCATATGACTATTTGTCATAAAGAGTAGATAAGCAGAGATGCTTAGACTATTTGTTAGCTGTTTCTTTTCAAAGTTTTGAATATTGTGTTTATGAGTTGCTTCTTATAAGAGATAGTGGCATAGTGCCCCATATGTTTATGTGGCATATTATTCGCTGGCAGCAAATGCATGGTCTTGCAAATGCTGTCATGAGATTATTTACACATTTAAATATTCATTTTATCAATAAATTTTTTTATATGATTTATATTGGTGGTAGACTATAAATTGATTTGCAATTGAGCATTATGTGAATTCATATTATGCCCATATTTGTGTATGAGCTATTGGAATGTTGGCAATAATTTTTTCATCGACATAGAGAAACCAAGGTGTGATCTTTATGTGTTATGTGAAACACCCTACATTTATAATCAAAGAACATATTTTGTGCGCTTTGTATGATTATTTGTAATTGTTATTTAACCAACTATCCCGTGCATCGCACGGGTTAGCGACTAGTTTATATAAAATTTATGGCTGACTTTGATATATAGGCGATTAAGTCAGTTACTAAGACCCCTAAATAAAATAAAGCCCCACACTTTTAACTAATAAGGTAAATTACAAAAAACTACTCTGAGGTTTGATGAAATACCAAAGACATCCACAACTTGTAAAAAATGGCTAATTTAATCCTTCAACACAAATGGTGTTAACATCCACCGTTAATAACAAACTTTTCTTTAAAAAAAATTAAAACTCCGATCTCTCTCTCTCTCTCTCTCTTTGTTTCTATTTCCTAATCTCAGTCTCCCTCAACTTTCTTTTTCTTTATCCAAATCATTCTTTGAAAATTTTCCCTTTTTCTTCTTAAAATAAACAACACAGCAATTCTTTTTTTGGTTCTTTTTTCTTCAAAAATAAAATTTAATGAAAAAGGTGATTACTTTGTTACTTTCTGTTTGGTAGCCGAGAAAATCAAAGAGAAAAGATTAGAAAATCAAAAGGAAAATCCATAGAAAAAGCCTCATCTTCTCCATGTAGTGTTTGGAAGCCGAGAAAACAAAAGAAAAAGAAAAAGCTCCTTAAAAAACAAGCCATTTTTTCCTCCATAAAGAAACCCAAGAAAACCCAATCACACCATCTAAGCTCCTATATCCACCACAAAATTGCCATCAACCACCAAGCAAACATCAAAACTATTGATACCCATGTTAGCTAAACACAAATCCAGTCCCACCATCGCAAGATCTCCACACTGAAATAGAGAGATGAGAAAGGAAGCAGATCCATCATCCATCATTCGCAAGATTTAGACAACCAAAGGCAAAGAAAATTGAGAGAGAAAGAGTGTTAGATGAGATTGTGCAAAAGAAAAGAGAAATAGAGTTAGATTTGGAAAAAAAAAAAAAAGTTGAGAGAGAAAGAGAGTATGGTGAGACTAAGGAAAAGAAAAGAGGTGAGAGAGTAAGACTTTGTTATTACATTGTTTGTGTTGAAGGATTAAATTGGCCATTTTTAACAAGTTGTGGATGTGTTTGGTATTTCCTCAAACTTTAGGGTAGTTTTCTGTAATTTACCCTAACTAATATAATATAATATATTTATATTAAGGCTTATTACGCTATTACCCAGATTAAAAACAAATTTAGTACCCCTTTTACTAGCTAATAAAATGTATTTGTATGTTAAAAAAAAAGCTACTATTGTAATCCAAAACACGGAAAATGTTTGCACCTAAAAAAAAAAAAAAAGATAAAAAATCTATATATAGACTCTAGCTATTATCAATATGATCACAAAAATCAATTATCCTCAGTAGAAATTGAATTTGATGATGAGTGAACAATATCTTGTCAATGAAGAATTGGGGCATGACAAATTGTAACAGAGTGGAATCCTACACGATAGGTTGGTGTGTAGGTCCTATATGAGGACATGTGGCCTATTAAGGGGGGTAGACTGTGAGAAGCCAAGAGGCCAAAATACCTCTTAAGTTGGGTAAAGTGAGAAAGAGCGAAATCTTGACTAAGCTTCACATTGCCTAAGTAGAAAGAAGTCTTAAGCCTTGTATGGAGGGTGGTGAGTTCAAATTGGGAATAGGCCTTTGAAAACCTTGAGGGGTTAGGCTATGTCTTACTAAAAAAGAAGGCAATATCTTGCCAATGAAGAATTGGGGCAAGACAAGTTTATTGTATTCCAAAGGTATCAACATTTCTAATGATCATATTATATAGTCTCTACAAATAAAAAGCTTTTATTAAAAATATAAAATCGTACAATTGGATTCTAGGACATGAATTGTAAAATGATAAAATCGTACAATTGGATTATAGGACATGAATCCTAACATACTATTAGAGATATTTGCAATTCCTTCATTTGGTATCACAATTATTTTTTTCTATGCCATGAAGTCCAAAGTGTCCTCTTCTATTTCAACATTAATGAACTTGATAAAGGATCTTATTTCTTTTTAGACATTACAGCACCTGGAGCCCCTAGAGCCCCTAGTTCAAAATTATTATCCCTAAGACATGACAGGTACGACTTCTTGTACTCAATTTAGTTTGCATTATTATTGAATGAGTAGTATTTGCTAATTGTTGCCGGATTGTCGTGATTGCCTTCAACCATAACTTGTTTTTGGGTTGCAGCGCAGGAGCACTGACATGCTCCGTTTACACAAAGGGGGAAGCACTTAGGATGACATTTGATTACGAATGTACAATCAACATCGCGAGAACAGTGACCCGCAGCATTTGACATTCTTGGTAATGATAAACCTACCATCAATATTTCATTAGCCACTATCATATAAACAATCAAATATTGAGAGAGAGAGAGAGAGAGAGAGAGAGAGAGAAACTTACAAGTTGCGAAAGCAAGTAAGATGATCAAGAAAGCCATCTTGGAAGAAATGGCATCCATTATTTTCTAATTGTTCTAGTTGTAGATTTTGTTATGACTATGCAAATTGATTTGCCTGATGATGGTAATCTTTACGGTGTCAGATAGTAATCTTTATAGTGCCTGATAATATGGTCATGTTTTATTGTGATAAATGCATGCATTAATTATCTTGGTATAAATACATTTTATTTTTAATATTCCCTTTTCCATGCTCAAAAAATTTAATCTACCATATAATTGAAAATGATTCGTTAATAAGACAAATTAAGGATATAAAGGTCAATTAAAAGGTTTAAATTTAAAATATAATCCCAAAAAATTAAGGCAGTAAGAAAAGTTAAGGATATAAACTTAAAATTCAAGTTCAAATTTCATAAAATTTGGACACACATTTTATACTTAGGCTAAAAATTACTTGCGGTCTCGACTTAAAAACGTTAAATTTTAATTAAAAAAAATAAGAATTTCTAGACAAAAGCATAGTGCATGTAATTTGTATAAAACGAAATTGTATGATTATATTTACTAATTATTTATATTAAAATAATTTAATTTGAATATTAATTGTTTTAAAAAATGTTAGTGGATTTGGAATATTACACTCTTCCTCATATTTAGTTACTTTACCAACAATTAATAAAAACCATCACGAGAGAAAAGCAAATTTTAATAACATGTGCATTTGATAATATTAAAATAATTGTGCACTTGATTAGTAAAAAAAAAATTAAATGCTTATTCATTCATTGTAGTCATATTTTCTTATATATCTACCAAATATTGTAGTAGTACAGTGAATTTATTTTATGTTTATCCAAGTAGTATTAATGGCATAAATGCATTTATTTTCATGTATTAATGATTTATATATAGTGCAATAATTATTTATATAAATAAATTTCTATTTTTATTTTTCTAAAATTTATATAAAAAAAATCTTATTTGGAATATGGTATTTTTACCCAAATTTGGTAACACTCAATAAAAAAAATTATGTTTCTAATCACTCAAGCAAAAATTTCACATATTTAATTATTTTAATCACTCAACCTTGTGAATTTAATCATATGACTTACCCTCATTTTGAGAATTTGATCATCATTATGAGATTGTACTCGTCTGTTTTAACCTTATAAATTTAATTATATGATTTTATTCTCATTTTGAGAATTTGGTCGTCAATATAATTTTATTCATTGGTTTTAACCATATGAATTTCATCATATGACTTACTCTCGCTTTGAGAAATTGAACGTCATTATGATTGTACTCTTTGGTTTTTAACCTTGTGAATTTATCATATGACTTACACTCACTTTGAGAATTTGATCTTCAATATGATTTTACTCATTTGAATTGAACCTTATATGATGATTTTACTCTTATTTCAATTTTTCTTATCTACTTGGTTTTACTCATTGGACTTCAATGACGGGCTTTCTTCTTGAAAAATTTTAAACCAAGATTTTTTTAGTTAAAAAAAAAATGAAAATTACATATGAAAATATAAAAATGATTTTAGAACATCTAAAATGTATAAAAATCAATTATTTCAAATAAATTGAATGATAAATATCACTTTTATATGAAAAATATAATAATGAAAAAGCTAGATAAAAAAAATTTCTTTTATTTATAGACGACAAAGTAGAATATGTCCCAAAGTTTTAATCATAAAAAATATTTAACCATAATAATCATATTAATTTTTCTTTTAATGACAAAATATCCAAGCATTCCTACATTCCTAACTGTCTACATGCAAAAAGAAAAAGAAAACAAAGAAAGAAAAATATTTTCCTTTAAAATGAAAAAGAGTGTTTATTAAAGGGCAAAAAAGTGAGAAGACAGTATGATGTCGCGGAAGCCTAAAGAAAGCACACACGATGCTCTCTTTGATGGACAGAAACTAAACTGTTAGTTCCTGGGTAGTAAACCTCGAATCCACGAGGGGTTCCTTAAATCAACAAGGTGATAGGTCTGGAATCCACCAGAGAACACAATAGACACAAGTTTGAATTTTTATTGATAATAAACTATGAAAAACGTTTACAGACTTAAGGGCCTATTTAAGAGCTCCTTAAAACTTGACAAACAAGAAAACATAATCTAAAATAACTCCTAATTGATACCTAACCATAACAGGACCCAAATTTGACCTAAAAAGCATTAAATGCACCTAAAAACAAGGAAATAAATCACATAAACCTAAAATAACGTTTTTACATAAAAACACCAAAAGTAATAAATTACAATAATTAAATAGTAAATTGTGTCCTACATCAGACCCCTCCACTTGAAACAAACTCGTCCTCGAGTTCATCTTTGAAATCTGAAATCTTCCATGCCAAGAGAACAAATACTTTGAATACTTCATCTTCTTTGTCTTCTTACCAAACTTGAAAGTCATTAATTGGGCAACTTGAACTTCTTCTCCATTAATCTTCATGTAATTGACAATATTCACCAAATAAGAGTCAATGATCAAATCAAATCTTTCCACCCAAATAAAATCAACAAACTTTGTTTCGGTGTCTCCCAATAAAATAATAGGAGTTTGAATGTTGCAATCATCTAACTTGATTTCATCGAGATCGTTGACAACTTCTTCTATAATTTCTTCTTTAATGGTCTCTACTATCTCAACCTCAAGATCTTTCTCTATAATGGGGTCTTCATTAATCTCTTCTATAATCTTGATTTCTGGTTCTTCTTCTATAACAAGGCCTTCATTAATTTCCTCAGAAGTCTCTATATTTTGTTTAACATGTAATTTTTCTTTTAATGGTGGAATATTTGGCTCTTCAAAATAATTCAAGTATGAACTTCTTGGCCAATAATAATCTTGTATTGTATACGACAAGATTTCTTCACAATCCAAAGGATAAAATTTGATAGCAAGCATCATTTTCATCCTTGGCCATGATCGAATTTTGTGTTTACCCTGTCGGATTCTATCAGATTGTACTTGTTCCCACCAACATAAGGCATACTTGCTAAGTTTATACAAAGCAAGTCCAACTCTTCTCTCATAACAAATACTCTCATAGTCAAATAAATCCTCTAGATCAAGTAACCAATCAAGAAAATCTTCTTTTAAAAAATATCCATTAAAACTTGCAATTCTCCTATAAGGTCTATATAAAGTTTGCTTACCAATAGGTTGCCCGTGAGTTATGTCTCCGCTGCAGTTATCCCTATTGTTTCCATTCTTCAACGGCGCCATCTTAGCATAGATATTTGTGAGTGCTTGTTGTACGTCACGTAATACTCGCTAAGTTATTCGTCGTTGTTGTGGTGGTGGTTACCGTCTTGCCTGTTAGCAATCAGACTAGGGTAAGTCAAGGCCCTGATACCAACTGATGTCGCGGAAGCCTAAAGAAAGCACACACGATGCTCTCTTTGATGGACAGAAACTAAACTGTTAGTTCCTGGGTAGTAAACCTCGAATCCACGAGGGGTTCCTTGAATCCACAAGGTGATAGGTCTGGAATCCACCAGAGAACACAATAGACACAAGTCTGAATTTTTATTGATAATAAACTATGAAAAACGTTTACAGACTTAAGGGCCTATTTAAGAGCTCCTTAAAACTTGACAGACAAGAAAACATAATCTAAAATAACTCCTAATTGATACCTAACCATAATAGGACCCAAATTTGACCTAAAAAACATTAAATGCACCTAAAAATAAGGAAATAAATCACATAAACCTAAAATAACGTTTTTACATAAAAACACCAAAAATAATAAATTACAATAATTAAATAGTAAATTGTGTCCTACATCACAGTAATATATTAAACTAGTCACTAACCCATGCAATGCACGAAATATATTTCACTTTGCTTAAAATAAAATTTAAAATGAAGAAACATCATAACTTATCATAATAAACATAAAATATACAATATTCATCGCAAAATGTTATTTGAGAATAAAATTATCATCAAAATGATATAAAGAAAAATTTCATGTCCAAACAACTCATCAAGGTGGAATTTGGTTATTACTAAGATCCTATATGTAATTTACCTGAAAGATATCATGTCAGTTTTGATTTTCATTCTCTTTTTGCATATTAGTTATTAATTTAAACTTCTATGTTAAATTTTGCTTTAACTCAACTGTTATCTTGAGATAAATCTATAGTTATCTCATCTTTACTACTGGTACTCATCCCATGTCTATCGCCATTGTAACCGTAAACAAAAAATCATACCTATTGAAGAAGAAATTCAAAGTAGTTCATCTAGCATTACACCAACAACATTCAAGGCAAAATCCTTCCTGTGAAGGGGAAAAAAAAAATCAATCAACCATGAAAACAAAGATTCATAAACTGAAGAAGCTCAATATAATTTTAGAACTTGTCAAGATATATAACCACATACCAAAAATTTTAAGAACCAAAAGGGGATTATCATAAGAAATAAATGTGCCTTAGTTTGTATGTGAATTTAATTTGTGGAAAATATATAACCACATACCAAAAGATTTAAGAACCAAAGGGGGATTATCATAAGAAATAATTGTGCTTCAGAATTTGTAGAGATTTATTGGAAATTCAATGGTGATTTATGAATGGCACACTTGGTTATCAAAAGCAAATTCCTAACTTCAAATTAAAGGGTTGAATGTTCTCTAACTCAAATTCTTATATCACAACTGCAAATAATTATAAAAAACTGAGACAAACCATGCACAGACAATCAATAGGCTCTGTTGCTGGTCTTTAGCACTAAGATTTGAATCGCATCGTAATCATAACTGCATAATACATAATTAGATGTCAAGGCTTTCTAGGGCTTCACATATACTTCTTTAGGATCCTCTACAACATTTAGAGCAATCCAAAAGTTAAAATTTAAAAAAAAAAAAAAGAAAAAAGAAAAAAAAGTAGTAGAGATTGCAAACAGAGAAGAGAGAGTACCAAGTTTTTGTTGGGTTTTTGTTTCCAGTTGTAATTCTCAATAAAAGCGTGAGAGGAGTAGGTTTTGCGGCCGTATAGTTTCAATCGGATGAAATTTTATATTTTTAAATCAGATTTAATTTTTTTTTTTTAAACTTTAGGATTAAGGAAAAAAGCGAGAGAGACTCTTGTTAGGACTCTCTCACTATTTAGTTTAAAAAATTAAAATTTTTTATAAATTAAAATGATGATGTGGGAAATTGTGGGAGTTTTAGAGACTTCTGTTTTATATATATACTAGTATTATGTTCGTGCAATGCACGGTTTAATAAAAAAATTATATTTAAATTAAAAAATATATTTTTTATAATATAATATAATTTAATAACAAATAAAATAGTAATTTTTAAAAATTATGGCAAGTTTTTTTTTATTTTTTTATTTTTGAAAAGGAATCATTCATTCATATAAACATAATAACAAAACATCCTGAATCAAGGCCTCCACAGCCGGAGGAGGAGAGTCCTCCATCCAATACACATCACTATCTAAAGAATTCCTAGCATGTTGAGCAAGTGCATGTGCAACCTTATTTCTTAAACTTGTCTTTTAGTTTACCAGGTTTTTGTTTATAGTCTTTACTGTAATGACTAGGCTTACCACAGTTGAAGCATTTTCCTTTATTAGGATTTTGCTTAGCATATCTTTTAGAAACATTTTTCTTTTTAGCATAAAACACATCAGGTTTAACATAATTAGTTTTGTATTTTTTTATATTTTTTATGGTTATAATTTTTGTGAATTTTATCATGATTTTTACTCTTTTGCTTAGAAGGAGCAATAGAGGGCAAACCATATTGTTCACAGAAATTGCCATTTCATATTTAGCTTTTCTTTTATTTTTCAATTGGTGTTTTAACAGTTTTTCATCATTACACATGTTAATACCAAGTTTTTTAATAGTGCTTAATATATCTCCAGAAGTTAAATTATCATAATCAATGAAGTCATTTTCATCAATTAATTCTTGTTTTACCTTATGACCAAAGATAGGAGGAAGTCTGTCAATAAACTTCACTTTCCAATAAACTTTGTGACAATCTTTCCAAAGCATAACCCTGGAAATAAAAACATCTTGATACCATCTATAATCAGACATAGTTTCAAATTATTTAAATATTCAGCAATACGGGATGAAACACTAGAAGGAGTGCCAACAAAATGTTAGAGAATAGTATAGACCAAAGTATTAACACCATCAGGAATACCTCGACGAATATTATCATCAAAAATAGGGAGTCCTTCATCATTCTTTTTAACAGCATTTTTAATAGATTCTCTGGATTCTTCTGTGAGATATAAATCCCACCAACCACGAAGAGAAACAGAAAAACCGGTAACAAGCATGTTAACAATTTCAAGTTGAGTAAAATCATGACCATTAACATAAGCAATTCCAACCATGGACATGTGACTCATTTTATTTATGATTTCTTGCTCAGAGAAACCATCAATATTCCATTCATACATTTTATTAGTAGAAACATAAAATTGAGTTTGAAAAGATCTTTCTTCAAACTGCATATCAGGAGGAGTAGGTTTAGAATACCAGTTTTTAGTAAAAGATATAGGATTAGGTTTTCCAACAAATCATTTAATTTCTAGTAATTTATCTTCAAAAACATTTTCAACAGAAGTTGAGGACAAAGATTTAGAATCTGTAATATCTTCAGAAACAGGTTCAGTATCATGTCTTGAAATAACACAATTAGTACTGGTAGAAGTACCTTCAGTTTTAACTTTCAAATCAGCAAGCATTTTTTCAACAGCCTCAAGAGTTTTAGTCTGAGGGGTTTTGAAAATCATTTTTTCTCTTTGACTAGGTAAAGCAAGCAAAGGTTCCTCAGTTTTTATAGAAACAGCTTTTTGAACAGAAATAGGTTTTTCAATAGAAACAGTGTTTTCAATTTTTTCTTCAATGCGGTCAAGCTGTTGACCAATAACATGTAAGGACTCATTAGTAAAAATTTTTTGTTCAATAATACTAACAACATGAGTAATCTCATCAGCAATTTTAAAAGGAGTAGCCTTTACTTCGACTTTATCACATTTTAAGATAATTGTATCAAGTGGAGGATGAGAAGACCTAACAGTAGAAGCATCGGGTTTAACAAAAGTTTGCTTCTTTATAACATTCAAATTTTTTTTTGAAATCTCATCTCTTGAGACATAATAATTTTCCAAAAAGTCGAAAAACAAAATATGTCTATTCAACTCTTTCATATTTTCAAACCGTTTTCTTTTAATACGGTCTTTTTCGGACTGAGCGAAAATATTTTGATAATAATGCCTCTTGGCTCTATGTTTTTTGGAAACAAATTCATCATATAAACCTTGTAAATCAATTTCAAAATCAGGATTGAAAGCATTTATGACTCTCAAATGATTAGTTTCAAAGTCATTAACAGATGGATCAACAGAATCTGAGTCTCCGTCTTCATCATTAGTATTTTTAACAAAAGAAGAAGAGGATTCGTTTTTAGTAGAGTAAAAAGGGGTACTAACTTGAAAGTTAGTGGAAATACCTTTTAACTTCAAATTTTCAATATTTTTCTGTAACATATCATCAACATCTTTGTCTCTTTTTGAGAGACTTTCAGATCCAACAAAGGAATGTCTTCCTTCGTTGATCTTCAAAGCAGGTGGATTTTGAAAACTTATTTTAACAGTTCCATCAACAAATTGTTGAATATTGGTTAAATCAAGTTCATCAAAAATAGGTTTAGCAACAATGGTTTCTTGCTGTAAACACCATTGTTTAGGGACACTAACACCATTCCAATTAATCATTTTTGGAACTTGGATTTTAGCATCAGGGGTAGAACAAGTGAACAACATAGTTTTACTAGCAAGTTCTCTGTGAGTCCTAGCCTTAGGATTCAACTGAGTACCTAACAATCTGTAATAGATGCGGTAAATCAAAGCAAAAGGCTTACTACCTTCTTCCATAATATAACCAGATGTCAAAATATTTAAAGTTAAAAATTTAATAATATTAGCATCATCCAAAGCAATAGTAAGATCAGGATAACAATTAAAGTAAAGAGGACCATCATACAAAGAAACAGTAATCATGCCAAGAACACTATCATAAAACACTTTAAATCTAGCATCACGCAAACACATGAGAATAGAAGCATTAATACCCTTTCGAGTAAGTGGTTTAATAGCAACTTGTACCATGCCAATATGCAAATAACGGAACATCTTTTTAGAAAGAAAATCATTAATATTTTTCTTTGAAAACAAACAACATTTTTCTTGGTGTTTTGAAATAGAAAATATTTGTTCAACAGTTCTAACTTTGTAAGTAGTAATGGAATCAGTCCAAGTAGTATGATAAACAGTCTTAGTTTCAACCTTAGGAATAGTCCATTTCTGGAAATCAGAGAGCTCATGCTCTTCAACAGTGTGATCTTCTTCATTTACAATATCAGGAGGACAACTAGTCCTGGAGCTGACAGTGGAATTGGATCTCCACAATCTATCCATATTCATCTTAATTTTAACACTCAATTATCATGTTTTTCTCACACTCGTTGCATTTCGTAACATATACCCCAACCAACCGTATACCTCTCATGCCCTCAACGCCTCCCTGGCTTACAAGGGCCTTACTATTCAATTCTCGGAATTTACTTTACGACTGAGGTGGCACCAACGAATAAGAAAAGGGAACACAACAATAGAGTACCAAAAGTTCAAACAGACGCAGATAAAGAGCAGAAACACAACAACACTATCAACAGCCAGAGAACGAAGATGGCTCTGATACCGTAAAGGGGGAAGGACCAAGCGCAGAGGGGTGGAAGCATAGTGATATAATAAGAAATGGAGAGTATGAAACTAATATAATCAAAATAAGGCAGTTGAACTAGCCAATATGAAATGGGTAATTTCTGTGAACAATATGGTTTGCCCTCTATTGCTCCTTCTAAGCAAAAGAGTAAAAAACATGATAAAATTCACAAAAATTATAACCATAAAAAATATAAAAAATACAAAACTAATTATGTTAAACCTGATGTGTTTTATGCTAAAAACAAAAATGTTTCTAAAAGATATGCTAAGCAAAATCCTAATAAAGGAAAATGCTTCAACTGTGGTAAGCCTGGTCATTACAGTAAATACTGTAAACAAAAACCTAGTAAACTAAAAAACAAGTTTAATATGTTAAAAATTGCTGATGAAGATCAAGAAGCTCTATTCCAAATCCTTGAATCAAACATTTCGTCTGATTCCTTGGAAGAGGACTTTTCTTCTTTATCTGATTTTGATTATCACTCTGCTGAAACTTCTGATTCACCTAATATTAAGATTGGATGCAGAGACTCCTGTTGCAATGTTATTAAGTCTGTTAACGTTCTTACTAAAAATGAAGAAAATGATAATTTACTGTTAAAATTAATTGGGCAAATGGAAAACCCTGTTATACAAAAAGAATATTTGGATAACTTCAAGAAAAACTTGTTAAAAGACGAAACTGTTAAAAAACAAAAAACTAATATAAGCTTTGAAGAAACTTTGGAAAGATTTAACAAATCTAAAAAGAAATCCAAAGATCTAACTGTTAATGATTTTCAACATGAAATTAATATTGTTAAACAAGAAATTAATGAACTAAAACATGAAGTTAAAAACATTAAAACTGATAACAGTAATATTAAACAAGAACTGTTAACATTAAAATTTGATAAAAACATTAATGAAACTGTTAATTCTGATAATGAACAAGATGAGCACAAGATGGGAAATGATTCCAGTCAACAGACTCCTCTTCCTGGTAAAGGTATTCTTGGAAATGCTGTTGGTAATTCTCCTATTAGTGATTGTTTTGACACCATTCCTAATCTTGCTCCTGTTTCTTCCTCCTAAATGGTTTACTAAAGTAAAAATTGTTGTTTCACCTGATTATCATTTCAATGTTATTGCTATGATTGATTCTGGTGCTGATATGAATTGCATTCAAGAGGGATTAATTCCCACGAGATATTTTGAAAAGTCTACTGAATCTCTTGTTTCAGCTAATGGTACTAAGATGAAAATTAGATATGAATTGTCTAATGCTCATGTTTGCCATGATAATGTTTGTTTCAAAATTCCTTCTGTTCTTGTTAAAAACATGACTGATAAAGTTATACTTGGTTTGCCCTTTATAAATTCTTTGTATCCTTTTCTTGTTGAAAATGATGGAATTATTACTGATCCTTTTGAACAGAAAGTAAAATTTAAATTTGCTTCAAAACTTGAAATTGACATTGACAAAAATTTTAGATTGATGCATGCTAAAGAAAAACATCTTAACTTCCTTAAACAAGAAGTAAGATATAAGAAAATTGCTAAACAACTTTCTGATAAACTGTTGCTCTCAAAAATTGATAATTTTCAAAAAAATTAATTGATGATGTTTGTTCTGATATTCCTAATGCCTTTTGGCATAGAAAAAAGCATATTGTTGATCTGCCTTATGTTAAAGATTTTAATGAAAGACACATTCCTACTAAAGCTCGCCCTATTCAAATGAATACTGAAACTGTTGAATTTTGCAAAACTGAAATAAATGACCTGTTAAAGAAAAAATTAATAAGGAATAGCAAGTCTCCTTGGTCATGTTCTGCTTTTTATGTCCAGAAGAATGCTGAGATTGAAAGAGGTACCCCTCGCCTTGTCATTAACTATAAACCCTTAAATAAGGTTTTAGAATGGATCAGATATCCCATCCCTAATAAGAATGATTTGGTCCATAGATTGAGTGAGACCGCAGTATTCTCTAAGTTTGATATGAAATCTAGGTTTTGGCAAATCTAGCTCAGTGAAAGTGATAGATACAAGACTACTTTTACCACTCCCTTTGGTCATTATGAGTGGAATGTTATGCATTTTGGTCTTAAGAATGCCCTCAGTGAATTCTAGAATATTATGAATGATATATTCAATTGTTTCAGTCACTTCACCATTGTTTATATTGATGATGTTCTTGTCTTCTCCAACTCTATTGATGAGCACTGGAAACATTTGTACTCGTTTCTGGATATTATCAAAAGAAATGGTCTTGTTGTTTCTGCTAAGAAAATCAAATTGCTCCAAACAAAAGTCCGTTTTCTTGGATATGATATTTCTGAAGGACAAATTCGTCCTATTGATAGAGCTATTCAATTTGCTGACAAATTCCCTGATGTCATTATTGATAAAACTCAACTTCAGAGATTTCTTGGATCTTTGAATTATGTTGCTGATTTCTACAAGGATTTGAGGAAACAATGTAAACCCCTCTTTGATCGGTTGCAAAATAATCCTCCATCTTGGACTGATATTCATACTTCTTTTGTTAAACAAATCAAAGTCATGTTAAGACACTTCCATGTCTTGGTATTCCTACTGTCAATACTTTCAAAATTGTTGAAAATGATGCCTCTGACATTGGTTATGGAGGTATTCTGAAACAACGTGTTTCCCCAGATTCTCCTGAACAAATTGTTCGCTTCCATTCTGTAATCTGGAATACTGCACAGCTAAATTATAGTACTATTAAAAAAGAGATTTTGGCTATAGTATTATGTATTTCAAAATTCCAAAATGATTTGTTAAACCAAAAGTTTTTGTTACGTATTGATTGTAAAAGTGCTAAGTATGTTATTGAAAAAGATGTTGAAAATATTGCTTCAAAACATATTTTTGCCAGATGGCAAGCTAATCTAAGTGTTTTTGATTTTGATATTGAATATATTAAAGGTCCCAAAATTCAATCCCTGATTTCCTCACCCGTGCATTCTTGCAGAACCACCATGGCAAGTAGAAGGCCAAATGACAAATCCCCTACTATTAACCCAATTGTAAAGATTGAACCTATTACTCCTCTGGAGATTACTGGTAGATTTACTCCTTTAGGGACCATACCTAAAACAAACTACTCCACTGTGTTAGCCACTGCCTATGATCCCTATTCCAGTCCCAAACAACTTGTTAGGACAAATGCTTTTCCCAGTACCCCTTATACTACTGAGTATGTTAAGAAACCAAGTGACCAAAACCTATTTTATGTTGAGACAAACAGAGCCAATATTTCTTATCCCTTCAAACTGGCCTTTTGTTATTTCTCCCCAAGATTTCATTGGACTCCTGTACACCATGATAAAGATGTACGATACTATTCTGATATCCTTTGTCATGAACAATCTATCAAGATTAGCCCTATTACTAACAAGGTGGATACTACTAAGGTGATTTATCACAAAGTTACTATTGATAAAATTATTTCTAAAGAAATGTGGGGTTCCAATCTTACTACCCCAAGAATGTTACCGAGTTCTTCGGTCCCTTACTGTTACCATGACTATCTCACAGCTTGGTTCCGATTCATGTTACAGCAGAATGAATACATGTCTCATTCCTGGTTTGTTAATTTTGGTAAAGAATTTGATTCAAAATTGCCCCTCTGGTTCTTCCGATGGTGGGCTCAGTTTGGTCCTATCCCAGAAATATTCCTTGAACATTTACGGGAGGCTCTATCACATTTTACTAGCACTAACAAAGTAGGTGCTTATGATGCAAAATTCTCCCCTGTAATCCATTTTGTTAAAAAATACAAAGTCCCCTGGATTTTGAAATGGCAATATGTTAAAGATGGAGATGTGCTCAAAAGATGCTGCTATACTAAATGGTGGGCTAAATTTCATGCTCACAAAGTAATTAATAATGTTTTCAGAAATATTCCTTCCTCCACTGCTACTACCCTGCCTGCAGTTGAAATCTCCACCCCTGTTCAGACAGCAACTACTAGTTCTTCCTCTGATAAAACTATTGTCGCACCTCTTAAACCTAAAAAAGAAATGGCTTCTTTCTTAGACAACATCAAAAAGGATCCTGATGCTATGTACTCTCTCCTGCAAATGATGGCCAGAGAAAAATTATCCACTGATGGACAGTGCTCTAACACACCTATCCCTACAATCAGGAATGGTTTGGTCATGATGAAGATGACGAAGATCCTGATTTGGCGGAAGATTAATGTTCCTATCAGCACTACTGCATTATTTCAGACTGTTAAAGCACTCACTGTTGCTTTCCCCTTTGATGATATTCCTGCTTTGGTCCCCTCACCATGCTAACCATTATCCTTTTTGCATTATTTGGATTCCTCTTCATGCTTTGGGAGACAAATCGATGTAAAAGTGACATGTTACTATTCACTATTCACTGTTCACTGTTACTATTCATATTTTACTATTCATCCAAACTTTGCCTATTTAAAGGGGGGTTGTCCCTTTTGTTAAGTAGAACGGATTAGGCAGCAGAACTTACATCTGCTAGTTTTCTAATTTCTCTTCTCCCATTATCTCCCTTTTTAGAGAGACCACTTTGAGAGAAAATTTGCTACCTGTTCACTGTAACCTATAACCCTGTAACCTGTAACTCTATCAATGTTTCTCAACCTTGCTTGAGACCACTACTGCTGTAAGTTTACTGTTCATATTTTCAATAAACAAGTATTTTACGTTATTACTCTTTCTTGGATTACCACCATAACGGATGGTTCTAAATTTCTGCAATTTACTTTGAGTTATTTACCTTGAATTACTTTGATATAAACTACTTGGCTGGTTCAACCGCCTTATTTTGATTATCTTAGTTTATATATATATATATAACTGAAACTTTTGAAGCTCCCACAATTTTCCACTTCTGTATTATTTAAAAAAAATAAAACTATTAAAAAAAAAACTCTAAAAACCGTAATTATTTTTAACCCAATACCTATTTCTCTCCAAAACAAACCCTAAATCTTCAACTTCTAAACAATACCCACGTCAGCATTATTTAAAAAAAAATAAAAGGCAAAAATGCAAAACTGACCCTCCAACTTTCAGTCTTTTTCATTTTAGTCATCTAATTTTCAGTTTTGTCATTTCAATCCTCTAACTTTCAATTGTTGTCAATTTGGTACTCCGTTAAACCCCAGTTATGTCCTACCGTTAATTAAGCCAAAACGACGTCGTTTTGGCTCTTTTAAAAAAAAAAAATCGGAATTAAAATAAAATTAAAAAAAAAACTGATATTAAAAAAAAAAAAAACAAAACAAAAAGAAAACATTTACTCGGTGAAAACCGAGAATCATTCCACACTCAAATCCCAAACTTAGAGAATTTGGGGAAACAATTACACAGGGACTCACTTTCTTCTTCCCCAACAAAACTATTTCTTCATCTTCTTTACTGTATTAAAACACTTAATAATGAACGGTTTTAGACCCCTTACAAACAACCAGATTGCGTAGCCTAGTTAATTAGCCAAGTTGTTACTTAGTCAAATTAAGCAGTTCTAGGTTAAAGCAATCAAATAATCATATCAAAATTATAATGCAGTGGAATAATAAATAACACAGTGATATGATCACCCAGAAAACCACACGGAAAAACCTGGGGAGGATTTTACCCACCAATCCTCAAGGCAAAACGGAATCCACTAAGAAAGAATTGAAGTTCTTACAAAAGGACTTACAAGCTCCCCGCTTGACTTCGTAATGCTACCCACCAGTAAAACTTTCTGACACGACCACGCGCAGGCTCCGAGTCCACGGACTACTTCTTTCTTTGAATCCCTCAATCAGCTACAAGCACCCACGCTTGATATTCTTTAAGCTTCAAAGGCAGCAACCAAGTTGATCATCAAGATGTTGAAGTAATCTCAATCTTAAAAACCCTAAGCTTTGTGTAAAGGAAAGCTCCTCTAGATCTCAGAAGAGATTTACACAAAACCGCAATGTATGAGCAACAATACAACTTGTGCAACTCTTAAAAACGTGGCTAGGGTTTGCCTTATATACCTAGGGCAAAAACATAAAACCCTAAACGTTTAAAGAGTTAAGGCTGAGTTGGAAATTCTGCAGAAAACGCATCTGGGCCGATTTTCGATCGATCGAGTCTAACCTTTGATCGATCGAGTCAGGCCGAAATGCCCCAATGCATCTGTAGTCACTCGATTCCAACTTTACAATATTTTATCAACTTTGAGCAAGCCTAAACAAGACTAAGTACATTGTTTTGATCATGGTTTGCCAACATTACAAATTAGAGTTCTAAATACATAAATTCCTAAACCTTTAGAACCTAACAAACTCCCCCTTTGGCAATCCGTGACAAAACACAAATTAAAAGCTCAAAGTTTACAAGTAAAAAGCCCTTTACAAAATAATGCTCATAAACTCAAATTTAACCCTAACTACTATCCATCGGTTGCAAGTGTAAACAACAGCTTTGTTGAATCAACCTGTATATTCCTGAAATACTCAACAAACGCATAAACGCATGTGTGACAGAAAATAGAATATAAACAGGTATAACATTCTTGTAAGATTCACACAACACAAAATAAAGATATATATAAATGAATCAACTCATAAATATAAATCAATAAGCAGTGAATCATAAGACAACAAGAATCAAAGAAAAAAACATGTATATCAATCAATGTTACTCCCCCTAACATGAATATCCCCAAAAATGATATACAAAGTAAAGCACCTTGATACAATCTAATAAACTCCACACAATCTCATGCTAACAAAAAATCTCCCCCTAACAACAAAAACTCCTCTACAAGTCAAAACACCACTCCCCCTTTTTGTGACGGAATGCCAAAGGGCAATCAAAAGTCGCCATCAAAAGGAGGTGGTGAGGATGAATGTAGACACGCAAGGTCATCTAAAGAGTGGAATCCTACACGATAGGTTGGTGTGTAGGTCCTACATGAGGACATGTGGCCTATTAAGGGGGGTAGACTGTGAGAAGCCAAGAGGCCAAAATACCTCTTAAGTTGGGTAAAGTGAGAAAGAGCGAAATCTTGACTAAGCTTCACATTGCCTAAGTAGAAAGAAGTCTTAAGCCTTGTATGGAGGGTGTTGAGTTCAAATTGGGAATAGGCCTTTGAAAACGTTGAGGGGTTAGGATATGTCTTACTAAAAAAGAAGGCAATATCTTGCCAATGAAGAATTGGGGCAAGACAAGTTTATTGTATTCCAAAGGTATCAACATTTCTAATGATCATATTATATAGTCTCTACAAATAAAAAGCTTTTATTAAAAATATAAAATCGTACAATTGGATTCTAGGACATGAATTGTAAAATGATAAAATCATACAATTGGATTATAGGACATGAATCCTAACATACTATTAGAGATATTTGCAATTCCTTCATTTGGTATCACAATTATTTTTTTCTATGCCATGAAGTCCAAAGTGTCCTCTTCTATTTCAACATTAATGAACTTGATAAAGGATCTTATTTCTTTTTAGACATTACAGCACCTGGAGCCCCTAGAGCCCCTAGTTCGAAATTATTATCCCTAAGACATGACAGGTACGACTTCTTGTACTCAATTTAGTTTGCATTAGTATTGAATGAGTAGTATTTGCTAATTGTTGCCGGATTGTCGTGATTGCCTTCAACCATAACTTGTTTTTGGGTTGCAGCGCAGGAGCAATGACATGCTCCGTTTACACAAAGGGGGAAGCACTTAGGATGACATTTGATTACGAATGTACAATCAACATCGCGAGAACAGTGACCCGCAGCATTTGACATTCTTGGTAATGATAAACCTACCATCAACATTTCATTAGCCACTATCATATAAAAAATCAAATATTGAGAGAGAGAGAGAGAGAGAGAAACTTACAAGTTGCGAAAGCAAGTAGGATGATCAAGAAAGCCATCTTGGAAGAAATGGCATCCATTATTTTCTTATTGTTCTAGTTGTGGATTTTGTTATGACTATGCAAATTGATTTGCCTGATGATGGTAATCTTTACGGTGTCAGATAGTAATCTTTATGGTGCCTGATAATATGGTCATGTTTTATTGTGATAAATGCATGCATTAATTATCTTGGTATAAATACATTTTATTTTTAATATTTCCTTTTCCATGCTCAAAAAATTTAATCTACCATAAAATTGAAAATGATTCGTTAATAAGACAAATTAAGGATATAAAGGTCAATTAAAAGGTTTAAATTTAAAATATAATTCCAAAAAATTAAGGCAGTAAGAAAAGTTAAGGATATAAACTTAAAATTCAAGTTCAAATTTCATAAAATTTGGACACACATTTTATACTTAGGCTAAAAATTACTTGCGGTCTCGAATTAAAAACGTTAAATTTTAATTAAAAAAATAAGACTTTCTAGACACAAGCATAGTGCATGTAATTTGTACAAAATGAAATTGTATGATTATATTGACTAATTATTTATATTAAAATAATTTAATTTGAATATTAATTGTTTTTAAAAATGTTAGTGGATTTGGAATATTACACTCTTTCTCATATTTAGTTACTTTACCAACAATTAATAAAAACCATCACGAGAGAAAAGCAAATTTTAATAACACGTGCATTTGATAATATTAAAATAATTGTGCACTTGATTAGTAAAAAAAGAATTAAATGCTTATTCATTCATTGTAGTCATATTTTCTTATATATCTACCAAATATTGTAGTACTACAGTGAATTTATTTTATGTTTATCCAAGTAGTATTCATGGCATAAATGCATTTATTTTCATGTATTAATGATTTATATATAGTGCAATAATTATTTATATAAATAAATTTCTATTTTTATTTTTCTAAATTTTATTTTAAAAAAAATCTTATTTGGAATATGGTATTTTTACCCAAATTTGGTAACACTCAATAAAAAAAATTATGTTTCTAATCACTCAAGCAAAAATTTCACATATTTAATTATTTTAATCACTCAACCTTGTGAATTTAATCATATGACTTACCCTCATTTTGAGAATTTGATCATCATTATGAGATTGTACTCGTCTGTTTTAACCTTATAAATTTAATTATATGATTTTATTCTCATTTTGAGAATTTGGTCGTCAATATAATTTTATTCATTGGTTTTAACCATATGAATTTCATCATATGACTTACTCTCGCTTTGAGAAATTGAACGTCATTATGATTGTACTCTTTGGTTTTTAACCTTGTGAATTTATCATATGACTTACACTCACTTTGAGAATTTGATCTTCAATATGATTTTACTCATTTGAATTGAACCTTATATGATGATTTTACTCTTATTTCATTTTTTCTTATCTACTTGGTTTTACTCATTGGACTTCAATGACGGGCTTTCTTCTTGAAAAATTTTAAACCAAGATTTTTTTAGTTAAAAAAAAATGAAAATTACATATGAAAATATAAAAATGATTTTAGAACATCTAAAATGTATAAAATCAATTATTTCAAATAAATTGAATGATAAATATCACTTTTATATGAAAAATATAATAATGAAAAAGCTAGATAAAAAAAATTTCTTTTATATATAGAAGACAAAGTAGAATATGTCCCAAAGTTTTAATCATAAAAAATATTTAACAATAATAATCATATTAATTTTTCTTTTAATGACAAAATATCCAAGCATTCCTACATTCCTAACTATCTACATGCAAAAAGAAAAAGAAAACAAAGAAAGAAAAATATTTTCCTTTAAAATGAAAAAGAGTGTTTATTAAAGGGCAAAAAAGGGAGAAGACAGTATGATGTCGCGGCAGCCTAAAGAAAGCACACACGATGCTCTCTTTGATGGACAGAAACTAAACTGTTAGTTCCTGGGTAGTAAACCTCGAATCCATGAGGGGTTCCTTGAATCCACAAGGTAATAGGTCTGGAATCCACTAGAGAACACAATACACACAAGTCTGAATTTTTATTGATAATAAACTATGAAAAACGTTTACAGACTTAAGGGCCTATTTAAGAGCTCCTTAAAACTTGATCGAATTTTGTCTTTACCCTGTCGGATTCTATCAGATTGTACTTGTTCCCACCAACATAAGGCATACTTACTAAGTTTAAACAAAGCAAGTCCAACTCTTCTCTCATAACAAATACTCTCATAGTCAAATAAATTCTCTAGATCAAGTAACCAATCAAGAAAATCTTCTTTTAAAAAATATCCATTAAAACTTGCAATTCTCCTATAAGGTCTATATGAAGTTTGCTTACCAATAGGTTACCCGTGAGTTATGTCTTCGCTGCAGTTATCCCTATTGTTTCCATTCTTCAATGGCGCCATCTTAGCATTGATATTTGTGAGTGCTTGTTGTACGTCACGTAATACCCGCTAAGTTATTCGTCGTTGTTGTGGTGGTGGTTACCGTCTCGCCTGTTAGCAATCAGACCAGGGTAAGTCAAGGCTCTGATACCAACTGATGTCGCGGAAGCCTAAAGAAAGCACACACGATGCTCTCTTTGATGGACAAAAACTAAACTGTTAGTTCCTAACTAGTAAACCTCGAATCCACGAGGAGTTTCTTGAATCCACAAGGTGATAGGTCTGGAATCCACCAGAGAACACAATCGACACAAGTCTAAATTTTTATTGATAATAAACTATGAAAAACGTTTACAGACTTAAGGGCCTATTTAAGAGCTCCTTAAAACTTGACAGACAAGAAAACATAATCGAAAATAACTCCTAATTGATACCTAACCATAACAGGACCCAAATTTGACCTAAAAAACATTAAATGCACCTAAAAACAAGGAAATAAATCACATAAACCTAAAATAACGTTTTTACATAAAAACACCAAAAATAATAAATTACAATAATTAAATAGTAAATTGTGTCCTATATCACAGTAATATATTAAACTAGTCGCTAACCCGTGCGATGCATGAAATATATTTCACTTTGCTTAAAATAAAATTTAAAATGAAAAAACATCATAACTTATCATAATAAACATAAAATATACAATATTCATCGCAAAATGTTATTTGAGAATAAAATTATCATCAAAATGATATAAATAAAAATTTCATGTCCAAACAACTCATCAAGGTGGAATTTGGTTATTACTAAGATCCTATATGTAATTTACCAGAAAGATATCATGTCAGTTTCGATTTTCATTCTCTTTTTGCATATTAGTTATTAATTTAAACTTCTATGTAAAATTTTGCTTTAACTCAATTGTTACCTTGAGATAAATCTATAGTTATCTCATCTTTACTACTGGTATTCATCCCACGTCTATCACCATTGTAACCGTAAACAAAAAATCATACCTATTGAAGAAGAAATTCAAAGTAGTTCATCTGGCATTACACCAACAACATTCAAGGCAAAATCCTTCCCGTGAAGGGGGGAAAAAAATCAATCAACCATGAAAACAAAGATTCATAAACTGAAGAAGCTCAATATAATTTTAGAACTTGTCAAGATATATAACCACATACCAAAAATTTTAAGAACCAAAAGGGGATTATCATAAGAAATAAATGTGCCTTAGTTTGTATGTGAATTTAATTTGTGGAAAATATATAACCACATACCAAAAGATTTAAGAACTAAAGGGGGATTATCATAAGAAATAATTGTGCTTCAGAATTTGTAGAGATTTATTGGAAATTCAATGGTGATTTATGAATGGCACACTTGGTTATCAAAAGCAAATTCCTAACTTCAAATTAAAGGGTTGCATGTTCTCTAACTCAAATTCTTATATCACAACTGCAAATAATTATATAAAACTGATACAAACCATGCACAGACAAACAATAGGCTCTGTTGCTAGTCTTTAGCACTAAGATTTGAATCGCATCGTAATCATAACTGCATAATACATAATTAGATGTCAAGGCTTTCTAGGGCTTCACATATACTTCTTTAGGATCCTCTACAACATTTAGAGCAATGCAAAAGTTAAAAATTAAAAAAAAAAAAAAAAAAGAAAAAAAAAGAAAAAAAAGTAGTAGAGATTGCAAACAGAGAAGAGAGAGTACCAAGTTTTTGTTGGGTTTTTGTTTCCAATTGTAATTCTCAATAAAAGCGTGAGAGGAGTAGGTTTTGCGGCCGTGTAGTTTCAATCGGATGAAATTTTATATTTTTAAATCAGATTTAATTTTTTTTTTTTTTAACTTTAGGATTAAGGAAAAAAGCGAGAGAGACTCTTGTTAGGACTCTCTCACTGTTTAGTTTAAAAAAATTAAATGTTTTTTATAAATTAAAATGATGATGTGGAAAATTGTGGGAGTTTCAGAGACTTCTGTTTTATATATATACTAGTATTATGTCCGTGCAATGCACGGTTTAATAAAAAAAATTATATTTAAATTAAAAAATATATTTTTTATAATATAATATAATTTAATAACAAATAAAATAGTAATTTTTAAAAATTATGGCAAGTTTTATTTATTTTTTTTTTTTTGAAAAGGAATCATTCATTCATATAATCATAATAACAAAACATCCTAAATCAAGGCCTCCACAGCCGGAGGAGGAGAGTCCTCCATCCAATACACATCATTATCTAAAGAATTCCTAGCATGTTGAGCAAAAGCATGTGCAACCTTATTTCTTAAACTTGCCTTTTAGTTTACCAGGATTTTGTTTACAGTCTTTACTGTAATGACCAGGCTTACCACAGTTGAACCATTTTCCTTTATTAGGATTTTGCTTAGCATATCTTTTAGAAACATTTTTCTTTTTAGCATAAAACACATCAGGTTTAACATAATTAGTTTTGTATTTTTTATATTTTTTATGGTTATAATTTTGGTGAATTTTATCATGTTTTTTACTCTTTTCCTTAGAAGGAGCAATAGAGGGCAAACCATATTGTTCATAGAAATTACCCATTTCATATTTAGCTTTTCTTTTATTTTTCAATTGGTATTTTAACAGTTTTTCATCATTACACATGTTAATACCAAGTTTTTTAATAGTGCTTAATGTATCTCCATAAGTTAAATTATCATAATCAATGAAGTCATTTTCATCAATTAATTCTTGTTTTACCTTATGACCAAAGATAGGAGGAAGTCCGTCAATAAACTTCTCTTTTCAATAAAGTTTGTGACAATCTTTCTGAAGCATAAGCCTGGAAATAAAAACATCTTGATACCATCTATTATCAGACATAGTAGGGCATTTCAAATTATTTAAATATTCAGCAATACGGGATGAAACACTAGAAGGAGTGCCAACAAAATGTTTGAGAATAGTATAGACCAAAGTATTAACACCATTAGGAATACCTCGACCAATATTATCATCAAAAATAGGGAGTCCTTCATCATTCTTTTTAACAGCATTTTTAATAGATTCTTTGGATTCTTCTGTGAGAGATAAATCCCACCAACCACGAAGAGAACCGGAAAATTCGGTAACAAGCATGTTAACAATTTCAAGTTGAGTAAAATTGTTAGGACATATGTGTTCACATGTTAAGAACATATGTCATATTTTATGTAAATTGGCTAATCCTTTGACAAAACGCACTCTACTTATAATTGGGTAGTTCTAGGTGTTTTTAATACTTCAAGAAATAATGTTTCAAGATCAAGTGTTGAAGTCATCAAGTATGTCCAAGAAAAAGCAAGTTGAAGTGCAGAATTTTTAAAGCTCGACACCTTCTCGACACCTACCTCGACACCTGCTATCTGTCGAGAATTAAAAAGTCAGAATTCCAATCTGATTTTCTTGGGATCCGTGAATGTGTTTTTGGGCCTTCTTTTCTTCTAACCCTAAACATATTTAAGGAGTGTTTTAAGAGCCGTCAACATAGACACAAGTTGCATAAGCATTGAGCAATCCTTGTTCAAGCAAATTGTGATCTAAGATGAAGTTCTTAATCTAGTTCATCTTCTTCAAGAAGTTGCTGTGTATTGTGCACCGTAGGGTTTTGTAACCAAGATCATTGAAGAACTTTGCAGCCAACATTCTTCTTCCTTAAGTTGGTGAGTGAGTCACGTACTGGGATTCGTGCAAAGGAGTTAGTCATGTACTGGGATTCGTGCATCAAAGGGTGGCGTTCATATATTGAAGAGTTCAGAGGTTCTGAAGCGGTAGAAGGTTTCTGCTGTGAGTTCATCTACGGGGATTGTAGAGTCTAGGGACAAAGGTTTTGTACTAGATCTGGAACTTCTCTTTACTATAGTGGATTGCTTTTCGGGAAGGTTTCCCCCCAGGTTTCTTACTGTGAAACTGGTTGGTTTCATTGGTTTTCCTGGGTCATCATATCTTGTCTTATTTATTTTTTCCGCTGCATATTATTTTGACATTATATTGATGTTTGTTTGTTTTAACAAGTTTTATTCATAATAAATCTAATTAATAACTTGGACTTAAAACTTGTTAATTCTATCAACTGGGGTCTAAATTTCCCAACAAGTGGTATCAGAGCGGGTACACTCTGATTGGATTAATTTCCTGAGTGTGATCCATTGACCCCGGTTGTCATGGATAGAGGACAATCTTTATATATTCCTCCTTTATTTGATGGAACTAATTATGCGTACTGGAAAGTTCGTATGAAAGTTTTTTTGCAAGCTCTAGGCGAACAGGTATGGCAAGCTGTTGAAGTTGGCTGGATTAAGCCAAAGGAAGCGCCCGTGGATTGGGATGATGAAACAATCACAACGGCAAATTTCAATAGTAGGGCCTTGAATGCTTTGTTTTGTGGGGTGACCAATGAAGAATTCAAGAAAATTTCATCCACTGAAGTTGCCAAGGAAGCATGGACTATTCTTGAGATCACCTATGAAGGTACCAAGGCAGTAAAGACTGTGAAGCTTCAACAACTCACAAGTAGTTTTGAAGAAATAAGGATGGAGGAGGACGAGACCTTTGATGAGTTCTATGCCAAACTCAAGGATATTGTGAATTCTGCTTTCAACCTTGGAGAATGTATTGCAGAATCCAAAATTGTTAGAAAAATCCCTAGGTCCTTACCTGAAAAATTCCATGCCAAGATCACTGCCATTGAAGAAGTCAAGGACATTGATAAAATTCCTTTGACTGAGCTTGTAGGGAACCTTCAAACCTATGAGATGGGATTAGGCTCAATGGGAAAAGGTGGAAAGAGCAAAAACTTGGCTCTTAAGGGTATAGAGGAGGAGACTGAAGACTCTGAAGATGAAGATCAAAGTGAAGATGAGGATAAGGATCTAACCTTCATAACTGATGAGATTATCAAGCTTCTTCAGTTTAGGAAAAAGGATAAGGGCAAACCTCCTAGGAAACCTAAATCCTCTAGGAAGGGCAAGAATGAAAAACCCCTCATCCAATGCCATGAGTGCAAAGGTTTTGGTCATATGAGGATAGAGTGTCCAAACTACCTCATGAAGGAAAAGACCGAAAAGCCAAAAGAGAAAGGGTTGATTGCTACTTGGAGTGATACTGAGGATGACTCTTCTGATGAGCATGCGGATGAATGTCGTCATGTTATGGCCTTTGCTGCCATAACCAATAAGGTGATTGTGGAGAGTGCTAGTGACAATGAGGATTCTTCTGATGATGAAGTACCCAAGAAGATGACCCTTCAGGAAGCCTATGAAAAGCTACGCACTGAATTCATAAAATCTGAAAAGACTTCTCATCTTTGTAGAAAAGAGCTTAATGAGGTAAATACTGAAAAAGCTGATTTGTTAGTCAAGCTAGATGAGACTACAAGATTAGTTGAGACTCTTGTTACGGAGAACACCTCATTAGAAGAGAAGGTCAAGAATCTTGAGGTTGAGCTTAGTCAAGCTAGAACTCAAAAAGAAAGGATGTCTAGTGCAAAGCTTGATGAGGTTTTGAGTGCTCAAAAGCCTAGTTCTGATAAGACTGGCTTAGGATATGCTGTTTCCTCCAGCCCCTCCTCATCCACAGCTTCTGGATCAAGGACTGTCTTTGTGCCCCAATCTGAGAAAGGTAATAAAGGTATGAAATCTAAATCCTTTGTTAGACCTCATGTTTGTCACCATTGTGGTGTTTCTGGACACATTCGTCCTAACTGCTTTAGGTTGTATCCTCATAAGCACTTGTCCAAACGGTCGCAGGTTTCCTCTCAAGGACCTACACCTTTGTTTGGAGAGTTATTAAAAGTCTTGAGCTTTTTAACTCAATTTCAGGAGAATTCTAATTCTTCTATGTCCTTTAGTAGACATACTAGGACACGTGCCTTTTCATCTTCATGGCCAAAGACTCGTGCTGTGTGGGTGAGAAAGGAGCCTAAGACTTAATTGTCTTTTCTGTTTGTCCTTTGCTTTAATTCTTTCTATCCAAAGTAGGACTCTCTTTGCTTGATTTCTTATCTGTTTTTGAAATCATGTTTTCATGCATCTGCACTCTTCTATCATGCCTTCATGCATATGCATCTTTCTTTCATGCTTTGCTTAACATGTTTTTGTTTGTTTATTTTCAATTTTGCTTATTTTTGTTTTCGATTAAAATAAAAAAAAAATTTTGAAAAATTGAAAAATACAAAAACAGTGTGTGTTATGTGTACTTTGGTACTTGTGTACCTTGGATGGCCAATGAAACAAAGTTTTCTAAACTTTGTATCTCTTGTAGCTTAGATAAGCATTCCTATGCGTAACTAAGCAAGTGAGCTTTGTGGCTCTTGTTTGTGATGAGTAAGATTAGGTTATTTCTTTAAACTTAACACTCATATCACTCTTTTTGACGGGTAGGACTAGAAAATCCTAAAAGAAAGGCATAAATAACCATCTCACCACTGTTGCCCGCCAATCATTAATGACATCTGTATGCTTCGGCATAGCAAAAGTGTGATGTCAATGACATTTGTGTGCTTAGGCATAGTAAAATTGAAATGTCAAAATATCAATGGGTATTTCTTTTCTTTCTCATAAACCCATGTATGATATGCTTAAAAAGAAAATATGCAAAGAAATAAAAAGAAAAAAGATTAAAAATGCTTTAAAATGGTTGCAAGCGTGTATTCTAGGAGATGTGGGAGTTATAGGATGTACCTCAAAGGTGATAGTCCCCATCAAACAGTTATGATTGTGTGTGAGTTAAAGTTATTTTCTCATATCTCAGATCGTCATAACATGTATACACATATGCAATCTTGCAATGTTTTTCACACACAACACGCAATATTCTTTGCTACTTTTGATACATGTGCAGGTACAATGTGATTTGGCCATCACAAAGGTTTTACATGTGCTTTTGTATGCTCACTAAACTGTCATGACTTATTTTTGAAATATAAAATTGGTTAGACTTGTTTAGTGTGTGTGTGTGTGTTTTGGGAGATCCATGTGCTTAAATTTTCATTGAGAGATGATTTTTGAGAGCTTTATATGTTGGTTGGCTCATGGTTGAGGTGTTTGTCTTGATTGCATTCATATCTATGTTTTTCACTTCTCGAAAAACTGCTTTTCACTGTTGTCTCGACACCTTCTCGATACCTCCTCGATACCTGGTCAGCTGTCGAGATTTTCAAGCCTTTTCTTATCGCAATCTCGACACTTCCTCGACACCTGGTGGATCGATTGAGATTCTCTTTGTCTCCTCGATACCTTCTCGACACCACGTCGATCGATCGAGATTCTGTATTGGTTCAGCTGTTTGGTAACTCGATACCTCCTTGATACCTTAGCTGTCGAAGGCAAAATTCTCGATACCTATCTCGATAGCACCCTCGATACCTCTCGACACCTCAGCTGTCGAGATTTACTGAGGTGCCTATTTAAGCTGCGATCACGATTTCTCTCTCATTTCTCGATCTCTCTTTGATCTGTCCGAGGCGGTTCAACTTCCAGACCACTTTTCTTCACTCCAATCTCCATCCCAAGTGATTTTCAGCCTTTCTTCCTTCAAATCAAGTGGTATGATCTTCTTTTCCATTCCTTTTCATGCATTTCATGATTTGAATCTTAGGGTTTGGGATTTTTTTGAAAACTTTGGGGTTTTTCAAAATCATTGAGTTTTTATTGAAATTTTGGGTTGGTTTTTCAATGAAAAGTGTTTAAAATGTCATACATTGCATTCCATGTGCATTAGAATGATATTTTCATGCATTTAGTTGTGTGATTCTTGTATGTGTGCTGCTAGGATTGGATTGGGCTGAGCCCATGATGCTTTTTATGTTTGCATGTCACATGACCATGCATTCCCATGCATACATACATTTTGTTCAACATATTATCACTTTTGAACTGTTTGGGACTTTTCTGATTGTCTCCCTCTCTATCTCTTTTCTCATTCTTTTACGTTAGTTGTGTCTATGGCACCCAAACGTAAATCCACTCCTGCTCGGAACCCTCTGCGTTCTGGAGCTTCCTCTTCTTTTGATACTGCTCCTTTTAACCTTCGGTTCCGTGATGGAGATGCCTACAAGGCATTTATTGAGAACTTTTCTAAACGAGGTGTTCATTCGGAACGCCACGTTGTTCTGGTGGACTTCGCCGACACTGACCTTCCCTCTGTCATTCACAGTAGGGGATGGGAGTCACTGTGTGACGTCCCGGTCACTTGTCCTCTCGTACTGCTTCAGGAGTTTTACTCCAACATGTACGAGATTGATCGTTCAGTACCCCTCTTTCATACTCGCGTTCGAGGTACGCGCATTGCTGTCACACCGCAGCTGGTTGCGGATGTTCTTAGAGTCCCTAGGATAGAGTTTCCTGACTATCCTACTTGTGAGCGTTTGAGGACTGTGTCCAAGGATGAGCTCATTACTGCTTTTTGTGAGCGCCCTTCTGAGTGGGGTGAGCATCAGTACACATCATGTAGACCTTTTGCTAAAGGTCCTAGATTCCTTAACATGGTGATGACCTTTGTACTTCATCCTCTCTCTCATTATAACTCTATCACTAAGCCTCGTGCTCGTTTCTTGCTATCTCTACTTGAGCATCTTACGATAGATTTTCCTTCTCACTTCATTTTCTCTATCATAGATGTTCATTTAGATGCGGCGTCCCGTGATAAGCTCATCTTTCCTTCCGCTATCACGAGGATTCTACGCCAGTTTTCCATCCCTTTCCCTATGTCTGACCACTTCACACACATATCTGCCATAGATGCCGCTACCGTAAAACGTAGTGAGGCACAGTTCAGGTCGAGACAGCCGGATTCCACTCCGCCCTCCCGTTCGGCTCCATCCAAATCTGCTCCATCTACATCGACTCCTCTTCCTTCCTCAAGCGATGTATCTCTTGGAGATATTATGGCGCAGCTGCAGCGCATGGATGCTCGCCTTGATACACTCACCACTGAGCTGTATCAGGTGAACGTTCGTGTTGGTCGTATTGCACGACGGCAGGCAACCATGGGTGGTTTTGCATCTGAGGCTTCTCCTCCACCACCTCCTCCAGTTGCTTCAGATTCTGATACTGAGGATGATGATGATGCTGATGGTGATGACGATGATGCTGATGGTGATGACGATGATGCTTCTAATGATAATGATGGAGATGCTAGCTCTACTGATGAGATATCTACATGACACTCTACCCTTTGTCATTCGTGACAAAAAGGGGGAGTAGTTTTGGAATATGAGAGTAGTCATCTTAGGGGGAGAGTTAGTATAGGACATTTTTGATAGGGGGAGTGTTCATATATTTGAGGGATGTAGTGAGGCTTATGATGTATCTTTTCTTTTTCATTCTTATAGATACATTGGTCTTGTATATCAGTTTACATACATTGTACTTATCTTTCTATTTATGTGGATGTATGTTTTTCTTTCACCTATCTCTTCATGTGTTGTTTCTTTTCTCTCTTTATACACATGTTCTTTATATTTGTATGCAATCTAATTATTTCTGTTTCACACAAGATGCCTTGATGAGTTTTGTTTAAAAGTGTTTCAGAAATACAGGTTGTCAAAGTCTACTTGCCATAAACTCTCTTTTTGCAAAGTTCTTCAAGAGTTTGTGTTAGGATAGATGTTATTGTATGTAACAAGTGAATATGAGTTGAGTGATTTATGACTTCTCTCATATGTTCATTTGTTTGTTGTGGTTTTGTCACGGATTGCCAAAGGGGGAGATTGTTAGGACATATGTGTTCACATGTTAAGAACATATGTCATATTTTATGTAAATTGGCTAATCCTTTGACAAAACGCACTCTACTTGTAATTGGGTAGTTCTAGGTGTTTTTAATACTTCAAGAAATAATGTTTCAAGATCAAATGTTGAAGTCATCAAGTATGTCCAAGAAAAAGCAAGTTGAAGTGCAGAATTTTTAAAGCTCGACACCTTCTCGACACCTACCTCGACACCTGCTATCTGTCGAGAATTAAAAAGTTAGAATTCCAATCTGATTTTCTTGGGATCCGTGAATGTGTTTTTGGGCCTTCTTTTCTTCTAACCCTAAACATATTTAAGGAGTGTTTTAAGAGCTGTCAACATAGACACAAGTTGCATAAGCATTGGGCAATCCTTGTTCAAGCAAATTGTGATCTAAGACGAAGTTCTTAATCTAGTTCATCTTCTTCAAGAAGTTGTTGTGTATTGTGCACCGTAGGGTTTTGTAACATAGCATCTTCCTGATCTTCATTGCATAGGATGAAGTGAAGAACTTTGCAGCCAACATTCTTCTTCCTTAAGTTAGTGAGTGAGTCACGTACTGGGATTCGTGCAAAGGAGTTAGTCACGTACTGGGATTCGTGCATCAAAGGGTGGCGTTCATATATTGAAGAGTTCAGAGGTTCTGAAGCGATAGAAGGTTTCTGCTGTGAGTTCATCTACGGGGATTGTAGAGTCTAGGGACAAAGGTTTTGTACTAGATCTGGAACTTCTCTTTACTATAGTGGATTGCTTTTCGGGAAGGTTTCCCCCCAGGTTTTTTACTGTGAAACTGGTTGGTTTCATTGGTTTTCCTGGGTCATCATATCTTGTCTTATTTATTTTTTCCGCTGCATATTATTTTGACATGATATTGATGTTTGTTTGTTTTAACAAGTTTTATTCATAATAAATCTAATTAACAACTTGGACTTAAAACTTGTTAATTCTATCAACTGGGGTCTAAATTTCCCAACAAAAATCATGACCATTAGCATAAGCAATTCCAACCATGGACATGTGACTCATTTTATTTATGATTTCTTGCACAGAGAAACCATCAATATTCCATTCATACATTTTATCAGCAGAAACAGAAAATTGAGTTTGAAAAGATCTTTTTTCAAACTGCATATCAGGAGGAGTAGGTTTAGAAAACCAGTTTTTAGTAAAAGATATAGGATTAGGTTTTCCATTAAATCTTTTAATTTCTAGTAATTTATCTTCAAAAACATTTTCAACAGAAGTTGAGGACAAAGATTCAGAATCTGTAATATCTTCAGAAACAGGTTCAGTATCATGTCTTGAAATAACACAATTAGTATTGGTAGAAGTACCTTCAGTTTTAACTTTCAAATCAGCAAGCATTTTTTCAACAGCCTTAAGAGTTTTAGTCTGAGGGGTTTTGAAAATCATTTTTCCTCTTTGACTAGGTAAAGTAATCAAAGGTTCCTCAGTTTTTATAGAAACAGCTTTTTGAACAGAAATAGGTTTTTCAATAGAAACAGTTTTTTCAATTTTTTCTTCAATGCGGTCAAGCTGTTGACCAATAACATGTAAGGACTCATTAGTAAAATTGTTTTGTTCAATAATACTAACAACAGGAGTAATCTCATCAGCAATTTTAAAAGGAGTAGCCTTTACTTCGGCTTTATCACATTTTATGATAATTGTATCAAGTGGAGGATGAGAAGACCTAACAGTAGAAGCATCGGGTTTAACAAAAGTTTGCTTCTTTATAACATTCAAATATTTTTTTTGAAATCTCATCTTTTGAGACATAATAATTTTCCAAAAAGTCAAAAAACAAAATATGTCTCATCTTTTGTTTGGGAGTGTTTTCTCTTTTAATTGATGGGTTTGAAGCCCATAGTGGGTTTTGTTAATTTCAATCAAAACTTTGTCTTATTGTGAAGATAGTTTTAAATTTACGGTTCTGATTAGTTTTTGTTGTTGTATAGCTTCTTTTTTTTTTTCCTTCCTTCATGCTGTATAGTTTCTTCTCCTGCTTTTGCGCCGTTCCTTCCCTGCAACAACAAAGGTTCCATTCTTACATTGTTTATGCCTTAATACTTCTATATTGTTCACTATTGTTGAGATTCCATCTTCCTAATTAATTTCTGATTTCATATTTTCATTCTTTTTTGTCTTTTTCTCCAATTGCAGTATATCGTGTTTTTGTACCAGACATTGGGTCTTATGCCAAAAAATATATATATATATATATATATATTGAATCAGGGTGAAAGGTACCCTGATTTTCCATTTTATTTTTCCAATTTATGGGGATCTGTTTTGTCAATTATTGTTTTTTGGTTAGAATATTCTTCCCTGTTTGGTATACTTTTGTGAGAGTTTAAAGTTTTCTTTATTTAGGTTATGGTTTTGTCATTGTTAGAGGATTTGTTTCAATTTCTTTATGCCATCTTTTTCATTCAATTTTAAGTTTTGTCATAGGATGTTCTGAGCATCCTTAGACTCTTATATCAACATGAGTTGCAAGTGCTGTAATATATGTGCTGTAATATAAGTGGATTTTTGCTTACATCTATCTTTGTTGATGTCATTTTTTTCCATCTTTTCATTTCCTATATATTTGTCCAATTGAAGAAAATTAAAGTGCAAATCGCAATTCATTTGCCTCTTTGTTAGATTTCTACTTTGTTCAATGTAGCCTTATTTTAGGAATACAAGATTGATTGAAAATTGAGACTGCCATGAGTATTCATTTTGATAGGTGCATTAAAAATCTTCTAATTATAAGTTAATGAATCTAAGTCCTAATTTTAAGTAATGAGTGTGATTGTTGTATTATATACCAAAAAAAAAAAAAAAAAAAGTCATGAACAAGGAAAATATTTGGAGTTGAGAAATTCAAAATGCAAACCTTTGCTGGATATTGCCAACTTTTAAAAAACTAAATATTGGTAAAGATATTAATTTGTTGAGGCTGGTCTCTCACTTCTTTCCTTTTTAAAAGTTCATGTTGTTCAGGTATTAGGAAAGTTGTTAATTTTTTTAATAAATAAAAAAGAATAGCATAATATGAATGTATATACTCCATTCTAATTTGATCATAGATTGATCAAATCGGTTGGTGTTTGTTTGCAATGCATCTATGATTTTGAAAATTTTATAGACCCAAAAAAGGAGGAGACTAAACCTGTATTTAGAATTCATCTCTATCTAAACTGCACTATGATTATTACACAATCATTGATTTAACTCTCTCTTTTTTTGTTTTTGTGTAGGTGATTTTGTAGATTTCCATGCACCAATGTATATCTTACATGCCCACATTGCTTATCACGAACCAAGAACTTGTGCTACAAATAAGAAAATAATGTTATGAACAATGTTAATGTTGGAGCTTCATTGATGGTATGTACTCAAAATGATTTCAAGCCGCTTCATTGATGGCATGTACTTAAATGATTTCAAGCAATTGCTTCAAATATTTTTTATTTTCTTGCTCATAGAAATAGCTATTAATACATTATTGCATTGTCTCTATTTAAATGAACCTTACTGTATTTTAAATTTTTTTCCATAGAGAGTGGCTTGGCTGAGCCTAATAGCACTGCTTAGAATAACTGTGTATTACTTTCAACCCAACATTTGGTGTTTTATACTACAAAAAAATGCCTATTAGCGACCAAGAATTTATGACGGACCCAAAAAGCCCTCTCAAAAAATCTTATTTGCAATGGCAAAATAAAGCCCTCGCAAATACTTGATAAAATGTGAAATATTTGTGACCAACAAAAAAAGCGGTCGCACTTATGTGTTATGGCCGTCACAAATGCTAATATTTTGGAGGGAAATTTTCCCTCCATATTATTTGCGAGGGACAATTAAAAATCTCTCGCAAAAAGTGTATTATTTGTGACGGTTAAAAAAATGCCGTCACTAATACTAAATTATTTGCGAGGGAGCTAAGATCGACCTTCACAAATAATCATTAAAATGTAAAAAATTTTGGAGGGAAATGTTCCCACCAAATTATTTCCGAGGGACAATAAAAATTCCTTGCAAAAAGTTTATTTTTTGTGTGAGTTAAAAATATACCCTCACTAATACTAAATTATTTGCAAGGGCCACAATTGGCCTTCGCAAATAATCATGAAAATATTAATTTTCTTTGGAGATAAAAGTTATACTAAAATTCCAAGAATATAATGATTGGTGAAACATAAAGTGATAGGAAATTTGTATTCAAAATTATGCCTATTAAAATTATTAATATCTTATTTTTCATCTCTGGTTTTCAATTAGGCCACCAACTTATAGATGGTTTGCTCAAATTCTTTGAAACCTTCGGACTCAGCTTGACTTTGAACTTCATAATTCTAATTTATCCATCATTTTCTATTTATGTAATTAACCACTACAAGAACTACATGATCACTTCTTTGGAAAGTTGCATGAACTAGACTATAGTAAAAATGTTATTTACATATCCACAACACATATCGCAATCAGTGATTGTCAATCACTCATACTACTGGGAAATAAGATGAACAAAAAAAGTAAAAAAAAAGCTCAGTTTTAAAATTAGTGCAAGGCAATTAAGTGGTGAGAATTGGAGGCAGTAATTTAGACTTGGATCCAAGAACTTTAGCCTTTGTGTCTAGGAAGAATTCTATCCCAGGTAGCACTTTGACCTCTCCTTCAGAAAAAAAAAAAAAAAAAAAAACAACTTCAAGCTCAGACAGAGTCAAAATAGATAGTATAATCACATATTAAACTCAATGGGGTCAATGTGAGCATTCTATACTAGGGTAATAACCTTAGAGAATTAAGAAAGAGAGCAAGAGAGATAACTGCCCGTACCTTGTCTATAACTAAATTTCTGTTTCAATAAGCACCCTTAGTATTATGCACACGGATAACTAATCTGGATGAAGCCAAATACGATGATGGAGTGGAGGCTGAAAGCCTTTGAAGTCACTCGATTATCATATTCTCAACACCACTCCTTCTCCAATCTATATCATCATCCTCATTTTCTTCTTGCAGCACATTTGTATTACAGTGTAAATTTTCTTCTTCTAGGTATGGCTCTTCTTCATCTGATGGCATTTCATAAAGGTTTCGTGGTTTGGTTTCAATCACAACATTCCATGTGGGATCTTTTATTCCATTAACATAGTAAACTTGAGTTGCTTGACATGCTAATACAAATGGCTCTACGGTTTTCCACTTTCGTGATGTATTAACAATAGTGGTTCCATGTCGATCTCTCTTATAACCAATTCCTTCATGAGATACATCATACCAATCACATTTAAACAACACAACTTTGTTCCCTTAAGTATATTGAAGTTCAACATTGTTTGTTGGTTGTCCATAATAAGGCACATTACAACTTTGATCCTCCCCTCTTACCATAACTCCATTATTTTGTGTTCTTTTACTGTCATCACATTGATTTGTATGAAATCTGAACCCATTAACATTGTAATCATGATAAAAAATAGCCCTTTTCTCAGGGCCCCGAGCTAATGAAAGCATATGCCCATCAACTTGCCTTGTTTTATATAAGTTGGTGATCTACAATAAAACCTAAATAAGGTTAAACTCAAGTTATAGTAGTTAAAATATAAACAAATATACATTTTCAAAATAAATTATTATCTTACTCTTTTTTCAAACCACGCAATAAATTCTTGTCTATGCACCCTGTCAATGTCGAGAACACCTGCATTTGTAAGGATGTTCTTATGTTCTCTGCACACAGTTAAATCTCCTAATCAGATTTAATATCATATCATGAGAATATCAAAGAAGTAATTTTTGTGAAGATCATCTTACTCAACAAATTGGTCAGCGTCGACACAATTTTGAACGACATAAATGTTGCAGCATTGTGAAGATCATCATTCAACTCACACCTTATTGCTTTCCCTAAATGTCGTCCAGGTGTTGAGAATATGGACAATTGAGATGTATTTGCACATGTGGAAGTACCTCCATCATAATTTTGCTCTACCCGATTAAATTTGGTTTCTATTCCATGTAAATAGCGAGAACAAAATGTTAGACATTCATCTGCTAAATACTTTTCTGTAATAGACCCTTCTGCGTGTGCCTTATTACGGACATAATTCTTAAGCTTGCGCAAATACCTATATTTGAAGGAATAATATGAAATTTTATCAAAAATAAAATACTAGTGTGCAATTGTAATTTAGATTATAATGAAATTTTGTAAACTTTACCTCTCAACTGGATACATCCATCTGTATTGCACTGGACCTGCAACTTTAGCTTCCCAAGATAGGTGATTGGCCAAGTGAACCATTACATCAAAGAAAGAAGGTGCAAAAATTTGTTCTAATTTACAGAGGGTTATTGCAATTTGGGTTTCAAGACGATCCAAATCATCCACTCGTAGCACTTTAGAACACAATTCTTTGAAAAAGTTAATTAACTCAGTCAAAGCATCAGATACTTTTTTAGGTAAAAAGTCACGCACTGCAAGTGGGAGTAATCTTTCTAGGAAAACATGACAATCATGAGTCTTCATACCAGAAAATTTTCTCTCCTCAATATTCACACATCGAGATAAATTTGCAGAGTAGCCATCCGGAAATTTAAGATTTTTTAGCCATAAGCATATGGCCCTTTTCTCATCATTTGACAGTGTATAGCAAGCTGGGGGTAGCTCTATCTTCCCATTAACCTCTATGGGGTGGAGCGTATGTCGTATGCCCATTTCTTTTAGATCAAAACGAGTGCTTAAAGAATCCTTTGTTTTATCTTTAATATTCATAATTGTCCCAATCACACTGTCAAATATATTTTTTTCAACATGCATCACATCCAAATTGTGACGTAACAAAAGTGTTCTCCAATATGGCAATTCAAAAAAAATGCTATGCTTCTTCCAATTATGAAACTGCCCATGCCCTTCTAGAAATTGCTTTTTCTGGCCTTTCCCAAATATAATTGGCTTTAATGGATGAATTTGTTGTAACACATCATCACCAGATAACCGTTTGGGTGCTGTCTTCCTTTCTTTTTTACCATTAAATTGTGACTTCTTATTACGCCATTTGTGGTCTAAGGCCAAAAACCGACAATGTCCCTTATAACATATCTTATATCCATTTCGCAACCTGCAATGAGTAGTCTCACTATGACAATAAGGACATGCCAAATTTCCCTTTGTACTCCAACCGGAAATAACAGCATATGCAGGAAAGTCAAGGATAGTCCACAACACTGTTGCTCTCATCTGAAAATTCTCCTTTGTTGTAGCATCACATGTACACACCCCATCTTCCCACAATTCTTTTAGCTCATCAATCAACGGCCTCAAGAATACATCAATGTCATTCCCAGGACCCTTTGGGCCTGGTATAAGTAATGACATCAATGAGTAAGGCTCCTTCATGCACATCCAAGGGGGAAGATTATATGGAAATAAGATAATAGGCCAGACACTATATTTAATACTCATATTTCCAAATGGGTTAAACCAATCTGTAGCTAGTCCAAGCCTAACATTACGAGGATCCATTGTGAATGACTCATGAATTTGGTCAAATTTTTTCCAAGCTTCACAATCTGCTGGATGTCGTAACACTCCATCATTAACACGTTTTTCATGGTGCCATTTCATATATGCAGCAGTCTTTGTTGACATAAACGATTGTTGTAGCCTTGATTTAAGTGGAAAATAGCGCAAAACCTTCCATGGTACCTTTTTATTTTTCCCTTTACCACCCTTATTTGGCTGCCATCTTGAAAGTTTACAAACTGGACATTGAGTCGCTTCTGAATACTCCTTATAATAAAGTGCACAATCATCTTTGCACGCATCTATCTTCTCATAATGGAGGCCTAGATCGTTGACAATCTTTTTTGCCTCATAGTTCGAGCTAGGTAGTCTCTCACACATAGGAAATGCATCCTTTAACAGCTCCA
Source organism: Quercus glauca (assembly GCA_023736055.1). Classification (NCBI taxonomy): domain Eukaryota; kingdom Viridiplantae; phylum Streptophyta; class Magnoliopsida; order Fagales; family Fagaceae; genus Quercus; species Quercus glauca. The sequence continues at coordinate 24,435,498 of CM043317.1, forward strand.
TCAACATACTAAAGGACTTGTTGCTCCATGATGATACGCACTTTATGTGCAATAACTTGACTATGAAGGACAAGCTTGAATACTTTTCACAATCTGGATACAAAGGCTGTTTAACCTCTTCCAACAATCTATAAAATTTCTTTGCATCTCCATTTGGCTCTTGTGGTTCATTTTCACTTGATTCCCTACCATGCACCACCTGTGGATAAGCATCCTTGATCATATCAAACATATCACCATATAGCATACCATCATTATCATCACCTTCCACTTCACTATCACCTTCCTCTTCACTATCACCTTCCCCATGAAGGTACCAAGTAGAATAATCTCTCCTTATACCCCTAAATAAAAGATGATACTGGACCTCATCTCAAGTCCTACGATACCTGTTGCTACAATCAATACACAGGCAGTTGATTATCATATCTCCATCTGTTGAATGTTTAAATGCATACTCAAGAAAGTTTTCAACTCCATTAATATACTCAGTGCAAGATCTAGTAGGAAGATGCGTCCAAGATTTATCAACCGTCATTTTATCTACACCATTTAAAGCATTGTATTAATCATAACTAACATTGATGGTGCAAATAGTAAATATTCAAAAGTCAATTTTAAACAAACATGAGCTAAGTTTCATACCGGATTGGAACAAAAAACACACTTTTTACCGCTTCTTCAACAAAGCTTCTGCAAACAATATTAAGGCCTGCAAATTGCAAAGAAAATCAATGCTTATGCTTCAGCCATCTTGTAAGAAGCAACACCATACAAACAATACAGGTCCCATACAGGCTCAAATATTGATTCAAACCACAAAACAACGTGTGTTTTCTTCCTGAACTTCCACAAAATCAAGTCAGGGTGCATGTAAAACATAAACAATCTTTGTAAAGCATGTCCTAAGTCAAAGGTTATATAGAACCTTTAAAGGAAGAAGGAAAAAGAAGTTGGTGCTTTTACTACCAAGATTCACTCTAACAGCATCCATGTAACAGTAGTTTCGTGTTCTGGATTGTGTAGCCCACAAAAGGCACTGAATTCAAGACTGGATTGAAAGTTGGCGAAATAGAGGTTGAGATTTATGATGGCAAGTGAGTGACTTATTGCTATGTTGGTTTATTGAAATTAATTATGGTATCATAGCTATATGCTATTGTTAACATGTTTGATTTTAATTTTCAGAATTATTACACCAAAAGCCATTCGAGAGATTACCATTCTTTTTCACCAAAAACTTAAAGGAGCTTGGACAACTTTTATGGAATAACCAAATTCTGAGCTAGAGACATTATATGCTCGATACAGAGCTCAACGCTTTAAGCATAAGCAGCCTGATGAGGAAGTCAAGAAGGCATTTATAGAATCAGTGAAACACTGCTATTCTGATTGGATGTTTTGCATTAGAAATCCTATTTTTCAGAAGTACGAAGCGGAAGAAGATCGTTACAAGAATGGACCGTCCTTCATTCCTACACCTTTTTGGAAAGAGATGATGGATAAATGGATTGAGGTTTGGGGGGTGAGTATAAATGAAATACATGTCATAAATTCTCTTACTCTCTCTCTAACCATTATTTGTTAATATTTTCATAGAAACTAATGTTCTAGTGTATGAATTTTGTGTGCAGGAGACAAGTTTGATAAATAAGAACAACAGAAATAAGTCTAAAATTTTCTCCACTACAGGTTCTGTACCAATGGCCAAGTACAGATATGAAATGGTATATTATAATATCATCAAATAGTTTTACATTTTATTGTGTATTTACATAGTTTAATAACTTTACCAATGTTTTTTTATTCTTTTAAATATTGTAGTATCTTGAGACTGGCTCTGAGCCTAGCCCCATTGATTGCTTTAAGAAATTTCACACAAAGAAGGATGGCAAAGAACGGGCAACTGATCATGCTAAGACATTATATGTATGCAACTTATACCAAAATTTTAATTTTGTTATCAACTTTAGTTTTTTTGTTGTTTTGATTATCCATGTGGTTTTTATTTATGTGCAGGAAAAAATGGATGCCATGAAGGCCAAAGCTGTGTCTGAAGGTACTAAGACAAATGATTATCAGATCTTTCGTGAAGTGGTTGGTGAACAAAGTCATGGTTGTGTTCTTGGCATGGGAATAGGTATTAAGGCTAAGGATGTGTACGGCATAGCTTCATCTGGTAAAGGTTGTAGCAAACGTTGCAGAGAAGATTTTACAAAAGAAAAAGAAGATTTTGGAGGCTCGTCTTAGAGAGGAAATGGATTCCAAACTTGCAAAAGTTGTCGAGAAGCTTGAGGAGAAGTTTGCACAAAAGTTGCAGTCGATTGGCATACCACAACAATCTGGCATAGATCCAACTACCACGGTACAATCTCAAACTTATGCTTTTGCCTCTTGGATCTTAAACTAAGTCGTCGACTTTTCTCGTCATTTGGTAATATGTTTGTGAGGCCGAATTTGTTTAGTAGCGACGGTGGATTGCCCTCGTAAATTATTTATTTGCGAAGGTATGGTCGCAAAATCTCTTTTAGTGACAAGTGCAAATACGACGGCCTTCGAGGGCCATATGCCCTCGCTAATAACCTTTTGCGACGATATTTGAATTTTTGCGAGGGAATATGGCCCTCGCTAGTAGACTCTTTTCTTGCAGTGTTTTCAAATTGATTGTATGTCTTACTTAAGATGTAACCAACGAGTTTATGAAATTTGGTTTTAATTGTTTATAGAGATAGTTGAAACTGAAATATATAGGCATTTCGTTTGATTCCTTTCAAATAGACACTCTTTCAAACTACAATTATTTGCATGTACTTAAGATGTATCTAAAGGAAATTAGATGCATATGACTATTTGTCATAAAGAGTAGATAAGCAGAGATGCTTAGACTATTTGTTAGCTGTTTCTTTTCAAAGTTTTGAATATTGTGTTTATGAGTTGCTTCTTATAAGAGATAGTGGCATAGTGCCCCATATGTTTATGTGGCATATTATTCGCTGGCAGCAAATGCATGGTCTTGCAAATGTTGTCATGAGATTATTTACACATTTAAATATTCATTTTATCAATAAATTTTTTTATATGATTTATATTGGTGGTAGACTATAAATTGATTTGCAATTGAGCATTATGTGAATTCATATTATGCCCATATTTGTGTATGAGCTATTGGAATGTTGGCAATAATTTTTTCATCGACATAGAGAAACCAAGGTGTGATCTTTATGTGTTATGTGAAACACCCTACATTTATAATCAAAGAACATATTTTGTGCGCTTTGTATGATTATTTGTAATTGTTATTTAACCAACTATCCCGTGCATCGCACGGGTTAGCGACTAGTTTATATAATATTTATGGCTGACTCTGATATATAGGCGATTAAGTCAGTTACTAAGACCCCTAAATAAAATAAAGCCCCACACTTTTAACTAATAAGGTAAATTACAAAAAACTACTCTGAGGTTTGATGAAATACCAAACACATCCACAACTTGTAAAAAATGGCTAATTTAATCCTTCAACACAAATGGTGTTAACATCCACCATTAATAACAAACTTTTCTTTAAAAAAAATTAAAACTCTGATCTCTCTCTCTCTCTCTCTCTCTCTGTCTCTCTCTTTGTTTCTATTTCCTAATCTCAGTCTCCCTCAACTTTCTTTTTCTTTGTCCAAATCATTTTTGAAAATTTTCCCTTTTTCTTCTTAAAATAAACAACACAGCAATTCTTTTTTTGGTTCTTTTTTCTTCAAAAATAAAATTTAATGAAAAAGGTGATTACTTTGTTACTTTCTGTTTGGTAGCCAAGAAAATCAAAGAGAAAAGATTAGAAAATCAAAAGGAAAATCCATAGAAAAAGCCTCATCTTCTCCATGTAGTGTTTGGAAGCCGAGAAAACAAAAGAAAAAGAAAAAGCTCCTTAAAAAACAAGCCATTTTTTCCTCCATAAAGAAACCCAAGAAAACCCAATCACACCATCTAAGCTCCTATATCCACCACAAAATTGCCATCAACCACCAAGCAAACATCAAAACTATTGATACCCATGTTAGCCATACACAAATCCAGTCCCACCATCGCAAGATCTCCACACTAAAATAGAGAGATGAGAAAGGAAGCAAATCCATCATCCATCATTCGCAAAATTTAGACAACCAAAGGCAAAGAAAACTGAGAGAGAAAGAGTGTTAGATGAGATTGTGCAAAAGAAAAGAGAAATAGAGTTAGATTTGGAAAAAAAAAAAAAGTTGAGAGAGAAAGAGAGTATGGTGAGACTAAGGAAAAGAAAAGAGGTGAGAGAGTAAGACTTTGTTATTACATTGTTTGTGTTGAAGGATTAAATTGGCCATTTTTAACAAGTTGTGGATGTGTTTGGTATTTCCTCAAACCTTAGGGTAGTTTTCTGCAATTTACCCTAACTAATATAATATAATATATTTATATTAAGGCTTATTACGCTATTACCCAGATTAAAAACAAATTTAGTACTCCTTTTACTAGCTAATAAAATGTATTTGTATGTTAAAAAAAAAGCTGCTATTGTAATCCAAAACACAGAAAATGTTTGCACCTAAAAAAAAAAAAAGATAAAAAATCTATATGTAGACTCTAGCTATTATCAATATGATCACAAAAATCAATTATCCTCAGTAGAAATTGAATTTGATGATGAGTGAACAATATCTTGTCAATGAAGAATTGGGGCATGACAAATTGTAACAGAGTGGAATCCTACACGATAGGTTGGTGTGTAGGTCCTACATGAGGACATGTGGCCTATTAAGGGGGGTAGATTGTGAGAAGCCAAGAGGCCAAAATACCTCTTAAGTTAGGTAAAGTGAGAAAGAGCAAAATCTTGACTAAGCTTCACATTGCCTAAGTAGAAAGAAGTCTTAAGCCTTGTATGGAGGGTGGTGAGTTCAAATTGGGAATAGGCCTTTGAAAACCTTGAGGGGTTAGGCTATGTCTTACTAAAAAAGAAGGCAATATCTTGCCAATGAAGAATTGGGGCAAGACAAGTTTATTGTATTCCAAAGGTATCAACATTTCTAATGATCGTATTATATAGTCTCTACAAATAAAAAGCTTTTATTAAAAAGATAAAATCCTACAATTGGATTCTAGGACATGAATTGTAAAATGATAAAATCATATAATTGGATTATAGGACATGAATCCTAACATACTGTTAGAGATTTTTGCAATTCCTTCATTTGGTATCACAATTATTTTTTTCTATGCCATGAAGTCCAAAGTGTCCTCTTCTATTTCAACAATAATGAACTTGATAAAGGATCTTATTTCTTTTTTGACATTACACCACCTAGAGCCCCTAGTTCAAAATTATTATCCCTAAGACATGACAGGTACGACTTCTTGTACTCAATTTAGTTTGCATTATTATTGAATGAGTAGTATTTGCTAATTGTTGCTGGATTGTCGTGATTGCCTTCAACCATAACTTGTTTTTGGGTTGCAGCACAGGAGCACTGACATGCTCCGTTTACACAAAGGGGGAAGCACTTAGGATGACATTTGATTACGAATGTACAATCAACATCGCGAGAACAGTGACCTGCAGCATTTGACATTCTTGGTAATGATAAACCTGCCATCAATATTTCATTAGCCACTATCATATAAACAATCAAATATTGAGAGAGAGAGAGAGAGAGAGAGAGAGAGAGAGAGAGAAACTTACAAGTTGCGAAAGCAAGTAGGATGATCAAGAAAGCCATCTTGGAAGAAATGGCATCCATTATTTTCTTATTGTTCTAGTTGTGGATTTTGTTATGACTATGCAAATTGATTTGCCTGATGATGGTAATCTTTACGGTGTCAGATAGTAATCTTTATAGTGCCTGATAATATGGTCATGTTTTATTGTGATAAATGCATGCATTAATTATCTTGGTATAAATACATTTTATTTTTAATATTCCCTTTTCCATGCTCAAAAAATTTAATCTACCATATAATTGAAAATGATTCGTTAATAAGACAAATTAAGGATATAAAGGTCAATTAAAAGGTTTAAATTTAAAATATAATTCCAAAAAATTAAGGCAGTAAGAAAAGTTAAGGATATAAACTTAAAATTCAAGTTCAAATTTCATAAAATTTGGACACACATTTTATACTTAGGCTAAAAATTACTTGCGGTCTCGACTTAAAAACGTTAAATTTTAATTAAAAAAATAAGACTTTCTAGACACAAGCATAGTGCATGTAATTTGTATAAAATGAAATTGTATGATTATATTTACTAATTATTTATATTAAAATAATTTAATTTGAATATTAATTGTTTTAAAAAATGTTAGTGGATTTGGAATATTACACTCTTCCTCATATTTAGTTACTTTACCAACAATTAATAAAAACCATCAGGAGAGAAAAGCAAATTTTAATAACACGTGCATTTGATAATATTAAAATAATTGTGCACTTGATTAGTAAAAAAAGAATTAAATGCTTATTCATTCATTGTAGTCATATTTTCTTATATATCTACCAAATATTGTAGTAGTACTGTGAATTTATTTTATGTATATCCAAGTAGTATTAATGGCATAAATGCATTTATTTTCATGTATTAATGATTTATATATAGTGCAATAATTATTTATATAAATAAATTTCTATTTTTATTTTTCTAAAATTTATATTAAAAAAAATCTTATTTGGAAAATGGTATTTTTACCCGAATTTGGTAACACTCAATAAAAAAAATTATGTTTCTAATCACTCAAGCAAAAATTTCACATATTTCATTATTTTAATCACTCAACCTTGTGAATTTAATCATATGACTTACCCTCATTTTGAGAATTTGATCATCATTATGAGATTGTACTCGTCTGTTTTAACCTTATAAATTTAATTATATGATTTTATTCCCATTTTGAGAATTTGGTCGTCAATATAATTTTATTCATTGGTTTTAACCATATGAATTTCATCATATGACATACTCTCGCTTTGAGAAATTGAACGTCATTATGATTGTACTCTTTGGTTTTTAACCTTGTGAATTTATCATATGACTTACACTCACTTTGAGAATTTGATCTTCAATATGATTTTACTCATTTGAATTGAACCTTATATGATGATTTTACTCTTATTTCAATTTTTATTATCTACTTGGTTTTACTCATTGGACTTCAATGACGGGCTTTCTTCTTGAAAAATTTTAAACCAAGATTTTTTTAGTTAAAAAAAAATGAAAATTACATATGAAAATATAAAAATGATTTTAGAACATCTAAAATGTATAAAAATCAATTATTTCAAATAAATTGAATGATAAATATCACTTTTATATGAAAAATATAATAATGAAAAAGCTAGATAAAAAAAATTTCTTTTATTTATAGACGACAAAGTAGAATATGTCCCAAAGTTTTAATCATAAAAAATATTTAACCATAATAATCATATTAATTTTTCTTTTAATGACAAAATATCCAAGCATTCCTACATTCCTAACTGTCTACATACAAAAAGAAAAAGAAAACAAAGAAAGAAAAATATTTTCCTTTAAAATGAAAAAGAGTGTTTATTAAAGGGCAAAAAAGGGAAAAGACAGTATGATGTCGCGGAAGCCTAAAGAAAGCACACACGATGCTCTCTTTGATGGACAGAAACTAAACTGTTAGTTCCTGGGTAGTAAACCTCGAATCCACAAGGGGTTCCTTGAATCCACAAGGTGATAGGTCTGGAATCTACCAGAGAACACAATAGACACAAGTCTGAATTTTTATTGATAATAAACTATGAAAAACGTTTACAGACTTAAGGGCCTATTTAAGAGCTCCTTAAAACTTGACAGACAAGAAAATATAATCTAAAATAACTCCTAATTGATACCTAACCATAACAGGACCCAAATTTGACCTAAAAAGCATTAAATGCACCTAAAAACAAGGAAATAAATCACATAAACCTAAAATAACGTTTTTACATAAAAACACCAAAAATAATAAATTACAATAATTAAATAGTAAATTGTGTCCTACATCAGACCCCTCCACTTGAAACAAACTCGTCCTCGAGTTCATCTTTGAAATCTGGAATCTTCCATGCCAAGAGAACAAATACTTTGAATACTTCATCTTCTTTGTCTTCTTACCAAACTTGAAAGTCATTAATTGGGCAACATGAACTTCTTCTCCATTAATCTTCATGTAATTGACAATATTCACCAAATAAGAGTCAATGATCAAATCAAATCTTTCCACTCCAATAAAATCAACAAACTTTGTTTCGGTGTCTCCCAATAAAATAATAGGAGTTTGAATGTTGCAATCATCTAACTTGATTTCATCAAGATCGTTGACAACTTCTTCTATAATTTCTTCTTTAATGGTCTCTACTATCTCAACCTCAAGATCTTTCTCTATAATGGGGTCTTCATTAATCTCTTCTACAATCTTGATTTCTGGTTCTTCTTCTATAACAAGGCCTTCATTAATTTCCTTTGAAGTCTCTATATTTTGTTTAACATGTAATTTTTCTTTTAACGGTGGAATATTTGGCTCTTCAAAATAATTCAAGTATGAACTTCTTGGCCAATAATAATCTTGTATTGTATACGACAAGATTTCTTCACAATCCAAAGGATAAAATTTGATAGCAAGCATCTTTTTCATCCTTGGCCATGATCGAATTTTGTCTTTACCCTGTCGGATTCTATCAGATTGTACTTGTTCCCACCAACATAAGGCATACTTACTAAGTTTATACAAAGCAAGTCCAACTCTTCTCTCATAACAAATACTCTCATAGTCAAATAAATCCTCTAGATCAAGTAACCAATCAAGAAAATCTTCTTTTAAAAAATATCCATTAAAACTTGCAATTCTCCTATAAGGATTATATGAAGTTGGCTTACCAACAGGTTGCCCGTGAGTTATGTCTCCGCTGCAGTTATCCCTATTGTTTCCATTCTTCAACGGCGCCATCTTAGCATAGATATTTGTGAGTGCTTGTTGTACGTCACGTAATACTCGCTAAGTTATTCGTCGTTGATGTGGTGGTGGTTACCGTCTCGCCTGTGAGCAATCAGACCAGGGTAAGTCAAGGCTCTGATACCAATTGATGTCACGGACGCCTAAAGAAAGCACACACAATGCTCTCTTTGATGGACAGAAACTAAACTGTTAGTTCCTGGGTAGTAAACCTCAAATCCACGAGGGGTTCCTTGAATCCACAAGGTGATAGGTCTGGAATCCACCAGAGAACACAATAGACACAAGTCTGAATTTTATTGATAATAAACTATGAAAAACGTTTACAGACTTAAGGGCCTATTTAAGAGCTCCTTAAAACTTGACAGACAAGAAAACATAATCTAAAATAACTCCTAATTGATACCTAAACATAACAAGACCCAAATTTGACCTAAAAAACATTAAATGCACCTAAAAACAATGAAATAAATCACATAAACCTAAAATAACGTTTTTACATAAAAACACCAAGAATAATAAATTAAAATAATTAAATAGTAAATTGTGTCCTACATCACAGTAATATATTAAACTAGTCGCTAACCCGTGCGATGCACGAAATATATTTCACTTTGCTTAAAATAAAATTTAAAATGAAAAAACATCATAACTTATCATAATAAACATAAAATATACAATATTCATCGCAAAATGTTATTTGAGAATAAAATTATCATCAAAATGATATAAAGAAAAATTTCATGTCCAAACAACTCATCATGGTGGAATTTGGTTATTACTAAGATCCTATATGTAATTTATCATAAAGATATCATGTTAGTTTTGATTTTCATTCTCTTTTTGCATATTAGTTATTAATTTAAACTTCTATGTAAAATTTTGCTTTAACTCAATTGTTATCTTGAGATAAATCTATAGTTATCTCATCTTTACTACTGGTACTCATCCCACGTCTATCGCCATTGTAACCGTAAACAAAAAATCATACCTACTGAAGAAGAAATTCAAAGTAGTTCATCTCGCATTACACCAACAACATTCAAGGCAAACTCCTTCCTATGAAGGGGGAAATAAAAATCAATCGACCATGAAAACAAAGATTCATAAACTGAAGAAGCTCAATATAATTTTAGAACTTGTCAAGATATATAACCACATACCAAAAATTTTAAGAACCAAAAGGGGATTATCATAAGAAATAAATGTGTCTTAGTTTGTATGTGAATTTAATTTGTGGAAAATATATAACCACATACCAAAAGATTTAAGAACCAAAAGGGGATTATCATAAGAAATAATTGTGCTTCAGAATTTGTAGAGATTTATTGGAAATTCAATGGTGATTTATGAATGGCACACTTGGTTATCAAAAGCAAATTCCTAACTTCAAATTAAAGGGTTGCATGTTCTCTAACTCAAATTCTTATATCACAACTGCAAATAATTATATAAAACTGATACAAACCATGCACAGACAATCAATAGGCTCTGTTGCTGGTCTTTAGCACTAAGATTTGAATCGCATCGTAACCATAATTGCATAATACATAATTAGATGTCAAGGCTTTCTAGGGCTTCACATATACTTCTTTAGGATCCTCTACAACATTTAGAGCAATCCAAAAGTTAAAAATTAAAAAAAAGAAAAAAGAAAAAAAAAAGTAGTAGAGATTGCAAACAGAGAAGAGAGAGTACCAAGCGTGAGAGGAGTAGGTTTTGCGGCCGTATAGTTTCAATCGGATGAAATTTTATATTTTTAAATCAGATTTAATTTTTTTTTTAAACTTTAGGATTAAGGAAAAAAGCGAGAGAGACCCTTGTTAGGACTCTCTCACTATTTAGTTTAAAAAATTAAAATTTTTTAGAAATTAAAATGATGATGTGAAAAATTGTGGGAGTTTCAGAGACTTCTGTTTTATATATATACTAGTGTTATGTCCGTGCAATGCACGGTTTAATAAAAAAAATTATATTTAAATTAAAAAATATATTTTTTATAATATAATATAATTTAAAAACAAATAAAATAGTAATTTTTAAAAATTATGGCAAGTTTTAATTTTTTTTTTTTTTTTTTTTTGAAAAGGAATCATTCATTCATATAATCATAATAACAAAACATCTTGAATCAAGGCCTCCACAGCCGGAGGAGGAGAGTCCTCCATCCAATACACATCATTATCTAAAGAATTCCTAGCATGTTGAGCAAGAGCATGTGCAACCTTATTTCTTAAACTTGTCTTTTAGTTTACCAGGTTTTTGTTTACAGTCTTTACTGTAATGACTAGGCTTACCACAGTTGAAGCATTTTCCTTTATTAGGATTTTGCTTAGCATATCTTTTAGAAACATTTTTCTTTTTAGCATAAAACACATCAGGTTTAACATAATTAGTTTTGCATTTTTTATATTTTTTATGGTTATAATTTTTGTGAATTTTATCATGTTTTTTACTCTTTTCCTTAGAAGGAGCAATAGAGGGCAAACCATATTGTTCACAGAAATTACCCATTTCATATTTAGCTTTTCTTTTATTTTTTAATTGGTGTTTTAACAGTTTTTCATCATTACACATGTTAATACCAAGTTTTTTAATAGTGCTTAATATATCTCCATAAGTTAAATTATCATAATCAATGAAGTAATTTTCATCAATTAATTCTTATTTTACCTTATGAACAAAGATAGGAGGAAGTCCGTCAATAAACTTCTCTTTCCAATAAAGTTTGTGACAATCTTTCCGAAGCATAACCCTGGAAAGAAAAACATCTTGATACCATCTATAATCGGACATAGTTGGGCATTTCAAATTATTTAAATATTCAACAATACGGGATGAAACACTAGAAGGAGTGCCAACAAAATGTTTGAGAATAGTATAGACCAAAGTATTAACACCATCAGGAATACCTCGACGAATATTATCATCAAAAATTGGGAGTCCTTCATCATTCTTTTTAACAACATTTTTAATAGATTCTCTGGATTCTTCTGTGAGATATAAATCCCACCAACCACGAAGAGAACCAGAAAAACCGGTAACAAGCATGTTAACAATTTCAAGTTGATGAAAATCATGACCATTAGCATAAGCAATTCCAACCTTGGACATGTGACTCATTTTATTTATGATTTCTTGCTCAGAGAAACCATTAATATTCCATTCATACATTTTCTCAGCAGAAACAGAAAATTGAGTTTGAAAAGATCTTTCTTCAAACTGCATATCAGGAGGTGTAGGTTTAGAATACCAGTTTTTAGTAAAAGATATAGGATTAGGTTTTCCAACAAATCTTTTAATTTCTAGTAATTTATCTTCAAAAACATTTTCAACAGAAGTTGAGGACAAAGATTCAGAATCTGTAATATCTTCAGAAACAGGTTCAGTATCATGTCTTGAAATAACACAATCAGTACTGGTAGAAGTACCTTCAGTTTTAACTTTCAAATCAGCAAGCATTTTTTCAACAGCCTCAAGAGTTTTAGTCTGAGGGGTTTTGAAAATCATTTTTTCTCTTTGACTAGGTAAAGTAATCAAAGGTTCCTCAGTTTTTATAGAAACAGCTTTTTGAACAGAAATAGGTTTTTCAATAGAAACGGTTTTTTCAATTTTTTCTTCAATGCGGTCAAGCTGTTGACCAATAACATGTAAGGACTCATTAGTAAAAAAATTTTGTTCAATAATACTAACAACAGGAGTAATCTCATCAGCAATTTTAAAAGGAGTAGCCTTTACTTCGGCCTTATCACATTTTATGATAATTGTATCAAGTGGAGGATGAGAAGACCTAACAGTAGAAGCATCGGTTCCATTCTTACATTGTTTATGCCTTAATACTTCTATATTGTTCACTATTGTTGAGATTCCATCTTCCTAATTAATTTCTGATTTCATATTTTCATTCTTTTTTGTCTTTTTCTCCAATTGCAGTATATCGTGTTTTTGTACCAGACATTGGGTCTTATGCCAAAAAAAAAAAAAATTTTGAATCTGGGTTAAAGGTACCCTGATTTTCCATTTTATTTTTCCAATTTATGGGGATCTGTTTTGTCAATTATTGTTTTTTGGTTAGAATATTTTTCCCTGTTTGGTATACTTTTGTGAGAGTTTAAAGTTTTCTTTATTTAGGTTATGGTTTTGTCATTGTTAGAGGATTTGTTTCAATTTCTTTATGCCATCTTTTTCATTCAATTTTAAGTTTTGTCATAGGATGTTCTGAGCATCCTTACACTCTTATATCAACATGAGTTGCAAGTGCTGTAATATATGTGCTGTAATATAAGTGGATTTTTACTTACATCTATCTTTGTTGATGTCATTTTTTTTCCATCTTTTCATTTCCTATATATTTGTCCAATTGAAGAAAATTAAAGTGCAGATTGCAATTCATTTGCCTCTTTGTTAGATTTCTACTTTGTCCAATGTAGCCTTATTTTAGGAATACAAGATTGATTGAAAATTGAGACTGCCATGAGTATTCATTTTGATAGGTGCATTAAAAATCTTCTAATTATAAGTTAATGAATCTGAGTCCTAATTTTAAGTAATGAGTGTGATTGTTGTATTATATACCCAAAAAAAAAAAGTCATGAACAAGGAAAATATTTGGAGTTGAGAAATTCAAAATGCAAACCTTTGCTGGATATTGCCAACTTTTAAAAAACTAAATATCGGTAAAGATATTAATTTGTTGAGGCTGGTCTCTCACTTCTTTCCTTTTTAAAAGTTCATGTTGTTCAGGTATTAGGAAAGTTGTTAATTTTTTTAATAAATAAAAAAGAATAGCATAATATGAACGTATATACTCCATTCTAATTTGATCATAGATTGATCAAATAGGTTGGTGTTTGTTTGCAATGCATCTATGATTTTGAAAATTTTATAGACCCAAAAAAGGAGGAGACTAAACCTGTATTTAGAATTCATCTCTATCTAAACTGCACTATGATTATTACACAATCATTGATTTAACTCTCTCTTTTTTTGTTTTTGTGTAGGTGATTTTGTAGATTTCCACGCACCAATGTATATCTTACATGCCCACATTGCTTATCACGAACCAAGAACTTGTGCTACAAATAAGAAAATAATGTTATGAACAATGTTAATGTTGGAGCTTCATTGATGGTATGTACTTAAAATGATTTCAAGCACCTTCATTGATGGCATGTACTTAAATGATTTCAAGCAATAGCTTCAAATATTTTTTTTATTTTCTTGCTCATAGAAATAGCTATTAATAAATTATTGCATTGTCTCTATTTAAATGAACCTTACTGTATTTTAAATTTTTTCCATAGAGAGTGGCTTAGCTGAGCCTAATAGCACTGCTTAGAATAATTGTGTATTACTTTCAACCCAACATTTGGTGTTTTATACTACAAAAAAAATGCCTATTAGCGACCAAGAATTTATGACGGACCCAAAAAGCCTTCTCAAAAAATCTTATTTGCGATGGCAAAATAAAGCCCTCGCAAATACTTGATAAAATGTGAAACATTTGTGACCAACAAAAAAAGCTGTCGCAATTATGTGTTATAGCCATCACAAATGCTAATATTTTAGAGGGAAATTTTCCCTCCATATGATTTGCGAGGGACAATTAAAAATCTCTCGCAAAAAGTGTATTATTTGTGACGGTTAAAAAAATGCCGTCACTAATACTAAATTATTTGTGAGGGCTAAGATCGACCTTCACAAACAATCATTAAAATGTAAAAAATTTTGCAGGGAATTGTTCCCACCAAATTATTTCTGAGGGACAATAAAAATTCCTTGCAAAAAGTTTATTTTTTGTGTGAGTTAAAAATTATTTGCAAAATAGATAGTATAATCACATATTAAACTCAATGGGGTCAATGTGAGCATTCTATACTAGGGTAATAATCTTAGAGAATTAAGAAAGAGAGCAAGAGAGATAACTGCTCGTACCTTGTCTATAACAAAATTTCTATTTCAATAAGCATCCTTAATATTATGCACACGGATAACTAATCTGGATGAAGCCAAATATGATGATGGAGTGGAGGCTGAAAGCCTTTGAAGTCACTCGATTATCATATTCTCAACACCACTCCTTCTCCAATCTATATCATCATCCTCATTTTCTTCTTGCAGCACATTTGCATTACAGTGTAAATTTTCTTCTTCTTGGTATGGCTCTTCTTCATCTGATGGCCTTTCATAAAGGTTTCGTGGTTTGGTTTCAATCACAACATTCCATGTGGGATCTTTTATTCCATTAACATAGTAAACTTGAGTTGCTTGACATGCTAATACAAATGGCTCTACGGTTTTCCACTTTCGTGATGTATTAACAATAGTGGTTCCACGTCGATCTCTCTTATAACCAATTCCTTCACGAGATACATCATACCAATCACATTTAAACAACACAACTTTGTTCCCTTCAGTATATTGAAGTTCAACAATGTCTGTTAGTTGTCCATCATAAGGCACATTGCAACTTTGATCCTCCCCTCTTTCCATAACTCCATTATTTTGTGTTCTTTTACTGTCATCACATTGATTTGTGTTAGGACATATGTGATTCACATATTAAGAACATATGTCATACTATTTATATAAATTGGCTAATCCTTTAACAAAACGCACTCCACTTGTAATTGGGTAGTTCTATGTGTTTTTAATACTTCAAGAAACAAGGTTTCAAGATCAAGTGTTGAAGACATCAAGTCTGTCCAAGAAAAAGCAAGCTGAAGTGCAAAGTTTTTAAATCTCGACACCTGCTCGATAGCTACCTCGACACCTGCTATCTGTCGAGATTTAAAAAGTTAGATTTTCTGTTCTGATTTCTTGGGATCCGTGAATGTGTTTTTGGGCTTTCTTTTCTTCTAACCCTAAACATATAAAAGGATTATTTTAAGAGCCGTCAACATAGACACAAGTTGCTAAAGTATTGAGCAATCCTTGTTCAAGCAAATTGTGATCAAAGACGAAATTCTTGACCTAATTCATCTTCTCTGAAGAAGTTGCTGTGTATTTGCACCAAAGGGTTTTGTGACCAAGCATCTTCTGGATCTTCATCGCATAAGATGAACTGAAGAACTTTGCAGCCAACCTCTCTTTCTAAAGTTGGTGTTTAAAGTCGCGTACTAGGATCCGCGCATCTGGTTAGTCACGTACTTGGGAGCCGTGCATTAAAAGGGGGAACTATCACTACAGATTAAGTCCAATTGGGTATTGGGGTAAGGGTTCAACTGTAGGTTGGTAATGTACTTGGGATTCCTTTACTCGTAACTGCTTGATTTGATAATAGTGGAGTTTCAGGAGTGGTGACCTGAAAATCACCCGGTGGGGTTTTTGCCGTTAGGGTTTTCCCCATTCGTGAACAAATCACCGAGTTATTTATTTTTCCGCTACATATTTAGTTTTGGTGATTTGTTTGTGCTGCCAGCATGATAAATTGATTAATTAATAACTTGACTAATTAATTAATTATTTTAATCACAAGGGGTCATTCAATTTGTGGCCCATCAAGTGGTATCAGAGCAGGCACACTCTGATTAGGTTTAATCTTTGCTGTGTTGATCCATTGACCCCTGTTTGTCATGGCTATAACCGGCTTTAAGAGATCTATGTTTTCAAATACATCTTATTTTTCTAATCATTATTTGTTTGAGTGTCTCAAAAAACACAAGTCTAAAAGTTATTTGAATTCACTTATAATGACTATGGTAAAAGATCTCAATTTGGCTAAGAAGAAACTAGACTGTCTCAGAATGAAAATGTGCAAAGGAGTTCGTCTGAGAAGAGTAAAAGTTAAAAGCTTAGCTTGTAGAAGGCAGTTGAGAGAAAGAACCATTCCCTATGATTTGTCATCTAAGCATGAAGTGTGTTTCATGATGAAGTCTGTATTCAAAGTGATGGATACATGCCTTTGGTATCTTGACAGTGGTTGCTCAAGACACATGACTTGGGACCGATCTCTCTTTAAGATCTTTGAGCCTAAGAAAGGTGGTAATGTGACCTTTGGTGATGGAAGCAAGTCACAGATTAAAGGGAAAGGAATCATATCTCTACCAGGACTGCCAGACATTACAAATGTTCTTTATGTAGAAGGCCTAAGGGTGAATCTACTAAGCATAAGTCAGATATGTGATCAAGACTTCATCGTGCTATTCTCAAAAGGAAAGTGTCTTGTCATGGATGAGTCTGGAAAGAAGCTCATCAGTGGGGTTCGTACTTTGGACAACTGTTATGGATTGGTTCCTGATGTTGATATAGTGTGTAATAGCATTCGTTTGCCAAATGAAGATCTATGGCACCAACGGATGGGACATGCTAGTTACAAGCATCTATCCATTGTCTCTAAGCATGAATCTGTCTTGGGGATACCAAAGCTTAGCAGAATGAGCAATGTGGTATGTGGACCATGTCAGCTTGGGAAACAGACAAAAGCTAAGCAACCAAGCACTCAGACATCCACTACCTCTAGACCTTTGGAATTGTTACATTTAGATCTTATGGGTCCAACCAGAACTGAGTCTCTTGGTGGTAAGAGATATATCATGGTGGTGGTAGATGACTTCACTAGATACACTTGGGTCATCTTACTTCGATCCAAGTCTGATGCTCCTGAGCACATTGAGGCCTTGTGCACAAGACTGCAGAATGAAAAGAATTTGAAGATTGATCGAATTCGAAGTGACCATGGTAAAGAATTTGAGAACTCACACATGGTGTCTTTCTACTTAAAATCAGGTATATCTCAAGAATTCTCTACTCCTATTACGCCTCAACAGAATGGTGTGGTAGAAAGAAAGAATAGAGTTATTCAAGAGATGGCTAGAGCCATGTTGCATAACAAAGATGTGGCTCGAAACCTATGGGGAGAAGCCGTAAACACTGCTTGTCATACGGTGAATAGGGTGTATTTTAGACCCGATACCAAAAAGACTCCCTATGAGTTATGGAAAGGAAGAAAGCCAAATGTGAAGTATTTCAGAATCTTTGGAAGTACTTGTTTCATCCTCAACGATAGAGAGAATGTGGGAAAGTTTGACTCTCGGAGTGATGAAGGTATATTTCTAGGCTACTCTTCCACTAGCAAGGCCTATCGGGTATACAACAAAAGAACTATGAAGGTAATGGAGACTGTAAATGTTGTCATTAATGAGTCTTCAGATTCCAGTTCTGAGAAAGGCATTGATGAACTTCCCAAGGAAATTCTTCCCCCTGAGCCTAAGGAATTTCAAGACATTGTTGACCAAGAACCTGCATCTCCTAATGCTCCCGGTACTCCCAGTGTTGTGGAAGAGTCTGCAGAACCTGCAAGCCCTTAGAGCTTGGTATGACAGACTAACACAATATCTGGTATCACATGGGTTCACAAGAGGAAAAGCTAACCAAACTCTCTTCATCAAAAAGGAAGATGGCAAGTTGATAGTTGCTCAAGTGTATGTTGATGATATCATCTTTGGGTCGACTAAGGATGAACTTACTCATGACTTCTCAAAGCTCATGCAAGCCGAGTTCGAGATGAGCATGATTGGAAAGTTGACTCACTTCCTTGGATTGCAGAGTCGTCAACAAGATTCAAGTATATTTCTATCTCAATCTAAGTATGCTAAGAATCTTGTGAAAAAATTTGGCTTGGAATCTGCTAGTTCTGTTCGTACCCCTATGAGCCCTAATGTTAAACTCACTGTAGATGTGTTAAGCAAGAGTGTTGATCCTTCTCTTTATAGAAGCATGATAGGTAGTCTTCTTTACCTTACTGCTAGTAGGCCTGACATTAGTTACAGTGTTGGTGTGTGTGCTAGATATCAAGCTAATCCCAAAGAATCACATATGACTGCTTTAAAAAGAATTATAAAGTATGTCAAAACTACCGCTGAGTTCGGTGTGTGGTATAGCAAGGACACTAATAATGTCTTAGCTAGATATTCCAATGCGGATTGGGCTGGGAATGCTGATGATAGAAAGAGTACTTCGAGCGGTTGTTTTTATGTAGGCAACAATCTTGTCTCTTGGATGAGCAAAAAGCAGAACTCCATCTCCTTATCCACTGTAGAAGCTGAGTACATTACTGCTGGTAGTTGTTGCACACAACTCCTCTGGATGTAAAAACTCCTTCATGATTATGGTATTTGTCAAGATCATCTCACTATCTATTGTGACAATACCAGTGCCATAAATATCTCTAAGAATCCGGTTCAACATTCTCGAACCAAACACATAGAGATTCGACATCACTTCATTAGGGAGCTTGTCGAAGATGGTATTCTCACTATTGAGTTTATTCACACCGATGATCAGAAGGCTGATTTGTTTACCAAACCTCTTGACAGCAAACGTTTTGAATTCCTTCGTCAAAACATTGGTGTTATCTCCATGGATTGATTTCCCTCTCTTCTTCCTCTTCCTCATGCATTTGCATCTAGTTTAATGCATTGTTTTGCTTTGTTAACATGTTTTTGTGTGTTTACTTTCAGTTTTGTTTATTTTGTTTTTGATATAAAATAAAAAAAAATTGAAAAATTGAAAAAATACAAAAACAGTGTGTGTTCTGTGTACTTTGGTACTTGTGTACCTTGGATGGCCAATGAAACAAAGTTTTTTAAACTTTGTATCACTTGTAGCTTAGATGAGCATCTTTATGCACAACTAAGCAAGTGAGCTTTGTGGCTCTTGTTTGTGATGAGTAAGATTAGGTTATCTCTTTAAAACTTAACACTCATATCACTCTTTTTGACGGGTAGGACTAGAAAATCCTAAGAGAAAGGCATAAATAACCATCTCACCACTGTTGCCCGCCAATCATTAATGACATCTGTATGCTTCGGCATAGCAAAAGTGTGATGTCAATGACATTTGTGTGCTTAGGCATAGCAAAATTGAAATGTCAAATATTAATGGGTATTTCTTTTCTTTCTCATAAGCCCATGTATGATATGCTTAAAAAGAAAATATGCAAAGAAATAAAAAGCAAAAAGATTAAAAATGCTTTAAAAATGGTTGCAAGCGTGTATTCTAGGAGATGTGGGAGTTATAGGATGTACCTCGAAGGTGATAGTCCCCATCAAACAGTTATGATTGTGTGTGAGTTAAAGTTATTTTCTCATATCTCAGATCATCATAACATGTATACACATATGCAATCTTGCGATGTTTTTCACACATAACACGCAATATTCTTTGCTACTTTTGATACATGTGCAGGTACAATGTAATTTGGCCATCACAAAGGTTTTACATGTGCTTTTGTATGCTCACTAAACTGTCATGACTTATTTTTGAAATATAAAATTGGTTAAACTTATTGTGTGTGTGTGTGTGTGTTTTTGGGAGATCCATGTGCTTAAATTTTCATTGAGAGATGATTTTTGAGAGCTTTTTATGTTGGTTGGATCATGGTTGAGGTGCTTGTCTTGATTGCATTCATGTCTGTGTTTTTCACTTCTCGAAAAACTGTTTTTAAAAGCTGGCTCGACACCTCCTCGATACCTGATCTTCTGTCAAGCTTCTAAGCCTTTTTCTTATCGCAATCTCGACACCTCTTCGACACCTGGTGGATCGATCGAGAAATCTTTTGTCTTCTCGATAGATTCTCGACACCTGATGGATCGATCGAGATTTTCTTGTTGTGTCTGATTTCTTCTTTCTCGACACTTGTCTCAACACCATGTGGATCGATCCAGAAATCTTCTGTCTCCTCAATACCTCCTCGATACCTAGTCGATCGATCGAGCTTCTGATCTCTGAAATTGGTCTTGTACCTCGACACCATCTCGACACCTTCAGCTGTCGAAGGCCATTTTCTCGATACCTTCCTCGATAGCTTCATCGATACCTCTCGATACCTCAGCTGTCGAGAATTACCGAGGTGTCTATATAAGGTACGATCACGATTTTCACTCATTTCACTCGATCTCTCTCGATCTGTCCGAAGACTGTTCACCTCCCAAACAAGCTTTTCTCACTCAAAGCTTCAAATCTCCATCCTTTTTGATCTTCCCTTGATTTCCCTCTCCTGGTATGTTCTTTTTCCCTTTCTTTTTCATGCATTGCATGTTTTGAAACCTAAGTTTTGGGATTTTTTTTTGAAAATTTTGGGGTTTTTCAAAATTGATGAGATTTTCTTGAAATCTTGGGTTGGTTTTTCACTTAAATGCTTTTAAAATGTCATACATTGCATTCCATGTGCATTAGAATGATATTTACATGCATTTAGATGTGTGTTTCTTGTATGTGTGCTGCTAGGTTTAGATTGGGCTGAGCCCATGATGCTTTTTGATTTGCATGTCACATGCTCATGCATTCCCATGCATACGTACTTTTTGTTCAATATATTTATCATATTTGAACTGTGTTGGGACTTTTCTGTTTGTCTCCCTCTCTTTCTCTTTCTCATTCTGTTAGGTTTTAGACCCCTTAAACATAACCAGATTGCGTAGCCTAGATTAATTACCCAAGTTGTTACTTAGTCAAATTAAGCAATTCTAGGTTAAAACAATCAAATAATCATATCAAGCATATAAAGCAACGGAATAACAAATAACACAAGATATGATCACCCAGGAAACCACACGAAAAAACCTGGGGAGGATTTGACCCACCGATCCTCAGGGCAAACCAGAATTCACTATGAAAGAATTGAAGTTCTTACAAAAGGACTACAAGCTCCCCCGCTCGACTTCCTAATGCTACCAACCAGTAAAACTTCCTGACACGACCATGTGCAGGCTCTGAATCCACAGACTACTTCTTTCTTGAATTCCTCAATCAGCTACAAGCTCCCCGTTTGTTTTTCTTTAAGTTCCAATGGTTGCAACTGTAATGATCTTCAAGATATTAAAATCATCTCTACCTTGAAAACCCTAAGTTTTGTGTAAAGGAAAGCTCCTCTAAGATCTCACAAGAGATTCACATAAACAGCAAATATGAGCAACAAAGACTTAGAGAGGTTTGGGTACAAAACCCTAAAAATAAAAGGAGGCACAAGAGGCACTCTAATCTCTCTCTCAAAGTCACAAAAACGTTCTAGGGTTTTCCTTATATATAGGAGTGTTTTACTTGAACCCCAAGACGTTTAAATAGAGTTTGGGCTGAGTTGAAATTCTGCAGAAAAACATTCTGGCCGACTTTCGATCGATCGAGTATAATTTTCGATCGATCGAGCCAGGCCGAAAGTTACAAATACTTCTGCAGCCACTCGATTCCAACTTTACAATAATTAATCAACTTTGAGCAAGCCTAAACAAGACTAAATACATTGTTTTGATCATGGTTTGCCAACATTACAAATTAGAGTTCTAAATACATAAAATCCTAAGACCTTAGAACCTAACACATTCTTTTACGTTAGTAGTGTCTATGGCACCCAAACGTAAATCCACTCCTACTCGGAACCCTTTGCGTTCTGGAGCTTCCTCTTCTTCTGACTCTGCTCCTCTTAACCTTCGGTTCCATGATGGAGATGCCCACAAGGCATTTACTGAGAACTTTTCTAGACGAGGTATTCATTCGGAACGCCAAGTCATTCTGGCGAACTTCGCCGATACTGACCTTCCCTCTGTCATTCACAGTAGGGGATAGGAGTCACTGTGTGATGTCCCGGTCACTTGTCCTCTCGTACAAATTCAGGAGTTTTACTCCAATATGTATGGGATTGATCATTCAGTACCTCTTTTTCATACTCGCGTTCGAGGTACGCGCATTGCTGTCACACCGCAGCTAGTTACGGATGTGCTTAGGGTTCCTAGGATAGAGTTTCCTGACTATCCTACTTATGAGCGTCTGAGGATTGTGTCCAAGGATGAGCTCATTTCCGTTTTCTGTGAGCGCCCTTCTGACTGGGGTGAGCATCAGTATACATCATGTAGACCTTTTGCTAAAGGTCCTAGATTCCTTAACATGGTGATGACTTTTGTACTCCATCCTCTCTCTCACTATAACTCTATCACAAAGCCTCGTGCTTGATTTTTGCTTTCTCTACTTGAGCATCTTACGATAGATTTTCCTTCTCACTTCATTTTCTCTATCATAGATGTTCATCTAGATTCGGCGTCCCGTGATAAGCTCATCTTTCCTTCCGCTATCACGAGGATTTTACGCCATTTTTCCACCCCTTTCCCTGTGTCCGACCACTTCACACACATATCTGCCATAGATGCCGCTACCATAAAACGTAGTGAGGGTCAGTTTAGGTCGCGACAGCCGGATTCCACTCCTCCCTCCCGTTCGGCTCCATCTAGATCAACTCCATCTACATCCGCTCCTCCTTCTTCTTCAGGCGATGTATCTCTTGGAGACATTATGGCGCAACTGCAGCGCATGGATGCTCGCCTCAATACACTCACCTCTGAGTTGTATCAGGTGAACGTTCATGTTGGTCGTATTGCACGACGACAGGCGACCATGGGTGGTTTTGCTTCTGAGGCTTCTCTTCCACCACCTCCTCTAGTCGCTTCAGATTCTGATGCTGAGGATGATGATGATGATGGTGATGACGATGATGCTTCGGATGATGATGATGGAGATGCTAGCTCTACTGATGAAATGTCTACATGACACTCTACCCTTTGTCACTCGTGACAAAAAGGGGGAGTAGTTTTGGACTATGAGAGTAGTCATCTTAGGGGGAGAGTTAGTATAGGACATTTTTGATAGGGGGAGAGTTGATATGTTGAGGGATGTAGTGAGGTTTTAATGTATCTTTTCTTTTCTATTCTTGTTAGATACATTGATCTTGTATATGAGGTCTTGTGACCAGTTTTACATACATTGTACTTATCTTTCTATATATGTAGATGTATGTTTTTCTTTCACCTATCTCTTCATGTGTTGTTTCTTTTCTATCTTTAGACACATGTTCTTTATACTTGTATACAATCTAATTATTTTCTGTTTCACACAAGATGCCTTGATGAGTTTTGTTTAAAAGTGTTTCAGAAATACAGGTTGTCAAAGTCTACTTGCCATAAACTCTCTTCTTGCAAAATTTTTCAAGAGTTTGTGTTATGATAGATTTTATTGTATTTAACAAGTGAATATGAGTTGAGTGATTTATGACTTCTCTCATATGTTCATTTGTTTGCTGTGGTTTTGTCACAGATTGCCAAAGGGGAAGATTGTTAGGACATATGTGATTCACATGTTAAGAACATATGTCATACTATTTATGTAAATTAGCTAATCCTTTGACAAAACGCACTCCACTTGTAATTGGGTAGTTCTAGGTGTTTTTAATACTTCAAGAAACAAGGTTTCAAGATCAAGTGTTGAAGTCATCAAGTCTGTCCAAGAAAAACCAAGCTGAAGTGCAAAGTTTTTAAATCTCGACACCTACTATCTGTCGAGATTTAAAAAGTTAGATTTTCTATTCTGATTTCTTGGGATCCGTGAATGTGTTTTTAGGCTTTCTTTTCTTCTAACCCTAAACATATAAAAGGATTATTTTAAGAGCCGTCAACATAGACACAAGTTGCAAAAGCATTGAGCAATCCATGTTCAAGCAAATTGTGATCAAAGACGAAGTTCTTGACCTAGTTCATCTTCTCTGAAGAAGTTGCTGTGTATTTGTACCAAAGGGTTTTGTGACCAAGCATCTTCTGGATCTTCATCGCATAGGATGAACTGAAGAACTTTTCAGCCAACCTCTCTTTCTAAAGTTGGTGTTTGAAGTCGCGTACTGGGATCCGCGCATTTGGTTAGTCACGTACTTGGAAGCCGTGCATTAAAAGGGGGAACTGTCACTACAGATCAAGTCCAATTGGGTATTGGGGTAAGGATTCAACTGTAGGTTGGTAAGGTACTTGGGATTCCTTTACTTGTAACCTCTTGATTTGATAATAGTGGAGTTTCGGGAGTGGTGACCTGAAAATCACCTGGTGGGGTTTTTGCCGTTAGGGTTTTTCCCATTCGTGAACAAATCACTGAGTTATTTATTTTTCCGCTGCATATTTAGTTTTGGTGATTTATTTGTGCTGCCACGCGTTTGCATGATAAATTGATTAACTAATAACTTGACTAATTAATTAATTAGTTTAATCACAAGGGGTCATTCAATTTGTGGCCTATCAATTTGTAAGAAATCTGAACCCATTAACATTGTAACCACAATAAAAAATAGCCATTTTCTCAGGGCCCCAAGCTAATGAAAGCATATGCCCATCAACTTGCCTTGTATTATATAAGTTGGTGATCTACAATAAAACCTAAATAAGGTTAAACTCAAGTTATAGTAGTTAAAATATAAACAAATATACATTTTCAAAATAAATTATTATCTTACTCTTTTTTCAAACCACGCAATAAATTCTTGTCTATGCACCCTGTCAATGTCGAGAACGCCATTATTTGTCACGAAAATGTATGTCGTCAATTTGGAATTTGCAAATAATTAATTGCGAGGGTGTAAAAGTCCTCACAAATAGTTGTTAACGACAACTATTTCCCCTCGCTTAAACTAAGTCGTCGACTTTTCTCGTCGTTTGGTAATATGTTTGTGAGGGCGAATTTGTTCAATAGCGACAATGGATTGCCCTCGTAAATTATTTATTTGCGAAGGTATGGTCGCAAAATCTCTTTTAGTGACAAGTGCAAATACAACGGCCTTCGAGGGCCATATGCCCTCGCTAATAACATTTTGCGATGATATTTGAATTTTTGCAAGGGAATATGGCCCTCGCTAGTAGACTCTTTTCTTGTAGTGTTTTGAAATTGATTGTATGTCTTACTTAAGATGTAACCAATGAGTTTATGAAATTTGGTTTTAATTGTTTATAGAGATAGTTGAAACTGAAATATATAGGCATTTCGTTTGATTCCTTTCAAATAGACACTCTTTCAAACTACTATTATTTGCATGTACTTAAGATGCATCTAAAGGAAATTAGATGCATATGACTATTTGTCATAAAGAGTAGATAAGCAGAGATGCTTAGACTATTTGTTAGCTGTTTCTTTTCAAAGTTTTGAATATTGTGTTTATGAGTTGCTTCTTATAAGAGATAGTGGCATAGTGCCCCATATGTTTATGTGGCATATTATTCGCTGGCAGCAAATGCATGGTCTTGCAAATGCTGTCATGAGATTATTTACACATTTAAATATTCATTTTATCAATAAATTTTTTTATATGATTTATATTGGTGGTAGACTATAAATTGATTTGCAATTGAGCATTATGTGAATTCATATTATGCCCATATTTGTGTATGAGCTATTGGAATGTTGGCAATAATTTTTTCATCGACATAGAGAAACCAAGGTGTGATCTTTATGTGTTATGTGAAACACCCTACATTTATAATCAAAGAACATATTTTGTGCGCTTTGTATGATTATTTGTAATTGTTATTTAACCAACTATCCCGTGCATCGCACGGGTTAGCGACTAGTTTATATAATATTTATGGCTGACTCTGATATATAGGCGATTAAGTCAGTTACTAAGACCCCTAAATAAAATAAAGCCCCACACTTTTAACTAATAAGGTAAATTACAAAAAACTACTCTGAGGTTTGATGAAATACCAAACACATCCACAACTTGTAAAAAATGGCTAATTTAATCCTTCAACACAAATGGTGTTAACATCCACCGTTAATAACAAACTTTTCTTTAAAAAAAATTAAAACTCCGATCTCTCTCTCTCTCTCTCTCTCTCTCTCTCTTTGTTTCTATTTCCTAATCTCAGTCTCCCTCAACTTTCTTTTTCTTTATCCAAATCATTCTTTGAAAATTTTCCCTTTTTCTTCTTAAAATAAACAACACAGCAATTCTTTTTTTGGTTCTTTTTTCTTCAAAAATAAAATTTAATGAAAAAGTTTATTACTTTGTTACTTTCTGTTTGGTAGCCAAGAAAATCAAAGAGAAAAGATTAGAAAATCAAAAGGAAAATCCATAGAAAAAGCCTCATCTTCTCCATGTAGTGTTTGGAAGCCGAGAAAACAAAAGAAAAAGAAACAGCTCCTTAAAAAACAAGCCATTTTTTCTTCCATAAAGAAACCCAAGAAAACCCAATCACACCATCTAAGCTCCTACATCCACCACAAAATTGCCATCAACCACCAAGCAAACATCAAAACTATTGATACCCATGTTAGCCAAACACAAATCCAGTCCCACCATCGCAAGATCTCCACACTAAAATAGAGAGATGAGAAAGGAAGCAGATCCATCATCCATCATTCGCAAGATTTAGACAACCAAAGGCAAAGAAAATTGAGAGAGAAAGAGTGTTAGATGAGATTGTGCAAAAGAAAAGAGAAATAGAGTTAGATTTGGAAAAAAACAAAAAGTTGAGAGAAAAAGAGAGTATGGTGAGACTAAGGAAAAGAAAAGAGGTGAGAGAGTAAGACTTTGTTATTACATTGTTAGTGTTGAAGGATTAAATTGGCCATTTTTAACAAGTTGTGGATGTGTTTGGTATTTCCTCAAACCTTAGGGTAGTTTTTTGTAATTTACCCTAACTAATATAATATAATATATTTATATTAAGGCTTATTACGCTATTACCCAGATTAAAAACAAATTTAGTACCCCTTTTACTAGTTAATAAAATGTATTTGTATGTTAAAAAAAAAAGCTGCTATTGTAATCCAAAACACGGAAAATGTTTGCACCTAAAAAAAAAAAAAGAAGATAAAAAATCTATATATAGACTCTAGCTATTATTAATATGATCACAAAAATCAATTATCCTCAATAGAAATTGAATTTGATGATGAGTGAACAATATCTTGTCAATGAAGAATTGGGGCATGACAAATTGTAACAGAGTGGAATCCTACACGATAGGTTGGTGTGTAGGTCCTACATGAGGACATGTGGCCTATTAAGGGGGGTAGATTGTGAGAAGCCAAGAGGCCAAAATACCTCTTAAGTTGGGTAAAGTGAGAAAGAGCGAAATCTTGACTAAGCTTCAAATTGCCTAAGTAGAAAGAAGTCTTAAGCCTTGTACGGAGGGTGGTGAGTTCAAATTGGGAATAGGCCTTTGAAAACCTTGAGGGGTTAGGCTATGTCTTACTAAAAAAGAAGGCAATATCTTGCCAATGAAGAATTGGGGCAAGACAAGTTTATTGTATTCCAAAGGTATCAACATTTCTGATGATCATATTATATAGTCTCTACAAATAAAAAGCTTTTATTAAAAAGATAAAATCGTACAATTGGATTCTAGGACATGAATTGTAAAAAGATAAAATCGTACAATTGGATTATAGGACATGAATCCTAACATACTATTAGAGATATTTGCAATTCCTTCATTTGGTATCACAATTATTTTTTTCTATGCCATGAGGTCCAAAGTGTCCTCTTCTATTTCAACATTAATGAACTTGATAAAGGATCTTATTTCTTTTTAGACATTACACCACCTGGAGCCCCTAGTTCGAAATTATTATCCCTAAGACATGACAGGTACGACTTCTTGTACTCAATTTAGTTTGCATTATTATTGAATGAGTAGTATTTGCTAATTGTTGCCGGATTGTCGTGATTGCCTTCAACCATAACTTGTTTTTGGGTTGCAGCGCAGGAGCACTGACATGCTCCGTTTACACAAAGGGGGAAGCACTTAGGATGACATTTGATTACGAATGTACAATCAACATCGCGAGAACAGTGACCCGCAGCATTTGACATTCTTGGTAATGACAAACCTGTCATCAATATTTCATTAGCCACTATCATATAAACAATCAAATATTGAGAGAGAGAGAGAGAGAAACTTACAAGTTGCGAAAGCAAGTAGGATGATCAAGAAAGCCATCTTGGAAGAAATGGCATCCATTATTTTCTTATTGTTCTAGTTGTGGATTTTGTTATGACTATGCAAATTGATTTGCCTGATGATGGTAATCTTTACGGTGTCAGATAGTAATCTTTATAGTGCCTGATAATATGGTCATGTTTTATTGTGATAAATGCATGCATTAATTATCTTGGTATAAATACATTTTATTTTTAATATTCCCTTTTCCATGCTCAAAAAATTTAATCTACCATATAATTGAAAATGATTCGTTAATAAGACAAATTAAGGATATAAAGGTCAATTAAAAGGTTTAAATTTAAAATATAATTCCAAAAAATTAAGGCAGTAAGAAAAGTTAAGGATATAAACTTAAAATTCAAGTTCAAATTTCATAAAATTTGGACACACATTTTATACTTAGGCTAAAAATTACTTGCGGTCTCGACTTAAAAACGTTAAATTTTAATTAAAAAAATAAGACTTTCTAGACACAAGCATAGTGCATGTAATTTGTATAAAATGAAATTGTATGATTATATTTACTAATTATTTATATTAAAATAATTTAATTTGAATATTAATTTTTTTTCAAAATGTTAGTGGATTTGAAATATTACACTCTTCCTCATATTTAGTTACTTTACCAACAATTAATAAAAACCATCATGAGAGAAAGGAAAATTTTAATAACACGTGCATTTGATAATATTAAAATAATTTTGCACTTGATTAGTAAAAAAAGAATTAAATGCTTATTCATTCATTGTAGTCATATTTTCTTATATATCTACCAAATATTTTAGTAGTACTGTGAATTTATTTTATGTATATCCAAGTAGTATTAATGGCATAAATGCATTTATTTTCATGTATTAATGATTTATATATAGTGCAATAATTATTTATATAAATAAATTTCTATTTTTATTTTTCTAAAATTTATATAAAAAAAAATCTTATTTGGAATATGGTATTTTTACCCGAATTTGGTAACACTCAATAAAAAAAATTATGTTTCTAATCACTCAAGCAAAAATTTCACATATTTAATTATTTTAATCACTCAACCTTGTGAATTTAATCATATGACTTACCCTCATTTTGAGAATTTGATCATCATTATGAGATTGTACCAGTCTGTTTTAACCTTTTAAATTTAATTATATAATTTTATTCTCATTTTGAGAATTTGGTCATCAATATTATTTTATTCATTGGTTTTAACCATAAGAATTTCATCATATGACTTACTCTCGCTTTGAGAAATTGAACGTCATTATGATTGTACTATTTGGTTTTTAACCTTGTGAATTTATCATATGACTTACGCTCACTTTGAGAATTTGATCTTCAATATGATTTTACTCATTTGAATTGAACCTTATATGATGATTTTACTCTTATTTAAATTTTTATTATCTACTTGGTTTTACTCATTGGACTTCAATGACGGGCTTTCTTCTTGAAAAATTTTAAACCAAGATTTTTTTTGTTAAAAAAAATGAAAATTACATATGAAAATATAAAAATGATTTTAGAACATCTAAAATGTATAAAAATAAATTATTTCAAATAAATTGAATGATAAATATCACTTTTATATGAAAAATATAATAATGAAAAAGCTAGATAAAAAAAATTTCTTTTATTTATAGACGACAAAGTAGAATATGTCCCAAAGTTTTAATCATAAAAAATATTTAACCCTAATAATCATATTAATTTTTCTTTTAATGACAAAATATCCAAGCATTCCTACATTCCTAACTGTCTATGTGCAAAAAGAAAAAGAAAACAAAGAAAGAAAAATATTTTCCTTTAAGAGCTTCTTAAAACTTGACAAACAGGAAAACATAATCTAAAATAACTCCTAATTGATACCTAACCATAACAGGACCCAAATTTGACCTAAAAAGCATTAAATGCACCTAAAACAAGGAAATAAATCACATAAACCTAAAATAACGTTTTTACATAAAAACACCAAAAATAATAAATTACAATAATTAAATAGTAAATTGTGTCCTACATCAAACCCCTCCACTTGAAACAAACTCGTCCTCGAGTTCATCTTTGAAATCTGGAATCTTCCATGCCAAGAGAACAAATACTTTGAATACTTCATCTTCTTTGTCTTCTTACCAAACTTGAAAGTCATTAATTGGGCAACTTGAACTTCTTCTCCATTAATCTTCATGTAATTGACAATATTCACCAAATAAGAGTCAATGATCAAATCAAATCTTTCCTCCCCAATAAAATCAACAAACTTTGTTTCGGTGTCACCCAATAAAATAATAGGAGTTTGAATGTTGCAATCATCTAACTTGATTTCATCGAGATCGTTGACAACTACTTCTATAATTTCTTCTTTAATGGTCTCTACTATCTCAACCTCAAGATCTTTCTCTATAATGGGGTCTTCATTAACCTCTTCTATAATCTTGATTTCTAGTTCTTCTTCTATAACAAGGCCTTCATTAATTTCCTTAGAAATCTCTATATTTTCTTTAACATGCAATTTTTCTTTAAACGGTGGAATATTTGGCTCTCCAAAATAATTCAAGTATGAACTTCTTGGCCACTAATAATCTTGTATTGTATACGACAAGATTTCTTCACAATCCAAAGGATAAAATTTGATAGCAAGCATCTTTTTCATCCTTGGCCATGATCGAATTTTGTCTTTACCCTGTTGGATTCTATCAGATTGTACTTGTTCCCACCAACATAAGGCATACTTACTAAGTTTATACAAAGCAAGTCCAACTCTTCTCTCATAACAAATACTCTCATAGTCAAATAAATCCTCTAGATCAAGTAACCAATCAATAAAATCTTCTTTTAAAAAATATCCATTAAAACTTGCAATTCTCCTATAAGGTCTATATGAAGTTTGCTTACCAATAGGTTGCCCGTGAGTTATGTCTCCGCTGCAGTTATCCCTATTGTTTCCATTCTTCAACGGCGCCATCTTAGCATAGATATTTGTGAGTGCTTGTTGTACGTCACGTAATACTTGCTAAGTTATTCGTCGTTGTTGTGGTGGTGGTTACCGTCTCACCTGCTAGCAATCAGACCAGGGTAAGTCAAGGCTCTGATACCAACTGATGTCGCGGAAGCCTAAAGAAAGCACACACGATGCTCTCTTTGATGGACAGAAACTAAACTGTTTGTTCCTGGGTAGTAAACCTCGAATCCACGAGGGGTTCCTTGAATCCACAAGGTGATAGGTCTGGAATCCACCAGAGAACACAATAGACACAAGTCTGAATTTTTATTGATAATAAACTATGAAAAACGTTTACAGACTTAAGGGCATATTTAAGAGCTCCTTAAAACTTGACAGACAAGAAAACATAATCTAAAATAACTCCTAATTGATACCTAACCATAACAGCACCCAAATTTGACCTAAAAAACATTAACTGCACCTAAAAACAAGGAAATAAATCACATAAACCTAAAATAACGTTTTTACATAAAAACACCAAAATAATAAATTACAATAATTAAATAGTAAATTATGTCCTACATCACAGTAATATATTAAACTAGTCACTAACTCGTGCGATGCACGAAATATATTTTGAACGGTTTTAGACCCCTTACAAAAAACCAGATTGCATAGCCTAGTTAATTAGCCAAGTTGTTACTTAGTCAAATTAAGCAGTTCTAGGTTAAAGCAATCAAATAATCACATCAAAATTATAATGCAGTGGAATAATAAATAACACAGTGATATGATCACCCAGGAAACCACACGGAAAAACCTGGGGAGGATTTTACCCACCGATCCTCAAGGCAAAACGGAATCCACTAAGAAGAATTGAAGTTCTTACAAAAGGACTTACAAGCTCCCCGCTTGACTTCCTAATACTACCCACCAGTAAAACTTCCTGACATGACCACGCGCAGGCTCCTAGTCCACGGACTACTTCTTTCTTTGAATCCCTCAATCAGCTACGAGCACCCACGCTTGATATTCTTTAAGCTTCAAAGGCAGCAACCAAGTTGATCATCAAGATGTTGAAGTAATCTCAATCTTAAAAACCCTAAACTTTGCGTAAAGGAAAGCTCCTCTAGATCTCACAAGAGATTTACACAAAACCGTAATGTATGAGCAACAATACAACTTGTGCAACCCTTAAAAACGTGGTTAGGGTTTGCCTTATATACCTAGGGCAAAAACATAAAACCCTAAACGTTTAAAGAGTTAAGGCTGAGTTGGAAATTCTGCAGAAAACGCACCTGAGCCGATTTTCGATCGATCGAGTCTAACCTTCGATCGATCGAGCCAGGCCGAAAAGCCCCAATGCATCTGCAGTCACTCGATTCCAACTTTACAATATTTTATCAACTTTGAGCAAGCCTAAACAAGACTAAGTACATTGTTTTGATTATGGTTTGCCAACATTACAAATTAGAGTTCTAAATACATAAATTCCTAAACCTTTAGAACCTAACAAACTCCCCCTTTGGCAATCCGTGACAAAACACAAATTAAAAGCTCAAAGTTTACAAGTAAAAAGCCCTTTTACAAAATAATGCTCATAAACTCAAATTCAACCCTAACTACTATCCATCGGTTGCAAGTGTAGACAGCAGCTTTGTTGAATCAACCTGTATATTCTTGAAATACTCAACAAACACATAAACGCATGTGTGACAGGAAATAGTATATAAACAGATATAACATTCTTGTAAGATTCACACAACACAAAATAAAGATATATATCAATGAACAACTCATAAATATAAATCAATAAGCAGTGAACCATAAGACAACAATAATCAAAGAAAAAAATATGTATATCAATCAATGTTACTCCCCCTAACATGAATATCCCCAAAAATGATATACAAAGTGAAGCACCTAGATACAATCTAATAAACTCCACAATCAAACAAAAAACAATCTCATGCTAACCCAAAATCTCCCCCTAACTACAAAATCTCCTCTATAAGTCAAAACTCTACTCCCCCATTTTGTGACGGAATGCCAAAGGGCAATCACAAGTCGCCATCAAAAGGAGGTGGTGAGGGTGAATGTAGACTCGCAGAGCTCGCATCTCATCAAGCAAATCCACCAAAATCTGACCATGAGCCGCCTGAACAGTCATGACAGTCTCCAGGGTACGACGAACATCGAAGTCAGCCGAAGGAGGTG
This sequence comes from Quercus glauca, assembly GCA_023736055.1. NCBI lineage: Eukaryota > Viridiplantae > Streptophyta > Magnoliopsida > Fagales > Fagaceae > Quercus > Quercus glauca. The sequence goes on from CM043317.1 coordinate 24,469,373, forward strand.
GAGGTACAGCAGCAGCAGCCACATCAGGATCAGGAATATCCTCACCAGCAGGACCTGTAGAAGATGAAGGAGGAGGAGGAGGAGCGCTACTAGACGGCTCAGACCTAGGGTGTTTAAAACCAGCTCGAAGATGAGCGGCCCTTTGTCTAAGAAAAGACGCATCTATGGGAGCTATCACATGAACAAGCTCAGAAGCAGGGAAATCCTCTAAACCAAGATAAAGTAAAATCCTATGAATGAAGATAGGATGAACAAGAGCATGAGCTGTAGATTGATGGAATTAAATGAGTGCAGCGGAAAATAAGTTTTGAACGGATCTACTTCATTCAATATTGATAACATGTGTAAAGTAAATTTCAGAATTATGAGAACAAGAGATCGTACCTTGAAGCGATGAGTTTCAAAACCGAAAATTGAAGCACTTGGGAATACTCTTAATCTTCACTCCAATTCCACTAATCGCCCAAGATGTGTGGTCTCTCAAATTGGTAACAAAGGGATAACTAGTGAGTACCAAAAACTCACTTCCACACCATTACTATGATGATTTTCTTACCAAAAATCTTCTGTACGTTTTTCCCTTTGTTTCTAACCAATATATCTAATTGGGCTAGCCTTTTGGGCCTTACCAATTGGGCTTAAGTGTGTGGCTTGGAGTGGGACCAAAAGGGACCAATAAGACACTAGCTCCAATGGGCCTTGGGCTTTTCTGTCAACTCTTGACAAGTCCAAAGTTACCATTAACTATATTTAATACCACTATATAAATATAGTTGCACTCTAGGTCTTATCTATATATTATATCCCAAGACTTTATTATACATGCAACCCCTTCATAAAATATTCGTAGTAATACAAAGTTATTAATATAGACTGCCACTTTGTAAATTACTACATCTTGATCCTTGAGTACCCGGTTTAATCCTTAATGTTATTCATTATATATTTATGAAATCCAATTCCATAAATATAAACTTTAGTCATACTAAAGTGGTTAGGCCTAACTCTCTGAATAACAAACTCATTAAACTTATCTCAAGGGAATATTTTATATCTCCATTAAGAGACTATGAATTCCATCTTGAGAATACATGTTCCATCAACACTTAATGTGGCTGCCCAACATACTGAGGTTTTGACCATTAATATAGATCTCACTCCTGATATATCAAAGCAACCTACATCTTATGATCAGGTCCATTATTCTCTCAAGATTAAGAGTTCATGCAAATACAAGTCATGAGATTTATTATTTATTTGACAGTCCTTAGGCAAATAATAAATCTCATGGTGGTCCAGTTCAATATGTCTTAACTCTTAAAACATATTAACACATCAACTAGAAGTCACCACTTCCATGATCAAGACAAATCATCGTAGTTGATATGTTATAGTCTTCGCAGATGAAATGCCCAATTTCATCACCGACTACGAACTATAATTCTGAGTTTACAAAGAACTTGTGATTTATATCTTCTGTGACTCTTCACATAAATCACATACTATGCATCTCATGGACTATATGATAATGTCCGAATATTCATGTTACCATTATTTCAGATATTAATAAAACAAATTTATTAAACATAATATTAAGTCATACATAATGTCAAACACAATGTCACACTTAATATCATACATAGCATCTTACAATAGGATTTAAGGGCACCAATCCTAACATAGATGAACTCTTATAAACTTCGTTCAAAGAACGAAGAAAAATATGAGGAAAACTAATAGGAGCATCAGTCACTAGAGCATACAAAAATACACACCTCTCAAGAGGAATGGTGTGCAGATGAGAGATAGGCCAGAGAGAGTGACAAGCTATCCTAAAGAAGAGGTAGACAGTCTCAGGAAGCTCAGCAGTGGTGATCCTAGGATCAAAACCCCACTGGATGGATGACCCAGTGATGTAAGACATGACATCACTCAACTCTGGTGGCTCATCATAGGGATAGACAGGATGCCGAACCAATGGTACCTCAAGAGCATCAACCACTACCTGAGGAGTAATGGAGTACTCTACACCTCGTATCCAACTCCTAACAAGAGTGTTGGAATCATAGATGTGGATAGAGATGTTCGAGAAGAACTCTCTAATCAAAGTAGCCGGAGGTGGAGGATCAGACACAGCTAACAAAGGCAACCATCCCCTACGCTCAAAATTTGCCCTAATGGTAGGATCAAGCTCATCTAGCATGACAGAACGCTCAGCCCAAACTTTTCTCTTAAGGTTTAGAGTCTCATAGATCTCTTGTTTTTTCTCACTAGGGAACCTCTCTCGGTCAAAGGAAGGTGGGGGTGGAGAAGGAGAGGGAATAGTCCTACGGGCTCTAGTCTTCCTAGATGGTGCTAAGGAAAGGACAGAGACACAAAAAGAAAAACAACAAGAACAAAAATAAAACCAAGGGCAGAATGCAAGTTAGCACAATAAATTATAGAATAAAAATCGATATGATGCATGAACAATAACAATGTTATGATGCATGAACTAATGCAGTAACCAAGGTCAAATTAAGTTCAATTTCACAAAATTGGCTTGAACATAGAGTTTCTTAACAAAAACCCTAAAAAATTTGAAAACCACTTGAAAAATTTTGCACCAAATTGATGAATTAAGCATTACAACACACAATACAATGATTATAACGCCTAATTACATCAATACACAAAGCCAATTTCATCAAATTTAACTCAATTTCACAAAAGCCCCAATTCGGATCAAATAGGAACCCTAGAATTTTCAATTTTTCATCAAACTCAAAATTGATCAAATTAAACTATTAAGAGCAGATCTAGGACGTGTCCCCACAAAAACCCATTGATCATTTACCCAAAATTTGGTCTGAATCATCACAAATCCCAAATAGAGAAAGTTCCGAAAAACACCCTTAAAATGCATGAAAAATGCATGAAATAAGGAAATAAACTCAAAAAGGAAGGACAAAACAGACTTACCGGCTTGAGGAGAGAGATTTCTTGCAAAAAATCCGGAGGAAAACGACAAAAAAATTTGAACAATTGAGCTTGCCTCGTCGGAGAGAGAAAAAGAAAGTTTTGAAAAGTTTGAAAAGTGAGTTGAAAAAGTCAGATTTCAACTTTTTAAAAAAGCTTCTCCACGATCTTCGATCGATCGAAAATTACATTCGATCAATCGAATGTGACAGCCATTTTAGAACAATCTGGGACACTTTTTCGATCGATCGAAAATCACACTGGATCGATCGAAATGGGCAGAGGCTCACTAAAATTTTGAGAAAAATCACTGTTTTGAAAAATGCAAACCCAGTTTTGAAAACAACTCCTCAAAGCATTTGAACAATGAAATCAAAATGCATGAGTATGAGATGGAATGCTTTTTCAAAAACCCAAATTTTTAAACCCAATTTTCTCAAAAACAAACAAGTTTCAATCATCCTCCCATTCAATTTTCTCAAACAACAAATATGTTGTGCACAAATCTCAAGATATTTTCAAACTTGGTTGGTCAGACCAAAAACACACACACTAGCATGTACAGAGTTTAACAAAGAGTAACTTGTGTAGTGTGTGAAACTAGCAAAAACTTGAGATACATGTGAGGTGATATGTGAATAGCAATCAAACACAAAGTCTACACAATTCATCACATAGAATTTAAAAGAGACTATCACCTAAAGAGTTACATCCTATAACTCCCACATCTCCTAGATCAAAAGCTTGCAATCATGTAAGTTTCTTGCATTTTTGCCTCTTATTTATGTGAAATGGCATTCAGCCTAATAGTACACACCGGTTTGAATTAAGTGAATTGACATCAAGCCTAATAGTACACACCAGTTTTAATTTAATTTGAGGCTACACCTTATGTTCTTTTTGTGCATGTGCTACACTTTCTCGAGCACAAAATCTTATGATATGCACTAAGGTGTTCATGATTGGCTAGTGAACAGTGGTGAGATGGTTATTTATGCCTTTCTCAAAAGGATCAAGTCCGACAGTCAAAGAACAAGTGACTTCATGATTAAGGCAAAGTGATTAAAAACCACACACATCTTTCCCACACAACATGCACTACAAAGTTTCAACTAGTCAAGTGCAGTAAATAAGCTCATCAAGGTTAAACAAGGTACACAAGACATGACATGTGTAAAAAGATTGACCAACCTTGTTTTTAAAAAAATCAAGAAAAATAATGACCAACAAAGATTTTGCTTTCTCCTTTTCCCTTTTTTTTTTTATTTTTATTAAAAGAGAATACAAATAAATCCTAGAATGAAATGCATGTATGTAATGCAATGCAAGTCCTAGAACAAAAAAGAACACAAAAACCAAAGAACAATGGTCAAAACAGAATAAAGCAATGAAGCACAAGGACCATGTCAGAAAGACTCAGTTAGTTCGAGTCTTTTGCATCTAAAACTTTTTGGATGCACCCCGAGCATTGGAGTTCTTATTCACATTAGAGTGATTCCCAACTCCAGAATTGGAATAAAGGTTTAACGCCTTTACCAATTCACCAATTAGTGCCATAGGATCTTGTGCTTGAGGCACAGGCACTTTTGGTCTGTTTGCTCTCTTATCAGCTTGAAACTTGTAACAGTTAGGACGGATATGTCCAGACTTACCACAATAATGACAAACCCAAGCAGGTTTACCATGCATCTTGTCCTTAGATTTGGTAGGCTCCTTAGGTTTAGATTCTTCTAAGTCTACCCTAATCTTCTTAGGTGGTGAAACTTCTACAGGTTTAACAACCTCACTCACAGGGGGTTTAATGGTTTCACTCACAACCTTACTCACGAGAGGTTTAGAAGAAGAAGAAGAAGGAACAAAATTCGTGGAGTGTGGTCTAGAATCAAAGATGCTTTCAACATATCCTAATCCAGATTTATCAGAAGGATACTTTTGAACATTCAACATGTGATCAAGTTTAGCACTAGCAGATCTAGCAACAGATAAATTATGTTCCAAAGATTTAACTTTATCAAGCAAAAGCATGTTCTCAGATTTAACATTGTTCAAAAGATCATTAGCATCAAAAAGTTTGACAAGCAAATTCTTCTTTTCAAGCTCAAGAGCATCAATTTTCTTCAGGCCTAGATCCACTTTCATAGCATCCTTTGCAGCAATTTTGCAAAGTTTGTTGTAGGCCTCTTGAAGATCTGCATCTTCAGAGAGTTCCCCATCAGCAGGGTTCTCCTCAGCAGATATGCTTTCATTGACTACAGCAGTAGCAGTGAAAGCAATGAAGTTTCCATCCTCGTCACAACCGGACTCATCATCAGAAACCTCATTATCACTAAGGGTTACAGCCATAGCTTTACCCTTATTTCTCAAGAAAGTAGGACATTCAGATTTGACATGACCATACCCTTGACAACCAAAACACTGAGGACCCAAAGAATTATTTGAAGATTGACCTACTTGTTCTCTAGGTTTTTCAAAATTATTAACCTTAGTGGGATCATTCTTCCTAAAGTTTCTAGGTTCAACAGTGTTGGTATTCCTTGCCTTCCTATTAGTGTTTCTAAGGAAATTTCTAAAGTTCTTGGCAAGGTAAGCTATCTCTGTAGGAGAGAGCTCATCATCAAATCCACCAATCTCAACATCATCAACAGACTTAAGAGCCATTGATTTGGATTTGATAGTCTTGGGTAGGTCAGACTCAGAGGACTGAAGAGATCCTACAAGCTCATCCACAGGGATGGAGTCAACATCCTTACTCTCAGTAATGGCTGTCACTTTGGGTCTAAAGTCTTCAGTTAAGGATCTAAGTATCTTCCTAACAACTTTAGGTTGATCATAGACTTCACCCAAAGTATAAGCAAAATTAACAATATCATTAAGTTTAGCATAAAACTCATCAAAAGTTTCATCATCAGACATTCTAATGCTTTCAAACCTAGAAGTTAATTGCTGCAATTTGTTTATCTTAACAGCCTTTGTGCCTTCATGTACAGTTTGGAGGATTTTCCAAGCAGTATGAGCAACCTCAACATTAGAGATCCTCTTAAATTCCTCCATTGAAACAGCATTGAAGATGGCATTCATAGCTTTGCGATTGAAGCCTGCTGCTTCTTTTTCAGAAGTTTGCCACTCACTCATAGGAGTAGTGGGCTTCTCCCATCCGTATTCAACGGAATTCCAAACCCTCTCATCAATGGATTTCAGGAAAGCTTTCATCCTTACTTTCCAGTAAGCATAATTGTTCCCATCAAAGTGAGGAGGAACAAACAGAGAGTGTCCATGCTCCATGACAACCGGGGTCAAGGATCTGCTCAGAGATAAAAAATCTCAAACAAAAGAGCAACCCGCTCTGATACCATTTAAACAGTTTTAGACCCTGTACAAACAACCAGATTGCGTAGCCTAGTTAATTAGCCAAGTTGTTACTTAGTCAAATTAAGCAGTTCTAGGTTAAAGCAATCAAATAATCATATCAAAATTATAATGCAGCGGAATAATAAATAACACAGTGATATGATCACCTAGGAAACCACACGGAAAAACCTGGGGAGGATTTTACCCACCGATCCTCAAGGCAAAACGGAATCCACTAAGAAAGAATTGAAGTTCTTACAAAAGGACTTACAAGCCCCCCGCTTGACTTCCTAATGCTACCCACCAATAAAACTTCCTGACACGACCACGCGCAGACTCCGAGTCCACGGACTACTTCTTTCTTTGAATCCGTCAATCAGCTACAAGCACCCACGCTTGATATTCTTTAAGCTTCAAAGGCAGCAACCAAGTTGATCATCAAGATGTTGAAGTAATCTCAATCTTGAAAACCCTAAGCTTTGTGTAAAGGAAAGCTCATCTAGATCTCACAAGAGATTTATACAAAACCGCAATGTATGAGCAATAATACAACTTGTGCAACCCTTAAAAACGTGGCTAGGGTTTGCCTTATATACCTAGGGAAAAAACATAAAACCCTAAACGCTTAAAGAGTTAGGGCTGAGTTGGAAATTCTGCAGAAAATGCATCTGGGCCGATTTTCGATCAATCGAGTCTAACCTTCGATCGATCGACCCAGGCCGAAACGCCCCAATGCATCTGCAGTCACTCGATTCCAACTTTACAATATTTTATCAACTTTGAGCAAGCCTAAACAAGACTAAGTACATTGTTTTGATCATGGTTTGCCAACATTACAAATTAGAGTTCTAAATACATAAATTCCTAAACTTTTAGAACCTAACATATTTCACTTTGCTTAAAATAAAATTTAAAATGACAAAACATCATAACTTATCATAATAAACATAAAATATACAATATTCATCGTAAAATGTTATTTGAGAATAAAATTATCGTCAAAATGATATAAAGAAAAATTTCATGTCCAAACAACTCATCAAGGTGGAATTCGATTATTACTAAGATCCTATATGTAATTTACCAAAAAGATATCTTGTCAGTTTTGATTTTCATTCTCTTTTTGCATATTAGTTATTAATTTAAACTTCTATGTAAAATTTTGCTTTAACTCAATTGTTATCTTGAGATAAATCTATAGTTATCTCATCTTTACTACTGGTACTCATCCCATGTCTATCGCCATTGTAACCGTAAACAAAAAATCATACCTATTGAAGAAGAAATTCAACGTAGTTCATCTGGCATTACACCAACAACATTCAAGGCAAAATCCTTCCTGTAAAGGGGAAAAAAAAAATCAATCAACCATGAAAACAAAGATTCATAAACTGAAGAAGCTCAATATAATTTTAGAACTTGTCAAGATATATAACCACATACCAAAAATTTTAAAAACCAAAAGGGGTTATCATAAGAAATAACTGTGCTTTAGTTTGTATGTGAATTTAATTTGTGGAAAATATATAACCACATACCAAAAGATTTAAGAACCAAAGGGGGGTTATCATAAGAAATAATTGTGCTTCAGAATTTGTAGAGATTTATTGGAAATTCAATGGTGATTTATGAATGGCACACTTGGTTATCAAAAGCAAATTCCTTACTTCAAATTAAAGGGTTGCACGTTCTCTAACTCAAATTCTTATATCACAACTGCAAATAATTATATAAAACTGATACAAACCATGCACAGACAATCAATAAGCTCTGTTGCTGGTCTTTAGCAATAAGATTTGAATCACATCGTAATCGTAACTGCATAATACATAATTAGATGTCAAGGCTTTCTAGGGCTTCACATATACTTCTTTAGGATCCTCTACAACATTTAGAGCAATGCAAAAGTTAAAAATTAAAAAAAAAGTAGTAGAGATTGCAAATAGAGAAGAGAGAGTACCAAGTTTTTGTTGGGTTTTTGTTTCCAATTGTAATTCTCAATAAAAGCGTGAGAGGAGTAGGTTTTGCGGCCGTATAGTTTCAATCGGATGAAATTTTATATTTTTAAATCAGATTTAATTTTTTTTTTAAACTTTAGGATTAAGGAAAAAAGCGAGAGAGACTCTTGTTAGGACTCTCTCACTATTTAGTTTAAAAAATTAAAATTTTTTATAAATTAAAATGATGATGTCAAAAATTGTGGGAGTTTCAGAGAATTCTGTTTTATATATATACTAGTATTATGTCCGTGCAATGCACGGTTTGATAAAAAAAATTATATTTAAATTAAAAATATATTTTTTATAATATAATTTAATTTAATAACAAATAAAATAGTAATTTTTAAAAATTATGGCAAGTTTTAATTTTTTTTTTTTTTTTTTTTTTGAAAAGGAATCATTCATTCATATAATCATAATAACAAAACATCCTGAATCAAGGCCTCCACAGCCGGAGGAGGAGAGTCCTCCATCCAATACACATCATTATCTAAAGAATTCCTAGCATGTTGAGCAAGAGCATGTGCAACCTTATTTCTTAAACTTGTCTTTTAGTTTACCAGGTTTTTGTTTACAGTCTTTACTGTAATGACTAGGCTTACCACAGTTGAAGCATTTTCCTTTATTAGGATTTTGCTTAGCATATCTTTTAGAAACATTTTTCTTTTTAGCATAAAACACATCAGGTTTAACATAATTAGTTTTGTATTTTTTATATTTTTTATGGTTATAATTTTTGTGAATTTTATCATGTTTTCTACTCTTTTCCTTAGAAGGAGCAATAGAGGGCAAACCATATTGTTCACAGAAATTACCCATTTCATATTTAGCTTTTCTTTTATTTTTCAATTGGTGTTTTAACAGTTTTTCACCATTACACATGTTAATACCAAGTTTTTTAATAGTGCTTAATATATCTCCATAAGTTAAATTATCATAATCAATGAAGTCATTTTCATCAATTAATTCTTGTTTTACCTTATGACCAAAGATAGGAGGAAGTCCGTCAATAAACTTCTCTTTCCAATAAAGTTTGTGACAATCTTTTCGAAGCATAACCCCGGAAATAAAAATATCTTGACACCATCTATAATCAGACATAGTAGGGCATTTCAAATTATTTAAATATTCAGCAATACGGGATGAAACACTAGAAGGAGTGCCAACAAAATGTTTGAGAATAGTATAGACCAAAGTATTAACACCATCAGGAATACCTCGACCAATATTATCATCAAAAATAGGGAGTCCTTCATCATTCTTTTTAACAGCATTTTTAATAGATTCTCTGGATTCTTCTGTGAGATATAAATCCCACCAACCACGAAGAGAACCAGAAAAACCGGTAACAAGCATGTTAACAATTTCAAGTTGAGTAAAATCATGACCATTAGCATAAGCAATTCCAACCATGGACATGTGACTCATTTTATTTATGATTTCTTGCTCAAAGAAACCATCAATATTCCATTCATACATTTTATCAGCAGAAACAGAAAATTGAGTTTGAAAAGATCTTTCTTCAAACTAACTATCAGGAGGAGTAGGTTTAGAATACCAATTTTTAGTAAAAGATATAGGATTAGGTTTTCCAACAAATCTTTTAATTTCTAGTAATTTATCTTCAAAAAAATTTTCAACAGAAGTTGAGGACAAAGATTCAGAATCTGCAATATCTTCAGAAACAGGTTCAGTATCATGTCTTGAAATAACACAATTAGTACTGGTAGAAGTACCTTCAGTTTTAACTTTCAAATCAGTAAGCATTTTTTCAACAGCCTCAAGAGTTTTAGTCTGAGGGCTTTTGAAAATCATTTTTTCTCTTTGATTAGGTAAAGTAATCAAAGGTTCCTCAATTTTTATAGAAATAGCTTTTTGAACAGAAATAGGTTTTTCAATAGAAACAGTTTTTTCAATTTTTTCTTCAATGCGGTCAAGCTGTTGACCAATAACATGTAAGGACTCATTAGTAAAATTGTTTTGTTCAATAATACTAACAACAGGAGCAATCTCATCAGCAATTTTAAAAGGAGTAGCCTTTACTTCGGCTTTATCACATTTTATGATAATTGTATCAAGTGGAGGATGAGAAGACCTAACAGTAGAAGCATCGGGTTTAACAAAAGTTTGCTTCTTTATAACATTCAAATATTTTTTTGAAATCTCATCTTTTGAGACATAATAATTTTCCAAAAAGTCGAAAAACAAAATATGTCTATTCAACTCTTTCATCTTTTCAAACCATTTTCTTTTAATACGGTCTTTTTCAGACTGAGCAAAAGTATTTTGATAATAATGCCTCTTGGCTCTATGTTTTTTGGAAACAAATTCATCATATAAACCTTGTAAATCAATTTCAAAATCAGGATTGAAAACATTTATGACTCTCAAATGATTAGTTTCAAAGTCATTAACAGATGGATCAACAGAATCTGAGTCTCCGTCTTCATCATTAGTTATTTTAAACAAAAGAAGAAGAGGATTCGTTTTTAGTAGAGTAAAAAGGGGTACTAACTTGAGAGTTAGTGGAAATACCTTTTAACTTCAAATTTTCAATATTTTTCTGTAACATATCATCAACATCTTTGTCTCTTTTTGAGAGACTTTCAGATCCAACAAAGGAATGTCTTCCTTCGTTGATCTTCAAAGCAGGTGGATTTTGAAAACTTATTTTAATAGTTCCATCGACAAATTGTTGAATATTGGTTAAATCAAGTTCATCAAAAATAGGTTTAGCAACAGTGGTTTCTTGCTGTAACCATCATTGTTTAGGGACATTAACACCATTCCAATTAATCATTTTTGGAACTTGGATTTTAGCATCAGGGGTAGAACAAGTGATCAACATAGTTTTACCAGCGGGTCCTCTGTGAGTCCTAGCCTTAGGATTCAACTGAGTACCTAACAATTTGTAATAGATGCAGTAAGTCAAAGCAAAAGGCTTACTACCTTCTTCCATAATATAACCAAATGTCAAAATATTTAAAGTTAAAGCTTTAATAATATTAGCATCATCCAAAGCAACAGTAAGATTAGGATAACAATTAAAGTAAACAGGACCATCATACAAAGAAATAGTAATCATGCCAAGAACACTATCATAAAACACTTTAAATCTAGCATCACACAAACACATGAGAACAGAAGCATTAATACCCTTTCGAGTAAGTAGTTTAATAGCAACTTGTACCATGTCAATATGCAAATAACTGAACATCTTTTTAGAAAGAAAATCATTAATATTTTTCTTTGAAAACAAACAACATTTTTCTTGGTGTTTTGAAATAGAAAATATTTGTTCAACAGTTCTAACTTTGTAAGTAGTAATGGAATCAGTCCAAGTAGTATGATAAACAGTCTTAGTTTCAACCTTAGGAATAGTCCATTTCTGGAAATCAGGGAGCTCATGCTCTTCAACAGTGTGATCTTCTTCATTCACAATATCAGGAGGACAACTAGTCCTTGAGCTAACAGTGGAATTGGATCTCCACAATCTATCCACATTCATCTTAATTTTAACACTCAATTATCATGTTTTTCTCACACTCGTTGCATTTCGTAACATAGACCCCAACCAACCGTATACCTCTCATGCCCTCAACGCCTCCCTGGCTTACACGGGCCTTACTGTTCAGTTCTCGAAATTCACTCTACGACTGAGGTGGCACCAACGAATGAGAAAAGGGAACACAACAATAGAGTACCAAAAGTTCAGACAGACGCAGATAAAGAGCAGAAACACAACAACACTATCAACAGCCAGATAACAAAGATGGCTCTGATACCATAAAGGGGGAAGGACCAAGCGCAGAAGGGTGGAAGCATAGTGATATAATAAGAATTGGAGAGTATGAAACTAAGATAATCAAAATAAGGTGGTTGAACCAGCCAAGCAGTTTATATCAAAGTAATTCAAGGTAAATAACTCAAAGTAAATTGCAGAAATTTAGAACCATTCGTTATGGTGGTAATCTATCCAAGGTGGTGGTAGCAACAATAATATAAGACAGAGTAATAACTGAAAATACTTGTTTATTGAAAATATGAACAATAAACTTACAGCAGTAGTGGTCTCAAGCAAGGTTGAGAAACATTGACAGAGTTACAGGTTACAGGGTTTCAGGTTATAGTGAACAGGTAGCAAATTCTCTCTCAAAGTGGTCTCTCTAAAAAGGGAGATAATCGGAGAAGAGAAATTAGAAGACTAGCAGATGTAAGTTCTACTGCCTAATCAGTTCTACTTAACAAAAGGGACAACCCCCCTTTAAATAGGCAAAGTTCGGATGAACAGTAAAATATGAATAGTAACAGTGAACAGTGAGTACAGAAAAATATTGAAAACTTTGAAGTTAAAAGGTATTTCCACTAACTCTCAAGTTAGTACTGCTTTTTACTTTACTAAAAACGAATCCTTTTCTTCTTTTGTTAAAAATACTAATGAAGAAGATGGAGACTCAGATTCTGTTGATCCATCTGTTAATGACTTTGAAACTAATCATTTGAGAGTCATAAATGTTTTCAATCCTGATTTTGAAATTGATTTACAAGGTCTATATGATGAATTTGTTTCCAAAAAACATAGAGCCAAGAGGCATTATTATCAAAATAATTTTGCTCAGTCTGAAAAAGACCACATTAAAAGAAAATGGTTTGAAAAAAAGAAAGAGTTGAATAGACATATTTTGTTTTTCGACTATTTGGAAAATTATTATGTCTCAAAAGATGAGATTTCAAAACAATATTTGAATGTTATAAAGAAGCAAACTTTTGTTAAACCCAATGCTTCTACTGTTAGGTCTTCTCATCCTCTACTTGATACAATTATCATAAAATGTGAAAAAGCCAAAGTAAAGGCTACTCCTTTTAAAATTGCTAATGAGATTACTCCTGTTGTTAGTATTATTGAACAAAACAATTTTACTAATGAATCCTTACATGTTATTGGTCAACAACCTGACCGCATTGAAGAAAAAATTGAAAAAGCTGTTTCTATAAAAACTGAGGAACCTTTGATTACTTTACCTAGTCAAAGAGAAAAAATGATTTTCAAAACCCCTCAGACTAAAACTCTTGAGGCTATTGAAAAAATGCTAGCTGATTTGAAAGTAAAAACTGAAGGTACTTCTACCAGTACTAATTGTGTTATTTCAAGACATGATACTGAACCTGTTTCTGAAGATATTACAGATTCTGAATCTTTGTCCTCAACTTCTGTTGAAAATGTTTTTGAAGATAAATTACCAGAAATTAAAAGATTTGTTGGAAAACCTAATCCTATATCTTTTACTAAAAACTGGTATTCTAAACCTACTCCTCCTGATATGTAGTTTGAAGAAAAATCTTTTCAAACTCAATTTTCTGTTTCTGCTGATAAAATGTATGAATGGAATATTGATGGTTTCTCTGAGCAAGAAATCATAAATAAAATGAGTCACATGTCCATGGTTGGAATTGCTTATGCTAATGGTCATGATTTTACTCAACTTGAAATTGTTAACATGCTTGTTACTGGTTTTTCTGGTTCTCTTCGTGGTTGGTGGGATTCATATCTCACAGAAGAATCCAGAGAATCTCTTAAAAATGCTGTTAAAAAGAATGATGAAGGACTCCCTATTTTTGATGATAATATTGGTCGAGGTATTCCTGATGGTGTTAATACTTTGGTCTATACTATTCTCAAACATTTTGTTGGCACTCCTTCTAGTGTTTCATCCCGTATTGCTGAATATTTAAATAATTTGAGATGCCCTACTATGTCTGATTATAGATGGTATCAAGATGTTTTTATTTCCAGGGTTATGCTTCGGAAAGATTGTCACAAAGCTTATTGGAAAGAGAAGTTTATTGACGGACTTCCTCCTATCTTTACTCATAAGGTAAAACAAGAATTAATTGATGAAAATGACTTCATTGATTATGATAATTTAACTTATGGAGATATATTAAGAACTATTAAAAAACTTGGTATCAACATGTGTAATGATGAAAAACTGTTAAAACACCAATTGAAAATTAAAAGAAAAGCTAAATATGAAATGGGTAATTTCTGTGAATAATATGGTTTGCCCTTTATTGCTCCTTCTAAGCAAAAGAGTAAAAACATGATAAAATTCACAAAAATTATAACCATAAAAAATATAAAAAATACAAAACTAATTATGTTAAACCTAATGTGTTTTATGCTAAAAAGAAAAATGTTTCTAAAAGATATGCTAAGCAAAATCCTAATAAAGGAAAATGCTTCAACTGTGGTAAGCCTGGTCATTACAGTAAAAACTGTAAACAAAAACCTAGTAAACTAAAAAACAAGTTTAATATGTTAAAAATTGATGATGAAGATCAAGAAGCTCTATTACAAATCCTTGAATCAAACGTTTCGTCTGATTCCTTGGAAGAGGACTTTTCTTCTTTATCTGATTCTGATTGTCACTCTGCTGAAACTTCTGATTCACCTAATGTTAAGATTGGATGCAGAGACTCCTGTTGCAATGTTATTAAGTCTGTTAACATTCCTACTAAAAATGAAGAAAATGATAATTTACTGTTAAAATTAATTGGGCAAATGGAAAACCCTGTTATACAAAAAGAATATTTGGATAACTTCAAGAAAAACCTATTAAAAGACGAAACTGTTAAAAAACAAAAAACTAATATAAGCTTTGAAGAAACTTTGGAAAGATTTAACAAATCTAAAAAGAAATCCAAGGATCTAATTGTTAATGATTTTCAACATGAAATTAATATTGTTAAACAAGAAATTAATGAACTAAAACATGAAGTTAAAAACATTAAAACTGATAACAGTAATATTAAACAAGAACTGTTAACATTAAAATTTGATAAAAACATTAATGAAACTGTTAATTCTGAAAATGAACAAGATGAGCACAAGATTGGAAATGATTCCAGTCAACAGACTCCTCTTCCTGGTAAAGGTATTGTTGGAAATGCTGTTGGTAATTCTCCTATTAGTGATTGTTTTGACACCATTCCTAATCTTGCTCTTGTTAGGAAATCTCTTCCTCCTAAATGGTTTACTAAAGTAAAAATTGTTGTTTCACCTGATTATCATTTCAATGTTATTGCTATGATTGATTCTGGTGCTGATATGAATTGCATTCAAGAGGGATTAATTCCCACGAGATATTTTGAAAAGTCTACTGAATCTCTTGTTTCTGCTAATGGTACTAAGTTGAAAATTAGATATGAATTGTCTAATGCTCGCGTTTGCCATGATTATGTTTGTTTCAAAATTCCTTCTGTTCTTGTTCAAAACATGACTGATAAAGTTATACTTGGTTTGCCTTTTATAAATTCTTTGTATCCTTTTCTTGTTGAAAATGATGGAATTACTACTGATCCTTTTGGACAAAAAGTAAAATTTAAATTTGCTTCAAAACTTGAAATTGACATTGACAAAAATTTTTGATTGATGCATGCTAAAGAAAAACATCTTAACTTCCTTCAACAAGAAGTAAGATACAAGAAAATTGCTAAACAACTTTCTGATAAACTGTTGCTCTCAAAAATTGATAATTTTCAAAAAATATTAATTGATGATGTTTGTTATGATATTCCTAATGCCTTTTGGCATAGAAAAAAGCATATTGTTGATCTGCTTTATGTTAAAGATTTTAATGAAAGACACATTCCTACTAAAGCTCGCCCTATTCAAATGAATACTGAAACTGTTGAATTTTGCAAAACTGAAATAAATGACCTGTTAAAGAAAAAATTAATAAGGAATAGCAAGTCTCCTTGGTCATGTTCTGCTTTTTATGTCCAGAAGAATGCTGAGATTGAAAGAGGTACCCCTCGCCTTGTCATTAACTATAAACCCTTAAATAAGGTTTTAGAATGGATCAGATATCCCATCCCTAATAAGAATGATTTGGTCCATAGATTGAGTGAGGCCGCAGTATTCTCTAAGTTTGATATGAAATCTGGGTTTTGGCAAATCCAGCTCAGTGAAAGTGATAGATACAAGACTGCTTTTACCACTCCCTTTGGTCATTATGAGTGGAATGTTATGCCTTTTGGTCTTAAGAATGCCCCCAATGAATTCCAGAATATTATGAATGATATCTTCAATTGTTTCAGTCACTTCACCATTGTTTATATTGATGATGTTCTTGTCTTCTCCAACTCTATTGATGAGCACTGGAAACATTTGTACTCGTTTCTAGATATTATCAAAAGAAATGGTCTTGTTGTTTCTGCTAAGAAAATCAAATTGTTCCAAACAAAAGTCCATTTTCTTGGATATGATATTTCTAAAGGACAAATTCGTCCTATTGATAGAGCTATTCAATTTGCTGACAAATTCCCTGATGCCATTATTGATAAAACTCAACTTCAGAGATTTCTTGGATCTTTGAATTATGTTGCTGATTTCTACAAGGATTTGAGGAAACAGTGTAAACCCCTCTTTGATCGGTTGCAAAATAATCCTCCATCTTGGACTGATATTCATACTTCTCTTGTTAAACAAATCAAAATTCATGTTAAGACACTTCCATGTCTTGGTATTCCTACTGTCAATACTTTCAAAATTGTTGAAACTGATGCCTCTGACATTGGTTATGGAGGTATTCTGAAGCAACGTGTTTCCCCAGATTCTCCTGAACAAATTGTTCGCTTCCATTCTGTAATCTGGAATACTGCACAGCTAAATTATAGTACTATTAAAAAAGAGATTTTGGCTATAGTATTATGTATTTCAAAATTCCAAAGTGATTTGTTAAACCAAAAGTTTTTGTTACGTATTGATTGTAAAAGTGCTAAGTATGTTATTGAAAAAGATGTTGAAAATATTGCTTCAAAACATATTTTTGCCAGATGGCAAGCTAATCTAAGTGTTTTTGATTTTGATATTGAATATATTAAAGGTCCCAAAATTCAATCCCTGATTTCCTCACCCGTGCATTCTTGCAAAACCACCATGGCAAGTAGAAGGCCAAATGACAAATCCCCTACTATTAACCCAATTGCAAAGATTGAACCTGTTGCTCCTCTAGAGATTACTGGTAGATTTACTCCTTTAGGGACCATACCTAAAACAAACTACTCCACTGTGTTAGCCACTGCCTATGATCCCTATTCCAGTCCCAAACAACTTGTTAGGACAAATGCTTTTCCCAGTACCCCTTATACTACTGAGTATGTTAAGAAACCAAGTGACCAAAACCTGTTTTATGTTGAGACAAACAGAGCCAATATTTCCGATCCCTTCAAACTGGCCTCTAGTTATTTCTCCCCAAGATTTCATTGGACTCCTGAACACCATGATAAAGATGTACGATACTATTCTGATATCCTTTGTCATGAACAATCTATCAAGATTAGCCCTATTACTGACAAGGTGGATACTACTAAGGTGATTTATCACAAAGTTACTATTGATAAAATTATTTCTAAAGAAATGTGGGGTTCCAATCTTACTACCCCAAGAATGTTACGAGTTCTTCGGTCCCTTACTGTTACCATGACTATCTCACAGCTTAGTTCCGATTCATGTTACACCAGAATGAATACATGTCTCATTTCTGGTTTGTTAATTTTGGTAAAGAATTTGATTCAAAATTGCCCCTCTGCTTCATCCGATGGTGGGCTCAGTTTGCTCCTATCCCAGAAATATTCCCTGAACATTTACGGGAGGCTCTATCACATTTTACTAGCACTAACAAAGTAGGTGCTTATGATGCAAAATTCTCCCCTGTAATCCATTTTGTTAAAAAATACAAAGTCCCCTGGATTTTGAAATGGCAATATGTTAAAGATGGAGATGTGCTCAAAAGATGCTGGTATACTAAATGGTGGGCTAAATTTCATGCTCACAAAGTAATTAATAATGTTTTCAGAAATATTCCTTCCTCTACTGCTACTACCCTGCCTGCAGTTGAAATCTCCACCCCTGTTCAGACAGCAACTACTAGTTCTTCCTCTGATAAAACTATTGCCGCACCTGTTAAACCTAAAAAAGAAATGGCTTCTTTCTTAGACAACATCAAAAAGGATCCTGATGCTATGTACTCTCTCCTGCAAATGATGGCCAGAGAAAAATTATCCACTGATGGACAGTTCTCTAACACACCTATCCCAAAAAGTCCTAATTATCCCTACAATCAGGAATGGTTTGGTCATGATGAAGATGATGAAGACCCTGATTTGGCGGAAGATTAATGTTCCTATCAGCACTACTGCATTATTTCAGACTGTTAAAGCACTCACTATTGCTTTCCCCTTTGATGATATTCCTGCTTTGGTCCCCTCACCATGCTGACCATTATCCTTTTTGCATTATTTGGATTCCTCTTCATGCTTTGGGAGACAAATTGATGTAAAAGTGACATGTTACTATTCACTATTCACTGTTCACTGTTACTATTCATATTTTACTGTTCATCCGAACTTTGCCTATTTAAAGGGGTTGTCCCTTTTGTTAAGTAGAACGGATTAGGCAGCAGAACTTACATCTGCTAGTTTTCTGATTTCTCTTCTCCCATTATCTCCCTTTTTAAAGAGACCACTTTGAGAGAGAATTTGCTACCTGTTCACTGTAACCTGTAACCCTGTAACCTGTAACTCTATCAATGTTTCTCAACCTTGCTTGAGACCACTACTCCTGTAAGTTTATTGTTCATATTTTCAATAAACAAGTATTTTAAGTATTACTCTTTCTTATATTATTGTTGCTTCCACCACCTTGGACGGATTACCACCATAACGGATGGTTCTAAATTTCTGCAATTTACTTTGAGTTATTTACCTTGAATTACTTTGATATAAACTACTTGGCTGGTTCAACCGCCTTATTTTGATTATCTTAGTTTATATATATATATATATATATATATATATATAACTGAAACTTTTGAAGCTCCCACAATTTTCCACTTCAGTATTATTTTTAAAAAATAAAACTATTAAAAAAAAATAACAAAACTCTAAAAACCGTAACTATTTTTAACCCAATAACTATTTCTCTCCAAAACAAACCCTAAATCTTCAACTTCTAAACAATACCCACGTCAGCATTATCTAAAAAAATAAAAATAAAAGGCAAAAATACAAAACTGACCCTCTAACTTTCAGTCTTTTTCATTTCAGTCATCTAATTTTCAGTTTTGTCATTTCAGTCCTCTAACTTTCAATTGTTGTCAATTTGGTACTCCATTAAACCCCAGTTATGTCCTACCGTTAATTGAGCCAAAACGACGTCGTTTTGGCTCTTTTAAAAAAAAAAATCTGGAATTAAAATAAAATTTTAAAAAAACTGATATTAAAAAAAAAAAAACAAAAAGAAAACATTTACTCTGTGAAAACCGAGAATCATTCCACACTCAAACCCCAAACTTAGAGAATTTGGGGAAACAATTACACAGAGACTCACTTTCTTCTTCCCCAACAAAACTATTTCTTCTTCTTCTTTTATGTTTCAAAACACTTAATAATTATCTAATCGATTTGAACACTATCTTCTTTACTGTTTCAAAACACTTATCTAATCGATCTGAACACCACTGAGGAGGACGAAATGCCGTCGTCGGGATCGTCTTCAACATCTTCATCATCGTTCTCTATAGCCGAGTTGAATACCAGTGGTGGGTCGGGTTCGAATTTGGTGGTGGGTGCATCAGCATCAACATCAGCTTCAGCTTCGTCTTCATCTTCGTCTTCGGTGTGTTTGGAGCTACGGCATGCGTGCTAGCCCACTAGTATCTCTGCCGAAGAAAGGTAGTGTGGTGGAGTACTTCCTTCAGGGTCAGTTGGAACAGCTTCCAGAACATCACAATGTGACCATCCTCACCTTCATCAGAACTGCATCGTTGATTCAGTCTCTCAAACCGATTCGTATCAGTTTTTTTTTTAATATCAGTTTTAATTTTCTTTTAATTCTGAAATTTATTAAAAAAAAAAAAAAAAAAAAAAAAAAAAAAAAAAAAAAAAAAAGAACCTTCACAAATAATCATTAAAATGTAAAAAATTTTGGAGGGAAATGTTCCCACCAAATTATTTCCGAGGGACAATAAAAATTCCTTGCAAAAAGTTTATTTTTTGTGTGAGTTAAAAATATACCCTCACTAATACTAAATTATTTGCAAGGGCCACAATTGGCCTTCGCAAATAATCATGAAAATATTAATTTTCTTTGGAGATAAAAGTTATACTAAAATTCCAAGAATATAATGATTGGTGAAACATAAAGTGATAGGAAATTTGTATTCAAAATTATGCCTATTAAAATTCATAATATCTTATTTTCCATCTCTGGTTTTCAATCAAGCCACCAACTTATAGATGGTTTGCTCAAATTCTTTGAAACCTTTGGACTCAGCTTGACTTTGAACTTCATAATTCTAATTTATCCATCATTTTCTATCTATGTAATTAACCACTACAAGAACTACATGATCACTTCTTTGGAAAGTTGCATGAACTAGACTATAGTAAAAAGGTTATTTACATATCCACAACACATACCGCAATCAGTGATTGTCAATCACTCATAGTACTGGGAAATAAGATGAACAAAAAAAGTAAAAAAAGCTCAATTTTAAAATTAGTGCAAGGCAATTAAGTGGTGAGAATTGGAGGCAGTAATTTAGACTTGGATCCAAGAACTTTAGCCTTTGTGTCTAGGAAGAATTCTATCCCAGGTAGCACTTTAACCTCTCCTTCAAAAAAAAAAAAAAAAAAAAAAACAACTTCAAGCTCAGACAGAGTCAAAATAGATAGTATAATCACATATTAAACTCAATGGGGTCAATGTGAGCATTCTATACTAGGGTAATAACCTTAGAGAATTAAGAAAGAGAGCAAGAGAGATAACTGCCCGCACCTTGTCTATAACAAAATTTCTGTTTCAATAAGCATCCTTAGTATTATGCACACGGATAACTAATCTGGATGAAGCCAAATACGATGATGGAGTGGAGGCTGAAAGCCTTTGAAGTCACTCGATTATCATATTCTCAACACCACTCCTCCAATCTATATCATCATCCTCATTTTCTTCTTGCAGCACATTTGCATTACAGTGTAAATTTTCTTCTTCTTGGTATGGCTCTTCTTCATCTGATGGCATTTCATAAAGGTTTCGTGGTTTGGTTTCAATCACAACATTCCATGTGGGATCTTTTATTCCATTAACATAGTAAACTTGAGTTGCTTGACATGCTAATACAAATGGCTCTACGGTTTTCCACTTTCGTGATGTATTAACAATAGTGGTTCCATGTCGATCTCTCTTATAACCAATTCCTTCACGAGATACATCATACCAATCACATTTAAACAACAAAACTTTGTTCCCTTCAGTATACTGAAGTTCAACAATGTCTATTAGTTGTCCATAATAAGGCACATTGCAACTTTGATCCTCCCCTCTTACCATAACTCCATTATTTTGTGTTCTTTTACTGTCATCACAATGATTTGTATGAAATCTGAACCCATTAACATTGTAACCACGATAAAAAATAGCCCTTTTCTCAGGGCCCCGAGCTAATGAAAGCATATGCCCATCAACTTGCCTTGTATTATATAAGTTGGTGATCTACAATAAAACCTAAATAAGGTTAAACTCAAGTTATAGTAGTTAAAATATAAACAAATATACATTTTCAAAATAAATTATTATCTTACTCTTTTTTCAAACCACGTAATAAATTCTTGTCTATGCACTCTGTCAATGTCGAGAACACCTGCATTTGTAAGGATGTTCTTATGTTCTCTGCACACAGTTAAATCTCCTAATTAGATTTAATATCATATCATGAGAATATCAAAGAAGTAATTTTTGTGAAGATCATCTTACTCAACAAATCGGTCAGCGTCGACACAATTTTGAAGGACATAAAATGTTGCTGCATTGTGAAGATCATCATTCAACTCTCACCTTATTGCTTTCCCTAAATGTCGTCCAGGTGTTGAGAATATGGACAATTGAGAGGTATTTGCACATGTGGAAGTGCCTCCATCATAATTTCGCTCTACTTGATTAAATTTGGTTTCTATTCCATGTAAATAGCGAGAACAAAAGTTTAGACATTCATCTGCTAAATACTTTTCTACAATAGACCCTTCTGCGTGTGCCTTATTACGGACATAATTCTTAAGCTTGCGCAAATACCTATATTTGAAGGCATAATATGAAATTTTATCAAAAATAAAATACTAGTGTGCAATTGTAATTTAGATTATAATGAAATTTTGTAAACTTTACCTCTCAACTGGATACATCCATCTGTATTGCACTAGACCTGCAACTTTAGCTTCCCAAGATAGGTGAATGGCCAAGTGAACCATTACATCAAAGAAAGAAGGTGGAAAAATTTGTTCTAATTTACAGAGGGTTATTGTAATTTGGGTTTCAAGACGATCCAAATCATCCACTCATAGCACTTTAGAACACAATTCTTTGAAAAAGTTACTTAACTCAGTCAAAGCATCAGATACTTTTTTAGGTAAAAAGTCACGCACTGCAAGTGGGAGTAATCTTTCTAGGAAAACATGACAATCATGAGTCTTCATACCAGAAAATTTTCTCTCCTCAATATTCACACATCGAGATAAATTTGCAGAGTAGCCATCCGAAAATTTAAGATTTTTTAGCCATAAGCATATGGCCCTTTTCTCATCATTTGACAGTGTATAGCAAGCTGGGGGTAGCTCTATCTTCCCATTAACCTCTATGGGGTGGAGCGTATGCCGTATGCCCATTTCTTTTAGATCAAGACGTGTGCTTAAAGAATCCTTTGTTTTATCTTTAATATTCATAATTGTCCCAATCACACTGTCAAATATATTTTTTTCAACTTGCATCACATCCAAATTGTGACGTAACAAAAGTGTTCTCCAATATGGCAATTCAAAAAAAAAATGCTATGCTTCTTCCAATTATGAAACTGCCCATGCCC
This sequence comes from Quercus glauca, assembly GCA_023736055.1. Classification (NCBI taxonomy): domain Eukaryota; kingdom Viridiplantae; phylum Streptophyta; class Magnoliopsida; order Fagales; family Fagaceae; genus Quercus; species Quercus glauca. Next base: position 24,492,600 of record CM043317.1, read on the forward strand.
TTCTAGAAATTGCTTTTTCTGGCCTTTCCCAAATATAATTGGCTTTAATGGACGAATTTGTTGTAACACATCATCACCAGATAACCGTTTGGGTGCGGTCTTCCTTTCTTTTTTACCACTAAATTGTGACTTCTTATTACGCCATTTGTGGTCTAAGGCCAAAAACCGACAATGTCCCTTATAACATATCTTATTTCCATTTCGTAACCTGCAATGAGTAGTCTCACTATGACAACAAGGACATGCCAAATTTCCCTTTGTACTCCAACCGAAAATAACAGCATATGCAGGAAAGTCATGGATAGTCCACAACTCTGCTGCTCTTATCTGAAAGTTCTTGAAAGCTCGAAAATGTGTTGAAAACACACGAGCGGTTTACACCCCCAAATACAAAATACGGCTTGGTTGATTTTACACTAACTTAATAACAAGTGCGGAATAGTGTAAACACAAGCGTATAAACAAACAACTACTCTAATCCATAATTTAAAGCAACTCAGCAGTAAAAATGAAATGAACAAGAGTAGGGAAGAAGGATGCAAACGCAAATAACACCGAGACGTGTTATCGAAGAGGAAACCGAAGAACTCGGCGAAAAACCTCTCCGCCGCCCTCCAAGCGGAAATCGATCCACTAGACAATCAGTTGGGATACATGGATTAGCAAAAGACCCTCCAAGCCTAGTCTACCCGATGTACCTAAGCCCTCCAAGCTCCTACTCCAACAAGGCTTCTCGGAACCGTGTCTTGTCCTAGTTATCCGGATCCCGCAACAAGCTCCATGTTGCATCTGCCATTCAAGGCTCCTTCCTATGCTTCCCAGCAGCACCAAAACGTCACTCAGCACTCTCAAAGGTGTGTCAAGTGTTTGGGCTATCAACCTCTCAACGATATGGACAATGGAGAGGGAAGGGTTGAGGAGATACCACAAGCAAATTGTTTAGAGAATGTGGGGAAGACAATCTCTAATTACCAATGTGTTTGGCTAGGGTTTTCTCTCTGAAGCATTCCTCAACAAATGTGGGTAATGATGGTATATGTAGGAGGGGTGCAAAAGGTGTGACTCAAAAAGTACAGGCTAGCAGAACAGCTAGTCTCGCGGGTGTCTCGCGGGAAGGCCTTACCCGCGAGATACTCGCGAGACACAGTTGTCTCCACCTGGCATGACTCTTCGCATTCCAGCATGTGCCTGGCACATGTTTCACTTCGCGGGAAGCTTGGTCGCGATATACCCGCGAGATACCCGCGAGACTCCTTCACTTCTCCAAATGCTTGAGTCTTCAACACTCTTTCTCTCACACACCCCTTACATCAAGTCCCACAACAAATACAGGGTTTTAAACGATTGAACATAATTACAATCAAATTTGGCACGGAATAAAAGCCAACAAATACACAGTTGTAAATTACAACTTTACAATCTCCCCCTTTGGCTATTCCGTGACAAAACCCTAAAACAGACTCTAGACTTAAACGTGAGTTTGGGAACAAAGGCAAAACTCACTCACACCTAATTCTAGATTCTGATAAGCTCTTGAACATATGAACAAGTATCTCCTGAAATACAACAACACAGTAATATCATTGCATGTAGAAAACTTGAAATGCATATGGAGCAATAATAACAAGATCAAGCTAAATGAAATAGAGACACTAGATCATGGCAAGATCAAACAAGTAATCACTATACACAAGCAATTACTATGTTCATTCACACATGAAATGAACATCCGGATATGCAAATGATAAGCTCATTTGAAGATAATCATTTGCAACTCCAACACTCAACCAATGCGAAATACACGAAGTATTTGCATCTAGGAACAGTCCTACTAGGGCACAAGAGTGTTCATCACTCAACCAATGCATAGAACGTATATGCATCTAGGAACAATCCTACAAGGGCACAAGAGTGATGTACTGGACGTAAAATGCATGACATTGAACAACAAGCAAACATGCAAAAAGGTTGCATAAGCATGGTATAGCAAATGCATGGCACAAACCCCAAAGACCTACAAACTATGCATGCAACAAACCTTAAAAGCTTACAAAAGCAACATGGGTACTAGTAAAAATGCCACATAGCACATATGCCACAAAGCATAGAAATCAAACACAAACATATACTGAAAAACACTACTAAGTATAATATGATTTAGACATATAGTATCAAAGCTTTAAACCAAAAGACCAGGTGAAAGCAGTAAATAAACATAAACATAGAGAAGACACGACAACTAGACTTCTTGCAGCTGCTTCTCCCCCTATCACTACTCCCCCTGTCACTGACATCATCTCCCCCTTTTTGTCATGGAATAGCTAGGCGTCATTTTCTTCTAGCTTCCTCTGGATTTCATCCATCTGAGTTTCAAGAGAGGTCAATTGTTTATCAAGACGGGAGTGTTGGCAGTACATGATCTGAGTAAGCCCTGAAAGTTTGGTGCTAAGATCTTGAAGAGCAACCATGATGGTGTCAAACTTTTCATCATAGGGATGAGAGGTAGAACTCGAGCTTCCTGCGGGAGCATGATGTTCTTGCTTGACATTCTTCTTGGTATGGCTCATACTTGCTTGAAGAGTACGACCATTAATTGGACTTGGCCTAGGAACCGGGCGCTCATCAGCAGAGGGACGCACACCTTTGAGTTTTAAAATCCGAGAAATAAGACGACCAAAGGGAATGCAGTTCCTTGAGGCAGTGCGGTTCACCGTTTTAGCCAAGATGTGGAAGATGTGGGAGCATACATCAATTTCCTCATCAGATACCAGATCATGAAGAAATAATGCTCGTCCCAGGTTAATATAACCTGTGCTTGACAACGGACAAAGATTGTTGCACATGATCATTGACAGAAGCCTTAATTTTGGAGAAAGTGAGGCCACATTGATTGATGATCTGCTGGAAGAGAATTCCAAATTATCTCCTAATGCTCTTCGAAGCGTGCCCTCAGATGGAACCAACTCATCATATACAGGTGGGATCGGAAGTATGGGTCGGTTGATGTGAAGAATTTTGGAAAGATAAACCGGAGTAATTGAGAATCGCTTTCCTCTAACCCAGCACTTGATCATTTCTCCTTCAACAACAGCATTTGCATAGAACTCTTTCACCATGTTCTCGTATGCATCGTCAAGATCTGAGAGAAGAAAATTCCAGTCTTTTGTGGCGAACCAAGTGGGAATTTGTGTGTCCAAAACAGATGACTGATCAACAGCTCTTTCAACCAACAAAGGAGCATCTCGGAAGAGATTTTTATAGGATTCAAAAGCAGCATGAGAGCGAAACAGACTAGGATCAAAGATTCCAGTTGAAGCACGAGCTCTCTTTGGTCTCGGGGAATCTTCATCCACATCGATGATTGGTTCTTTCCCTTTGTTGCTGCCACCTTTCACAGCTGAAGTCTTGAATGGAGACATCTGTGTAGAATAACACCCAAAGATACCAGGAAACATGTGCACAGCACACAAAACATAGCACAGAGTTTGATTAGATTCAAGTTAGTTTAAAGACAAATGTAGTGCCGTGTATGATGATGAACAGACACACAGTGCATAAAACTAAGTAACTGGGCATGTGTGTGTAAGTGATATGCATGGGGAGTGTCTCAGTGTGCCTAGGTATGTGAAGAATGTGCAGAATGAGTAAAGTGTTAGAAACACACACTCAATGACCAAATGGATAGAGAATCCACAGAATGAAATCACTTGATTTCAAATAGGCACAAAAATGTCATTCGGACATTTTATCGAACACCTAATATGCATAAGAACACTCTAAGTATGAGCAATGCATGAACATGGTAAAATCTTGCCTAAATACATGATAAAATGCCACAAGGGACCAACACATATGCAACAAGATCAAATGCAACACAACCCAATCAAAAATATGACACAAACTTCACTCAATATTGCAAAACAACCCAAAGATTCGAAAATTCCCAATTATCAAAACCCTAACCAAAAATTCTGCAAAATCTAAGTGAAAACTTAGAAGGAAATGGTTAATCAACATACCTTGAAGAAGAATATGCAGAAAAATGCTTGATTTGGAAGGGGATTTGATGAAATAGTGAGTTGGGTTGAGAGAGGTTCGAAAAGAGTTTTTAGGGAGGGAAGTTTTTATGTTTTGAAACAACTATCACATCAGCCCTATAAAACTGAAAACACGCGATTTTCGCGGGTAAGGGAGTCGCGAAACAGTCGCGAGACAACCGCAAAAGGTGCCACTGAAGCAAAAACCTTTCACGAGAAGCTCTAAGTCGCGATACAGTCGCGATACAGTCGCGAGACAGTCGCGAGATTCTCTGTCTGATTTTAAGAAAATCTCAGTTTTTGCCAAACCGCATTTCGCGAGAAGTTGTTGGTCGCGAGACAGTCGCGAGACAGTCGCGAAATAACCCCTGAACCAGTTTTTGATGAAAAACACACAAAATTCATTTTGACCAAAAAGAAACACAATAAGTACTAAAATCACTTTCAAAAACAAATAAAACTCACAAAAATCTTTTTGGATTTGATCAACAAAGATTGAGCATGTGAAACACATTTAATCAAGTACAATCACACAAATGATTATGACATTCATAGAACATAGACTTGTGTGTTGTGTGTGGATATCAAAAATGAGATAGTCCTTAGTCCAATGTGAAGCTTCAATGATCAATTCAATCAAGGCATACACAACTAGCACTAGATTATGTGACCTATCTCAATTATGGAAACATGCATATATGACCTCCCACATGAACTTGATAACAATTCATTGAAGCTTTTCATTTGGCTCCAAATTTAACATATCATTTGCAACTTTTGAGCAAAGAAAATCTCATTTAGAGAAAGATGCCTGAAATTTTTGATATTTCAATTGATGAGTTAGCTTTTGGCTTTTTGGGCATCATACATTTTTATTTTGGTCGCTTTCCCTTTTTCCTAGTCGAATACTAGTTTGTGCGACAGGCTTTTGCAGCTCTATATCTCTTTTCATTTGGAGATTTACATTCAAAGAGCTCTTTTAAGCAAAAAAAAAAATAAAAGTGGGAAGATATATAGGCATGAGTCTATGTATGTCTCAAGATCAACACAACCATTCACTAATCATTCATGACAAGTTTGAAGATCTATTTACAACAGTCACATAGATTTCAGAATTTCTTCCACAATGATATGAGTGCATGAGGGACAAGCTAAGTTTGTTAAATGCACAAAGCCATGAGTACAAAGGTGTTAGGATTGGTGCCCTTAAATCCTATTGTAAGATGCTATGTATGATATTAAGTGTGACATTGTGTTTGACATTATGTATGACTTAATATTATGTTTAATAAATTTGTTTTATTATTATCTGAAATAATGGTAACATGAATATTCGGACATTATCATATAGTCCATGAGATGCATAGTATGTGATTTATGTGAAGAGTCACAGAAGATATAAATCACAAGTTCTTTGTAAACTCAGAATTATAGTTCGTAGTCGGTGATGAAATTGGGCATTTCATCTGCGAAGACTATAACATATCAACTACGATGATTTGTCTTGATCGTGGAAGTGGTGACTTCTAGTTGATGTGTTAATATGTTTTAAGAGTTAAGACATATTGAACTGGACCGCCATGAGATTTATTATTTGCCTAAGGACTGTCAAATGAATAATAAATCTCATGACTTGTATTTGCATGAACTCTTAATCCTGAGAGAATAATGGACCTGATCATGAGGTGTAGGTTGCTTTGATATATTAGGAGTGAGATCTAAAGTAATGGTCAAAACCTCAGTATGTTGGGCAGCCACATTAAGTGTTGATGGAACATGTATTCTCAAGATGGAATTCATAGTCTCTTAACGGAGATATAAAGTATTCCCTTGAGATAAGTTTAATGAGTTTGTTATTCAGAGAGTTAGGCCTAATCACTTTAGTAAGACTAAAGTATATATTTATGGAATTGGATTTCATAAATATATAATGAATAACATTAAAGGATTAAACCGGGTACTCAAGGATCAAGATGTAGTAATTTACAAAGTGGCAGTCTAAATTATTAACTTTGTATTACTACGAATATTTTATGAAGGGGTTGCATGTATAATAAAGTCTTGGGATATAATATATAGATAAGACCTAGAGTGCAACTATATTTATATAGTGGTATTAAATATAGTTAATGGTAACTTTGGACTTGTCAAGAGTTGACAGAAAAGCCCAAGGCCCATTGGAGCTAGTGTCTTATTGGTCCCTTTTGGTCCCACTCCAAGCCACACACTTAAGCCCAATTGGTAAGGCCCAAAAGGCTAGCCCAATTAGATATATTGGTTAGAAACAAAGGGAAAAACGTACAGAAAATAATTGGTAAGAAAATCACCATTGTAGTGGTGTGGAAGTGAGTTTTTGGTACTCACACATCATCCCTTTGTTACCAATTTGAGAGACCACACATCTTGGGCGATTAGTGGAATTGGAGTGAAGATTAAGAGTATTCCCAAGTGCTTCAATCTTCGGTTTTGTAATTCACCGCTTCAAGGTACGATCTCTTGTTCTCAAATTCTGAAATTTACTTTATGCATGTTAACAATATAGAATGAAGTAGATCCGTTCAAAACTTACTTTTCCGCTGCGCACTCATTTAATTCCATCAAAAGGTACAAGGCAAAACTTGTTTTGAGACAAAACTCAACAAAGTGATCAAACTTTTTAGATTTTATAGTTTTTATGGGTTTTTGAATTTTTGAAACACAACCAAAATAGAATAAAAAATAAGACCAACAGATAAATGTGGACCAAAACATGAAACATAAACATCTAAAACATAATATGTGAAACCATACTAACAAATATGCAACCAAGAGCAGTGTAGGTTCACACAAGAGATAGAGTTCAAGGAATGATACCGACGTCGATGGTCTTACGCAAAGACTCAAACTTAGGGCCATCGAGAGGTTTTGTGAATATGTCTGCCTTCTGATTGTCAGTGTTGACAAACTCCAAGTACACAATCTTTTCGTCCACCAAGTCTCGAATAAAATGATACCGGATTTCAATATGCTTTGATTTCGAGTGTTGAACTGGATTTTTTGACAAATTGATGGCACTTGTGTTATCACAATACACACACATCGTGTCTTGAGTGATTCCATAATCATGAAGGAGCTTCTTCATCCACAGTAATTGAGCACAAGCACTTGCAGCAGCTATGTATTCAGCTTCGGCTGTCGATAGAGAAACTGAATTTTGCTTCTTGCTCATCCATGACACCAAGTTGTTCCCAAGATAGAAACACCCACCGGAGGTACTCTTCCTATCATCAACACAACCGGCCCAATCAGCATCAGAATATCCGGCTAGGCATTCATTTGAATCTCTTGAGTACCAAATTCCATAATCAGATGTCCCATTTATGTATCGGATGATTCTTTTGACTGCTGTTAAATGTGTCTCTTTGGGGGCTGCCTGGAATCGCGCACATACGCCTACACTGAAGGCAATGTCTGGTCTGCTGGCAGTGAGATATAAGAGACTTCCTATCATGCTCCGATAGAGTGTTGGATCCACTTCTACACCTGCAGCATCCCTACTTAGCTTTGACGAGGAGCTCATTGGGGTGGAGGTGTGCTTCTTGGAGTCTAAACCAAATCTTTTAACGAGATTTTTGGCATACTTTTCTTGAGATATGAATATCCCATCTTTCCGTTGCTTCACTTGAAGTCCTAGGAAATAGGTCAGTTCCCCCACCATACTCATTTCAAACTCCTTTTTCATTTCTTCGGAGAATTCAAGAGCTAAATGATCAAGTGTAGATCCAAACACAATGTCGTCCACATATACCTGAGCAACCAGGAGCGACTTCTCATCTCTCTTTACAAACAACGTTCGATCAGCTTGACCTCTTATGAATCCACGATCCAACAAGTATGTTGTGAGACGATCATACCATGCTCGTGGTGCTTGCTTTAACCCATACAGTGCCTTTTTCAGCCTTAGTACATGATCTGGAAAATGAGGATCTTGAAATCCCTTTGGTTGTTCAACGAATACTTCTTCAGTTAGAAACCCATTCAGAAATGCACTTTTCACATCCATTTGGTATAGTTTGAAATCCATAACACAAGCTATGGACAATAGAATTCGAATCGACTCTAGTCTTGCTACTGGTGCAAACGAATCATCAAAATCTATGCCTTCCACTTGGGTATATCCTTGAGCTACCAGCCTGGACTTGTTTCGAACAACCTCACCGTCTTCATCAGTTTTGTTCTTGAAGATCCACTTGGTGCCGATCACATGAGTATCTTTTGGCCTTGGAACCAATTCCCATACATCATTTCTAACAAACTGATGTAGCTCTTGATGCATAGACTCTATCCAGTTCTCATCATTAAGAGCTTCCTCTACCTTCTTAGGTTCGAATTGAGCAAGGTAGCAATTGTATGTCACATGATTTGCACTGTATTTTGGTCCTTTTCTCAACCGAAGTCCTTCATTGACATCACCAATGATGTTGCTGGATGGATGATTAAGAATTACCCTTGACGACGATCTCTTGGAGGTAGAAGGTTCTTCATCTCGAGAGATTGGAGGTTGAACTTCCGGAGGGGTAAGAGGACTAGGAGGCCCTTGTGCTAATCTAGTCTCCCTTCTTGGTATGGTGGGTGTGGTCTCTTTTTCCGGTGATCCTTTCTCAATATCATCAGCTTGTGACATGTTGTCCTCACCATCCCCCTTCTTGTGGTCAGATCCTTCACCCTCATCAATATTCCTTTCAGTTATGGTGTCATCGATAACCACATTTATGGACTCCATCACAGTCTTGGTGCGTTTGTTGAACACTCTATACGCTCGGCTGTTTAAAGAGTAGCCTAGAAAGATCCCTTCATCACTCTTGGCATCGAATTTTCCAAGGTTCTCTCTGTCATTAAGAATATAGCATTTGCTCCCAAAGACACGAAAGTATTTTACCTTTGGTTTCTTTTCTCTCCAGATTTCATAGGATGTCTTCTTCGTTCCAGCTCGGAAGTAGATCCTATTCCCAATATGACATGACGTATTCACCACTCCAGCCCAAAATTTCTGTGGAAGGTTTTTGTTGAGTAACATTACTCGAGCCATTTCTTGAATTACTCGGTTCTTCCTTTCTACTACTCCATTTTGTTGTGGAGTCCTTGGGGCTGAGAATTCTTTCATGATGCCTTGTTCATTGCAAAATTCATCAAACTTCGCATTTTCAAACTCCTTCCCGTGGTCACTCCTGATCTTGACAATAGGTACTCCTTTTTCATTAATCAGCCTCTTGCACAATTTCTTCAGCTTGTCACATGCCTCTGATTTCTCCCTAAGAAAGTCCACCCAAGAATACCTTGAGAAATCGTCGACCACCACCATAATATATCGTTTTCCACCCATGCTTTCTGTTTTTGTTGGACCCATGAGATCCACATGCAGCAACTCTAACGGGCGAGATGTTGCAATCACATTCACTTTCGGATGGCCTGACTTTGTCTGTTTTCCTAATTGACATGAACCACAAATATTCTTCTCAATTTTCCCAAACTTTGGTAGACCAACCACTGCTTCAAGCTTTGAGACTTTGGCCACTTGTTTATAATTGGCATGTCCAAGACATTGATGCCACAACTCCAAGAGATCTACCCGGGCACTCCGACATGCTATGCTTGGTTTGGGAATGACCCCATAACAGTTGTCGGTGGTTCTAAGCCCCTTCAGAATTTTAACACCTTCTTCATTCAAGATTAGACATCCTTTCTTGGAGAATTGAACTAAGAAGTCATCATCACAGATTTGAGTGATACTCAGCAAGTTCACCTTCAATCCCTTAATGTACAACACGTCATTCAGCAGTGGTAGCCCCGGAATGTCCACCGTTCCCTTTCCAAGAACTTGTGAGTGACTACCATCTCTAAACGTCACAAAGCCATCTTCCTTCTCTTTAAGTGTTTTGAACAAAGACTTATCTCCAGTCATATGCTTTGAACAACCGCTGTCAAGGTACCACAAACATGAATTAAAAACTTTCAAAGCGGTGTGAACAAAAAGACACGCATGAGAGAGACACTCTTGACCCTCGAAGCAAGGCTCTTTTTCTTTTATTTCGTTCAAGGATGAGTGAAGTTTTCCTCTTAGATGATCAAGTTCATCACACAAGTGTTTATTTCTTCTCTCATATTCATAGACTAAAGCCTTTGACTCACACAAGCTATTATGAATACCATGGTTTCTATGTACTAGAGATCTTAGCATGTGACAGAAAATTCTAGCATGTTTCTTTGACTTAAAAAGCTCTAAAAACACATTACTAGAACAGAATTCAGAATTACTGACAGAGTCTTTATCACAAACATCTTTGCTTCCCTTCATGTTGATTTTAACAAAGACACTATCCAAACAACACCAAGGGGTCAAGGATCACACTTAGGTAATTAAACCTCAGCAAGTGTACCCGCTCTGATACCAATTGAAAGCTCGAAAATGTGTTGAAAACACACGAGCGGTTTAGACCCCCAAATACAAAATACGGCTTGGTTGATTTTATACTAACTTAATAACAAGTGCGGAATAGTGTAAACACAAGCGTATAAACAAACAACTACTCTAATCCATAATTTAAAGCAACTCAGCAGTAAAAATGAAATGAACAAGAGTAGGGAAGAAGGATGCAAACGCAAATAACACCAAGACGTGTTATCGAAGAGGAAACCGAAGAACTCGGCGAAAAACCTCTCCGCCGCCCTCCAAGCGGAAATCGATCCACTAGACAATCAGTTGGGATACATGGATTAGCAAAAGACCCTCCAAGCCTAGTCTACCCGATGTACCTAAGCCCTCCAAGCTCCTACTCCAACAAGGCTTCTCGGAACCGTGTCTTGTCCTAGTTATCCGGATCCCGCAACAAGCTCCATGTTGCATCTGCCATTCAAGGCTCCTTCCTATGCTTCCCAGCAGCACCAAAACGTCACTCAGCACTCTCAAAGGTGTGTCAAGTGTTTGGGCTATCAACCTCTCAACGATATGGACAATGGAGAGGGAAGGGTTGAGGAGATACCACAAGCAAATTGTTTAGAGAATGTGAGGAAGACAATCTCTAATTACCAATGTGTTTGGCTAGGGTTTTCTCTCTGAAGCATTCCTCAACAAATGTGGGTAATGATGGTATATGTAGGAGGGGTGCAAAAGGTGTGACTCAAAAAGTACAGGCTGGCAGAACAGCTAGTCTCGCGGGTGTCTCGCGGGAAGGCCTTACCCGCGAGATACTCGCGAGACACAGTTGTCTCCACCTGGCATGACTCTTCGCATTCCAGCATGTGTCTGGCACATGATTCACTTCGCGGGAAGCTTGGTCGCGATATACCCGCGAGATACCCGCGAGACTCCTTCACTTCTTCAAATGCTTGAGTCTTCAACACTCTTTCTCTCACACACCCCTTACATCAAGTCCCACAACAAATACAGGGTTTTAAACGATTGAATATAATTACAATCAAATTTGGCACGGAATAAAAGCCAACAAATACACAGTTGTAAATTACAACTTTACAGTTCTCCTTTGTTGAAGCATCATATGTACACACCCCATCTTCCCACAATTCTTTCAGCTCATCAATCAACGGCCTCAAGAATACATCAATGTCATTCCCAAAACCCTTTGGGCCTGGTATAAGTAATGACATCAATGAGTAAGGCTCCTTCATGCACATCCAAGGGGGAAGATTATATGGAAACAAGATAATAGGCCAAACACTGTATTTAATACTCATATTTCCAAATGGGTTAAACCCATCTGTAGCTAGTCCAAGCCTAACATTACGAGGATCCATTGCGAATGACTCATGAATTTGGTCAAATTTTTTCCAAGCTTCACAATCTGCTGGATGTCGTAACACTCCATCATTAACACGTTTTTCATGGTGCCATTTCATATATGCAGCAGTCTTTGTTGACATAAACAATCGTTGTAGCCTTGATTTAAGTGGAAAATAGCGCAAAACCTTCCATGGTACCTTTTTATTTTTCCCTTTACCACCCTTATTTGGCTGCCATCTTGAAAGTTTACAAACTGGACATTGAGTCGCTTCTGAATACTCCTTATAATAAAGTGCACAATCATCTTTGCACGCATCTATCTTCTCATAATGGAGGCCTAGATCATTGACAATCTTTTTTGCCTCATAGTTCGAGCTAGGTGGTCTCTCACACATAGGAAATGCATCCTTTAACAGCTCCATCAACATACTAAAGGACTTGTTGCTCCATGATGATACGCACTTTATGTGCAATAACTTGACTATGAAGGACAAGCTTGAATACTTTTCACAATCTGGATACAAAGGCTGTTTAACCTCTTCCAACAATCTATAAAATTTCTTTGCATCTCCATTTGGCTCTTGTGGTTCATTTTCACTTGATTCCCTACCACGTACCACCTGTGGATAAGCATCCTTGATCATATCAAACATATCACCATATAGCATACCATCATCATCATCACCTTCCACTTCACTATCACCTTCCTCTTCACTATCACCTTCCCCATGAAGGTACCAAGTAGTATAATCTCCCTTTATACCCCTAAATAAAAGATGATACTGGACCTCATCCCAAGTCCTACGATACCTGTTGCTACAATCAATACACAGGCAGTTGATTATCATATCTCCATCTGTTGAATGTTTAAATGCATACTCAAGAAAGTTTTCAACTCCATTAATATACTCAGTGCAAGATCTAGTAGGAAGATGCATCCAAGATTTATCAACCGTCATTTTACCTACACCATTTAAAGCATTGTATTAATCATAACTAACATTGATGGTGCAGATAGTAAATATTCAAAAGTCAATTTTAAACAAACATGAGCTAAGTTTCATACCGGATTGGAACAAAAACCACACTCTTTACCGCTTCTTCAACAAAGCTTCTGCAAACAACATTAAGGCCTGCAAATTGCAAAGAAAATCAATGCTTATGCTTCAGCCATCTTGTAAGAAGCAACACCATACAAGCAATACAGGTCCCATCCAGGCTCAAATATTGATTCAAACCACAAAACCACGTGTGTTTTCTTCCTGAACTTCCACAAAATCAAGTCAGGGTGCATGTAAAACATAAACAATCTTTGTAAAGCATGTCCTAAGTCAAAGGTTGTATAGAACCTTTAAAGGAAGAAGGAAAAAGAAGTTGGTGCTTTTACTACCAAGATTCACTCTAACAGCATCCATGTAACAGTAGTTTCGTGTTCTTGATTTTGTAGCCCACAAAAGGCACTGAATTCAAGACTGGATTGAAAGTTGGGGAAATAGAGATTGAGATTTATGATGGCAAGTGAGTGACTTATTGCTATGTTGGTTTATTGAAATTAATTATGGTATCATAGCTATATGCTATTGTTAACAAGTTTGATTTTAATTTTCAGAATTATTACACCAAAAGCCATTCGAGAGATTACCATTCTTTTTCACCAAAAACTTAAAGGAGCTTGGACAACTTTTATGGAATACCCAAATTCTGAGCTAGAAACATTATATGCTTGATACAGAGCTCAACGCTTTAAGCATAAGCAGCCTGATGAGGAAGTCAAGAAGGCATTTATAGAATCAGTGAAACACCGCTATTCTGATTGGATGTTTCGCATTAGAAATCCTATTTTTCAGAAGTACGAAGCGAAAGAAGATCGTTACAAGAATGGACCGTCCTTCATTCCTACACCTTTTTGGAAAGAGATGGAGGATAAATGGATGGAGGGAGATTGGGGGGTGAGTATAAATGAAATACATGTCATAAATTCTCTCACTCTCTCTCTAACCATTATTTGTTAATATTTTCATAGAAACTAATGTTCTAGTGTTTGAATTTTGTGTGCAGGAGATAAGTTTGATAAATAAGAACAACAGAAATAAGTCTAAAATTTTCTCCACTACAGGTTCTGTACCAATGGCCAAGTACAGATATGAAATAATATATTATAATATCATCAAATAGTTTTACATTTTATTGTGTATTTACATAGGTTAATAACTTTACCAATGTTTTTTTATTCTTTTAAATATTGTAGTATCTTGAGACTGGCTCTGAGCCTAGCCCCATTGATTGCTTTAAGAAATTTCACACAAAGAAGGATGGCAAAGAATGGGCAACTGATCATGCTAAGACATTATATGAATGCAACTTATACCAAAATTTTAATTTTGTTATCAACTTTAGTTTTTTTGTTGTTTTGATTATCCACGTGGTTTTTATTTATGTGCAAGAAAAAATGGATGCCATGAAGGCCAAAGCTGTGTCTGAAGGTACTAAGACAAATGATTATCAGATCTTTCATGAAGTGGTTGGTGAACCAAGTCATGGTCATGTTCTTGGCAAGGGAATAGGTATTAAGGCTAAGGATGTGTACGGCTTAACTTCATCTGGTAAAGGTTGTAGCAAATGTTGCAGAGAAGATTTTACAAAAGAAAAAGAAGATTTGGAGGCTCATCTTAGAGAGGAAATGGATTCCAAACTTGCAAAAGTTGTGGAGAAGCTTGAGGAGAAGTTTGCACAAAAGTTGCAGTCGATGGGCATACCACAACAATCTGACATAGATCCAACTACCACGGTACAATCTCAAACTTATGCTTTTGCCTCTTGGATCTTCTACAACTTTCTATTGGTTTGTTGTGGTTTATAGCTTGCATCTATTATAATATTATATTATTTTATATTGAGTTTTGATAAATGATAATAAGACTATGACACTATCTACTGTTTTGAGTTTTGACAGCTGTGTATAGGTTTTGTATATCATGTGTTTTGTGGTTTACGTTTTTCATAATTGTTATATTATTTTAATTTATATTTAATTTTGATAGTGATTTAGGTAATCAAATTAAGTTATTATTATTGTTAAATTAAAAAAAAAAAAAAAAAAGTTACCTTGTGTGGTCTTGGGATACTAGAATTCACTTCAATTGTTTCATTTTAACTCATGTTTAATGTTTTTTTTAATTTATTTTTTAGGATGGTACTAGCAGAGATGAAAATGACAACTCAGACAATAACATAGAGGTTGAAAACAACTTGGAGAGTGACTCAGAGGAAGACTAATATATTTCTTGTCATAGAATAGTTGTTTAAGTTTAAAACAAAGTTGAATTTTAAGATTTCTTTGTATATTTATTTTTTAAAGTTTGAACTTATATGAATTTTTATCTTTCGATGGATCAATTTTTAGTAATTATTGGACTATTATATCAATTTTTAATAATTATTATACTTACAATAGTTAAACAAAAATTATATAAAATATTACTACCGATAACATAAAATTTGGTCATAAATAACTTTATAGTGATGACAAAGTCCCTCACAATTAATAGAATAGTGACACCCCTAACCTCTCGCTAAAAATAAGTTGCGAGGGATTAAAAGTCCTCACAAATAAATTTTAACGATGTTATTATTGCGAGGGTATAAATGTCCTCACAAATAGTTATTAACGACGACGACTTTTCCTCGCTAAAAATAAGTTGCGAGAGGTTAAAAGTCCTCACAAATAAATTTTAACGATGTTATTATTGTGAGAGTATAAATGTCCTCACAAATAGTTATTAACGACGACGGCTTCTCCTCATTAAAAATAAGTTGTGAGGGGTTAAAAGCCCTCATAAATAAATATGAGCGATGTCATTATTGCGAGGGTATAAATGGCCTCACAAATAGTTATTAACGACGATTGTTTTCTCTCGCTAAAAATAAGTTGTGAGGGGTTAAAAAGCCCTCACAAATAAATTTTAGGAGTGCCATTATTGTGAGGGTATAAATGCCCTCACAAATAGTTATTAACGACGATTGCATCTCCTCGCTATAAATAAGTTGCGAGGGGTTAAAAACTCTCACAAATAAATTTTAGCGATTCCATTATTGCGAGGGTATAAAGGTCCTCACAAATAGTTGTTAACGACGATTGCTTCCCCTCGCTAAAAATAAGTTGCGAGGGGTTAAAAACCCTCACAAATAAATTTTAGCGACGCCATTATTTGTCACTAAAATGTATGTCGTCAATTTGGAATTTGCAAATAATTAATTGCGAGGGTATAAAAGTCCTCAAAAATAGTTGTTAACGACAACTTTTTCCCCTCGCTTAAACTAAGTTGTCGACTTTTCTCGTCGTTTGGTAATATGTTTGTGAGGGCGAATTTGTTCAATAGCGACGGTGGATTGCCCTCGTAAATTATTTATTTGCGAAGGTATGGTCACAAAATCTCTTTTAGTGACAAGTGCAAATACGATGGCCTTCAAGGGCCATATGCCCTCGCTAATAACCTTTTGCGACAATATTTGAATTTTTGCGAGGGAATATGGCCCTCGCTAGTAGACTCTTTTGAAATTGATTGTATGTCTTACTTAAGATGTAACCAAT
The DNA here is from genome assembly GCA_023736055.1 of Quercus glauca. Taxonomy (NCBI): domain Eukaryota; kingdom Viridiplantae; phylum Streptophyta; class Magnoliopsida; order Fagales; family Fagaceae; genus Quercus; species Quercus glauca. The sequence continues at coordinate 24,509,005 of CM043317.1, forward strand.
GAGTTTATGAAATTTGGTTTTAATTGTTTATAGAGATAGTTGAAACTGAAATATATAGGCATTTCGTTTGATTCCTTTCAAATAGACACTCTTTCAAACTACTATTATTTGCATGTACTTAAGATGCATCTAAAGGAAATTAGATGCATATGACTATTTGTCATAAAGAGTAGATAAGCAGAGATGCTTAGACTATTTGTTAGCTATTTCTTTTCAAAGTTTTGAATATTGTGTTTATGAGTTGCTTCTTATAAGAGATAGTGGCATAGTGCCCCATATGTTTCTGTGGCATATTATTCGCTGGCAGCAAATGCATGGTCTTGCAAATGCTGTCATGAGATTATTTACACATTTAAATATTCATTTTATCAATAAATTTTTTTATATGATTTATATTGGTGGTAGACTATAAATTGATTTGCAACTGAGCATTATGTGAATTCATATTATGCCCATATTTGTGTATGAGCTATTGGAATGTTGGCAATAATTTTTTCATCGACATAGAGAAACCAAGGTGTGATCTTTATGTGTTATGTGAAACACCCTACATTTATAATCAACGAACATATTTTGTGCGCTTTGTATGATTATTTGTAATTGTTATTTAACCAACTATCCCGTGCATCGCACGGGTTAGCGACTAGTTTATATAATATTTATGGCTGACTCTGATATATAGGCGATTAAGTCAGTTACTAAGACCCCTAAATAAAATAAAGCCCCATACTTTTAACTAATAAGGTAAATTACAAAAAACTACTCTGAGGTTTGATGAAATACCAAACACATCCACAACTTGTAAAAAATGGCTAATTTAATCCTTCAACACAAATGGTGTTAACATCCACCGTTAATAACAAACTTTTCTTTAAAAAAAATTAAAACTCCGATCTCTCTCTCTCTCTCTCTCTCTCTCTCTCTCTCTCTCTCTCTCTCTTTGTTTCTATTTCCTAATCTCAGTCTCCCTTAACTTTCTTTTTCTTTATCCAAATCATTCTTTGAAAATTTTCCCTTTTTCTTCTTAAAATAAACAACACAGCAATTCTTTTTTTGGTTCTTTTTCTTCAAAAATAAAATTTAATGAAAAAGGTGGTTACTTTGTTACTTTCTGTTTGGCACCCGAGAAAATCAAAGAGAAAATATTAGAAAATCAAAAGGAAAATCCATAGAAAAAGCCTCATCTTCTCCATGTAGTGTTTGAAAGCCGAGAAAACAAAAGAAAAAGAAAAAGCTCCTTAAAAAACAAGCCATTTTTTCCTCTATAAAGAAACCCAAGAAAACCCAATCACACCATCTAAGCTCCTATATCCACCACAAAATTGCCATCAACCACCAAGCAAACATCAAAACTATTGATACCCATGTTAGCCAAACACAAATCCAGTCCCACCATCGCAAGATCTCCACACTAAAATAGAGAGATGAGAAAGGAAGCAGATCCATCATCCATCATTCGCAAGATTTAGACAACCAAAGGCAAAGAAAATTGAGAGAGAAAGAGTGTTAGATGAGATTGTGCAAAAGAAAAGAGAAATAGAGTTAGATTTGGAAAAAAAAAAAGTTGAGAGAGAAAGAGAGTATGGTGAGACTAAGGAAAAGAAAAGAGGTGAGAGAGTAAGACTTTGTTATTACATTGTTTGTGTTGAAGGATTAAATTGGCCATTTTTAACAAGTTGTGGATGTGTTTGGTATTTCCTCAAACCTTAGGGTAGTTTTCTATAATTTACCCTAACTAATATAATATAATATATTTGTATTAAGGCTTATTACGCTATTACCTAGATTAAAAACAAATTTAGTACCCCTTTTACTAGCTAATAAAATGTATTTGTATGTTAAAAAAAAAGCTGCTATTGTAATCCAAAACATGGAAAATGTTTGCACCTAAAAAAAAAAAAAAGATAAAAAATCTATATATAGACTCTAGCTATTATCAATATGATCACAAAAATCAATTATCCTTAGTAGAAATTGAATTTGATGATGAGTGAACAATATCTTGTCAATGAAGAATTGGGGCATGACAAATTGTAACAAAGTGGAATCCTACACGATAGGTTGGTGTGTAGGTCCTACATGAGGACATGTGGCCTATTAAGGGGGGTAGATTGTGAGAAGCCAAGAGGCCAAAATACCTCTTAAGTTGGGTAAAGTGAGAAAGAGCGAAATCTTGACTAAGCTTCACATTGCCTAAGTAGAAAGAAGTCTTAAGCCTTGTATGGAGGGTGGTGAGTTCAAATTGGGAATAGGCCTTTGAAAACCTTGAGGGGTTAGGCTATGTCTTACTAAAAAAGAAGGCAATATCTTGCCAATGAAGAATTGGGGCAAGACAAGTTTATTGTATTCCAAAGGTATCAACATTTCTAATGATCATATTATAGTCTCTACAAATAAAAAGCTTTTATTAAAAAGATAAAATCGTACAATTGGATTCTAGGACATGAATTGTAAAATGATAAAATCGTACAATTGGATTATAGGACATGAATCCTAACATACTGTTAGAGATATTTGCAATTCCTTCATTTGGTATCACAATTATTTTTTTCTATGCCATGAAGTCCAAAGTGTCCTCTTCTATTTCAACATTAATGAACTTGATAAAGGATCTTATTTCTTTTTAGACATTACACCACCTGGAGCCCCTAGTTCGAAATTATTATCCCTAAGACATGACAGGTACGACTTCTTGCACTCAATTTAGTTTGCATTATTATTGAATGAGTAGTATTTGCTAATTGTTGCCGGATTGTCGTGATTGCCTTCAACCATAACTTGTTTTTGGGTTGCAGCGCAGGAGCACTGACATGCTCCGTTTACACAAAGGGGGAAGCACTTAGGATGACATTTGATTACGAATGTACAATCAACATCGCGAGAACAGTGACCCGCAGCATTTGACATTCTTGGTAATGATAAACCTGCCATCAATATTTCAGTAGCCACTATCATATAAACAATCAAATATTGAGAGAGAGAGAGAGAGAGAGAGAGAGAGAGAGAGAGAGAGAGAAACTTACAAGTTGCGAAAGCAAGTAGGATGATCAAGAAAGCCATCTTGGAAGAAATGGCATCCATTATTTTCTTATTGTTCTAGTTGTGGATTTTGTTATGACTATGCAAATTGATTTGCCTGATGATGGTAATCTTTACGGTGTCAGATAGTAATCTTTATAGTGCCTAATAATATGGTCATGTTTTATTGTGATAAATGCATGCATTAATTATCTTGGTATAAATACATTTTATTTTTAATATTTCCTTTTCCACGCTCAAAAAATTTAATCTACCATATAATTGAAAATGATTCGTCAATAAGACAAATTAAGGATATAAAGGTCAATTAAAAGGTTTAAATTTAAAATATAATCCCAAAAAATTAAGGCAGTAAGAAAAGTTAAGGATATAAACTTAAAATTCAAGTTCGAATTTCATAAAATTTGGACACACATTTTATACTTAGGCTAAAAATTACTTGCGGTCTCGACTTAAAAACGTTAAATTTTAATTAAAAAAATAAGACTTTCTAGACACAAGCATAGTGCATGTAATTTGTATAAAATGAAATTGTATGATTATATTTACTAATTATTTATATTAAAATAATTTAATTTGAATATTAATTATTTTAAAAAATGTTAGTGGATTTGGAATATTACACTTTTCCTCATATTTAGTTACTTTACCAACAATTAATAAAAACCATCATGAGAGAAAAGCAAATTTTAATAACACGTGCATTTGATAATATTAAAATAATTGTGCACTTGATTAGTAAAAAAAAGAATTAAATGCTTATTCATTCATTGTAGTCATATTTTCTTATATATCTACCAAATATTGTAGTAGTGTGAATTTATTTTATGTATATCCAAGTAGTATTAATGGCATAAATGCATTTATTTTCATGTATTATTGATTTATATATAGTGCAATAATTATTTATATAAATAAATTTCTATTTTTATTTTTCTAAAATTTATATAAAAAAAATCTTATTTTGAATATGGTATTTTTACCCGAATTTGGTAACACTCAATAAAAAAAATTATGTTTCTAATCACTCAAGCAAAAATTTCACTTATTTAATTATTTTAATCACTCAACCTTGTGAATTTAATCATATGACTTACCCTCATTTTGAGAATTTGATCATCATTATGAGATTGTACTCGTCTGTTTTAACCTTATAAATTTAATTATATGATTTTATTCTCATTTTGAGAATTTGGTCGTCAATATAATTTTATTCATTGGTTTTAACCATATGAATTTCATCATATGACTTACTCTCGCTTTGAGAAATTGAACGACATTATGATTGTACTCTTTGGTTTTTAACCTTGTGAATTTATCATATGACTTACACTCACTTTGAGAATTTGATCTTCAATATGATTTTACTCATTTGAATTGAACCTTATATGATGATTTTACTCTTATTTCAATTTTTCTTATCTACTTGGTTTTACTCATTGGACTTCAATGACGGGCTTTCTTCTTGAAAAATTTTAAACCAAGATTTTTTTTGTTAAAAAAAAAATGAAAATTACATATGAGAATATAAAAATGATTTTAGAACATCTAAAATGTATAAAAATCAATTATTTCAAATAAATTGAATGATAAATATCACTTTTATATGAAAAATATAATAATGAAATAGCTAGATAAAAAAAATTTCTTTTATTTATAGACGACAAAGTAGAATATGTCCCAAAGTTTTAATCATAAAAAATATTTAACCATAATAATCATATTAATTTTTCTTTTAATGACAAAATATCCAAGCATTCCTACATTCCTAACTGTCTACATGCAAAAAGAAAAAGAAAACAAAGAAAGAAAAATATTTTCCTTTAAAATGAAAAAGAGTGTTTATTAAAGGGCAAAAAAGGTAGAAGACAGTATGATGTCGCGGAAGCCTAAAGAAAGCACACACGATGCTCTCTTTGATGGACAGAAACTAAATTGTTAGTTCCTGGGTAGTAAACCTCGAATCCACGAGGGGTTTCTTAAATCCACAAGGTGATAGGTCTGGAATCCACTAGAGAACACAATAGACACAAGTCTGAATTTTTATTGATAATAAACTATGAAAAACGTTTACAGACTTAAGGGCCTATTTAAGAGCTCCTTAAAACTTGACAGACAAGAAAACATAATCTAAAATAACTCCTAATTGATACCTAACCATAACAGGACCCAAATTTGACCTAAAAAGCATTAAATGCACCTAAAAACAAGGAAATAAATCACATAAACCTAAAATAACGTTTTTACATAAAAACACCAAAAATAATAAATTACAATAATTAAATAGTAAATTGTGTCCTACATCAAACCCCTCCACTTGTAACAAACTCGTCCTCGAGTTCATCTTTGAAATCTAGAATCTTCCATGCCAAGAGAACAAATACTTTGAATACTTCATCTTCTTTGTCTTCTTACCAAACTTGAAAGTCATTAATTGGGCAACTTGAACTTCTTCTCCATTAATCTTCATGTAATTGACAATATTCACCAAATAAGAGTCAATGATCAAATCAAATCTTTCCACCCCAATAAAATCAACAAACTTTGTTTCGGTGTCTCCCAATAAAATAATAGGAGTTTGAATGTTGCAATCATCTAACTTGATTTCATCGAGATCGTTGACAACTTCTTCTATAATTTCTTCTTTAATGGTCTCTACTATCTCAACCTCAAGATCTTTCTCTATAATGGGGTCTTCGTTAATCTCTTCTATAATCTTGATTTCTGGTTTTTCTTCTATAACAAGGCCTTCATTAATTTCCTCAATTCTCTATATTTTCTTTAACTTGTAATTTTTCTTTTAACGGTGGAATATTTGGCTCCTCAAAATAATTCAAGTATGAACTTCTTGGCCAATAATAATCTTGTATTGTATACGACAAGATTTCTTCACAATCCAAAGGATAAAATTTGATAGCAAGCATCTTTTTCATCCTTGGCCATGATCGAATTTTGTCTTTACCCTGTCGGATTCTATCAAATTGTACTTGTTCCCACCAACATAAGGCATACTTACTAAGTTTAAGCAAAGCAAGTCCAACTCTTCTCTCATAACAAATACTCTCATAGTCAAATAAATTCTCTAGATCAAGTAACCAATCAAGAAAATCTTCTTTTAAAAAATATCCATTAAAACTTGCAATTCTCCTATAAGGTCTATATGAAGTTTGCTTACCAATAGGTTGCCTGTGAGTTATGTCTCCGCTGCAGTTATCCCTATTGTTTCCATTCTTCAATGGCGCCATCTTAGCATAGATATTTGTGAGTGCTTGTTGTACGTCACGTAATACTCGCTAAGTTATTCGTCGTTGTTGTGGTGGTGGTTACCGTCTCGCCTGTTAGCAATCAGACCAGGGTAAGTCAAGGCTCTGATACCAACTGATGTCGCGGAAGCCTAAAGAAAGCACACACGATGCTTTCTTTGATGGACAGAAACTAAACTATTAGTTCCTGGGTAGTAAACCTCGAATCCACGAGATGTTTCTTGAATCCACAAGGTGATAGGTCTGGAATCCACCAGAGAACACAATAGACACAAGTCCAAATTTTTATTGATAATACACTATGAAAAACGTTTACAGACTTAAGGGCCTATTTAAGAGCTCCTTAAAACTTGACAGACAAGAAAACATAATCTAAAATAACTCCTAATTGATACCTAACCATAACAGGACCCAAATTTGACCTAAAAAACATTAAATGCACCTAAAAACAAGGAAATAGATCACATAAACCTAAAATAACGTTTTTACATAAAAACACCAAAAATAATAAATTACAATAATTAAATAGTAAATTGTGTCCTACATCACAGTAATATATTAAACTAGTCGCTAACCCGTGCGATGCACGAAATATATTTCACTTTGCTTAAAATAAAATTTAAAATGAAAAAACATCATAACTTATCATAATAAACATAAATTATACAATATTCATCGCAAAATGTTATTTGAGAATAAAATTATCATCAAAATGATATAAAGAAAAGTTCATGTCCAAACAACTCATCAAGGTGGAATTTGGTTATTACTAAGATCCTATATGTAATTTACCAGAAAGATATCATGTCAGTTTTGATTTTCATTCTCTTTTTGCATATTAGTTATTAATTTAAACTTCTATGTAAAATTTTGCTTTAACTCAATTGTTATCTTGAGATAAATCTATAGTTATCTCATCTTTACAACTGGTACTCACCCCATGTCTATCGCCATTGTAACCGTAAACAAAAAATCATACCTATTGAAGAAGAAATTCAAAGTAGTTCATCTGGCATTACACCAACAACATTCAAGGAAAAATCCTTCCTGTGAAGGGGGAAAAAAAAATCAATCAACCATGAAAACAAAGATTCATAAACTGAAGAAGCTCAATATAATTTTAGAACTTGTCAAGATATATAACCACATACCAAAAATTTTAAGAACCAAAAGGGGATTATCATAAGAAATAAATGTGCCTTAGTTTGTATGTGAATTTAATTTGTGGAAAATATATAACCACATACCAAAAGATTTAAGAACCAAAGGGGGATTATCATAAGAAATAATTGTGTTTCAGAATTTGTAGAGATTTATTGGAAATTCAATGGTGATTTATGAATGGCACATTTGGTTATCAAAAGCAAATTCCTAACTTCAAATTAAAGGGTTGCATGTTCTCTAACTCAAATTCTTATATCACAACTGCAAATAATTATATAAAACTGATACAAACCATGCATAGACAATCATTAAGCTCTGTTGCTGGTCTTTAGCACTAAGATTTGAATCGCATCGTAATCATAACTGCATAATACATAATTAGATGTCAAGGCTTTCTAGAGCTTCACATATACTTCTTTAGGATCCTTTACAACATTTAGAGCAATGCAAAAGTTAAAAATTTAAAAAAAAAAAAAAAAAAAAAGAAAAAGAAAAAAAAGTAGTAGAGATTGCAAACAGAGAAGAGAGAGTACCAAGTTTTTGTTGGGTTTTTGTTTCCAATTGTAATTCTCAATAAAAGCGTGAGAGGAGTAGGTTTTGCGGCCGTATAGTTTCAATCGGATGAAATTTTATATTTTTAAATCAGATTTAATTTTTTTTTTTTTTTACTTTAGGATTAAGGAAAAAAGCGAGAGAGACTCTTGTTAGGACTCTCTCACTATTTAGTTTAAAAAATTAAAATTTTTTATAAATTAAAATGATGATGTGAAAAATTGTGGGAGTTTCAGAGACTTCTGTTTTATATATATACTAGTATTATGTCCGTGCAATGCACAGTTTAACAAAAAAAATTATATTTAAATTAAAAAATATATTTTTTATAATATAATATAATTTAATAACAAATAAAATAGTAATTTTTAAAAATTATGGCAAGTTTTAATTTTTTTTTTTTTTTTTTTGAAAAGGAATCATTCATTCATATAATCATAATAACAAAACATCCTGAATCAAGGCCTCCACAGCCGGAGGAGGAGAGTCCTCCATCCAATACACATCATTATCTAAAGAATTCCTAGCATGTTGAGCAAGAGCATGTGCAACCTTATTTCTTAAACCTGTCTTTTAGTTTACCAGGTTTTTGTTTACAGTCTTTACTGTAATGACTAGGCTTACCACAGTTGAAGCATTTTCCTTTATTAGGATTTTGCTTAGCATATCTTTTAGAAACATTTTTCTTTTTAGCATAAAACACATCAGGTTTAACATAATTAGTTTTGTATTTTTTATATTTTTTATGGTTATAATTTTTGTGAATTTTATCATGTTTTTTACTCTTTTCCTTAGAAGGAGCAATAGACGGCAAACCATATTGTTCACAGAAATTACCCATTTCATATTTAGCTTTTCTTTTATTTTTCAATTGGTGTTTTAACAGTTTTTCATCATTACACATGTTAATACCAAGTTTTTTAATAGTGCTTAATATATATCCATAAGTTAAATTATCATAATCAATGAAGTCATTTTCATCAATTAATTCTTGTTTTACCTTATGACCAAAGATAGGAGGAAGTCCGTCAATAAACTTCTCTTTCCAATAAAGTTTGTGACAATCTTTCCGAAGCATAACCCTGGAAATAAAAACATCTTGATACCATCTATAATCAAACATATTAGGGCATTTCAAATTATTTAAATATTCAGCAATACGGGATGAAACACTAGAAGGAGTGCCAACAAAATGTTTGAGAATAGTATAGACCAAAGTATTAACACCATCTGGAATACCTCGACCAATATTATCATCAAAAATAGGGAGTCCTTCATCATTCTTTTTAACAGCATTTTTAATAGATTCTCTGGATTCTTCTGTGAGATATAAACCCCACCAACCACGAAGAGAACCAGAAAATCCGGTAACAAGCATGTTAACAATTTCAAGTTGAGTAAAGTCATGACCATTAGCATAAGCAATTCCAACCATGGACATGTGACTCATTTTATTTATGATTTCTTGCACAGAGAAACCATCAATATTCCATTCATACATTTTATCAGCAGAAACAGAAAATTGAGTTTGAAAAGATCTTTCTTCAAACTGCATATCAGGAGGAGTAAGTTTAGAATACCAGTTTTTAGTAAAAGATATAGGATTAGGTTTTCCAACAAATCTTTTAATTTCTAGTAATTTATCTTCAAAAATATTTTCAACAAAAGTTGAGGACAAAGATTCAGAATCTGTAATATCTTCAGAAACAGGTTCAGTATCATGTCTTGAAATAACACAATTAGTACTGGTAGAAGTACCTTCAGTTTTAACTTTCAAATCAGCAAGCATTTTTTCAACAGCCTCAAGAGTTTTAGTCTAAGGGGTTTTGAAAATCATTTTTTCTCTTTGACTAGGCAAAGTAATCAAAGGTTCCTCAATTTTTATAGAAACAGCTTTTTGAACAGAAATAGGTTTTTCAATAGAAACAGTTTTTTCAATTTTTTCTTCAATGCGATCAAGCTCTTGACCAATAACATGTAAGGACTCATTAGTAAAATTGTTTTGTTCAATAATACTAACAACAGGAGTAATCTCATCAGCAATTTTAAAAGGAGTAGCCTTTACTTCGGCTTTATCACATTTTATGATAATTGTATCAAGTGGAGGATGAGAAAACCTAACAGTAGAAGCATCGGGTTTAACAAAAGTTTGCTTCTTTATAACATTCAAATATTTTTTTGAAATCTCATCTTTTGAGACATAATAATTTTCCAAAAAGTCGAAAAACAAAATATGTCTATTCAACTCTTTCATATTTTCAAACCGTTTTCTTTTAATACGGTCTTTTTCAGACTGAGCAAAAGTATTTTGATAATAATGCCTTTTGGCTCTATGTTTTTTGGAAACAAATTCATCATATAAACCTTGTAAATCAATTTCAAAATCATGATTGAAAACATTTATGACTCTCAAATGATTAGTTTCAAAGTCATTAACAGATGGATCAACAGAATCTGAGTCTCCATCTTCATCATTAGTATTTTTAACAAAAGAAGAAGAGGATTCATTTTTAGTAGAGTAAAAAGGGGTACTAACTTGAGAGTTAGTGGAAATACCTTTTAACTTCAAATTTTCAATATTTTTCTGTAACATATCATCAACATCTTTGTCTCTTTTTGAGAGACTTTCAGATCCAACAAAGGAATGTCTTCCTTCATTGATCCTCAAAGCAGGTGGATTTTGAAAACTTATTTTAACAGTTCCATCAACAAATTGTTGAATATTGGTTAAATCAAGTTCATCAAAAATAGGTTTAGCAACAGTGGTTTCTTGCTGTAAACACCATTGTTTAGGGACATTAACACCATTCCAATTAATCATTTTTGGAACTTGGATTTTAGCATCAGGGGTAGAACAAGTGATCAACATAGTTTTACCAGCAGGTTCTCTGTGAGTCCTAGCCTTAGGATTCAACTGAGTACCTAACAATCTATAATAGATGCGGTAAATCAAAGCAAAAGGCTTACTACCTTGTTCCATAATATAACCAGATGTCAAAATATTTAAAGTTAATGCTTTAATAATATTAGCATCATCCAAAGCAACAGTAAGATCAGGATAACAATTAAAGTAAACAGGACCATCATACAAAGAAACAGTAATCATGCCAAGAACACTATCATGAAACACTTTAAATCTAGCATAACGCAAACACATGAGAACAGAAGCATTAATACCCTTTCGAGTAAGTGGTATAATAGCAACTTGTACCATGCCAATATGCAAATAATTGAACATCTTTTTAGAAAGAAAATCATTAATATTTTTCTTTGAAAACAAACAACATTTTTCTTGGTGTTTTGAAATAGAAAATATTTGTTCAACAGTTCTAACTTTGTAAGTAGTAATGGAATCAGTCCAAGTAGTATGATAAACAGTCTTAGTTTCAACCTTAGGAATAGTCCATTTCTGGAAATCAGGGAGCTCATGCTCTTCAACAGTGTGATCTTCTTCATTCACAATATCAGGAGGGCAACTAGTCCTGGAGCTAACAGTGGAATTGGATCTCCATAATCTATCCATATTCATCTTAATTTTAACACTCAATTATCATGTTTTTCTCACACTCGTTGCATTTCGTAACATATACCCCAACCAACCGTATACCTCTCATGCCCTCAACGCCTCCCTGGCTTACACGAGCCTTACTGTTCAGTTCTCGGAATTCACTTTACGACTGAGGTGGCACCAACGAATGAGAAAAGGGAACACAACAATAGAGTACCAAAAGTTCAGACAGACGCAGATAAAGAGCAGAAACACAACAACACTATCAACAGCCAGAGAACGAAGATGGCTCTGATACCATAAAGGGGGAAGGACCAAGCGCAGAAGGGTGGAAGCATAGTGATATAATAAGAAATGGAGAGTATGAAACTAAGATAATCAAAATAAGGCGGTTGAACCAGCCAAGCAGTTTATATCAAAGTAATTCAAGGTAAATAACTCAAAGTAAATTGCAGAAATTTAGAACCATTCGTTATGGTGGTAATCCGTCCAAGGTGGTGGTAGCAACAATAATATAAGAAAGAGTAATAATTGAAAATACTTGTTTATTGAAAATATGAACAATAAACTTACAGCAGTAGTGGTCTCAAGCAAGGTTGACAAACATTGACAGAGTTACAGGTTCAGGGAGCAAATTTTCTCTCAAAGTGGTCTCTCTAAAAAGGGAGATAATCGGAGAAGAGAAATTAGAAAACTAGCAGATGTAAGTTCTACTACCTAATCCGTTCTACTTAACAAAAGGGACAACCCCCCTTTAAATAGGCAAAGTTCGGATGAACAGTAAAATATGAATAGTAACAGTGAACAGTGAATACAGAAAAATATTGAAAAATTTGAAGTTAAAAGGTATTTCCACTAACTCTCAAGTTAGTACCACTTTTTACTTTACTAAAAACGAATCCTCTTCTTCTTTTGTTAAAAATACTAATGATGAAGACGGAGACTCAGATTCTATTGATCCATCTGTTAATGACTTTGAAACTAATCATTTGAGAGTCATAAATGTTTTCAATCCTGATTTTGAAATTGATTTACAAGGTTTATATGATGAATTTGTTTCCAAAAAACATAGAGCCAAGAGGCATTATTATCAAAATACTTTTGCTCAGTCTGAAAAAGACCGTATTAAAAGAAAATGGTTTGAAAAAATGAAAGAGTTGAATAGACATATTTTGTTTTTCGACTTTTTGGAAAATAATTATGTCTCAAAAGATGAGATTTCAAAACAATATTTGAATGTTATAAAGAAGCAAACTTTTGTTAAACCCGATGCTTCTACTGTTAGGTCTTCTCATCCTCCACTTGATACAATTATCATAAAATGTGATAAAGCCGAAGTAAAGGCTACTCCTTTTAAAATTGCTGATGAGATTACTCCTGTTGTTAGTATTATTGAACAAAACAATTTTACTAATGAGTCCTTACATGTTATTAGTCAACAGCTTGACCGCATTGAAGAAAATTTTGAAAAAGCTGTTTCTATAAAAACTGAGGAACCTTTGATTACTTTACCTAATAAAAGAGAAAAAATGATTTTCAAAACCCCTCAGACTAAAACTCTTGAGGCTGTTGAAAAAATGCTAGCTGATTTGAAAGTTAAAACTGAAGGTACTTCTACCAGTACTAATTGTGTTATTTCGAGACATGATACTGAACTTGTTTCTAAAGATATTACAGATTCTGAATCTTTGTCCTCAACTTCTGTTGAAAATGTTTTTGAAGATAAATTACCAGAAATTAAAAGATTTGTTGGAAAACCTAATCCTATATCTTTTACTAAAAACTGGTATTCTAAACCTACTCCTCCTAATATGTAGTTTGAAGAAAGATCTTTTCAAACTCAATTTTTTGTTTCTGCTGATAAAATGTATGAATGGAATATTGATGGTTTCTCTGAGCAAGAAATCATAAATAAAATGAGTCACATGTCCATGGTTGGAATTGCTTATGCTAATGGTCATGATTTTACTCAACTTGAAATTGTTAACATGCTTGTTACTGGTTTTTTTGGTTCTCTTCGTGGTTGGTGGGATTCATATCTCACAGAAGAATCTAGAGAATCTATTAAAAATGCTGTTAAAAAGAATGATGAAGGACTCCCTATTTTTGATGATAATATTGGTCGAGATATTCCTGATGGTGTTAATACTTTGGTCTATACTATTCTCAAACATTTTGTTGGCACTCCTTCTAGTGTTTCATCCCGTATTGCTGAATATTTAAATAATTTGAGATGCCCTACTATGTCTGATTATAGATGGTATCAAGATGTTTTTATTTCCAGGGTTATGCTTCAGAAAGATTGTCACAAACCTTATTGGAAAGAGAAGTTTATTGAAGGACTTCCTCCTATCTTTGCTCATAAGGTAAAACAAGAATTAATTGATGAAAATGACTTCATTGATTATGATAATTTAACTTATGGAGATATATTAAGAACTATTAAAAAACTTGGTATTAACATGTGTAATGATGAAAAACTGTTAAAACACCAATTGAAAATTAAAAGAAAAGCTAAATATGAAATGAGTAATTTCTGTGAACAATATAGTTTGCCCTCTATTGCTCCTTCTAAGCAAAAGAGTAAAAAACACAATAAAATTCACAAAAATTATAACCATAAAAAATATAAAAAATACAAAACTAATTATGTTAAACCTGATATGTTTTATGCTAAAAAGAAAAATGTTTCTAAAAGATATGCTAAGCAAAATCCTAATAAAGGAAAATGCTTCAACTGTGGTAAGCCTGGTCATTACAGTAAAGACTGTAAACAAAAACCTAGTAAACTAAAAAACAAGTTTAATATGTTAAACATTGCTGATGAAGATCAAGAAGCTCTATTCCGAATCCTTGAATCAAACGTTTCGTCTGATTCCTTGGAAGAGGACTTTTCTTCTTTATCTGATTCTGATTATCACTCTGCTGAAACTTCTGATTCGCCTAATATTAAGATTGGATGCAGAGACTCCTGTTGCAATGTTATTAAGTCTGTTAACGTTCTTACTAAAAATGAAGAAAATGATAATTTACTGTTAAAATTAATTGGGCAAATGGAAAACCCTGTTATACAAAAAGAATATTTGGATAACTTCAAGAAAAACCTGTTAAAAGACGAAACTGTTAAAAAACAAAAAACTAATATAAGCTTTGAAGAAACTTTGGAAAGATTTAACAAATCTAAAAAGAAATCCAAAGATCTAACTGTTAATGATTTTCAACATGAAATTAATATTGTGAAAAACCATTTAATTGCGCCCTTACGTGGAAGGACTAAGTCTTACTACCAGAGTATGGGTTTTGAGTTTAGGTACTATTTTGGGAGGGTGTTAGGCACCCAAAACCGCCCAACTGGTGGGTCGACTTCTAGTTATTGTGTCTTACATCTTAATCTTATTAAAGGCACGTCCAACATTGTCATTCTAACTCACACACACACTAGCATACTGTAGACACTCAATTTTGCACCCATAATTTAATCAAGGAGAATTACTTGAATGACCAATCCATGTACCCCAAAAATCATAATTGCATTACATGCATCAATTTTTTCTTGCATTAAATGCATCATTTTGTCTTTGCAGTACATGAATTAATTCATTCATTGCATATCATAAAAATGATCTTGAGATTCTAACGGTCGCAGCAGTGTTTCCGGTTATCAAATTAGACTATCAGATCAAAAGATATCCCATGATCAAGTTTACAGGGTCAACATGCATTGTGTCTAGGTAGAATCGACCACACATAATCAATTTAAATTAATTCTGATTGGTTAAAAAATTAAAATTAATTAAATAATTTTGTGATTGGTTGATAATTAGTGTTTAAAATAGGGATGCATGCATGGGAATAAAATGGATGATTGGATAACAATAAAACTGTGGATAATCTGAACTTTATCAAGATTTATGTTAGGGTATTTATCTACAAGATAATTGTCCTTAAATATCCTAAATTATCCAAAAAAGAGATGAAAAATCATAGGCGGAGGATGAAAACGCGTCTAGGTACAAGGACCGGCCAAAAAACCCTAAAAGAGGAGTCCAAACAGCACCCGAACACGAAAGTGCATTCGGAGCCATAGGGCCAATTCGGTACTTTTGGAGTGCCAAACAGCACTTTAAAAGGGCCGAATTTTCCTAATCTGGGCTTTGGCCCAACGGCCTTCGGATGACGATTATGCATACCCTCTTCGATTTTTCGCAAAAAGATGCGTCTTTATGAGGCACAAATCTAAATTTTCTCAAATCAAAATTGATTTGTATTTTTCTCAAGATACAAATCTGATTTTTTTAATACATGTAGATTTTTGAAATAAAGGAAAATATAAAACATGATTGTTTTTGTGTTTGTTGTATTTCATTCATGATTGCATAAATTCATATTATGAGTGAAACTCTCTTTTTTAAAAAACTCTTTTTCATTCTTTTTTAAACATATAAAAAATAGATCTGATTTTTCTGTTGTCAAAAACCCTTTTCTTTTTCTTTTTTTCATCATAAAATAGATCTGATTTTTCTGTTATCAAAAAATCAATTTTTTTAGTTCTTACAAAACAGATCTAATGTTTTTCAAATTAAAAGACTTTTATTTATGTAATCAAAACATATCTGATTTTTTTTTTTTTTTTAACAAAAGAAGAGGTTACATAAATTCATATCTTGAGTGGAACTCTCTTCTTAAAAAACTCTTTTTCATTCTTTTTTAAACATATAAAAAACAGATCTGATTTTTTTGTTGTCAAAAAGCCTTTTTTTTTTTTTTATTTCATCATAAAACAGATCTGATTTTTCTGTTATCAAAAAATCAATTTTTTTTAGTTCTTAATAAATAGATTTGATGTTTTTCACATCAAAAGACTTTATTTTATGTAATCAAAGTAGATCTTTCTTTTTTTTTTAACAAAAGAAGAGATTTCATTCATAAATAAATTTGTGTGATTTAATTTTTCATTCACATGTTCAACATATCATTCATGACATGTATAAGAAAGTACATTGGTCACAAGAGTCTAGAGGACCAGACTTTGTCTAGGTGGAATGGGTGCCTAACACCTACCCATTCCATAATCTAGCCTCCGGATTTAGGTTTTTGGTTTAGTAGATCTAGCATTGTCTTCATTTGTTTTGGGTAGAATGTAACTAGGATAACAAGCCCTGTAAATATTTGGTAGATTGTAACTAGGACCCAAATCTATGTAACTTTTTAATTTTCTTTCAGATATGTAATTTTATTCAATTAATGAATGGAACTATTCAATCATGTATTTTGTAGTTAGTATTTTTTTTCTTATTTTTTTGTATAAAGAAAAACAAGTGGCGACTCCATACCACTTACCCAAAAAGAGAGGTGCCCTAAAAGGTACCCGAATCTCTTTTTTTTAGGGACGCTTTTCATCGAGGTCTCTCATAGTGGTGACTCCACTGGGGATGTCGAGGTCTAAGCTTCGTATTAGACTTAAGTGACCAAATATGTACCTTTGTTTTGCATGGTCTTGCATGATATAGTTGTTTGTTTATTTATGTTTGATGGGATGTTGCATAATATTGTGGTGTATGATATTTTGTTGTTTGTTTTGGTTGTTAAAATCTTTCCCCAACTGTCATAGTGTGTGCCATCCAAACAACAATGTATGCATCCCTTTCAACAATTTTTGGTAGTAGTAACCATGGATCACCGGTCTTCATTAGATTCGGGTACCTAGTGGCGAACTCACCAACTCATAGCCCAAAGCCACTGGATCATTTCCTGTTGACTGTAAAGGAAAACCATGCCGTTTGGACCAACACAATTTTCATACATTACAAGTTGGGAGGTGTAATGCCCTAGCTATGGGAAACAATGAAACAACAAACCTACCCTACAACATAATGACTTAGAATCTACCCTTAGGTCGGTCCCTGTTAAAATTGCATTGCATGTTGTGTGTGTTTGTTTTGATTGATTGATGGATGTGGATGGGATCTTAGCTTTGATTAACCCGACTAAGCCTCTCATTAGGGGAGAATCTAGTCAAGATCTGAAGGAAGGCTACAAAGAGAACCAAAGCCTGACACTCAAGCTAGTAGCTCCAGTTCCAAGCCTGTTACTCCCATCACAATACTGAAGCCTTCAAGCATAGAAGAAACTCCATTGCTACAACATCACAATCCCATATTCGACCTGCAAATGAGGGGAGACACTTCAAACCCAATCAAACAACCCAACACCCATAAATTGGGGGAGATACTTCAAACCCCAATCAAATTACCAACCACCAACATATGGGAGGAGACACTTCAAAGCCCAATAAAGTTACCCAACACCCACAAATGGAGGGGAGACACTTCAAACCCCTAGCAAATAGCTTGACATCCACAAATGGGGGGAAACACTTCAAATCCCGAGACACTGATCCCCATGATTCAACCGAAATTACCCACATCACAAGAAGGGGAGACACTTCAAACCCCCACATTTAAAGACCAACAACCCAGTGGAAGCTCTGAACAGGTCCACTCAACAAACACCTGCCGAAGAAGATGAAGTCCTCAAGCAACTATAGAAGACACAAGCCAACATATCCTTATGGGGTTTACTCATGGCCTCATACAAACACCGACAAAACCAAGTAGACTTGCTCAACCAAATCCAAGTCTCAACAACCACAACCTCCTAAGATCTGAATGCTATGATTGGGTTCATAAATATAGAACTCACTATTTCCTATTTTGACAAGGATCTGACCAAGAAGGGGAAGCACCATAACGATCTTGCATATCACTGTAGATTCCATGGGGAAGAGAATACCAATGGTTTTTGTAGATGATGGAAGTGCCTTGAATGTCTGTCCTTTGAAGACTGCAAGCTGCCTTAGCTTGAGCATTGAAGACTTTGTGCCTCCTGATCAGCACTTGAGGGCATACGACAACAATAGAAAAGAAGTCTTGGGAACCATAACATTAGATCTTACCATAGGACCGATGGTCAAGAAGGTGGATTTTCAAGTCCTTAATATAGCCTCATGCTTCAATATGCTCCTTAGGCAACCATGGATCCATGACACAAAAGCCGTACCTTCTTCCCTATATCAAAAGGTTCGGTTTCCACATGAAGGGGCTATTGTGACCATCTATAGAGATACTTTGACTGTGCCTAAACCTGTTTATGGTATTGATTCTGAGAAAAAGCCATTGACCTTGGATGGCTTTGAGATCGTGAAGCCTGGCTTTGAAAAGAGAGGAGAAGAAGTTGAAAAGATCCCAATGGACTTTGCTCCTTATGGTAACAACAATGTGGTAGCAATGATGAGGAGAATGAACTACCTTCCTGGGATGAATTTGGGGAGAGCTGTGAAGAAACCAACCATTTAAGACTTGGCAATTCCTACTGCCACACCACCTTTCAGGCTAGGCTATAAGTCCACTGACGATGATTTGTTGGAAATGGAAGTAAGAAGGATGGCCCGAGCCAAGGCCAAAGCAAAAAGACTTCCTTGTCCTCCAGAACCTCTAAAGCCCTACACTCTTACACTGAATGGGAGTTTGTAAAAGCTAGAGAAAGTCGACGTTATTAGGGATTCCCAGAATCGAGATTTGATCCTATAACAAAGACCATGGTGCCCAGTTTTGAGATACTACTTGATTGCAACAATGAGGTTCCAAAATTGAAGAAAGAAGATACCACCTGGGTTCCTACTGATTGGGCCGATCACATGGATTCAAATGCCATGACTATACTCCTTGGAGATCATATCTACAACATAGAAGAAGAAGAATATTAGGAGGCCTGCCAACATACATTGAAGAGCCCGTATGAACTAAAAGCTAATAATGAAAACAAGGAATGGGGAGCAGCCCCTAGTGATGATGAAGATGAAGGTGATCAAGATTTATAGTAGTAGTAACAGCAGCAGTAGTGATGGTGGACATGGTGATGATGACAGCAACACCAATAGTAATGACAACAGCAACAGAAGTTATGATAGCCTGTACAGCGAAGATGATTGGGGTAAACCCCCTAGTGAAAGAGAAGATGAAGATACAGACCTATTCTATGAGGAATATGACAGTGATGTGGACTGCTATAATCAAGATATTGAAGATGATACTGAAGCTAACAGGTGGAGTGATACTGATAGTGATTAAAATAGGCTGATAAATGTGTTAGAGAATGTAAGAGAGGAGAATGCACAAGCCAATCAAATGTATCATGAAGAATATCCCTATGGGCATCTTTCAGATTTGAGCGATATCACTAATGTTAGCTCAAGGTTTTGCCCTAGGTATGACAAGCAATGAACAGAGGTTCCTGAATTGGGGTCGTATTATGATTCAGAGCCAAGTACACCAACACTACATAATGTAGAGGATGATGACATAGATGCCAGGTTGGCCGCTCTAGACCAAAAACTGATGAACATAATGAGGAGAGAATGGAAGGAAGTGAGCCAGAGCATCTCCCTCAACCCACTGATTTAGGCAACAGAGGCAAGTATGTGCTATTTGATGAATGGATGGATAGCATGGAGCGCCTGGTGTGAGAAACCGCGCCCTCGACTCCCTTTTTTTATAGGATGTTGGACCAAACCCAAATGAATGGGTGGAGTCGTGTTATTGCCTCTCAAAATGGAGGTTCAACTAGTAATATTTTCCCCTTTAGATTAAGGGTTTTACAATGGAGTCGCCACTTATTTAATTATTGGAATAAATAAGAAAACCAAAATTGAAAAATTCCTCATTTTATTAATTTGAAATTGAATTTACATTGATCATAGGAAAATTACACGACTTTGGTCCTAGATACAATCTAAGATAAAGTACATGGCTTTATTTCCTAATTACAATTTAGAAATCGAAAATTACATGGATAAGTATTGATCTATCAATCCTTGATCTAAGCTCGGAGACTATGTTACAAGATGGGAAGGTGTTAGGCACCCACCTTGCCCGGTGAAACCGGTCTTCTAGACTATAGTGGCCAACATTCATATCATATCATCCAATATGTTAATTAATTTACATGTTGAATTCAATGTGTATGCATGTGATAAACCCTAATTCAATTTATTAAGTATTGCATTTGGATTGAAAAGTAAATTCTAGTGAATGTGTGTGTATGGTGATATCCTAAATTCAAGGATTTGAAAGAATTATGAAACAAACATATTTTTCATATTTTTGATGTGGATTTAAGATCAAAACTAGTGTTTTTGCATGAACATGTGATGAACAACCAAGAACATGTGATGAACACATAAGAACATTTAAGAATATTCAAACATATTCAAGAGAATTTAAATGATTACTATCATGCTTTAATCCTAAATTCTCATCATGGCAACACAAAAAAAAAAGTTAGGGAAAGAGGTTATACCTTCATACAAGATCCATACGGTGGAGGAGGAGACTCTTAGTGGAGGTCCTAAGGGTGAAGGAAAAAAAGAAGAACTAGGAGAGGGAGAGTAAGTCTCACTCAATACCTTGAGTCTCAGGAAGACCAAGATATGACAAGACTACTCCACTTCACTAGAACTCAAGAAAGGAGAAAAGAGGAGATTTTCGTGTCTTGGAATGAAGGAGATGGGGGGTTTATATAGTAGTGGTGGAGGAAATATGAATGGAAGGTCATTTAATGAGGGTTGACAAAGAATCATGAACCTAGACCTCATTGTAGTCTTGGGGAAAATCTGGTGCATTAAATGGAAAGATTGGTAGGAGTGAGGAGCAAGCCAAAATTCGGTTTTCCCGTAGCTACTGTAACAACTTGTAGAGCCAACTTTGAAAAATCATATCTGACTCAATTCGGATTGGAATAGCCTCGTTCTTATGCTCAAATTGAAGCCCCAGATGTCTAGTTTCTGGGAAAATTAATCTCATTCACAGATTCAAAATATTCTAAGAGATATTGATGAAATAGTGAGCAGATGTCATTTGTTAGAAAATGGTTTCAGCACAATTAACATTAATAGGTCCCAAATTAACTCCCAATTAACACTAAATGGCTCCAATCACTCCCATTTCAGACTTAATTGGTTCCAAATTTACTCTAATTAAAAGATAATTGCACAAATTACTCATTGAATAATTAATGTTTAACTATCTAATTAATTAGATGTATGCATCCTCACCATAAAATGTAGTTCTAACTAATCAAATTATGACACATTATTGATCTAAAATTGATTAGAATTATAACTAATTGGAATCAATTATTCATAATCACATATAGTCAGACTCAATTTGTGATAGTGCATCTCGGCCATTAAAACTTGATTTAATGATAACTTTCAATCGGATGGTCTGATTAGGGTTTATGACCAGTCAATTTGATCGTTACAACATCAAGATCATTTTGATGAAATGAGATTAAGAATTTAATGACCAAAATCAAGATGCATCTTTCCAAGTCAAAATTACCCTTTTACCCTCCTGGTGAGGTTAAATGCGGGTTGCAAAATGGGGAGTCAACACCTAGATGCTTTTGTGACCGACAAGCCCACAGATATGGAGGTTGAAGAAGAAGCTACAGATTATATGGATGTAGATCTCACGGTACTGATGCTGGGGGAAGAAATAGGTTACTGGGAGCCACCTGCCATTGTGCAAGCCACAACCGAGTTAAAGAACTGGGCATGGGAGGGAGCTGCCCACCCCATGGAGGACTCTGTGAGAAAAATCAAGACCGTCAACTCAATCACTTTTTCCAAAAAGATCAAGACCGCCAAGCCAGTCACTCCTACCAAGAATGTTGTTTCCGTTCTTATTAAGTCTATTTCTACTAGTGTTTCTATTCCTGTAAAGTCTGTTTGTGATAGTTTTCCAATTGAGTCTGTTGAGTCTGTAAAGTCTGTTAAAGGTCTTTCCTTTTTAATATGATTTCTGATTCTGCTTATTTACTGGCTTTGAATGTTTTTATTTCTGAAATTGATAAAGAAACTCTTAATGATAAGGAATTAAAACATGAATACCTAGAACCTATAAAAGAAGAAACCCAACCCATTAACCTGGAAACTGATGATGATTCCAAAATGATCCAAGTTGGCAATACCCTAACCACC
This sequence comes from Quercus glauca, assembly GCA_023736055.1. NCBI lineage: Eukaryota > Viridiplantae > Streptophyta > Magnoliopsida > Fagales > Fagaceae > Quercus > Quercus glauca. Next base: position 24,531,572 of record CM043317.1, read on the forward strand.
TTAGAGAAAGATGCATTAGTGACACTGCTGATAGAATTCAAGGAGGTCTTTGCCTGGTCATATGAAGACATGCCTGGGATTGATACAAACATAGTACAGCATTGCATTCCAACAGATCCAACCATGAAGCCGGTCAAACAAAAGTTAAGGGGAATGAAGCCATAGTGGATTCTCAAGATCAAGGAAGAAGTAGAAAAATAGTACAACGCAGGATTCTTAAGAGTGGTCAACTATCCAAAGTGGTTAGCTAATGCGGTTCTGGTACCAAAAAAGTATGGGAAGGTCAAAATGTGTGTAGATTTTCAAGATCTGAATAAGGCCAGCCCAAAAGATGACTTTCCTTTGGCTCACATTGACGTCCTGGTTGACAACATAGCAGGGCATGCGTTGCTCTCGTTTATGGATGGATTTTCAAGATACAACCAAATTCAGATGGCTCTAGAAGATATGGAGAAAACCTCCTTTATCACTCCATGGGGGACATACTGCTACAAGGTCATTCCATTTGGCCTTAAGAAAGCTAGTGCTACTTACCAACAAGCAGCCACGACTTTGCTGCATGATTTGATCCACAAAGAAGTAGAAGTTTATGTTGATCACATGATAGTAAAGTCCAAAGACCATGAAGGGCACATACTGGCTTTAAGGAAGTTCTTTGAGAGAATATGGTTCTACAAGTTGCGGTTGAATCCAAAGAAATGTACTTTCGGGGTCACATCTGGAAAACTGTTATGGTTTATGGTAAGCCAGAGGGGAATAGAATTTGGTCCTGACAAAATCAAGGAAATTTTAGAGATGAAGCCTCCAAGGACTAAAAAGGAGATCCGAGGATTTCTGGGGAGAATACAGTGCATCAGCAGGTTCATAGCCCAACTCACTACGACGTGTGAACCAATCTTTAGACTGCTTAAGAAGGAGGTCTCAACCATATGGAACGAACAATGCCAAGAAGCCTTTGAGAAGATTAACAGTTATCTGATGAAACCACCAATACTTGTTCCACTAGTTCCCAAAAAGCCATTGTTGTTGTATCTCACCACTACAAATACAGCAATGTGTGCTTTACTTGCTCAATACTTAGAGAAGAGTAGAAAGGAGAATGCCATATCAGCAAGAAGATGTTGCCTTATGAAGTGAAGTACTCGCCATTAGAGAAGACATGTGTAGCACTTGTATAGGCAACCCGTAAACTCAAACATTATATGCTTGCTTACAAGGTTCTGTTGATTGCAAGAATGGATCATTTGAAGTACTTAATGGAAAAACCTATGCAAGATGGAAAAACTGCTAAATGGGTTTTGCTTTTGTCAAAATTTGATATTAAGTATGTGACTCAGAAATCTATGAAAGGAAGAGCGATTGCCGATTACCTAGCCCATTGTTCACCAGAAGAAGCTGAAGAGATCCAAGGAGACTTTTTGGATGAAGACATCATGGGGATTGAAGTAGAATCATGGAAGATGTATTTTGATGGACCAACAAATCAAAACGGAAATGGAATTGGAGTTCTCTTAATTTCTCCAAAAGGGGCACACGTTCCATTTTCTGGCAAACTCAACTTTCCTGCCACCAACAATGCCATAGAATATGAAGCTTGCATTATGGGCCTACAAGCAGCCTTAGGCCTAAGAGTGAAAGAGTTTGAGGTGTATGGAGACTTAGCTCTAATAATCTCTCAGGCACAGAATAAATGGAAGATCAAAGAAGAAAGGCTTATGCCTTATCATTAATGTCTCCAGAAGTGGTCATCAAAATTTAGCAAGATCCAATATCAGTATGTGCCGAGGATACAGAATCAAATTGCAAATGCTTTAGCAACCATGGCATCCATGATGGATGGGCCAAAATAAGATGAAGCTAGACCGATAGTGTTGGAATGAAAAGAAGAACCAACCTACTGCATGACAATAGAAAAAGATGACGAAAAAAATGGGGAAGGCGAATGGTACTCAGAAATCCTACAATACCTCAAGAATGGAACATACCCTAAGTCTGCAGACAAGAATGATAAGTTAACCATTCGAAGGTTGTCCACTAATTACATCATTTGTGGAGAAAAGCTTTACAGAAGATCATATGATGGAATTCATCTCCTTTGTGTAACTGCCAAGGAAGCACAATAGATAATTGAACAGGTTCATGAGTCAAGTTATGGGCCACATATGAATGTGCATATGCTATCAAGGAAGATATAAGACAAGATTACTACTAGACCACAATGGAAGCCGACTGTGCGGCTCATGTTCGAAGATGCCATCAATGCCAAGTCCATAGAGATCTGAAGCACATGCCACCCATGCCATTTCATACCATGACATCACCTTGGCCATTCTCTACATAGGGAATAGACATTATTGGGAAGATCCACCTTACAGCATCTAATGGCCATGAATTTATACTTGTAGCCATTGATTACTTTACTAAATGGGTAGAAGCTGCTTCATACAAAGTCCTGAATTCAAAGAAAGTTGCTCAATTCATTCAAACCAATATCATCTGTAGATATGGGGTACCACATGAAATTATCTCTGATAATGGGCAGCATTTCAAGGGAGAAACAGAAAAGTTGCTATGACAATTTAATATTCAGCACCACAAGTCTTCGCTTTATCGTCCTCAGACTAATGGAGTAGCTGAGGTTGCTAATAAAAACATTGGGCGAATCTTGAAGAAGAGCACAAAGAATTACAAGGACTGGCACCTACAGTTGCCCTACGCACTATGGGGGTATAGAACATCAATCTAATCTTCCATAGGAGCCACTCCTTATTCATTGGTGTATGGGACGGAAGCAGTCCATCCCATTGAGATGGGTGTCTGTTCACTAAGGACAATATTGGAAAGTGAAATCTCTGAAGCAGATTGGTTGCAAAGTAGATATGATTAGTTATGCATGCTAGATGAGAAAAGACTCAAAGCCTTGTATAACATTCAAGGATATCAAAGGAGGCTTAGGAAAGCTTTTGATAAAAAAGTGAGAACCAATGATTTGAAGTTGGGGGACTTAGTGTTGAAAGACATCTGAGCCCCGGTTCAAGATGCAAATGGGAAGTTCAAGCAAAATTGGGCAGGCCCATACATTATCAAACAAATATATTTTGGGGGAGCAGTATGATTGATGGACTTAGATGCAAACTCTTTCACTAAGCCAACCAACATGGATCAATTGAAGAAATACCATGTCTAGGGTGGTTGTAAATTAAGTTATTTCCTTCCCTAGGATTGACTAAAAAAAAAAAAAAAAAAGAGCTTGCTAGGCTGAAAACCCGAAAGGGCGGTCTAGGCAAAAGTTAGAGCAACAACAAAAAAATAAAAAATAAAAAACAAAACAAAACAAAACAAAAAAGGTAGGTTGAAAACCCGAAAGGGTAGTCTACACAAAAGGAGAGTTAAAAAATATAAATAAATAAATAAATGAGAGAGCCTACTAGGTTGAAAACTCGAAAGGGTGACCAAGGCAAAAGTTAAAGCAAATTTAAAAAAAAAAAAAAAAAAAAAAAAACATCATCACCCATGAACTACATGATGACCTGATCCTTCTATCAAGGGGGTATGTAGGCAACCATGCATTGGTTCGGTCACAATTTCCCTAAACCCACCATTTGCCCATTAACCATGTAGGGTTCAAATTTGTTGGGCCTGATACCAACTCCCTGTATTGTGAGCCCAACAAATTCCCAACAATAAATTTGTAGAGAATGGGTTGAACAACTGGGCTAGTAGCGGATTTAGCAACGGTTCATACAAGCAAAAACCATCTAAAAGAAAAAAGGATTGAGACAGGCTTTTTTTAACAGGAAAACTCTTTGGTCCGAAGAGGATTAGTATATTAAGACTTAGTGAATACAATTTCCCCCCCCCCTCTTCTCTGCGAGACTTGCTCCCTTTATATATACACCCTTTTCCCATCTTCACCGCACACTTGTCCTCCATCTAGGTGCCCACTTGAGTACTAGTTACATCAGCCGTTTGCTTTAACCTCCAGTGAGTGGTGGTGGGTGAAGATACACTGTTCAGGTGTCTTCTCCACATAAATGCGGCCAGGAAAGTTGCTGCAGTGCATTAAATGTGGCGGTGGCAGCTTTATTGGTAAGATATTTCATGATAGCTATGCTTTTGGACGTGCCCGAAGCTCAGCTCTGGCATGGGGCTCTTCAGCATATCTACTCGATTAAGTTCTGGGCAGCTCCGTTGGGTAAGGTCCCTTCAGCCCAACTAGATTGTCTTCGGATGGTGCGGCTGTCCCTTATGGGTTGCACCTCCACCAGGATGGCAAAGCATTGATACTTTTATCCTCTTCGGACAGAGAGTCGTATCTGAACTGGGCTTCAGGCCCAACATATGGCGTTGGGCTTTCTCACCCACAATAGCCCCTCAAAATTTCACTTTTTACCTCGCATCCGAAGAGAAAAAGTGGGGTTTTGATCTTTGACAAATAAGGGCACTGAACTTTAATTTCACACGTGTGCGCGCATGAATTTGGGCGCCTTCTTTATAACCGCTGCTATCGCGCCGTTTCCGAGGTGTCATTAATTGCTCCAGGCGGCGTCTTGTCCCTGAAATCTAGCGGTCCATTTCAAATCAACGGACGAGATTCTCCTCAAAATTTTGGGCGGGTTAAGTCCCACCACTTTACCTGCCACTATATAAAGTCCCAGATGGGATTGTCTTCTCATTTTACAAACTTCAGAACTCCCGGCGAACTCAAGCGCTCAGACTCTCAAAGTCCTTCCTGTCATCTGCTTTAACCCGATCTAGAATCCGCTACGATCTCACCGCGAGGCCAGAGTTCATCCTCCGATTTGATTCTGCGTAAGTTCTTTCCCCGAGATTTTCGTATTACATTCAGATTGCCTCTTCGGCCCGTGGTAGATTGTCCCAATCGCCGTTTCGTGTTTCCCTTCCTCTAACCTTGTTAACAATGGGTAGATTTGAGTACCTAGTGGACAGTCCCTCCCAGATAGAGAAGTTTAGGGCGACATATCACATTCCTCGGGAGGTGGGCTTGAGGTATTGCTCCACGGAGGGGTTATTACTGGACCGAGAGGAGGGTAAGGTGATAATCCCCATCATCGCCTTCCTGGAGGGAGGGATGACCATTCCCATGGGTCCAGTCACCAGAAGTTACCTTACCGCCCATAGGCTTAGTCCTGACCAGTGCGCACCCAACACCTTTAGAATTTTAGGTGCAGTTGATGACCTAAACCGCCATTTAGGCTTGTAACTAACTTGGCACGACGTGGTACACATGTACGAATGTCGTACCAAAGAAGGGGCGGGATACTATTTAAGGTCCCGATCCGATATCGTCAGACTCCTCTCCGGTCTTCCCAAGTCCAACAAAGGGATGAAGGACGATTATCTGATCGTCTCGGGTGCCTGGTATGATGGGATTCATTGCCCAACCACGCCAGGAACGCCAGGTGGGACATTCCCCCTTGAGCTTTTCTTTCTTGCTTCTAGCTGTTCGGACTTCCTTTTCGCCATGTTGCAATCCACTGACAGTTCTATCACCATGTTTGCAGATAGGAGGTACGTAACTCCTCGGCTGAGTCTCACAAATACTGCGGCCTTGAACTACCTTCTTCGGTCGGAGATTTTCGTGAGTGAAGACGGACAGCTTAGATCCGTTCCACTCATCCTCGGCTATACCCCGAAGTCTGAGCTTCAGCCGAGAGGTAACGCCATAACACTTAGGGATCGCCGCATAAACCGCATTGACGTGGCACGGAAGACCTTTTTGGCCCCCTTCGACCTCGCCCCGGTGCCCCATCCTAATCCGCAAGGCATACCGGTGCTCGTTCAGCCCGTTCAACAAGTCCCCCTTGAACCGGTAGCAGAGGAGGAAAGAGTTTCTTCTACCCCTTCGCTTGACCAGCAGATTGACTAGTTCAAGTTCGAAGAGGAAAGCTCCGGGGAAGTGGAAATTTTGTCTGCCGAAGAGGTGCTTGACAGGCATTCAGCTGCTCCGATTCTAAACTTAGCCGTGCCTGACGACTCAGAAGAAGAGGACATGCAGAGTCTATCGAACCTGCTGAAAAACAGGAAGACGATAGATGTGGCCAAGGGTGCTGGCTCATCCCAGCCCAGGGTCAATCTTCCACCACCACCCCCTCCTCCAGTTCCAAGAGATCCGGGACTAAAAGCGCTACCTGATCTGAAGAAGAAAAGGGTAGTGACAGAAGTGACTGAGGTTGAGGAGGGGGAGGTGGTCCCTCCGAAGGGCCCCAAGCAGCAGAAGACCCATGATACAAGGGGCAAACGGGCTTCTTCTACTGAGAGCCGGGAAGAGAACCTAGTCGCAGACGTGCGGCGAAAGGCTCAAACATGGTCTCCGAAGCTCACGCTGGATGGCGCGGCCATCCCATGCGATGCCTCCCTGCGTAACTATGCAGGAGGGAAAGCTGGGCGCATAGCAGAAGCGTTGGAGAAGCCTCTCCTCCTTCCGAAGGACATGGAGTCCTATCGGCGCTTCAGCGAACATGAGCTCTTTTTGTCCCTAAAGAGGGACTTAGGCATGGTGAGATAAGCGGTAACTTTGTAGCCTTTATGAGCGTTCGCGACTTAACGTAAAATTCTTTGGTTTCCATGCAGATCGCCCAGCAAATTTACGTGGCCGAAGAATGGGTCAAAAATAAAGATATTAAAGTGTAGGCTGAGGCTCGATCCAGGGAGGAGGCGGAGAAAGCATTGGGCAGGGTGAAGGACGACTGCGCCCGCATCTCCGAGGACCTGAAGGAGGAGGTGAAAGCGAGGAGAAATGCAGAGGCAGGCCTGAAGAATGCCGAGAAGCAGGCCGAGGATCAGCGACAGCAACTATTCGTTACCTAGACCAATCTGGAAACAGAGAGGGTGATGGTGAAAGAGTTGCGGGCTGAGCTAGACAAAGCCAGGGATGCTGCTAAAGTGGCTAAGGAGGACGCTCAGTTGGCCAAGGAAGCAGTTGAGGCCGAGAAACAGGCTGCCTACATGCTGGGGGTGCAAGAGACCCAATCTAGGCTGACCGAGGAGTTTGCCAAAGTGTGCAGAGACTACTGCGAAATAACATGGGGCAAATGCCTTGATGCGGCTGGAGTCCCCGCGGAGTCTGCCCTAAGGCAACCCGAGAGCATCTATTATCATCCTGATATATGCGACCTGCCAGATGCCTCGGAAGCTCCCTCGGCCGGTCAGGATCCTACAGCCCCAGCTGATTCAAGCCAGGCTCCTCTTCAGACCGGAGATGCGGGTGAACTGCTGAAGCCCAATCCAGTGCCTCAAGACAAGGTTTAGGATGTTTAGTTTATGTAACAGCTAGGACTCTTTGTCATCCATTTTGTAACGAAGTTATCTTTTTAATGAATGGAACGAATTCTTTTTTGCTCCTTGTTGCTTTTGTGGTGTTTGTTAGGTTGTGCCATTACGGCCGACGATCATAGTTTGATAATTAAGGATAAATCAGAATCATGGTAATCTTCTATACGTGGCTAAACAATACCTTATGGCAATAACAGTTAACGTAATTTTGCTTAAGTTTGCATATCGTGAAAAACTATCATAACAAAATGCAATCATGACTGTGAGAAGAATTCATTTAATAGTAGTACCTTTTGAGGTTATTTACCTTCCACGGTCTGGGCACTACATGATTATCCAGGTCTTCTAGGAAGTATGCTCCAATGCCGGCCCTCGAGGTGATGCGATATGGACCTTCCCAATTCGGCCCCAGTTTTCCCCATGCTGGATTCTTTGCGCTACCTACCACCTTCCTTAGGACCAAATCACCAGGCTCAAGGGGTCTCAACCTCACATTGGCGTCATAGCCCTGTTTGAGTTTCTGCTAGTAATGCGCCAGTCGGACCATTGCGTTTTCCCTTCGTTCTTCAATTAGATCCAAACTCTTTTCCAGTTGCCCATCGTTGTTGGCTGGGTCAAAGGAGCTAGTCCTGTAGGTAGGGAATCCAGTCTCGAGAGGTATAACAGCTTCAGCCCCATAGGTCATTGAGAAGGGGGTCTCCCCAGTGGACCTACGAGGCGTAGTCCTATATGCCCACAATACGTGGGGTAGTTCTTCTACCCATCTACCCTTCGCATCATCCAGCCTCTTCTTTAGCCCGTTAACAATGACTTTATTAACAGCTTCGGCCTGCCCATTTCCCTGGGGGTAGGCGGGGGTGGAGTATCTATTTCTGATCCCCAACTCACTGCAATAGCTTCTAAAAGCTTTGCTATCAAACTGAAGCCCGTTGTCCGAGATGAGGGTATGTGGGACTCCAAATCTGGTGATGATGTTTTTCCAAATGAACTTCTTCACGTCCACGTCTCTGATATTTGCTAGAGGCTCAGCCTCTACCCACTTGGTGAAGTAGTCCGTTCCGACCAGCAAGAACTTCCTGTTTCCTGCTGCCTTAGGGAAAGGGCCTACGATGTCCAGACTTCATTGAGCAAAAGGCCATAGACTGGATAGCGGATTAAGGGTTCCACTAGGTTGATGTATGCTTGGCGCAAACCGCTGGCACTGGTCGCACTTTTTCACGTACTCATGAGCCTCCCTCTGCATGTTTGGCCACCAATAACCCTGGGTAATAGCTCGATGAGCTAAAGATCTCCCTCCAGTGTGGCTTCCACAGATTCCTTCATGCAGTTCTTCTAACATGGATTCAGCCGCTTCGGGGGCCATGCACAACAGATATGGGCCCGAATAGGATCGTTTGTACAGGCAATCTAATCTGCCCCTTCGGAATAATCACTTTGCCGTCGAAGTTGACCAAAGGAGAACTGTACGGAGTCAAGTCCTCGGGGGACAAGTTCAGCCCCTTGTATAGGTCTGGGTACATAATCTCTGCTGCACTACCCTGATCTACCATTACCCTCCTGACATCGTATCCGCCTATTCTTAGAGTAACTACTAGGGCATCGTCATGCGGCTGGATAGTCCCTACTTTGTCCTCCTCCGAAAAGCCCAGAACTGGAATATCCACCCTGTGTCTCTTCGGCTCTCTGTTAACACTTTCCAAGGGTACTCGGGCTACTGACAATACCCTGGATGGGTGGGACCCTGTCCTCCCAGGTGTAGCAAAAATGACATTGATTGTCCCCAAGGGAGGTTTCACTGAGTTGCCTCTCCTAGGCCCCGTGCTTGTCTGATTTCCCTGTCCGTATGAGTGGTGTAGGAGGTGCTTTAGTCTGCCTTCGCTGACTAGCTGATCCAAATGATCCCTCAGGCTCCTGCAATCCTCGGTAGTATGTCCATGATCAAGGTGATACTGACAGTAAAGATTGTGGTTGCGCCTTTCAGGGTTTCCTACCATCTTGTTCGGCCTCTTGAAGAATGGTTCGTTTTTTATCTTATCCAGGACTTGGTGAACTGGTTCGCGAAAAACCGCACTGACCGCCTGGAAGTTTGCTGTGCTCTGTCCGGTCCAGTCCTTCCTCGGCCTGTTGTGATTTTGCCTGTCCTACCTGAAATCCCTCCCCTCCTGAGGGATAACCTTCTCCTTCCCCTTACTCTGCTGCTGATCTTCTTCCACTCTTTTGTACTTATCGATCCTGTCCATCAACTGGCGTATACTAGTGGCAGGGTTGCGCGTCAAGGATGTTCTCAGGGGATGTTCAGTGGGGAGGCCCAGTTTAAAAGAGCTAACAGCCATCGATTCACAGTCTTCCTCTACCTCATTGTATGTTTCCCAAAATCTATCTGAGTACGACTTCAGAGTCTCGTTCCCTTTCATGCTGACGGACAACAGCGAGGCCACGGACTGAGGAACCCTTCGGCAAGTGACGAAACGAGACCCAAAAGCCTGGGTTAGTTCTTGGAAAGAGCTAATAGTGTTTGCTTTCAGACCATCGAACCATCTTATGGCTATTGGTCCCAAACTGGAGGGAAAAACTTTGCACATCAGGGTTTCGTCCCTAGAGTGGACTGCCATCCGCTGGTTAAAATGACTCACGTGTTCCACTGGATCGGTCCGACCATTGTAGATGGTGAATGTAGGTTGGTGGAAACGCCTGGGAAGTCTGGCACCCTCAATATTACGTGTAAAATGAGACCTGGAGATCTGATCCAGAGCTTTGCTCATAGCATCATTTCCTGCGCCCCTCGGTAAGGGATTCTGAGGGTTCCTCTCGTCATGACGCATTTCCTCATAGGTAAAGGATTCGCTGACCGGCGTTCGATGTTTCTGTTTATAGCCAACATCCTGTTCATCCTCAAAATCTTCGTCAGAATACGAGGGACTGCGCTTCCTCTTTGCACGGCGCAACTCCCTTTTGAGCCTGTCTATTTCCTTCTGCATGTCTTTGTTCTTCTCTACATGAGACATGTGGCTCTCCCCATGCGACTGGTTTTGATCGTCATGTGCGGTGTGTACACTTCCCTCACGATCCTGCCTCCGTTCCAGATGAAGAAAGGGATCGGTGTGCTTAGATGACCTGGACTCAGCTGGTCGTTGCCTTGGTTCAGCCATCTTTTGAGGTGTTGCTTCCACCTTCGCTCAAGCTGTTCCCCACAGACGGCGCCAATTGTAGGGTTCAAATTTGTTGGGCCTGATACCAACTCCCTGTATTGTGAGCCCAACAAATTCCCAACAATAAATTTGTAGAGAATGGGTTGAACAACTGGGCTAGTAGCGGATTTAGCAACGGTTCATACAAGCAAAAACCATCTAAAAGAAAAAAGGATTGAGACAGGCTTTTTTTAACAGGAAAACTCTTTGGTCCGAAGAGGATTAGTATATTAAGACTTAGTGAATACAATTTTTCCCCCTCCCCCCTTCTCTGCGAGACTTGCTCTCTTTATATATACACCCTTTTCCTATCTTCACCGCACACTTGTCCTCCATCTAGGTGCCCACTTGAGTACTAGTCACATCAGCCGTTTGCTTTAACCTCCAGTGAGTGGTGGTGGGTGAAGATACACTATTCATGTGTCTTCTCCACATAAATGCGGCCAGGAAAGTTGCTGCAGTGCATTAAATGTGGCGGTGGCAGCTTTATTGGTAAGATATTTCATGATAGCTATGCTTTTGGACGTGCCCGAAGCTCAGCTCTGGCATGGGGCTCTTCAGCATATCTACTCGATTAAGTTCTGGGCAGCTCCGTTGGGTAAGGTCCCTTCGGCCCAACTAGATTGTCTTCGGATGGTGCGGCTGTCCCTTATGGGTTGCACCTCCACCAGGATGGCAAAGCATTGATACTTTTATCCTCTTCGGACAGAGAGTCGTATCTGAACTGGGCTTCAGGCCCAACATATGGCGTTGGGCTTTCTCACCCACAAACCAAATTACCAAAAATTCAACCATCCCATTAAACCATGTCATTGCACAAAATCCAAAAGCCCAATCTCTAAACCAAACCATAAAAATTCCAAAATCCCAAAAGCCTACACTTTAAACAAAATCCCTAACCTGCAAATCCTAAATAATTCCTAAACATAAGAGTTTTTACATCAACTTCTAAAATAAACATTATCAAAGCCAAAAACATAAGAAGGTCACTTTGTCTTCAATCTTTTCTTTTTCTGTTGATCATCAATTCCCTCTATGATAGGTACTTTGTCAGCATTGTCCCTTCTTTTGAGTTCATAGTTGTCTTCATCGGGTTTTTCCCAATTGTCTTTGGGAAACTGTTCTCTCATAGCAATCCTTTCAGCTTTCTTGTCAACAATCTTGTCTATCAACTAGTTGGAGTATTCTATAGTCATCTTGTGAAAGTGATCCTTGACAAAAGATTGGTCCACTCGGTTAGCCATCTCTAAACCCAATAGCATGTTCGGTACAGAAGTAGGATTTGTATCCGCATGAGAGAAAGGTCTTCTGCTTTTGCCACCAGGCATTCCTTGCTCATATTTGAATCACCTTAAGTCTATCTCCCTTGTAGAAAGTTACTCTCTGCAATCCAACAAGGAAAACATGATCTGATCTTGGAGACCTCAGTAAAGTGGGTGGGCACTTCCACCAATAACAGTCCCATTGAGTTGAGGTACTAGAATTCTTGTCTGAGAATTTCACCCAGTCACTCTCAATTTGGCATTTAGTTTTGATTAAACCCTGCTAAGAAAACTGAGGCCCATAATTACCGATTGTAGGCTTGGCAATCATGTCCAGTCGCTCCATCAGCCATATCTGCAAAGTCAAAGGACTCCCTAAGAAGTTCTAAGTTTCTCCACCATTAAATACAACATCCAGTCCCAGAAGAGTTTCTACCAAGATTAAAGAAACAGGATTATCACCATCCTTAATCTGACTCACAACACTTATAGCTCGAGCATCCACAAAGCCGTGCCTTCCAGAGCAAAGCGAAAGTTCTCCCACAAAGCATAAAGTCAAACCAAAGTTTTCTGCATATTGTCAGTCACTCCATTGGTGCATTTGTCAATCAGCCGAGAGATAATGGCACGAAGATTCACCATATGACCTTCAATCATACTATCAGTAATGGAAGTAGGAAGACCAAGAGCATCAGACTTCCTTGGCCTTTATTTTACAAAAATAAATTTATTTTCTCATAAAAAGTTATATTTTCCATTTTAATATTTCTCAAACCAATTTGGAATCTGATTAGGCCTAAAACCAACCTTGGGCCTTTGAATTTTAGCATCATTAGGGAACAGGGGCCTAAGTCGTAAGAGGTACAAAATGTGGTGTCTACACACGTTAATGTGGAATAAGATCAACAACGATGAACAAATTTCTTTGATTCATGTACGTACTATTATAATACCAACATATGTTATGCATGCAAGAAAAGAGAGAGGAAAACAAGAAATGCAACATGGAAGGCACTTTTGGCCTGAACACTAAACAATAAACTTAATAAATAACTAGATTATGACAGTACATGTGAATTAAACTGGGCTTTCAACTGGGTTAAGGTCACTCTGGATTTCCATGCTTTTCTCAAGCTCCTCTAGTTGTTCATGCTCCTTTGCATCATTGTTCACTCTCTCACCATTAGCATATGATTGAATATCAACTGGAAGCACTTTAGCTGTCCCCATAGTGGATATGATCGCAATATTTTTCAGCTGTTGATCCGGTAGTTTGTTTTCCTGTATAACCTTCTTGTTGTTTCTGTATATTGCATATAGCAGCATCTAAAGTAGCCCCAAGACAAAACCCATGATATTTGGGATCTAGGCAATTAAGACAACAATAAAAAATTAAGTTGAAATTTAATGGCTGAAAGTATCTGAAATAGAGAGAGAATTTGCAAATGGAGATTACTTACAGCAATACAAATGTCCTTGAGAAACAAACCTTATGCAAACCACATTACGGCACTCAATGTGTGGAAAAATGATAAATTAAATGGCGTAAACTCCACACTCCTAGTTCGAATTACTTGTGCCTACAAAAAGGAAAGAAAAGTAAAATACTTACGAGTAATTTTCCTTAAAGAAAAAAATGAGAGTATCCAAACCTCGTGAGTTCAAATGCTTTAGTTATTTTGTTTACCACAATGCTTAAGGGTACTACAAAAACACTAACAAAAACAGCAACGCAAATCTATCCCAAAAAATTTACACGGAATTTTTCTTTCATTGCAAAGTGTGTGACAAGAAGGATTAAGGAGAACAAACTCATGTTCATAGAAACGAATACTTTGAGAGTTGAGATATGCAATCAAAATACAGCATTAATTAAGTTAGAGCATATATATAATTGGGTTAATAAAAATCATATAGTTTCTCAACTAATAAGCTTTTAATACTAACCCTTGGAGACCTTGGTGCATAAGTAATATACAAGATGATATATATCATGCCTATCACACATCCAAATGAGTTGATTGTGACGAGAAGCATAGCATTTTTTTTTTAAACATCACGTAGTACAACAAAAGTATTGAATTGAATAATGCCACCACATAAGGTACCGTTTGGAAAACTTGGGTTGATTTCTTTTTAAAAAATCGATAAAATGTTGCCCTACAATATAATAATCATTATATACACATTACTTATATCATTATTGAGAAAAGAAAAATTAAAGCATGGATGTAATTTTTTCTTATTAAATTTCAACACTGCTCTTGATGATTATTCTTTATCATCAAATCAAAATAACGATTGATTTTTAGTGTAGGTGGGGATTGAATTCTAGATTTTTTGTTCAACGCACTACAAGAAAAAATGTTTATAACAACAACAACAAAAAATGATTGCAATAACATCAAAGTCATTGCAATAGTTGATGCGAGTTGTTGCAATAAATTTTGAGGTAATAAGTTTGTGCAACAAAAAATTTCATTGCAATAATTACTAGATATTTTAATGACAACTTTGATGCAATTATATATATATATATATATATATATATATGTATGTATGTATGTATGTTGTTGATAATTGTTTCATATTTTTCATTGCAATGGATTCTAAAATAATTGTTATCAAGTAATTGCAATAACATATTCGTTTTATGTTTGTCATTGAAATAGATTATAAAATAATTGATATAAAATAATTACAATGATGTCTTTATTGCAATAAAATATCACTCTTAGTTTGAATTACTTGTGCCTACAAAAAGGAAAGAAAAGTAAAATACTTATGCGTAGTTTTCATTTTCTTTTTATCTTCTTTTTTCTTTTTTCTTTTTTTCTTTTTGAAAAAATGAGAGTATCCTGAACTCTTGAACTCAAATGTTTTAATTATTTAACTCACTACAATGCTTAAGGGCGCTACAAAAATACTAACAGAAACAGCAGTGCAAATCCATCCCTGAAATTCAACGCAGAATTTTTCTTTCACTGCAGGGTGTGTGACAAGAAGGATTAAGGAGAAAAACCCATGTTCATAGAAACAAATACTTTGAGAGTTGAGTTCTGCAGTCAAAATTCAACATTAATTAAGTTAGAGTATATATATAATTGGGTGAATAATATCATATAGTTTCTCAACTAATACGCTTTTAATACTAACCCTAAGAGCCCTTGGCCCATAAGTAATATATAAGATGATATATATCATCTCTATCACACATCCAAATGAATTGATTGTGACGAGAAGCATAACATTTTTTTTAAGTATCGCGTAGTACAACCAAAGTATGAAACTGAATAATGCCATCACATAAAGTACCAATTGGAAACCTTGGGTTAATTTCTTTTTAAAAATTCGATAAATTGTTGGCCCACAATGTAATAATCATTATATACATATTACTTATATCATTATTGAGAAAATAAAAATTCAAGCATTAATTATTTTACAATCTATTGCAATGACAAATATGAAACAATTATTTATTACAAAGAATATAACGTAGCAATAAACTGTTTATTGTAACAACATATATATCATTGCATCATAGTTGTCATTAAAATATCTAGTGATTATTGCAATGAAATCTTTTGTTGCACAAACTTATTACCTCAGAATTTATTGCAACAACTCGCATCAACTATTGCAATGACTTTGATGTTATCACAATGATTTTTTTTTTTTTGGGTAATAAAATTTTTTTCTTGTAGTGACTTATAAAAGTTCAAGTTAAAATTAGACATCGCACATTAATGTGGAATAAGATCAACAACGATGAACAAATTTCTTTGATTCATGTACGTACTATTACAATACCAACATGTGTTATGCATGCAAGCAAAGAGAGAGGAAAACAAGAAATACAACATGGAAGACATTTTTGGCCTGAACACTAAACAGTAAACTTAATAAATAACTAGATTATAACAGTACATGTGAATTAAACTGGGTTGGGGTCACTCTGGGTTTCCATGCTTTTCTCAAGCTCCTCTAGTTG
Source organism: Quercus glauca (assembly GCA_023736055.1). Taxonomy (NCBI): domain Eukaryota; kingdom Viridiplantae; phylum Streptophyta; class Magnoliopsida; order Fagales; family Fagaceae; genus Quercus; species Quercus glauca. The sequence goes on from CM043317.1 coordinate 24,547,312, forward strand.
TTCATGCTCCTTTGCATCGTTGTTCACACTCTCACCATTAGCATATAATTGAGTATCAACTAGAAACACTTCAGCAGTCCCTAAAGTGGATATGATCGCAATATTTTTTACTTGTTGATCCAGCAGTTTATTTTCCTCTATAACCTTCTTGTTGTTTCTGTATATTGCATATAGCAGCATTTGAAGTAGCCCCAAGACAAAACCCACGATATTTGGAATCTAGACAATTAAGACAACAAGTAGAAATTAAGCTGAAATTTAATGGCTGAAAGTATCTGAAATAATGAGAGAATTTGCAAATGGAGATTACTTACAGCAATACAAATGTCCTTGAGGAACAAACCATATGCAAACCACATTACGGCGCTTAATGTGAGGAAAAATGATAAATTAAATGGCATAAACTCCACACTCCTAGTTCGAATTACTTGTGCCTACAAAAAGGAGAGAAAAGTAAAATGCTTGCAAGTAGTTTTCTTTAAAAAAATTTTAAATTTTAAATTTTAAAAAAAATAAGCGAAGTATCCAAACCTCTTGAGTTCAAATTCTTTAATTATTTTACTTACCACAATGCTTAAGGGTGCCGCAAAAACACTAACAGAAATGGCAACACAAACCCATCCCAAAAATTCGACACGGAATTTTTCTTTCACTGCAAAGTGTGTGACAAGAAGGATTAAGGTGAACAAACCCATGTTCATAGAAACGAATACTTTAAGAGTTGAGTTCTGCAGTCAAAATTCAACATTAATTAAGTTAGAGCGTATATATAATTGGGTGAATAAAATCATATAGTTTCTAAATTAATACACTTTTAATACTAACCCTGGGAGCCCTTGGCGCATAAGTAATATACAAGATGATATAAATCATCTCTATCACACATCCAAATGAGTTGATTGTGACGAGAAGCATAGCATTTTTTTTAAGCATCGCGTAGTACAACCAAAGTATAGAACTGAATAATGCCACTACATAAGGGACCGATTGAAATCCTTGGGTTGATTTCTTTTTAAAAATTCGATAAAATGTTGGCCTGCAATATAATAATCATTATATACACATTACTTATATCATTATTGAGAAAATAAAAATTAAAGCATGGATGTATTTTATTTATTTATTAAATTTCAACACTGCTCTTGATGATTATGTTTTATCATCAAATCAAAACTCCAATTGATTTTTAGTGTAGATAGGTATTGAATTCTAAATTTTTTGTTCAACGCACTACAAGAAAAAATGTTTATTACAACAACAAAAAATCATTGCAATAATATCAAAGTCATTGCAATAGTTGATGAGAGTTATTGCAATAAATTTTGAGGTAATAAGTTTATACAACAAAAAATTTCATTGCAATAATCACTAAATATTTTAATGATATATATGATGCTGCAATAAATAATTTATTGCAACGATATATTCGTTGTAATAAATAATTATTTCATATTTGCCATTGTAATAAATTGTAAAATAATTGATATCAGGTTATTGTAATGATATATTCGTTTCATGTTTGTCAATGAAATAGATTGTAAAATAATTGATATCGAACAATTACAATGATGTTTTTATTGCAAAAAAATTTCACTTTGAAATTTTTGTTGTAATAGATTGCAAAAATAACTGTTATCAAGTTATTGTGACGATATCTTTATTTTAAATTTTTATTTTAAGTTATTGCAACAAATTTTCCTAACATAATACTGATAATTAAAAATTTTTGCAACTAATTATTGTAAATGCGATAATTTACCACTTTAAAGTTATTACTGCAACGATGTTTTACTTATAGATGCAATATTTTTCGTAATACCACTATACTAATGTTGTTGTATTAACATTTGGTGTAATGACAATAATAAATTTTACAAGTTAAAAGCGGTGAAATTAATACTTACACTGGAGCCAAGAATACCAAGAACGAAATAATATTACCTGGCAGTAAAGAGAATATAAGTTAATTAAATTATTAGTAAAATTCGTGAAGTCTATTACTGCTTTTTTGTGATCAAATAAATAACCTAGGGTAACAACTTTTCACTGGCAACAATATAGCTGAGCAAAATTCAAGAACATGCATACTGTGCTAATGAGTTTAATAGTTAATGATATTCACTTGAACAAATAAAATACTAATATTTTCTGTCCTAGGATGAGGAAGGTGGATCAGCAAATATATCAGAACGAATTTCATACAAAAGTGTAGTAGAAGTTAGCCTTGCTACTTAAAATGTTAGTTCGTACCTGTAAATTAACTAAAAGTACAATTTGGACAATCTATTCACTTATACTAAATATGTGCAATAGAACAAGTTAAATTATTTTGAAAAATATGGGAAAAAAGGGGTTAGGGAAGAGTGGCATAAAAACTTATAAAAGTTCAATTTAAAACGGGACACCGGATGGATTAATCAAAGAGGAAGATGATGATGAAAGGTGGACAAGTATAGACAATAGGTCATAAATGAGATTTTCCAAAAAGAAATAAGTAGCACAACTAGTAAGAATCTGGAACATACATGAGAAGAGAACTCATCCACTCAACGTAATAGAAGAACCGAAATTACTTAAAAATAAAATTGGTCATTGCCCGAATTGGTATCAAACAAAGTACTCAACCAAGAAAAATGTCGCAGTGAAACCTATGAGGTAACTGATCATCACTGCCATATCACATGAACTTCAAAAATCCCAACCTCTCTCTCTCTCTCTCTCTCTCTCTCTCATATTATGGAGAAAACAAATGCTGGGCCTCAAGTAAAGCCTTAGCTTTTTCTTTGAGCTAACCCCATAATCTCATGCAGAGAGAAAAATAAGAGAGGTGAGGATGGGTAATAGGCTTATGGAGCATTATCTATATAGACACTTTTATTTTAGATGAATATATATGGTCACGTTTGGTTTTAAAAATCTGAAGGAAAAAGATTAGGTAAATGGCCTATGGAGCTTCATATAATGTTATAAATAAATCTATTAAATTTATAATAAATAAAATAGTAACTAAAAAGTCTAAAACTTTAAACAAATTTCCAGTCACAACATATATAACATAACTTCTTAATTATCAAAATTCTTTAAAACAATTACAAAGTATGGGAAAATATAAAAATTGTTTATTTAATTACATCGATCAATAAAAGTTTTTTTTTAACAAAAAATAGAACGAAAGAAAGCACCTGCAAAAATGGCATGTTTGAAAAAATAAATAGTGAATGTGACAACTTTCAAACATTTCAAATTCTGCAAGTTATATACAACTAAAGAAACAATATCAAAACTCTCCTTCTAATCAACACCTCTTTCTCCGAAAATTTAAAAGGCAAAGAATTTTTTGACACCTAAAAGATAAATTTAAACCATGTCCCACCTCATAGACCTTTTCTACCTTTAATTAGATAATTACATTTAAATTATCCTTAATTTATTTAACGTGAGAAATACTTACCAATTCAGAAGAGGTGTATATTAGAATTTCAAAGTCAATCCCTCCTCACCACCATTCCTCCCATTTAAACTTAATATGGGCAGGTCAAGCAACCCACGCACAAATTAAAAAGAGAATATTAGTTTAAATTTAAATGATTAGATTCACATTTTCTAAGAACTTCAATTCTCTGGGCAACTAATAATTTATCAACCATAAATTTTAATTAAAGAAAAAAGAAGAAGAAACAGGAGCACAAGAAGCAGAAATCTGGAACAAATGAGAAGAAAACTTATTTCCTCACCATAAAAGAAATACCGAAATTACTTATAAACAATATTGGTCATGACCTGATTGGTATTAAAGTACTAAACCAAGCAGGTGAATGCCGCAGCAAAAATTATGAGAGTTTATTGTAGTGTTACCTAGGATCCCAAAGGTAAATGCCAATGTGTGGTGACTGATCATGATTGCCATATCCCAGATAAACAGTGAAAAACCCAACCTTTCTCTCTCTCTTTCTATGGATAAAACAAAAGCAGGGCCTCAAAGTGAAACCCTAGCTTTCTCTTTGAGCTAACCCCACAATGTCATGCAGAGAGAGAAAAAATAAGAGAGGTGAGGATGAGTAATAGGCTCATGGAGCTGCATATATATATATAGGCACATTTATACACACAAGAAGAGAGAAAAATAAGAGTGTGTGCGTGTTGAACTCATTCTTGTTGCATTGCATGACAGGTGGAGCATTAGTAGGTTGCCTCGCACAAAATCATTCACTGGACTGCAATCCCCAAACCCACATGCACCCAAGTCGCGTGAGAAAAAATTCTTATGAAATAACATATAACTAGTAATTAAGTATATAGTACGTACTATGCTCAATGCAATGTGGGGGCAATGAGTTTTTTTTTTTTTATTATTCAAATATATATTGTATTTTACCTTTACTCTTAAAAAAACCAAAAAAAAATAATTAATAGAAATTTAAACTCATAAATAACTGTTAGGTGAATTAGTCATATTAAAAAGAAAAAACAATAAATTTCTAATATTTAAATATTAACTAAATGTTACCTTAGGCCTCAAACTCTATTGAGCTGACCCAGATTTTGATACCCGTGTATGCAAATTTTTCCTCTTGCTAAGTTGGTGCTTTTGCAATGCAACACAATCCATTTGACGAAAACCCACGCGCATTAGGAAAAGCGTGACAGGAGCTTGAATGGGAGCAAGAATTTTTTACGTTACTACCATAAAAATTAATATGCAAAGCTGTCGTGAGCAGAGCTCGATTCACGTGAGCTCTCCAAAGTCCAAACACTGCCATTTCTCGTTTCTCTCATGGCTCGAACGAAACACGCCTCGCTGCGTCATCCCTAAATGTCACTGGCACCTCTTTCCAGCTCTAACACACATATAAATGTTCACAAATAAGCTTTTATTACATTCCTTCATTTTCATTAAATATTTCTGTGCTTGCTTTTGCTTGATAGCACTGTTGCATTTAAATTTATAGGTTTCATGTGGTAAAGTGTATTTCACATTTATCTTATAGGAAATCGCTTGTATCTAGTGGAAGTTATCACTAAATACGTCAGGATTTGAACACGTGCTCAAGAGTGGACAAGTATCCGTAATCCAACATGTCCAGTGATGACTTTCATTGAACACAAGTCGCACCCTATCTTATAGGACCCTTTGTTCATGCGGTTATATGAGGGAGGTATAGGACCAAAAATTGATGAGCTATTAACAATGATGACGATGTCCAGATGTTATTCTTTTTTTTCTTTTTTCTTTTTTTTTTTTTTTAAACCTGGCTGAGCTTTGTTTTGGAATGCTTAGTGGAGCAATAGCTAGTTGATGTTTTCGTGAGGGAGATAAACACTTTTAGAGATAGAGATTTAATTGCTCATTCTTTTTATCAGCGTTCAATGTGTATGCTAGGTTAAAGGAATATCTAGTTAACGTTGATGTGAGACAATTACCAATTCTTTAAGTCACATCTTAAATTCCATCAACTCTCGTCATTCTTCTTGGGATTCTTTCCTCTTGGGATGGCTCCATCAACTGTCTTCTTTCTTCTTTCCAAGTCACAATATGAATTCTTGCCTTTTGGTAGAGTCATCACCTTCTTTTAAAGAGTTGTTTGGGTACCTGACGCAAATTACTAGTATATGCAATTTATAATTTCCTTTTTTTTATAATCGCAATATATAATTTTCTTAAAAGGCTAGTTTATGTGAAAATGATGCTTTCTGATGCACTTCCTTATTTTTATGATGTATTGCTTACCAAGTAATTAATATGCACTTTCACCTCTTATTGGCCACCAATAATAATTGTTTTTTTCATTATTTTTTGGTTTGATTTCGTCATATATATCAACAACAAAAAATAAATCTTTATCAGCTACCTCCTGGTCCTCATTCGCCATGGCACCATGGGTGGGTATCAAACTTTGCCATTGATGGGTTCAAAATATTTAGAATCCTATCTGAGCTCTGCAAGCCCAATGATCTTTGAATAGAGTACACTCTTCTGTTATAGAAGAGTACAACTGTTCACATTTTAGTCAAAGACACCAGGATTAATAATGATCTTGTTCTAGTGTCCAATTCCCTACTTTTGTTGCTCTGGGACATCACCAATATTGCACAATTAGTGGGATAAGGTGGGATAAGGAACATCATGACGAGGATTTTTTTTTTTTTTTTTTTTTTTTTTTTTTTGATGAGGCCATGATGAGGATTTTGAGCAACATCGGAAGCGTCAGCTTTGATGATTTTTAGCATATGATTCAATAATGGTACCATTAAATCAAGAACATGTAAATTAATGAAAAAATAATTCTTTGATTACTAGGAATACAAAGTCGTAGACGCTTGGGAAAGTTTCAATTTCATGTTTTTGAGTCAGCCAAAGTTTCGATAGTATCTTCTCGAGCTAAACTATATTTACGTAAGAATTAAATTAAGGATATTGATTTACACATCCTTCTCATTGCACATCATTCCTACACATAATCTATTTTACATTTTAAATATGAACATTAATAAAATTTAGAGATACAACACATAAAATTATGGACATTATGTATAAAGAGGTAATTTGCAAAACTAAAAAAATGAATGGTACAAAGCGGGATGAAACAAAACAGGATCCTTTCCATTTTAAATCCTGTTCATTTTGTCTATTTTGCAATTTAGATTTTATTTTCTAGATCTAGTGTACAAACAGCACATCATTTTCAAAGTGTAGATGAGCTGTATGGATCAGCAATGTATTAATTTTTATAGAACCACGGTTAAGTATTAATTATCATGTGCCCATATGTCTAAATGAATGAACATATTTTTACTATTTAAAATATATTGGGGAAATTGCAGATTACCCACCTGTGGTTTGGCCCGTTTTAACAGTGCCTACCCGTGGTTTGAAATTTGTCACTTAACCCACCTGAGGTGGCCTCCGTTAGACACCCGTTACCCACCTCAGCCCTTTCCGTCTAAAAATCCCCTTTACTATATAAGCCAAAATTAGAAACCAATTAGAACACCATTAGAACCCTAAGGACTGAGCTCTCTCCCTCTCCCTACCTTCGAACCCTCAAAAATCCCTTTCCCTCTGTACTCCGATTGCCAAAGTGAAATCTGAACATGTCTTCTTCAAGCTATTACTCCGGTTCCAGTCACCATTCATGCTCTGCTGACCATTGTCAACTACGTACAGCTCTGACCTTGAACAATTATGGGAGAAGGTTTTATGGGTGCAGCTACTATGATGTGGTGAGTAATAGTTGGGTTTCGTATTTTGTTCCGTTTTTATTTTTATTTATTTTTTGGTTTTGTTGGTTTTCTGGTTTTGTTGGTTTTCTGGTTTTGTTGGCTTTATGAATAACCCAAATCTGATTTTGTTTGTAGGATGAGGAACCTACTTGTAAATACTTTAGGTGGTTGGATGGCAAAACCTGTAAGCGTGGATCTGAAGTTGCACCCATTGTCCTTGCAAGATTCAGTATGTACAAGAATCAAGCAAGAGTTGCAGAGGAAAAGGAAAAGGAGGCTAGTGATAGGGAAACAACAGCTATTGAGAGGGAAAACAAAGCCAAGCGAAGGGAAGAAAAAGCTAGGTTGAGAGAGAGGATAGTTAAAGAGAAGTTACAGAAGTACAAATTTGCACTTCTTGTGTCATGGGGGTTTTTTGCTATTTTTTATGTGTTTTCTGGTAGGATGGGAGAATTTGGAACAAATCCATTGTGTCTGCCTTGAAGGCAAGTTGTAGTTATTGTATAATTTTTTCTTTTCTTTGATGAGAATTTTGGGTATAATTTTGGGTACTACCACTTTTGACAAGTGCATTCCATGTATTTTAGGTATAGTATGCAATGTGTTCTTTAAGTAATGTTATTGTTTATTTGGCACTATGTAATGTTGTTCTTTATGTGATGGGTTATTTTTTATGTAATCTGTTGTTGTTTATGTAATGCTACCTTTTTTGTGTAATGTGATATTGTAATTTGAATAAGGTATGCAATCTGTTATTCTTTATAAAGATTGTGTATGTTGTACATCAATTGGGTAGGCAAGGATATGCACCCCACAAGACTCTGTTTACATCAATTGAAAAAGCATAAAGAAATATGTTTTAAAGTAAGACCATTCCATACATATATAATACTGCCAAATATTAATGGCTAAACACTACCAAGTTTCATATATAACACTGCCAAGTTTCATCTAAGCAAGAGTACAATTCTATACTATTTAATAAGCATTGTTCAAAACAAGTGGACTCCACCAAACTAAACAATGGCTAAACACTGCCAAATTTCATCTACACAGTAGGTTGTTCTGTCCCCACTAAGACAACAACAAAATAAAGTTCTGCACAATAACAAAAAAAACAAAAAGGTGGTGACATGCCACTATCAACTAAACAATTGCCCTTGTCCTTGCCACAATAACAAAAAAAAGTAAAGTTCCTGCTTGCACAGTCTCCAATTTCATTTCCCAAAGACCTTGCCCTTGCCCTTGTCATTGCCTCTGCCCCTGCCTGTTGAGAACATTGCACCAGATGTCTCAGCTCTTAATCCACCTCCTCTCCCAACGACCCTTGGTGGTACCAACCCCCTTTGAGCCTGCAAAATACATAGAAACTCCATATCAAGATCTAATTATGTAAGTATAACGGGTAGTGTTTGTGTTTGTGTTTGTGTTTGTGTTTGTGTTTGTGCTTGTGCTTGTGTTTGTGTTTGTTCTTGTGTTTGTGTTTGTGTTTGTGTTTGTGTATATACCTGAGGAGTATGAGAGATGGGCTGGCTGGCTGAGAACCATTGAGCAGTGGGTACTTTGCTTGGTGGTCTGCTTGAAGTTGAAGCAGATGTTTGGGCTGGCTGTGTGTAGGGTTTGCCTATTGGCTGCCTCAGTGGTTGCTTTTGTGGCTGGTTGACTGGTTGACTTGCTTGATGGGTGGTTGGCTTTCTTATTGAATGGCTAGCTACCCCACTTGTTGGTTGACTGGTTGTCTGGTTCTCTGCTGCTTTGGTTGACTGGTTGGCCTTGGCCTTCTTGTTTGCTAATCTTGTTGACTGCCTTGCTTGCTCATTGGTTGCCTGGTTGGCTGGCTGCCTTGCAAACCTCATTGGTGGTTGCCTAGGTGGCTGGTTGGCTGGCTGGCTGCCTGGTTGGCTGGCTGGCTGGCGGGGTGGCTGCCTGGTTGGCTGGTTGGCTGCCTGCCTGCCTGCCTGCCTGCCTGCCTGCCTGGTTGGCTGGTTGGCTGGCTGGCTGGCTGCCTGGTTGGCTACCTGGTTGGCAAACCAGGGTGGCTGCCTTGCAAACCTCCTTGGTGGTTGCCTAGGTGTCTGGCTGGCTGGCTGGCTGGCTGGTTGGCTGGGTGGCTGGCTGGTTGGCTAGCTGGCTGTCTGACTGGCTGGCTGGCTGGCTGGTTGGCTGGTTGGCTGCTTGTTCCTTATCCCTCTTGTCCCTACAAAAGGAATTGCCTTGCATCAAAAATAGACTTGTAATATAATTGCTCATTGGTTGCCTGGTTGGCTGGCTGCCTTGCAAACCTCATTGGTGGTTGCCTAGGTGGCTGGCTGGCTGCCTGGTTGGCTGGCTGCCTGGCAGGGTGGCTGCCTGGTTGGCTGGTTGGCTGCCTGCCTGCCTGCCTGCCTGCCTTCCTGGTTGGCTGGTTGGCTGGCTGGCTGGCTGCCTGGTTGGCTACCTGGTTGGCAAACCAGGGTGGCTGCCTTGCAAACCTCCTTGGTGGTTGCCTAGGTGTCTGGCTGGGTGGCTGGCTGGCTGGTTGGCTGGCTGGCTGGCTGGCTGGCTGGTTGGCTGGCTGGCTGGCTGGCTGTCTGACTGGCTGGCTGGCTGGCTGGTTGGCTGGTTGGCTGCTTGTTCCTTGTCCCTCTTGTCCCTACAAAAGGAATTGCCTTGCATCAGAAATAGACTTGTAATATAATTGTCATAGTGAACACATTATTGCTTTACTTACAAATTTTTTTTGCCTCTCAATTCTCTGCCTCCTTTGCCATGGTGTCTCACCAGTTATTCCAGCCTTACACCTCCTTGAATTATGCCCCTCCCGATGGCAAAACCCACATTTTATAGGTCTATATGACCTAGAGACTTTGTATGGGTTGTTTGGCTCATCTGCATCTTTCTTCCTTTTCATTGGTGGCCTGCCTGGAGGCTTGTACACAATTGGAGCAATAGGGGCAGGTTGGCTTGTTTGAACCCATTCATCGTGGCCAGGCAGTGGGGTAATCATCTCCTTATATGCAGCCACATAGGCATCCTTTCTAAAGCATGCATGCACATAATCCTCAGGCCTGTCCAGGTTCTTATAGATTGCTGCAACACCATGTTTACATGGGATTCCTGTCAAATCCCAAACTCTACATGTACAACACTTTCTGCTAAGGTTAACCACATGTCTCTCATACTCATTATCAACCTCATATATATAGCAAGCTGATGGAATAGCAGAAAATGGCTTAGAATCAACTTTCAACTGCTCAAGCTTCTACACTATGTTTGGACAAAGGTCACTAGTGAATTTTTCAATCCCAGTCCTCTTACTATACATTCTAGTCATCAACCTAACCCTAATCCACTCTAGCATGGCAATGATAAGCTTATCCCTAGCTTCTAGTATCATAGAATTAAATGACTCACTAAGATTGTTCACATAACAATCAGAGATGGCCCTTGGAGTGAAATGTGACTTAGTCCATTGGGTTGGTTGGATATCTGCTACATACTCCCATGCTTCTCTATCCAATTCCTTCATCTCTTGCATTCTCTTTTCAAACTCCCTAACTGTTGTTGCTGCAGCACATCTCCATAATGCAGCCTTCAACTCTAAACCCTTGAAGGTTAGCTTAAAGTTGTTGTAAATATGTTTCACACAATATCTATGTTCCACTGTTGGGAACAACATCTCCATGGCAGGTATCATTCCCTGGTTATGATAAATACAATCAACAATGAACACCATCAGCCTAAGAATAAAAACAAACAAGTATAAAGCAGAAATGAACAAAACAAGTATTACCTTCTGCCTATCTGAAATGAACACCAGATTCAGCTCATCTGGCCTCCCAATATCATCTGCAAATGTTTGTAAAAACCACACCCAAGCATCCTTGTTTTCTTGCTCAACTACAGCTAATGCAACAGGGAAAATATTGTCATTCCCATCCCTTCCAGTTGCTGATAATATATGTCCACCAAACTTGCCCTTCAAGTGGCAACCATCTAATCCTACAAGTGGCCTGTACCCCCCCCCCCCAAGAATCCAACTTTCTGTGCATTGTATCTCACATACATCCTCTTGAACTTGGGTTGTGTGTTAGGCTCAGTAATCTCAGTTTGCAGGATCACCTTACTCCCCACATCAGTTACTCTTATCATCTCTGCATAGTCCCTAAGCTTCCCATACTGCAACCTCTCATCGCCTAGTATGAACTCTCTAGCTTTCCTCTTAGCTTTGTACACCTGATTTATGCTCAAGTCAACATTTACATCCTGCATAACTCGATGCTTCACACCAGAAACTGCCCAATCAGGGTTTTTGTTGAAATCCTCCAAGTATTTCCTAGCCACATATGTAGAAGTGACCTGGCTATGCTTGAATGTCCTCCCACATGTACAAGTTGGAACCATGGTCTTTATCTGGAAGGTTAACTCTCCTGCAATCTGTGATGCGTATACCCTCCAACCACAGTCATACTTGCAGTAGACAGAAACTTTGGTCTTCTTATTAAGCTTGAACTTAATGTCCACAGACTTTCTCACTGCTTATTCCCTCAAGGCAGCCCTAAACTCCTTAACATTTGGGAACTTCATACCCTTGCATAACTGAGGGTTACTCATGCCAGTGTTCTCATTAAACTCTGGATTTGTCACCCTCTCATCCTCATCCTCTGAACTGTCTATGCTCCTAGCATCATCATCATCAAGGGCTTTTTCAGCCCAATCATTATTATCACCAGCTTGATCATTGGCAGCAGCTTGATCACTGGCAGCAGCTTCTGGTCTCCTCCCATCATCTGTAACTTGCTCTCTCACACCATCTCCCTCATTTACATTTTCACTATCTCTTTGATGCTCTCTCATATTGGGCACCTCATTGTTCTCAGTACCAAATATGTCATCAGGATAATCCGGTCCTTCATACCCTTCATCTAGCCAATCAGGTTCATCCACATGAACATCTTCACTACCAACAGTTTGTCCATGGGTTGTTTGGTCATCCACATGCACAGCTCCACCAACACTGCCATCCCTTAAACCCTCAACAGGTTCTTCACTAACATCATTTTGGTCAACCACAGACTCCCTAACAGTATTGGTCACCTCCTCAAAATCAGGATCATCATCAGTATCATCATCAGTATCATTCAATTCCCATGACTGCTCTACTACAATTGCTTGATCTGGTTCAGCTATAGGTTTTTCAATAGCAACTGGTTCAATTTCAGGTTCTACATAAAGTGTGATTTCATTTGTTGGCCATTCAGCATGTAGTTCACACATGTATGTCACATCCTCATCTGAAGTAATTAACCTTAACCCTTGCTCTAAGTCACCACCAGGTATTAAATAATAAATTCTACTGTTAATGGGTCCCCCAGCCTCAGAACAAATGTCTTGTATCTCAAAATGACTTAGTAGATCTGGATCAACATTAGCCATTGTAGATACCTCACCACCTACATACTCTAAACTAGGGTTCCACTCAAAATTCCCACTATGGTGAATGGTAAAATCAAAACGGATTTCAGCAGCCATCTGCAGGGTTTATAACACATGCACAAATAACAGTAATTAAATACATAACCAACACATGCATAGAGACAACACACAAAAGCAAAATAATTTCAATTGCACACCAAACACCAAGTAACGTGGGGTCGGAGACAAGAAACACAACCAACTAAACAATTTGTCTCCATGGGACCACAAACAACCTAAGGATGCATCTAACCAAAATATTCCTAGGGACCACAGTCATCAATGTCAACTATAAAAGAACAATCACACCAATGGTAAACCCAACAATGGTAAACCACTAATTTTATGACAAAAAAACTTTAATCCGAATAAACATTGGAAAAGAATAATGGTAAACCACCAATTTCATCAACCGTCACACATTGAAAAAGAATAAACACAACAATGGCAAAACCTACAAAGTAATTTCATACCTGATACAAAGGAAAACTCAAACTTCAGCACTCCTCCTTGCTTGCAAGTGTTTGGGGAGGGATTTCACTTTGGCAATCGGAGTACAGAGGTAAAGGAATTATGGCTAATAGGATTTTTGAGGGTTCGAAGGTAGGGAGAGGGAGAGCGCTAGGGTTCTAATGGTGTTCTAATTGGGTTCTAATTTTGGCTTATATAGTAAAGGGGATTTTTAGACGGAAAGGGCTGAGGTGGGTAACGGGTGTCTAACGGAGGCCACCTCAGGTGGATTAAGTGACAAATTTCAAACCACGGGTAGGCACTGTTAAAACGGGCCAAACCACAGGTGGGTAATCTGCAATTTCCCCTAATATATTTGTTCACAGCTTTTTTAAGAAGTAATTACACATAATTTTGAGTGTAAAATAATGACTTTTTTTTTTCTTTCACACAATAGTAAATTTCACTAATTAAATATGTAGAAGAGCTCGCTATTCTTGTAAGAGGAAGAAGTATACAATTATTGTACGATTGGAGTCTTATAATTTTCTATGCTGTTGAATCCTTAATTTGTATACATATAGTTGACATGAATTATATATATTGGGTTATTCTTCAACACCCCAACATGGAATTATCTTGTTTATGTTTTTTTCGTTTTTGATGAACATGGAACTACTGCTTTCTCAACATCATCTCTGATAAATACCATGCTTGATTTTTATCAATAAAGGTTTGATATACGTAGAAGCCTTCACAAATTAATGAAGAAATAATATTCATTAAAAAAATAATAATGAAGAATATTTCTCATCATTTTATCACTTGCTGCTAAATTGGTGTTTGATTTCGTCATGATGTCATTGAGACATCAAGATAAGAATTATCAATCAAACAAGATGGTGAATTCCTACCTGTTGAATCCTCACCTGTTGGCTTATTAGTAGAAAGATAAGGTAAGACAAGGAAGCCATGATGTGAATTTTTTGCAATATGGGAAGCTTCAGCGTTCATAGTTGTATTCAATTAATCACTATTAAGTAGTACTAGGTCCCAAAACTGATGGGTGATCAAGTCCTCAAGGTGGTTATACAGCCAACAATATTAGGAATTAATGATCATGCCATATTATTCACGAAATACATAATCATTCCTTTCATCCTCACATCCTGCATCATTGGAAAAATTAAACATGTTCATCATAACATTTATCACCTAACCCTAGCATGCTGTTCATTATATTCTCAATTTATAAATAAGCATTTCATAATCATCATGCTAGAGTTTCACTCAAGAACATACTTAAATGTTAGTCCATTTCATCAAATTTCAACATATTGTGCAATTTCAAAATTGTTAGGACATATGTGTTCACATGTTAAGAATATATGTCATATTTTATGTAAATTGGCTAATCTTTTGACAAAACGCACTCTACTTTAATTGGGTAGTTCTAGATGTTTTTAATATTTCAAGAAATAAGGTTTCAAGATCAAGTATTGAAGTCATCAAGTCTGTCCAAGAAAAAGCAAGCTGAAGTGCACAGTTTTTAAAGCTCGACACCTGCTCGACAGCTACCTCGACACCTACTATCTGTCGAGAATTAAAAAGTCAGATTTCTGTTCTGATTTTCTTGGGATCCGTGAATGTGTTTTTGGGCCTTCTTTTCTTCTAACCCTAAACATATAAATGGAGTGTTTTAAGAGCCGTCAACATAGACACAAGTTGAAAAAGCATTGAGCAATCCTTGTTCAAGCAAATTGTGATCTAAGACGAAGTTCTTGACCTAGTTCATCCTTCTTCAAGAAGTTGCTGTGTATTTTGCACCATAGGGTTTTGTGACCAAGCATCTTCCTGATCTTCATCGCATAGGATGATCTGAAGAACTTTGCAACCAACCTCTCTTTCTAAAGTTGGTGTTTGAAGTCACGTACTGGGATCCGCGCATCTGGTTAGTCACGTACTTGGGAGCCGTGCATCAAAAGGGAGAACTGTCACTACAGATCAAGTCCAATTGGGTATTGGGGTAAGGGTTCAACTGTAGGTTGGTAAGGTACTTGGGATTCCTTTACTTGTAACCGCTTGATTTGATAATAGTGGAGTTTCGGGAGTGGTGACCTAAAAATCACCCGGTGGGGTTTTTGCCGTTAGGGTTTTCCCCATTCGTGAACAAATCACCGAGTTATTTATTTTTCCGCTACATATTTAGTTTTAGTGATTTGTTTGTGCTACCACGCGTTTGCATGATAAATTGATTAATTAATAACTTGGCTAAATTAATTAATTAGTTTATATCACAAGGGGTCATTCAATTTGTGGCCTATCAAGTGGTATCAGAGCAGGCACACTCTGATTAGGTTTAATCTTTGCTATGATTGATCCATTGACCCCTGTTTGTCATGGATAGAGGACAATCTTTAATCATACCTCCTTTATTTGATGGGACTAACTATGCCTACTGGAAAGTACGCATGAGAGTTTTTTTGCAGTCCTTAGATGAGAAGGTGTGGCAAGTTGTTGAGATTGGCTGGACCAAGCCAAAAGAAGCGCCGGCCGATTAGGATGAAGCCAAGATCAAGGCGGCAAACTTCAATAGTAGAGCGCTGAATGCCCTATTTAGCGCAGTCACCAATAAGGAGTTCAAGAAGATATCCTCAACAGAAACTGCTAAGGAGGCATGGACCATCCTCCAGACAACCTATGAAGGAACAAAGGCTGTCAAAGATTCAAAGCTACAGAGGCTCACTACTAGCTTTGAAGAGATTAAAATGGAGGAGGATGAGTCGTTTGATGAGTTCTATGCCAAGCTTAAAGACATAGTGAACTCAGCCTTCAATCTTGGGGAAACCATCCCTGAACCCAAAGTTGTAAGGAAGGTGCTCAGATCTCTACCTGAGAGATTTCATGCCAAGATTACGGCAATAGAAGAATCAAAGGACATTGATAAAATTCCTTTGACTGAGTTGGTTGGGAACTTGCAGACCTACGAGCTAGGTTTATCAAGAATTGGCAAGTCAAGCAAGGGCAAGAGTATGGCCCTGAAGGCAAAGAGCAGTGATACAGATGAGTCTTCCGATGATGAAGATTCCAAGATGAAGTCCTACATTACAAGGCAGTTCAAGAAGTTTATGAAGAATGCCAATAGGAGAAGCTTCAACAAGGACCGAAGGCAATTCAGTTCTTCTCAGTTCAAGAGCCAAGACAAAGGAAGGAAGGATGCCAAGGATGGCGGTCAGTACACTGTTCCAGCAGGACCAAAGTGTTTTGGGTGTCATGGGTTTGGACACATGAAGAATGAGTGTCCTACATAACTGAAGAGCATTGGGAAGAGCAAGGCTCTTGCTGCAACCCTGAGTGACACTGAGCTTGAAGATGATTCCGACGATGAGGATGACGAAATCCTAAATGCCTTCACTGCCTTAGTCAATTCTACTGAAGGGATTGTTGAGGAAGAAGAAGAAGAAGAATTGGTGGATACTGAATGTGAGAAGATGGATGACAAAGATGATATCCATTTAGCCTATGAGAAGCTTTACAAGCTCTCTGAGAAGCATAAGAAGTTATACAGGCTGGCCACCAAGAAGCTCAGTGATGTGGAACTTGATAGAGAAGAATTGTCCACAAAGTTTGATGAGGCGAATCAAACTATTGGAGCACTGAGGTTTGAAAACAACTTCCTGGCTGAGAAGACCAAGAAGCTTGAAGCAGAGTTGTTTCAAGTCAGAGCTCAACTGGAAAGGACTTCAAGTACAAAACTTGATGAGATGCTCAGCAACCAGAAATCTGCTTCAGATCGAACAGGTTTAGGGTATGGTCTTTCTTTCTCTAACTTTGCTTCTACTAGTTCTACTGTTTTTGTTCCTCCTGCTAATACTGTTAAAATTGAGAACATTGATGTTAAAACTGAATTAGCTAGTGAGAACATAGACAAGGAAAAATCCATCTTAGGAGCACCCCCTAAGTTAGATAAGAAAGATGCTAAAATCCCTAGGGATAAGAAGGCTAACTCTCAAAAGCCTAAACAAAAGAAGCAGCATCTCTGTTATCATTATGGAGCTGCCGGTCATACTCAACCAAATTGCTACAAGTGGCTAGCCACCCAACAGAGCAACTGTATGACAGCATCGGGAAGCCCAAATCAGCTTCAATCCTCTCTTGCTTCTCTTGGAGATCTTCTTAAAGCCATCATGTTCCTTTCGAACTTGAACGGTTTCAATTCTTCCCCCTCACCGCCGGTTCAAGGATTCAATCAAAGGAAAGGCTCTTCCAAGGTGTGGAAGAAAAAGGACTCAAAGTGATTTCATCACTTTTTTCTCCCTTCTTATTTTTCTTGTGTGTTGCATTGCTTGTTTGTTTTGTATTTTTTTGAGTCAGTCTAGTTTTATGCATTGTTTTTGCTTTGTTAGCATGTCTTTGTGTGTTTATTTTCAGTTTTGTTTATTTTGTTTTTGATATAAAATAAAAAAAAAATTGAAAAAAATTGAAAAATACAAAAACAGTGTGTGTTTTGTGTACTTTGGTACTTATGTACCTTGGATGGCCAATGAAACAAAGTTTTCTAAACTTTGTATCTCTTATAGCTTAGATGAGCATCTTTATGCACAACTAAGCAAGTGAGCTTTGTGACTCCTGTTTGTGATGAGTAAGATTAGGTTATTTCTTAAACTTAACACTCATATCACTCTTTTTGACGGGTAGGACTAGAAAATCCTAAGAGAAAGGCATAAATAACCATCTCACCACTGTTGCCCGCCAATCATTAATGACATCTGTATGTTTCGGCATAGCAAAAGTGTGATGTCAATGACATTTGTGTACTTAGGCATAGCAAAATTGAAATGTCAAATATCAATGGGTATTTCTTTTCTTTCTCATAAGCCCATGCATGATATGTTTAAAAAGAAAATATGCAAAGAAATAAAAAGAAAAAAGATTAAAAATGTTTTAAAAATGGTTGCAAGCGTGTATTCTAGGAGACGTGGGAGTTATAGGATGTACCTCGAAGGTGATAGTCCCCATCAAACAGTTATGATTGTGTGTGAGTTAAAGTTATTTTCTCATATCTCAGATCGTCATAACATGTATACACATATGCAATCTTGCGATGTTTTTCACACACAACACGCAATATTCTTTGCTACTTTTGATACATGTGCAAGTACAATGTGATTTGGCCATCACAAAGGATTTACATGTGCTTTTGTATGCTCACTAAACTGTCATGACTTATTTTTGAAATATAAAATTGGTTAGACTTGTTTAGTGTGTGTGTGTGTGTGTGTATGTTTTTGGGAGATCCATGTGCTTAAATTTTCATTGAGAGATGATTTTTGAGAGCTTTTTATGTTGATTGGATCATGGTTGAGGTGTTTGTCTTGATTGCATTCATGTCTGTGTTTTTCACTTCTCGAAAAACTGCTTTTCACTGCTGGCTCGACACCTCCTCGACACCTTCTCGATACCTGATCATCTGTCAAGCTTCTAAGCCTTTTCTTATCGCAATCTCGACACATCCTCGACACCTGGTGGATCGATCAAGAAAGTTTCTGTCTCCTCGACACATTCTCGACACCTGATGGATCGATCGAGATTCCATTGATTGTGTCTTATGCTTCTTTCTCGACACCTGTCTCGACACCATGTGGATCGATCGAGATTTCTTCTGTCTCCTCGATACCTCCTTGACACTTAGTCGATCGATCGAGCTTTTGGTCTTTGAAATTAGTCTTGTACCTCGACACCTTCATCTGTCGAAGGCTATTTCCTCGACACCTTCCTCGACAGCATCCTCGATACCTCTCGACACCTCAGCTGTCGAGATTTACTGAGGTGTCTATATAAGCTCCTGTCGCGATTTCTCCTCACTTTCTCGATCTCTCTTCGATCTGTCCGAGGCTCTTCATCTTCCAAAACTACTTTTCTCACTCAAAACCTTCATCCAACGTGATTTTCGGCCCTTCCTTGCTTCAAATCACTTGGTAAGATCTTTTTATCCTTTATTCTTCATGCATTTCATGATTTTGAATCTTAGGTTTTGAAGTTTTTGAAAATTTTGGGGTTTTTCAAAATTGATGAGTTTCTCTTGAAATTTTGGGTTGATTTTTCACTCAAATGATTTTAAAATGTCATACATTGCATTCCATGTGCATTAGAATGATATTTTCATGTATTTAGATATGTGTTTCTTGTATGTGTGCTGCTAGGTTTGGATTGGGCTGAGCCCATGATGCTTTTTATGTTTGCATGTCACATGATCATGCATTCCAATGCATACGTACTTTTTGTTCAAGATATTATCACATTTGAACTGTTTGGGACTTTTCTGATTGTCTCCCTCTCTATCTCGTTCTCATTCTTTTACGTTAGTAGGGTCTATGGCACCCAAACGTAAATCCACTCCTGCTCGGAACCCTCTGCGTTCTGGAGCTTCATCTTCCTCTGATACTGCTCCTTTTAACCTTCGGTTCCGTGATGGAGATGCCCACAAGGCATTTACTGAGAACTTTTCTAGACGAGGTGTTCATTCGGAACGCCAAGTCATTTTGGCGGACTTCGCCGACACTGACCTTCCCTCTGTCATTCACAGTAGGGGATGGGAGTCACTGTGTGATGTCCCGGTCACTTGTCCTCTCTTACTGATTCAGGAGTTTTACTCCAACATGTACGGGATTGATCGTTCAGTACCTCTTTTTCATACTCGCGTTCGAGGTACGCGCATTGCTGTCACACCGCAGCTCGTTGCGGATGTGCTTAGAGTCTCTAGGATAGAGTTTCCTGACTATCCTACTTGTGAGCGACTGAGGACTGTGTCCAAGGATGAGCTCATTTCTGCTTTTTGTGAGCGCCCTTCTGATTGGGGTAAGCATCAGTATACATCATGTAGACCTTTTGCTAAAGGTCCTAGGTTCCTAAACATGGTGATAACTTTTGTACTCCATCCTCTCTCTCACTATAACTCTATCACAGAGCCTCGTGCTCGTTTCTTGCTATCTCTACTTGAGCATCTTACGATAGACTTTCCTTCTCACTTCATTTTCTCTATCATAGATGTTCATTTAGATTCGGCGTCCCGTGATAAGCTCATCTTTCCTTCCGCTATCACGAGGATTCTACGCCATTTTTCCATCCCTTTCCCTGTGTCCGACCACTTCACACACATATCTGCCATAGATGCCGCTACCGTAAAACGTAGTGAGGCGCAGTTTAGGTCGCGACAGCCGGATTCCACTCCTCCCTCCCGTTCGGCTCCATCTAGATCTGCTCCATCTACATCGGCTCCTCCTTCTTCTTCAGGCGATGTATCTCTTGGAGATATCATGGCGCAGCTGCAGCGCATGGATGCTCGCCTTGATACACTTACCACTGAGTTGTATCAGGTGAACGTTCGTGTTGGTCGTATTGCACGACGGCAGGCGACCATGGGTGGTTTTGCTTCTGAGGCTTCTCCTCCACCATCTCCTCCAGTCGCTTCAGACTCTGATGCTGAGGATGATGATGATGATGGTGATGACGATGATGCTTCGGATGATGATGATAGAGATGTTAGCTCTACTGATGAGATGTCTACATGACACTCTACCCTTTGTCATTCGTGACAAAAAGAGGGAGTAGTTTTGGACTATGAGAGTAGTCATCTTAGGGGGAGAGTTAGTATAGGACATTTTTGATAGGGGGAGTGTTCATATTTTTTAGGGATGTAGTGAGGTTTTGATGTATCTTTTCTTTTCTATTCTTGTTAGATACATTGATCTTATATATGAGGTCTTGTGACCAGTTTACATACATTGTACTTATCTTTCTATATATGTGGATGTATGTTTCTTTTTCACCTATCTCTTCATGTGTTGTTTCTTTTCTATCTTTAGACACATGTTCTTTATATTTGTATGCAATCTAATTATTTCTGTTTCACACAAGATGCCTTGATGAGTTTTGTTTAAAGTGTTTCAGAAATACAGGTTGTCAAAGTCTACTTGCCATAAACTCTCTTCTTGCAAAGTTTTTCAAGAGTTTGTGTTAGGATAGATTTTATTGTATTCAACAAGTGAATATGAGTTGAGTGATTTATGACTTCTCTCATATGTTCATTTGTTTGTTGTGGTTTTGTCACGGATTGCCAAAGGGGGAGATTGTTAGGACATATGTGTTCACATGTTAAGAACATATGTCATATTTTATGTAAATTGGCTAATCCTTTGACAAAACGCACTCTACTTGTAATTGGGTAGTTCTAGGTGTTTTTAATACTTCAAGAAACAAGGTTTCAAGATCAAGTATTGAAGTCATCAAGTCTGTCCAAGAAAAAGCAAGCTGAAGTGCACAGTTTTTAAAGCTCGACACCTGCTCGACAGCTACCTCGACACCTACTATCTGTCGAGAATTAAAAAGTCAAATTTCTGTTCTGATTTTCTTGGGATCCGTGAATGTGTTTTTGGGCCTTCTTTTCTTCTAACCCTAAACATATAAATGGAGTGTTTTAAGAGCCGTCAACACAGACACAAGTTGAAAAAGCATTGAGCAATCCTTGTTCAAGCAAATTGTGATCTAAGACGAAGTTCTTGACCTAGTTCATCCTTCTTCAAGAAGTTGCTGTGTATTTTGCACCATAGGGTTTTGTGACCAAGCATCTTCCTGATCTTCATCGCATAGGATGATCTGAAGAACTTTGCAACCAACCTCCCTTTCTAAAGTTGGTGTTTGAAGTCGCGTACTGGGATCCGCGCATCTGGTTAGTCACGTACTTGGGAGCCGTGCATCAAAAGAGGGAACTGTCACTACAGATCAAGTCCAATTGGGTATTGGGGTAAGGGTTCAACTGTAGGTTGGTAAGGTACTTGGGATTCCTTTACTTGTAACCGCTTGATTTGATAATAATGGAGTTTCGGGAGTGGTGACCTGAAAATCACCCGGTGGGGTTTTTGCCGTTAGGGTTTTCCCCATTCGTGAACAAATCACCGAGTTATTTATTTTTCCGCTGCATATTTAGTTTTGGTGATTTGTTTGTGCTACCACGCGTTTGCATGATAAATTGATTAATTAATAACTTGGCTAAATTAATTAATTAGTTTGTATCACAAGGGGTCATTCAATTTGTGGCCTATCAAAAATTAAACTAAAATGGGAACTAAACTAAGGTATAAATACACACATGCATGCATCTCCTCTTACAAAAAGTTTGATGGGGGATTACTTGATAACATAGACTAGGTTGCTGCCCTTGCTTCCTTGAGGCGTCGCCGTGAGCTTTCTACCGTTTGGATAAATTTTTTTAATTATCATTTATTTGAACTTTGATTCTATGTTGTTGTGTATATGATTTTGACGAAGTTTTAAGTTTTTTATTTTTCCATGTTGCTATGGTATATCTTTTTGTTTTTTAAAAAAATTATGTTATAGGCAAGTGATTTTTAGTTTCTACTTCACTTATAATCAAAATGAAGGAGTGCTTTGTAATTGTCAAATTCATGTTATGCTTAATCATTTATAAATGAAGAATTTGATATTGACTTTGCTGCCTTTAAAACTATAATATTCTTAAATTTGTTTGATTAATTAGTATACTAATTTATATTTAGATATTACTAAAATTATATATATATATATATATATATATATATATATATATATATATATATTAGTTATTCTTGTATATTTATATTGATTGATTATTATTTTTTGAACATGCTCTATAATTGTTGCTGAGTGTTATAACTTAAATAGTTGTTTTGAAGCTTTAGTGTTAGTGTAAACATAGTGATGTATGCTATGCAAATTACATCATATGATGCAAATATTTGTTTTTTTATGGATGAATCATAATCTACATGATTATTCAACAAACAAATTAAAGTTACT
Organism: Quercus glauca; assembly: GCA_023736055.1. Taxonomy (NCBI): domain Eukaryota; kingdom Viridiplantae; phylum Streptophyta; class Magnoliopsida; order Fagales; family Fagaceae; genus Quercus; species Quercus glauca. The sequence goes on from CM043317.1 coordinate 24,570,292, forward strand.
ATCTTTTTTTCTTTCTTTCTTTTTTTTGGCTTTAAATATGAAAATAAGTAGGATTTTACGATTCACGATCTTATCTACCTCCCACAATCCTATGTAAGATTCCAATTTTGACAAACTTGGCCATGAGCCTCGAACCTTTCATGTAAAGTATCACTGCCCTATTATTAAAACATTTCTATGATAACATTATTTGTTGATGAAGGTATTTTGGAACATAAAAAGAGTCTACTCTACCCCAAAGTGAGAATCATCTTCCTCCTTTCCTTTTTTTTTTTTTTTTAATAATTCAATAGTTGGTGAGAGTTAGGAGATTTGAATCTTGAATATCTCAATTGGAATCACCAAAATGTGTCTATTGAATTACAAGACTTTTAGCAAGAATCAACTTATTGATAGAACAATATATAATTAAGTGATGTATCATAAATGAGATATATAAGGATAACTGAAAATAATTCAACTTTAAATCTTTCGTACACAACTTTCTTAACTTAATTCAATAACTAATGCTACAACAATAATGACAATTGCCAAGAACTTTGTCATTTAATTGTCATCTCTCTAATCTCTATGCTTTTAAGGGAGATGTTTAGAGTTTCTCTTATTCCAAAAAAAACAAAAACAAAAACAATAGAACTAAAAGAACTGAATAGTTTCTCAAAAAAAAAGAACTGAATAACCATATACTACGATAAATAGAATAGCGTAAACATTGCTATCAACAAAGAGGTTCTATGGTGTAGTGGTTAGCACTCTGGACTTTGAATCCAGCGACCTGGGTTCGACTCCCGGTAGGACCTCAATACTATTATTTACCTTTTAATAATAATTTTCCCAAGTTTTTTTTTTTGATAAAAATTTTTAAAGCGATTTTAAACCAGTAACTTTTTTCCAGAACTGTTTTTCGTTTATCTATTACGATTTTCCATCACTTTCCTTCATTTTCCTCTCCAACTTTCCAAACAGAGAATAAACCAATAAACATCAATGGAGAAATTCAAAACCCTAGAAATCTTGCAGAAAACCCCAAACTCCCGCGTCTTCCACCTCTACCTGAACCGTCCATCTCATCGCAACGCACTATCACGTGACTTCTTCTCCGAATTTCCCAAAGCCCTCGCCTCCCTCGACCAAAACCCTAACGTCAACGTCGTAGTCCTCTCCGGCGTCGGAAACCACTTCTGCGCGGGGATCGACCTCGGAACCCTCGGCTCGGTCTCCGAAAATTCCGACTCCGATGACCGCGGACGCGGCGGAGAGAAGCTCCGGAGACATATCAAGTACCTCCAGGACGCGGTCACCGCGATCGAGCTGTGCCGGAAGCCGGTGATTGCTAGTATCCAAGGGGCGTGCATTGGCGGTGGAATTGATATCGTGACCGCCTGTGACATAAGGTATTGTACGGACGACGCGTTCTTCTCGGTGAAGGAAGTTGATTTGGCTATCACCGCCGATCTCGGAACGCTTCAGAGGCTGCCGGCGATAGTCGGGTACGGTAACGCTTTGGAGCTGGCTCTGACGGGTCGGAGGTTCTCGGGTTCGGAGGCGAAGCAGTTGGGTTTGGTTTCTAAAAGTTTCGGATCCAAGGAGGAAATGGATGAAGCAGTGAGACTTATCGCTGAGGGTAAGTTCGTCTTTTCACAGTTACTTTTTTACTGTCTGGTAAATTTGTATGTGATTTTAGAATGCTGTTATTGATGATGGTTTTTTGGTTTTAACTTTTAAGTACAACATGTTGGGAAATCGAAATTCACGTGATGTAAATAAACAAATGAACAATAAACGTATTACACTTAACGGAAATCGCCGGTTCTTTCAACTTTAAAAAAGTGATGAATTATCAGGTGCCTTACTCTGTATTGATACCGTTTATTGTTGAAAATTAAAAATTAAAAACACTATAGTAAAATAATTTTTAAATACGTGAATAATACTGTAGGATTTAAATTTATATTGAAATTTGTGTTTAGATGACTTTTGTGAGTGCATGAACAGCACCATGGGACTCATATTTTTTCAGCAAAACAGACAAATACAGACATAGTATCATTTCAGTGCAATCCAAACACTCACTTAAATGAAATCAACGTGTTTTTCACTTCACTTTGTAACATATGGGAGCAATAATTATCACATGTATATTGTATTCTCCCTCATAATTGAGTAGGATCCACGTATTATGAGCCACAGAAAGAGATGATGCAAATGTCAGATACACAATATGTTTTCTTGCATGGGTCAAATCTTTGTGTACACCCAAAGTTTATTGATGTTTTTGACTCCATAGATTGAAAATCTTAAAAAAAATAATAATAATAATAATAATAATAATTAATTAATTAATTAATTAAAAAATGTATATAAAAATGGTACCAAAGGGATATTAATAAATGGCTGTGAATAATATTACTTTCTTCAACCAAAAATAAAAAATAAAATTACACATTATCTTCTTAGCAATTTGGATAAGATTGCTGATTTTATCTTAGGCGTGCTGGAATGGATTTGTTTTCCTTTTGATGTGGTCATACATTTATTACTCTTCTAATTTGCTTGCGACACTTTGTTTGGCTACCTTTCAAAGGCTAACTATTTTGATTAGAAGAAACAAAGAAGTGAAATGAGGTTTCAGATAGTGCATGCGGATGCAACCGATTGCATCTACATGAACTATCAGAACTATCAATAGAGCTAATGTTGAGAAGAATGATTTGTGCTAGTCAAATCTAAATGTTGACAATATAGGAAATAAGGTTTTGGATTCTTTCATCGTTGATCTCAGTTTGCAGTAATTTAAATCCTATTAGCACTTCTTTTTATTTGTGAGTTACAAATTCATCCTGTGAGTCTTGATCTAGAGCTCCTATTAGAACAATTTTTTTTTTTTAGAAACAGGTAGAAAAAAATGAAAAAGGGCAGCATTACTTAATAAATTTTACTTTGATTAGAAGAAAAGGAAAGACAGTTTATAGAAATGAGGGGTAGAATATGTGTTTGGGTGCCTCTTGCTCAAGATACTTTTCTCACTCCAATTGTCAGAGTTATCACCCTTGGTAATAATCTTAAGCAAAAGGCATTAATTAACGTTTTAGCTACTGAAATTTTGCATAGTGTAAGGAATGAGAAACTTACTACTGTCATTTTGAAGCACCATATGAATTCGCAATTGAGATCCCTCATGTCCATAGTTATATACATTAGGATAGGAACGGAATCTTTAGGACTAATATCAAACTTAGTTATTTTATCCACACACACACACAAATCAAACAAACTTAGTTATGGACTTCTATGAATGTGATCTACCATGTATATAGATGGTTAATTAGTGTTCCCCACCGCCCTTTCAAAAGATAACTAATCATCAAATTGCTTCTTTCAAGTTAGTAGAAGATGTTTAGAATTAGAATATCATGTGCGGAATGGCAATGAGTTGGCTGTTGGGGGAATATTTGTGTGCTTAAGTTTCATGCTAGTTCTTTTGGTTTAATTTTGTTTGTCCTCAATTGAGTTAGTCTTATGCAATACTCAAAATCTTAGTAGCACATTTATTTTCGCAAATAGGAAGAACAAGATGAAATTGAGGCAGCAGAACTCCAATGAATTTTACATTGTTTAGGAGAAAAGGAAAGATGAAATAGAAACAGATGTATATGGTAATGCAGAGTAGAGTAAGCATTCCGTTCTCAGTGCTCAAAATACTTTTCTATCACTCTCCCAAAATGCCACAAGTATTATTATCTTAAAAATATTGCCACAAGTACTAATAATGTTTATGGCAGATATTGCTTCCAAGTCTCCCCTAGCTGTCACGGGAACAAAAGCAGTGTTACTAAGAAGTAGGGATATGAGTGTGGAACAAGGGCTGGATTATGTTGCCACTTGGAACTCGGCTATGCTGTTGTCTGATGATTTAACGGAGGCAATCTCAGCATACACCCAGAAAAGAAAGCCTGTTTTTGCAAAGCTCTGATGGTGCATGCAAGGCCTGCATTTCACTGTATTATCTATTTATGTTTTCAGCTAAAGAATTAATAATAAAGCTTCGTAACTGTCCAAATTAATGTGTCTATACTCTATACATTTAAATTGGAAGCTGGCTAGATTACCGTCTCAACCTTGTAATAAGTAATATATATAGTCTCTGTAAATATTACATACAGCTATTTCCATGCGTCATGTCAGAATTTTTTCAGGACTAAAACTAAGTCGTCTGAATAAATGTTCAAACACAAAAGGGCGAAGAGTACCTAAAACAATTCATGTGTATTAAATCTCATGGTTCATTAAATAAGTTTTATGACTAAAATCACACATGAATAGTCATTTTAATTTTTGGATGTAAACTCTGAACCCGTTAAATATTATAGCAAATGTGTAAAGTATGGCTATTTTTCAAAGATTTTTTTAAAGCACTCTATTAGTTCAATCTAAAACTAAATTTTTTGTGGGTTTTAGTTAGATTAATTGGTAAAGTCTCTGAAGGTTGTATAAGAGATTTAGGGTTCAATTCCAGTTTACACCAAAAACTGATTGGTGTCTTGATTTGATGATAAAGAGTTATAATCAGGAACAGATGTCATAAGTTGAAACTCCCTCCAAAAAAAAAAAAAAACTAAATTTGACGTACCAAGTGATTTCGATGGATAATTTGAAAAAGAAAAATAATTGTAGTCACCAGTTTTTAACTTGGGGCTAGTTTAAAAAATATTCATTTAGCATTTTGTACCATAAAATGAATAAATAGGTCTTGATATCTTGTTGCTTGCCAAGGGGATGGTTCACGAATATTCCTGATTAGTAAAAGAGAAAACTCAATTTTTATTATATATACTATCACCTCATGGATTATTCCTTGGTTCTTGCTTCGTGATCAATGATCATCCTCTGGACCTATCAAAAAATAATGATCATCCTCTGGAAACCTGGCTTTGAGACTCTTAAAGGTAGGCCGAAGGCCTTAAAGTTTGGCCTAACATATTTCGTCCTTTGGTCTCTTCTCTTGCTACTCTTTTTTACTTTTGGGTTTGGGTTCCAAAGTTTTTGGTCAGAAATTGGTTTGCAATCAAATTTTCTTCGAGAAAAAGAATAACAAAGTAGAGAGTGGCGTTGCCAAAAAAAAAACCATATGTTTACATTTTTCTTGGACACGTTCCAGGTACACCGTTTCAGTCTTCAGATATTCATCGGCTTATTCCTTCTCTGTAACGCGTCACACACAACTTGGAAAGGCCCCAATCACATTTTCCCCCAAAAAAAAAAAAAAAAATCTATCATAGTAGAAATCTAGCTACTTGCTCATCCCTCGATATTAAAAAAAAAAGACCACAAAAATTGCGTGTGCTGAAATGTTTTTCTATTTTTTTTAAATATTACTTTTCATTTATCTAAATTTGGGATTTATGTATTTGTTATTGTGATTTATATTTTTTTAATAACTGAAGCAACTAGAGTGTGATATGATGTATGAAAAAAAATTAACATACACACAAACACTGACACATACATCATATCACACTTCTAGGTGTTTTGATTATTAAAAAACACATAAATCTCAATAACAAATATATAAACCTCGAATTAAAATGAATGGAAAGTAATGTTTAAAAAATAAAAATTCAAAAAGACACTGAGCACGCGCAACAGGAGTGTAAAGAGACTAGTAGGAGCATATTATATTTATAAAATAAAAAATTGCACATCATCATATTTTTATTCAACCCCATTTATCAATTGGATTGCGAACATCAAGATTAGTGATCGTGTCCTAGTGTAAATTTAATTCCCAACTTTTGACACTTTATTACAACTCAATTTCACAACTTAATACAAAGATAAGGTGGGATAAGGAAGCCATGATACAAATTAGCATGAAATATATGCCTGATTGAAGCAATAAAAAAAAATATATATATATATATATATATATATATAATTTTTTTTTCATTATTTTTTGGTTTGATTTCGTCATATATTTGAAAGATCAAAGATAAGAATAATTTTCAATCAATCAATCCAACATATCAACAACAAAAAATAAGGGCCCGTTTGGTATATGTGTTTAAAAACTAAAAATTGTTGTTCGAAAACAATTGTAAAAATACATGTGAGTGAAAAAGTGTGTAAAAATACGTATAATGCTGTTTAAAAACTGAAAATAATTGTTTAAAAATACAAACCAAACAAAATCTTTATCAGCTACCTCCTGGTCCTCATTCGCTGTGGCACCATGGGTGGGTATCAACCTTTGCCATTGATTGGGTTCAAAATATTTAGAATCCTATCTGAGCTCGGCAAGCCCAACGATCTTTGAATAGGGTACACTCTTCTGTTATAGAAGAGTACAACTGTTCACATTTTAGTCAAAGACACCAGGATTAATAATGATCTTGTTCTAGTGTCCAATTCCCTACTTTTGTTGCTCTGGGACATCACCAATATTGCACAAGGATAAGGTGGGATAAGGAATTCTTCTCAAAAAAAAGGTGGGATAAGGAACACCATGATGAGGATTTTGAGCAACATCGGAAGTGTCAGCTTTGATATTTTTAGCACATGATTCAATATTGGTACCGTCAAATCAAGAACATGTAAATTAATGAAAAAAATTCATTGATTACTAGGTATACAAAGTCGTAGATGCTTGGGAAAGTTTCAATTTCATGTTTTGTGTCAACCAAAGTTTCGATAGTATCCTCTTGAGCTAAACTATATCTACGTTAGAATTAAATTAAGGATATTGATTCACGCATCTTTCTTAGTGCACATCATTCCTACTCATCATCCATTTTACATTTTAAATATGAACATTAATAACAAAATTTGGGGACATCACACGTTAAATTATAGATATTATGTATAAAGAGGTAATTTGCAAAACTAAGAAAATGAAAGGTACAAAGCAGGATGAAACAAAAAAGGATCCTTAAGACTCATTGACCAGGCATTGTTCTTGTATTTCTCTCCCACCTCCGTGTGGGTTTTCCTCCACCCCGTGTGGCCTCTCTCCCACCCCCGTATGGGTTTTCTTCCACTCCGTGTGGCCTCTCTCCCACCTCTGTGTGGGTTTTCCTCCACCCAGTGTGGGTTGTCCTCTACCCACTATTATTGTGGTCTTTCCCAAATCTCTACATTTCCCTAAACCTAATCCCTAAATTCAGTTTTCTCCATCCAATCTATCATTCCCATAATTTCACAAAATTTTCTTCGGCGGATTGCTAGATTCGGTGTGGGTTTCTGGTGTTTGATTCTACTATCTTCGGTACCTCACGAAAGAAGGTCGCGGCTGTTTGGGACAATTTCCGTCGTATGTTGTAAGTGTCTTTTTCTCTAAATCTTTGTATTAACAGTTGATTAATTGTGGCTGTTGGGGTTATTATTCCTGCTATTATCTTTGGGGCATTGATCGTGTCTGGGTAGGTGTCTTGTCCCGACTTTCCCATGAGGATCCTTGAATGGAATTGTCGAGGCATCTGCGGTGCCTCCACAGTTAGAGCGCTAAGGGCTCATGTTAAGGAGTCCAAAACAGATGTTGTATTCCTTAGTGAGACTAAAGCAAAGGAGACACGTATGGAGAAGGTTAAAAACTCAATCGGATTTGCTGGCAAACTAGTTGTTGATGCAAAGGGTAAAGCGGGTGGTCTTTGCTTGATGTGGAAGTGGGGTGTAAATGTGGAAGTTGTAGACTTCAATAAAAATTTAGTGGCTGTTAAAATAAAAGAAACTTTGTGCGAATGGTGGCTGGTGGGCTTTCACGGACCGCCGTATCCCGCAAAAAAGAGGAAAGCGTGGGAAAATCTTTGTGCTATCCTTGAATCAGTCCAAGGTCCATGGGTTTGCTTGGGAGACTTTAACTACATTGTAAATGCAGAGGAGAAGTATGGGGGAGTTAAAGGTGGAACTTCAGCTCCCAACTACTTAAAGGAGATGATGTTTGACCTTGGAGCAATTGATTTAGGGTACTCAGGGAATAAGTTTACGTGGGCTAAAGTAAGATGGGGAAGTGCTGCAATTAAGGAAAGATTAGATAGGGGATTAGCTAGCATCTCTTGGAGACTAGTATTCCCGAAAGCTTCTGTTAAACACTTAGGGGCATTAAACTCTGATCATCTGCCTATCCTGTTAGACACAAATCCAGAGGATTGCTTCAACCCCCGTCCTTTTCGTTTTGAAGCTGCTTGGATTAGGGATGAGAGATGTCATGTAGTGATTGAAAAGGCTTGGAATTTAGAAGTGTAGGGATCACAGCTAAGTAGACTTTGCAAGAAACAAGCTGCCACCAGAGAAGCACTTCGTAAGTGGAACAAGGAAATTTTTAGCAATATACAAAATCGGATAAATTCATTGATGCAAAAGTTAAAGGAAATTCAAGGAAATCCAAGCTCAGTGGAGAACAATAGAGTGGAAACAGAGCTGCATAATGAGCTAAATGAATGGCTTTACAGAAGTGAGGTTCAATGGAGGCAAAAATCTAGAGAACTGTGGTTGAAAGAAGGGGATAAAAACTCCAGGTTCTTTCACTTATCAACAATTGTTCGTAGAAGAAGAAACACTATTGAGGCAGTTAAGAATAATGCTGGGGACTGGGTCTCAGAACCTAAGGAAATAAGGAATGTTTTTCTAGAAAATTTTAAGATATTATTCAGTGAAGAAGAGGTTGAATATCCACAGCAATTGGATGAGATTGTAAGTCCTTGTATTACGGCTGAGGAGAACTATTTGTTATGTAGCATACCCGGTCCAGAAGACATCAAGAATACTCTGTTTCAAATGAGTGACCTTAAAGCTCCTGGACCCGATGGTTTTCCAGTAATGTTTTACAAAGAATATTGGCCAATTGTGGGGGAAACGGTAATAAAAGCAGTAACCTCTTTCTTTGAAGTTGGTAGGCTGCCAAGTGAGGTAAATAGTTCGTTAATTGTCCTTATTCCCAAAAATGATAATCCTTGTTCTTTCAATAATTATAGACCGATCAGTTTATGTAATGTTGTCTACAAAATTATCTCTAAACTGTTAGTGTCTAAATTAAGGACTGTGCTGCATAAGCTTATTTCCCCTTGTCAGTCGGCCTTTATCCATAATAGATGGATCGCTGAGAACCAGGTAATTGTGCAAGAGATGCTACATAGTTTAAAGCAAGGAAAATGAAGGAGGGTGTAATGGCTATTAAGCTTGATCTTCAAAAAGCCTACGACAGAGTTAATTGGAGTTTCATTAAAACGGTGTTGATAAAACTTGGTTTTAGTGAGGTCTTTATCAATTGGATTATGGAATGTATTACATCAGTGACTTTTGAGGTGTTGATAAATGGTGGCAAGTCAGAAAGTTTTAAACCAGAAAGAGGGTTGAGACAAGGAGACCCATTATCCCCATATATTTTTATTTTGGGACAAGAGATCCTCTCAAGGCTACTGGAGAAAGAATTTAGAAGCCATAACATTAGTGGTGTAAAAGCTAGTATCGGAGGGCCTGCCATAACTCATGTGATGTATGCTGATGATATAGTTTTGTTTTCCAAGGCTTGTAGGAGAGAAGCTGAGACCATAAATCAGTGCCTTGAAACATACTGCAGTTGGTCAAGACAAAGCTAAAATAGAAGCAAATCTGGTGTGTTTTTCTCCAAACGTTGTCAGAAACAAAAGTGCAGAGAAATTAAACAAATAATTCAGATGAAAGGGCTCAAGAAAGATTCTATATATTTAGGTGTCCCTTTGTTTCTATCTAAAGCACCTTCAAAGGACTTTAAATTTTTGCAAGATAGACTAGAAGCAAGGCTGATGGGATGGAGAAGTAAATGTTTATCGTGGGCAGGAAGAAGCACGCTCATAAAATCGGTGGCTCAGGCTTTACCCATTTTTGCCATGTCTACTTTTAATATACCTGATATGATTTGTGATAAGTTAGATGCAGCAACCAGAAGATTTTGGTGGAGGCCAAAAAAGTCTGTGGGAAGATTCGTAGCTTGGAGAGCTTGGGATAAGTTGTGCCAGCCAAAGTGCCATGGAGGGTTGGGTTTCAAAAAAGCCAAAGAGGTGAATCAAGCCCTATTAGCCAAACTTGCTTGGATGATAGCCTCGAAAAGAGATAGTTTATGTATGAGAATACTTAGAGCAAAGTACAAAGTTAGAAATGATTGGCTTTGGAAAAATCCTCCCAAGAGAGCTTCACCGGTGTGGAAAGCAATAAAAGTGGCTAAAAAGCTTATTGCAAATGGGGCTTGTTATCTGGTTGGTGATGGTACATCGGTGGATGTTTGGTTGGATCCATGGATCCCTTGGGTACAGGGGTTCAAGCCAAAACCAAAAGATGACAGCATCATTCAAAGCCCTTTGATGGTATCACAGCTAATTGATGAAAGCAGTCGTAGTTGGAAGTTCCACCTCCTCCTAGAGTTGTTCGACCAAACTTCTGTCCAGGCAATTACCAAGATCCAAATCCCTTTGAACCCAAAACCAGACAAGCTTATTTGGGTTCTTGACCAAAAGGGTGAGTTCTCTGTAAAGTCAGCCTATAGAGCATCCCATGTTCTATACCCAAACAATGCTTCAAATATTGTGCCTTGGCAGAATCTGTGGAAGCTGAAAGCTCTAGAAAGAACAAAAATGTTTTTATGGAGGATAGGACAAAATGCTATTCCCACAAAAGAAAATATGGTGATGAGGATTGGAGAAGGTGATCCTAACTGTGTGTTATGTGGAGAAAGTATAGAAAATTGCTGCCATCTATTCTGTAAATGCAATGTTGCCAGGGCAATTTGGTTTGCTAGCTGTGAAGGTTTGAGATCGGATTCCATTCCGATATCCACTAATGAGGATATTGTAAATCTAGTAGTTAATCCTTATAGCTTTTTGGGGGTGGATTTAGCAAGGAATAAAGAGGATAATGAGCTAGAATCAGTAAGAATGTTGATCACGCTTGAAGAAATTTGGATATTGAGGAATCAGGTTGTGCATAATGCTTGCCACATAGACATTTTGGAGGCAGCCAAAGCTATAAAGAAAAGAACAGTGGAGTATGCCAAGACCTTTCCTAAGAAAATGACCATAGCCAAGGACAAGAGTGTAAATGGATGGGAAGCTCCAGAGGATGGATGGATTAAAATCAATGTGGATGCTGCTGTGACTGAAAATGCAACTACGTTGGCTATGGTGGCTAGAAATAAATTAGGAGAGGTGCTTAAAGTATGGGCCAGAAGGCTTGTTGGTTGCTCCCCAATGCAAGCGGAAGCTGAAGCTGTATATTGGGCGGTTCAACTTGCGGAAAAAGAAAATTGGCAGCAGATCATCATCGAAGGAGATGCTAAGGCATGTTTTGATCCTCTTTCCTCCCCTGACATGCAACCGGATTGGTCCATTGCTAATACAGTTAGTAATATTCTTGAGCTGAGTAATTTCTTTTTGAATTGTAAATTTAGATGGGTTAGAAGATGCTGTAATGCTGCTGCTCATGTGGCTGCTAAGTATGCTATTAGTTTTAGTAATGTTTTGTGTTTCAATATGTATAGTCTTCCTGTAGAAATTGCAGATGCTTGTAAGGCAGATAGCCTCTGTTTTGGTTGTTGAATGAAATTGTTTGTTTAGCAAAAAAAAAGAGGATCCTTTCTATTTTAAATCCTGTTCATTTTGTCTATTTTGCAATTTAGATTTTATTTTGTAGATCTAGTGTACAAACAGCCACGTCATTTTCAAAATGTAGATGAGCTGTATGGATCAACAATATATCAATTTTTATAGAACCATTATTAAGTGTTAATTATCATGTGACCCATATGTCTAAATGAATGAACATATTTTTACTATTTAAAAAATATTTGTTCGTGGCTTTCCCAAGTTTCAAAACAACGGCCATATGCTAAATAAATTTGGCATTTGCTATAGCACCATCCTACTATTGGAAAGGTATGGACAACAATCCTAAAAATTTTATTCTTATTTTATTAACATTTCTCTCTCCTCCCTCAACACATCTCTACTCTCTCTAAAGTTGTAGCTCTTTGTCTCACCCAAGCCTCCATGGCCAAGCTCCAAGAACTCAGCCTCTTGCCGGGCATCATCACCATTAGCAACGGTGGCTCTCACTTCCTCACCTTTAGACCTCTCCCTCAGCTCAATCTCAGCCCAAAAGGGCCAAACCCTTAAGAGTTTCCATCCCACCACCAAAGGTTTCTCAACAACACCATCATAAATAGTGACTGCCGCTATCACTCTCTTCTTTATCTCTTGCTGTTCTATTTCTTACACATTTTTCTATTTTGATCTTTGATTTTTGGCCAAAAGACTCTTCCTTTTGGTTTGGTTTCGTTGATTCAAGTTCGGCTCTCTCTCTCTCTCTCTCTCTCTCTCTCTCTCTCTCTCTCTCTCTCTCTCTCCCCCAATTGCTTCTCTCTTCTCACCATCGAATCTCTCTCAATCAACTAGTTGCTATTGCAGTGGTCGTGTTGGTCATTGCAATGGCTGTGGTGATGGTGTTTTTTGGTTGTTTTGTGGGTTTTGTTTTGTGGTTGTGGGTTGATTTTGATGGGTTATGATGGGCTGATTTTGGTGGGTTGCGATGGTTGTACTTGTGGGATGATTTTGGAGATAATTACAGTAGTGGGTGGTTGTTGGGTTGATTTTGAGTTTTGGTTATGATAGTCGATGGTGGTTGGGTGGTGATGGGTAGTGGTGGTGTTGGGGTGAGCTATATATGGGTGGTGGTGGTGGTGGTAGTGGCTATGAGTTTTGTATTTATTTATTTTTATATTGTAGGAGTTTTTTTAGGTCATTTATGTGTTATATATATTATTTTAATGCGATGTATGGAAAAATAGAATATGTGATATAGAAGAATTGTAAAATGATGTGTTAAAATAGATAAAATAACTTTTTGATATGCCAAAATAACATTTTTTTTTTTTAGCATAGCTAATGCTGATACTCTAATAGATAAAGATGGGATGTTATTTTCAACATTTTTCCCAAAACAAAAAGGCTCCAAAATCATGACCAAGAAAACTGACCCAAGGGCTGATTTAACCTAGTCAAACCATCGGGTTAGGTTTCAAAACAAAGGCCATAATAGATAAAGATGATGAGATGGGATGAGATGTTTTATTTTTTGGATTACATTGAAAGTTTGAAACTGATAGTTATTGCTAGATGATGGTAAGAGGGAAGTTTTAAATTTTTTGGGGGTAAGTTATCTAGGGTTTTTTTTTTTTTTTTTCAATTAGTTATTTGTACGTGAGTTAGTGGCTGATGTGAATGAAAGAAGTTGTTTGCAACTGAAACTCATGAATTTTAATATATATATATATATATATATATATATATATATATATATATATATATATATATATATATATATATATATATTTCTTGAATTTGAAGAATATAGGAGAGTGGCTCGTTTAGATATTTGAAAATTTATTTAATATTAAGAGTTTTGAAAATTCGTAATTTGACCCATCTAACCCTACAATTTAAAACGTTTTAAGGTCACATGAGTTGTATTTGAGAGGACTTTAGAACACGTAAAATATCTATCCCAAATAAAAGAAACCTCTTAAATTCAGGAAGTTTTTGTTAGTTTTTAAAATAGTATATTACGATTTTTTAATTTTTTTTTTTTTTTCATTTTAAATTTGTTAACTAGAGTATTTTAGAGAGTTCATTAATTTATGTGAAGGTATTTTGGTATGTCGAAATACACCACTGTCAGTTTCTTTAAGACATTCTCCCCTCTCCCATATGTGTGTTAAAAATACTTAATATTTTTTTTAAAATGTTATTAACAATATAGACAAGTAGTAAGTAACCAAATTAACCCTCTCATTAATGGAATATTTTGTTCAAGTCCCCAGTACACTACAAAAAAAGCTACCTATAGCAGCGTTATATCTATAGCCGCGTTCGGGGTTCTAAAGTGGTGTTTTCAAACACTGGCCTATAGCAATATTTTCAAGGGCCTATAGTGGTGTTTGTGAAACGTTTCTATAGCCCAAAAAAGTTAAAAAAAGAGTCCAGCACAAAAAAAATAATAATTAAAAATTAAAACAAGTGACCTATAGTAGCGTTTGCAAACGCCAATATAGGTCCTGGTCTTACAAAGGCCTATAGTGGTGTTTGTAAAACACTGCTATAGCCCAACAAAAACAAAAAAACAAAAAAAAAAAAAAAAAAACAACATTAAAAAAAGAGTCAAGCACCAAAAAAAAAATTTTAAATTAAAATTAGAACAAATGACCAGGACCTATAGTGGCGTTTGCAAAAGCCACTACAGGTCCTAGTCTTACAAGAGTCTATAGTGGCATTTGTAAAATGCTACTATAGCACAACACACACACACACAAAGCTAAAAAAATTAGATTGGGTGACCTACAGCGGTGTTCCCAAAATGCCAGTATAGGTCCAAAAGGAAAATCAACCAATTCCCACACTTTTCCACCTACCTCCACTATCTCCCCCACCTACCGTCACTCCCTTATAAATCTCCACACTTTCCCAGTTAGCTTCTTCAGACTCCTTTTCTCTTCTTCTTTCTTTTTTTTTTTTTTTTCTTTTTCTTCCTTATCTCCACTCCTTCGTCTTTCTTCTTTTCTCTTTCTTTTTTTCTTTCTTTCACTCTTCTGTCGCTACACACTTGAATTTATTCTTTTCTCTTCCTCTCCATTTTGATTTTATTTCCCTTGTTTTATTTTTGGTGGTGTTAATGTTAGTGGGTTATGGATTTAAAAATGGTGTTGCAGCTAGTTGATTTTGTTCAAATTTGTTGATGGTGCTACTGTTATGAATTTGTGATTGAAGAATGAATGTTATTTTGTTTGATGTGATTGGTTGTATAGTTGCAAGTAAGCATTTAAAAAAAAAAAAATTAATGATTGTTTTGGTCTATTCCTTTCTTTTATAATAGTTTTGGTCTATTTCTTGTTTGCTATCAACTTTGCTTTGTGGGTCTCTGAATGCGTTAGGGTGGAGTTACTGTTTTTTTTTTTTTTTGGGATGTGAGTATGTTGTGTTTGATTTTGAATTTTTTTAGGTGGGTTTGTTTTATTTATGTTTTTTGTTTTTTTTTTTTTTGTTTTATATCTTTTAATTAAATTAAAATTGCAATTTTAATTTAATTACAATTAAAAAAAATTTATTACCAAAAATTAATTTTTGGTAATCAATTTTTTTTTTTTTTGTTGGTTTTTTTGGCTATAGTGGCATTTTCAAAACGCCACAATAGGGTATGAATAGTGGTGTTTTAGAAACACCACTATAGGGTATGGACCTATAGCAGCGTTTTATAAACGTCACTACATGTCTATAGTTGCAACACATTATGTTTGTAAATACCGCTATAGGTCTATAGTGGCCTTTTTTGGACATATAGTGGCGTTTCACAAACGCCACTATAAGTCCAATTTTTAGTAGTCGTATTTTGGTAGTTTTTTATTTTTATTTTTAGGGTCATTCCCTTTTCAATTTTTTGGGGGGAGAAGAAGTCTCTAAGTCAGTCCTTCTGCTAAAGCAATTTAAAGATAAAAAAAAAATAATAATAATTGGAATATTCCCTTTTCAATTTATGAATTTGTGATTGAAGAATGAATGTTATTGTGTTTGATGCGATTGGTTGTATAGTTGCAAGTAAGCATTTTTAAAAAAAAAAAATTAATGATTGTTTTGGTCTATTCCTTTTTTTTATAATAGTTTTGGTCTATTTCTTATTTGCTATCAACTTTGCTTTGTGGGTTTCTGAATGTGTTGGGTTGGAGTTGCTTTTTTTTTTTTTTTTTTTTTTTGGGATGTGAGCATGTTGTGTTTGATTTTGAATTTTTTTAGGTGGGTTTGTTTTATTTATGTTTTTTGTTTTGTTTTTTTGTTTTGTATCTTTTAATTAAATTTTAATTTAATTACAATTAAAAAAAATTATTACCAAAAATTAATTTTGGTAATCAAATTTTTTTTTTGTTGGTTTTTTGGCTATAGTGGCGTTTTCAAAATGCCACAATAGGGTATGGATAGTGGCGTTTTAAAACGCTGCCATAATTAAAAAAATTAGGCCATAGCAGCGTTTTATAAACGTCACTATAGGTCTATAGTTGCACCACATTATGTTTGTAAATGCCGCTATAGGTCTATAGTGGTCTTTTTTGGACATATAGTGGCGTTTGTGAAACGCCACTATAAGTCCAATTTTTAGTAGTCGGTTTTTTTTTTTTTTTTTTTTTTTTGGGTCATTCCCTTTTCAATTTTTTGGGGGAGAAGAAGTCTCTAGGTCAGTCCTTCTGCTAAAGCAATTTAAAAATAAAAACAAAAATAATTGGAATATTCTATTATTCTTTATAAAACCAAAAAAAATAACAATCTTGAAGATAAGCAATTGCTTTGCTATATATCACGTTTTGGGCTTTTAGGCTTAACCTCTTCCCTTCAATTTCAAATACCCGTCCTTGCTTTCTGTGACTATGTTCTTTCTTTTTTAGCTCAACCTCAAAAAAAATTTATGATCTCCTGGCTTTTTATTTCCAAAAAAAAAATTCTTGAAGATAAGTGTAGGGACAAGGCCCAAAGATTATACACTGGGCCTTGGGCCTCGCCCAAGGTCATTGGAAAGACCGAGTAGAGACAAAATGGTAGAAAGGTGCCCCAGCCCAGCGCCCTATAAAGATGAATTGAAAAATGAACAATCCGAGGAGGCAGACCTCCTCAGAGAAGACTAGCACCGTTCTATTACACGTTCCAGCAACAAGAATGGGCCCAATGGGGGCATCGGCTTCAGGAGCACGCCACATGAACTCACGAGATGGAAGGCAATGCAAAAATATCTAAAGGAAAGGATGTTGCCTCCGCATTAAATGCATTGCAGCTGCTTTTCTGGCTGCATTTATGTGGAAAAGACCTCTGAACAGTGTTTTCTTGGCCACCGCAACTCACGAAGGACCAGAAGGAGTGTCTAATGGGACGAGCACTCAAGTAGAGGCCTGGATGACCAACAGGTGTAAGGCTAGGATCATTAGAAAAGACCTATATAAGGAAAAAAAAAAAAAAAAAACCCTCTATTGGAAGGGGTCGAAAAAATGAAGGGAGAAGACTGGGAGATTGAGAAGAGCTCTTGTAATCATTTTTCTCAGTTCATAAGAACGTTGATCTCCTCGGACAACATGTAAACCAAACCTTTTACGTATTTTTCTTGCATGGTAGTTTGATAAATCCAACTTAGCCATTGTAATACTGACTAGAACCCAACTCTTTAACTCACTCTCTACAAATTCATTGTATTGGACTCACTAACCCACAACCTAATGCTTGTTGGGCTTGGGCTTTTCTAAAAACGTGTCCCTACAATTGGCGCCGTCTATGGGAATAAATGACGATTCGCGCACCCCGAAGCGCCAGAAGCAGTTATGAAGTAGGGAAAGTGGCACTCTGACACGTGTAAACTAGAGAAATAAATAATCTTGTCTCTTACAAATTAAAACCCCACTTTTTCTCCTCGGATAAGAAAGAAAAACCGAGATTTTTAGGGGCTATTGTAGGGACAAGGCCCAAAGATTATACACTAGGCCTTGGGCCTCGCCCAAGGTCATTGGAAAGACCGAGGAGAGACAAAATGGTAGAAAGGTGCTCCAACCCAGCGCCCCATAAAGATGAATTGAAAAATGAACAGTCCGAGGAGGTAGACCTCCTCGAACAAGACTAGCACCATTCTATTGCACGTTCTAGCAACAAGAATGGGCTCGATGGGGGCATCGGCTTCAGGAGCACGCCACATGAACTCACAAGATGGAAGGCAACGCAAAAATATCTAAAGGAAATGTTGTTGCCTCCACATTAAATGCATTGCAGCTGCTTTTCTGACCACATTTATGTGGAAAAGACCTCTGAACAGTGTTTTCTTTGCTACCGCAACTCACGAATGGCCAGAAGGGATGTCTAATGGGACGAGCACTCAAATAGAGGCCCAGATGACCAACAGATGTAAGGCTAGGATCATCAAAAAAGACCTATATAAGGAAAAAGACCTTCCATTGGAAGGGGTCGGAAAAATGAAGGGAGAAGATTGGAAGATTGAGAAGAGCTCTTGTAATCATTTTTCTCAGTTCATAAGAACGTTGATCTCCTCGGACAACACGTAAACCGAACCATTTTGTATTTTTCTTGCATGGTAGTTTGATAAATCCAACTTAGCCGTTGTAATACTGACTAGAGCCCAACTCTTTAACCCACTCTCTACAAATTCATTATATTGGACTCACTACCCACAACCTAATGCTTATTGGGCTTGGGCTTTTCTAAAAAAGTGTCCCTACAATAAGTAATGGCTCTCAAAGCCGTCCATGTCTCTAACGTTCCCAATCTTGATCAAGTTCTAGAGAACTCCACATTAGCCTTATGCACCACCTGGTTTTTCAAAGGTCATTGTTTAAATTAGAATCTTTTTCTTTTTCTTCTTTTCTTTTCTTTTTCTTTTTTTCTCTAACAGTTCAATTATATTAAGTTCTGGGTCTTAATGTGTTTTTGGTTTGGTTGTGTTGTTATAGGCGTTAATATGATGGTGATGATGAAGTAAAATTGGCTATGATCTCCTGAAATTCATGGTGATTGGACACAGAGGTGGTGGCATGAACATTTTGCAATCTTGTGACCCAAGAATGAAATCCATCCAAGAGAATTCCATCCTCTCTTTCAATGCAGCCTCTAAATTCCCTATTGATTTCATTGAATTCGACGTTAAGGTATTTCCTTTTTTTATTTTTGTAAATGTTCTTGTTTGGTTTCTAAGAAAAGAAAGATGTGTTCAAGTTTCTGGGATGTTAGTATGTTACCAGTCAATTCGGGTTAAATTCCAAGATTTTAGTTCTTTTTTTGTTTCCTATGCTTTACAAGATCATTTCTGTCTGTCTCATTTCGCCGCAAACAAACTTAGATTTAGCATGGCCACATGTATGGACAGTTCCACGTGTCGTGTTCCGTTTTTATAGGAGTTTTTACTATCATTTTCTTTTCTTTTAATCCTTCAAATTCAAGATCGAAGACCAAGGACAAGGATTTATCAAAAAGAAGACCAAGGACAAGAAGTATGGAAAAAAGTCAGAAGTAGAAGATGGAAAAATAGAATTTGTATAAATTCTATTTTATTACATAGAATATAGAATTTGTATAATTTATTCTTACGCTCTTATT
Source organism: Quercus glauca (assembly GCA_023736055.1). Taxonomy (NCBI): domain Eukaryota; kingdom Viridiplantae; phylum Streptophyta; class Magnoliopsida; order Fagales; family Fagaceae; genus Quercus; species Quercus glauca. Next base: position 24,589,440 of record CM043317.1, read on the forward strand.
ACACACAGAGTAATTATTTTTATATAAATATTTTATAAAAGAAAAATAAATTATTGTTTTGGAATAAAATAAGCAACCCAAACCTAAAAAAAGAGTACAATGTAAGGAGGAAAGAACCCAAAAAAAAATTACTTTATTGTAGCTAAGAACCTAGAAACTTTTTTTTTTTTTAATATGAATTTACTTTGGGGGAGGGGAAAGGATAGATAAGTAATTTTCATCAAACTACTTCTTCCCATTTTCTCATTTTTTTTATTTTATTTTAAAAATGATAATTTTGGCCATGTTTAAAACTAATTAGATTGATAGAGAGAAAGACCAGGCCGGCCCAAGGCCTAGGTCTAAGGACCCACCTCTTCACAAAATAATTCTCATATATATAACTAGCTTCTAAGCACGCACTCAAACGCGTGCTCAAAAGCTCTTCCTTTTTTTTGTAAAGATTAATAATTTACATCTATTATAATTTAAAATTTTTTTTTATTTTTCAAACAAATAAAAATGATAAACTTGAGAATTAAGCAGTAAGCATAATTTCTTTTTTGAACTTGAAGGGAAAAAATCCTAAATTTTAGGAGTTTTCTTTTTGAATTCAAAATAAAATTTGTTATTTGACATTTATGACTATTTTTTCTAAATGAAGTTACCCTTCATTAATAAGGGTATTTTTTAACAACAAAAAAATCCAGTTGAAAGAGGAGAATCCTCGTATAGATAGATAATATAATTTTATAAAAAGACTCAAATGTTTATGATAATAACTATTTTCTTTTTTTAAATGGTGTGTATTGTTTTTCTCATTTGTAATGCTTATAAACTAATGTGACACTAATCATAAACTAGTAAATCAAAATTTTATTAATTATTTTTAAAGTTCACCGATCACATTAATTGTTATGTTAATTTATAATGATCTATAATAAAATTTGTAGTAATTTTAACATCTTTTTTCTTATTTTTAACGATAAGGCCTCAAATACACTAGACTAATAAAACCTAACCCAATTGAAACTCTAAACTGTTTGAAAATAAAATGTTGTAAATATGCTAGATCATCAATGATAAATAACTTCTCTGGATAACTTGACACTTTAATTTGTTTAAACCAATATCTTATGTGGTAAATTGTCAACATTAGCCATTTAATCTTCCACATAACCACACACCAAATAATATCTATATCTATCTTAATACCAAAATATAAAATTGAATATTAGAATACAACTTTACTTAATCATGCATCGATAAAAGTAAACTTTTATATAAAAAAATAATAAATTTTTATCTCTTTTTGTTAAATTTTATGCTTGAATTATGTGATTTAAATTTCAAATAAACTTTGGTAGTAAATAATGTCTTTAATTAATATTTAAATATAAAAAGTTCCACTTAAATTTATAATCTTGGGCCTCAAACTATATCAAGCTAGCTCTGAACAAAGAAATCCATTTTGTTGGTACTTAACGATTAGATCAGTTATGGAAATGGAGGAAATGACCATTTTGAAAACAACATAATATTTGATGGACCAAAAAAATCTCAAACTTAAAGGAATTAAAATGAAAACATGGGTCAAAAAGTACAATCTAGTCTTCTCATATTGAGTGATCACTAGTATTTTGCACACTAATGTCAATTTGTTATCTGAATTTAGGGGTACTAGCTAATTTGTTTGCTTCTCTTACTTTGTTTGTGTTTCTTATACTATTGGGTGATGGAAGAAACCTTAGAGGAAATGTAAACTAAACCTATTTTTGTAGGTGACTAAAGATGACTGCCCTGTCTCATTTTCCATGACAACTTCATCCTCACTGAAGACGAGGTTAGTTTTATTACTCAATACACACTCTCATGAGTCTCTCGTGCACTACACTGATCCCTTGTCTAATTCTGATTGTGTCTTGCTTTTAGGGTGCCATTGTTGAGAGAAGAGTAACAGATCTCACTCTAGCTGAATTTCTTTGCTATGGACCCCAGAAAGAGCCTGGAAATGTAATTGTCATTGTTCAACATCTTCCTATGCTGCCTGGTTCTCTTCAAAACTATTAAATTTGTTTCTATATTATGTTCATTAGTTTGCTGTTATTGATAAAACAGGTCGGGAAGAATCTCTTAAGAAAAACTAAAGATGGGAGAATCTTTGAGTGGAGGGTTCAAAACGATGACCCTCTATGCACATTGCAAGAGGCGTTCGAGAAAGTAGAACATTCTATAGGTTTCAATATTGAATTGAAGTTCGATGATCATATGGTATATACAAACGAAGAACTCACTCATGTTCTTCAAGCAATCATGAAGGTATTCCTCCTAAAATCTGGTTTTTTCGTTGTATGTTGTTGAAAATGCTTTCTATTATGCTATGGAAATAGTAATATTAACTGAACTTTTTGAGACAGGTAGTAAAAGAGTATGCCAATGATAGACCTATCATCTTTTCAAGCTTTCAACCAGATGGTGCACTGTTGATCAGAAACTTGCAGAACTCCTACCCTGTGAGATCACTTTCTTCTCTTATTATATAGTGCTTTGTAGTTAGACATGAATGAGGCTTAGGAGCAATATATGATGACAGCTATAAGTATAATCAAGTCCATGCTTTTTGTTCTACGCCTACCTTTAATATTTACTGACAAATCAAAAAGTCCATGCTTTGGATGCATTTGGGCCAGCAGTTTCCTCTGTTTTATGAAGGTTAAAAAAAGGAAAATTTTAATATCAAAGTAGATGATCTGACGAATTCGCGTATTGATTATAAAAGATGAAAATGAAATACTCCGTTTCTTGAAACATTGTAAAATAGAGAGAACTGAAAACTGACTATTTCAAGAGAAAACTCAAGCAATGAATAAAAAATTTTAGTAGAAAAGATTTAAGCAAGGAATTCTTTTTCTTTTTCTTTTTTTGAGTGGAAATGTTTTGAGTGATTTGAGCTAAAAGGGCTCTTCTTTAGAAAGGTTCATTCCGTTATCCAAAAAAATACATAAAACATGTTTTGAGTGGTTTGAGTTGATTTAAATATTTTTTCTAATATTACGATTCAGGTGTTCTTCCTCACTAATGGAGGATCCGAAATTTACATGGACACAAGAAGGAATTCCTTGGAAGAGGCCATTAGGGTGTGCTTAACAGGTAGCTTGCAAGGAATTGTGTCTGAAGTCAAAGCTATCAGTAGAAATACAGGAGCAGTGACTAGAATTAAAGAGTCCAAACCCTCAAATGATCGTAGGTTGTGAGGTAGAACTGTTAGGAGTGTCTCTAGAAGTTGTAAATATGAAGCTTTGATTTGTAATTTTTTAAGAAAAATGAAAAGCTTCATAATTTTTTAAGAAAAATGAATGATACAAACACAAGTCTTTCTCTAGTCTTTTTAGCCCTCACAAAATCATAAACTGAGCACCCCATGAATGCACCTAGTTGTGAATTATTTAACTGCATTCAAACTCAGGTCGAAGGGGGAAAAAGCACTCAACTATATCAGAGAAGCCTCGGAGCCTGAGCAACTCGAGTGAGTCAATTCACTTTGCCACTCCAACTGCTTCTCCGAATCCCACCACCATCGTCTACTGTCTATAGCTTGAAACTGCGCCCCCAACAAGCGTACCTGCAATGTTATTATTGCCAGCTTTGCTTGTTCTCACGACCCAACAAAGCTCAGAGAATTGGTAATTTGAATAATACCCAAAAGGTATTTGATGAATTGGATGAGAACAAGGTAGTGCCCAATTCCCTGACATATATTGTATTATTGGGTGGCCTTCTTTGGGAAAGGGAGCTGATGTGCAAACTTTGGGAAAAGAAGAGTGATGAAGAAGAGCTGTTTACCAGAAATGGATTGATTCTATGGGCTATTCTGACCATTGTGCATGGCTGCTGGCTTCGATCACGCCCTTGAAGACCACCATCAACGAATTGGTTTGCTATCACCAGGCCCTCCAACCCAGCTTAATGGCATAAGAAGGGAGTTCATTGAAAACATTATCTACTAAGCTCATACATTAAAAAGGATATTGCTTGTGTCCAGTGCTTGCTCTTTTGCATTGGAGACGCTAAGACGAGAAACATGTGTCCAATAGAATGTGGAAACGTGTCTAAAACTAAATACGTATTTAAATTGTACTATGTTTATTGTTTAGTATAAAAAGGCACTGGACAGAAGCTTTACCGTGAAAAATGCCTCGAGACAAACCCAGATATTTGTTTCATAAACTAAAGCATTGAATTCATCATGCAATTTAAGAACGTCGACCTCCTACTAAGGCGTGGGAACCACCAAAACACTCACTCACGATGCTTGTCTTTTCCAAAATGTATCTATACATTTCCAACTCTCTAGACATCAAGATTGCGGCATAAATTTGTGTGTTGACCCATCATTTTTAAAACTCTGAATGAATGGCCGCATGGAGCCAAAAATAAATGATGGGAACAACAAGAAGGTCCCATTGATGGACCCGAAACTCCATTATCTCCCGCAATAGTTTGGCACTCATGCAGATTCAGATTCACAAGAATTATATCCACATAAAAATACCCTTCATGGTGGGATCCACAGCTTCATGATTAATACACTCGGAAAAGGTGTTCGAGGTCAAGTATCAAAGATCGCACTTTGGGCTTAAAGGCAACTCAGTTAGTTTTCAAGAGGACAAATTTCCTAGTAAAAAAAAAAAAAAAAAGCTTTATAGGTAGTAACTACTTGATGGAACTTGATAAAAGAGACTCCCCTTAATAGCCTTAAATTTTTGCTTATTCTCCTAATGCACCCGCAAGAGACTGTGTATGAATTACTTATACATGTGCCATGTAGGATAAATAGTTGGGGCTAATGTTTTTTAGTCTAATGCATGTAAGCCTAGGGAAATAAGCATCACACATTTTGGGCTCAAACTTTACTGAAGGCCCAATCCATAATACTAGATGAATTGGCATTGACAAGCAAGTAGCCCAACCTTTAGCCAAACAAGCACGAAATAGATGAAACAAAAGTCAAGGCTACTTACTAAACAAAATGGAGCAAAAAATTTACTAAATCTCGAAGCCTAAAGCTTGTCTTTTTTTTCCTTCCATGAGCTTATAACCTAGGCTTGAACAAAAGCAATTATTTCCACTTTTCACAAAGTGATCCAAGCCCACTGGAACTATGGAGTTATGGTTTAGAGGACAAGATATTATTTTTCTTACCTGTTTTAACTTTTAAGTTTATTGGAAAATTTTGTATATGGGACCGGGGTGCTAAAATAAGCTCAAAAGCAGTGTGTGTGCGCTATGAAAAAGGCCATTGGCACGAGAGACATGTTTGCATCTGTTGGATAAGCTGGCACCCATAATCTCAACTTTACATTAAATGCTAGCCTAATCACAATTAATGCCTGTTTCCATGAACCTCCAAACCAAAACTCCTATAGGGAATAAAATTAAATCAAACAAAAAATAAAACAACTCTTAACATGAACATGAACTTGAAGTCAACACGCCTAACCACATTTTTCACTAATTTCCTCAAATCAAAACTTCTATATTTGACATTCAACCCTTAGCTAAGGATTAATCATAATATAGATCGATCGTTGTTCATAGTTAGTTTGTCTCTTTCGTTTTTTCTCCTCTTTTTTGATAGTTACCGATGGGTTATCAACCTATCACTTGAACCCTCTCTTTGCTGACATGCTAATTAGGCAATGTTAGGAAACAAACCAATAGCGTCTTCACCTCTAACATTGACATGAGTAGCGGACTAAACTCCCCCAACTTAAAGTGGGTCTAGAGGACAAGCCAACTGAATTATCCTACACATGTCAAGATTGTAAAAGGGACCCAATAGCTACTTATACAACCTTCATTTGGGGATGAATTCTAGTACTTGAGTAAATATGATTAGCAGCATTAATTATGTTTTTTTCAAAATTAGCATGTATACTTGCATTAGTACGTTTCATCTATAGCTTTTATTTTTCAAGTAATGCTAGGAATACAACAAAAAACAACAATTTCACAACATTTTTAAATTTGCATGCCAACTCATACACTAGCCCATTACAAGCTCTAATTAAATTTTTTTTTTTTTTTTTTTTTAATGATGTTGTATACTAATTTGAGAATGCTGTGTTTTTTGTTGTGTCATAGCATTACTTCTTCTTCTTTTCTTTTTTTTTTTCTTTTTTTCTTTCTTTACGTTAAAGGTGAAATTCTTCTCAAAGAAAAAAAAACGTTAAAGGTGAAATTTTGCCTAGAAATGAATTTTACTTTAGTGCTTTAACAATCAGCCTTATCAATATGCTTCATCCAAGAACCCTTTAGCAGCGGGAATAAAGTATAAAGACGATGAAATTTGCTTGTAAGAGTAGAATCTGTACCTTGTAAGTTTCGTAGAAGAAGAGTTGAAGACCCATCTTTATATAAGCGACGGTATCAAGCGGGCCACTTGGATCACATGCCCAAAGGCACCGATCTTTGTTGTTTTTTGATGGGCTTTGTAAGGAAGTTTCTTTGAAGTGTGCAAAGCTTGGCTTGAGATTCGAAACAATGAAAGCAACTTTTCTAGTTTGGCAATTCAAAACAGCAAATACAGATGAAAAGTACGTTACATGTACGATTATACGTAAAAGTATTAAATCAGGGACATTGGACAAGTCACTCAGACAAGAGCTTATGATGATAGGAGCTTGGAGTTCGTAAACATCAAATTGTTGCACTCCAATCAGGTATTTTCACCACAGAGAAAGAAAGAATAAATAATTTGAAATTCCAGCTGATTGTAGTTGAGTGGAATTTTCTCATAAATGTTTCACCAAACAACAAAAACACTGTTTACTGTATTTGGGCCATTTATTATATTAGCATTTAATGTGGCTTATATAACTGTCTTCCACATATATAGTTAACATGTACTTTTTAACATGCGTAGCTAAACTAATATTCACTGAAAAAGAAAACGAAAGTACAATTTCCAGTAAATTTTGTTGGGTTTAGCAAGTTGCTAGGGCGTGTCCGACATGTTGCCAAATGGGCGTGGAACCCTATGTTACAATTCATCACGGGTCTGATTCAAGCTTTACGTACTCAATTTGAATTGGGCAAGAGGAGAAAATGCACCCGGGTGTATGTTTCTCTCCCTGGTGGGATTATGGTCTATTGGTCTCACCAGCTTGTGAGCTCACAAGGAGAAAGCGTACACCTAAAATAAGGTTCTCAGGGTAAGAGAGCTAAATAGATACATAGAAGGGTCTCAATTTATGTGTATTTACTATTTTGTCATAAAACTTTTTTGGTTACCTTTTTTTAATTTTTTTAATGAATACAACTTCTTTTTTTTTTTTTGATAGATAGAATTCATCTTATTGAATACGCTTCATGATTATCTTTATTATTAAACCAAAATATCAATAAAGACAAACGATTTCACTAGTTGAATTAATTGAACTTATAATTAATACAACTAATTTTTTTGGTAAATAGGGGAACTTTCATAGATTAAAGAACAGATGCAATTATACAAAAGGCAAATAGCATTCATAGAACACTCCAGAAACATCCAAATTAAGCAAAAGTAAAACATTTGACAGGGTTTCCAAAAAAATAACAAAATCCTAGTAAAGGTTTACATTACATTTTGCAAGTGCATCAACACGCTCGTAACTTCTCAATAGCAATTCCAAATTTTAACCATGGAAATGTCTTCAAGTCCTTCACTGCAATCAGCTACGAGAACATTGTTCTTAGCCTCTGATGCCAACAGATCGAAAGCATCATCCTTCAATGGTTTAGAAATCTTCTTCCAGCTAATAAGGTGGAGCTTTTTTACTATTTGATGATCCCCATAAAATTTTTTGGCTTAACCTATCTACATTATGGAGGATTTTAGATAGGTGTGCAGAGCATTGCATAACGTAATTAGAAATGGTAGACGTGACAGATTGAGTAAGGATCAATCTTCCAATGAATAAGAGGAGATGATCTTTCCAACCTGCTAGGCGATTTTAATTTGGACTCTTTCCACTATAAAATTAAAATCTTGAGGAGAGGAGGCTTGCTTTCCCAAGGTTAGGGATAGAGTGAAAGCCCAATATCACAAAAACCTTCTCTATCCTGAATCAAAACATTTGGAGAGAAGAAGACCCAGAAATTAACGCTATTGATTTTTTTTACTTAAGAGAGCACAAAAAGAGTCAAGCACATCCCTAACAACAATACAATTTTTCCAATTAACCTTCACAAAAAGAACAAGATCAAGTCAAACACATGGGAGAAAGGAATCACTCTTTGCATTGCCTTAATAGAGTTCCAAAGCTTAGCTTCACACTTTTCAACAATAAAGAAACCAAGAACTTCCATATACAAAATAAATAAATACGAAAATAGAGGGTCTCCTTGTTCTAATGCCTTGGAAGGTTGGAAGAAGTCAAAGCACCCACACCCCCCCCCCCCCCCAAAAAAAAATTAAAGAGGACCGAGATAGTCAAAGAAGACACACAACTCATAATCAAAGAGACATGGTAACTGAAAAAGAGAAACAAGGTCAAAGTGTCTCTAATAGAGCTCCATTCAAGTTTTGATAGCCATGAACCCCGATTTCCCCTTCATTTTGGAGATGGAGCAGATTAATTTGTAGACAATAATGCTGTTGTCAACTCCTTTCCTACCCGAAACAAATGATGTCAAGAGGGGAGAGACTAAATCAGTCATGAACAAACAAATCCTTACCACAATTTACTTAGTAACAATCTTATAAACAAAGTTACACAAACTAATGAGCCGGTAATTACAAGATGTATAGGATTGTTACATTTTGGAATTAAGATAATAAGAGTTCGATTCAAATATTCTTGAATTTTACAAGACACAAAAATATTATCAATTTCCTTCCTTTCAGAATCCCTCACGGGCCTCACCAACTACCAAAAACTCTGAAAGAGCCTGACATGTAAACCATTTGGACCAGGAGCTTTGAATAGTTTTATAACGTTTATTGCCTATTATCAAAGAAACGCAACTATCACATTCTCTCTTTTATTATTATTATTATTTTTTTTTTTTTTATGCTTATATATATCCTCTTATGGCATACTCCAGACGAGTTGACAAAAACTGTGCCTTAAAAATGAAGAAATGGGTTCAAAATTTCAATGGCTGAAGTTGATGACCTCTGGAAGGCACGTGCATCATATAAGAAGAACTGGGTCAACTATGAAATCTATGGTCACTTTTGAATTTCTCTACTCTTGTTCTAGAAAGTCTTTTCATTGGAAATTTTTTTTTTGATAATCCTTTTCATTGGAAATTAATTAGGTTACTTGTTGCTCTGTGTGTGTATAAATAAATATTCATACACACAATTTCTCTGCGAAGATATTTAATGTGTACGTATATATATATAGAGTATATATATATTATCGTTATTAGTTGCCTGCATTATTTTATGTAGCATATAGAATTATATTGATCTATTTTTTCTACGACATCAGGAAATCAAATCTTGAGTTTGATCTTCTAGTATCTCGGCTAATTACAGTTTAATTATCTTAAATCCCCATCCCACCCCTTCATTAAAAAAAAAATATCCCTACCCCACCACACACACATTCAAAATAAAGGAGAAGGGAATATCCGGATAAAAATCATAATTTCTCAGATTGTCACCAAAGGAAAATAAAAACTAAATTGACTGTAATGTGGTACACCACTTTAAATATGGCAAATGATGAATAAGAAAAAAAAGGGGGCATGATACATATATGATTGACATAAAGGACCGAGCACTATTTCTTCTTCAACATCGATCTCCCTTTTACTCATTTGCAAGTTGGAACTCTTTTCAGCTTATAATTAAGTAAAAAAATTAGCTAATTATGTTCATCGTTCCCATATACTATTTGAAGAGCAAAGAGAGCAGTCCTTTATATTATTATTATTCTTTTCTTTTCTTTTTTTTTAAAAAAAAAGTCAATATTCTCCTAAGAGATCATCTATCTTTTCTCTTGCCAAAGGACAACCAAAAAAAAAATATATCTTCTTTCTCTCTTTAAGGTTTTCTTTTACTTCCAAGAATAACTTTTCATTATTTTCAACAAAACATACAAGTAAAACCCCACTCCTCCAATTCCAAAGCTATCTTTCTCTCCACAAATGTGAAAATGCTAGAAGAAGGGGTTAAGTGTAAACCAAAGTCATGGTATTTATTAGATGCTTCAAAGAACAGCAACCACAAAAGGTTAACTATACATTTAGAAAAACATAAAAAAGTCCCCAAAAAAAAAAAGAAAAAAAAAAAGAGTGAGTCGGGCAAGATGGAAACCCAATTGAGACGCCCAAAAGTAAACCAAAGTGGCATTATTACAGGAAACAACAAGGTTCAAATCTTATGTCTCATTTTTTCTGCTCCATTTTATACTTTACCAATAAAAACTTATCACATATGCACTTGATAAATTAAATACAACCATTAATTAAAATAATAATAATATTTAATTAATAAAATAAACATATGGTAAATTTTTATTAATAAAATATAAAATAGAGTAGAAAAAATGAGATAGAAGATTTGAACTCGGACATAAAGATCATAATAAGCACGAAGACATTTTCCACTTAACAACATATTTTACTCAAAACACAATAATTGCAGCCTTTGACGTTTCTCTCTTTCTCCCTTAAAACCCTCTTCAACACCCACACGCAAACTCCTTTGACCCCAAAAAAAGAAAATAATAATAATAATAATAATAAAGTGAGAGAGAGAGAGAGGAATTGGAGAAAATAAAAATATCATAGCCGCAATTTGGCTTACGAAATCCAACTTTTCTTTCCTTACATACTATTATACAAGTGGGTTGAGTGCAATTGCTTGTGGTAATCTCATCCTATTAATTCTTTTATTTTATTTATTTCCAATTTAGTCCTTGGAATTTTTAATAATTATTGTGGAAAAAAAGAGTTTCCCTTCTCCCTACGGAATCAGGCTTCTCCAATTGTCAATGTTTGAGGCTCCAGTTTAACTAAAAATCTCAACCGTCCCACGTTACTCCCACTTCAATTTTCGTATTTCCACAACCATCCTTGATTTTCATGCACTACTCCAAAATTGCCATTGGTTTCTTAATAGTTAATTCAATTCTAGACTTCTTTTTTATTATATATATAATTGAATAATAAATATCTTAATGTATTTTTAAAAACAAAATATTGGGTGCATGAAAGTGCGTCTATGACATGGGATCCAATAACTCAAAAATTCTTTATTTTAATAAATTGAGTGCTCGATGGTTTTAATCAATTTTGTACTACCTTTTCAACTAAATCATTGGAAGGTTCAATGACTAAAATGACCTAATTTGAGTATTTTATTTTCTTGCATGAGACAGTGATATTTCATATTAGTGTGCTTTGCAGTCGTAATTAATGTGATAATGTCTATGTAGTTGTCCTGTCCTTCTGTGGGTCTATATTTTGAAGTTTAAACAACTAGTGAAATGGAGGAAAGAAAAAAAAAAAAAAAAAAAGAATATATGAGTGTGAAAAAACAATATTCACTGGACACAAAAAATCCTCCACTCTAATTTTATATTTTGATACGGCATACAGGTACAGTAGTGTGTTATCATTATAGAATACTCTTAAAATGATAGCTATTGTAATGTAATATATATATATATATATATATATAATTTTTTTTAGTAAACAGTAATACTCATTAGAAATTCATACGAAAATAGTAATAATAGTATTTTAAATGGAGTTTATAATATATTATATAATCAGAGTATAACTACAAAAGAGTCTAACCTCAACTACCGGGTTTGTAATGTACTATATTTGATTAGTAATGTTGATTCAACCAATTATTCAAATCATTCAAGGCCCATCATGATATATACTTTCTATATTTGAACTATGAAGAATGCTTGAACAACTCAAAATTAAGGAATTCCTGGACTTTCAAACAAAACGAAAAGCTATTAGAAAGTTCGAAGTAATTAACAAAACTTTTTTTTAAGGTGAACTACTTCAAGTACTCATCAATTCATTATCGATAGTGCAATATGAAAATTACATGATCTCTAACTAAATGCATTTTAAAATTAAGCAATTAACTCTTTTAAAAGAAACAAAACCTTTTTCGACCATGAACATTTAAAAACTCACCGAGCATTCATGAATCTTCCTTCTTCAGCACTCAAGATTTCCTAGTGTCATGCTTTTAAAAGAATTTTTTAAAATTTTGAACCCAATAGGGTGTGTGTCTATATATATATATATATATATATATATATATAATTAGGGTTTTAGGACTCAATTGTCATAATCTAATGCTATCTCATGTAGTACTCATTGACGTGGCAAAACGTAATTCTGAGATCCACAGACTCTTTTATTCTAATTTGTTGCATACGAACTCCTAATTCATGACTCCGAGATCCACTCTCAAGATTTTTCTAGTATATATTGTAAACTAGTTGCAGCAACTTCACTTGATCAGCAAATCTTTAGTATGCATGTAGGTCTTCGATTAATACTTCAAGATAACTTAGAAAATTCTAGATCTGTGTACAAAACACTACTCTCTTGTATATGTAAAAACGTGCTCTAGGGTTTATATATATATATATAGTGTACTAGACCTGTACAAAACCTTAAATCCAACAGCTGAGAAGAACTGCTCAAAAACCAATTTGCACGAGTGTACTTGACCTATACAAAACCTTAAATCCAACAACTGAGAAGAATTGCTCAAAAACCAATCTGCACGAATCCCAATCAGTCGAGAAGTGCAATTCGACTAGTCGAGTCAAGTGACTCTCAACCAGTCGAGCTACAGTCGAGAACCTGTGCAGTAGTAGTTCTATTTGTCATGAGTCTTTCACTGTTTGAATTTTGTTTTGTCTTGAACAAATATTTAAACAATACCAATTAACAAGACAAACTAAGTTCTACCTGTTACAATTGTCCTGTACAGTAGTAATTCTATTTCTGCATTCTTGAGTCTTTCACTGTTTGAATCTTGATTTGTCTTCAACAAATATTTAAATGATACCAATTAACAAGACAAATTAAGTTTAAACTATTATAATTGTTTATAATTAGCCAACCTAAAAATACGGACCTAACATATATATATATATATATATATATATGGTATTGTAACTCTATGGTAACTCATAATATCCTACAATCATAGTTTACATATTTATGGTATATTTTAATATAATCAATATGGGCGCTCTAACTTAAACGTAAATGTCTTAAGCAACCATTTGATAGAGGACCTTGGAAAGCTCATATATTGTAAATTTCGTGATATATATTGTAAAATTTAAATTTGAAACTAATACTAAGATTACTTTTTTGCCCCAATAATAACAACTAGTAACAACCTGCCACTTAAAATTTGTTGTAAAATTGTTGTAGACATATCATTTCTCATATATATAGTTCTTGCAAAGACTTTCACTTTCACATTCCTACATTTTATATTCAAACTCATCAAAAAAAAAAAATGTCAATAGTTTTCTTGGGGGGAATGGAACAACTTTTATATTAAGTATAAGTAACCAACTATTGAGAAATATATGGGGTAATGTACTTGTTGTTGTGCATTTAAAAATAGTTGAAAAGAAAAAAGGGTACCAATAATCTCTCTTGGGGTTAAGTGCCGTAAAATGTTTAATTGAAATTTGAAAGAGGCCAAGAATTTGAAGGTCCTCTATTGTCACAATAACACTCATTGAGTTTTTTGGTACGGTTTCTGGATTCTTCTATTGTTTATATATATATTTTTTTAAAACCTATAAATAAGATAAGGACTATCATTTTCTAATAATTTAATCTAATAGTATAAGCTATAAATTTTATTAATTTTGGTAAAACATCTTTTTACTTCCTACGTTCCACTTCCTAATAAAATAGAATAATTATGAGTTACCGTAAATGTCTATCAATTCGTTTTCGCAAAAAGATACACTAATTCTCGTTTTCTTATTAAGCACGAAAATTTATGCACACACTCAATTAGAATGATATTTGTCCTAACTCAAAAATTTCATCCATTCGCAAAAATTGGGCATGAAAACTTAGGTTGACAATTTTGCTAAGTCAATCACTGGCACCGAGTCTTTATCAAATACTGGGTTTTTGTTACAAATTTTTGAGTAAAGCGTTGTAATAAGACTTACTATTGGATGCTTATTAAGATAAGTTATTATAAAACAATTTAAAATGGTGCCGTCCCCATTAGAATGCCTGTTAAACTATTTTCAAATCAGTAAAAAAAAAAAAAAAAAAGGATGGTAGTAGTCTAGTAGATGCCGTGTTTCCCTTTGCATATGGAGTATAAGATTTGAAAATTAAAAGGATGCATTATGTTATTGACAAAAATTAAAGAGCACATGCATTATGGAATAAACCCTAAAATTCTATTCTTGTGATGTATTAAAGCACTCATTATGGTCAAAGAAATAAAAAAAGCACTCATTATCTTGATCGGAAAAGTTTTTTGTTAGCTAAATTATTTAGTACTTGAGTATTGTGGTTATGAATCAAACACACACAAGAAAGCTCCGCATCCAACTCTATATTACTATTCCAAATTTTACAAAAAGCTACATTGCTCGTTAACAATGTCAAGTGATGATGTATGAATCTTCAATGAGCTACTTGTTCAAATACAGAACTTTAAAAGATCTTCTAGTTCCTGCAAGAAAGAGAAGTTTGATCTAAAGGCACCAGTATGGTACTGAACTAAGAGTTTCTAATGCTTAAGTCAAGAAACTTCAAAGAACTAAGAATGAATACAAAGTAGAATTAGACTCAACTTTTCTTGTACCTTTGCAAATGGGGTTGGCTATCCTTATATTGGTTATCTTCATGACCGTTGGCCTTAGTTGTTTTGCCCTAACTCCCACTAGCAAGATATTGTTCGCTTTGACCACACAAGCCGCATGGTTTTGTTCTTCCTCACATGACACACAGCCTTGTGGGAAAAGGCCTTTAACTAATTACAGTCTAAGACATTCCATTTAAGACCTAGACCTCCCCCTACCTAGGCAATGAGGGACTTAGTCAGGATTTGGTTCTCCCTTGCCTCACCCCACTTAAGAGGTCTTTTTGCTTTTAGATCCTCACAGTCCCCCCTCCCCCCTCTCTCCTTAAGGGCCACACATCCCTGTGTAGAACCTGCCCACCATCTTATTGCATGCGTAAGGGTCTACTCTAATACCATTCTATAATGCCCCAACTCCTAACTAGCAAGATATTGTTTGCTTTGGCTACATAGGCCGCTTGATTTTGTGCTTCCTAACGTGACAGACAACCTTGTGAGAAAATGTCTCATATTAATTAGAGTCCAAGGCATTTCATATAAGGCGTAAGATCCCCTTGCCTAAAGCAAAGTGGGACTCAATCAAGATTCGGTTCTTTCTAATTTCACCTCACTTAATAAATCTTTTAACTTTTTGGGTCCTCACATTATTAATGCATCTTTCCATATCTAGAGAATGGTCGGCTAATGCTAATTGTAACGGTCGTGGTATTGAGTAAACTAGTGACTATTAGAATGGTCACAAAGTAACTCAATGCATTAATTGTTTTTTTGACAATTACCTTTTCTAGCTCAATTAATTACAGGGTAGTCCATTAAGGTGGACAACCTTTTGGGTAGAACTTTATAGTAGTTGTCATTCTTTACCCATCACTAAGTGCTGAAGCTTTTTAAATAAAATTTCTCTCTCTCATTGTAGAAATTTTGAAAAACCAAATGCGAGTGCTCTTATAAACTATGAGAAATATGAATATATATATATATATGTATAAACCATTATTTGATTAGAAATTTAATTAAATTACATATTTTGGATTCTTTAATTTTTTAAAATATTTCTAGGCTATTTAATTACATAAAATGTTAAATTAACGTGACATGATTTGATTGGACTAACTAGCAAATGCAGCATTTATCTAATTAACAAATTGAATAAAATGGTCATATGTTATGAAATGTTTTCCCAAAAATAAAAAAACATATGTTACAAAATGTTGAGTACAAATTCTAAATATCAAAATTTTAGGGAATAAAATTAAAATTATTCTAAATTTTAAGGGTATAATTTGAACAAAACAAAGAAGACTGTTGCAATATTCATTACGCTGCACGTAATAACAAATAAATACTTTATAGAAAAAGCAAAATAAAATAAAATAAGTTTGATTTAAAGAAAATAATCAATGCTAGTTACTATCAAGAAAGAAAATAGGCAAAAATTAACACACTTTGATGTAGAAAGGATAGGTTTGTCTTTTCATAGGAGGAGAGATTCTTTGGACGATTTATCCTAAAAACTTTCCATCTGATCTAAAACTGTGAGACAAGAAGATTGAGGAAATCTTGATATGGGGCATCACTTGAAGGTGGCTTTTTTGTCAGTTACCCTAAATCCGACGTGGGTGCCCGTCGTTTTGGGGGCAAGTAGGTCCCTAACCTTTATTCCCTCACCCACCCTCCCACGAGGCCACAATTACTTCGCAAAATGACCAAACTACCCCTCCCCCTAAATCAACCAAAAAATTTATTTTTCCTATCTCATATAGATAAGATATGGCATTAATTTTTTTGGTAAAAAGAGATGCCAAAGGCAAAGGGCACTCTCATTTTTATGAAGAATCTCCTATGCATTGTCAATGTCAATGACCCCTCCATCTCACTCACTATATACATATATATAGAGAGCATCTTCTTTCATAGTTTTTACAAAAATAATTACTTATTTAAACACGCTTTCCCATGCGTGTACCCTATAATTTGATCATATTAATATTAGTAACATGACATACAAATATGAATACAAAAAATTAAAAAGAAGGCAAACATGTAAACAACTCAAGATTATAGTTTCTATATAAGAATAGAAAAATATTGATATTTATTATAAATAGTAAAAAAAATTAAAACTAAAATTATTGATTTTTTTTCTCATGTTACAAATATTGATTTTGATAGTTGTGTTATTGCATGTATTTTTTTTTTTTTTTTTTTTGAAGAGATGTAATGATTTAATATCATATATTTTGACACAACAAATAGAAGGAAAAAAAGGCGTGGAATGCAAGACTAAAATTCATTTCAATTATCTACCCTTGCTTTTATTTAAATTCAATTGAGTTTTCTAAGTTTCAAGTTTATTTAATTAAAGTATCTCTATGAATTTCAATTAAATTTTTGTTCAATAATTAATTTTTTTTAATTTAAATTTTTTGAAAAAAAAAATCAAAAAATTAAACAATTAACTGCAACATTTATGAAATTTGATGGCAATACCTTAATTAAATGAACTTGAAATTTAAATGACTCAACTAAACAAAAATAAAGTTAAAAGACTAAAGTGAATTTGAATCAAACTTATTGGGTGAGGCTTAGGTCCAGTGCATCCAGTGCAATGGACCCAAACCTCACCCAAATTTATCTAGGTGCAATTTGCAATTTTTTGCCCAAAAACAAAAACAATTATAATACTTATAATATAAGCCTATTAAAATTAGAGTAAGACTTAGGTACAGTACTTGGATGACGTTCCTTAAATCCCCTTCTTCAAATTTTGTCATATGACGATTTTTATTATAAAATGGAAGTGTATTATTTAGTTAAGTGACCACATGTCAAAATCTTAAGAGGAGAACCTAAAGAATAGCACACAAAATACTGTACATAAATTTTGTTCCTTAAAATTATATTAGAGTATTTTTTTTTATAAATTTAATAGGTGTTTTATATGTTTATAATATTTTTGTTTCATACAATTAACAAGAATTTTTATAAAAATATATATATACACATTTTTGGAGTATGTATATGATACGGTATATTCTCATTATTCTGCATTGAGACCAAAAAAAAAAAAGAGTCCGATTTGTCTGCGTTAAATACCGATGGAATAGAGTAACACGTATCTAGTTGGTATTTAAGAAGAAACATTAGTTAATATTTTGGGGGTACTTATTGTAACCAGTCCTACTCCTACTACTAGACCACATAGTACCTCTGTACCTTCGGAGTTGCAAAGAAGGTTTTTGGTACGGTTAGTCCATTTGTCCATGAATCCATACCCAACAGAACCGCAGGCATTTATATATTCCGTACTTACCTTCTTCCTCCTTTACCCATCAATGTGTTTTAGAGGTTACGTTTGTACTTTTGCAATCCCATTCAAGCCATTTGTGACTCCAGCTGTCAGCATGACATAAGCTGACTTCACTTCTAGGAGACCGAGACCCTTCCAAGTACTTACTAAAATTACCATTACACCCCATAACTTTCTTCATATTACACCTCTCATCCTTTACAAGACCAAATTGCCCCCCACCATTGTCCATAAATCTCTTCCTCCATTATTTTTAAGTGTCTGGTTACCGGTATCTTTTAATCAAGTTTTGATTAACTTTTATAAAAAAAAATTTAAGAAATTTCCATAAAATCAGCTGTTTTTGTTTCTTTTACAAAAAAATTTTGTAAAAATATTTCCTTGACGAATGCCTTTAAACTTTTACTAACAAAATCCTATTTTTAAAGCCAAAAACTTATTGCGCATATGTTACTTTTTTACTTAAGTGTGTAAAAATGTGGTTGTGTTAACATATTTATAAAAAAAAATACTACTTATCTTTAAATGGGTTTTTGCTAACAAGTGTCAAACTGCACTCGTCAATAAAGAATCCAATTCATCATACTGTATTGAGAAGCAGCAAAACTTAATAAAAGAAATATATACTTAACTTAAAATATTCATTCGATTGCATTAAAAAACTTTTCATTAACCAATATATTTCAACACTCGTTCAATTACACTAAAAACCTCAACTTTAACCAATACATTTTACCACTTGTTAATCGAATTGTTTTATAATTAAACCTAATCGAGAAGAAAGGGTGGTATGGTCATTAGCTAGACCAAAATTCTAAGAATTTTTTTTTTATACAATTCTAAGAATTTTATAATCGCCAATCTCTATATTTTTTATTGGTATGAAATTTTAATAATAATTCATTTCCTTTCTCAAGTTTCCATCCTATAAAGAATAGAGAAAAAAAAAAGTTTCAAAAGAGCTTGAACAGCTTCGGTTATTCCACAAAGGTCGAATGCCACTAGGCTTATATTTTAGATGCATTCGGTTTCGTTTAAATAAAAAACTTTAACCCTTTCGTAGAGGCCCAAATGAAACTCTCATACGTTTGTTGAAAATTTAAAATAGCGTCCGTCAAAGGAAAGTAGTTTGAGTCTTGTTTACGCCAAACGTGTCGTCGTATTTTATTCTTTCTTCTCTTTTTTTCTCTCTCTCTCTTCCCATCCTCTCTTATACCCATTACTATAAAAGAAACCAAACTTACAACATCTTAAAACACCCCACTCTTCCTCTCTTAACCTTTTTTTTCTTTGCTTTGGGGCTTTGTGCCTCTATTATTAAATTTCTCTCTCCCCCTTTTCTTTCTTGTTCTTCTTGTTTCTTCTTGTCCTTGTTGATGACCTTTGTTATTATTCCCATCCCTCCCACACTTTTATTGGGCTATAAGAAGTCAGCTTGAGTTGCTTCAATTGTAGCTCAGTTGGGTTGAGTTAAAATATATTGAGAGATAAAATAGGCTAAAGTTTATTTTGAAGGCTATATAATAAGTTTGTTTTTTGAAGGCTGAGTTTTAGTTTTTTTTAAGGGTGTTTGTTCTTTTTTTTTTATTTTTTTGTTTTAAGAGATGGAGAAGCTTAACTTTGTTAAGAATGGTGTGCTAAGATTGCCTCCTGGATTTCGATTCCACCCCACAGATGAAGAGCTTGTTGTTCAGTACTTGAAGCGCAAGGTGTTTTCGTGCCCTTTACCTGCTTCTATCATTCCTGAAGTTGATGTTTGCAAGTTTGATCCTTGGGATTTGCCAGGTAGATTAACATACATATACATACAAGTTAATTATTAAAGCTTTGGAACTTTTTCTTTTTTCACAATTGTAAAAAAACTGCAGCTATGTAAAAATTTCATATATTTATTCAATTACACAACATATTGAGGTGGGTTCTTCGAATTTTAAGATGTAACCAAACTACAATGCCATAGGGATAGAAAATAAATTTATTGTAACATTTTGAGGAATAGTATGCTCCCATGGTACTAAAAGAAACAGCTCCTAGAGCTAAAGTGATGAACTTTAGCGCAAAAAAAAAAAAAAAAAAAAAAAAGAGAAAAGAAAAAAAAAGAAGCTAAATTTTGAAGAGAAGTACTAGTTCTTATACATGGGGTTTGTGGGTTCAGGTGATTTGGAGCAAGAGAGGTACTACTTCAGCACAAGGGAAGCCAAGTATCCCAATGGGAACCGATCCAACAGAGCCACAGGTTCTGGTTACTGGAAAGCCACCGGAATTGACAAGCAAATTGTAACTTCAAGGGGCAACCAAGTTGTGGGGATGAAGAAAACTCTGGTTTTTTATAGAGGAAAACCCCCACATGGTTCTAGGACTGATTGGATTATGCATGAGTATCGCTTTGTTACTGCTGAAAACTCACCCTCCAATGCCCCACAAAAGAAGACCTCAACCGAGGTGAGTTTTCTCACTTTTCACCACTATTTATTTCAGTTACTTAACATTTCTTCTCTGCATGATTAATGGCATAAGGTTTGTAATTGTGTCAATAACACCAAACTTATACAAATTGCAACAAACCCATTTCAAAAAGAACTCTTTGAATTATGCTATATAAACCACCAGCATTGGTCATGTCAATTAAGCTGGAATTGTTAGTAAATGTAACAATCTTATTTGCATGTCCTGCAGAGCTCTGTGGTTCCAATGGAGAATTGGGTTCTCTGCCGCATATTTTTGAAGAAAAGAAGTAATAAAAGCGAGGATGACAATGTACAAACCGGGAACGAAAACACTGTTGGAAAACTCAGGACTACTAAGCCTGTTTTCTATGACTTCATGACAAAGGGGAGGACTGATTTGAATGTTGCCCCTGCTTCCTCTTCTTCAGGTTCAAGTGGAGTCACCGAGGTCTCTTCTAATGAATCAGATCACGAAGAAAGCAGTAGTTGCAATAGTTTCCCCTACTTTAGAAGAAAACCAACTAGTTTATAAATCTTCTTACTAGTTCTTTGTACCAGTAAGTAAAATTTGGCAAATCTGATTTCATATCAGTAAGTTTCTATGTCTCCTATATGTGATCATCACTTAACCGGCATCAAATTGTCTTTGGAAACATCGAGAGCAATGGATGTTAACGTCTTGCTACTCTGTAATCAAATCCCAAATCTTCAAAATTATGGTATCTATCTGTATTTTGCATTTGAAACATGTTACTCAAAAAAAAAAAAAAATCAAGATTTGGCAACGTTTAGCCCACCACCATGCAAAAGCATTTCTTTATCAAAAGTTAAAATGATTTTTAAGGGAGTACTAAAGAGAGTCAGAGAGGGGAAAAAGAAAAAGGAAAAAGAAAGAGGGGAAAGAGAAGGCATGTGTGTATGTGTCTGTGATATGAACTTTATCAAAAGGCAAACCAATTTTGGGAAGCACAAGAATAAGAACATGATCTTTGCAAGATCAGCATCGCACGTGGTTCCCATTCTCCCTTTAGGGAAAGGTAAAATTACACTTAAGAGAACCAATTCCTTAACCGTGTGTCCAAATAGATGGAATCTCTAAAAAATTTCAAACCCATCTCCAAAGTCCAAATCGTAGCCTTCATAAATACTCAAATCCATATCATTGGAAAAATGGCGGAATCTTGTTCAAAGAATCAGACGTCCTGGACGAAGGCCTAACATGCTTAAATACTCCAACCAAGATCATTGAAAATTGCAAGGTTGATTCTTTTTCAAAGAAAGCAGACAACCTGAAAGTACTTTTCCACAACATTTGTTGCAATTGTCTTCCTATTATACCGGTACAAGGAACGTGCAGGGTAGGTATACTACTCTACTGCTGCTGTAGGGAAACATGGTTAACTAAAATTTGAACTTACGAGACCAGTAGGTGAAAGTAGAGAGAAGAAATTAATGGATTCCTGTGCAGAGACGGCAGCTTTTGAAAATCAACTGGGGGTCCCTAGCTTTGAAAACTGATCCAATGGCATTCGGTTCCTAAAACTGAAGGTACATGATTTCTTGCACCTTCCTGTAAGTTTGAATTAAATTAATCTATACTAAATTTGTTGAGCCAATGCTAACATTACTTTGTAAGAAGTTACAAACTTATGGATGTCACTTTAATAAAAGAATAAATTAATGATTGAATTATTATTTCTCATTTGTAACAACATTTCAGAGTTTATTTGTTAATGTTCAGAAGAGAACGATTACTGCACGATAAGATAGAGTGAGCTTATTCAAGTTGCGAGGATAAAACATGTCAGAGAAAAGTCCAAAATAATATTAGTGAAAAGTGAAAACAATAAAAAATGACTCATCAATTGAGTGAAGGGAGAAGATTTGCTGAAACCTTATATGCAGCAATTGCTAGCTGCATGTAGGATAAGGTGGCAATCAAAGAGAAGTGACAAGTGTTCAATAGTCATATGAAATGCACATAACCAGCTTAACTCATTTGTTATCACTTTTCTTTAGTTGCCACCTTACCCAGTATGCAGCAATTGCTATATACAAGGTTGCAGCAAATCCTTTCCCAATTTGTTAAAAATTCATAAATGACTCCAAAAAATAGGAATTAAGGACGGTTGTTTTATAATAACCCTATAATAAGATCACTCTACTAAATTAAAGGGTTAGAACAGAGTTTTTTTTTTTTGTTTTTTATATGAAGGGTTAGAACAGTGTTGCTTTAGTAAGTAGAGAGAAGTATATAGGATCATACATAGTAGATGGTTTTTAATATTCTTGGTATAGGAAAAAAGTAGAGGCATTTCTCCAATGATATTCCTTACTGAATTTGTTAGACAATATATAGCCAATATCTGCAGAGAGATTCTTTATCTTCCAACTAGACTGCAACTTTGACCTGAATAAAGTGTAAAATACTCGCCATTAATGCATAATACATCTAACGCAATACTTTAAGAATAAAAAAGATAAATTTAGTTCATATTGTCGTGAACGTGGCATACATGCATGGGCCACGACATGGCTGTAGTTGACTCACCCAATCATCAATATATTGTTTATGCTGAAAACACAACTTATCAAAATGATGTTAATCATCATCAGATACTTATTATGTATTACCATTTTTTTTAAGGATCTGTTAACTCAAGTAATATATATTAAATATGGTATAACAAAACCTATAAGTTAGGTTGTCCCCGCACTCAAACAACTACAGGGATGATATCATATTCATATACGCTAGTTCCAGATAAGTTAAATGGCAGGCCACAAATCCTATATGTGAGTGCCAAGTGGACAGGAAGGACGGCGTGTCCCCGTCCTTAGTTCTTCTATGGACACATGCTTTCACACAACTTGCACATTTATCAACGTGTGATTAGATTCCATCAATTACACATGAAAATTACTATTGATGCTCGTAAAAATTAATTCAATTAGCGCTTGAGTCATGCACTGCTAGTTGCTAGTTGTGACAAAAATGCGTGGCTGGAGACTGATTAAAAAAAACTTGAATATCAGTTTGATTTTGTATTATTGAGCTTATTATGCCATAACAGGTAGGAGAAATTAAATTTACATAAGATAATGAAAAAAATAGCCGACCAGAGTTTCTTGTGACAGTGGTTCAGAATCACCTAAGGCTGTTGGAGTTCTTCACGTCACCTTTTATATATAAAATTTCATTTTCATGACAGAAACAAGTTGAGAGAGAGAGAGAGAGAGTGAGAATTGGGTTGTGGATTGCTGACTTGGGCTACATATTGTCAATCACGTGGGCAGCCCGTCATGGTAGACCACATACTCACAGCTCAAACTTTAGTAGGCTCACCTGATTAGGTCAATCACAGAAAGAAACCCCACCTGGGTTACAAATACTTCTATGAAATGAAAAGACAACGTGTGGGGCATCATATGCAATGGGCAATTTTGACATTTTCATAACACCCTTGCCTTATAGACAGGGAATGAATTATCAATTATGTTGACTGGTTCCGAAACCTACCACTTTTAAATGCAGTTTTGTTTGGACAAATTTTAGTTTTAAAAAGGTTGCTTAGTATCTCTGCAACAAGGACATCTCCATTTTTTTAACCACATTCCCACTGATCAAATATACATATATGAATCTACCTGATGATAATATAAATGTGGCGGGCCCTGTTTGCAATTGAAGGCTTTTAAGACTCCCCCATCTCTACAACAACCATCGGACGTGCTTGTCAATCTTAGTCAACCAATTTACACAGCTAAAAGGTATCCAAAGCCTAATAAGAACCTCACAAATTATGATTATGGACTCAAGTATCAAGAACTTGTACGAAACTATAACAATAAAATTGTGGGTTTCCCTGCGGCAGGGCAAAATTGCCCAAACTCATCAGCCATTTCATAAAAACTTATTTAAACCAACTTGTCAGAAAGATATAAATTGTCTGAACAGTAAGAATCAATTTTAAGTGCTAAATTATTATTAGTGAATAAAAAAATAATATCAATAATAAACTCAGAATCAATAACAATAACAACTTCCCATCTAAGTTTGTTGTAAAATTTTTATGTAAATAGAATTTACTCATAAATGAATGGATTAATGATGTTTGGGCTGCTGTCTCAGAAGAGGTGTCCCAACTCCCAACTCCCAAGCACTGAAGGGTCAGAATGCTGAGCTCATTGATAGATGGGGCATGGTACAGCAATAAACTGCATTATTGAAAGGCTTTGTTTCTTTCTATATGCGGTGTTTACAACAACAGTTGCTTTCTGATGAAGTAGCTACATATGCAGTAAAAGGCTCCCTAAATACACAACCATGTGGAGTTGTCGAAAGTCTTCAGTATTCAATATTCAAGCTTCTGAAATCACATCTCATGTGAAATGACAAAAAGTTTACATTGGAAGAACCCATGAACAAGTTTTTCTAGAATAAGCATGTGGTAGGGGGTTGCGTGTAAAAGTGCAAACTTGCTTAAGAATAGCCAGAAAATTTTCAAGAAACCCTGTGAGCTATAGTGACACACAGCTGAAAATTAAAACCATTTTTTTCAGATTTTTATGAATGTCAAGATCAGTCTTCAACGTATAGAAGGGGACTAGGTGGGAATTTTCAACCTTTCTTTCGGTGGTTTCCGTGTCCACACATCTATGATCTATCTAACCGCATTTTTCATCAACACCAAAATGGACCACATCAACGAACCTCAAGATTCAGTTTTGTCCTACCTATTATTGGGATTCCCCATGAAAAAAGCATAAGATTTCATCTTAGCCTTCAACTTAGGAGGGCATTTTCCTTGACAAGAAAATGCCACCAAATATATATCTATGAAGCAACTAAACTTTGTATGAGGCACGAAAACTCTGATTCAAAACAATCATACAGAAGCAAAGTTACTTCTGCAATTGACATCAACGGAAATGCTTACTCCACCAGAAAATTCGCAGCTGTTGCACTTAAAAAGTAAAACTTCCAGTTATATGGTCTTCCAAAACAACCTAAAACTAGGTCCCAGAGACAAATATGTGATCCAGTTGTAGTTTTAAGATAAGAAAGGCAATTAATCTCAGTTACGTGCTCATGATTTCATTGACACAAAGATAATAGGGTATGCAACTAGACAACCATAAAACTGGCAGACCTCAAACCATGATGCACATCATTAGCAGGCGAGCTTCAGATATTCTTATTCAGTAACTTAAGTTCATCAAAAAGTTGCCAAGCCCAGCATCATATAAGACTATAGTTGCATTTTATCCTACAACTAAAAAGCTTCCGAACAATTCCTTCATCAAGATACACATAACAGTAATAAACCTATAGAAACATCAAACTGGTGGTCAGTTATAATAAACCTATGTTAAGAAAAGCAACTGTTCTCAGTTATGTGCTCATGATGTCATCGACACAAAGATATAGAGTATGCAGCTAAACAACCATAAAACTGGTAAGCTCAAACTGTGATGCACATCATTAGCAAGTGTCCTTCAAAGATATTCTTATTGACTAACTGAAGTTCATCAAGTTTCCAAGCCCAGGATCATATAAGACTCTAGTTGCATTTTATTTTAACAACTAAAAAGCTTCTAAACAATTCCTTCCTCAAGATACACATAACACTAGCAAACCTATATCATAAAATGGTGGTCAGTTATAATAAACCTAAATTAAGAAAGGCCACTATTCTCAGTTATGTGCTCAAACTGTGATGCACATCATTAGCAAGCGAGCTTCAGATATTCTTATTGACTTTGCAAAACCCAAGATCATATAAGACTTGCATTTTAACCAACTAAAAAGCTTCCAAACAATTTCTTCTTCAAGATACACACAACACTAATCAACCTATATAAAGAAAGATCAAAATGGTGGTCAGTTATAATATCCACATGAAGTCTAAATGGTAAACTTCAAATGAATCAAAAATGGCACTACGAAGCCATGAATCACCAAAGTACTCCTCTCAGGCTTGCCTATTGTTCTAACTCATTTCATTCCCTGACTTAGCTGCTGCTGTCTTTATCACCAGCTACATCAGTACTACCCCCAGAAATTTTTGAAGGAGGTGGCTCAGAACATGCCCTTAGGACAGCCTCATTCTGCAAAAGGGGGGGAAGCATATCCATGACTTCAGACATTGACAATTTGAAAATAATCTCAAAATCCATAAAACAAGATGCTTAATCCCAAAACACAATCAGGAGTGCAAAGGCAATATGCACATTGAGGCTCCGTAAATACAGTGGCACATGGAACAAAGCATTTATGTAAACCTATCTTTCTTTTTCTTTTCTGCTTTTAAGGAAATATTCATATGAGCCACCCAGCATCACGTGCATATAAATGGAAGAAAAATCAACTTAAACAAGCAACTGGTAGAGCTATGAAAGTAAGTATGAAAGAATAAAGGTGCATTTTCAATTGAATTGGCTGCCTTGATCCAGGAGAAACTCAATTTGCAACTGAAATACATGTCGACACCAAAATAAATTTTTATTGGATTAGTATTTTGAAAATTCCACCATTGGATTACATGTTCTTTATATTCCAATGGAGACATCCAATAAATAGGGGTTGAGGAGCTTTCTTTTTTCTTCTTTTCAAATATTTTCTTATGCCGTACTTTGTTAGGGAGTTTCATTTTCTTAAACATGTTCATCTCAGTTTGGACTTCCTTGGGCTGATGGTGTCAACTTCTTGTCAATATGGTTTGGTAGGAATTTGAGAAATACAAAAGATGTAAATATGAAAAGTGACAGGAAATAACTGTTGGGTTGGAAAGGACAGAGATGAAGGAAAGAATATAGTGTGCTCAATATTTTGCTACTTTTTTTTGTCATTGACTCCACACAATGGGAGTGCAAAAAGTCTAGTGCCACAACAAGTGGCACAACTTTTGCCACAACCTGCCCACTATTCAGAACAGTAGAGCTTTCAATCAAGATGTTCTCGCCTCCCCCGTTTCAGTGGCGAGTTGTGAGTGATCAAGTTGTGGACCCACCACTTTTTCTCCACCACTCACAACTTGCCACGTAGGCAAGTTGTGCCACTTTTTGAGGGGGGTGGGTAAATCTGTGATTGGTAAATACTCTTTGACTTATAAGTTATAACCCAAAGTCATACACATACATACTGCAGGACCAATACACACTTGGGCAGCGAATTTGAAAGAGAGGGAAGATGCAGAAATTTCAGATTTTTTTTTATGGGTAAGAATTTTATTGAAAACCAAGAATACAGACAAGTACACAGGATGTGTACTTAATGGCAAAAGGTCAACTAAAAGAGCAAAAATCTATAAAATAAAGTAAAGAAGAGAAAGAATGGCCACTTAGCGCAGTCATCCAATCATACAAAGTACGTAACAATTTATTTTAAAAATAAAATCACCTAAAGCTCTAACATAGTATGTTCGACTCCTTCAAACATCCCCCTATTCTGTTCTTTCCAAATAATCCACATTATGTACAAAGGAGTCGCAGCCCAAATATCACCATTCTGATGTTTAGCAAAGCTCCCCTTCCAACAAGCTAATGTTATCAACTACCCTTCTAGGCATGACCCAGTACAGCCCAAATATGCATAACACTATGGCCACAACACAATGTAGAAGCAAACAATCCACTGATTCCCCCATTCTTTTTACACATGCAACACTATTCCACAACAATAATATTTCTTCAATGTAATTGTCTAATGTCAAAATTTTCCTCAAGGCCGGCTTCAAGGTAAAAAAAAGCTACTTTAGCGGGAACTTTGACCCTCCAAATACCTTTCCAAGGGAACAACTGCACACTTCCTGCATTAAGCTCTCAACAATAAGATTTTACCTCAAATAAACTGCTCTTTGTTGGTCGCCCCTGAATATTATCTCTAGCATCTCTATTGACCTTCGTAGAGAAGATACGATAGAGGAAATCTGTTAAGTGGTAAGTTCCCGGTCCTAGATATCCCTATTAAAAGTGAAATTCCAATAAAGATGACTAGCTTTCCAACACATAATCTGCTACAATAGTGTTAGGAATATGAAATAATTGTTGTAATCCCTTTAGTTAGATATTTAGCTAGTTGGTTGAGATTAGGATGAGTTAGTTACGATTTGAGCACATGTAGCTCATTTAACACATGGCTTAATTCATAGAGCACATATTGAATTAAGTAGCCAATTATCTTAAGCCATGTCGGCCAATGACATTAAAGCTAGTTTCCTACAAATACATGATTGTAATTTAACATTGGATATCAATTGAAGAATAAACCAATTTCTTAGTGCATTAGTGCATCTCTCTTAATCTCTCTCTTTCTCTATGGAGGGTAACTACCTCGAATTAAGTCAATTTCCTTACAATTCCCATCAATCCCATTAGGAACCACGGGATTCCTAACATTTGGTATCAATGCCATCAATCTTAAGATGGATGAATATGACCAGCAAGAAATCTTGAAAGACTAACGACAAATGGTGAATGGAGTTTCAAAGAAGGTAATGGCCTTGACAGAATCTCACAAGGTTGTTTCAAAGAAAGTCAAGGCCTTGGCTGAATCTAACAAGGTCATGAATGAAGAGCTCTCAAGATTGCAAGAGGTTCTTGAGAATATGACGGAAGAGGAGCTACAATCTCTTGATTCGACTGACCAAGAATCCACAATACATGAACCTGTTGGTGTGAATACAAGTGATCCAATGGTGTTTGATGTTGGCCAAACTCATGCTTCAACAAATGGGGCTGCTCATGTAATCAAGAATGAAGGCATGGACTTAACAGTCATTCATGTTGGTGGCAATTCCATTGAATTTGGACTTTGCTATGGGGGTCACATCTTGCTCATTAGTGGCTGTCACAAAGCCAAGGAACTAGATGCTTCTTTTCTTGGTGGTAGTTGTGGGATAAATGATGGATTCCATAGCCGAGATGATCACAATTTTTATAAGAAATTGAGTTCTATATTGCTGAAGGTTAAGTTCAATACGACTGCTTTGCGTTATGCTCCTATGTCATGGGCGGTGATTAATTGCTTTAAAGCTGTTCGTGTAATCAACGGTAAAGATGCTTTGGCGTATTGGGTTAGTGGCCGGTTTCCCCTAATGAAGGTGTCATTTCACAACACCACCTTGTGGGCAAGGTGTTTTCAAGGGGAGGGAAATATTAGGAATATGAAATAATTGTTGTAATCCCTTTAGTTAGGTAGTTAGCTAATTGGTTGAGATTAAGATGAGTTAGTTAGGATTTGAGCACACGTAGTTCATTTAACACATGGCTTAATTCATAGAGCACATGTTGAATAAAGTAGCCAATTATCTTGAGCGATGTGGGCCAATGACATTAGAACTAGTTTCCTATAAATACATGATTGTAATTCAACATTAGATATCAACTGAAGAATAAACCAATTTCTTAGTGCATTAGTGCATCTCTCTTTCTCTCTTAATCTCTCTCTCTTTCTCTATGGAGGGTGACTACCTCGAATTAAGTCAATTTCCCTACAATTCCCATCAATCCCCCTATAATTCCCATCCAATCCCATTAGGAACCACCGGATTCCTAACAAGTAGCCTCCTTATTTTGAGCAATTCTATAAAACTTTCTGATTGCCATTGAGCACTATCCACCCCACCTAGTTCCGTACTTCTTGTCCTCCACTTGCCTCCAAAGAGCATCTTTCTTTCTCTGTGACAAACCTTCACAAATCCTCTTCCAATTAACAAGGTTATATTTAAAATCATCTCTTAAACCACCCCATAAGAAATCTCTTTGCAACTTCTCAATCCATTTAGCAACAGAAGTAGGGACATGATAGAGCAAAAGAAAAAATCTAGGCAGACTAGAAAGTGTGCTCTTTATTAAAGTGAGCCTACTGCCCCTTGACAAATACATCTTCCACCCAGGTGATTTTCCTTCATATTCTCCAATATTGGGTTCCAAAACTCACTAGATTTGAATCAAGAACCCAGAGGCAAGGCAACCCCAAATATTTCAATGGTACCTTGGACATTTTGCATCCAAGTATTTGAGCCAAAGCTTCCACCTTTGGTACTGTACCAACTGGCACCAATTCAGATTTTCCTAAATTTATTTTTAACTTGTAAACTTCCTCAAAACATAATAGCACACATTTTAAATTGCACAGTTGCTCAGGGACTCAGGGTTGTTATCACACGTCAGTAAACAAAAGATGAAATACCATAAGCTGACCAGAAGAGCTACTACATCACTCGGAAATCAAATAAATACTGCCTATCCAGCAGCTTTCTTAGTGCTTCCATCACTAAATAATAATGGCAACAAAGGATCCCTTGATGTAAACCCTTGGAGCTATTAAAGAACCTGCTAGAACTACCATTTACCACAGTTGGAATCTCACTTTAGATATACAATACCGTATCCAGCTTTTCCATTTCTCCCCAAACCCACATCAGACCAACAATCAAATAAAAAACTTCCAGTTTACATGGTCATAGGTTTTCTCCCAATCTAGTTTGCATAAGACTTGGCAAACCTAATATCAAATCTACTATCAAGACCATATCCAATTGGCGGATTAGATAAGGTTTTCTCCTCAATGTTGGATTTAGTGAAAATTGAAATAAGGTGGAAACTTGCAAAAATTACACCATATCCAATTTGAACCCCCTATATATACATGTGCGCGTGCACACAGACGCATACGGCTTTTTGCTACTAATCCGTTGATTAAGTTTATAAATAACCTAAGTTCTCTACAACAACACCACATCACTGAAATTCTTGGCACAAGCACCCACCTCATTACCACTTTCAAGCACAGAGACATCTAGAATGTATTTATCAACTTAGAGATATGTTTATTTTTTCGTGGGTTGGTCAGAAGTCAGTTCAAATGATAGAAGGAACAAAAATTAAGGATGAACACACAGAAAACAAACCAAAATTTCTGTAACAGTACAAAATATACAATAACTAGTTTATGAAGTAGTTTACATTGTCCAATAAAATCAACAACCGATAATCTTAAATTATTCAACTAAAAATGAATTATTTCTTATGATTTATAGCGATCCCCTATTTAATGTTATGCTTTCGAAAACTAATCCACCATTTTGTTTTTGACAATCTCACATTGATGTACATACAGTCGAAATCAAAGCAAATGCTCTATAATTTCAAATTCAGAATCACAATCTATACCCATTTGTGAAAGTTATAAACTGTGATATAATAAATAAACCCTAATAAAATGGGAGAGAGAGAGAGAGAGAGAGAGGGGGGACCTGACCTGCCAAACGCGGAGGAGGCGCTTCTTGGCGTTGGCTTTACGAGTGGTGGTGAGCTTGATTCGCTTCCAGACAAGACCTCCCGAGTCGTGCTTCTTCACTATCTCCATCACTCTCGTCCCCCAGAACGCTCCAGGACCCATCTCTCTCTCTCTCTCTCTCTCTCTCTCTCAACTGGGTTTTGGCTGTGTTTATTGCGCTGCACAAGTCTGGAGCTTTTAGTTTACTAGTACAAGGTGAAACGACACCGTTTGCATACAAAACCTTCATTTTTTTTTTTTTTTTTAAAGAATTGGAGTACATTTTAATCCATATAGTTTAGCTGGGAAACCTAAGAAATTATACGTAAATTTTTTTTTTTTTTTTAAGTAACAAATTAAACCTCATTTAGTTCCAAAAGTAACGAATGAAATTTTGAGTTTTCAATAACAAATTAAACTCTCAATCCATATATTAAATTTCAAACATAATGTAATACCACTTAATTGCGTACGGACTAATTTGTTACTTTTTTTTTTAATGAGAATTTGTTACCTTTAATTTTTCAATTTTAAAACAATAGGGTTTAAAATGCAATTTTCCTTTTTTTCTATCTTTTTGAGGATTTTCAGAGTGTAATATAGGAAAAATTATTATGTACTTCTAAAATACTATAAATGCGTATTCCCTCCTCTCACATAAATGGTAAGTTCCACTAATTAAATTCATGGTGGGACTCACCATTCATGTAAGAGGTGGTATTCCAAGAGTACTTAATAATTTTCTGTAATGTAAAGTTGTGTCTAGTGCAATGCAATTAGTGTTATGGAAAATTTTCAACCCAAACCGAGACTCCTAGTTTTTCTATTTTGGCAGCCAAAACTGACCAATACACCCACAAAACCACATCACACTACCGTGAAAGTCATGGTTCAATGCGGTCGACAAACACTTTAGATATAAGCAAATCCAAGAAAGTGATCAGAAACAAAAGTTACTAAAAAAAATAAAAACCAAAGTGAATAAATGGCAAAACTCAAAATACCCTTATGATTGAAGGAAAGAAAAAAAAGGGAAATCATCGAGACAAACGAGTAAATTAGGCTCAAGATCAAAACAAACATTTGCTCTAAGAAAATGATAATGATAAGAATGAAAAGGCAAACCTATGAAGCTTAATGACGGAGATGTCAAAGTGACACAAGGGCTTGAAAAAATAAGGCTATAACCACCAGGTTACATGTCAGTCGATTTCAATGCGGTTTGGTCTAGCATTTTTAAACCCCATGGCCACATCCTCACCAAAAACCAAAATCTATTATAAATAAATAAATAAACTGCACCGCACAACAACAACAAAAATGCCTAAACATGTCAAATTAATGTGGTTTCAGTCAATACATTCGATGCATCAATTTTTTGCACAATCCTAGTGCAATCCATAAGCGTGGGTTAAGCTACCCATGGGTGATGCTTCACTTGTTAGGTTATTTCATTCTTAGGTTTAAGCCCAGGCTTGTTTCTTTTCTTGCCCCTAAACTAGTAAGCCATAATGTGAAGATTCATTTGTCCAACGGCTTGAAGTGAAATGCTAGACATGATATAGTGTTAAGCCATGTACCTCATGTTTGGGGCCTTAATAAGTCCTTTGATTAGTCGATGAACAAAATGTGGTGGGTGGCATCTACTAGAAAACTTTAGCTGCATCCAAAAAAAAAAAAAAAAAATACTAGAAAACTTTAGCAATAGCAAGCCTAAGAACTTGGTTATGTTGCAACGATACAAGTGCAAGTTATCAATATAGTACCGAGGTCCGTTTCAATTTTGCTAAGGAAATGAGAATATTGCAGCTCCAGTTTATCGTTTTGAGATTACAACTATAATATAATTAATCGATTATATATATGTACTAATTGAAGACCCATGCATTACACGGTTTTTATTATGAACTTATAGAATAAATTTATTTAAATATAAATTGCATAAAATATTGTGGCTTAAGCTTCAAGAAAGTTTCACCACAGCATTTTTATTGGAAAAAAAAAAAAAAAAAATCCCTGATGGGGTTCTTGCAAGAAGGTCAAAAGAGAATATGGTTACTGAAGTGCCTTCATTATTTTGAGTGATAGCTTTGAAGTATTGAAATAATTTATACTCGTGTTGACTTTGAAATAGATTTATTTGTAGTTTTGTTTGATTTTGAATTTTCTGATAATGAACATATATTTAAGTTTCATATTATTATTTACTAGTCGCAAACCCGTGCTACGCACGAGAACCTACCTGTTTGTGTGGTAGACTCATCTGGCTTCAATTTATGTTACAATTTGATGAAAAAGTTATTTTTTGAACGTGTGATGGCTTACAAAAAAAAAACTCAAAAATTCAAATATTTGGGGGTGTTTGGGAGAGTAGTTTGAGTTATGTTGTTTGAGTGTTTTTAATATACGTGTGGGTGAAAAAGTGTATGAAAATATGTGTAATGTTGTTTAAAATGTGTAGTTTTGAGTTTGAGATGGCTTGTCAAACAGACCCTAAAACTTCTGAAATGACATCTTAGAAATTATTTAAACAAAACAAAATATATATAATTATACGATAAAGAAATATAAGAGAAAGAAGTTTAATTTATAAGAATAATCCATGACTATAACTATTGAAATCGACCGGATAGTTTTAGATATTGCAAACAAAATGAATCTAAAAAAATAGAGATTTTCTAAAATTCCAAAAGGTATAAATTTTTTATAAAAAAATCAAAAGATTCAGAGCTTACAAATTATAGACAAAAAAAAAAGTATATATGTGACTACACAATAGGAAAATATAAGAGAAAAATGTGTTATCCTCTAAAGAATAATTCATGGCTATAGTTATTGAAATTTGTAATTGTAGGGACCGGCTTTCGGGCGGCCCCCATACAATAAATTTGTAGAGAGTGGATAGAAGGATTAGGCACTAGCAAAAAAGACAACAGTCGACATAAGATTCATAAGAATAATAACAAGAATTTGACTAAGGGTTTGTAAGGATAATAACAGGATTTTAACTAAGTGTTCTTGAGGAAAGTTCGTCCTCGACCCAGTCCGAGGAGCTCTTTCCTTAGAACCGATGAATACAAGGGTTGCCCTCGGACACCCTGAAAAACCCCTTTACTTTTCCACTCAAGGGTCCAACCTCCCAACCCCTTTACTTTGGGGGTTCTATCTATTATATAGTCTTGTTCAGTTGATCTCTGCCGTCCACTTGTCGGCCATCTGAACTTCTGTCTAAGGGCTCATCCCATCAACCGCCTTTGTAGGCTTTTTGTTAGTTGAAATAACCAAAGCATCACTGTTTGTTGGTCAGTTCACCATTAATGTGGCTAGAGTGTTGGTAGCGTGCATTTAATGGGTGAGTGACAGTTTCCTTCTTTCAATGTCGGTTTGCCGAGGACATGGGCATCCTCAGCGAGGTCCCTTGATGACTTGGGCATCTCCCTCTTATCCTCGGATTCTGCATTATCCTCGGTATGGACCTTGGGCCCAATATGGAGTGGGTCGGGGTTGCCAAATATTTGGGCCCCACAATAATAATTTTAGATATTACAAAAAAAAAAAATTAAAAAAATCTAGATGTTAAAACTTTTGAAAGGCCAAAGAATTATAAGATTCACTTCTTATAGATTATTGAAATAAAATAAAATATATATGACTACGTATTAGAGAAATATAAGAGAAAAATTGATTGTTGAAATCTACCAAACACGTTCAAATATTGCAAAAACTAAAGCAAAATTCAGATGCTACAACTTCTAAAATGCCACACACACAATTAAAGATTTAGAAGATTTAGAGACTAGAAGTTATTGAAACAATTCAAAAATATATTTGACTATTCAAAAGAGAAATACATGTTCCTATAAAAAGCAATAAGTTTTAATGAGTCTAAACTTTAAATAATGAAAAAAAAATGGAATCATAAACAATTATAGGTGTAGGGTTTGGTGATTCATAGTTGTATAAAATAAAATAAAATTTTTTTCTCACCTGTTAGTTTGTGCTCCTGGCAACCCTACAAAAACAAAAGGAAAAGGGAAAAAAAATCCATGGAAAACCATTAACAAAAATTTTTAATGGGTCTAAGTTTTAAACAATGAACAAAAAATAATCATAAACAATCATAGGTACAGGATCTATGGTTAATCGTTATATATTTATAAAGTGAAAGAATTAGAAAATCCAGATTAAAAAAAATAAAAAGAGACGTATAAAGATCAATGGTTGTAAAACACAATAGTTAATCGTTATATATTTATAAAGTAAAAGAATTAGAAAACCCAGATTAAAAAAATAAAAAGGGACGTACAAAGATCAATGGCTGTAAAACCAAGAGAGTCAATTTCGTACCGGAAGCCATTTCGGTTTGGCAAAAAAAGGGGTATGTTTCAGTACCGGTTAATATCGATGTACCATTTCGGGTTTACCGCTATTTTATTATTAAATAATTTATATAATCTATTAAAGATATTGAAAATTGTAGTTAAGTCCATCCTTAATTTATTTTTGATGAGAAGTCCATCCCAAATTAATATGTTCAGCTCCAGCCAAGTGTTAAAACTCAATATAAATATATATTAACTACTAATTTGAGAATGAAAAAAAAAATTAAATCAAAACTTATAATTAGTAACTTAATATTTGCCACCTGGAAGGTTGACAAACCACATAAATTCATTTATTTGTCCACAACTTTTTAGTAGGTAGACCATATACTTTCACTTACTTTTTGAAATATGGGGTACAGCTAGGCAATGAAATAAAAGAGTAGGGTAAAAAAGAGAAAGCAAAAGATAGAAAGAAAAGCTAAAAGAAAGAAACGATGAAGACACAACAAAATTTGCTCAACAGTACATTTTTTGGAAAAAAATTCGGTAGCTAACATGCGTTTGAAGTTATTTAGTAAGTTGGACTGTTTTTGAAAATCGAGTTTGTGAAACTCGAGTTCCAACCCAAAATCAAGTTTCTCAAACTCGATTTACGCCTGGCCTTGATTTTAAAAAAAAAAAAAAAAAAAAAAAAAGGTGGAACTCAAGTTTAGTAAAGTCGAGTTCCATTTAAAAAAAATAATAGAACTCATGTTTCCTACACTCAAGTTCCATTTGGGGGTTTTTTTTTTTTTAAAGCATGGAACTCAAGTTTACTAAACTCGAGTTCCACCTTTTTTTTTCTTTTTTCTTTTTTTTTTAAATCAAGGTCAGGCGTAAAGCGAGTTTGAGAAACTTGATTTTGGGTTGGAACTCGAGTTTCACAAACTCGATTTTCAAAAAACAGTCTAACTTACTAAATAACCTCAAACGTGTGCTGTCTATCTAATATTTTTCTGAAAAAATGTTGTTGAGCAAATTTTGCCATGAAGACACCATTACAAAGAGTTGTTGACTCTGACGAAAAGGAGAGGAGAAAAATAACGCAACGACTAAGAAGAAATTGAAGGCGCTTGCGATTGGGCTTGAAGAGCATTTCTTATACCGGCCGGAAGCACAAATACCATCTAAAATGGCCGGTACAAACGGAACCATCCGGTATCAATCAAAACATTCGGTATTTAAACTGGTACATTTTAAGACGTTTTCGGTACCGGTTTGGTGATCGATACAAATTTTTTCGACCGTACCGGCCAGT
The DNA here is from genome assembly GCA_023736055.1 of Quercus glauca. Lineage (NCBI taxonomy): Eukaryota > Viridiplantae > Streptophyta > Magnoliopsida > Fagales > Fagaceae > Quercus > Quercus glauca. The sequence goes on from CM043317.1 coordinate 24,626,915, forward strand.
ACAGTACGATTTTCACTTCCTTTTGTAAAACACAATCTGGTACCGTGTTTAAATGGAATTTCAGATGCTTGTCCTGTGTCTCCCATCAAGTCTTCTAGGCAATAAGTACGTTTATTTGGGTGTTATGCTTCTGCATTAATCTTCTTCTTTTGCTCCTCATCCTTAGCTTAGAGGAATAAAGCAAAGATTTGCAAAGTCAAATAGGAAAACAAAGATTAGAGGAATAAAGCAAAGGTCTTCAAAGTCAAATAGGAAAATAAAGATGGCTTATGTAGGTTAGCCTGTGGATTGGGAATGGGAAAACAAAGATGACTTGCGTAGGGAAGAGTTCTAGGGAAAGAAGAAGATTTGTCAAACAACTGAAGAGAAATAAAGGAGGTCTACGTTTAATGAGATTGAGGCTTTTGTATTATCGGGTTTTAGAAGAAAGAAAATCAGAATTTTTATTTATTTTTTTAAAATAATGCTGACGTGGAGAAGAAGATTTGTCAAACAACTGAGGAGAAATAAAGGAGGTCTACGTTTAATGAGATTAAGGCTTTTGTATTATCGGGTTTTAGAAGAAAGAAAATCAGAATTTTTATTTATTTTTTTAAAATAATGCTAACGTGGAAACTGTGGGAGTTTCAGAAGTTTCGGTTTTATATATATATATATATATATATATTGATTAGTATTATCCTTTTGTGATATTTTTTCCTTTATGGATGAAATTCAATATTTTTTTTTTTATATACAAGACAGAATAAATTCAGTATTTACATACACGCAAGTGTACTTGTTTACGTGTGGAGTCACAAAATATAAGATATTTCCACTCAATAAAATCCTAGTTAGTCAAAAAATCTACATTAAACTCTCATAATTTATAAAACTAGTTTCTCATGAAAATTACCAAACATTAAGATCTAATTTCTCATAAATTCAAACAACCAAGAGTATAAACTCGCATGAATTTTAACCAATAGAGAGTCTCACTAATCAAATTTGCATGAAAAGAGATTTGATTTATAGTAAATAGGCTAAAATATTGTTTTCATCCCTAAAGTCTCATGAATTTCACTTTTCACCCCTAAACTTTAAAAGGACAATTTTCAATAGTTAAAGGGGGAAAATATTGGGGAAAGGGGGGGGGGGGGGGGGAATATATAGTTTATGGAATTTTTTTTTGGTAAACTACATATTTGGTCTCTATCTTTTATAAAATATTTCAATTTGGTCTCTAACCTTTTAGTGTCGTATCAATTTAGTCCGGATTGTTATATCTTGGATAAAAATTGATGACATGTCAAACGGTCAAAATAAAATTTTAGTGTATTGTCACATAAACAAAAGCTAATTTTTTATTTTGGTCATCAGATGCCTCATAAATTTTCATCTAAAAAATAACGGTAATGACTAAATTGACACGGTACTAAGGGACCAAATTGAAATATGGTGTATAAGATAGGGACCAAATATGTAGTGTACCCCTTTTTTTTTTTAGTTCAAGGCCATAAAATGTAATGTAAGGGCTCAAAATGTAATGGACCCTAAACAATAAAATTTGTAGAGAATGGGTAGGAAGGACTAGGCATATAACAGGCAAACAATGAATTTTAGGGCGGATCCCCCTAGACGAAATGGACTTAGAAGTTTACGTAAGAAGGATCCTCACAGTGGCTCCCTTTTTAAGATCACCTCCGTTATCGTTTTGACCAAGTGTTTGTAAGGCTCATTGATCCTCGGCCCTAACCGAGGATCTCTTTTTCTTCTCCAGAGCCCCCCTCCTTGTTTAGAATCTTGCTAGTTATATAGTCTTATTTTCGTTGATCTTGACCATCCACTTGTCAATTATCTGATCGTCGTGTACAGGAGTTTGTCACATCATCTGTAGTTTACAGGCTTTATGTTAGTTCTCAGCCGCCTTTACAGACTTTCTATTAGTTGAGGTAATCGAGGCGACTGGGTCCGCTGGTCATGTCTTCATTAAGACGGCCAAAATGTTGGTGGGATATTTTCCCTTTAGTGAAGTGGGTGCGCCGAGGACAGATCATCCTCGACGCGGGCCTTGGACGTTCTGGGTTCTTTCCCATTGTCCTCGGCCTGAGAACTGTCCTCGGTGCAGGCCTTGGGCCGCGTGTAGTGGGCCAGCGCGATAAGCGCGATAGGGCCCCACAATAGCCCCTCAAAATTCTGCTGCACGTCCTCTTGGGCGGGGAGGAGGATTTTGATTCCTCGGCGCCATTTCTCGGCCTGTTTGGGTTTTATTATACTAATAGTATTATTGTTATTTCGGCTGTTTTTGCAGCTTTCTTTTTGCGCGAAGTGTCGCTCGAGGATGGTTAGGCTTGGGTCGTTTGTGCCATAGCACTTAATTTCTCATGGTTTTCGTCCCTGATGGGACTCGTTTATTTGGCGCCCGAAAGGGAGTTGGCTCTGCCTTGGTTTTGAGCTCATGGTCCATACAAGAGCCCTGGTTCCGTTCGGCGTTTGTATCGTCTCATAGTGACTGGTTCCCATGCAGGTTTGGGTCCGAGGACCGTACGAGACCTCGGTTTTCCTTAACGTTTAGTTTTCACGATGGAACATTCTTCCCGATGAAGTATCGAGTTTCTCTATCCCATTTTTAATCGTCTGAAGTATCTGGTTTCCCCGTGAGGCTTGGGTCCGAGGACCATGCAATGCCTTGGTTCTGTCCAGTACCTAGTTTTCTCATTTAATCATCTGAAGTATCTGGTTTCCCTGTGAGGCTTGGGTCCGAGGACCATGCAATGCCTTGGTTCTGTCCAGTAACTAGTTTTCTCATTTAATCATCTGAAGTATCTGGTTTCCCCATGAGGCTTGGGTCCGAGGACCATGCAAGGCCTTGGTTCTGTCCAGTACCTAGTTTTCTCATTTAATCATCTGAAGTATCTGGTTTCCCCATGAGGCTTGGGTCCGATGACCATGCAAGGCATTGGTTCTGTCCAGTACCTAGTTTTCTCATTTAATCATCTGAAGTATCTGGTTTCCCCATGAGGCTTAGGTCCGAGGACCATGCAAGGCCTTGGTTCTGTCCAGTACCTAGTTTTCTCATTTAATCATCTGAAGTATCTGGTTTCCCCATGACGCTTGGGTCCGAGGACCATGCAATGCCTTGGTTCTGTCCAATACCTAGTTTTCTCATTTAATCATCTGAAGTATCTGGTTTCCCCATGAGGCTTGGGTCCGAGGACCATGCAATGCCTTGGTTCTGTCCAGTACCTAGTTTTCTCATTTAATCATCTGAAGTATCTGGTTTCCCGATGAGGCTTGGGTCCGAGGACCATGCAATGCCTTGGTTCTGTCCAGTACCTAGTTTTCTCATTTAATCATCTGAAGTATCTAGTTTCCCCATGAGGCTTGGGTCCGAGGACCATGCAATGCCTTGGTTCTGTCCAGTACCTAATTTTCTCATTTAATCATCTGAAGTATCTGGTTTCCCCATGAGGCTTGGGTCCGAGGACCATGCAATGCCTTGGTTCTGTCCAGTACCTAGTTTTCTCATTTAATCATCTGAAGTATCTGGTTTCCCCATGAGGCTTGGGTCCGAGGACCATGCAATGCCTTGGTTCTGTCCAGTACCTAGTTTTCTCATTTAATCATCTGAAGTATCTGGTTTTCCCATGAGGCTTGGGTCCGAGGACCATGCAATGCCTTGGTTTTGTCCAGTACCTAGTTTTCTCATTTAATCATCTGAAGTATCTGGTTTCCCCATGAGGCTTGGGTCCGAGGACCATGCAAGGCCTTGGTTCTGTCCAGTACCTAGTTTTCTCATTTAATCATTTATTTTATTTATGTATCCGTAGTCGTTTTAATTCTTGCCGCGTTTTACAATAAGTATTAAATAATTACAATTTTCAAGCAGAATAATAATAATAGTAAATGCTGAAGTTGGTAGAGGATAAGACCTTGCCGTGTTTTGCCTCTTCGTTTGGTGGGATTTTTCAGATAACGAGGCGTCTTTTGGGCTGTCCGGGTGAGGCGTTCTGACGCTTCGGTGTCTTCCTGTTTAATGAGGCGTCCCCTCATTAATACTGACCGTGGATTGATGAGGATCTAACGGTTGGCAAGCCCCTTGGAAATTGGGGCGGCATCATTGTCTCCGGAAATCTCTCCCTGGGATTTAATGTGGATTGGCCTTCATCAATGTTCCTCCCACTATAAAAGGCGCTCCTAGGGCAACCTTCCCCCTTACACCTTACAAACATTCGTTCTGAACTTCTCCTATGAACACATCACCAAAAATTCTTTGAGGCGCCATCATCCGAGCCCCTTCGCATGAACTGGCCCTGGAAAAGGGAGCCCCTTCGCATGAACTGGCCCTGGAAAAGGGCGCTCCTGAGAATGCACAGCCCCTATCCGGAGCCGAGGATGACACTCCGACCCTGGCCGCCGCGCTGGGACTGGTGTATAGGAGACCCGAAGGTTTTCCTTCTTTTCAACCTAATCAGAGGAGGAACCCTCCTCGCCGTCTGGAGGAGGATTCAGGAAGAACGTAACCACCTCCCCTTGGGTACGGGTCATTGACCCCCCAAGCCGGCTGCAGCGGGGGTGGGAGGGAAATCAGGTGGAACCCAGAAGTGGGGCCGTCCTGTGCCGCGACCCCTTCCACCTCCTCTGTAGCTCTTCTTCCCTCTAATCCTTCTTCTCTCTTCTCTTTTTGCTCCTCAACGAGCCTTCCTCTTTTCTTTTTCTCTTCTCTTGCTTATCATCCAGCCTTCTTTTCTATCTTCTGTTCCTCTTCTGTTCCTCTGCCAACTTTCTTTCTTTCTTTTCCTCCTTTCTTCCTTCACTTCTTTTCCACCTTTTGTTCTTCTGCCAACTTTGCTTTCTACCCTTTGTTCTTCATCTCTTCTTCTACTCTATTTTTCTATCTTTTGTTCTTCTGCCAGCTTTGTCAAGCGTCCGCCAGCTTCGTCGAGCGTCTGCCCTTTGTAGTTAGCTCTAGAATAAGCCCCCTGGGCATTACTTGTTAAAGATGTAATCTTTTTTCATATATGAATAAAAGAAGTAGACTTATTTCATGTGTCGCCCCTTTTTTTTTACATTTGCTTCTTGTTGTTGTAGACTGCCGGACGAATAATGTTGTTAAAAACCGTATGAATCTGCATCTGTTCTTGATTGATTTGTCGTTTTGTTTTCTTTACCCCCGCCGTCGTGCTGCTAGCGCACAAGTCCTCCCCACAGACGGCGCCAATTGTAAGGGCTCAAAATGTAATGGACCCTAAATAATAAAATTTGTAGAGAATGGGTAGGAAGGACTAGGCATATAACAGGCAAACAACGAATTTTATGGCGGATCCCCCTAGACGAAATGGACTTAGAAGTTTACGTAAGAAGGATCCTCACAGTGGCTCCCTTTTTAAGATCACCTCCATTATCGTTTTGACCAAGTGTTTGTAAGGCTCATTGATCCTCGGCCTTAACCGAGGATCTCTTTTTCTTCTCCAGAGCCCCCCTCCTTGTTTAGAATCTTGCTAGTTATATAGTCTTATTTTCGTTGATCTTGACCATCCACTTGTCAATTATCTGATCGTCGTGTACAGGAGTTTGTCACATCATCTGTAGTTTACAGGCTTTATGTTAGTTCTCAGCCGCCTTTACAGACTTTCTATTAGTTGAGGTAATCGAGGCGACTGGGTCCGCTGGTCATGTCTTCATTAAGACGGCCAAAATGTTGGTGGGATATTTTCCCTTTAGTGAAGTCGGTGCGCCGAGGACAGATCATCCTCGACGCGGGCCTTGGACGTTCTGGGTTCTTTCCCATTGTCCTCGGCCTGAGAACTGTCCTCGGCGCAGGCCTTGGGCCGCGTGTAGTGGGCCAACGCGATAAGCGCGATAGGGCCCCACATGTAACATTTGCAATATTTAAGGAATGAAAAGTGAACATTTTAAAGTTTGGTGACCAAAAAAAAAAAAATTCATACAAATTTTAGAGACAAGATCAATATTTTATCCATAACTATACTAGGACAATTTCCAAGATTGCATTATTTATAGTTCCATTCTCTATTATGAAATTTTTTTGCAAGACTCTAGAGCAAATGTACTAATTACATTGTGATTGATGCCCTTGTAAATACCTAATTTGCAATAAGATAGATACCCTCATAAATAAAGTATTTGCGAGGGCATTATTTTCTCCTGGAAATCTATCATTCTAGTAAGTCATCAGATCTTCCGTCATCTGATGGATTGATAATTTATTTATGATAACATATTTGTACATTTGTGGGGACATTATACTCGTACAATTGTACTACTAGATTTCATCAACGGCGGGGCTAAGGGGGCAGGGGAGACGTAAGCATTGCCACCTCAAGCTCCCCAAAAATTCGTATATAATAGTAGTAGTGTATTATATAGAAAGTAGTTTCAATCATTGTTATGAATACCGTTTCGGAGCCCGTTTCCGTTTGTTCATTGGAATGGAATATTTCGGTACCGGTCAATTTCGGATACCGTTTCGAAATTTCTGCTAAAATATATATTTATATATTATTATTATTATTATTATATAAAATAATAAATTTAATATAGTTTTCTATTAAAAGAAGTGAGATTATTATTTTAAAAAAACATTTATTTATGGTTTTTAAAAATAAAAAAAAAAACTCTCATTTTGTGTAATTGTACACAAGTGAGCTTCCAAGAAGCTTCCTATTGACTACTTTTTCAGTTTCTCCCTTTTCCCAACCCACCCATGTGACTAGTGTTGCTTCTTACTGACTACTATTTCAGTTTTTCCCATTTCCCAACCCACCCATGTGACTAGTGACAACACTATTAGATGCTCAAATGCTACTTCTTTCATTATTGCTACTTTTTCTTCAGCATTTCACCTTCTGAGCTATTTTCTCCTCTTCCCATCTTCTTCTTCTCCCTTTTGGTTTTGCAAGTCACATTTTTTTTTGCTTCATCTTGCTCTTCAATTTTCTTTTCAACTTCTCTGTCATGGTCGAGAGGGTCAGATAGTGAGAGATGATAGAGAGACAAAGAGCTACAAGTGTGAAAATGAGATATAGATGAGAGAATGAGAAGGATTTTTGGTGATCTAGCAAAAAAGATGCCGATCAAGTTCAGAAAGGGAAAATAAGAAGACAAAATTCATACCGGCCAGAAATTGAATTTCGGCCGAAATTGGCCGGAATTGACCGGAACGCCCCGGAACGGGCCGAAATGGGGCGGAATTTAATCCGAGGTGGAATGGAGGGTATTACCATTCCGTTTTACACACCGGTACGAGAAATTCCGGCCGTTCCGGCCAGAACGGAACGGAATCCATAACAATGATTTCAATACAAATTTAGAAAAAGTTTTCCTATTTTAAGGAAAAAAATAAAAAATAAAAAATAAATGTCCATCCAAGTAATTCTTAGATACATACTCCGAGAGTATCTAAGAATTTTCCTATCCATACAACTTTTTGTCTTTTCCTAAAAGCCCCAATTAAAACTTACCATTTCAAAAAAAATTTTAATTGTCAAGCATTGCTAGACTTAAAACACTTGGTAAAAGTGTTTCAGAATGTGATAAGATGGAATTTGGCATTTTAGTGAAATTTTGGGCTTCTTTGACCTTCAATAAAAATTTGGATAATTTTGTAATTTTAGCTTTCAATTCATAAAATTGATCAATCTGGCATTCAAATGGGACAAATCGATTTAATCATTGTGATTCCCTTGGCTTCCAAATAAAAAAAAATATAAATTATATATTTTTTTAGGCTCAATTTAAAATATTTACACGTAGATTGAGTGTGGACAAAATATAATATCGACAGTCATGATGAGGTACGTGAATGAGTTAGCAAATTTCACATTGGTTGAACCCAAAAAGATTGGTATCTTGGTCAATTTGTGTGACTTAAGAGCTTCATACAGGAAAACAAACCCCACAATAGGAATTTACTACACTCAATTAAAAAGAAAAAAAATCTTGGTCAATATATGGTTTGATTAGCTTTCTCATCAACCTTGGTCAACATTTTCATTAAGTGGTTTGATTAGTGAGTATGATTCAAGTATTGGACCTAGGTCAAGTCGGGTCAGGTCAGGTCAGGTCAACCTAAGCCATGAAGAACAACATTAGTTGTTGATGTGGCACTAATGATGTCATGGCTCAGGATGCTAACATGATGCAATTACTGGTGTGATTATTGACATACCTAGGCATGACATAGTTGATAATGTGACACAAGGTACAACATGAAGAGGCATAGAATGCTTTGTGCATAAGGCGCATGTATGCTAAAGCTATTGTGTGCGTGTGTCACAAGGCCAATTTTTCTTTTAAATTTTCTGCCTGTGATGGCACTAAGCCCCTGACTTAGTCTCAGCCAACACTCCATTCACACACACTGTAGGAACACTTAGCACAGAATTATTAAGGGAATCCACACACACACACACATAGTACACACAGTATTTACAGGGCATCAACCCCAACCTTTATTACTCAATATCAAGTACAAAGGAAGCCTAGAGAATACACACGAAATTCTCTAAGCAAAATTACACAATCTGCTGTTGAAAGCCCCAACAGCCTAGGATAAATGCACAGAAATAATTGTCACAGTAGTTACTGCCAAGTAACTGCCCCCTGTCCAGGACTTGCTGCCACATGTGGTCTAACTTAGGACACTGTGAGAGACCGCGCCCCCGGCCCCCTTTTTTTATAGGAATGTTGGGCTAAACCCACGTGAATGGGCGGAGTCGTGTTATTGTCTCTCAAAATGGAGGTTCGACTAGTTATATTTTCCCCTTTAGATTAAAGGTTTAACAATGGAGTCGCCACTTATTTAATTATTGGAAAAATAAAAAAACCATAATAAAAAAAATCCTCATTTTATTAATTTGAAATTTACATTGATCATAGGAAAATTACATGGTTTTAGTTCTAGATACAATTTAAGATAAAATACATGGCTTTGTTTCCTAGTTACAATCTAAAAATTGAAAATTACATGGATAAACACTTGATCTACTAACCTTTGATCTAAGTTCGGAGGCTATGTTACAAAGTGGGAAGGTGTTAGGCACCCACCTTGCCCGGTGAAACCGGTCTTCTAGACTATGGTGGCCAACATTCATATCATATCATCAAATATGTCAATCAATTTGCATGTTGAATTAATGTGTGTGCATGTGATGAACCCTAATTCAATTTATGAAGCATAACATTTGGATTGAGAAATAAACTCTAGTGAATGTGTGTGTATGGTGATATCCTAGATTCAAGAACTTGAAAGAATTATGAAACAAACATGTTTTTCATTTTTTTTTTTTTTTTTTTTGTGGATTTAAGATCAAAACTAGTGTTTATGCATGAACATGTGATGAACAACCAAGAACAGGTAAAGAACACATAAGAACATTCAAACATATTCAAGAGAACTTAAATAATCACTATCATGCTTTAATCCTAAATTCTCATCATGCCAACACAATAAACAAGTTAGGGAAAGGGATTATACCTTCATGCAAGATCCATATGGTGGAGGAGGAGACTCTTGGTAGAGGTCCTAAAGGAGGAGAAAAAAAGAAGAACTAGGAGAAGGAGAGTGAGTCTCACTCAATACCTTGAGTCTCAGGAAGACCAAGATATGACAAGACTACTCTACTTCACTAGAACTTAAGAGAGGAGAAGAGAGGGGGTTTTTGGTGTCTTTTGGAATGAAGTAGAGAGGGGTTTATATAGTAGTGGTGGAGGAAATATGAATGGAAGGCCATTTAATGAGGGTTGACAAAGAATCATGAACCTAGACCTCATTTTAGCCTTGGGGAAAATCTGGTGCATTAAATGGAAAGATTGGTAGGAGTGAGGAACAAGCCAAAATTCGGTTTTCCCGTAGCTGCTATAACAGCTTGTAGAGCTAACTTCAAAAAATCATATCTGACTCAATTCTTATCGGAATTGACTCGTTCTTGTGCTCAAATTGAAGCCCCGGATGCCTAGTTTCTGGAAAAATTAACCTCATTCACAGATTCAAAATGTTATAAGAGATATTGATGAAATAGTGAGCAGAGGTCATTTGTTAGAAAATGGTTTCAGCACAATTAACATTAATAGGTCCCAAATTAGTCCCCAATTAACATTAAATGGCTCCAATCACTCCAATTTCAGACTTAATTGGTTCCAAATTTACACTAATTAAAAGATAACTGCACAAATTACTCATTGAATAATTAATGTTTAACTATCTAATTAATTAGGTGTATGCAACCTCACCATAAAATGTAGTCTCAACCAATCAAATTATGACACATCATTGATCTCAAATTGATTAGAATTATAACCAATTGGAATCAATTGTTCATAATCACATATAGTCAGACTCAATTTGTGATAGTGCATCTCGGCCATTAAAACTTGATTTGATGATAACTTTCAATCTGATGGTCTGATTAGGGATTATGACCAGTCGATTTGATCGTTACAACATCAAGATCATTTTGATGAAATGAGATTAAGAATCTAATGACCAGAATCAAGATGCATATTTTCAAGTCAAAATTACCCTTTTACCCTTCATGTGAGGTTAAATGCGGGTTGCAAAATGGGGGTGTCAACAGACACCTTTAACTGATGCTGTCTAGGCCTGCTCTCCACGTTTCCAGCCCTTATACAGCAGGTCTGAACATCCAAAAAAGCCAGGAACTGTTTGGTAACTGCCGATAACTGCTGCTGCACACTCTGCACATGCCAGCCCATGTTTCAACACATCATCATGGGGCCTCTGCCCATATTCCAGCAGCCCACACATAATTGTTCCATCACGTTTTAGAAGGCTTGGCCCCTTGCCCAAACCCTTCTCATCAGCATCACAGCCCACATAACATGTCCATCTGCAGCACATGAAGTAACTGCCATCAGCCCACTCATACAAGTCCATGCATTCTGCTAGCACCAACCAGCCCAATGCCTTGCACAACATATCATCTTTACAGCAACCCAGCACTGCCTTGCATCCAAGCCACCCAGCCCACACACAAAGCAACCCTCAACCAAGCCACAATTACCATGCATCATCCCATAGGGTCAGCACCACCTGCTGCTGCCCAACATCAAAATCCGTCTCTACCCACCATGGCTCTCCTTTGCCATGGCCTTGCGGCATCATGTGGAGCAAGGTGCCTCCACATGTTGCCCCTCATCATGCTCTTCACTCTGAATCCAACAGGGAGACCGAGCTTGTCTCCCTTAAAGAGCAATTAGGAGCTTCACTAGATAGGCATAAAGAGCCATTGGTGTCTTGAGAAAACATTGAGCCATGTGATTGGCCTGATTTTGTCCAAGCACTCCAATTCCTCATGCCATCATCAGTAACTTGTAAAACTCCTAACAAACCACCCCCACCAGAAGAAGCCGACGTCCTCGTCGATAGGGTATCCTCAAATTCCTTCATATCTTTCTAAAACTGCCACAATGTAGATGCTTTCTCCCAACTCGCTTCTGATTCAACTGCCCCTTTCCACTTTACCAAGTAGTAAGTTATCATATTTCCTCCCTTTCAATAACCTGTCACCTTCTTGTCAGGATTCTGTCCACTTCTCTATCAAATTGAACCATGACAGTAGGCGGGGCACGCCTTGCCTCATTCCTTGCAGGCTCTTCTGCATCTCCATGATAAGGCTTTAAGAAGCTTACATGGATTGTTGGGTGAATCTGTAGTCTTTCTGGCAGCTTCAATTTGTAAGCCACAGCACCAACTCTTTTTACAATCTCGAATAGACCATCATATTTAGGAATTAAACCTCTGTGAATTTGCTCACTTCTGAACTTTCTCCAAATTTGTAGTGTCAACTTCAATAACACCTTGTCCCCAACCTGGAACTCAAGAGGCCTTTTCCCTTTATCCGTATATTTCTTCATTCTCCTTTACGCTTTCAACAAGTTGTATTGTGCCTCCTGCATCAGCTCTTGCTTGTTGATAGCAAACCTATACGCTGCAGGACACCTGCCTCCTAAACTTTGTTTAGTAATCTTATGAGGTGTGAGAGGCTGCTGCCCCATTGCCAACTCAAATGGACTCACCCCAGTTGATGAAGACTTATGCAGATTGTAGGCAAACTGTGCTGAATCCAATAAATCTAACCAATTCTTCTGGCTGGCAGTCACACAATGTCTCAAATAGTCCTCCAACACAGCATTGATTCTTTCTGTTTGACCATCTGTTTGTGGGTGATTAGCAGTCGAAAACTTCAATTCTGAACCCATCAAACCAAACAGAACAGTCCAAAATCGACCAGTAAATCTAGAGTCTCTGTCGCTTACAATATATTCAGGTAACCCAAAGTATTTTACCACATTTTTGTAGAACAAATCAGCAGCTACCTCTGTTGTACATGTACTTGATGCAGCCATAAAAACAGCATACTTTGAGAATCGATCAACCACCACAAATACTGAACCCATCCCCTTAACTTTTGGCAAACCAGTAATAAAATCCATTGAAATCGAAACCCAAGGACTTTCTATTATAGGAAGAGGCTGCAGCAAACCTGCTTCCTTTTGAGTTAAACCCTTGTCTTGCCGGCAAACTAGACAAGTCTTCACATATAACTCAATATCCAACTCCGTCTTAGGCCAATAGTAAGAACGGGATAGTAATGCATACATTCTATCCTTACCCGGATGTCCTACCTATTATGGATCATGAGTTTCCTTCAGCAACTCTCTCTGGATCTTCCCACTTGGTACAAACAGCTTGCCACCCTTGGCATACAGCTGCCCATCCTCAAGCCAATAATGCCTCATAAGGCCTGTAGTCACATCTTGCACCAGCTTTTGATAGGTAGCATCAAGCTTAGCACTCTCTTTGATCCGATCCACAAAATTTGACTCCACTCTAGTCAAGGCAGCCACATATTCTTGCACCTGTTTGCGGCTAAGTGCATCTGCTACTTCATTGTGCTTGCCTGGTTTGTGCTTCCACACAAAATCATATTCTTGCAGCAACTTCTGCCACCTAGCTTGCTTGGGTGACAGCTTCTTTTGTGTGTTAAAGAAGGTATTCGCCACATTATCTGTTTTCACCACGAACTTTGGCCTTAGCAGATACACACGCCATGCCAACAAACAATGTACCACTGCAATCATCTCTTTTTCATGAGTTGAACATTTTTGCTCTGCATCATTCAACTTCCTGCTGTCATAAGCAACAGGATGTTTCTCTTGTACTAGCACCCCACCAATTGCTTTGTCAGAAGCATCAGTATGGACTTTAAAGGGCAACCCAAAATCTGGCAGACGCAGTATAGGCTCACTCGATACAACAACCTTCAACTTCTCAAAAGCTTCTTGACATGCATCTGTCCACACCCATTTTCTGTCCTTCTTTAGCAAATCTGTAAGAGGAGACACCTTCTTCAAATACCCTTAAATAAACTTCCTGTAATGTTAGCCAACCTAAGGAAAGACCGCAACTCAGTCACCTTACTTGGTGGAGGCTAATCAAGGATAGCCTGCGCCTTCCTTTCATCCATCATCACCACACCTTTGCTGACCTTATGCCTTAGAAATAAAATCTCTTGTTGGGCAAACTCACACTTCTCCTTCTTAACAAATAATTGATGTTCCAAGTGATCCTCCAAGGACTCACTATATATCACTATGTCATCCAAATAAATAACAACAAAGCGATCCACATATTCATAAAAGACATCATTCATCAAATTACAGAATGTAGTAGGGGCATTCGTTAAACCAAAAGGCATAACTAAAAACTCATAAGAACCATACTGGGTCACACAAGTAGTCTTAGGCTCATCTCCTTCAGCAATCCTCACTTGCCAATAGCCTGATCTCAAGTTCAGTTTTGTGAAGTAAATAGTTTTGCTCAATCTGTCAAAGAGGTCTTGAATCAAAGGGACTAAATACTTGCTCTTCACAGTCACTTTGTTCAAGGCTCTATAATTAACACACATCCACAATGAGCCGTCCTGCTTCTTCTGGAACAGAACAGGAGCACCATAAAAAGCCTTAAAGGGCTGGATGTAGCCTACATCTAGCAATTCTGTCAACTGCTTTCTCATCTCAGCCAACTCCATTGGGTACATTCTTTATGAAGCCTTCAAAGGAGGCTTTGATCCAGGAACCAGCTCGATTCTATGATCAACAGCACGCCTTGATGGAAGGGTCTTAGGTAGTTCTGTAGGCATCACATCAGCAAACTTCCCCAGTAGTCCAGCCACAACATCTGGAACTTCGACATACTTGTCCTGCTTCACTTCAATCAATGTAGCCAAGTAAGTTGTCTCACCCTTCTTCAGCCCATGCTCAACCTGCATAGCTGAAACTATTAGTTCTTTTCCCTTGCTAGTCTTACTATTTCCTGCCCCACGCCTTACGGGAACATAGCATGGCTACTTCTCATCAAGGATTAACAATACTCCAAGGAATGGTAGTAAAGCAGCCTTAGCAGCCACTAGAAATTCATCACCCAGAATTACATCGAAATCTTCTAATTCCATGACTAGGAAATTCACCTTTCCTGTCCCCTCGCCCACCTTAAACTTCACTCCATAAGCAATTCCCAACACAGGTTTTGCCTATGAGTTTACTGCCTTGATCTTATTGGGACACTTGCTCACTTTCAGACCAAGTCGTTGGACCATTCGATCAACAACAAAATTGTGGGTAGCACTAAAATCAAGCATACCCTTAGCCCTATTCTCGTTCAACTCCACTTGAACATAAGACAAACCCCTAAAAGTACCTCCTGCACGTAGTGCATTCAGCAATTGCAAGGGATTCACTTTGCTGGGAACTTTTTCATCAGATTGCCCACTACCATCTTCAGCAACCATGGCATTAAGCTTCTCACGCTTTGGACAGTCTCTTGCAAGATGAGAGTCATTGCAAATGAAACAACCAGCATTAAGCTTGGGCTATTCTTTGCTTGGTTGAGAGGTAGAACTCTCTCCCTTATTCTTGTTACCCCACGTTTTCTTCTGCTTATCCTTCTTCTTGCCATCTTTCTTCTGCTTGTCTTTGCCTTTGTCCTTGGACTTACGTTTTTCCTCATCTCCACTGGGCTTACTGAACTTGTAGTCCACTAAGGCATCTACATCAGACATAGCAGAGGGCAAATCATGTACTGCCTGCCTCTTTAACTCCATCTGTGCCTAAGGTTGCAAGCCAGACATGAAGTTAAACAGTTTGTCCTCCTCTGACATGTTCTTGATATCCGACATCAAAGAACTGAACGTCTTGACATACTCTCTCACTGTACCAGTCTGTTTCAACTTCTTTAAGGTATCCCTTGCAACCTAGGCAGTGTTGGTAGGCAAGAACTGGTCTTTCAATTCCTTCTTTAAGACTTCCCACGAGTCAGTTTTCCCTCTACCAGCATATGCATCATCTTCCACACGGGTTCACCACCAGAACTTGGCATCCCCTGAAAGATACATGCTAGTAATCATCACCATCTCTTGACTAGGCACCCTAGTAACCTTGAAATACTGCTCCATATCCCACAGGAAATTCTCCAAATCCTTGGCATTCCTGGCACCATTAAAGGGCTTTGGTTCAAGCACCTTTACTTTGGTGGCCACTTCCCCCTCCCTATGCTGGCCACTCATTGCTCTGTTCAACAGAGCAATTTCTGTTTCAAGTTGGCGTTGGGTCTCCCTTGCTGCCTGGTTCTGGGCGTCCATTGCAGCAGCCAACTCTTCAACACGATTCAACACCAATTCCCTCTATTCTGCAAGATCATTCCTCACTACAGCAGTTTCTGCAGAGACAGCATCTAGTCTGTCACACACAGAAAGTTGTTCCCCCTCTGCAGGAACTCCAAGTATGGTCTCCAAGAGAGTCACCTTTGCCTTGGTGTCCGAAGACATTGCCTTGGTGTCCGAAGACATGGCAGCCAAGCTCTGATCCCAATTGTCACAGGGTCAATTTTTCTTTTAAATTTTTTACCTGTGATGGCACTAAGCACCTGACTTAATCTCAGCCAACACTCTACTCACACACATTGTAGGAACACTTAGCACAGAATTATCAAGGGAATTCACACACACACAGAGTACACACAGTATTTACAGGGTACCAACCCCAACCTATATTACTCAATATCAAGTACAAAGGAAGCCTGGAGAATACACACGAAATTCTCTAAGCAAAATTACACAATCTGCTGTTGACAGCCCCAACAGCCTAGGATAAATACACAAAAATAACTGTCACAGCAGTTACTGCCAAGTAACTGCCCCTATCAAGGACTTGCTGCTATATGTGGTTTGACTTAGGACACCTTTAACTGATGCTGTCTTGGCCTGCTCTCCACGTTTCCAGCCCCTATATAGCAGGTCTGAACATCCAAAAAATCAAGAACTGCTTAGTTACTGTCGATAACTGCTGTTGCACACTCTGCACATGCCAGCCTATGTTTCAGCACATCATCATGGAGCCTCTGCCCATGTTCCAGCAGCCCACACATAATTGTTCCATCACATTTTAGAAGGCTTGGCCCCCTGCCCAAGCCCTTCTCATCAGCATCACAGCCCACATAACATGTCCATCTGCAGCACATCAAGTAGCTGCCATCAGCCCACTCATACAAGTCCATGCATTCTGCTAGCACCAACCAGCCCAATGCCTTGCACAACATATCATCTTTACAGCAGCCCAGCATTGCCTTGCATCCAAGCCATCCAGCCCACACACAAAGCAACCCTCAACCAAGCCACAATTACCATGCATCATCCCATAAGGTCAGCACCACCTGCTGCTGCCCAATATCAAAATCCGTCTCTGCCCACAATGGCCCTTCTTTGCCATGGCCTTGGGGCATCATGTGGAGCAAGGTGCCTCCACATGTTGCCCTTCATCAAACTTTTCACTCTGAATCCAACAAGGAGATCGGGCTTGTCCCCCTTAAAGAGCAGTTCAGAGTTTCACTAGATAGGCATGAGGAGCCATTGGTGTTTTGAGAAAACATTGAGCCATGTGACTGGCCTGATGTTGTCCAAGCACTCCAATTCCTCATGCCATCATCAGTAACTCGTAAAGCTCCTAACAGTGTGTCACGTGGGAGCTTGTGAGTGAAGTTGTTGGCATGTGGGGAGAGAAGTGGAAGCAAAAGAGAGAACATATAAATGGACATAGTTCAACATGATGACATACATCCACAGGAGAACAACTAAGCAAGTACTTATTTATTGTGACCAATTGTGTATATAATGTACCATAAGGTGAGTATATATATATATATATATATATATATATGAGTTTAAGTAACCCTAGTTGAACTTATAATATACTTGGGCCCATTACGTATTTAACAAATTAACCCATCTTTAACTTTATCAATAAGTGTAGATAGACAACACATTTCACAATTTTTTTTCATAACTATTGACGTGATTGGTTGTAAATGATGTGTAATAAAAGTGACGTTAATGGTACCATTTGAAATGATATTGCACTAATCACGATTTTTCATCTTAAATGTCATGTTAAAAATCTGTGAAAGTTATTATATCTATAAATTTGTTAATTTAATATGTAATTGTACTTATAGTGTAGCTCGTAGTCCTTGTCAAGTGGAGGTTGGATTCAGCTTGATGTTGTTGGGTGGAGGCCTAGTGAGCTAAAGTCAACATCTTGCTAGAGGCAGAGACCAAGTTGAACCACTATCATCAACTATAGCTTTTGGTGTAATGGGTAAGTGTTTGATCCTAACAATTAGTATCAAAGCCAAGTCACATATTCAACTCCCTGGTGCGCATGTGCAAATGTTGGGGGTGAGATTGTTGGGCAGAAGCCTAGTGAGCCAACTCTCAGTCAACCCGTTAATGTTAGGCTATTACCCTTTAAGGGATTAAAATTGTGCCTTGACCATTAACTATAACTTTTAGTATAGTGGGTTGATCCTAACAGATGCATTTGATGCAATACAAGTTGAGGAGAAGATTTAAAAAGTTTAAAAAACCAGAAAAGAGTTAAAAGATAAATAGTTAAAAAATTAAAAGTTATATTTTCCTTTTCAAAATGGAGGCAAAAAAAAAATGGTGTCCGTCCATATCCGTGAAGGTTTGAGAGGATTCAATCCCCCCGACATGTTCCACCATAGGGATTTGGACATGCATGGGCCAATTGGATGAGCAATAGTGGGCCTTTCATGGGTTTTAAAGAGCCTAAACTAAACTTACCATATTTTTTCTGTTCTGCGGTCATCACGTGATCATATCTAGCACCATTTACATTCATTCAATGCTGTCGCATTCTAATTTGACCTAAACTTGTTGTTCAATCTGCGGATCTGCCAGCACTTATCACCATAAAAAAACAAAAAACAATACTGTTTGTTCTTTCCACTTGTAAGCTGCACAGATTCCTTCATAGTAAAGCAGCTATTATTCAATGCCCACTTGGCGCCCAAACGCAAAAAGCTGGCGAAACAGAGTGAGACTCCTACATGAATGAATATAGGACTAATGACTAACCAGCTAACCTTCACTGCATATAGGTAGCCGCGTGTCCCTTTGATGCCCCCAGTTGGTAGCTATCCAAAATATATTACTATATCATATCAATCATATCGATCAACTTTTTCCAGAATTCCTAATGCGCAGGTTTTGTTTTGTTTCTTTTCAAGTATTATATACCGACTTTTTTCCAGCATTCCAATGACTCACCGTATATGTTGCAACGCTTCCAAGTTCTTAAATAGTCACGAGGCCTGTTATAAATAGAGCAATCCCCACACTCCTCGATCATATGGATACCTTAGTATTTGTGTGTGAGTTGAGAGAGAAAGAGATCGAGGCTGACAGGGGAAGAGAAAAAGAAAAGAAACACGAGTAAGACCAAGATCTTTAGACGCACATTGGCGTGGCACCATCAAATCTAATTTAAAGGAGTGATAGTGCCACGCTGTGTGCGTCTAAAATGGCATGCTCTACTTGCAGACGCACACATGTATGAAGGGAAAGTGGATGATGAACATTTATGAAGGAAGCTGGTTGCTGTAGTACTGCGTTAGGCTTCATACATATGTACCAATTAATTAATGTGTTTTCACTTTTCATTGCTCAATTCTCTTGTTTCCATTATCTTGCTCCCATAGGTGTTTTTTTTTTTTTTTTGATAGGTTCTTGCTCCCATAGTTAATTTGTTATTTAATCCATTCTTTCTTCTTTTTTTTTTCGAGGTTGTTATTGTTTTTAATTTGAACTCATCAGTGAAATTGTTTTCTTAACTACCGATAACAACAAGTAATAACTTGTCATTTAAAATTTGTTATATAAATGTTATACATAGCATTTCTCTTATTTTTCTCCTATATTTTTTATTTTGGTCTAAATATAAAATTTGATCATTACAGTAATTAATATGCATTATATATATATATATATATATATAAACATTTTATATTCTATCTCAAAAAAAAAAAATTTATATTCTAGCATTTAGGCATTTATAAAACTACATAGTTTACTATTTAATGAAAATATCACGTGTTAAGATGCTAATAGAGGGTTTAAATACAAAATATAATATAATTCTAATTAAAAAAATATTAAAATTAATGATGTGTAAAATTATAAAGTCTCAAAAGTTTACGTAGCACAACATTATGAAAATGTTAACCTCAAATTATTTTGGCTGTTTTTAATAACCAAAATTCAAAAAACGAGTGCTTTTAATATCTGAAATTTCAAGTGAACACAATTAGTCGTTGAAATTTTAAAAATTAGCACTATTAATTGATCCTTGAAGTTTGAAAAATGAGTGCTATTGCTCTATTAAACACATAGGCAAAGAAACTTACAGATCAATTGACAAAGGGACCCATGATGCTCCTTTGAAAAATTCTTTGCCTATGTATCAACTAATAGAGAGATCAATAGTACTTATTTAAAATTTCAAGAACCAATAATGCTTTTAGTATCTAAAGTTTCAATTTATTGTTATTAGTTTTTGAAATTTTATAAATTAGCACTATTAGTTGATCCTTGAAGTTTTAAAAATGAGCATTATTACTCTATTAAACACAAAGAGAAAAAAAACTAATGGAAGTTAGTGAGTAAACCAACAATGCTCGCTAAGGGTTTTTTTTACCTATATGTCTAATGGAAGGATCAATATAGCACTCACTCATTTGAAACTTAACTACTAAACGTTATTTTGGGCTTCCTTTTTGTATTGCTTTCATGTCTCTTTTTTATTTTATTGTTACCCAGTTTAGTTTGGTATGTTATAATTGTTTGACCCAGTTTGCACTAATTAATGTTTGATTCTCCAAAAAATAAAAAAGTCGCACTAATGTTTGATTCTCCAAGAAAGAAACAAGAAAATCGCAGTAAATGTTTTAGCAAAATCCATACCGGCAGATGGCTCATCCATCATCTTCATTAGATGTGAAAACTATTTTACACAAATTGCTGACAGCTGTGGGATTTGAACCCACGCCCTTTCGGACCAGAGCCTAAATCTGGCGCCTTAGACCACTCGGCCAAACTGTCACATGAGCTCCGATCATTTGGTAATATTATAAATCAATTAGCTCATAAAATTTATTATCACCTCTTATTAGAATTCATATGCCAGTGAGAAACTCTGGTTGGGCTGGGCAAGAAAGTAATGGGCCTTAGTCTGTACCAATTATTAATTTTGTCTTGACAATTGACATGGGCAACTTTGCCCATTAAAAGCCAGGTGCATTCCAGCAAGTTACCTTTTCGGCTTGAGTAACTTTACATAAATTCATAATTTTTTTTCTATTACTCATAATTTATTACATATTGTGTCAAAGTTACGACACAAAAGTTTGTAATTTCCAACCTCAATGGTTGCCTTTATTCTGTTGCATTATGCATGATTCAGCAATTCAAAAAGAACATGTTTCAGAATATAAAGGACAGCAAAATAGAAAAAGTTTTCTGTTAGCCTTTTTATTTTTTATTAGAGAATTTTATTTATTTTAATTAATTATAAGATTTTAAAAAACAAATACTAGGTCTACAATACTTTTACAACACTTTCACAATAAATCCTAGATAATAGATTATTACTGAGAAGTAAAAAGTGAAATTAGTGGTGAATTCAAATTATAACTAGTAAAACATTTGCAACAAATGAGGTATAATTGCCTATTTTAGCAACTGAAACACTAAAATGCAAGCATCAAAAAAGATGTTATACTTTTGTTGAGGTTCAAAAAGAAATTAGACAGCCCACCCATAGGCCCACAGAGATAGAAAAGGTATTGGGCCCATTTCACACAAAAAAGGAGAGAAAAATGAATAAATGGGGGGCTGTCACAGAAAGAAAGAAAGAAAGAAAAAAAGCCCAAAGGGCTGGGATCCAGGGAAGAGGCCCAACCAGCGAACCAGACCAAACTGAGAAGAGAAGAAGCTGGGCCGGAATCCCAGAGAGCCTCCCAGAGATAGAGGATCCTTGGGCGCGCAGGAGGATCATAACAGAAAGATTAAAGAAAGGCAAGAGACAAGGGGCACGCGGACCTTGTGACCCAGACACGCAGAGGAGGTACAAAGCAAAAAACGCAAAAACACTGTTTCAACCGTTTGGAGATAAAGACAAGGAAGAGTACAACTGGGAAAGGCTGGGACGCTAAGGAGAAAAAGCCAAAAGGGGCCTCAAGCCAGCCAACGGGAAAATCTGGAAATGGAAAGGAGCCGAGGGACTTTTATCTGGTCGGAACAAAAAGCAAGGAACTATGAAGAAAGGGGAAACGACACGACCCTGAGGCAACCAGGCACGGTACAAGCTCCAAAGGGTAAAACAGGGAAATCGCTAGTTCACCAGGGAGGCCGAAGTTGTGCTATAAAAGGAGGAAGGAATCCACGCTACAGGGCATTCACGAATTTTCAGAACGATCGGACCATCTAGAGCATTAACCATTGCTTTCCTGAAGTCCTAGAGAGTTACAGAGAATACTCTGTAATTTGAGAGGAAAACAGGGGAACCATCCCCGGTATCCCAGCACAGCCACTATTGAACATGCTCGGATTCAACAAGTTCAAACTTTGCAAGTCTTTGAAGCTTGAATAGCTATCAAAGTCTGTAACTTATGAGCTTAGTTGAACCTTGCATCACGTCTTAGTGAGCATTGTAGTCATAGCTTAATAAAATCAATGAAATATACCTCACTTAATTAGAGGATCCCCAGCTTGTTCTTATGTTATGTTTTCCATTTTTTTTTTTGTCATTTGCATTAATCCTTTACTGCATAAACGTCATTCAATATCCATGCTTCCTTTTATTAGCTATTTGTGTTATGGAAAGTATGTTTTGTGCACCAATTGATTCTTAAAACAGCCCCTTTAGCTGCGGAGAATCAATCCCAGTCCACCAAGAACATCTCACACGGCCCAGAGTTCCTGGGCCACAGTGTTAAAAAAAAAAGGCACTCTCACATTTTGGCGACTCCGCTGGGGACTGGGTAAAGAAAAGGGAAGAAGTAATCCCTTCGCAGAACATGCCTCCAAGACAAAGGAACAGTAAAAGTGCAAACATGCCACCCACGGCCTCTGAGCCCGTGGGAGAAAATGAAGTAGCCTCCAGACAAAGAGGCGAGGTGCCCCTAACAGAGCACGAGGCCGTGTCAGAACAGAGGAATGCAAGGCAAGAGCTAGACCCTATGGCTCAAATGACCGCGATGTTGAAAGAGTTGCAACAAGAAGTTCACCTTCTCAAAGAAAGTAAGACGCAAGAAGTCAGAGACAATGCCCCCTATGCGGGTAACCAAGACAGAACCCAGCCAGAGGGAGGATCAGCAGTGGGAGGAGGAACTAACCCCCAATATCTGACACTGGCAGATGTCAATGCCCTCCTGGACCAAGAAAGGGAAAAACTTTCCAGGACCCCCAAGCAATTTTCTCAGGATCCCCCATTCCCACTGGAACTCCTTGGCAAGCCGTACCCCAAAGGATATGAGCCACCAAAGTTCCATCCTTTTGATGGAAGGAATGGAAGTGCAGTAGAACACGTGAGTAGGTTCGTCCACACTATGGGCCCCTACGCAGGAGACTGAGAGCTGTGCCTAAGAGAATTTGCTAAGTCCCTGGTGGACAGAGCATACACTTGGTACACTACACTGAGACCGGGGTCCATTAAGACCTAGGACGAAATGATGGAAAGATTTTGTGCAAAATATTACCCTGGTGAGGACAAGATCACTTTCCAAAGCCTTCAGATGGTGAGGCAGAGGCCTGGAGAGGATCCTGTCCAGTTCATCAAAAGATTTGAAGATGTGTCCCTAGACTGTTATGGGGACCATGAAGAAAAAGAGCTTGTGGAGACTTGCATCTCTAACATGCTTTTTGATTACAGGCTCAACCTCGAAAACTTAAGTATCACACAGTTCGCTGACCTGTTACAGAGAACAAGAAGGACAGCACAAACTATGAGGGCGAAGAGGGCACCAGCATCCCAAGCCATGACCGCATCAGTGGGGGAAAAAAGGAAGAGGCCTGATGGGAAAATGTTCGAGGAACCACCAGTGATCCCATGTACCGTAGAAGAATTAAACCACGTCCTGGACAAATGGATCGGGGATGGAGTGATTAGGCCATTCACTGTGTCCAGGCCACCAACCGAAGAAGAAAGGAAAAATCCTTTGTTTTGCAGGATTCACAATTACGTTAAGCATTCCACCAAGAATTGCTGGACCCTCCGCAGGCTTTTTCACAGGAAGCTAAGAGAAGGAACCCTGGAACTCACCCAGAAGGAGCCAGAAGTACAAAGAAACCCCCTGCCCAACCATAAAGGAAAGGGGGTAGTAGCTGTGGTGATCCATGGGAACTCGGCAGAAGCAGAAGAGTCAGGAGGATCCTTCCACCCAAACACAGTCAGGACCCTCCAAAAGAATCCCAAGTTCAGGTCATTATTCAATCAGTTGGGATTTGGACCAGAAGCAAGAAGGGTGGCCACGGAATCCCTCATGACTATAGCAGCAGATTCAGGAATGGAATGTTTCACGGCAGAATCACATGCCAGCCGAGCTTTCCTGGAGACAACAAATGCCATAACTTTCACTGATGAAGACATGGAGGTTGAGCATCTAGACCACCGTTGACCTCTTTACCTAATGGCCACCATAAATGGTGTCCAAATCAGAAGAGCACTTGTAGACACAGGGGCATCACTCAACCTCATAGCCCTGAGCACCTTGGAAGCCGTGGGCCTGGCTGGAAGGAGGATCCTGGGAGCTCCAATAGAGATAACCGGATTTGGAGGATCAGCAGAATCAACTGAAGGCTATATATAGCTAGCCCTAAGGGTGGGGCCAATAGTGGCTTTGACCAGATTTCACGTAATCAATTCAGAAGTGTCCTACCACGTACTCTTGGGACGACCATGGCTCCATAAGTACCGCCTTATACCATCCACATACCACCAATGCGTTAAGGGGAGATTGAATGGGAGGCCTGTAAGGATCCCTACCAACCACAACCCTTTCAACCAAGGAGAAGTAAACTTTGTAGAAACAATGTTTTATGATGAGTTGGGACCAGATGATGAAAGTCCCATACCAGGGACCCCAGGAACACCTATTTTGGAAAAAGAAGAGGGAGGAGGTACCCATGACTTGAGGGACCTCCTAAAGAGAAAAAGGCAAAAGAAAGAGTCCAACGCCTCAGGATCCCGGGAGTGTGTAGTAGTACGAGAGCCCGGGGGAAGATTAATATATCGTTTGTGAAGGTGCGCGGGACCTGAGTGCATCGTGCAGGAAGGTCCCGGACCACCAGAATGTATGATGGCCCAGGAGGAAGTCCAAGAGGAACCAGTCGAAGAGACACAAATTCAACCTGAGGAAGAATTACAAGAAGTAAACTTAGGAGTTAAACTGGGATCCCAGAAACCGGTTTTCATCAGTAGTCGGTTGACAACACAGGAAAGGGGGCCACTGCTGGCTTTGCTCAAAGAATACGCAGATGTGTTTGCATGGACCTATGATGAGATGCCCGGTCTGGATCCTGGATTTGTGGTCCATGCTCTCAATGTGGACCCAGGAGTTAAGCCAGTAATCCAACCAGCCAGGGTCTTTCACACTGATATAGAAGCCCAGATAACTCAAGAAGTCAAGAAGCTACTAGCAGCTGGCTTTATCAAACCCATCCAGCACCCCAGATGGCTTTCTAACATAGTACCTGTGAAGAAAAAGAACGGCCAGATCCGTTGCTGTGTAGATTTTTGCAACCTAAATAAAGCATGTCCAAAAGATGAGTTCCCTCTGCCTAATATTGACCTCCTTGTGGATTCAGCTGCAGGAAGTTCCATGTTCTCATTCATGGACGGGTATAGTGGGTACAACCAGATTCGCATGGCTGCCAAGGATGCCGAGAAAACAGCATTCAGGACACCAACCGAAAATTTTTATTATACCGTGATGCCCTTTGATCTAAAAAATGCAGGAGCCACATATCAGCAAACCATGACAGCCATCTTCCATGATATGATGCATGAGGAAATGGAGGATTATGTGGATGATATTGTGGTTAAATCAAAAACTAGGACAGGGCACCTTCAGATACTTGAACGGGTTTTCAAAAGATGCAGAGAATACAAGCTACGCATGAACCCCATGAAATGCGCTTTTGGGGTATCTGCAGGAAAGTTCCTCGGGTTCCTGGTGCATCACAGAGGCATAAGTGTAGATCCAGTCAGAGCTGCAGCCATTGCTACTATGAGAAGACCAACGACAGTAAGGGAGCTCAAAAGCTTCCTGGGAAGGGTTTCCTACATCAGGAGATTCGTGCCAGGACTGGCTTCGGTCACAGGGGGCTTATCCAAGCTGTTAAAAAAGGGAACTGAGTTCACCTGGGGAGCAGAACAGCAGGAAGCCTTCCAAAGGGTCCAACAGATCATGAATCATCTGCCCACTCTCCAGGCACCAGTACGTGGGCGACCCTTGCTATTATACTTGGCATCAAATGCCCAAGCAACAGGAGCCCTGTTGGCCCAAGAGGATGATAGTGGGAACGAGCAACCTGTTTACTATGTGAGCAGAACACTCAAGGATGCCGAAACCAGATATCCCAGGATAGAAAAGGCTTGCCTAGTGGTTATTTACGCATCTCAGAGGCTGAAGAGATATTTCTCAGCCCACCAGATCCTGTTGGTAACTAAATCACATCCCATAAAAGCACTCCTGCATCAGCCCCTCCTAACAGGGAGAATAGCACAGTGGCTGGTCCTGCTTTCTCAATATGACATAGGCCTAAGGACCCCCAAGGCCGTCAAAAGTCAAGCCATAGCTGATCTCCTGGCACAATTCCCAGGGAAGGAGGAAAGCCCACTAAGCGAAGAGATCCCAGGTGAAGTGGCAGTAGCAGAAATCCCGTGAAAGAAATGGACAATGAGATTTGATGGGTCAGCTACAGCAACTTCAAATGGAGTAGGAATTGTACTGAGTTGTGAAAACGGAGACACCATACCTCTATCCTTCAAGCTTGGTTTCTCCTGCTCCAATAATGCAGCCGAGTACGAGGCGTACTTAACCGGGCTAACTATAGCACTAAGTATTGGGGTAAAACACATGAGAGTACTGGGAGATTCCAATCTTGTGGTATCCCAGGTGAAAGGTGACTTTGCATTAAGGGAACAAAGTTTGGCAGCCTACAGGACATGGGCACAAAGGCTGGAGCAGGAATTCCTGACCTTTAGCATAGAGTACACGCAGAGAAGTGAAAACAGATTTGCAGATGCGCTTGCCACCCTGGGATCCCAAGTACCATTCAAGGGAAAAGACACTTTAGTCAGAATAGGAAGGCAGGAGCATTCCATCTTAAAAATCCTCCAACAAATATCCCCCGGAGAGTCCAAACAATGGGACTGGAGGAGCGAAGTGAAAGAAAAGATGAAAGAAACAGGATCTGGAGGGAATGTCAAGGAACTGAGAGACTACACTCTAATAGAAGGAGAACTATACAGAAGACTGCCCGGAGGAATCCTATCCAGATGTATCAATGAGAAAGAGGGAAAGCTGAGGTTGGAAGAACTACATACCCAAGTCTGCAGGACCTCAGAAAAGATTAGTCTATACAGGAGGATGCAGCGCATGAGGTACTACTGGTCAAATATGAGCAAAGAAGCATCAACTATACAGGAAAAATGCCAAGAATGCCAACCTTCGATAGACAGGGGAGAAAGCTATGTTGTATTTGTTACAGAAGACTGAAGGACCCCTTTCATGGAATACTTGGCTCAAGGGATCCTACCAACTGACAGGACGCTGGCCCACCAGCTCAAAAAGCTCGCAGTCAGGTATTTCTTACAGTACGAGATCCTATTCAAAAGGGGATACAGTGGAGATCCCTTAAGATGCCTGGGACCAAGGGAAGCCAGGGAAGTGGTCAGGGAAGTCCATTCTGGTGATTGTGGAAGTCACCTAGGTAAAAGGAGGCTCTATAAACAGTTACTACTACTGGGATACTACTGGCCAACAATGAAAAAGGACTCCGAAGAGGTAGTCAAAACCTGCCACGTATGCCAAGTCCTTGGAGATGCAATCCATACTCACCCAAATACGTTACAAGACATGACAACCCCATGGCCTTTCCACACTTGGGGGCTTGATCTCATAGGGCCTATAAATCCTCCATCCAGTGGTTACATATGGATCTTGGCAGCCACTGAATATTTTACAAAATGGGTAGAGGCCATCCCCTTGAAGAAAGCCACTGGAGCAGCTGTAGCAAACTTCATTCGAGGCCATATCATTACGAGGTTTGGGATCCCCAGGAGGTTGATTAGTGACAACGGGACCCCATTCATAAATAAAGACATGAAGGGGTTAACAGAAACTTACTACATCAAGCATGGAAGGTCTACACCATACTACCCACAAGGAAATGGCCAGGCAGAGGCCACTAATAGGGTGATCTTGAAGATCCTTAAAAAAATGAAGCAAGAATATGGAGGAAAATGGAGTGATCACCTGGCAGATGTACTTTGGGCGTGCAGGAGCTCTGTGAAAACAGCCACGGGATTTTCACCATTCTCCCTGGTTTATGGGACAGAAGCTATCAGCCTAGTAGAGTTAATTGTTCCCACACCAAGAGTAGTACTTGAGGAAAGTCAGGAGGACACCGAAGACACAAACAATGAAAGGAGGTTAACAGACCTGGAAGGGGTAGAGGAAGAAAGAGAGCTGGCCAAAAGAAGAAGTCAGAGGTACCAGCAAAGGATGACAAGAGCATATGCACAAGCAGTACGCCCGAGGACTTTCACTAAAGGGCAGTTGGTACTAAGGACAACAGAACATGTGAGAAGAAACCTACCGGGACCCTCCAAATTTGCCCCAAAGTGGGAAGGACCCTACATTATCAGGGAGGCCCATGATAGTGGGTACTACTACCTCACGAAGGAAGATGGAACAATCCTGACAGAGCCCATAAATGGGAAGTGGCTGAAACAATACTACGCATGAGAAGGGAGAGGTCTCAGTACACTGGAATCCTTTTGGCAAAATTGCTCCAACCTGCTAATTATTAAATCCTAAGTATCACAAAATTCCTAACATGGACAAAATCAGGGGAAGATACCTGAGGAAATCTTCTTACATAACCCAGGATCACCCCACAGATAACTACAAGCAGTTGAAATTAAATACATGGTCTAGGACCTCAAGCATGAACTGAGAGTACCTAGCCCAGTACTTGATACAAAAAAAAAAAAAAAAACTTGCCAAGATTCATGAGCTGGGACAAGTAAGAATACATTACCAAACGTACCCAGTTCAGTACTTGTGCAACAAAAGAGGGGGATACCTGGGGAAATCTTTTGATACATAACCCAGGATCACCCCACAGATAGCTGCGAAGCAGCCAAGTCTCAAATACATGGTCTAGGATCTCAAGCATAAACTGAAGATACCTAGCCCAGTACTTGATATAAAAAGAAACCTGCCAAGTTCATGAGCTGGGACAAAAAAAAAGAATGCAATAATACGTTGCCAAATGTACCCAGTTCAGTACTTGCGCAATCAGGAAGGAAAAGAATGGGTACCTAGTTGGAACCTGCAACAAAATTTGTGGGAATCACAGGCTAGGACTCAGCAAAAAAAAAAAAAGAGAGAAGACAAGAAAAGAAGATCCACATGCCACTTGAAAAAGATTAGAAGCAGAGCTATACTAAAGCACAAGTACATAGAAGCAGTCTCAAAGCACAAGTGCAGATCTAAACAACAAAAAAAAAAACAGAAACATTGTCCAACCAAAGAAATAGAAAATTTATACAATCCCAAATTGTCCACACATATCCAGACAGTTAAACAAAAAAGGGGAGGAGAGAAAAGCTAAGTAAGGAGGCCAGCCAACAAAGAGCCACTCGAAGGAAGAGCAAGGACAGCTGAAGAAAGAACCCTCTGCCTTTTGACTTTCAGATCTTGCAAAGTCTTGTGAGCACGGGCCAGAGCTTCCTCAGCAGTAGCAATCTCAACATCAATACTCTTAGAAGCTTGCCTCTGGAAGAGCGCTTGGACTAGTGATCGCAGGTACTCCAACAAAAAAGACAAGTTAAACTTGGCCTCCAAAAGATCCTGAACAACTCCCCTCCATTCCAAGAGCTTCTCCTCAGAAAGAGAGTCCAGTGAGGAATCTCTCAGAGAAATCAACACGGCGCACAGCAGCTCCAGCAGAATGTTCCCCAAGAATACTCCTCCTCTGAAACCAAGGGTAAAGTCCCCATGACTTTTATGCAGCCCTTCTAGCAATGGCAGACCCTCTATAGGCACGGAGAACCGCAAGAAGTTGCCATAGGAGGATCCGAAGCGGCAGAAATGACTGGCAGGGAGGCTGTTGAATTCCAGAAGATCAAAACGAGCCAAAAAGGTGGGGAGCCTTGAAGCAGGGTCTGAAACAACCACCTCTGGGGCCTTCCCCTTTGCTGCATCATCGCCCAGGGTCCCAAAGGAACCTTCAACCTCCTAAACAGCATAAGGAGCAGCAGTTTGAGCAGATCCTACACCTCCCTCAGGAGTCACGATTCCAGGATCTTTGATATCAACCCCTGCAAAAAAAAAAAAAAGAGGGGGGGCTTAGCTTCTAAAAAAAAAAAAAGAAGGGGGAACAAAAAGTGATAGAGGAAAAACCAGTATCAGCCTCTTGGGGTGAAGTTTCCTCCTCTTCCTCCTCTGATTTCTTGAAAGGTTCTGGGAAAGAACACAGAGCAAGTTGAAGAAAAGGTGAGGAAGCCCCAGCAAAACGGCTAAAAGAAGGCAGGGACACAGGGGGCTTCGCCATAAAAAAAAAAAACAAACACAAAAAAGTGGGGACGAGGGAAGAAGAAAGAAAGAATGCAGTAAGGACAGTTAACACCCCACCTTCAGAATCCTCCGATTCCAAAGAAGTAGCAGCACCAGAGGCAGATCTTGCAGTAGCTTGGCCTGGAAAGAAGAAGAACTCAAAAAAAAAAAAAAAGAAAGAAGAAAAAAGGGGGCGCAAAAGAGATAAAGGTAAAAGGCTATATAAAAGAAAAGAAAGGCTCACCTGTTTGCCCGGATGATGATGCGCCTCCCAAGGTCCTTGTACTTAAACCAGTCTGAGGTAACACGGTTCTGACAGGACTGGGAATCTGCTCAAAGTGAGAACCTGGGGACGTGGGAAGCTTGGGAGCCTCAGGATCCTGGGCAGCCTGGACATCCTGCGTTGGTTGCCCGGTTTCCTCAGCTATGTCACCAATGGGAACCTCCTCCTCCTCACTCTGAGATGCAGCTTCAGCCATCTCCTCCTCCAAAGTCTCACCAACCACAGGGGGAGGAACCTCAACCTAAAAAAAGAAGAAGAAGGAGAATGAGCAAAAAGGACAGCACGGGTGAATAACACTTGTGAAATAAATATGAGAAAGCAGCAAAAGACACAGGTAAGAAAAAACCATACCACATCTTCACCAGAAGATTGACTTCTACCCTTCCTGGGATCTAGCTTACGCTTGGACTGCACAAAAAAAAAAAAGAACAAACAATCACTCATTAGTTAAAAAAAAAAGGAGAGAAAAGGGAAGAAACAACAAAGCTGCAAAAGAGCAAAGGAGGAAAGAGGCCTTGCCCTTCTTTCTCTTTCAACAGGGTCTCCAAGTCTCTGTTGTCTACTACGGGTACGTCCAGAGGGTCCCAAGGAACCATGAACTGAAGGACTCACAGGAGCTGGGGGAAAAGAAGACTCTACCTTAGTCTTCACCCGGCCCTTTGTGGCCAAAGGTTGTTCCACTTCCTTCTCCTCAGCAAGTACCAACTGTTTCCGGGATTTTTCAGCCTTCTTCTTCTTTGGCTTAGGGCCAACATCCTCTGCACTCTCTTCAGCCGCGGCCTCTTTCAACTTCTCCTGTTTGATTGCTTTCCCTTTACTCATGCCTATGGGAGCGCTGGGACTTATGGCTTCCACTGCCCCTTTCTTAATTGGTACCCCAGCAGAAGCACCAACAACAAGGTCACACCCCAACCAGTTCTCTGGGAAATCCTGCGTATAAGTCACCCAGCCTTCTCTGGAAGCATGCCATTCTGCAAAACTAGTTTTGCTGCTCACAGCAGCAGAAACAATACCAGCAGTAGGCAGGGACAGGCGCCTGTTGGATGTTGGGGCAGAAGAAATGTCAGGGTTAGGCACTCTCCCAATCGTCTCAGAACCAGCATAATCAGCAAAGGACTTCTGAACCCTCCTCCAATAACCAGCATAGCCACTAGAGGCAAAAACTCCTCTCTCAGAGTTAGGCACTACAAACTGAGGACTCCGTCGTGACCAATAAGAAAAAGCCTGAAGCTTCATGAAGGGATCCAAAGAAGGAAGAGAAGGAACTATGTCATTGAACACTGGGGGAATATCCTGGTCAAAACTGAACTGCCGAAGTACTCGATGCGCCGAGTAATGGGTGTACCGTGGACCAGTCGAGGAAAGCACAGGAAGCCAGGAAGGACTAATGCAAGCCAAATAGGCTAAACTACCTTCATCACCACGACGTAAATCAAAAGTATTTCCTGTAGAAGTCAGAAAGGGAGATAACACAGAATCGCAAACAAAACCAGGGCCAAACTCCCGAGGGGAGCGCCAATTCAAATGGCCCGCTTGATCAAACAACTCAACCAAGTTAAGATTGCCACCTTTTAGACTCAGCCAACGAAAAATAATGGGGTGGCTGTCAGTAGAGCTGCCACAAAGCCCTTTTATCACATCAGGGGAACCCTGAAACTTATCTTTCACAAATTTTAAATTTCTACATTTTGCCAATGTAACTAAAGAACGATCCCACATAAATACCTGGAGAATGGCGCAATAAAGCGAAGAAGTGATAACATAACAAGAATCACCCTCTGCCTCATCTCCATGAAGTTGATCCAATTGAGAGTAAACATGGCCCAAAAACATGGGGGCTAGAGGATATTAAGCGCCCTGAGCCAACTTAATCGCCAAAGGAAAAAGAGTAGACTTAATTCCATACCCAGGGAACTCGCTGAACAGGAACTTGCTAAGCCAGAATGCAAGGAACCCAGCACGCCTGACTTCCTTATCCTTCTCGCGCGAAAGAGTCATAACCCACCTGCCCATCCTGGCCGGTTTCCCACCAAAAGAAGCAGTACGCCCACCAAAATGAGCAAATAATTTCTCTTCCACTTCGAGATCCTCGTCGGAAAGCTTAATATCAAAGGGGTTTTCATCCCCAAGCACAGGAAGGAGAAAATTGTTGACTACATCTTCCAAGGTAACAGTCAACTCACCAACAGAAAAGGAAAAGGTGTGCAGAGCAGGACACCAGCGGCGCACCAAATGCCTAAGCCCTTTGGCATCTCTGAAACCCTCAAGATTTCTGGAAATAGCCACCGCCTTCAGGACGCCAGCACGCTCCAAGCGACCCACAAACTCTTTATCAGAAAGCTCATTATCCACCCAAATGGGCCAGCCTTGAATCTTTCTAGCAACAAAATCAAAGAAGATAGGAACCGCTTCTCGAAGTCCTCGCCTGATTTGGAGATCAAAAATCTCCCTAGGGTCTGGAACTTGCGCAGAACCAACAAAACCCGCTTGACCAGAGAAAACCCAGGTGTGAGGGGATGGAGGGGTCTCACCATGAGATACCCGAGGAAAGAATAAGCTAGGAGTGTACCAAGGGTCTCGCAAAGGAAAAGCAGGGCGCACAGTGACGAACTCATCTTGTGCAGAACTAGAAGAGCCCTCACCTTCAAAAGGACTGGGAGTACGTTCCTTCCTTTTTCGAGAAGAAGAAGAGGCCATTGGAGTAATGGGTATCTGAAGAAAGAAAATGAAAGAAGATGGCAACGATACTGATCGAAAAGAGGTTGGTAACAGAGGACTCAGGTAGACGAGGAAGAAGAGTAATGAGAAAATGCTAGAAGAGAAGGAATAAGAACAGTTAAAATAAGACAATGTGTGGAAAGACGCGCCAGTTGCCAAGAATTAAATTTAAAAAGAATGAGGTTATCAGCAGTTATTAATGGGTGTATGGGAAACGTAAAAGTAGGTGGTGGGAGTTTTATTTCAACCCAACTGCCACGTACCACGAAAAAGGGAAGAGTCACAAAAAAAAAGGGGGAGCCAGGATACCAAAAAAAAAAAGAGAGAGTGGAAGATCAGGATCCCCGTGGAAAAATCAAAACAAGAAGGGATCTTGCAAAACAAAACTCACGCATGGGCTGCAGGCAACCCATGAGCTCGGGGGGCTAAATGTTGAGGTTCAAAAAGAAATTAGACAGCCCACCCATAGGCCCACAGAGATAGAAAAGGTATTGGGCCCATTTCACACAAAAAAGGAGAGAAAAATGAATAAATGGTGGGCTGTCACAGAAAGAAAGAAAGAAAGAAAAAAAGCCCAAAGGGCTGGGATCCAGGGAAGAGGCCCAACCAGCGAACCAGACCAAACTGAGAAGAGAATAAGCTGGGCCAGAATCCCAGAGAGCCTCCTAGAGATAGAGGATCCTTGGGCGCGTAGGAGGATCATAACAGAAAGATTAAAGAACGGCAAGAGACAAGGGGCACGCGGACCTTGTGACCCAGACACGCAGAGGAGGTACAAAGCAAAAAACGCAGAAACACTGTTTCAACCGTTTGGAGATAAAGACAAGGAAGAGTACAACTGGGAAAGGCTGGGACGCTGAGGAGAAAAAGCCAGAAGGGGCCTCAAGCCAGCCAACAGGAAAATCTGGAAATGGAAAGGAGCCGAGGGACTTTTATCTGGTCGGAACAAAAAGCAAGGAACTATGAAGAAAGGGGAAACGACACGACCCTGAGGCAACCAGGCACGGTACAGGCTCCAAAGGGTAAAACAGGGAAATCGCTAGTTCACCAGGGAGGCCGAAGTTGTGCTATAAAAGGAGGAAGGAATCCACGCTACAGGGCATTCACGAATTTTCAGAACGATCGGACCATCTAGAGCATTAACCATTGCTTTCCTGAAGTCCTAGAAAGTTACAGAGAATACTCTGTAATTTGAGAGGAAAACAGGGGAACCATCCCCGGTATCCCAGCACAGCCACTATTGAACATGCTCGGATTCAACAAGTTCAAACTTTGCAAGTCTTTGAAGCTTGAATAGCTATCAAAGTCTGTAACTTATGAGCTTAGTTGAACCTTGCATCACGTCTTAGTGAGTATTGTAGTCATAGCTTAATAAAATCAATAAATATACCTCACTTAATTAGAAGATCCCCAGCTTGTTCTTATGTTATGTTTTCCATTTTTTTTTGTCATTTGCATTAATCCTTTACTGCATAAACGTCGTTCAATATCCATGCTTCCTTTTATTAGTTATTTGTGTTATGGAAAGTATGTTTTGTGCACCAATTGATTCTTAAAACAACCCCTTTAGCTGCGGAGAATCAATCCCAGTCCACCAAGAACATCTCACACGGCCCAGAGTTCCTAGGCCACAATGCTAAAAAAAAAAGGCACTCTCACAACTTTTTTTAAAAAAATGGAAATAGAGCTACAGTAGTAACTATAAACTTAGAATAGAAACTAATATTTTATTTCTTCTCTCTCTTCTTTCCCTTAAAAAATATTTTTCTTCTCTCTCTCTCTCTCTCTCTCTCTCAAAACCTCTTAGCAAACACACATGCTTGAAATCAAACACACAATTGGGGTCTGTTTGGGATCTGTTTATTTTGCTAAAACTGAAAATTTTTTATTAAAAGTACTGTAAATAAATGTAAAAATTAATTGAAATATTATAGTGAGATCCATAAATAGTACCAAAAAGTATAATGAGATGCATAAATAGTACCAAAAATAAACTAAATAGTAAAATAAATTAGTTTTTTAATTTTTGCCAAACACATGCTTAGTCAAGATTCAATATACAAGATATCAGTGCTAAAGAAAAAGATTAAACACGGTGGATCATGCATTAATAAGGTTCACGGCACCAAACTGCAGAATGAAGAAAACTCAACTCGGTGTTTTTATATATAATATATACAAGTAAAGCTTTATAAAACAATTTTCAAAATTTTTTTTTTTTTACCAAACAAGTTCTCAATTTTTTGTTTCAAAAATCAGTTTTCTGAGTGAAATTTTTCCAAGAGCTTTTTTTGAAAATAATAAAACATTTTTTTTTTGTTTTTCTATCTCAAAAAAACATTTTTTTTTATAGAATTTTTCAATACACGTTTTACAAACTAACAAACAAATAAGCCCAAAATTGTTGAATATAATTTCTTATTATTTTTCCAATTTTGAATAGCTGATTCAAGGGTCAAAGACTCAAAACCAGCTTCTACCACATCATTCATAAAATATACAAAACAAGGAAACCAAGTGTTAGGTGAAATTATTGTGTCATCCATGTCACGCTGGGACCTAAAAAGTGGGAGGTAGCAGCAGTTTTCCTCCACCAAATAATTGCAATCACTACTTGGGTGGTAGGTGGGTGTACACAAACTACATGATGTACCGTGTCCATAACCATAACATTACACCTACTTCTATACATGTTCTATATATTTAAATTTGTTTCTCAGCTAAAAAAATTTAATTTGTTTTTTTTTTTTTTTTTTGTCCTTCTCTACCTCTTTATTTTCATTTTCTTTGGAGGTTTTTTCTGGTACCTATATTTAACTTTTTTTTTTTGAGTTTTTTTTTTTTTTTTTTTTTTTTTTTTTTTTTTTTTTTTTTTTTTCCATTTAGTAATACTTCATGCACACCACTCTTTGTTTTTCTCTCTACTCTTTATTTTCATTTTCTTTTGGAGGTTTTTTCCTGGTGCGGTAGTACCTACCTTTAAAGTTTTTGTCGCTTTGTTTTTCTAATTTTATGTATTTATAAATTATATAACAGTTTAACAAAGGTTGTTAAGTTTGTCAATTTTCTTTTGCAACTAGTGTAGAACGAAGACTTATGTGGCTTGTGAGTTGCGACGACCACAGCCGCAGCCGCTCTAGAGTCTAGATTGTCACTTCTCAATTCTCATATTCTCCAGTCCTCCATTTGACCGCCAACCACAGCCGCTCTTTTTATTTTTTGGCTAAATTCTCTGCCATTTTTAATCTATGACATATGCCTCCACACATTTAATAATAAAGAAATAAAGTGCCTATCAAAAAAAAAAAAAAAAAAAAAAAGAAATAAAGTGAAACAATTGACAAACGCTATAATGTGGTTCTAGTAAGCCAATTCGTTAAGTAGGGTATCCATTAGGAAAAAAAATCTAGTAAATGAGTTGTGGTTATAAAATCACTAAAACAACTATTTTTGGCACTTCAAATACCAAAATACATGCTATATCAAAGGTGTAAAATTAATAATTTTGATATGTTATAAGTAGTAGACCAATGTAGCATGTTGCTACTATTATTTAATTCATTTATTTTCATGGGTTAGGGAGGAAGAAAGAGAGGAGTTTATAGATAAATTAATATATTGGATTGTTAATTTTGAAATTCTAAACTATTTTTTACTTTTTAAATCTTGGGGTTTATTTTCCTATTTTTGAAATTATAGAATTTAATTTGTTATACCCTAAGTTAAAATGAAAATTTTCCTAAATCAAATTATTTATTATTATTATTATTATTATCTATATATATATATATATATATATAAAACCGAAACTTTTGAAGCTCTCACAATTTTCCACATCATCACTATTTTCTTTTTCTTTTTATTTTTGATTCTTTTTATTTTAGGTTTTATATCTTATAACAATAATATTGAAAAACGTATACAAAATTAGAGGCCTATTTAAGGGCTCCATAAAACTTGATGGACAAGAAAATATATTCTAAAATAAGCCCTAATTAATACCTAACCATAATAGGAACCAAATTTGACCTAAAAAAACATTAAAAGAGCCTAAAAACAAGGAAATAAATCCCCTAGACCTAAAATAACGTTTTTTGCATAAAAATACCAAAATCTCTTCTCTCCTTAAAACCCTAGCAATTACCATCTTAAAACCCTAAACTTCACTTTAATATTAAAAAAATAAGAAGGAGAGAGACTCAAGTAAAAAAAAAAAAAAAAAAAAAAAAAACGTAAGTTGTCTTTTTTTATTTGCTTTCATATGTACCTAAAATTTTCATTCTATCTTATTGTTTTATTATGTTTAGAATTGATTTTCTTATAAGTATTTGGGTTAATATCTATATTTTGATAGTGTTTTTATGGGTTTGGTTTTTGGGTTGAAATTCTAATAATTATTTTATATTGTATATGGCAGATGAAGCATCTCTATTTTTTGGAGAAAAATCAAAACTGCAACCTATGTCTTCCAGCCCAAGGTGTGGTAAATTTTTATATGTTCTTTCTTTATTGAGAATTTTTATTTGGGTTCATGTGATTTTTTTTTTTTTATTAAAGCTTTGATTTTTGGTTGATTAATTATTTGTTTGGATTAATTTCAATTAATTATTTGTTTGGATTCAACGTAAAAGATAATGGAATTAAGTGTTATAAATTTGATAATGTTCCATGTTTTGAATTGTTTATATTATTTAGACTCCTGGTAGGACTCTCTCTTCTCTCCTTAAAACCCTAGCAATTACCATCTCAAAACCCTAAACTTAACTTCACTTTAAAATTAAAAAAATAAGAAGGAGAGAGACTCAACTAAAAAAAAAAAACGTAGGTTTTGTCTTTTTTATTTGCTTTCATATGTGCCTGAAATTTTCATTCTATCTTATTGTTTTGTTATATTTAGAATTTATTTTCTTCTAAGTATTTGGGTTAATCTCTATATTTTGATAGTGTTTTTGTGGGTTTGGTTTTTGGGTTGAAATTTCTAATAATTATTATAAAATTTGGAAGGTTTAAGTTTTGGGGTTTTTGGTATTTGCGTCTTAGTAGGTTGATCTTAATTCTTTACCTTATATGTTTTTTCTTTATTGAGAATTTTTATTTTGGGTTCATGTGATTTTTTGTTTTCTTAATTAAAGTTTTGATTTTTGGTTGATTAATTATTTGTTTGGATTAATTTCAATTAATTATTTGTTTGGATTCAACGTAAAAGATAATGGAATCATGTGTTATAAATTTGATAATGTTCCATGTTTTGAATTGTTTATATTGTTATTAATATGACTAAATAAGATTTGTTTTTATCACTGTAGTTTATATCAGTTTTGAGTGTGTGTATATATATAACTTTTGGGAATTTTACTTTATTAATTTAAGAATTGTAAATTACTTTGTAGATTTCAGTAACTATGTACTTGCAGTGAGACATTGACAATATAAGTATATATATATATATATATATGGTATTAACATTTTATAAAAATCTTTCTTACAACCCAATAACATTCTATGTTAGACAACACTTCTAAACTAATGAAAAGCATAGAAGTTAAATATTTATTCCCATTGTATTTTATTTAATTATGACAGATCCATTTTTTTTTAAACGCTAACTAGCAAAATGTCTATAATATGCATATTATTAACCCAATTTTCTATTTTTAAATTTCTTAGATTTTATTATATCAATCTTTTTTTCTTTTAAATTCTTGGTGGGCAAATCAGTCTCTCACTAATTTTTTTACCTTAACGTAATGTTGGTTAATTGTCCTTTTATTTAATTATCCCGTGCATCGCACGGGTTAGCGACTAGTTATTATTATTATTATTATTATCTCTATAAAATATTGGCTTATTAGTATCCACTTTTCACTATTTCCTAAAATATGGTGATTTATTTCAATTTTATTTTTTCAAAAACGCAATTTAGGTTTTTTTTTTTTGGAAAAATTGGAATAAAATAAAAAGGAAAAAGAATAAAATAGTCAAATTAAAAATAAATCTCTAAAATAAATTTGACTCCATTCCCAGGATTTATCCATAGTTGTAACTGGTTCAAAAAAAAAAATAATAAATAAAAAACCATAGTTGTAACTGCTAATTTAAATTTTTTACAAACCTTCAAATGCCCGATCGAATTTTTTTGCAACTCTTACATATTGTGTGAGTGCCTTTTTTTTCTTAGCACACAGGCCCAAGGATCCTAGGCGAGATACTTATTGTTTGGGTGGAGTGGGCTTGGTTTACCACAGCTAAATGGGTTGTTTACGAACCAAGTGGTGCATAGAGCAAAGATCCTACAACACATATACACTAGCAAACAAGAATATATGTATTGAACAATAGCAAAAGGAAAACAATGTAATAAGGAAAAAAAAAAAAAAAAAAAGCACAGTGACTATTAGGGATCCTCAAATCAATATGAAATGCTTGATTATTATTTTTAATTATGGATTACAATGTGCTCACTAAGGCGTGTCACAAGGTCCAAATGAGCTCAAAAATCACAGAATTAGATGGCTATTCAAGCCTCCAAGACTTGCCAAGTTTGAATCCCCTTGAATCTGAGTATGTTTTGTATTGGTTATGTTGGGATCCCGGGGAGTATTTCTCCTTCTTTTACTATTTTTTCTAAGTTTTAACAAAGTTTTCTCAATGATTTTGTTATGATTCACTACTGCCCAATTGTTCCTCAAAGCTGGCTGCCTTCCCTTTTTATAGTGTCATGGTAGGATTCTAGGGTACCACTAATCTCTCTCTTTTGCTCCCCTAGGTATCGAAGCTCGTGCTGTGCTAGTTACACAGAAGGCTGGTCCTTTCCTTATTCCTCATAATTTTCTCCTGTTGGTGCTGTCTCCCTAAAAGTCCCTCGCTGACTTTCCATTCTGAGCTGCTCTTAGGTAGCTGACCTCAACTTTTTGGCTCCTCACCTTTTTAGCTTTTGGCTGCCCTTTTCTTGTCATTTTTTCCCAAGTGTTCGGAATCCCTTCCTGTTGGGTTGAAGGTTTCTCCAACCACTTCCCCTTATAGTTCTTCCTTCTGGATTCCCTGAAGTACCATCCCCTTTGTTCACGAGTAGCTACTTCACGCCTTCTGATTCCTTACTGTATCACTGGGTGCTTGAGAATGACATATCTGTCCTTCGTTCCTTGCGCTTTTTTGGTACTTCCCTTGAGCTGCCTCAATCCTACCTCAGTTGTGCTGTGCATCCCAGGGATCCCGAGCCTTTGGCAGCTTCTAGGGATCTCGGCCCAGCCTTTTCTGCTGGACTCCCTTCGATCCTTT
Source organism: Quercus glauca (assembly GCA_023736055.1). Classification (NCBI taxonomy): domain Eukaryota; kingdom Viridiplantae; phylum Streptophyta; class Magnoliopsida; order Fagales; family Fagaceae; genus Quercus; species Quercus glauca. The sequence continues at coordinate 24,667,417 of CM043317.1, forward strand.
GATCTTGGTAGGCTAAACTTTTCTTTTTGTGGGCTTCAAATCTTTTAGGCTTACCATTCTTTTTTTTTTCTTTGTGGTGAATTCATCCCTTTTATGATTACTTGTCATGGGGTTGACCCATTGTGTTATTTCTTTGGGCCTTGGTTTCATGATTTTTTTTTCAACCTCAACACATATCAAGTGTCCAAACAACAACTTATTTTAGAAAAGAGTATTGCACAAATGAATTCTTTTTATGTAAAAAAAAATTCCTATTAAGAAGTTTGAACTCACAGGCTCTATGATGAGCACTTTATTACACTTTACCCATATGCCATAACACTTAGTGATTTGATCCAATGTCTCTTATTTAACAATGAGGTACTTTAAATTATTTATTAGTTGAGCTAACTGAATCTAATGATGATTTTTTTTTTAATTCTTGAATAATATTTTATTTAATTTTCTCCCTAAATCATTGATTGTATTTAGGGAAGACAATGCATCAAATTTAGAGTGTTTTTTTTTTTTTTTGAAAGAAAATTTAGAGTGTTGTTAGATGAGCTTATTTTATTGGATTATTTTTGTTTAAAACATAAGTTGTGTAAAAGTACAACTCTACCTAGAAAAAACAATGATTTAAAAAATTGTACATGGGCTATTATTGAAACTAAGCAGGGATTCTAAGCTAAATAAACATATCTTTAGTTGGTTTTTTTTTTTTACATGACCCAACCAAATTTTAGATTTTTTTTTAATGGGTTTAGGTTTAAATTTTTAAACTTATTAGGGTTTGAGTTTTGTACCCTAGGTACCCGAAAGACCGAACCTAATCCCATTACGCACTTAAGTTACTAAGGGGAAATTACACTTACCCCCTAAGTTATACCTCATTTTACACTTACTCCTTAAACTATGAGAATTCACACTTTACCCTTGTTATTCTTACCCCCTTAAACTATGAAAATGCACACGTACTTCCCTTAACTATTACCCGTGTTACATTTGCCCCACCTATAACCATTTGCACTTATGAAAAAAAGAAGATGGAATTGAATTTTGAATTTTGATACCTAGTCTAAGGAAAAACCTGTATAACCATCATTTCATATAAGAATGATTCTCATACTTATAAGATTCACACTTACACAAGAAAGTGGATATTGGTTACAGATGACATTTACCATATCCAATTTAGGAAACTAGTAAATAGGGTAAATTTCATTAACTTACCATGAGCTTTGAGCTAATACCAATCAAATTCAAGACAGTTCAAAACTGATCAATTTGGTCACTAAACCCAATTTGGATCCTAAACACTGTTAGCCCTGTTAGTCACTTTCCTCTTCTCTCTTAGACTTGTATCTTCACTCTCTATTCTTTCTATGACTCTATCCTTTCCATTGATCCCTCCTCTCACCAAATATCTCTCTCTCTCTCTCTCTCTCAATTTGAACAATATAGCCATTGTGTTCAATCCAAAGCCAAGAAAAAAAAACCATCATGTTTTCCACCACCAAAACTCTAGCCACAAAAAAACCCACACAACTTGTAAAACCATTGTGAACCACCGCACTAGAGCCCATCCCCAACACAACACGCTTATAGATCTTAACCCAAAAAAAACCCAACAAAAAACCAAACCTAATACACCAAATGATAAGCCTACCAAGTTGCTGAGTTACACAATTGCCACCACCGCATCAAGTTTCCCAAATCCTACAAATTTCTTAAAGTACCAAGTGTTGCCACTAAGCTCCACAACACATGCTACCTAATCCATGTCTACTCACATTCTATTTGGAGATCCATTACTTGCTGCCTTTCTTACAAAACCCAAGCTTTGATTGGTGGGAGAGAGAGAGAGAGAGAGAGAGAGGTCTAAGAGAGAGAAGAGGAAAATTGACTAACGGGGACTAACAATTTTTAGGACCAAGTTGGTCAATTTTAAAATCTAATGGACTTTGTGGGCATTAGCCCAAACTTTAGGGTAGGTTAATAAAATTTACCTCAGTAAATATACACAGTAGACAAAATTTGATTCCAAATATGTTTGAAGTTATATTATTTAAGTTGTAACTCATTACATGACAATTTATAAGATTATCTACGTATATTATCTCTTCTCTATATCTCTATATATTAAGAGGATTCAGAAAATTAATTACCATCTACCTACAATATCTAAAATACCTCTAAAATTTATTAAGCACTACTCTAAACAAAAAATAAACTAGTGTATAAAAGTAATTTAAGCTAGAAATATTTAATTTAAACTTAAATGTAAATACTCATTTGAATTCCACTTTCCATGTTTTACTTTTAAAAAAGTGTTATTTATTTATTTATTTTTAGAAAAGATAGAAACTTGTATTAAAAAAGAAAAACGTAAGTATACAAAAAAACTTAATATACCAACAACGTTTTCCATTTTTTCAATTACCAATTTCTTTTTTTTTCTTCTTTTACAACCGATTAGACTTAAATTTGACTTCCCATGTTTTACTCCTAAAAAAACTGCTTTTAATTTGCCAACCATGTTTCCCACCTTTTCAATTACTAAATTCATTTTTTTTTTCCCTTTACAACAAATTATAAATCAAATTCAAACTTTTTAAAAGATAAACTTATACAATTATCTGTTTTTATTAGTAGAAAACTTATAAAATTATGACAATTATTGCCAAACAATGTTTTCCACTTTCTCAATTACCCAATTCAAAAAAATAAAATTTCCCTTTTGAAACAGATTAGAAAACCAAGTTCCAATACACACAAAAAAACACTAGGCTCTTCTATTTTTTGGGTAAATTTTAATAATTTGCTTACATTATAATTTGGGATTATTACATTTTCCAAATTCTTTTTATATGGTTTTGTGTTTGTTTGATATATAGTCCTTTAGAGGCCTTATGCTAAAGTTTTGTATCATTTCTTATATAACCATTTTGTTGAAGTTCCAAAACAATGGAGCTTCCAAATTATGGTTATGTTTATTTGTCTTCTAAACTTTCCTTTTGATTTATTCCTTTATCAATTTTTGCATCAACGATCAATTCAGGCATTCTCTATCATGGGAAGAGAAACATGGAGATAAGAGAAAAGAGAGACAGATAGAGAGAGATCTGTGAGAAGAGAAGAGACCAGAGGAGGTGACAGTGACAATATGAGGAGAGAAAAAATGAGAGAGCTTATTGTGAGAGAGAGAGAAGGCGCCCAAAAAAATTCTATTCCTTGCAACTATAGAGGCTATAAAATAAGATAATATTTATAAAAGATGTAACACATGAGAGAGAGATCGTTTTCCTTTTCTTTTTTTTTTTGGAAAACCACCTACAGAAAATAAGCCTTATTTTTATTAGGGTTTTCCATTGACTAAAAATAATTTTCCGTTGACTAATTTTTTTTTGTGGTACCAAACATTGGAAAATGTGGAAAACTATTTTTATAGAAGGTTTTATAGCGAATCAAACAGAGCGTAAGTAAATTTGTTTTCAATTTTTTTATATCTTCTTTACTTTTTTTAATTGCATTATAATACTCTTTTTTTTTTGGAATTTTGGATTTATGTTGTTTTTAGGTGACTGAGAATCATGGAAAATGAATGGAATTTGAAATATTTATTTTTAGTTAATTGTTGAGGTTTCTTTTTTTTCCAGCGGCCAAAACAGTTAATTATTAACTCACTTTTTAATTTATTTGCAGGTTGAGTTGTTAGATTAAGAAGAGTGGTTTGAGATTTGCTCTAACAAATTATCAAAGACAGTTAGACACACATCTTCCTTTCTTTCTTCTTCATTTTGGTGGATCAGGTGGTTGAAAAATGGATATAGGTGCTAGGACAATAATGCACTTATGCACATAGCGAGTCCTTCATGTGTGTAAAGAACTTATCCTTTTTTTTTTTTTTTTGAGAAACAACTTATATAGTTGAATATCAAGGATTCATATAATTTTTTTGGTATATTATATTTTGTGATTCAATAGTCTTTACATCAAAATAAATATCCCTACCCTCAGCTAATACTGATTATAATTTTATGTGATACATGTATACGAGTGCTAAACTGCTAACATATATCTATACTATTCATCAAAAAAAAAAAAAACATATATCTATATTACTATTTAAGGGGTTCCCCTATTTGGGATCCTCAATTTTTTTGGTTAAAAAATGCCCTTATACTTTTATGTTTAAGTAGAGACAAAACTAAAGGACAATTTGGTAAAAATATAACTTTAACTCCCACAAAACATTGCCTACAAAATATGGCCACTCTTCTATTGATTTTCAAATTACTTTATCCACTTATAAATTATATTCTCAAAATAAAAATTATATATATAAAATAAAAACATAGATTTTTTTTGAAAAATATTATTAAAAAAAAAATATATGTGGTTGTAAGCTACCAAAACAACATCATGAAAGTTGCTTTGAATAATGAATAGTGGATTAGAATAAAGAGATTGATTTTTGCATGAAAGCATTCCCATCCCTGTATTGGAAAACATATGCATTTTGCATCCCAAAACACTACATTATTTATTTTACATTCCTACCTAACAATATATCTACATCTTATTGCATTAAAATAATATTAGCCTCATCATATGTGCTTCGCATGTGCGATGAGACTTTATTTATTTATTTATTTTTTTTTTTGAGTTTAGTGTCATAATTTTTCTTTCATATCAATTTGGGGTTTACACATTTGTTCATTAATATCATGTATTTGTAAACTACTGATACATCTAGAAGTGTCATAAGACTAGTTTAAAAAAAAATGAACACTGAAGTGACACTTCCTAAGTGGATTTGTTCATTTTTTAGAGTTAGCCTCATGACACTTTTGGCTGTATCAGTTGTTCGTAAATGCGTGATATTAATGGACAAATGTGTAAACTCTAAATTGATATAAAAGAAAAATGATGACACTAAAAAAAAAAGAGTCTCATCGCATGCATGAAACGCATGTGATAAGACTAGTTTAAATAAATCATATGACTCATTAAAAAAAATCATATAACTAAAATTACAAATAAGATAATGAGTCAGAAGAAAAATATTTCCAAACTTTTTTAAAACCAAACTTTTTTTCATATATCTAAATAAAAAATTGCTTCTTTCTCAAAAAAAAAAAAAAAAATTGCTGCATGTTTATTACATCGCATGCATGAAACGCATGTGATGAGACTAGTTTAAATAAATCATATGATTCATTAAAAAAAATCATATAACTAAAATTACAAATAAGATAATGAGTCGAAGAAAAATATTTTCAAACTTTTTTAAAACCAAACTTTTTTTTCATATATCTAAATAAAAAATTGCTTCTTTCTCAAAAAAAAAAAAAAAGAAAAAAAAAATTGCTGCATGTTTATTACTTCTTTCTCTGTCGCACTCTCAGGCAAAGCAGTAAGCAGTAAGCAGTGAGGAGTGAGGGCCCTCCTGCAACCCACACGAAATGATCCTAACCCTTGGTTTCGCTTTTGCAATCAAACCTCACCCGGCCACTTGTTCGGCACACCACAGTACAACAAAACCTAACCACATCCTACCAAGCCTGTCGCTGTCACATCGCAAGTCGCAACAAAAACAAAAAATTGTATTGTACTCTCTCTCTCTCTCCTCTTTCGCCGCACTATATTATCGGAGTAATATAATAATAATATAATATATATATATTTATTCCCACAAAAAAATCAACAGAAAAATCAAAATAAAAAATACATGGTGTAAAAAAAAAAAAGAAAAAAGAAAAAAGAAAAAAGACAGATACTACTATTAGACTATACTATAGTGAAAAGGCCCTGTTTGGCTGGCTGGCCGCCTTCATTTTCATTTTCTACATCGAACATCTTAATAAGATCGGATCCCACACCATTCTTATTCCAAGGTCCTTACTTTTTTTTTCTTTTCTTTTTTTCTCAAACCCAAAATCTCACTCTCCATAAATTTCCTCTGAAATTTTAAGGTTTTTTATTTCTTTCCTTCATTCATTCATTTTTTTTTTTTTTTTAATTTTTTGTTAAATGTCTACTAGCACTGTGATTTGGTAGGATCTGATTTGTGATTTTCGATTTGGTTGATTTTAGAGCAATATTTAGAGACAAAGATGTTGGGGATTATAAGGCAAAAAGTAGGTGCCGGAGGCGCTTCTCTTCTGGTACGACTTCTCGAATCATTAGCTGTTTATTTGTTTTTGTTGTGAAAATAAAAAAATGAAAATGAAATCTTTGTTTCCATATAGTTGATTTGTTTGTAATTAGCTTGGATTTGCTTAATTGTAATGCTGGTTTGTACAGAGGACACGTTCTGCCGTGTCGGCCTTGAGAAGCTACTCATCAGCAGGAAAAGAGGTAATGGTGGATTTTGTATCAATTCTATTCTTTTCAGTTGGCTTTATTGGACTACTTTTAGCACTCCTTGTTTGTTTGTGTTTTGGTTTTATTTTTTTTAATTTTTTTTATACCAGTGCTGAGCTTATATTATATTATATAAATGTATGATGTTTAAGCATGTCTCAATTATTTTCCCGGGAGGCTGGGATATGATTGAAATTCTTTGATGGGGACCTTGTAAAAAAAAAAAAAGGTAAGAATTTGTAAGCAAAAAAAAGGGTTGTAGCCAGAACATAAAGCTCCCACTTTTGCGGGGCTTGGAATAGTTGATTGGTAGGAAGTCTTACACCCAATTTTTTTTTTTTTTTTGTGGAGAATCTGATTCTTGGACTTGAATTCGTGACATGCTGCTTCGGGTGGAAGGAACTTGGCATCGCACCAAGACCCGACCTTTAGGAACCTGAAAACCTTTCATTTTTGGTGCTGTAGTAATATGAATAGCTTCCAAAATTCTGGGACTGAGGCTTGATTGTTGTCATAGTAATTTGGAAAGCTGTCTCTTTTGCTTGGATAAAGGATTAGTCTTTACAAACTTACTGAATTTTACTTTTGAAATGATAATTGTGCACAGATGACGGTGAGAGATGCTTTAAATTCTGCGCTTGACGAGGAAATGTCTGCTGATCCGAAAGTGTTTTTGATGGGTGAAGAGGTGAGGATAAATGGAAAGAAAGTACTAGTATTTCCTAAACTTGATATTCTTTCTGTACTTATGTTCCCCCTTATTTTTTGGGAGTGCAGGTTGGTGAATATCAAGGTGCATACAAGGTTAGACTTTGTCAATCGAAGAGATGAATTTCGCAGATTTCTATTACCTTTCAAGGCCAGAATTTGATTTTATACACTTGTCTATAAATTGGGTCTTAATCTTTGTTTTAAGTGTAGATATCCAAAGGGCTTTTGGACAAGTATGGTCCTGACAGGGTTCTTGATACACCAATCACTGAGGTTATATCTATTACTTGAGCTGCTCATACCTTAGGTTTCTTCTGTGGTTGGTCAAGTAGATTAGAATTCTTGTTTATATTCTTTGGTAACAGTTGGCTCATTGCATTTTTTGTGTTAAACGTTTTGCAGGCTGGGTTTACTGGGATTGGAGTTGGTGCTGCTTACCATGGTCTGCGGCCTGTTGTTGAGTTCATGACATTTAACTTTTCTATGCAGGTTAGAGGTTTCCTATTTGTATACAATTTTCTGAAACCTTATGCTAAGAGATATTCTGATGTCAGAATTATAGTTGATATCTTGATCTGAATGGTCTAGTTTGGATGGGATACGAATGCTTATTAGGTGTTTGTTTTAAATATGGATTTTGTGTTGTATAGTGCTGTTTCAATTGATTTAATCCTTCAACTACCCTCCAAAACCCATTAATAGTATCTTAATCTATTCAAGCATCTAGTAGAGTTCAACGTATTTAAGCCATTTAGGCCTTTTTTGTTCCAAAGAAGATAATATCAGGATAATGTAGTTTCTGAGCTCTTTGTTTCTCTCCCTTTCCCTCTCTCTCTCTCTCTCTCTCTCTCTCTCTCTCTCACACACACACACACACACACACACACACACACACACACACACACACACACAGAAGTCATTTGTTAGTTGAATTGAAGGATATTGTGGATTGCCTCCTGTGGTAATTCAAAATTGCTGATAAATTTATACACAATTTTTGGTTCTTTTATTTATGGTGCATTCTCTAGTTTATAGGTAACTTGAAGAGTTCATTCTTTGATTTTCTTGTATTATTTCTACAGTGTTGTGCCTGTCTATCTCTTCTAAATATTATAATTTTTTTTTTCCTTTACTGAGCATCAGTTCTTGCTTTGGTTGGCAGGCAATTGATCACATCATTAATTCTGCTGCAAAATCAAACTATATGTCTGCTGGCCAGATATCTGTTCCTATAGTTTTCAGAGGGCCTAATGGTGCTGCTGCTGGTGTTGGTGCCCAGCACTCTCATGTATGGTTCCTCAGGCTTCATTTTTGTACCTAGTTCTTTTTTGTTACCTGCTCTTCTTCTGTGTGATGCCCTTCCAATTTGGTCCTGGTTCTGTCCCGTATGACACAGCATGTTCAGTTTTTTTTTGATAAGTAACGTAAGAATATTATTAATAATAAAAAGATTGCCAAGCCGAGTACATTGGGGATGTACTATGGGGGCACAAATCAAGAAACAAAAGAACAACGGTCAAGAAAAATAGAAAAGGAAGAACAAGAAAAATGAGAAAAAACCACTCCATTCATAGAGAGTGTGTAAGAAAAAAGACTTAATCCCCAAGAAAGAGTGTTCGCAACCCTCAGAGCTTCTAGCATTCCTTTCACGCCAAATGCACCAAATCAAGCAGTGAGGCACTAATTTCCAAACATCAATGTGACGATGTAACGCAAACTTTCCTTGCCAAGCCTCAAACAACTCAAGGACAGTATGAGGCATAATTCATTGAATACCAAACAAGTAGAAAACCAAAGACCACAACTCCGAAGCTATGGAGCAATGAAGTAGAAGATGATCCACCGACTCCCCACACCTCTTACACATATAGCACCAGTCAAGTACTATCACTCGTCTTTTACGAAGGTTGTCTGTTGTTAAGATCTTACCTAAGGAAGCAGACCAAGAAAAGAAAGCTACCCTTGGGGGAGCCTTCGATTGCCATATCATTTTCCATGGAAAGGAAACAAAATTATAAGGGTAGAAGGAATTGTAATAACCTCTAACCTCAAAACCTCTATTTCTTGCAGGCTTCCAACAGATCTTATCTGGGCCAAACCCCCGCACTGACGAAGAATAGACCAACCCCATAAACTGGTCAAAGGCTTCTTCTTCCCAATCTTGAGGTGGACGACGAAATTGAACATTCCAGTGAAACCTCCCAGCAGACCAACCCATAACTTCAGCCACCGAGGAATCCTTTGACCTACTAATACAGTAAAGCTCTTGAAAGGCCTTTTGGAGAGTACAATCCCCACACCACACATGCTTCCAAAATTTCACTCTAGTACCATCTCCCACATCGTAAACAAGGAGTTTAGAGAAGTTCAACCAGCTACTTCTAATGTATCTCCACAAGCTGACCCCACAAGGACTTGTCACCTTCTTTGTACACCAACCACCCTAAATGTTCTCATATTTTGCCTCTATAACCCTCCTCCATAAAGCATCAGTTTCTGTGCCATACCTCCACAACCATTTACCTAGTAAGACAGAATTAAAATTACTCAACCGTCTTATACCCAACCCCCCAACTTGCAAAGGCCTACAAACCTTGGCCCAATTAACTAAATAAATTTTAGGTTCACCACCAATCCCATTCCACAAAAAATTTCTCTTTAATTTCTCCATCTGCTGAGCCACCTTACCTGGTAAAGGAAGAAGGGAAAGAAAGTATGTAGGCAAAGACGATAGTGAACTTTTAATGAGTGTCATCTTACTCCTTTTAGATAAATACATTCTCTTCCAACTTGCTAATCTTCTCTCCACTCTTTCTAGGATAGGATTCCAAATAGATAAGTCCTTAAATTTTGCACCTAATGGAAGGCCCAAATATTTCAAGGGTAGAGAAGACTGCCCACGTCCCAACAAACCCACCAAAGCCTCCAAGTTGGGTACCCCACCAACAGGTACCGACTCAGATTTTTCCAAATTAATACGAAGCCCTGACACCTCCTTAAATCTAGCAAGAATTGCCCTCAAATTAGCAATCTGCGAAGGTTCAGCATCACAAAAAATCAAAGTGTCATCTGCAAATAAAAGGTGAGACACCATCATTGATGGACCAGCCATACTACCCACAGAAAAGCCTGAGAATTGCCTAGTAGATGCAGCCACATCCAACGTATGACTTAATGCCTCCATCATAATATCAAACAATAATGGAGATAAAGGATTCTCTTGCCGAAGCCCCCTTGAACTCCCAAAGAAATTAGTTGGGTTACCATTGATCAGAATGGAAAATTTTACAGTTGAAATGCAATATCTTATCCATTTTCTTCATTTCTCTGAGAAACCACAACGCTGCAGCATATACAGTAAAAAATCCCAACTCACATGATCATACGCCTTCTTCACATCCAATTTACATAGCATACCCGGAATTCCTGACTTCAATCTACTATCAATACATTTAGAAGCAATTAAGACGGAATCCAAAATCTGTCTGCCCTTCACAAAAGTATTTTGTGAATCCGAAATAAGACTATGCACCACCCTACGAAGCCGATTAGCCAACACCTTAGAAATAATTTTATAAATCCCACCAACTAAGCTGATAGGCTGAAAATCCTTGACCTCCACAGCATTCACTTTCTTAGGAATAAGGGCAAGGAACGAAGCATTAAGACTCTTCTCAAACACCGCTCGAGTATGGAAGTTGTGGAATACAACCATAATTTCTGTTTTCAAAACACCCCAACAAGACTGGAAGAATGCCATGGAAAAGCCATCCGAGCCAAGTGCTTTATCACCATTACAATCATGGATCACCTCAAACACCTCTTCTTCCTCAAAAGGCCTATCTAGCCAACTTGCATCTTCCATCGAGATGCTAGAAAAATCCACATCATCTAAGACAGGTCTATGAGCCACCTCCTCAACACAAAGCTGCCTATAAAACTGAGAGATACAATCTGCTATAGCAACCGGGTTCGAAGACACCACCTCATCCACCATAAGCCTTTCAATAGAATTAGCCCTCCTGTGAGAATTAGCTATACAGTGGAAAAAAATAGTATTTCTGTCTCCTTCCCTAACACAGAGAACTCTAGATTTCTGCCTCCAACATATTTCTTCCAGCAGAGTAGTTTTTTCTAACTCATCATGAATTCTTCCCATTTCCACCCTTTCCTCCGTTGATAATCGCCGACTCTCCTCCATATTCTCTAGAACACTAAGGTCCTTCCACAATTTTTTAATCCGAACTTCAACATGACCAAACACCTCCACATTCCATCTTTTCAAATCATTTTTTAGGAGCTTTAATTTATTGGCCAGAATAAAACTCGGTGCACCGTGAACCTGGTAGGAATCCCACCTAGACCGAACCCTATCCACAAAACCTTCATCCTTAAGCCACATATTCTCAAATCTAAACGGCATACTCCCTCTCTGAAAGATCTCAGTTTTCATTTCACAGTATTAGAAAAACAAACATTTGGCAATGCTCTATGTATTTTTATATGCAGTGTTATGCATCGTGGTATGCCTCCTGCCCTGGGTTGAAAGTGTTAACCCCATACTCATCTGAAGATGCTCGTGGACTGCTAAAAGCTGCCATAAGAGATCCTGATCCTGTTGTTTTTCTTGAAAATGAGTTGTTGTAAGTAGATTGTGATTATGATTTATTTGGATTGCCCGTGTCCTGTTAAACATTGTTCATATTGACGGGAACTTTGTGCTTCAGATATGGTGAGTCATTCCCCGTTTCAGCTGAAGTTCTTGATTCCAGTTTTTGCTTACCAATAGGGAAAGCTAAGGTGACTTTCAAACATTACCTACAAGAATATTGTTCTTTTTTTTCCCTATTATTCTACTACGTTCCTTTGATACTATAATTGTTGTTCACCTTGTAATTTTCTGTTGTCCATAGATTGAGAGAGAAGGAAAGGATGTGACTATTACAGCTTTTTCAAAAATGGTGGGCTATGCTCTCAAGGTTTGTCTGCTATACCAACCCAGCTGATATTATTTAATGTAATTTTTTCTCGTGTGAAATAAATTGACTTGGAAGTTGTACGATGAGTAGTAAGATGAGAAAATGAGAGAGAAATGTGTAGTGTACACCCAAAGAAGTGAAGTTAGTTGTGAAATTTTGCATTTGGTGTAATGGTTTCTACTGTTGCAAATGCATAGTAGAAACAATTCTTGGGTGTTCTGGGTTCTAGCATCCTTTGGATTGATTATTGCTTTGTCAAGAATCCCTATTGCTGTCCAAGATATGCAATTGTTCTGCATAGCCATTGAATAGTTGGAGTTGATTCTGGTTGCAAGGTGTTAGTTTTTGTACTATGATGTCCCACTTCTCTTTTGAGGACTGCTCTCCCTGAATAGTTTTTGTGGGAACTTTCTTAACTGTTCAAATTTGCAAGTACTCAACTGTGTGCAGGAACTTTCTTGTGTTCGACTCGTGCACTATACGTAGGGGATGTAATTTTTCTTATAATTTCCTCTAAGTTGTATCAAAATAATCTATAGGCTGTAGTTAGATTTCATCTCTCTCTCTCACTCTCTTTGTGATTTGTGCCTCCAACTGCAAATAATTGTATTGATTTATGTTCAGGCAGCTGAGATTCTTGCAAAGGAAGGAATCAGTGCTGAGGTAAAGAATGACCACAATATTCTTACAACTAGTTCTATTTTAGTTATGGACATATTTATAACTATTCCTATCACTTTAGGTTATAAACTTGCGCACAATCCGGCCACTAGATAGATCCACAATCAATGCTTCTGTCAGGAAAACCAACAGACTCATAACAGTCGAAGAAGGTTTTCCCCAGCATGGTGTTGGAGCTGAAATCTGGTTTATCTCTTTCCACTGATATATCTACTCTGGGTGATCGGTTTTTCTGGAAACCATCAATCTTACATTGTGCTTCTTCCTTTAAACAGCACATCTGTAGTTGAGGAAAGCTTCGGTTATCTTGATGCTCCAGTTGAGAGAATTACTGGGGCTGATGTTCCTATGCCTTATGCAGCTAATCTTGAGAGATTGGCTGTCCCACAGGTCAGTTATATTCTGATTCTTTAAGCTTGATATCTATTATGAGTCATTAGTGCAATACGATGGGTGGTTATGGGCTTAAGGTCCATACTACTAATAACACAATTTTTGGCAAGACTGATAGATGCAATAGCTGAGGATGCTGGATTTGTGAGATATGAGATTTTATGCCTTTGATAGTGTTTTAAATTTAAATGTTCACAAGTTTTATTGGTTTGTGGGCATAAGCATAGTTGTCAGTATCGTACAATACGCGATATGTATCATATCGTGTACAAAAAGTTTTGTATCGTCAGGACGTATTGTAAGTGCTCATGAATTGTCTGATACATAGGTGCGTATCATATGGATTTTATCCTATCATTGAATCATATGTATCATACGATACATAGACATGTGAGTTTAAAATGAGATACATGGTTATCCCGTATTTGTCTCTTTTTTTGAGAAGGTGGGGGGTACATATTTCCCTCTTTTTCTCTTAGGATGGAGGAATGTATTTCTCTTTCCTTTGCTCATAGGATGGGGAAACATATCTCTCTCTCCTTGGCTCATAGGATGGGGAAATATATCTCTCAATGAGTATTTCCTTCATTTCTTCCCAATCAGCTATGGGAGGCTTACCCTTTCTAATGCAAAGGTCTTCAACATCTTGCCAATGGTCCCTAGCTCTACTTATCAATTTCATTTTGGCAAGCCTAGCCCTTCTCACATATGACAAACCTATTTGTTCAAAAAACTCATCTATCTCATATAATCACTCAGTGAAGAACCATGGGTCTTGTTAACCATCAAAACTAGGTGCCTCTAAAATCACCATTGTGCACTAGTATAATATTCAACCAAGATTGTAAGAAAACTTGGATTTGCTGACCTGGGCTGCAAGCTGGCTGAAGCGCACAAGTAGGCTGCCAACCTTGCTGCTGGTGCATGGGCTGCTAAGTGAAAACAGGAGTTTCACATCTGTGGGCCATGGGGCAAATAATATAAGAGCCCAAGTACTTGGATGCGCTGGCACAACACTGCTCATGATTTTTTTTTTTCTTTCTTTTTTTAAATGAAGTGAAAATACAAATAGCAGAAGTACATAACTGAAACTCAGAATCTAAAACTGACACAAAAGGGGATCAAAACATTTGCACGATGAGAAACAGAGCTCATCAGACTGGGTCACTGTGGGGAAGGTCTTTAATTGATGCAGGAGGTACGATGGCCAGTGGTGGTGCAAGGCCGTGCTGGGTTCGAATCATCCTCGGAGGTGCGGCTGGAGAGTAATGTTGGGCTGTAGTACATCTTGGCCACTGACTTGATGGGTATTTCGATGGTGGTCAGTTTTGGCGGTGGTCAGAGTATGTGGGTTGGGCTTGGTTATGAAAGGTGGTTTCTTTTGGGTCAGTTGTGGTGGATTTGGTGATTAGGGGTGTTGGAAGTTTTGGCTTTGATTGATGGTTTGTGGTATGAAATTTTCTGGTGGGTTTTTTTGATGGGTGCTGGCGAGACAAGGTTCTCTTGGCTGTGTAGTTGGATCGAGTTTACGCTCTGATACCAAGTTGATGCAACACAAATAGGAAATAGGAGATAAAAGAGTAACAAAAGTAACAACAGAACAAACCCTAGGCTTCACCACCTAGAATCTACCTGCAAACCTTAGGCATCATCATCTACAGGCGTTTGGCATCACCACCAAATAGAGAAAACAAGGGAGGAGAGGACACATTTCTCAACTCATAATAATTAATCTTATTCAAATTCATTTGTCTTTCACCATTATTGGAGTACTAGTTAAATAGGGTTTAGGAGATTACACCAATATGGAAAACATCTAATTTAAATCCCTAAAAACATAAAACAATATTAATTGCAAATTAAAACATAAAATCTTGGTTTCCTAATTATATTAATGAAAATATAATTATTTTTATTTTGTTATTATTGATATAAGTCTAAGAAGCTAGAATGCCAAGAAGAAATATAAAGAAAAAATTATTAGAATAAAAGAATAAGAAAAGAGAGAGTAAATGTTGATGATGATGAAGAAAATATCAATGAGGAAATAATTTTGCAAGATGATGAACATGATGATAACATAGACTTAGGTGAAGTTGATTAGGCAATATGTTGAAAAGAAATTATCATGTATTCCCACTTGTGAGATTAATCAATTTGAATGGGTATGCTATAAACATATATTAATTTGATTTATTTAGTTAACTTTGTTAAATATTATTACATAAGCAGTGACTAAATTGGTTGAATATATTTTGAATTTATAATAAATACAACTTTTATATATGTATATCTATAATTTTTTTAGGTATTTATGTATCTTACGATACATGATATAGAAAAATAAAAAATCTATTTACGATACAATTCATATTTTGACAACTATGGGTATAAGTACTAACTATGATTGTGCACTAATTTTTTTTTCTTGGTTTATGGGTTTTGCAGATTGAAGACATTGTTCGTGCGGCAAAGAGAGCATGCTACAGATCTGTACCAATGGCTGCAGCTGCTTAATTCAACCAATCCCATCCAGAAACTTTTCCGAATCCAGGTGATAGTTCTATTGGTTGCTGCTTGTGTATAATAACAGCTTTTAGGTTTAGAAGTTCTCTCATCAAAGATGAGTTTCATAGTTCATTGGATGACTTGGTGTTTAGTTTAGAAAGCTTCTGATTAGCATGAATACTTGCTGAATTTTTCAGGAGATATAGAGAGTGTACATTTTTTCATTTCTCATCACATGGGAAGAAGCTACTTCGCTGCAATAACTTGGAGAACATTGACACAAAGGCGGGAAATTTTGTGACTTGTCATTTTTATTTGGCAGTGGACTTGGAACAAATTCGATTTCCATCCAATACATTGCTTTCTTGCAACGCCTCTTGTACTGTTTAAGCGTTTGTCTTCTGATCATTGTTTGTTTAATTTGGTAACTATCTTGCTGGAATGGTCATATATATGTTGCATACGCCCCTTAGCCTTAGGGATGTTAGATGCATGGATGATTAAGTGGGGTGTTAAAGAAAAAAACAATAAAGTTTGGAGTTTTTGCAATCTTTATTCTTTGATGATGTTTATTATTCAGTCATGTTAAGTTCAAGGTTACCATTTCTATGAGCATATTGTGGTAGTAGGCAACACACTTAACTACGTCTCAGAGCCTAAAGAACCTTTCTTTGTTAGGCAAAGAATCAAATGTCATATGAAATGCCAAGGTTAACATTTTCTGTCTTTAACCAAAAAAAAAAAAAAAGCATTTTCTATGGGCAATTGCACTAATTGGTTGGTACGGGATTTATGTTTTTGTAATCTATAACGATCTTCTGGCCTTAAAGATTGTCGAGCGCTGCATATTGCTTGTGATTCATTTCGTAGAGATGTGATCTTTTTAATACCGATGGTTTAGGAAGTCTAAATTTCTAACAAGTGAGAATGAAATATGCTTAAAATCTGTATATGCTATATTTCAAGCGCAAAATAAGATTAACTGATGTACGGTAAGTAGAACAGAAGAACCCATACCAAGAGGAAAAGATTATGGGACAGGCAATAGAACCACCAACAAAGACCAAGCTATATTTCTGCGCAGTCTTTGTCGGAATAGCCCTTAAAAGGTTTATCTTCGTCGGAGTGGCCCTTAAAAGTTTTTAAGCGATTGATCTGACCTCCCTTGTTTAAGACATCCAAAAAGTATACTTATCCCATAAATTGGCCTGGGAAACGGTTAGACATAAATATTTCTTTGGATTTTTGGACTTCGTTGTGGCCGTGAATAGTAAAGGTTAATTTTGATGTTGCTGTGAGAAAATTCCCCAATGTGACTGGCTATGGTGTGTAGAGATCATAATGTGGAGGTGGTGTTGGTTTCGAGTTTCGACTAAGAAGATGTGGGCTGGAGCTAAATTGCAATCATTGTGGTCCAAGTTTTGAAAAACGAGGATTTTCCCTTCTAAATGTAATGGAGAGCGTCTCTTGTTCTGAGATCGACTGACTCCCTTGCCCACTTCATTGTTGGGTGGGCATTTGGTTGTAATTAGGAGGGAAGGATTCCCATTCCACCATTCCGAGCTTTGTTTTGCTCTCTTCTTTAGGAGATTATTTTTCTTCTCCCTTTTTTCCTTTTTATTAATAATATTTTTTTCATTATTCAAGAAGAAGAAGAAGAAGAAGATAAGATTCTAAAACGAAGAGATTATTTTTTAGCTGAGATATTTAGCCTTCCAGTTCCTGGTAAGGTGGTGAAAATATATGAGTTTTACTCAGGAATACTATATCATTCACAAGACAATTTCCTTGATTCTGCCTACTTAATTAGTTTTCTGTTGCTAATACAAAATGTTTAAATGTTTTGTAATTTGTTGAAGTCAATCTTTTGTTACAAGAGTTCAAGCAAGGCAGTAACATGAATAACACATCATAAGCTTTATGAAGCTTCAGTTGCACCTGACAATTTCTGGGCTATGAATGAAGTTTATGGACCAAGAAATACATTGGTGTGAAGATCCCTATTCTAAGAATAAAATATAAAAATATTGTACTTGTGGGTACCTCGGATGTACTGATGATTTATAGCCTTTGGCTTTTACACAGCATCCTTGGAGTCCCACATCGAAAAAATCTTCCCCCACTTTTTGCAATATAAGCTGTGAAGCGAAGGAATAGTGTACCATTAGTTATAGTACATTCGAGGTACCCACAGTACCTATGTACGAAACTCTTATTTTTGCAGAGTTTGAAAGAGGTTATTGGTAGGTAGCCTCACCCCCTAACCTTTTTTTTTTTTTTTTTTTTTTTTTTTTTTTTTTGAGGCGGATTTGCATACTTGAATCCATGACATGCTGTTTTGGGTGGAAGACAGTTGCTATCGCACCAAGAAGTACATTGGTGTGAAGATCCCTTTCCTAGGGATGAATGAATAAACATAAGTGATTCATACCATAACTCGAATCCATGACATGCTGTAGGTGATAAAATGTAAACATATATTCATGCACATTAGAAGGGATTCTAGAACACTACATTTTAAGGTTTATATTCTTATATTGTGTGTGAATAGGCTGAAGGAAAAATGGGACATGAATGCAAAGAAACTCACCTTCAACAAGAGCTTCTGCTGCTTGCACTAAGAAAGACTGAACTCTTCGGTCGCCCTCGGGAGCAAGGCCCAAGAAATCAAAGCCCGCAAGTTCCAAGGCTTTTGTCCCATCGTGGTCTTGGTTCAAGGGATCAAAAGAATAGTCAAGCACCACCCATAAGCCTCAAAACATTGGCCAGACTTTAACACTTGTATATCCCTTTGTAACAATCAACCTGCTCCATTCTCAAAACAGAGAACAAAGAAACTTAAATGTTAAAAAAGAAGTTGAAAAAGATGAACAACTTGATGAGCAGACCAGAAAAGGCAGTTCATCTCCAGTCAGCGGCTATTATCAGTGTCATATTAGAAGTAGCATTTATTTTGAGCAAACCAAATCAATGAAATCATAGTAGAAAGCACTAAAAAAATGTATCATTCTGGTGAAAAGTAAAAATTGATCCAGCCCCGGCACAAGAAGGAAAGCAAAAGTAAAAAATGCATCTTCATTAGATAAAACATATCCAACCTTAACATGGTTGCAGGTCTCATCTACTCATGCAAAATTTATTTCCTCATTAGGGCCTACTTTGTGGTGTAGTGTCTCTGAACCCTAAGGAAATGTGCTAGCCACATCTGCACTATACCTCAAAAGGATTAGTCACAATTGAAGCTCCTTGCAGTTGTTAAAAAAGCCCAGTTCAACCTAGTAAATACCCGATGTGGGACTCATCACACACTCACACACATCACACAATCAATCAAATTGGGGCATCACACAATGCTTGACAAAAGAAAAACATGACTCGAACTATTCACATGGTTGAAAAAAATAGGTAAAATAGAATAGACAAGAAGAAGGAGAAGGGTAAGGGGAGAAGACAAAAATGAACTCATATATTCTATCCCAATATGAAGTTTCATATACCTCAGTTCTGCCTCTTGGAATTCACAAAGTTTAGCCAAAAAAAAAAAAAAAAAAAAAACAAAAACAAAACAAAACAGAAAACAAAAGATACCTAGTATTTTCGAATAATTTTTTTAATATAGGAGATGCATCAAAGGTCATTGGCTACAAGGTGCTTCCTAGACAAGTTAGATAAAATCAGTTCTGGTATAAAACAACAGAGACCAAGACCTTGGTTTTTCATGTTTTTCTTTCTTCAACTTCTTGATTGCTAAGCCTGATACTAGACATAAAATCACTCATAAAACTTACAGACTCCTTGATGGGGAGGTCAAGATGCAAAGACAACAAAAAGGTTGTGCACACACCAAACATGGCATCCACAATCTGCTCATGTCTCCTGATAGAACGTTTAATAGGTATTCCAGATCACAATAAGGAAAAAAAAAAACTTTTAGTTCTTAAAATTTGTATTGAATTCACACAAGCTCCGAAGGTTCATCAATGGAGGAAAGTAAACACACTGAGAGAGAGAGAGAGAGAGAACAATACGAATCTTGTGAAAATGAATTCATTACTTAAGCTTATCATACTTTGTTCTTTATATAGTGAGAACAGAGGCGGGAAAAGAAAACAGAAAAATAACTAACTGATAACTAACTCATTAATCTATCTCACTATAAATTACAGTCGTTTCATAAACTAACTTTGCTATGCTACTGCTAAACTACTTGTAGTTTACTTCTATATGTACAAAACTACAAGTAATAGATACAAACATGATATAGTCACTCAATACTCTCCCTCAAGAAGAACCATAAATGTTGATTAGGTTCATCTTGGATAATAGGAAGTAAAATTGCTTGTATCCAAGCGCCTTTGTGAAGCAGTCAGCAATCTAGTGTCTAGTAGGAATATGGAATGTCTTAATCACTCCATCTCGAAGCTTACTTCGAATAAAATGGCAGTCAACCTCTATGTGCTTTGTATGTTCATGAAATACTGGATTTGCAGCAATGTCTAGGGCTGCCTTGCTATCACAGTACAGAGAGGCTGGCTGATTGTGATCTAAACCAAATGTTTTAAGCAAGGCCAACAACCAAACAACTTCACTTGTGACAGTAGCCATTGCTCGATACTCTGATTCTGCAGATGATCTGGACACCACTTGCTGCTTCTTGCATTTCCAGGATATGAGAGAGTCACCAAGAAAGACACAGAAGCCTGAAACTGACCGTCTGGTATGTGGACAAGCTGCCCAGTCAGCATTACAATAGGCTTTTAGTCTCAATTCAGAACTTGCTGTTAAGTACCTTATAGGCTGCCTGTAGATGTGGCATTTTAGGAGAACTCATAAACTGACTGAGTTTATGCACTGAGTAGTAGATATCAGGCCTGGTCAAGGTCAGATAAAGTAGCTTGCCTATAATCCTTCTGTATAGAGATGGATCTGGAACATCTTCTCCTATGGAGCTTCTAAATTTAGCTGATTGATCCATGGGTACATTTGCAGGCTTACTTGCTAGCAGACCTGTATCAAAAAGTAACTCTAAAATGAATTTTCTTTGACATAAGTTGATGTCTTTTTTAGTTCTTGCAACCTCAAGACCTAAGAAATACTTCAAGGTACCAAGATCTTTGAGCTTAAACTTGTTATCCAGAAAAACCTTGAAGTTATTGATTGCCTCCACATTTTTGCTAGCTATTAGAATGTCATCTACATAGACTAGCAATATGAGAATTGAACCCTTGCTGACCTTAGTGAAGACAGAATAGTCTGACTTAGATTGGATAAAGCCATGATCAAGGAGAGTGAATGAGAGCTTGGCAAACCACTGCCTACGTGCCTGCTTCAAGCCATAAAGTGACTTAGTGAGCTTGCACACCTCCCCCTTGCTGCCAAATCCAGGAGGAGGAACCATATACACCTTCTCATTCAACTCCCCATGCAAAAAAGCATTATTGACATCTAGCTGAGACAAATGCCAACCATACATAGCAGCCATAGCCAAAAGAGTTCTAACTGTCACAAACTTCACAACAGGAGAGAAGGTTTCATAGTAGTCAATGCCTTCAGTCTGGGTAAAGCCTTTAGCTTAATTTTGTATACCTATTTGCACCCAATAGGCACCTTACCAGGAGGCAGGTTGGTCAACACCCAAGTTTGATTAGCCTGAAGAGCATCAATCTCAGTCTTTATGGCAGCTTGCCATAAGGGATTAAGGGAAGCTTCAGCATATGAAGTGGGTTCTTTGGTAGTGGACAAGGCAACATAAAAGGCTTTATGTGCATTAGACAGTTTAGAATAAGAGAGAGTAGAGGAAAGTGGATAGAAAATACCTGGATTGGCAATAGAATCATGGGAAGGTATGATTGAAGCTGAAGCCAAATTGCAGTGATGATTAAGAATGGTAGTGGAAGCTAAATTGCAGTGATAATCATGAAGGTTTGAGGGAGGTTTATGAGGCCTATTGGACCTTCTAACAATAGGTTAAATAGGTAAGGGAGTAGGAAGAGCAGAAGGGTCAAGTGGAGCAGTAGAATAAAAAAGAAGATGATGAAGATAAAAAAAAATTCCTTAGCAAAGAAAATCAAGAATCAATTTTCTTGAGAATCTTTCAAGAAATAGGAAATGGACTTTGTATGAAATCAAGATGCAGCTCACAATTTTGATGAAATTACAACAGAAAATTATGGATTGGAAACCCTAAAATTGAAGAAGAGAAATTGAAACCCTAAGATTGAAGGTTCTAATTTCAATTATGAACAGGAGAATCAAGATCAAGATTTCAACACATAAAAGAAATCAAGACCTAGAAGATGATGATCTTAATGCAAGAATCAACAGAAACACAATAAGGTAAATTTCTAGTTGATCTGAACGAAGCATTAAAGAATCAAGAAAGAACGTAATTGAACTAGGAAAAATCAGAGAAAACCAGAGGTGAATGATCTCTGGAACTAGTTCTGCTTTGATACCATATTGAATTCACACAAGCTCCGAAGGTTCATCAATGGAGGAAAGTAAACACACTGAGCGAGAGAGAGAGAGAGAGAGAGAGAGAGAGAGAGAGAGAGAGAGAGAGAGAGAGAGAGAGAGAACAATACGAATCTTGTGAAAATGAATTCATTACTTAAGCTTATCATACTCTGTTCTTTATATAGTGAGAACAGAGGCGGGAAAAGAAAACAGAAAAATAACTAACTGATAACTAACTCATTAATCTATCTCACTATAAACTACAGTCGTTTCATAAACTAACTTTGCTATGCTACTGCTAAACTACTTGTAGTTTACTTCTATATGTACAAAACTACAAGTAACAGATACAAACACGATATAGTCACTCAATAATTTGTATTTAAATGCTCCAAGATAGAGCTTTTACCGTTCTTTTTCCCTCTTTCGTACCAAAAAGCGTTCTCTAGCTGCAGCCAGGGTACTTCTTATAATGGTCATGCTTTGGCTGTTTCTGCTGATTGTGAACTGTTTATAACTGGCTTTGCATCTGAGAATATGCAGCTTCTCTTAGGCAAAATGGGACTTTCACCTTGATATTTGTCTTCCATGCCTGAAACCTCCGAAGGTGAATATAATGCATCTGGTGAATGACCTTTATCTGATGTATCATCAGAGCCTTTTAATTTAAGCTTTTCTAGCTCCCTTGACTCGGCCTGTTTCACTGGCTTCTTTGACTTAACCTGCGTCTCTGGTTTCTTCACCTCAACATCTTTTGCACCGAAAGCAACATTTTTTCCAATTTTGAAGTAAAAAATCACTCAAGTCACTCTTCTTTGTAACCTTTAAACAACAACGCAAATATAAATGATTAATAAGGATTCAAAGTTAATAAATACATAAAGAAAATGCCAATGTGCAGTAAACAGGATAAAAAAGAATTAGTATAGAACACAAGAGCATGCAAGAAATAATGCATAATCTAAAGTTCTAAACTGGCAAACTTCAAGTTGAACCATAGAACACATGTAAAGTAACATAAAGCAAGAACCATGATAAGTTAATCACCAGTTGAGTAAGATCAAAACATGACTAGGCAAAAGTTAGACGTACATCCTCCTTTGCCTCTTGCGTTCACGCAAACCCTCTTCCTCCATCCATTTTCTCTGCTCTTCAAGTTTCTTTTTGTAAGTACTTGTCACAAATCTGTCCTTGTCTGCATAAAGGTGGTCAACTTTGCTTCTCTATTTAGCAATTTTTCTCTCATACAGTACTACCTCGCGATATTGCTCTTGTTCTTTTGTTTTTTCTTTCAATAGCTGAGCATATCCTGGCTGCAACATATAAACAAGCATGCTGATCAATTACAAACACTATTTAACCAAATCTATGAAAACACAAACAAAATTAAAAATAGATGCTCCAATTTCTTATCATACAATTAATTTTTTCAAGTGAAAAATCCTGGAAATAATTTCAAGATTGCCAATGAAGTTTCTTTACATCACTAACCATTATGAGAGTTCTTAGTCAATACAATAGATAATCATTTTTGATCTAGCAAATTGTTGTTGTTGTTTTATTTATTTATTATCATTTGTTTGTTTATTTTAAATAGGTATGCAAATTATTGTGAAGCAATTTATTGATAGTGACATTATGTCTTGGTCTTTGTGAGGTTAAAAAGAAATTTGGCCAATCCTTAGACCAAACCACTAGTAAAAAGGAAAAGCCACTAGTGGGTGAAATATTGAGGGAGATATGATTGATACCCAAACTATGACATTGTGGCTGGTGCCCAACCTATGTGATTAGTGATATCATGAAGGAAGTTAAAGGGGTATAAGTCATTAGTGATCCATGTGAAATCATTGTCATTTTATTATGTGTTTTGCTCTATCTCTAAGGAGATTAATGATGAGTCCATCCCTATAAAGTTAGACAATTCTAAGTTGCAAAGTGATTGAGGATGAACTTTAAGCTCTTGATGGATCCATAATCCTACCTGTTGGGATGGGATGTTAACTACAAGCATTCCTGATGAATGCTACCTATGTAAGAGTGTAAGTGGTGTTGCTTTTAGTGAGACAATTAGGTAGGTCTCTAGAGATCTTATAAAACCCAAGGGCGCATGGCTTGTATAAGGTGCCAACTTGCTTAAAGATTAACCTTAGTAAAGAAAGTTATGTGGATGATAAGTTAAGATACCTAATGACTTGATTAAAAGGGTTTATCTAATTCACCATGACTAATCTAGTTCATACTTATCTATCCTAGGTATGTTAAAACCTTAGTAGCATAGTGATGCATGTTTTCTTGAGTTTTTTGTACCTAATGGGTGTTTGTAACTTGTGAAGGATTGTTGGTGTGAGTGTGTGTTTCAAACACTTGGTCTTTGCTGTGAGTTCCACATTGGATAGGAAGTACTCATATTTGTGTTTATAAACTACTATGAACTTCCTTTGTTAGCTTAAGATATGAGTTCTAGAGTGGACATGAGTATTATCTTTATCACACATAATCATCTCGCTCTGTCTTGTCTTATCTCACGTATGTGAATCTGGATAAATTTTACCCTGGCTCATTTATTTTTCTCTCTTTTCAATACTTTTTGTTCTTGGGCTTTTGTAGTAGTTCGTGACGGTTGGTTTTAGCTAAGTTGTACTTAGCTTCTTTTGTAAGCTAATCTATTATTTTATTATTATCTAATCAAGC
Organism: Quercus glauca; assembly: GCA_023736055.1. Lineage (NCBI taxonomy): Eukaryota > Viridiplantae > Streptophyta > Magnoliopsida > Fagales > Fagaceae > Quercus > Quercus glauca. The sequence continues at coordinate 24,692,187 of CM043317.1, forward strand.
TAATGACTTATTTAACACACTATCAAATTAAAACACATATTTCGCTTGTTTTGAGATTTTTTTGATTGAGTCCAAATTTGGTAAAGATGAGGTGTAAAACTCATGTTTTACACAATTCAATAAGAGATTGCCGCGTCAGATTTTTACATAAAATTTAATACATCTTACCACACCTAATAACATCTCAATAAACTCCTAATTTGGTTGGATTTATATATGGGTATTAGAATTGGTTGAGTGTGATTATGCTTATTTTTAAATATGTGATAAGATGATATGCTATGTTGGGATTAGGGGTGTAAAACTTCTCATCCTTATAGAATTTAATCTCTTATTGATTGATTAAAAATGAAAGGTTTTATTAAAGGTTGTTCTTAAACCCTTGTGTGTGGAAGTGCGTTCAACACAAAAGTTTTGCTTTTCTTGTAAGTATAATTCAATCCAATATGCAGGTTGAATAATATAAGCCATTAATATCTTACATTTGAAAATGCAAATAAGCATGTTGCTCCTACAGATGATATTGGAGCCGATTACAAACTATATGAAATAAGATTTTGATGTTCTTTATAATGCTGAAGTGTTTAGTTTGTCAAGGCTCTCCTATTTCCAACCTGAAACCCACGGACCACAGGGTAAAAAAAATTGGGCTTTTGCCTGCATAGATTGAAACCCAACTTACTAAGGTTAAAGTCATAAGTACCTAACTAGATATTATACATTCCACTGTGCCAAAAATTAGATGGCATATCATACACTTTCAAAAAAAAAAAGATAGCATATCATATCATATCTGTAGGCATGGTAGTGAAAATCTATACTTGGAATTAGGATGGACCACATCCCAAATAATTAATTAAACACCCTCAACAAACTGATTGGAACCTCTAGATGGCCGCCATTGGGCGATGAAGGAAGTGTATAAGTAAATACTCGGAGACTGAGGGAGAGAAACTTGGGCCTCACGGAACACGCTTTGTTGACTTGACCAGACAAAGTCTGCCTGTGCCATCCCACTTTGTTCTTACAAGTGGAATTTCGTCTTCTTCCATTGTAATAGTCATGGGACCATCACCGCAGAGAAACTTTTGAATTTCGACACCGTTAATTGAGAAAAAAACCATTCTCACAAAAAAAGCAAAACTACCACCATCTCCGCAGCACTACTGCGTACTTTACTTTGCCTCTTGAATGAGAAAGGTAGTAAAACAAAAATAATTTTATAGATGAGAAAAAACCATTGGGCTTTTAATTAGTGGTCATTGGTCAACATTGTGGTCCTTGAACGAGAAACAATATCTTTTTATATTTTAATACATGGGTAATGATTATCACACACACGGGTAATGAAATATATGCATTTTAGTTAAAAATTGTGAAATCGTATTTTTTCATTTCACAATTTTAATAGAAATTAAAAACACAATTTCATAAGGAGTGTGTAATAGAAAGCGCGTGACAAGGTTTAGCATTAACCTAATTAAAGAGAAGATTTATCTAACTTGTCTTTTTACCACAAGTCGACATCTCAATTGGGTTGTATTTTAGGGTATCAAAAATCGAAAGTGCCTGCTCACTAGTTGTTTTGAAGGCCAACCAAATTATTATGTGTAAAGGTAAAGCAGTTCTTAAGGGACGGGTTAAGAAGCGTGTTCATGTAAATGCCAGGAAATTCATCTTAACCAATGGTTCATGTACTTTTGATGCTAACTTTTCTGTTTCAAATATAAGATTTATTTTTCAGCAAATCGGTGGCACGGTTTTATACTAACAAATAAATTGTACCTTACTCCTTTAAATTAAAAAGGCCCAAAAAGAAAAAGAATAGAAAGATATTTACCAAAATTTATTAAATTAATTTTGTTATTTAGATAGTTTTTTTTTTGTGTGAAATTTATTGGATTACTCATTCAAAAGAAAAAACAAAGGTCACTCTCTCCCCACCCTAATCTAATTTTACCAATTTTTGAGTTCAATGATTCAATTTTCTTCCTCAAAAAAAAAAAAAATCCTACCACCATAACATTTTCAAATGGGATTATTTTTTTTTTGTTTTTGTTTTTGTTTCCATTTACGAGTCAAGAAATTAAAATACAAGAAACATGATGTCCAGTACATGAAATTTAAAAGTGAGCTGGACTAGAATGGCAAGTGCTCTTTGGGGCAATTTAAGTGGTTGGAGAAAGTAGATGAATTAAACACCATAAAAATAAACTGAACTCTAATAATGATTAGTTTGAATAAAGAGAAATTAAGAGATAATAATGATTAGTTTGAATAAAGTGAAATTAAGAGATTTGACAGGTTTACAATATTTTCACTATAAATTCTAAGTAGCAAATTGTTATAATTTTTAATTTGAATCCACCATTAAAATTACTTTCTTACCAATCTGTCATTTAAGGTTTGTTGTGAAAGTGTTGTGATTATAACATTTCTCTTAAACAAAACACGTGATATTATCTTTATTGTTACGTGGCGTAAGATCGATTAGTCAACTCCGAAGACTTCCCATTTTTTTAATTATATATAAAAAAAGGTTGAGATTGTGGCAAAATTTCATTGATTACTCAACAATAATGCGTGACACCGGTAAAACTCTACTAAATTTTCGCTGCATTCGATTTTATATATATGTACAAATCCAAAAGTAAAAACAAAGAGTGTTTCAATTTTAGTATTTTTACCGGTCTATCTATGAGAAAAAGAAAAAGGAGTTGAAAAATAATAAAATACTCAAAAAAAAAAAAAAAAAAAAAAAAAACTTGTTTGATTAAACTATCATGGTCATCGCTCTGTTCCTGACGTAACCTATAGAATAGAATAGAATAGAGGAGGTGAAGAAGAAGAAGAAGAAGAAGAAAATATTATTTGTTTTATTATTCCATTTTTGAGAATCTTTCTTCGTTTTTTGTTTTTCATAAAATACGCTTTTTCAATTACTGAATTCGCAGAGCTCAAAAAACACACACACAGAGACGCAGAGAGAGATAGAGAGAGAGAGAAAGAGAGAAAGGCTTTGAGTTTTGAATTGGCAGAGCTCGAAACGAAAGCGATGAAGACTTCGTTGAAAAAGTTGCGAGGCTTCGCTCTGCACAAAAACGATGCCAAGGAGCGAAGAGATATTCGGGCTTTGCCTAAATTGGACGAGCTCGCTCAGGCTTCTCAGGTCCGCTATCTTCTTCTTTCTTCTTTCTTTGTTTGTGTTTTGTTTGGTTGCTGAGAAACTAACAAAAAGGAAAGAAAAAAAAATTGTAAAGAAATGGAAGTATGAGTATCGGAATAACCATTTCGTATTTCTAACTTTGTCTGTTGTGAATTCCTTAGGTTTGTTCTCATTTTCCTATGGTTTCTTAGCAGCCAAACGTATTGCTAGGGTTTCTTTTGGTTTCTGTTCTCTTTGTACGCCGTTCAGTTTGACTGGTTACTTTTTCTAAATTCAGCGTTTGACCCCAAATTCTAGGGCTTTATGAATTGCTGTAACGAATTCAATTTTTGATTTGGTTGAGATTGGAGAACTATAATGCTTGGAACTTTGTTTGTTTTCACAGAACCAAGTTTTTATTATAACATATAGAAATATAGATGCTCTTTTGCCCGAACTAGGAAATGTATAATAGCAGCTATTTTCTGATGGATTTATTTTTTATTTTTTTGTTGCTCTTATAATTTATAGTGTTTTTTTTTTTTTTTTTTGGTTGCAGGATATGCTGGATATGAGAGATTGCTATGACAGCTTACTTTCTGCGGCTGCGGCAACTGCAAACAGTGCTTATGGTACTTCCATGACTTCATTTGGTTTTTAATTTGAGTGTTGGATATGCTTTTTGTGTGTATCATTAAAGAAATGCAGTAGAGAAGGGAATGATCATTGTATGCTTGTCTTTACGGATGCACATTATCTATTAGCATGATGATATGAATTGGCAATTGGGTTTTGATTTAACATGGATTTTGCTCCGATTTTAGTTTAGTTGTAAAATGCATTTACAAAGCCGGGCAGTGGTCTTGTTGGTTGCTACTAATGAATTCGATAATATAGTTGCCTTACATTGTCTTTTCACCATCTTAGTTTCGGTAGATGTTGCAGTACATTGTGGTGTGTTGCTAGGATGACATTCACTAGAGTTTAAGTTTTCCTTAAGACCTATGATTTAGTATTAATACATGACTTAGAGCAAAGCTACATCAGTTTTGGAGATTTGGTCTCGTAACAGAGCTTGAAGATGGGTATCATGGGATGTTGTATAAAAATGGCTTGAATTTTCTATAATTTATGTCTAGAAACGCCAAATTTATTTTATTTATTTTCTTCCTTGGAGGCTGTTAGTATTATGAACTAGCATATATTGTGAGTTTTGGGAATCAGCCTCTCCAAAAAAAATTTGGGGGTAAGGCTATTTACCAATCATCTCTCCCAAACCTCATAAAAAGTGGTTTGTGCACTAGGTATGACAGTTTTTATGTTAATTGTGTTTGTAAAATGATGATGGGAATGGTTTGATTCCATGATTCCACAGTATTTTAAGTTTTGAATTTGAGTTTTAGCACGATGAAATGTGAATTTTCTCATACTAAAATTTGAATTAGTGTGTGATGTCTTGTTTTCAAGTATACTTATGTAATCCCATTTATTTTTCAGAATTCTCAGAGTCATTGCGGGAATTGGGTGCTTGTCTTCTTGAGAAAACTGCATTGAATAATGATGATGAAGAGAGTGGTAAGTCAAGGGAAAACATTATTAACTAATTTTTTTTTCTTTCGTAGGCAAGATTTGAAAATAAGACATACCCCAGGCCCACACCACCATGTAGGCAAGATTTTAATGTTGCTTTTGGATTTTGTTTTGGTCTAAAATTTGTTCAAAACTTATATTGAAGTTTAGAAACTCTAGCTTATGTCTCAACTAATTTCTTTGATTTCTTTAGAATATAATTCTCCTAGTACCTGTTTGGCATTGTTGTAGGAAGTAGAGCTCTAATTGTAAAGATTTAGTGGCAGAGCTTTTGCGATGTAGAGTTTTAACTGCAAATATCTTTAGCATTTAGAGTGTTTGGCAAATTACGGTGAACAGTGCTTTAAAGTGCTGGGTTTATAAAGCATGAACAGTATATGAAGCTCTTAAGGATCCTGCTTAATGCAGAGCCATACAGACTCCTAGTTGGGTTGCTATTTTACATTATGACTTCAACGAGGTTGACTTGCAGTTTTGTGTGGTTAGCGCACTCAGAAAGTAAACTTGGTTTTGTGTAGTTCTATAGGAATTCATACTGCTTTTAATTTTTGTTTTTCTGCATGTCCCATGGTAATTCACACGCAAGATGGTTATTGATTCTGATCATATATATGACTTGAACTAAATTTTTTTAAAGTTGTTTCAGAGAAATGCAGACCATTACAATGTAGTTGTTTCATCCCAATCAGTGGAGAAATAATCTTTAGTTGTTTTTATTCTTTTGCAGGCAGAGTTCTGCTAATGCTAGGAAAAATACAGTTTGAATTGCAGAAACTTGTTGATAGCTATGTGAGTCCTTATTCTTATCTGTAAAATATTGAAGAAATCTCTCTTTGATTTTTCCTTGGTAATGAGTTATTGCTTTGCATATTACAGCGCTCTCATATATTCCAGACAGTCACAATCCCATCAGAGTCTCTTCTTAATGAACTTCGAACGGTTGAGGTTTGTTCATATGGGTTCTTTAATCTAATCAGCTTATGACAAGTTTATATTTGTTTTTGTGCCATGCATAATTTCTGCATTATCTGGCTGTTTTGTATCCTAGATACTGAAACTTGGAAGATTGACTAGAGGATTGTAGAGAGAACCAATGAGGGAAGGAGACGGAACCTGAAGCTTCCTTCTTATGAAGGAAGTGGCAACTCAATGAATGGCTCTATTACCTCTCCTTTAACATGAGAAAATAAAAGAGGGAACCATACTTGAGCTTGAGGGAACACAATGTCTAGTCCGACCTAGGTGGGGCAGGCGTCATTGGTATTTTAATCTCAATGTGTAAGCAGTAAAGCCAGGAATTAATTAGAGGTAGCATGAATGTATGGCAGCTTGACCAGCTCATAAAAAAAATAAGGATCAACTGTCATTTGAAATGCACCATTTAGGGGACATTGTGCTACAATAGAGCTTCATGTTATTATAAAGGGGATAGGACCTGATCAATGCTTTGTAATTCTAATTAAAAAAAAAAAGAAAAAGAAAAAGAAAAAAAATGCTATGTAATGCTGGTGCTTATCCATTCCAAAATATGCTACCAACCAATGGACCTTTTCTTGGAGAGACATAAAAAAGATTTTGATGAGCCATGGAACCCTTGAAAGAATTCAGATGCTTCTGACATTGAAAAGGCTTACTTTGCAAATTGTCCTTCATGCCTTAAATGTATAAAAATTGAGATTAGTGTTATTGACTAAATATTGCATTGTTAAGACTAATTGGATTTAAATTTTCTTTTTTTTGGTGGTGTTGTTCCTTTTTTGTAAATTTCTGTTATTAGTGATTGCTTTCTTTTTTGGAATATGAGTATCTGTACCAAATGCGTAGTTTTCCATGGGCTGAATTTGGACATTGTATTTGTTGCTTCTCAATTGCATTAATGTTTTTTATTGGCCATATAAAATAATAGTCAATGAGCTTTTCCCTCTCATATTGATGCAGGAAATGAAGCGACAATGTGATGAGAAAAGGTTCAAAACTTTATACCTTCTCAATTCTATGTATATAAATATACACCATACACATATTCATAAATGTGTGTGCTTGTTTGTGTGTGTACATATATAAATGGGGAATTAATTTCTTCTAATTTTGGTATGTGATCTACAGAGATGTATATGATTATATGATGACAAGACAGAGAGAGAAAGGGCGATCGAAAAGTGGAAAAGGAGAGAGTTTTTCTTTGCAGCAGTTACAAATGGCTCGTGATGAGTATGATGAGGAATCAACCTTGCTTGTTTTCCGGTTGAAATCTCTAAAGCAAGGACAGACTCGAAGTCTTCTTACACAGGCAGCTCGCCACCATGCAGCTCAGGTTTTCCATTTTTCTTCTGTCTGTCTGTTTCTTTAAAACCTTGTCTTTCCTCACGTTGCATAATGCTCTCTTTTTTGTTTGAAAACAGTTGTGCTTCTTCAAGAAGGCAGTTAAGTCTCTTGAGGCAGTAGAACCGCATGTGAAATTGGTAACTGAACAGCAACACATTGATTACCAGTTCAGTGGACTTGATGATGGGGAGGAGTATGATGATGATGATGACAACGACGACGATGAAGAAGAAGAAGATGAGGATGATGATGAGGATGAGGATGATGAGGATTACGACGAAAACGATGTGCGTGATAATGGGGAATTGAGTTTTGATTATCGACAAGATGATCAGGAGCACGAAGTTTCTACGACACAAAACCCAATGGAGGTGACTCTTTATTTCCTTCTGCTTCTGGTTGAGAAATTCTAAACAGATGTCTCTTCACCTTTTGAAATATATCTAGAAGTGTTGGACAAAAAAAAAATTTGGTAGCATGTATAAGTACTTACATTGATGCATTACATCCACGTGATGCACACATACAATAATTTTGTATACGAGCATATACTAACTAATGATAGCTTCTATGTCATGCATATGATAGCATAGATGCTTTAATCTTTCTTATGATTCTTAGACTCTTGTGCTGTGACGTAGTGAAATGCTTCTGCAATGGTTTGAGGATGAACTGTTTCATTTTTTGCCAGTCAATGCACTAATATGAAAATAAAATAGATAGTGACCATACTATTTGCCCCCCTGTTTTATTTTTTGGTTGTCAAATTTCTGCAGCATTACATTTTGCCACAAAGTTGGATCTCATATTAACTTGTTATATAATCATAAAATGTTTTATGCTGCTGAATCAGGTGGACATTACATTTCCCCAGGTTGCGAATATGGAAGCTGTGAAGGTAAAGAGCCCAATCTGTCACTAATTAATTCATTCACGGTGACCAATATATACATTGCAATTTAGTGAATTTTTTATGTTGTTGCAATACAATTTTCTGCTAACAATCTGTATATGCTTGATCTGATGACAAAAGTAACTGTTGTATATGCATGTGTATAGTCAGATAACATATCTAGTCAAACTTATGGATGAGGATTTGAAATTGTTTTCCTAAATCAGTTTTCAGTGGATTGGATTGGTTAAGAAAAACATACATATATAATGCAGTCTGTCCCATGAAGCAACTCCAGGACCTAGACATTTATTACATTTACTTTACCTTCTTAAATATTTGACCTTTGAGATTCAGAAAACAACATTTGGTTACTTATGAGGCATATGCTTCCTTTCATATTTGCAGGAAAATATGGGTAGGTTCCGTAGGAATTCTTTTTCCTATAGAGGTAGTAGTAGGCTCAGCAGCCAATCAGCCCCACTTTTTGCCGAGCATAAATTTGATTCTACTGAAAAGGCACGACAGATGCAGCCATCATCAACACGTAAGTTGCACACATACGTACTACCCACTCCAGTTGATACAAGGAGTTCAATTTCTACAGGATCAGGTAATCCAGTGCTTCACAAAACACAAACTACTGTTACAGAGCGTACTCAGCAGTTGTGGCATTCCTCCCCACTGGAACCAAATAAGTTGGAAAAAATTAAAGTAGGTGAGAAAGTTTCTGGACCCACCGTTAGAAATGCTCAGTCTGTACTCAAAGAGAGCAACAACAATTCTGCATCCACTCGGTTACCCCCTCCTTTGGCTGATGGGCTTTTATTTTCATGGCATGACACACGTGCTGCTGCCGAACCAAAAAAACTCAAAAGATATGCCTTTTCCGGTCCATTGACAAGTAAGCCATGGCCTACAAAGCCTGTCTCAGCAGATCGTCGCCATTTGTATTCTGGACCTCTTCTGCGAAATCCAATGTCTCAACCTCCATCAACTTCACCAAGAGCTTCTCCAAGTACTTCTCCTACTTTTATGTCCTCACCTAAAATAAGTGAGCTTCATGAACTTCCAAGGCCCCCTGCAAGTTCAACCCCCAAGTCTTCAAGACCTAAGGATTTTACTGGACATTCAGCCCCCTTGGGGTCAAGGGATCAAGTGCTTTCTACTACAAATAAATCAGTTGTATTAAATGCAGCATCTCCGCTTCCAACACCTCCTCAAACCGTAGCACGTAGTTTCTCCATTCCTTCAAGTAGTCCTGAGGCGATGAATTTAAATGCATCCAAGCCCCTGGAAACTCCTCACAGCTCAGAGATGACTGAAGTCATTACTTCACCCCCTTTGACGCCAATAACCCTTTCTAGCAGCTAGCCATCATCAACTTGGTTTTGAGACTGTCACTCAGGCTGTTCAAATTAGAGGTAATTTAGAAACCTGTTCCTTTATTTTACTTATTCTTTTAAGTAATATTGTGCTTAAATATTACTTATGAGTTATGAATGTGTGTGTGTGTGCGTGCATGTGATACACCTAGGGACGCATAAGAACAAACTGATGACACAGTAGTTGATAGATACATCCATGTAAGCATTTGATGGGATGATCATAACACTGTATAAAATGGCTTTCTTTTGGCTGTGACCTAATTTTATCTTTAAAAAATACAATGAGCTAAGTTCCTTCTATTTACATCAACAAGTAACTCATTTCTAGTACATAAGTCCTACTTGTTTTCTCACTTAAACCATCTTCAACTTCATGTTGAGACACATGCTTTAATGACTTGGATATTTTATTAAGCAAGCTTTGTATCAGCCTATGTATGTCTACAAGCTGCCTGTTTTGTCTCCTGTTGTGAACCTATTTTAATTACAAATACTCAGAACTTTAGTCAGCTAAAGATACGTGTTTTTTAGTGTTGAAAATTTATTGGGTGTCTAGTACTCTTTCGACCTGCTATGGGTGTAACACCCATTCTTCTTTTTCTTAGTGTTGATAAATTTGGATGCAGGTGCAGGTTGATTCTAATCATCTTCGGTGATAATTTTTTGTTTTTGATTTGGCAACCCAAAGTCCTGGGAGCAAATTGTTTCACCATATCGTACAGCTGCAGATATGTAAATATTTCCTTTATCTATAATTTTTGTTTCTTTTTTATCATATGTTATAGTCACCAATTAATTTGTTTGATGGGCGGGCACTCGGGGTAGATTAGTTTAATAAATGCTAATATTTTTCATCATTTGAGAAATTTTGTATCTTCCACGCAATTAATTGCCAATTGCTCTTTTCTTTCCTTATTTTTTCTTTTTTTCCTCTTACAAACCATGTTGGCTCCCTTGGCTCTTGATCTTCTGCCTAATTTAGTGTTTTCTAGGTGGGTATATTATTTATTATTTATTATTCATTATCAACAAGAAGCAATTGATGCATTGGCCCCGACTTGAATCTAGAATTTCATGTCAAGAGCTTGGTTGTTCAGTGTCTTTGTCTGGTAAGGAGACCAGGGTTTGAATCTTTCCTATATATATAAAGAGTTGAATGTTTCAAAAACTCCCAGGAGGGATGGAGAAATCAAGAGTAGCCTTCGGGCTTGTTTTGTTGTTGCATGAAATTTGAATCTGCCCCATTCATAATTGCCATGCTATTAACAACATGAATCTGCCCCATTAAAGAAAGCTGTTATCAACACCATAAACTAATGGGAAGTGGAATTTTTTCTTTTTCCTTCCTCGGAATTTATCCAATGCCCTTGTTTCTGTTGTGATAATGGCTGCCCTGTTGAACGGCCTCATAGTGGAGATTTTTGAGAAAAGATGATGTACAGAACAAGATATAGCTAAAAACACACACAAACTACACTGGAGGCATGATACTATTCATCGTCAATGTTAAAAAATTATTCTTCTTCTCTCTCTCTCTCAACGACCATCATCAAACCCAACATTAGAAGCAACCACCACCAACATCAGACCCATCAAATCCAAAACCCACATCGCAGCGGAATGCAAAGAGGGAGTGGGGTTTCAGCAGTAGTGGTGTAAATGGCGGTAGTGTTGTGAAAGAGGTTGGGAAATCACGGCAGCAAACGGAGGGTTTTGGCGGTGGTGTGAGTGGGTCTATGGTGTGGTGTTGCTGCGATGATAATGGTGGTGTGGTGTTGTTGGTGTGATGGTGGTGTCGTCTTCTCTGTGAGATGTTCTAGGTTGAGAGAGAGAGAGAGAGAAGTGGGGAAGAGAGAAAAAACAAGAAAAAATAAAAGAATAATATTTTAATAATAGAGTATTGAGCCTAATGTAAAGGCATATACTTGTTAAAATAGTTTTATTGGCTAAATTTGGCTAAATTCTCACCGAGCCTGGTGTGAATGCTTTTATTATTATTATTATTTTTTTTATGGAAAACCAATTTGTCCTCGTCACTTGATCAATCAATGTAAGTGACCTGCTAAACGTGAAGAGACTGGAATGCTTTAGAAAAAGTACCACCATGCAACTGCACACTCTCTACAGCTAAAAGGATGGAACTATGGAGAAAATGTACCCTGATATTAGAGGAAAATTTTTTCTCATATTAGTAATTTAATTATACTTTTAACAGTAACCAACCTGTTTAGTAGTCTAAATTTGTGGTTCTAAACTCAACATTTCTGTTTTGTCATTCTGCTTCAATCATTGCCCATTTGGTAGAGAAATTTGAGTAATATTATTTGTAGTTTTTTGAAATACGTGTGAGTGAAAAAGTGTGAAAATATGTGTAATGTTGTTTAAAAACTGAAAATGAATTGTTTAACAAATCTACCAAACGGGGCTTCTGCAAATATTAGCTCATCTTGCATGCGGAATTCCAAAAGTTTTAGAAGTTTGGACGTACAAAATCAGAATGGTTAAACATCAAGACATGGAATTATGCTTTTGCATCCTTGCACCTATTTAAATGATTTGTTTTTTAAAGCAAAGCCAAGAACGTTAAAAGAGTGTAATTTTTAAAGCAAAGCCATGATTTGTTATTCTTATTTTCAAGAGAGAATAGGGCTAGCCCAGCCCACAAATCATCCAATAAGCTATGGTTTAAAGGACAATCATTTTGGAAAGATAATACAAAGTTGACCGACTTTATCAGTTAGCATCATTTTTTCCAAAAGCTAGTTGGCGCTCTTCTGGACAAGAAGGTATTTCCTATGCTTGTCTCATGCACGGTAAATAAGATTAACATGTGCAAGGGACCCATACGTTAGTCTCACATTGGGTGCATGAGACGGGCGCATATAAAAAATTTCGTCTTTTAGACGACAAATTTTTATGTAATTTAAAGTAATCAATCTATGCAGTGCCTTACAAGATAGACCGTGCTTAGTATTATTTGAGATTTTTGTATTTTTGACAATTCTATAGGTTTTTTTTAATAAAAAAATAGCTGGAGATCAAGAGATTTGTATTCTAAACATCTTTTATTAGTGGAATTACAAGGCTTTGGATATCACGAATTTCACATTACGTGATGGATGTATATATTGAGTTTTCCAATTGAATTCAAACACTTAATTGTTTTAAATTTAATTATTTTTGAAAAAGATAATACAATTCTTATCTTAATGGTCAATATAGCTAAATATTTGAATATAGCTAAATATTTGAATTTAATTGGGACCTAATATAATGTACTAACACAAACTGGAGAATCAAAAGTTCATACTTCATTGATTTCTATATATGTATATAAACGGTACAATACAACGTGCTTCCACAAAACCAAACCACCTTGATAGCTCCAAGAAAGGAGCAGAACATACATAGATTTACATCATCAAAATGGAAAAATAGGTGGTCGAAAGTTGAAATTTTAAAGAAAACATGGAGATGGAAAATCTGCACTAAATATAAGTAGGCTTTTTCTTGGTGATTAGTAATTATGCTAGGTAATAATTATATTAGTTAAACATAAAACTCGTCCCATATAAAGAGAAATTAGACAGGTGGAATGGCAATACATTATCGCCTATTAATTGGTACATCATTAGCAGCTTCCTCCTACATCATATCTCACAAATCCCATCAGTTCTGGTCCTTCAAGTCTTGGATTATTCATGAAACTGCATCCAAATGAAAACCACAAATTAAATCTTGAAATAAAATAAAGAGAAAAAGAGCTCTTATTGTTCTCTTAATGTTAGAATAGATTGTGTAAATGATCAATTACCTTTCCTCAGAGAACTTAGAAAAGGATCCAGAGGTTGGAAATGTTCCACACAAATCGTTGTTTGACACGTCACTGCAAGATTCACATGGACTTTATTAGAGCCAAGAAAAACTAAACGAAAGAGATAAGTGTATTTCAGGCATTTATTTTATAAATAGCTTACAAGATCTTGAGGCTTCCAAGTTTGGTAAGTTCCCTTGGTATTTTTCCAGTCAGGTTATTGCTATTCAATCGCCTGCATGGACATTACGTGAACCAGTCACAAGATCAGTTCATATTTACAGTTCACAGTAAAGAATGTTTAACTTTATATCAATTTTTTGGTCCCACAGTAATGGGCCAACCATAATTTATGATCAGAGAGCAGTAAAATTCTTACAGGAATTTGAGATTAGAAAGCTTAGAGAGAGAGGCTGGGATGGACCCAGTTAGGATATTGTGGTAAAGATCCAAGCTAACGAGGCTTCTCAATCCTCCAAGTTCCTTTGGTATGGGACCAGTCAAGTTATTCATGTACAGTTCCCTGCATAGTAGTGAAACAAAATACCAACCAGCTCAATTTTTATTAAATGCAGCACTATACATCATGAACCATAGGAATTTAACACCAAATCCATTAATATTAATCCAAGTGGTGATGTTACATTGGTACTGACTGGCTGGTAGAATAGGTGACAATATAAATATTCTTTCGCAGTTATAGTATCCAACAAACTTGTGCATATAGCAGATCTTACAAGCTAATTATTTTGTCTGTATTTATTGGACCATTTAACATCCTCATTTTGAATAAAAAAAAAAAAAAGAGGGTGAATTGTTATGTCTACGAAGTCTTTTAATCAATTACTGTACTCTCATACTAGGAGAGATGGTAATAAATTAGCTCATAATCTAGCCCGGCATTCTGTTAATGTTTCGAATTATGTTGTGTGGATGGAGGAGATTTTCCTAGTTTTATTCTGTGCTTCAGGTTGATATAGCCGGTCTTTATTAATAAAGTTCCTAGTTTCTTTCTCCCAAAAAAAAAAAAAAAAATCAATCTGTTAAATTTCTTTTTCTCACTAACAGCAGCTAGTAACAATTTGTTACCTAAAATTTGTTGTGGGAAAAAAAAAAAAAAGTGTTTGCATACTTTTTATTTTTATTTTAAGTGTTGCCGGGGCAACCATCAGACTTTAATTATCACTAGCAAATTAAAAATTTTCAACTTATATATAATTAATTAATCAATTATAAACCTTTTGGTTTGGTGAGAGTGAGATAGATATAAATATTAATATTATTAAGAACTGGATAAAATTATAGCTGTACTTACAGATATTGAAGACGCTTGAGATTCCCCAGCTCGGGAACCAGACTGCCTGACAGCTTTGCATTACCTAGGTCACTGCACATATCATATACTCAATTAAACTCTATGGATAAAGATTCCATATAAATTTATGATTCAAAGTTAAACACCTAGGACCTCGGACCAAAACTAAAAAAAATTCATACCACCAAAGTAAATATGACTTGAATTCCCAATGAGTAATTATTTTAAAAAACATATATATTAATAAAATTCATTCTTTATGTTGCACAAAGGTGATGTAGGTGTCTTTCTCAAAAAAAAAAAAAAAAAAAGGTGATGTAGGTGTCTTTCAAATTATTACTTAGTGTTTTTAATACAAAATTTCGGAAGAGTATGAAAGTATATCACTATACTACAAGCTCTGAAAGAGTAAAGTACTAGTAAAAATTGGCCTTTTCTAAAGCTCATAAACTTGCATATATGGAAAATATGGTCAAAGTCAAGAATTCAAGTTGTCCTTTGTCTTTACTAACAAATCAGACTGAGTTTTCACGGGTGAGAGCTATTAGCTTCAAGAGAAGGGAAGCAATACATCCACATGAGGAGAAATTAAAAATAAATAAATATGATATTTTCTTTTATGACAATTCATACTACTTTTACATATACCATCATTTGAAATAAATACCAGCTTCTTTACAGCCAAATATAGTACTAGATACAAATTTAAGACATGTATTCGAAACTCAAAACAGCTAAAGATCCAGTCAAAATAATTAAATAAACACAAGCTACAATCAACTAAACAAACATTGAAAAAAAAAAAAAAGTATAGGGAAAATATATGATTTACAGTCGGGTAACTCGATTATCACTGTCGCAAGTAACGTGGAACCAAGTGCAGGGATCAACCAAATTCAGATCCCAGCTCTCTAAAACACCATTTGGATCCTTCACAGATCTCCTCAACGCGTACAGAGCGTCCCCTGTTGATTCAAAGCCATAAAAACCAGTAAGAACTTATATACATATAGCATAATAACCAATAAAAGCAGGTTCAATATAAATAAATCATTTTGAACAATAACCAAGAAAAAGTAGCTAGGTTCGAAATAAATAAATCATTATGAAAAATACCCAGATTGTAAATTCTCTTTGTACCTTCTAAGTTTGCATTTGCAGGTGCTAGGAGGGTTGATAAGAGAAGAAAAGCAGCAAGAAGATGAAACATTGCCCTCATCTTCAATGGCAAAACTTGAAAGCTAGCTGTGGCTAAAACTTGAGAAGAGCCTTAAAAGGGTCCTCAAGGGTTAAGATTCTTATGAATAACACAGAGACTAAAACTCTCTAGAGCCTTAAGGGACTTAAAAGAGTCAAGATCCTTATGAACACAGTGCGTACGTGTGTGTGTGAGAGAGAGAGAGAGTTGCCTCTTTCTTCTTAGCAAGGAGGCAAGGAATCAAAACTTTGGTGGGAGATTTATAGAGCCCATAAAACTAAAAGGACTGCTAGTTGTGTTGTGTACCCAAACCAAAACAACGATTCCAATACTTATAATATTATTGGTACGGGTGTGCCAAAGTTTTAATGAGGTGGGCAAAGTTGAATACATATTTTTTTTCTGCTGGGTATTGTCAATTTGTCATTGTTATTATTATATCTTATTATTTGGCACTATAACGTGCACGTCCATATCATTAACGGGATGGGAAACTCTAGTGAGTAGAGTGATAGGGAAATTTTTTATATTTTTAGCTAAAGGACAAAATTTAGGTACACCTTAGTTATGTTCATTAAATTTAATTAGTTACTTTGTACTTATAAATGCAATAAAAACTATATTATTTTTTTAAGGAACAATGTTATCTTTTTTTTAAGGTTCGATTAAGTAATTTATTTGTTAATACAATCATATGATTTAATTTACTTGGAGAATTTAATATATAATGTCTAAGAAATTATATCTAAGTTTTATTCTTTGGCTAAAATTCAATTTAGTGTTTTTGACTTATATTTCAATTATCAAATTAGTTCCTAAGGTTTATTTTTTGTATGGTCCATGTCAAAATGAGTTAACATGGTCTTTCTATCAAAATTTGTTAGTAAATGAAATCATTTGAATATATTTATTATTATTATTTTAAATAAACTCATCAAAGAACATGATCTATTAAATGATGCATCTTATGAATATTTTTAGTTTAATTTTTAATTAAAAAACTATAAACTACGTTATTTATTAGCAAATTTGGATGGGAGGACTAGATTGACTCATTTTTACAAAGTGAGGGACCCAATTGACAAAATATTAAACATAGGTACTAATCTGACAATTGAAGTAAAGGTTAAGGGGCTAAATTGAATAATAGTGTATAATTTTGTTCACAATTAATGTGTTAGCATGTTGTGATAAATGTTACCCCTCTTGACTTATATTCGATCATTATGGTTTTGTCTCATGAAATGATGTAATTTTGATATTTTCCAACTTCTAAAATTTAAAGAAAAATTAATTAATAAATTAAGTGTTTATTTTTTTAACAAAATGAAAATATCAATTTGGTCCTCAGACTTTTGATTTGAACAAATTTTTTTTAGTTGAAAAAATTGAACAATTAACCCCTCTCCTTGGTGCATATATATATATATATATATATATAGAGCATAATATTGGTGCATTTTTGTTGTTGATACATTGAGGGGGATGAGGGGAGGAGATTTGAACCCTAGATATCTTGGAAATACCAAGATTTGAATCAAAATATGGAGATAGTAGGTGATGTGGTTTTGTACATGTTTTGATTTTAAAAGGAAAATAATTTTTATATTTTAGAACTGTATTGTACACAGTTATTGAAAAGTAGAATGACAAAATTGAAAAATATCTAAACAATAGGAACGTATGTGAGAAAGGACTAAACTAATTAAATGGTATGATTTGTAATTAAATTAAGAAAATATTGCATTGCATGTCCATATTACATTATTTATTTACTTTTTTTTAATGATAATTCAATAATTACAGAGCAATAATTTAAACCCTAAATATCCTATTAAAACACCAAAAAATACGAATAAGTTGAACTCCAAAACTCTACACCACTATTTATTTGCTAACCATACTATTCTAATTTCTAAAGTATAAATAGACAGCTGAGCAATGTATGCAATATAACAAAATTGTCAAAGGCCTTGTAATTGAATTGACACATTTTTATGCACAAAGTACTTAGAGGTCTAAAGAAAAAATGGTTCAAACTGCATGATTAGCAGCATGTTGTAATTATTTCTCAAAAAAATATAACAAAATATTTATAAATCTTCTACTTTTTTTTTTAATGTGAACATGTGAATTGTGTGTAATAAATAGCGCTATGTACGCATTGATTGCGGTTTCATATATATATATATATATATATATAGCAAATAAAGACATTTTAGTCGAGTCTTTTGGCTAAATATTGCTAAAATTAAAACATATTTGTGTTATAGGCACTGTTTGAAGTTATTTGTGGAAATGAGGAGAGAGACTGAATTTCGGCAACACTGTTGCCGAAATTCAACAAAAAGTAGGAGAGAGAATGAGAAAAAGGAGGAAAGAGAAAAGCAATTGTCAGAATAGTAAATCTTGAATTTCGGCAACAGTGTTGCCGAAATTCATCTGCCCAAATTTCCTGTGCTGTTCGGATGTGTGAGAAGTGCAATAATGCGTGAGCGCTCAAACAAAAAAAAAAAGTAATTGTGGTAATAGTATTGCCGAAAATGGTAGGAAAAAAAAAAAGTGAATGCGGAAGAATTAAAGAAAAATATAATGTGCTACGTACACAATATTTTTACAATTGTGACAACCACAATTGAAAAAAAAAAAATCCAATTGTGGCAATGGTATTGCCGAAATACCATTGCCAGAAAAAAAAAAAAAAAATCCAATTGTGGCAACCACAATTGAAAAAAAAAAAAAAAAAAATTTCCAATTGGCAATGGTATTTCGGCAATACCATTGCCACAATTGGATTTTTCTTTTCTTTTTTCTTTTTTTTTTTGGGGCAATGGTATTTCGGCAATACCATTGCCACAATTGGATTTTTCTTTTTTTTTTTTTTTTTTTTTCAATTGTGGTTGTCACAATTGTAAAAATATTGTGTACGTAGCACATTATATTTTTCTTTAATTCTTTCGCATTCACTTTTTTTTTCCTACCATTTTCGGCAATACTATTGCCACAATTACTTTTTTTTTTTGTTTGGGCGCTCACGCATTATTGCACTTCTCACACATCCGAGCAGCACGCAGATGAATTTCGGCAACACTGTTGCCGAAATTCAAGATTTACTATTCTGACAATTACTTTTCTCTTTCCTCCTTTTTCTCATTCTCTCTCCTACTTTTTGTTGAATTTCGGCAACAGTATTGCCGAAATTCAGTCTCTCTCCTCATTTCCACAAATAACTTCAAACAGTACCTATAACGCAAATATGTTTTAATTTTAGCAATATTTAGCCAAAAGACTCCATTTTAGTCACCATTTCATATTAAAAAAAGAAAAAAGAAAAAAGAAAAAAAAGAGAAAGAATGAGATTAACTTTTCTTATGGCTAGCGAAGCTACATCCGTATAGCCTCGTCTATACTGCTTAAGAGGCGATTAGACAACAAAGTCATGTTAGGTGGGACAAAAATTTCTGCTAGCAGAAAGAACTACAGTTAATGGCATGTGAAAAATAGGTAAAGATATCTTCTTACCTAGTTTATTTTCTTTATTTTTTAAAAACTAGACCTAGCTCCTATGGTGAAAATTTTATGAAATACTTCCAAACTTCCAAAACATGCCCCTTTTTATGTTTTTATTTAATTGGTTAGAAAATGGTGATAAAAAATTTTATGGACTAACATTTTATAATTTACACTCGTAACTGATTTTTTTTTCCCTTACATGATATTATTCTAATTCAATAGGCTTAAGGACACAATTTTCCATAACTACTAATGTATTTGGTGCATAACAAAATTGGTATGAGTTATGATCCCATATAAAAATGATAGTAATTTATCCATTCACACTAACTAGAAGTCAAGATGTGTAAATGCATGGTTGTAAAAAAAAAAAAAAAAAAAAAAAAAATTGTATCACTTACGTTGGTCATTTTAATATGTTCTTTCAGGGAGCAGATTGTTTAGTAGTAAGTCTAGAAGAAAATTTAACCAAAAAAAAAAAAAAGTCTAGAAGAAAATATTTTCCTTTCTCTCACCCTCTTTGGTCATTTGTGCTTTTTTAAAAAAAAAAATAATAATAATTTTAAAAAAATTGCAGACAATGTAAGTAAGTAGGGGTTGCGTGCATTGAAAAGGGAATTTGGGTGGGAGAATCCAGACATATCCTTTGGACTCTTTTTTTTGGTCCAAAAATCTTTTGAACCTTGTCGGAGCCAAAACTGATAGATCAGAATAATTGAGAACTAGACATCTGCAGACTGACACTTGCCCACTTTGACGCATTTCAATGTTTTTCATACCAATATTTTTATTTATTTATTAATAAAGCATATAGAAATAAATAAATAAATAAATTAGAGTCCAGACAAATCATAAAGTTGCACGGGCATTTGCGAATAATGTAACCTGGATATTTGTGGTGGTCGGGCAGACATTATTGATTTATTATCTCCCAATATAATTTTGTTCCTGTTCTGGCCGTTGATTTTAATATTTAGTTGATACACAGATTCGGTATTGAGAGGCCCAATTTTAAAGAAGCAAAATTCGAGTATCAATACAATAAGTCAACCAATTTGTATTGAGGGAATAGTTTGGAATCGGTCCAAAAAAAACTATTCCCATGCCAATCAGTATGCTAATGGTAGTAATTACCGGGCTAGCTGATCCAAAACTATAATCTAATCTGATCTAATCGATTAAAGTGGGCTGCAAATTACAATTAAGATAGATAAAACAGACTTTATACGCCACTTTAGGAAGCCAAGAAAATTTTTATACCATTGGATCACCATAAGTTTCAAATCAATATTCAAGAGTCTTATCAAGACAATACGATCAAGTTTATCTCTAAAATTGTTAAGATCTTATAACTTAATTGACATATTCCTATGTGCAAAGTGCTTGAGATTTATATAGAAAACAGTTCGAGTTGCTTAGTTAGCAACAATACACGTATTTCTACACACTTTTTCATCTACACGTATTTCCACAAATATTTTCAAACAACAAAACACATGTTTTTAAGTATATGTACCAAACACCCAAATGTTTGTAATTTGATCTCATCATGTATAAGTCTAAAAATGTATTATAGATATTTGATTGCTCTACTCTCAGTGAGAGTGAGAACATTTTCATTCGTTTGAAATTTGCACTAACGTTTTGACAAATACCTTCTATATAGAAGTAGATATTAAAATGACAAATAAGTTTATAGCCATAACATTTTTTACAATCATTGATATAATCTATAATCTTTGTGGGAGGATAAAGTTCAGCCCATACCAAACTTAGGCCAAGGACCACCAATCTTAGGCCCATCCACAAGCAAGAGGCTCTAGTTGGATTACACCGTTGCATTCTCTATGGCATCCGAACAGACCTTATATGTCCCCTAGGGAAGGGAAATAATGTCTTGGGGAAGTTCCCCAGCTGAGTACGAGATTCAGAGTCGGGCTTAAGTTACTAGAAAATCATTTCAGTAGCAGAACAATGGGTCCCACTCCTTGGCATAAGATTCGACACGTTGGAATAGTAGCCTAAACCTAAAGGGCCACCTAGGCATTGTGACAGGAGGGACCCACATGTCAGCAGAATATTCTCTCATTATTACGGGTCTACTAATAGAAGGGTATAAAAAAGAAGGACGGGGCCAGTGAAGGTGGTTGGAACATTTTGAGGGGAGAGAAACACGAGAAAAAGAGAGAAAAACATCAACTAATATTTGGGGAAGGTGGCCTAGCTTGGGACGCCTAAGAGGTACTTCGGCTATCTAAAATCCTCCTTGGGTAGTCGGATCTTTAGCAACAAAATACCTCAACCATTTATTACCACCGTCTTCTAGCCAAGCTTTTTTTTTTTTTTTTTTTTTGGGGGTTATATCTTTTAGCAACATATAAATTAATTGGGGTTCAGGTCTACCGAACCCAAAATTGTTGTGGATTGCATCACCACAATTTTTATTTTTTTCAATGAAAAGTCTCTAAAAACATTTCTAAAACTAAGGGCTTGTTTGGTATGTGATTCCAAACAACGTTTTCAATGTTTAAACACTGAAAACTGTGGTTCTAAAAAAAAGCGCATTAGGTAAGGGTGTTTTTTTAGTAGTATTTGAGTTATATTGCTTATTTTAGTATGTTTAAATACTGAATTTAGAAAACTTCTTTTACCAGTTTTTAGTTTTCAAACAACATTGCTCAATGTAACTTTTGTAAATATGTTGAAAACTATGGACCCATTTGATTAGAAAATACATAAAGCTTCATTCTTTAATTGGGGTTCAAGTCTACCGAACCCAAAATTGTTGTGGATTGCATCACCACAATTTTTATTTTTTTTATTGAAAAGTTTCTAAAAACATTTCTAAAACTAAGGGCTTGTTTGGTATGTGATTCCAAACAACATTTTCAATGTTTAAACACTGAAAACGTTGTTTATTTTAATGTGTTTAAATACTGAATTTAAAACTTCTCTTATTAGTTTTTAGTTTTAAACAACATTGCTTAGTGTAGCTTTTGTAAATATGTTGAAAACCATGGACTCATTTGATTAGACAATACATAAAACTTCATTCTTCAATTCCAATCAAGGGGCACACACATACAAAACACACAATTATATTTTTTCACACATTAAAACATGTTATTTGATACATAGTATCAAACATATTTTTTACTTTATTAATACTGTAAACATTTACTTTCATAACACTTTTTAAATTGTAAGTTTCACATTATTTTAAACAAACACCCCTAATTTCCTTTCTATAGGAAAAAGTTAAAACCATTAACTTTTCCTTATTTTTGAAATAATACGCTGAGCGCAATATTGCACTACAAAAACAGTGAATCCAAAGTTGAGAAGAAGGAAATTTCCAAATTAACTGCGCAATAAATGGACAAATTGATAGTGTAGTTAATGATGGATAAGGACCATTAGTAATAGAAAGTAAAGTGGTAATTGCTTTGCTGGCATGTGAAATGAGAGACTCGTCTTTTAACGAATGGTTTTGTTGTTTTTGTTGGGGGTCCTTATCTTAGTTTTGACTTCATCATTCAAGGCAAAGGCAAAGGCAAAGGCAAAGGCTTAGTTGGACTTGGCGCATGTGCATGTTTGTAGTGGAAGAGTGGGACACTTACGCAGAGCACCTCTGTAATCTTACATTATAATTAACTTCATCTCCTTAAAAGAAGTGACTTGACTAAGCCAAAAGCACTTGACACTACACTAGCTTCCTTCTCATTTGTCATTTCCTTTCAATTAATGTATCATTTAAATTGGGAAAAAAGGGTGGAAGAAACACTCTAAAAAGGCCTTCTTCTTCTTCTTCTACTTGTTCAAGGATAAAAAAAAAAAGCTTTCCATACGGATCATTGAGTGTATAATAACAACCTCACGAATTTCTCTAAGGTCCCATCCCCACAGTAAAAAACATAAAAAGGGAGGTTTGGTTGACCATTAATGACCACTTTGTAAAAACATTTACTCTGTCAACACATAGACCGTGAGAATCAATCCGACCAAATCTTTGATTTTCAACATGTAGAGCCGTATAGGCGCGTCACAATCTTTTTAACTAGAGAAAAGTTAACCGATGTTTAGATTTTTTATTTATTTATTTATATTTATTTTTTGAGGTTTGTTTTTGAGATACAAAGGCACATTTTAAGAGAAATGAGTCCTAAGTCTAATTTTTAACACAAAATCATATTGCAGATTTCATTTTCTACTTAAAAGTTATGGTAATTTTTAAGAGAGGATAAGACAAGTTATATTATACACAACACTCTTTCTTACCTATTCTTTTAGAAACTTTTTATAAAAAAAAAAAAAGGTAGTAATTGATTTTTTTAATGGTTTTTTTATATTTCATATAAAAGAGGTATCCAAATAGTCCATTAACAAATTCTCTAAGAACATTTATTAACTAAACTCTTTTAATAATTGTTGAGATTGTAGGTTAGTAATAGTATTAAATAAAAGTGATGTTTGAATGTTCAATATGTGTATAAAACACCCTTGAACGTTTAGATTCCAAATTACAAATTATCAATTCAAGCATATAATCAAATAATAAATGTGCGGAATATGAACATAAACTAAAACAGAATTGATAAACAATCTAAACCATAAACAATCACAACTAGAGTAGTAATTAAATGGCAAAGATAAAGGGAAGAGAGATGCAAACACAAGGACAACACTTGATGTGTTATCGAAGAGGAAACCGAAGCCCTCGGCGTAAAACCTTTCTGCCGTCCTCCAAGCAGTCAATAATCCATTAGAAAATGTAGTTGGGATACATAAACAGTAATAGACCTTCCAAGCATAATTTAGCATGTATACCTAAGCCCTCCAAGCTTCTTGCTCCAACGAGGTTGCGTCGAACCTTTTTCTTTTCTAGCTTACCGGATTCCGCTATAGCCCATAACATCAACCAATATGAATTGGTCCCTTCCGAACTACTTTCCAAAGCACCAAAAAGCCTTCTCACAGATATGAGTATGGTGAGAAAAGGATTTGGCTAAGAACTTCTCAATGATGTAACAATGGAGAGGGTGAGAGTAGAGGAATTTGAAGAGTCTCTTAGGTGAAAATTGTGGATGAATCAATCTTATTTTTCTCTAAGGTTTCTCTCTGGAAGCTCTCTAAATTTTGTGGGTATAAGAGTCTATATATAGTTGTGTGTGTTTGGAATGTGAAGAGTCAGTTTTTCCAAAACAGAGCTGGCTGGCGGCTTGGCCTCGCGACTTGACTAAGCCGCGAGTTCTAGCTGCGAGGTAACTGCATTGCTAGTCTGGACTTTTTGTCCTGTAGTGCAACAGCTAGCATGACGCTTCAGCTTCTCCGCATGCTTGGCACGTGACCTACTTCTGGTGGCTTGCCAGTCGCGAGCCACCCGCGAGTTCCAGTCGCGAGTCCCTGCATCTCTGCACAATCTTGAACATTTCTTCACACTCTCTCATACATTACCCTTATATGATTCCCACCTAAATACAGGGTTACTAATTGCTAAAATACAAGCAAATTTGGCACGGAATAAAACTAACAAGATGGTTGATTAAATTTAACCTTACAATGTTAATAGTAATTCTGTATGATGATGATTTTGCTTTAATTATTGTTTGTCATATCATTAATTGCGAAAAAAAAGGTAGAAAATTAATGTATTCCTAGCACCATTCATCAAGCTTATCTGGGTTCAACAAGATTTTATTCTCAAGCACTTAATTTTGGACAAGGAAACTTCTTTTCCAATTCGATTCCATATAGGGTCATATTTTCATATATTCTTTTTGATCAAAGAGTCCTCCAAACCTTCCACTTATAAAAAGCAAAAAAGAAAAAAGAAAAAATCAAAGAGGTAGCATATTTTATCCAAAAGGAGTTTTGAGTGGCAAGGTTTGCCGTGGGCTCAAGATCACCATGATAAGATTGGAAAAAGGAAGAACAAGAGTCAAAAGATCTTTTTGTTTGAATAATGCAAACTGGCCAATATGTTAACAATAAAGGCCAACAATTTCCCACTACTTTTCCCTCCACAGTGAGATTCAATTTGTTTTCAAAGCTACACCTAAAGTAACTTTGCTAGTTTGCTAGTTGTCTGGGGCCCTTATATTCACTTTGAAAAATATTTTTGCTATATCCATTGACATTCATAAACAATGGAATCACACCATTATGTGGATCAGATAAGGAAATCAAAGGTTTTGCTATGATTTTGCCCTTCAACTATTATAAGGATCTCCAGAGAGGTAACCATCATTCAGTCCATAAGTTTTGGGCTTAGCCTAATATTACACTTATCATAAGTTGATACAAAAAGTGAGCCCATGCAAACGATATGAACTTCCTACATTAACCAATCACGGCCCAAAAACACTAAATAAGAATAGACCAATGTTGGCCTTGCAAAAATTACGGGGAGGGAAGGTATTTTATTAGAGAGAGAAAAAAAAACAATTATGTTATGGACATAATAATTTAGGGCCGAAAAAGATAAGAAGTATATAACTTTATATAGATTTATTGAAAAAAATAATGGGTTTCAATGCAAAACAGAAACGTAGAGGTTTATTGCCATGATTTATTGGGCTTCAGAAATTCCAAATTTATTTAAAAGCCGCACGGTATTGTAATCCAAATCCTCATTTACTTCGGAGCTCGATCTTGTATTATTTCAGTAACTGCAAACCCTACAACCCACGAATTGGATATAGGATTAAAATGTGAATTAAAAAGAAAAGTTGATAAGCAAATGGAAAATTATTGTGTGTACCAGAAGTATTTGTACGGTGGACAGTCCCTACCAGCTGATTGTCGGATACATTCCTGATAAAAACATAGTATTCCAATTACCATTAGAAAAAGGAGGACCAAGGTACACAATTAATTAAAAACTTTCCTCTAATATTCATTCAAAAAATAGACAAAAGAAAGAAAGTTCTCAACTGAAAATTCATTTGACTTGAGTAAAATAACATCAAAGTATTTAATGAATTTGTTGGGTTATTTGCCGAGCTTATATAGGATAAATGACAAAGTTTTTTTCCATTCTAGTTTGGAAGAATAATATCTTTTAATTCATTATGTAACGACTTATAAAACTCTAGTTTGGAAGAATAATATTTTCTAATTTATTATGTAACGACTTGTAAAACAATTTATGCTTATTATTTAAATAAGTCACATAACTTATTAAATAAGTCATATGACTTAAAGTACTTGTAGATAATTTTATCAATTATAACATAGTGGTTTTGAGAAATTTTTTTCTAAACAGGTTTAGGGTTAAAACTTTTCCTAGACATAAACATCATATAAATTGTGAACTTTTTTATAAAAGTGAAAATAGATGTAAATGATTAGAATGGAAATATCAAATTCAAGCTAACAAAAAAATTGGAATAATACAGAATGAGTTAACTCACAAAATATGCAAATTCCCATAGCGAACCAGCTGAAAGACCTCTAATGGTATTGTGCCACTAAACTCGTTACTTTGCAATCTCCTGCGAACAAAACAAAATCATAGTTTCAGACAAAATTCCTCTAATTCACCCCTTGCTCTTTTATCTAAGCAGTTGAAACTTTAAACGAAATTGGATAAGTACTTACAAAAACCTTAAGGATACCAAGTTTCCAAGAGATGTTGGGATCTCGCCAGAAAGTTGATTCTGATAGAGGTCCAAGCTAATCAGTTTCGTTAGGTTACCAATTTCCCTTGGAATGACTCCGGTAAGATTATTGCCAAATAACTCCCTAACAATAAATTAGCATGATATATTATAACCAAGATATTAAGTCAGGTAGTGACTTGCATATCATCATCTATAATTTATTTGGTTTTAGTTTTAACCCACATGGTTCAACTTAAGTATCAATTTGGAACCAGCCCAATTGAATTATAGATCGAACTATAAGACTACAAGAAAAAGTATAAAGTTAATTTTCTTTTATTTTTCACTTTTCGTGAAATATTCTCCAATAAAGCTTCCTTGATAATCAAACACAACGGAAGTGAATATGAACTTACAAATATGAAGATTAGCTAAGCTTCCAAGCTGAGGAACAAGTTGTCCCGAAAGTCCAGCATCGCTAAGGTCCCTGCGATTGTTAAACATCTAATCCAATTTAGTAAAGAAATTACCGAGCGACAAAAGTAGGATAGAGGATTTGTATTCTGCCAGTAGGCTACTTGGTGAAAAAAACAGAAGACGGTAAAAGAGAAGAATGCTTACACCCTTATGACGCTATTATAGTTATTGCAAGTAACGTGAAACCATTTGCAGGGATTGAGCAATGTTGGATCCCAGCTCTGAAGGACGTTGTGAGGATCTGCCAAATTGGTTTTCAACGTATTAAGAGCATCCCCTGTTGATGAAGCAAATTAACTTTCTACTTTCTATAAAAGCAAAAATGATTTTATTTCACAGTTATCATATGGCACCAAATACCAACCTCTATAGGAGGGCCTCAAGGTTAATTATTTATTTTTATTATTAAATAACATGATTTTCCTGATTTTGCTTCATAAAAATTTCCCATTTCGAAAATTGGAGAGTCAACACAATTTGCAGGAAATCTGAAACAAAAGTATAAATAATTTCCATACCTTCCTAGTTGCAATCTACAGATGCAATAGCAACAGCAAATACGAAACAAACCAAAAATCGAGTAACCATCACGTAGGAGTTATATCTAAGCAACGTTATAGAAATAATATCGAATAGCCTTTTTTTTTTTTTTTTTTTTTTTAATTTTTTTTTTTTTTTATAATCGAATAGCTTTTCTGTTCACTTATGTAAACAAGCTTGTGCTTGATCAATGGAGCACATAATACAGTGATGTATTTTTAAAGAAGGATTAAGATTTATTCAAGTCAATGTACAAACCTGCCAGCCAGGATTGACAAAGATGAATATATATTTTTTTTGTGAAGAAAAAAGATGAATATATAAATAGGTAAGTTCATATATACTCCATAGGTAAGTCCCAAAAAAATAATTTTTTTTGTTCCTAGTTTGAAGAAAAAGAACACGTCATTTTCAGTTCCAAACTAGTACTTCCGTTCTAGGGGAAAAACTTAGATAGTCCTAGAGCTGTGCTCCGGGCTCTCACAAAGTGGGTGGGCCCCACACGTGGGACCCGGAGCTTATCCAGGAGATGTTTTTTATTTGCATTCACGACTTTTGGAAAGAGCCGCTAAATCAGGTTCGCGTTTAGGTGAAGGAAGTATGACTGCTTTACCAATAGTTGAGACCCAATCGGGAGATGTTTCAGCTTATATTCCTACTAATGTAATCTCAATTACAGATGGCCAAATTTTCTTATCCGCCGATTTATTCAATGCTGGAATCAGACCTGCCATTAACGTGGGGATTTCCGTCTCCAGAGTAGGATCTGCCGCTCAAATTAAAGCCATGAAACAAGTAGCCGGCAAACTAAAATTAGAATTGGCACAATTCGCAGAATTAGAAGCCTTTGCACAATTCGCGTATGATCTCGATAAAGCTAC
This sequence comes from Quercus glauca, assembly GCA_023736055.1. NCBI lineage: Eukaryota > Viridiplantae > Streptophyta > Magnoliopsida > Fagales > Fagaceae > Quercus > Quercus glauca. Next base: position 24,720,866 of record CM043317.1, read on the forward strand.
TCAGAATCAATTGGCAAGAGGTCAACGATTACGCGAGTTGCTCAAACAATCTCAATCATCCCCTCTCACGGTGGAAGAACAGGTAATGACTATTTATACTGGAACGAATGGTTATCTTGATTCATTAGAAATTGGACAGGTAAAGAAATTTCTCGTTGAGTTACGTACTTATTTAAAAACGAATAAACCGCAGTTCCAAGAAATCATATCTTCTACCAAGATATTCAATGAGGAAGCGGAAGCCCTTTTGAAAGACGCTATTCAAGAACAAATGGAACGCTTTCTACTTCAGGAACAGGTATAAAGAAATTCCTTTAAATAACTTTCTAATTTTATAGAAATAATTATTTCTATAATCTAATCTTTTATTTTATTATATATTTTTTATATTAATAATTTTATAGTAATAAAAAATTATTATTAAGAATAAATATATAAATAAATATATAAATAAGTATAAGGGTCTCTTGTTCAAATCATTCAAAATACCTAGTTAGTAGAAAAGAAATATATGGAAATCCGTCGCGTCCAATAGGATTTGAACCTATACTAAAGGTTTAGAAGACCTCTGTCCTATCCATTAGACAATGGACGCTTTTTTCTTAGTTTTGTTTTCACATCTCTTGGTCAGAAAAAAGACCATTGAGAGAATTCCAGGAATTGCGCATTCAATTCAATGATACATTCATTATCATTATATTAATAATTACATTAAATTAGATTCATTACATGAATAATTATAATTAGATCCTCTATATTATAGATTATTTAATATAGAATTTAAATAATATAATATTTTATAATAGATAAAAACTATAACTTTTACTATTAAACATATTCTAAATAGAATATAGAATTTTAGAAATATAGAGAATAAATTAATATATATAATATAGAGATATAAGCGGGTAGCGGGAATCGAACCCGCATCGTTAGCTTGGAAGGCTAGGGGTTATAGTCGACGTTGAGTCATCGTTTTTAACGTCTCTAATTCAAAACCGAACGTGAAACTTTGGTTTCATTCGGCTCCTTTATGAAAGATGGACAAATTTCACATATGTCAGATGTGAACTAAATTACAAAAAAAAAGAAAAGAAATTTCGGCCCATAACATCTATGTCAGCTTTTCTGTTTGAATGCATTCAAAACAAAACCCGCTTTATAGATGATCCCTATAGAACAGGGGGGGTTAGAACCACCCTTCTAGTTACTTCGTTCTCTATTTCTATTTGAAAGAATCCTTAGGAAAAGGATTTTGTTTCCACCGAGCTAAAACAATATAATATGTCGATGTCTCTAGTAAACCAAAGCCATTAGTTAATAGCTGTTTTGCTTCAATCTCTTTTATACAAATCATAAATTGAAGATTTAGTTACGATTAGAAATACTCCCTTCTCTATTTATCCATGGACCCCTTACTCATACTTATTCAATTGGAAATATTGATCCAATTCAAAAACCAATTATGTTTCGTAATTTCATAATCCAATTTTGTTTTTTCCAATTTCTAATTGACTCTTTTGGATACAAATCACGAGAATGTCTATTCTTCCTCGAATCTTTCATTGAGAGGTAAAAGATTAAATCCTTTTAAGAAATAAAGTTTTTGATCGGAATATTAATTAAACCGAAGGACCCCTTAACCATTTAAGGGATTAATAGAACGAATCGCACTTTTACCACTAAACTATACCCGCTACAATGTGATTATTGTATATAAATGGATCTTTTGTCGAACAAAAAAATGGGTCATAATTAAGACGATAGGATCAGAAAAGAATCATGAAAATTAGAGCGTTGATATGCTTTGGCCAAGGAGACTAATGGGATTGGGGAAAGAGGATTTATTTAAATAACTAAAAAAACACGCTTTTTTAGTTATTTAAATGAGATGGATACGTCTCGATAAAAAAAAGGCGTATGCCATAACATAAATTGTGCAAGAATAAAATAATTAAGAAATGACACTCGGATTCTATTCTGTATGATAGGAATAGAAATTGCCTTTATTATGATTGTTCTTGAAACAACAACAATCATTAATCATTTTTTTTTTTCAAATCAAATAAATCATTTTTTTTCTATGATTCATTGGAACAAAAACGAAAGACCCGGCCCGGTCAGGACCGGGGGCCGGGCTGTGGAAGTAAAAGTAAAAAAGGATCTTGCAGACGAAAGCAAAGAGGTACTCTTTTTTTATTATTTATTTAATTTTAATTTATATATTTATTATTACTTTCTATTTACTATTTATTAATTCTATAATTTTTTTATATAAGAAATTCATTGCTATATAATTTATAGTTTATATAATATATAATATTCTTGGGGCATTAGGTGGTTATATATCTAAATTTATATTCATTGGAATAGTGGAGTTGAGATATCGCTTTCGAGCCCTTACTTTACCTAAATGAAATCACTGATTTTTATTTTCTATATTGTTTTTTCTATTTTTCTATGTCTCTATAATTAGATATCTATATAATAATTATATACTGAATAATAAAGAGGTATAAAGAGAGGGCCCTTTTTCAAGTCTTACTGTTTTTGTGTAATATAATCTAGTAATTATCCTTTTTATTTCAATTTGGGGAGATGGCTGAGTGGACTAAAGTGTCGGATTGCTAATCCGTTGTACGGGTTTTTCGTACCGAGGGTTCGAATCCCTCTCTTTCCGCTTTAGTGGATGACTTGGTATTTTTTCTTTATCTTTCAATTTCTCTTTCAATGAGTCTTTTTTTTTATTTCATTTTAATTAATAGTTAAAAATGTGGAATAAATAAAATCCTAAGAACATTTTAAAATCAAGCAAGGAAAACAGAAACTTTATTGTTATTTTTTATTCTTCACTCTTCACGTCCAGGATTCCGTCCTGGATCATTAGATAGGAATCCGAAGACAAAGAGAGAAACAAAGAATACCACTACTGTGTAAACAAATAGTTTAAGAGTAAGCATTACACAATCTCCAAGATCATTTTTTTTGGAAAAAAAGATAATAGATTCTCCATTTTTATACCACATACCTTATTTTGACACCACGAAATTATTTTTCTAAATCTATAGAAATAAAAAAGAATTTTCAGAAATTCATTTGTAATATGTAATAAGAGTCAAGTCTTTCATTACCAAAAGCTTTTTCATACCCGCAATTAGATATTGCGGAGGAATCTACTAGGTTCTTTCACTGTAAAAAAGGGTCCGAATGAGGAACTGGGGGGAGCCCAGACTTATTGTGGCGATCCAAGAATTTAATTATTTGAATCGAAGGGTTATACTATAAGACTTATCTGATCTTATGAATTGTTAGAATTTTTTTTTAAGAATAAATCATGAATTTTTCTAGGACCGTATTAAAGATCTCATCGAAAACTTACAGCAGCTTGCCAAACAAAAGCTAAGAGAAAAAAGAGCAAAGGTATTACTGGCATAAAATCTACGATTGGATTCAAAAAAGCATAAGCCTCGGGCAATTTTGAGAAGAAAAAACTACTTGAAGAAAGAGCAGAATTAAGACAAATACAGATCAAACTAAAGATATTAAGCATAACAAACATTTTTTTCTTTGTTCTTGAAGATAATTGTATTTATTTTGATTGAGTTATTAATATGATGAGTTCTTAATATGAGTTATTATAATCTTATTTTTTTTTTTTAATTAACCCAATCAAAAATCCTTCAATTCTCAAATCAAAAGAGAATAGACAAAACCATACTTTCATACAATATCTTAATTGAATTGTATGTAATGATCAATAAATGTCGTTTAATTCTCTATCTAAATGTCTCAAAATCCTAGCAACACTCTAATCTATTCTATATAGATTTGGACTAGAATTGACGAAGAACTACTATCAATATTAGTCTTTATTAATGTCGAATAGAAATCAAAAATGGGGCGTGGCCAAGTGGTAAGGCAACGGGTTTTGGTCCCGGTATTCGGAGGTTCGAATCCTTCCGTCCCAGAGCATACCTATTATATTATATATATCATATCAGAATATAGATTTTCTATTTTATATCAGAATAAAAGAAAGATTGCCCTTTTTTAAACAACCTTATTTTTTTTTTTTTTTTAAGAGTAGAATAAGATTGGTTATAATCTGATTTTGCTTTCCTATAATGATTGATTCTTATATGAATTATATCTTTTTCAAAAATAAAAAATCGAATCGTGTTCAAATAACACACAGATGTAATTGAATCTATTTGTATACAGGTAAGAGGGGAGCATAGATTAAATCATATTTCTATTTAATAAGTTAGTTCTTCATAAAATAAAAATACGAGCCATGATTTAATCTGTACTTGTTTTAATTTACATTTATACAAAATAGTAATAGTCTGGAACACTCTAATAGGATTCTTTTTTTATTTAGGATTCATCATATTCATAGAATTGACGCAGTAGATAGGAGTTAAACGTCAATGTAAAATACCAATTTCAATATATGCAGTTGTTTGAATTTCATTAAAAAAAAATCAAGTTACATACGTAACATATGTCTTTTCTTTGAACCCCATTTTTAAGTATTTTGTGTTTTCTTTTATGAAAAATTGTAAATATATGATATGTACCAATTGAGACAAAGTGTATTCATACATCTTAGTCGCTTTTCCTTAGGAAATAATTGCAGCCGGATTATTGACTCCAAGTCAAATAAACTACGCAGAAAGGGAGCGAAGACTTATATATATGTATTGTTATCGTTCTATTTCTTCTATTTCATTGATTCATTGAAAACTTTATTTTATTTCAATTGAGTTTTGTGACAATAGATTTGTTATCCCTAAATTTTAAATATTTAACTTTACCCTTTAACATAGAATGTTTCTAATTACTTTCAAAGATATTTGTTTAGTCTACCTGATAGGTATGGGGATCTTCTTTTAATTATGATTTATCAAAAAGAATAACAACCCCAAGCCTCTATTCTATCAGTCTTTATCCACCACCTCGTGAAAAACAAAAAGAATTTACATTTTTTTTATGGTTTAATCCGAATATGAATTTTTCTCTATTATTATCAAAATGCGATTTTTACTGTAAAGCCTTATTCAAATAATGTAATGATAGTGAAATAGGAAATTTTTCAATCAATTAAATATTTTTAATAATGTCTTATGAGTCCTTGGTACTCGAAGAAGTGTGAAATTGGTGAATCTATTTTAGCAAGTCACCTCAAGATGCAGATTAAAAAAAAACTTATTTGTCTTATTTATTAGTTCAATTTTTTTATATTCTAATATTTATATTTTCTAAAGAAAAAATAAAATAATATATTAAAAAAATATTTATTATATTTCTATATATTATATGGGGTTAAATTTAATTCGTGCTGATACTTCTTGAGAAATTACCCATTCATAAAAGTATGGATTACTATGTACCGAACGAACCAATGATTATTCATGAGTCCATAATGGAATCAATTACATACTGTTTACAGCAACCTACTAGGAAATGTTATGGTAAAACTTCGTTTAAAACGATGTGGTAAAAAGCAACGTGCGACTTGAGGGATATGGTCGTCTGTGGATTCTTACATCCATCATTTTCTTTTTATATTAATTAGATAGGAATGAGGGTGCTCTTGGCTCGACATCGTTTGTTCTGTTTCACTAGAACCCTCCTTTTTGAGGTCGGGGGTTGGGATGCAAATAGTACATGATCTTAATGGAGCTCGAGTAAAAAAAAGTATTGATTCATTTTTTAAGGGAACGGGTCTAGGGTTAGTGTTAATTAATAAGTTGAAACAGCTTCGTAAGTATATTTTCCATATAAAAATCGAAAGGATCCAATTTTCAAATTTATAAGTAAAACCTCTTGGAATTGGTAAAACTCTTTCGATTAAAAGTGTATCGCGCAGGAATCAAATCGACCATTTGTATGATTTTTTGATAAAAAGAAATCACAAAAAGGGTATGTTGCTGACGTTTTTTGAAACGATTAAAAATCACCGAAGTAATGTCTAAACCCAATGATTCAAAGAAACGATAAAGAATCCTGGAACAAGGAAATACCACTTTCAGTTGTCTCAATAAATAGATTCTAATTAAGAATCAAAATAGATTCTAAAGACAAAAAAGGTGCGTGGTTAGAGATCGCTCAATAAACGAAATACCTAAAGTAAAGGGTTTCCTTGGGTTATTAGCGAGTTATCCAACTTGAGTTATGAGGATGTGAATACAAATGATTTTATTTTCTTTTTCGGATAATAATAAGGAATACTAAAAAGTACTTAACTCATATTTAATTGATTTGATTATTTTATGGATCCATTTGACATTACTAATTAAAAATTTAAAATTCGATCCATAGACATAATTTCGAATTTTCTTGAGCCGTATGAGGAGAAAACCTCTTATACGTTTCTAGGGGGGGTATTATTCATCTACATCTATCCCAATGGGTGGTTTATCGAATCGTTGCAATTGATGCTCGATGCCGAAGAGAAGGAAGAGCTCTTCGGAAAGTGGGCTTTTATGATCCGCTAAAGAATCAAACCTATTTAAATGTTCCTGCTATTCTATATTTACTTGAAAGGGGCGCTCAACCTACGGGAACTGTTCATGATATTTCGAAGAAGGCGGGAGTTTTTATGTAACTTTGCCTTAATCAACAGATTAAATTAAATTCAATTAATGAATAGAACAAAAGAGGGGGCTTATATAACTTTGTATAACCTTTTATATACTACCGCCCCCCCTCTTTTGTTCTATTCATACCTATTTATTATTACTACCAAAAAATGTCTACTACTAAAAAATGTCGTCTTCTATAACGACAAAAATTTATTTTTATTTTAGTGATAGAAATTCATTTAATTTAAGACAGATGAAAAAAGATCAAATGAATAACCGAAGTAGTTGGATTTAGAAATCCAAAATATTTACATTATTGCTAATTCAATACTAGTTGTTTTTTAGTTGAAACTTTCACTTTTTTTATGTTATGAACAAATAAATAAAAAAAAAACAAATGGGATTTAAGATTTATTTTTTTTTTTTTACTTATATGGATTAAGTAAACCCAAGCATTGCGATACTTTGCTACGAATATTGATTCTTACGCTTACATCCTTTTGTATCCATGTTTATTATCCATATATAGTTAGTGCCAATTCAATACAAGTCATTAGTTTTTCTTTATTTGTATAATTTATATTTTATTATATTAATTCAAGGAGAGGCAGCATATGCATATTTTATCCAAAGTGGCAAGGTTTGCTGTGTCACCATGATAAGGTTGGAAAAAGGAAGAACAAGAGTCAAAATGATGATTTTGTTTGAATGATGCAAACTGGCCAATATATAAACAATAATATTCCCCACTACTTTTCCCTCCACAATGAAATTCAATTTGTTTTCAAAGCTCCACCCCAAAGTAACTTTGCTAGTTGTCTGGACCCTTGTATTCACCTTGAAAAAATATATTTCCTAAATCCATGGACATTCATAAACAATGGAATCACACCATTTGTGGATCAATCAGATAAGGAAATCAAAGGCTTTTGCTATGATTTCGCCCTTCAACTATTATAAGGTCCTCCAGAGAGGTAACCAACATCCAGACCATACGTTTTGGGCTTCGCCTAATATTACACTCATCATAAGTGAATAGGAAAAGTGAGCCCAACCAAAATGATTTGAGCTTCCTACATTAACCAATCAGGGCCCAAAAACACTAAAAATGAATTTACCAATGTCGGCCTTGCAAAAATTAGGGGGAGGGAAGGGAAGGTATTTTATTAGAAATAAAAAGCAATTATGTTATGGACATCATAATTTAGGGTCAAAAAGAAAAGAAGTATATATAGATTTATTGACAAAAATAATGGGCTTCAACGCAAAACAGACGTAGAGATTATTTGCCAAGATTTATTGGGCTTCAGAAATCCCAAATTTATTTAAAAGTCATACAGTATTGTGATCCAAATCCTTATTTACTTCTGACTTCTGAGCCCTTGGATCTTGTATTATTACAGTAACTGCAAACCCTACAACCCACGAAAGAAAATGTCACGGTTGTAGATTAATAAATTGGATATAGGATTAAAATGTGAATTAAAAAGAAAAGGTAATAAGCAAATGGGAAATTAGTACGTGTACCAGTTGTGCTTGTGCGGTGGACAGTTCCTACCAGCTGATTTTCTGATACATTCCTGATAAAAACATAGTATTCCAATTACTATTAAAAAAAAGGACCAAGGTACTCAATTAATTAAAAACTTTAATCTAATGTTCATTAAAAAAATAGACAAAAAAAAAAAAAAAGAAAAAAAAAAAGAAAAAGAAAGTTCTCAAGTGAAAATTCATTTGCTTGGAGTAACATTAGAGTTTTCTTACAACCTAATTTGGAGGAATCTCCTCTAAGGCTCTAACCCATACAGTTTATATTTATTATTTAAATAAGTTATATAACTCATTAATTGTGCGTTTGAGATTGCTTAAAAAGCTAGTTTTTTTTTACTATTCAACTTATTTTTGCTATTATTTATAGGCCTCATTGTACTTTTTGGTACTATTCATGGGCTCCACTGTAATATTTTAGTTACCTTTTAGCTTTATCTACAGTATTTTCAGCAAAAAGTTTTTAGTTTTAGCTAATTAAACTATTTCCAAACAGACACTAAATAGGTCATTTGACTACTTGTGGATGGTTTTATCAATTGACAAGTAGTGGGTTGGAGGATTTTTTTTCTAAGCTAGTTTAGAAATAAACTTTTCTTAGATATAAACTTCAAATAAATTGTCAACTTTTTATAAAAGTGAAAATAGATATAAATGATTAAATTGAAAATATCAAATTCATCAAGCTAATAAGAATTGTGGAATAACTATATACAGAATGAGTTAACTCACAAAATATTCAAATTCCCATAGCTAACGTGTTAAAATCACAAGCCAAACAAGATGCCTTAAATCAAGAAAAGCAAAAAACAGAAAGACCAAGAAAACTCGAGAAACAGAGAGAAAATTCTGAGTGAAAGAGAAAACTTTATTGCTGAATTTCTGTGAATTACAAAGACTAACTAAATTACACATATCGAGCACTATTTATACTAGCAGTTACAGATCAGAGAGAGGAACAAAAAGTGCGGGAAAACTCTAACAAACTCTAATAGAATTCCCTAAAAACTCTCCTCCAATAAGATTAGGACAAATGTCACTCTAAACCTAACTAACTAGCTAACTACTTTCTCACACGTGTAGCTCACATGCTTTTGGTTAACTCTTCAAGATTACAAGTAATTTCTTCAACCACACCTTAAGTCTTTTCTAGTTTCTGCTTTGATCACACTGCTTTGTTTGTGCAATAGTCTTCTTCAAACCACACTTGCTTCCTTTCTTCAATTCTGTTTTACCCTTCTTCAATTCAATTGCATCCTAAGTCTTTTTCTTAACAGCCCCCCCCCCCCCCCCCACCAAATGACTAGAGCTGCTTTTGCAGTAGAAATAGCTTCTGTGTCTTGGAGTGACTTTGGATAAGTAATGCTGGTACTGAAAATGTTGATCAAGCCTAGCCTACTTATTAGGTCTGTAAAGACACGCACACCAAGTGCTTTAGTGAATACATTAGCCAATTGCAAATTAATCCTGACATGAAAAGTTTTGATCATACCTGCCTATATCTTCTTCCTAATCAAGTGGCAATCCACTTCAATATGTTTAGTCCTCTCATGGAACATAGGATTATTAGCTATATGTAAAGCTGCCTTGTTATCACAATAGAGAAGTGCAGCTTTAGAATGCTCAATTTTAAAATCTTCAAGCAAATAGAAAAGCCAAATAATTCACAGCAAGTTGAAGCCATTAACCTGTATTCAGCCTCAGTTGAAGATCTGGATACAATATTTTGTTTTTTTGATCTCCAAGAAATCAAATTATCCCCAAGAAATACATAATACCCTGTCAATGACTTTCTTGTATCAGGACAGCCAGCCTAATCTGCATCATAAAATGCTTTCAATTGGAAATCTAACTTTGCTGAGAAAAACAAACCCAGCCCTGGAGTACCCTTAATGTATTGCAAAACCCTGAGTGCTACCAATATGTGAGGTTGCCTAGGCCTGTTCAAGAATTAACTCAACTTGTTCACTACATAGCAGATGTTAGGTCTAGTCAAGGTCAGGTACATCAACTTTCCAATCAACCTCCTATATTGTGAAGGATCACCAATTAACTCTCCCTCATCCTTGGACAACCTGAGATGCTGTTCCATAGGAGTTCTTATGGGCTTGCAACCTAGCATTCCTGAATCTGTCAACACTTCTAATGCATACTTTCTTTGATTAAGACTTATACCCTTCTCATTTCTGGCCACTTCTAATCCCAAGAAATACTTCAAGGCTCCCAAGTCTTTTATCCCAAACTTAGTATCCAAAAGCTTCTTCAAATTAGCTACACAATGTGAATCATTTCTAGTGATCAATATGTCATCAACATAAACTAAAAAAGCTGTGAAACAAGAACCTTTTGAGTGTAAAAAGAGAGCATAATCAGATTTGGACTGTACAAATCCCAACTTAGTGATTGTTGTTGATAATTTGGCATGCCACTGACTGTTGTCTTGCTTTAACCCATAAAGAGACTTCCTCAACGTGCATACAAGAGGCCTAGCAGCCGCATTTGTAAAACAGCCCCCCTTGCTATGAAATCCCTGAAGTAAAGACGTATACACCCCCTCATCCAAGTCACCATGGAGGAAGGCACTGTTGACTTCTAACTAATGCAAAGGCCAAACTTTGATAGCAATAATGCATAGCAACACCCTAACTAAGACTAATTTAGCAACTGGAGAAAAGGTTTCTAAGTAATCCAACCCCTCTTGTTGAGTATACCCTTTAGCCACTAACTTGGCTTTGTACCTCTCCATTGAACCGTCTGAGTTATATTTTATCATATAAACCCATTTACACCTAATTGGAGCCTTACCAGGGGGTAAAGGAACAACATCCCAAGTATGATTGAGCTCCAAAACAAAAATCTCATTGTCCATTGCTTCCTACCAAGCCTTTGAAAGCACAGCCTGATGGTTAAACTCAGGTTCAACTTCAACACTTGTAGCAAGAGCAAAAGCTTGATGAGAAGTGCTAATGTTAGCATAAGAAAGGTGCCGTGCAATATCATAAGGACTACCTGAAGTTGGTTTAGTGGTGAGCAAAGAACAAGATTAATCCTGTAAGTAAGAAGGTAGTTTATGGACCCTAGTGGATTTTTTATGTTGAGTGGAAGGCATAGTAATGACTGGAAGAAGTGGATCAATGGGGGAATCAAGTAGAGGAGATTGAGAATTAAGATCATCTATAGGAGCATCTATAGGAACACAATTTGCAGTAGCAGTGGTATTTGCTACAGAATCACCAACAATAATGGGAAGAGGTTGATGCTCATCATAAAAGGAAGGTGAGGGAATAGAATCTAAGGAGATAGGTGTGACAAAGGAAGGAATAGTTTCTAAGGGAGTAAGCTTATATGTCAAAGGGTTAGAATTAAAAGGATCAAGATTCTGAGGAAGAACTTGAGATTGAAAAGGGAAAATGGACTCATAGAAGTGTACATCTCTTGATATGAACATTGAATGTGTAGCAAGATCCATTACTTTATAACCTTAAACACCAAAAGGATATCCTAGAAACACACATTTAGTGGCTCTGGGTAAAAATTTGTGCCTGTTGTGTGCAAGTGTAGATGCATAACAAAGGCATCTAAATGCTGAGTAGTTTCACCAATTGACTGTGAATTCAAGAAAGCTAAATGCTGTTCACATTGTGACTTAGAGATTGGACACTGTGGAGTTGAAAAGGCAGATTCTTCACTAGTTTGGGCAAAATTGATAGTCCCAAAAGCTGTAACCTGATTGCAAGAGACTTGGTTTGCCATGGATTTGTTTCTGAACTAAAATCCTGGTGGAAAACCATGTAGCCTGTAGCATTTTTCTACTGTATGTCCTGATTTCCCACAGTGAGTGCAAATTAGTCCTTCCTTATTGGAATTTCCTTTGCCACTGTGACTGTGTTTTGGATCAGATCCTGCATTGGAATACAATGCTATGGCTTCAATAGGATGAGTTATGATAGGACCAGTGAATTCACCATTCTTGAAGCTTCTTTGTTTCTCCTCTTGCAAGATCAAAGAGAGAACCTTGTTAATATCAGGCAAAGGCTCATACAGTAGAATCTGACCTCTAATAGCTGAATAGGAATCATTTAATTCCATCAAGAACCTCATTACTTGATCACGATCATTAAGATCTGAAGTGATCCTTTGAGCTCCATAAGTGCAAGGACACTTAAAGAGAGGAACATATTGGTAGTTAACCAATTCATCAACCAAAACCTTGAAATTTGTATAGTATGCCTCCACAAAGAATTGACCTTGTACAAGATAGGCTGATTCCTTTTGAAGCTCAAAGATTCTAGGTCCACTTCTCTGAGAAAACCCGTGACGCAAATTAAGCCAAATTACTTTAGCATTATCTATACTAGCTTTTTAACCTGCACTATGTGCGGGAACCTTTTTATTTACATTTATTAGAAAAGAATTTTTTAATAATATTTAAATACATTTTTACCACGTACTAAACACCGAACACATATCTCCATTTACAAATCTAATTACAAACACCATAGGCAGATACCAAAAATTAATTTAACCCAAATCTAATACAAATACTAAAAAAAAATTTATTTTAAACCCACTAAAACCAAATCTAACTCAAATATCTAAATCTAAAACAATCCAACCAAATGCATTTGAAGATGATGATTCAGCATCAACTAACTCTTTTTTCTTTTGAATTCCAATGTGCCTCTACATTGCTTTTTGTGTGGTTATGTGCTCAATGGTCATTTCATATCTCAGTTGTTCTTTTTGTTCCTGCTCCCTTCCAATTTGTCAAATATCGTTTCCCATTTTTATTTTTCGCCTATCATGTCCCTTTTGTGAGGAATAAATATAGACCTTTGTAGATTCCGTTCAAACCCAACATTTATATACTGCACAAAGTAAATGTATCTTAGAAGCTTGATTAGAAACTAAAAAAAAAAAAAATAAATGCGTATAAACTACAAAGTTTGATCATAATCTATGTTTTGTTTAAGCTACCTGAGGACATAAATTTTCTCAACCTCATTAATTTTAGACACATATTCTCCATACTCTATCCATTCAATAGATGGTTAATTCAATTTCACAACTCCTACTAAACCACACTAACTAACAAAGAAAAAAAAAATTCCTATTGAAGTCTAAACTTATATGCATTTTTTTAATGCATAACATGCATACCAACCAAAAAACTACACAAAACATATTGTTTATAAACCAAATTATTAGCTGTATGTTAATGGACAAAGAAAATGCTAATTTTGAGATTTTGCTAAGAAATTATATATGAGCACTTTTAGTTTCTATTCAAATGCAAGTTCAGTTACAAAATTGATTTTTAATTCTTTACTATAAGTGGCTAAAGTAATATTCCACCAAAATTAAGCAAAGATATTGAAGAAAGAATCTTGTGCTCAATCTGCTAACATCTATCTAATCTTTCTTTAAAACAAAAAAGAGGGTTGAGAAGGCAAAGCATGGAACTAAGCAACAGACTGAAGAGAGTATACATCTCAACCTTCCCACTGTGGTTAGGAAACTATTACCATGTCCAAATTTCTAGTGTGTTAAGGCTTAGAAATGTTTATATGGAATTTATATATGTATTACAAAGGTTAAGACTTAAGTTTACTATTAAAATATTTCATATTTTCAATCAAATTTTAAGAGTAGAGTTTCTTCTCTATAACAGATCTAATTCAATATTATATGGCGAAAATAATTTTTTACAATAGAGAACGTGTGTAAAGGAATTACATATAACATAAGCAAATTGAAGATGACATGGGAAATTGTACATATTTAAGATCTATATGTAGCATCTGCCATAAAGCAATTAATTTATTCTATTGGCATCCTATATAACCCCTTAAGAGATCAAGATGACATATGAGAGATTTCCAGTTACCCTTAACAGGAAAAAAAATCATGAGAAAGCTTTAAAACAAACAATAGTAACAATTACATAGCTTTGAAAACAAAATTTGTAGATTTTACAGTGAATTATCTACATGTTAGCCTCCTTAACAATCACCTATTCTAGAAAAACGAACCTCAATTACCCAAATACTCAAAACAACACCAAATCTAACACAAATATGCAAAACCAAAGCAATTCTATACGAAAAACCTTAGTATATAAACCCAAATCTAAAATCAAACCTGAATTAAAGCCAATCCTGCCAAAATACTTAAGCCAAAAGGGATTTTAAAAAGGGACCTTTCAGAAACAGAAGACCCAAAAAAATAAAATTTTAGGGTCTGTTTGGATACTGCTTATTTGCTAAAAATTGAAAACTTATTGCTAAAAATATTGTAACAAAATAATTTTTAAAAGTGTGAATAGTGTGTGAGACCTAATTTTACCTAAAAATCTGCGTATTGCTGAGTTTGGTGGTCCATGAATAGTGCCGTGGGACCCACCATTTTTCAGCAAAACGCATAAACACTTTCATCCCAACGCTTCGCAAACACACACTTAAAATAAAACTTTGGTGTGGTTTTGATTATTAAAGATTTGCCTTTTGAGTGACGGAGCAAATCTTCATCTTACTCTAAATGAGAAGGCAAATTCAAAATCAAAGCGGCCCAAATATGCAAAAGCGGTTCTAGATACCTAAAACCAATTTATGCCAAGCCAGCTAACCTAAACAAAACTTCTAACCAAAATCCCTTAATCAAAACTAAATTTAATCCATCAATTTAAACTAATTAAACAAAACCATTCCTAACCGAAAAACCTAAATCATAACCAATCAACCAAAATACCCGAGTCTAAATCATAAATAATGCCCAAATGATTCTAAAAGAAATTTCACTGAATATGACCCATACCCATTCTTTGAATTTATCATCCTATTCTTTCATTTTTCAAAATAATAAAAAAAATTAAAGAATTGAAAAGCCTTCCCTCCACAGAGATTCACATTACTACTTATATAGATTAAGGGAAAATTCCTAATTTACTTTTTCATTCCCACTTGATTTGTATTGCTTATAACTTTCTCTAGAATAGTCTCCTGCTCTATTTCAATATTCGAAGTGCCCGAAAGAGACTAAGACTCACTTAAGTTCTTTAAATCCGCTCCTTTGTTTTAACCCAGCCACCATAGATAGATAAATACGAAAAAATTAACACAAATAACTAAACTAAAATCAATTTTACTCAAATACCCTAATCAAAACCAAATATAACCTAAAGACCTAAACTGAAACCAATCCAAACAAATATAAAAAAACTTGATCATATTTAATGCACAAACTAAAAAGCTAAGAGAAAAACATAACTTAAAGACCTAAATCGAAACTACCCAAACAAATATCAAATTCTGATCTTATTTAATGGTCAAACTTAAAAGAGAAGAGAAAAAATTATTGGCAGTGGTTCTGGCAAGATTGTGGCAAGAGGCTTGACATTAGTGTGAAGACAGCCAAATACTGACTTTATTCTCTGTTTATTTGTTCAGTAATCAGGTAGTAACAAATGAAATAGAAATTAATTTAAAAATAAATGCAACATAAGATAAATGAAGCAATTCTGACCTTTCAAATTAATTCAGTAACTCATGTTGAAGTATAATAAATGGTCTTATCAGTGAGAGAGCCCTTTGTAGCATTAAATAGTTGGGAATGAGAAGTTAAAGACATTACATAAACTGAAAAAAGACTATGTAATTTGTTTCTTCAATAGCAAACTACTAAGTGCATTTTTATATGCATATAATTTAGTAATTCGTAACAGTACTATAACATTTTAGTAAAGTTGATGCTCTTCTTCTTCATATAAATATTCATAACAGAAATAACCATGACAGGGCATGAAATTTTCTTTCTTTAAAAGCCCTATAAAAAAAAAAAATTTCTTTGCTAATTGGTTCATATTAAAAGTTTTTTTTTAATGATCTTTCATCAATATCTATTAATGATTTTTTTTTTTCACTTTTCATTACTAAATTTTGAATCAAATTGTAAAGTAATAACATATTCTACTGCAATAATGTTATTATATGATTTTCTTCTGCAATTGAATATTAAACATATAAATATGTGAAGGCATTTATCTGAAACCATTCAAGTAAATAATATTATAACCACTTAATGGTATCTAAGAGTGTAGTTTAAGGGGAAAAAATAAAAAAAGGAAGGCAAATTTTGAATCAAAATAAATTCAATTAAATACCCAAACCTAAGACTAAATCAACTCAAACGTTTAAAGTAATATTTATAAAAAAAAATATCGATAAAGGTTTTCGCTCTTTCCGAATAACGAACTCTTGTTCTCTCTTATTTCTCTGTTTTTGCCCTCTCCAAACCTAAATCATATATAATCCCAAATTTCAAAATATCAAATCAAAACCTAATGTAACCCAAATACCTAAATAAAAATCAATCCAACAAAATTTCTCAAAACTAATTCATATTTCATACCCATACCCAAATCTAAGAAAGATTGAAAAAAAGAAAAACTTACCGATGGTAGTTCTCTCAACGTCTGTTTCCTTCTCATCTCTATATCGCAAGGTTTATTTTTTCCTCCTCCTCTATCTTTGTATCGTAAGCATCGGTGTTAAGAAAATCAAAAGGAAGCGACAGGAGAGAGTATCCGAAAGAGGAGAAACGGAAGTTAGAGTGGGGTTTGCATTGGGAAATATGGCGTTTGCGGTTTTTTTTATTTTGGATAAGCGGCTTGGTGGTTTTATAGATATACGTTTGATGAAAGTGAGTCTTCCAAATGCACCGTACGGTATTTTAAAGATTAAACTATATACGAGGGTGTTTTTTAAGTGGTCTTTTTTCCTAACGTGGCAGCACCTCCTTAATTGTAGGAAAAGACTTCTGCTTTTATATATAGTATTAGATAGAACTGTCCACCGAACCCGTGTACCCGACCAACCTGCCTGAGCCTGAACCTAAAATCACCCGAACCGACACTCCGATGGTCGGTGGCGGGTCGCTGCCCACAGAACCTGACGCCTTTGAGTCAGTTGGCAGTTTTCCTCTCCCAAAACCCGAGCAACCCGACCCGATCATAAACCCAGAAACTTCCGGCGATATTCGAACGTTCTTGGACGAAAATATACAAAATCCGGGGATATTTGAAGTTATCCAGCGAAAATTTACATGAAACCCATAAGATCGGACGAGATCCGATGAGATCTCGTTGAGATCTAGGCCAGATCTGACGAGATCTGGCGACATCTCGTCGAGATCTAGTTCAGATCCAATGAGATCCAGCGAGTTCTTGTTGTGATCTGGCTAGATCTCAACGAATCCGGCCAAATATCGGCCAGATCTTGATGAATCCGGCCAAAATAATGGCACCGGAGATAAAAACTGAAATTGACCGGGGAACCCGAAAACCTGAAGCGTCCCGAACCGGCCGATCCGACTAGCATTCCGGGTCGGTTTCAGGTTCTGTTTTCATCCACTCGAAAAGTTCGGGTCAGGTCCGGGTCGGGCACAAACCCGACCCTGCTCGACCCGTGGACACCTCTAGTATTAGATACATGATGCTAGAACCAATGTCAGGTGAGACAAAATTGATGATCCAACTTAGATCTATTATGTTGCATCGTGTCCACAAGATAAATTGTGGAGAATCTGGATCTAGTATTGGTATTGTACCATCAATAAATCCAATCTTGTGTTTAGTAGTGAGTGAAATGATCATTGATTTGGCCCATGGAAAATAGTTCTTTCCTCTAATCAACTTCTGAGACACTAGTTGAATTGTGTTGTTATCACTGCTACTAAGAAAGAATGGATTGACAGAATCTTCATTTATAGTAGAAGAAGATTGATTATTTGAAGCTTCTTCAGTGGACGCCACTGTTGGAGCTTTGAAGCTTGAAGAAGAACAAGATGAGTTTTAGAGAATTCAAGTGGAAAAGAAAAGAAAAACAATTTGATCTGATCTTGTTTAACGCTCTGATACCATGTTCAAATCACAAGCTAAATTAGAAGCCTCAAATCAAGAAAAGCAAATCATAGAAAGATCAAGAAAACTCGAGAAATAGATAGAAAATTCTGAGTGAAAGAGAAAACTTTATTGCTGAATTTCTGTGAATTACAAAGACTAACTAAATTACACATATTGAGCACTATTTATACTAGCAATTACAGATCAGAGAGAGGAACAAAAGCGCAGGAAAACTCTAACAAACTCTAATAGAATTCCCTAAAAACTCTCCTCCAATAAGATTAGGATAAGTGTCACTATAAACCTAACTAACTAACTACTTTCTCACATGTGTAACTCACATGCTTTAGCTTAACTCTTCAAGATTACAAGTAATTTCTTCAACCACATCTTAAGCCTTTTCTGGTTTATGCTTTGATCACATTGCTTTGTTTGTGCAATAGTCTTCTTCAAACCACACTTGCTTCCTTTCTTCAATTTTGTTTTACCCTTCTTCAATTCAATTGCATCCTAAGTCTTTTTCTTAACAGCCCCCCCCCCCCCAACCAAATGACCAGAGCTGCTTTTGCAATAGAAATAGCTTCTGTGTCTTGGAGTGACTTTGGATAAGTAATGCTGGTATTGAAAATGTTGATCAAGCCTAGCCTACTTATTAGGTTCGTAAAGACACGTACACCAAGTGCTTTAGTGAATACATTAGCCAATTGCAAATTAATCCTGACATGAAAAGTTTTGATCATACTTGCCTATATCTTCTCCCTAATCAAGTGGCAATCCACTTCAATATGTTTAGTCCTCTCATGGAACATAGGATTATCAGCTATATGTAAAGCTGCCTTATTATCAGTTAAGTTTCTTTCTATTTTCACTTTTCGTGAGAATATTCTCCAGTAAAGCTTCCTTGATAATCAAACACAATTGTTGAGTTAAAATGAATTGACCTCTTGCAAATTAATTAATTACCCAAGTTAATAAATTAGTCAAATTACATGCAATAATGTGGTAGCACAAACAAATCACCAAATAACTAAATGTAGCGAAAATAAAATTGGACACAGGTGATTTGTTTACGAATGGGGAAAACCGCCGAGGCAAAACCCCATTGGGTGAATTTAAGGTCACCACTCCTGAGAATCCACTATTATCAATTACGAGCAGTTACAAGTATAAAGAATTTTACCAAATGCTTTGGCCTATCCCGAAATACCAACCTACAGTTGAACCCTTACCCCAATATCCAATTGGACTTGAATTGTAGCAACAATCTCTCCGTTCAATGCACAAATCACAGTACGTGACTAACCAATGATGCACGGATCCCAGTACGTGACTACAAAACCCTTAAATGAAGAAGATGTTGGCTACAAAGTTTTTCAGTTCATCAACAATGAAGATCAAGAATCTCCTTGGTCACAAAACCCTTGGCGTAAAGACGTAGTAGCTTCTACAGAGAGAATAATGAACTAGGGCACTTTCTGCATTCGGTCACTCAAAACATGCATTATATTTTTGCATCAGTTCGTGACGGCCTTTAAAATAATCTTTATATATGTCTTTGGTTGTGAGAAAAGAAGCCCTACATAAATACATAAGTATTGGCTGAAAATCAGATCTAGAAATTTTGATTTCGTAAGTCTTGACAGATACAGCTTGTGTCGAGGTTCAACATTAAATCTCGATAGAAAGGATTTTGTCGAGATTTCTATCGAGCTTTAATGAACAACACTTCCTTCACTTGTTTCTTGGTTAGACTTGCATGACTTCAATAGTTAACTTGAACACTTGTTTCTTGAAGTACTAAACCCATCCTAGATCTACCCAATTATAAGTAAAGTGCGTTTTGTCAAAGGATTAGACAATTACATAAATATGTCCCTAAAAATCTCCCCATTTGGCAATCCGTGACAAAACCACAACAAACAAATGAATAATGAGAGAAGTCTTAAATCACTAAACTCATAACAACTTGTTGGATTACAAAAAAAATCTAACCCTAACATAAACTCTTGAAAAACTTTGCAAGAAGTTCATGGCATGGTAGACTTTCACAACCTGTGTTTCTGAAACACTTAAACAAAAACTCATTAGGGCATCATGTGTGAAACAGAAATAAAGATTACATACATAAAGAAACATGTGTATAAAGAGAGAAAAGAAACAACACATGGAGAGATAGGTGAAGAAAAACATACACCATCATATATATGAAAAAAAAGTACAATGTATGTCAATAAATGGTCACAAGACCGGTGTACAAGAGGTTGTAACTAAAAAGAAAGAAAAGATACATGTAAACCTCACTACATCCCTTAAAAAGTATAAACACTCCCTCTATCAAAAAATGTCTTGTACTAAATCTCCCCCTAAGTACAAGACTACTCTTAAACCCAAAACTACTCCCCCTTTTTGTCACGAATGACAAAGGGCAAGTCATTGAGAGGTCGTCATCTCGTCATCATTGGAAGAGCTAGCATCATCATTCTCATCTTCACCAGCATCATCACCCTCATCACCCAAGTCCTCTAGAGTAGGAGAAGGTGAAGGAGCAAAGCCATCCATGCGAGCCTGTCTGCGTGCAATGTGACCCACACGGGTGTTCATCTTACACATCTCATTAGTGAGATAGTCAAGACGAGCATCCATCTACTGCAGCTGCTTCATGATGGCATCAAGAGTCACACCAACTGCTAAGGAAGAAGGAGCAGAGGTGGAAGGAGTGGAAGAAGAAGGTGGAATAGTAAAAGCTGTAAGATCATTCGAGTGCCGAAGGATCGGCGCTAATGGCACCTATAATGTTGAAAAGAGGAGAGAGAGGAATAGGAATGGAGAAGTGCCGAAGGATCCGTGTGATAACCAAAGGAAAGATGAGCTTATCACGAGTAGCGGTATCCTTATACACATCTATGATAGATGTTATGAGATGAGAGGGAAAGTCAATGGAAATGTCCTCCATCAAGGAAAGAAGAAAACGAGCACGAGGCTCAGTGATGGAGTTATAATGAGATAAAGGTGTAAGAGTGAATGTCATCACCATGTTAAGGAACCTCAGGCCTTTGGCAAAGCTCGAGCATGGGGTGTTTAGCTTACCGCCCCATATAGAAGGAATCTCACAAAAGTGAGAGATAAGCTCGTCTCTGACAAAGTTTGAAGACGCTCACAGCTAGGGTAGTTAGGATGCGGTACACTGGGAACGTGTAGTACCTCGGATATAAGATCTAGAGTAACTACGATACGTGTACATTAGAATGTGGTAACAAAACGAGGTACAGAGGTATCGATGCTGTGCATGTTGGAGTAAAACTCCTGAATGAACACTACTGGACACCTCTCAGGTTTCCCACAGAGGGACTCCCATCCCCGAGTCCGAATGACTTTGGGTAGAGCAGTGTCAGAGAAGTTCGACAGAATGACTTGGCGTTTCGGATGAATGCCATGGTTCTGAAAGTTCTCAAAGAAGTTCATCTTGGCCTTCTCATCATGGAACCAAATATGAAAGGGAATAGAAGGATCAGAAGAGGATGACTCGGAACCACGAAGAGGGTTCCGAGTTGGAGTGGATTTGTGCGCTTTGGGTGCCATGGCGCGGTCTATCTGAGAAAGAGAGAGAGAGAGAGAGAGAGAGAGAGAGAGCAGAACACATCACAGACTAGAAAAGGAATGAAAAGATATAAAGTATGCATGAAAAATTCATGAACATGTGATGTGCAAAATTTAAAAGCATCATGGGTAAAAACCCAATCCAAACCTACCAGCACTCAAACAACAATAATCAATCACACATCTAAAATGCTTGAAACATTGTTATAATGCAATGAGAATGCAATGCATGAGCACACATTACCAAAACAATACAACCCAACCCAAAAATTTCACAAAAATCTCAAAAACCCCAAAAATTTTCAAAAACCCCAAAACCTAGGTCTAAAATGCATGAATGCATGAAAATGAAGGGATTTAGAACACTTACCATGTGATTTAGGCTTGATCTAGGCCAAAAAAGGAGTGGGTAAAGAGATTTAAGTGAGAGGAGAGTGTTTGGGGTGAGAAAGAAGTGTTTTCTAGTGAGAGAGAATGAAAAAAAATGAAATCTGAATTGCGCCTCAGCTTTATATATAAAACACATCTCGATGGATCGAAGTATTTATCGAGATCTGTCGAGCGCTAAATATCGACAGAAATGAGTCTGTTGAGGTGCTGTTTAGGATTTGTTGACGACAAAACTCCCCTTGATGGATTAAGAATCTGTCGAGAAGCTATCGAGCAAACAGAATGATCAGAAATTTGTCTCGATGGATTGAAGAAGCTATCGAGGAGAAACCCAAAAATCTTGATGGATTGAGAATCTGTCGAGTTCTATCGAGAAAAGAGAAAAAAGGCTTGATAGAAAGAGAATCTGTTGAGGATCTGTTGAGAAGCTGTTAAGCTTGAAGAAAAAGGAGTTTTTCTAGGAGGAAAAACTTAAAGAGATGAATGCAACAAGCAAGCTACTCAAAGAAGGATCTAATCAACATGTTAAGCTCTCAAAACATCTCTCAACATATATGCAAAGCATAGATCCAAAAACACACACACACACACATACACACACACACACTCAACAAGTCTAACTAATTTTATATTTCAAAAACAAGTTAAAACAGTTTAGTGAACATATATTAATACATGTATTCCTTGTGATGGCCAAATCACATAGTACCTGCACATGTATCAAAAGTAGCAAAGCATTTTGTGTGTTGTGTGTGAAACATAGCTAGAGTGCATAAGTTTCTCATATTATGACGATTTGAGATATGAGAAAATCTAATACGCTCATACACAATCATAACTGTTTGATAAGGACTATCGCCTTTGAGGTACATCATATAACTCCCACATCTCCTAGAAACATGCTTACAACCATTTTTAAAAGCATTTTGATTCTTTTTGCTTTTGTATTTTTTGCATATTTTCTTTTTGAACATATCATGCATAGGTATATAAGAGAGAGAAGAAATACCCAATTATGTAAGCCAAAACATCACAATTTTGCTATGCTGAAGCACACAGATATTATACTTGATTGGCGGGCTTTTGTGGTGAGACGGTTATTTATGCCTTTCTCTTAGGATTTTCTAGTCCTTCCCATCAAAAAGAGTGATATGAGTGTTAAGATATAAGAGATAATCTTAATCGTACTCATCACAAACACGAGCCACAAAGCTCACTTGCTTAGTTGTGCATTAAGATGCTTATCTAAGCTACAAGAGATACAAAGTTTAGAAAACTTTGTTTCAATGGCCATCCAAGGTACACAAGTACCAATATACACAAACACACACTGTTTTGAATTTTTCTGATTTTTCATTATTTATTTATTTATATTTATATAAAATAAAATAAAACAAAACTGAAAACAAACAAACAAAAACATGTTAAACAAAATAAAGCATAAAACTAGATGCAAATGCATAAGAAAGGAGGAGAAAGAGGATAGATCACTCCATGGAGATTACACCAATGTTTTGGCGTAAGAATTCAAAACGTTTGCTATCAAGAGGCTTAGTGAACAAGTCGGCCTTTTGATCATCAGTGTGGATAAACTCAGGAGTGAGTATGCCATCTTCGACAAGTTCCTGAATGAAATGATGTCGTATCTCTATATGTTTTGTTCAAGAATGTTGAACAGGATTTTTGGAGATGTTAATGGCACTGGTATTGTTACAATAGATGGTAAGATATTCTTGACAAATACCATAATCAAGAAGGAGTTTTTGCATCCACAGAAGTTGGGTGCAACAGCTACCGGTAGCGATGTATTCAGCCTCAGTAGTGGATAAGGAGATGGAATTCTACTTCTTACACATCTAGGAGACATGATTGTTACCCACATAAAAGCAACCCCTCGATGTAATTTTTCTATCATCAGCATTCCCAGCCCAGTACACATTAGAATACCTAGCTAAGACATCGTTTGTGTCCTTGCTATACCACACTCCGAAATCGGTAGTGGCTTTGACATATTTTATGATTTTTTTAATATGAGACTCTTTGGGGTGTGCCTAATATCTAGCACACACTCCTACACTGTAACTAATGTCAGGTCTACTAGTAGTAAGGTAAATGAGACTACCTATCATGCTTCTATATAAGAAAGAATCAACACTTTTGCTTAACAAGTCAACAGTGAGTTTAACATTGGGGCTCATGGGGGTTCTCGTAGGACTAGTAGACTCCAAACCAAACTTTTTCACAAGATTTTTAGCATATTTAGATTGAGATATGAATATATCTGACTCTTGTTGACAAATCTGCATTCCAAGGAAGTGATTCAACTCTCCAATCATGCTCATCTCGAATTCGGCCTGCATAAGCTTTGAGAAGTTATGAGCGAGCTCATCCTTTGTAGATTCGAAGATGATATCATCAACATAGACTTGAGCTACTATCAATTCGCCATTCTCCTTTTTGATAAAGAGTTTGATCAGCTTGTCTTCTTGTGAAATCATGTGAGACCAGGTATTTTGTAAGCCGGTCGTACCAAGCTCTGGGTGCTTGCTTTAGTCCATATAGAGCCTCTTTGAGGTACAACACATGATCCAGAAAGTGTGGATCGATGAATCCTTTAGGCTGAGCAACATAGACATCTTTAAGAAACTCGTTCAAGAACACAGTCTTCACATCTGTTTGGTATAGCTTGAACTTCAGGTGACAAGCCAGAGCTAGAAGAACTCTAATGGATTCCATGTGAGCTATAGGAGCAAATGATTAATCAAAATCCACTCCTTCCACTTGAGAGTATCCTTGGGCCACCAGACGAGCCTTGTTGCGGATCACATTTCCCTCCTCATTAGTTTTATTGCGGAATATCCACTTTGTGCCAATGATATGTTCTCCTTCTGGTCTAGGTACCAGGGTCCAGACATCATTCCTTTGAAATTGGAGTAGTTCATCATGCATGGCCTCAACCCAGCTTTCATCCTAAAGGGCATCCTTAACCTTGGTGGGTTCAACCTGCGATAAATAGCAAGAATAAGACACAAAGTTAGCAACATATTTATCAACTATACGCTTTCTTAGTGTAAGTTCATTCATATTTCCCACAATAACTTCAGGAGGGTGATTCAGCTTGATCCTTGAGGAGGGTCCTTTCTCTTCATGAGATTCAGACTCAGGTGATGTAGGAATATTTGCTGAGACTTCTACAACACTTGGAGTAGTTGGAGAAATAGGCTCTTGATTAGCTTCTTCTCGAACAACCTTTGGCTTTGAAGGAAGAATTGCCTTAGGTATTTCCTCACTACTTTTCTCAGAACCAGACTTGAAGCTTCATCAATAACAACATTGACAGTTTCCATCACCTTCTTAGTTCTTTTGTTGTATACCCGATAAGCTTTGCTTGTGGAGGAGTATCCCAAAACTATTCCTTCATCGCTTTGGGAGTCAAACTTTCCCACATTTTCTCCATCCTTAAGGATGAAACAAGTACTACCAAAGATTCTGAAATACTTTACATTCAACTTTCTTCCCTTCCACAATTCATAGAGAGTATTCTTTGTACTGGGTCTGAAATATACTATGTTAACCTTATGACATGCGGTGTTGACTGCTTCTCCCTATAAATTTTTGGCCACACCTTTATTGTGTAACATAGCTCTAGCCATCTCCTGAATGACTCTGTTCTTTCTTTCTACTACAGCATTTTGCTGAGGAGTAATAGGAGCAGAGAATTCTTGAGATATACCAGATCTAGTGCAAAAAGATTCCATGTATGAGTTCTCAATTTCTTTACCATGATCACTGTGAATTCGATCAATCTTCTTGTTCTTTTCATTTTGCAGTCTTGTACACAAAGCTTCAATGTGCTTAGGAGCATTTGACTTGGATCTTAGAAGAATGACCCAGGTGTATCTGTGTAGACACTCAATTTTGCACCCATAATTTAATTAAGGAGAATGACTTGAATGACCAATCCATGTACCCCAAAAATCATAATTGCATTACATGCATCAATTTGTTCTCATTACATGCATCATTTTGTTTTTGCATTACATGCATTAATTCATTTATTGCATATCATCATTTTGTTTTTGCATTACATGCATTAATTCATTTATTTCATATCATAAAAATAATCTTGAGATTCTAACAGTCGCAGCGGTGTTTCCGGTTATCAAATCGGACTATCGGATCGAAAGATATCGCATGATCAAATTTGCACGGTAAACATGCATTGTGTCTAGGTAGAATCGACCACACATGATCAATTTAAATTAATTTTGATTGGTTAAAAAATTAAAATTAATTAAATAATTTTGTGATTGGTTGATAATTGGTGTTTAATATAGGGATGCATGCATGGGAATAAAAGGGATGACAGGATAACAATAAAACTGTGGATAATCTGAACTTTAAAAGGCCAAAGTTGGCACTTTTGGAGTGCCAAACAGCACTCTAAAAGGGCCGAATTTCCCTGATGTGGGCTTTGGCCCAACGGCCTTCGGGTGACGATTATGCATACCCTTTTCAAACTTTTCGCAAAAGGATGCGTTCGGATTAAAACCCTAATCGTCTGTACCTATTTTTTAGAGTCTTTTGGCCTCTATAAATAGAGATTGAACCTTATAATTCAGCACATTTTTTTTTACACTCTAAGAGGCATACGTTTTTGACTCTCAAACCACCCATTTTTTCTGATCCCCTCTCTAAGTGTTGCTGCTTAAATTAGGGTTTTTAGGTTTCAAAGAGCATTACATAAATTTCTTTGAACCCTAAAACATCCTCTCAAGAATAAAGAGTGCTCATGCAAGAGGTAGTTTCCTTCACCCTTTTTCTTGTGATGTGATGATGCATGTTATATCTCTTTCTTTTTCAAATATCCATAACATGAATTGTGAATTGTTGTTTTGTTAAAGCATGATTTTTTTTATGTGATTGTTATAATCTTTTTCTTGAATGTCAATAAATCTGCATGTGAACAATTATTTTTCTTAAGACAAAACAGATCTGCATCTTTATAAGATGTAGATCTGAATTTTTCTCAATACAAAAACAGATCTGCATCTTTATAAGATGTAGATCTGAGTTTTTCTTAGTATGAAAACATATCTACATCTTCCTTAAATGTAGATTTGAGTTTTCTCAAACAAAAAGAGACCTGCATCTTTATGAGATGCATATCTAAATTTTTCTCAAATCAAAACTATTTACATCTTTCTTAAGATGCCAAATCTGATTTTCTTAACTCAAGCAAATTGTTGAAATAAAGAAAGAGATTTTGTATTATTGTGTTTGTGTTTATTTTAATTCATGATTGCATAAATTTGGACTATGAGTGAAACTCTCTTCTTAAAAAAATCTTTTTCATTCTTTGTAAAACATATAACAAAACATATCTGATTTTTTGTCATCAAAAATCATTCTTTTAAATATAACAAAACAGATTTGAATTTTTGTCATCAAAAATCACTTTTTTTATTTATTTTTTTTAATACTACAAAACAGATATGATATTTTGACAAACCAAAATCATTTTTTTAATCATTAAAACAGATCTGAATTAAAAAAAAAAAAAAACCAAAGAAGAGACTTCATTCATAAATAAATTTGTGTGATTTAATTTTTCATTCCCATGTTCAAAATATCATTCATGACATGCATAAGAAAGTACATTGGTCACAAGAGTCTAGAAGACCAGACTTTCTCTAGGCGGAATGGGTGCCTAACACCTTCCCATTCTGTAACCTAGCCTCCAAATTTAGGTTTTTGGTTAAGTAGATTTAGCCTTGTCTTCATTTGTTTTGGGTAGAATGTAACTAGGACAACAAGCCGTGTATTTTGGTAGATTGTAACTAGGACCCAAAGCTATGTAACTTTTCAAATTTCCAAATATGTAATATTTATTCAATCAATGAAGAGAACAATTCAGTCATATATTTAGTTTTTCTTATTTTTTGTATAAAAAAATAAGTGACGACTCCATACCACTTACTCGAAAAGAGAGGTGCCCTAAAAGGTACCCGAATCTCTTTTTTGAGGGATGCTTTTCATCGAGGTCTCTCACAATCTGGTGAAATCATCTACTACAACAATGATATATCTCTTTCCTCCAAGAGATTCGGTTCTAGTTGGACCTATGAGATCTAGATGTAGTAGCTCCAAAGGTCTGGATGTAGCTGATGTCTGAGTGCCTAGATGTTTTGCTTTCGCCTGTTTCCCAAGCTGACATGGTCCACACACAACATTGCTAACCCTGCTGAGCTTTGGAATTACTAACATTGATTCATTCTTAGATACAATTGACAGATGTTTGCAGCTATCATGTCCCATCCTTTGGTGCCATAAGTCTTCATTTGGTAAGCGAATACTATTGCACACAATGTCAACATTAGGTACCAATCCATAGCAGTTATCCAGAGTGCGGACTATGCTTATGAGTTTCTTTCCACACTCATTCAAAACGAGACATTTCCCTTTTGAGAATAGCACCGTGAACTCTTGATCACAGATTTGACTTATGCTCAACAAGTTCACTCTGAGACCTTCTACATATGATACATTTGTAATGTCTACTAGTCCAGGTAGAGAAATGGTTCCCTTCCCTTTTATTTGTGATTTGCTTCCATCACTGAAAGTGACATTTCCACCTTTCTTAGACTCGAAAACCTTAAAGAGAGAACGGTCTCTAGTCATGTGTCTTGAGCATCCATTGTCAAGGTACCATAAACATGTGTCCATTACTTTAAATGCAAACTTCATCATAAAGCACACTTCGTGCTTGCTTGACAAATCAGTAGGAATGGTTTTCTCTCTCAGCTTCCATTTATGAACACAACCTTTAATTTTCACCATTCTTAGATAAACTCCTTTGCACATTTTCATTTTGAGATAATCTAGTTTCTTCCTTGTCACGCTAAGACTTTTTTCAACAAGCATCAAGATAGCTTTCGAATAAATTTTAGATTTACATTTTCTGAAACACTCAATCAAATAGAGATTAGAAAAGTAAGATGTATTTGAAATGAAAGATTTTTTCATGCCGCTTGTAGTCATGATAACAGGGGTTAATGGACCACACAGCAATGATTAAACCTAATCAGAGTGTGCCTATTCTGATACCACTTGTTGGGTTAAAATGAATTAACCCCTTGCAAATTAATTAATTACCCAAGTTAATTAATTAGTCAAATTACATGCAATAACATGGTAGCACAAACAAATCACCAAATAACTAAATGCAGCAGAAATAAAATTTGACACAGGTGATTTGTTTACGAATGGGGAAAACCACCGAGGCAAAACCTTACTAGGTGAATTTAAGGTCACCATTCCCAAGAATCTACTATTATTAATCACAAGCAGTTACAAGTATAAGGAATCTTACCAAACCTTTTGGCCTATCCCGAAATACCAACCTATAGTTGAACCTTTACTCCAATACCCAATTGGACTTGTATTGTAGCGGCAATCTCTCCGTTCAATGCACGAATCCTAGTACGTAACTAACCAATGATGCATGGATCCCAATACGTGACTAACTCATCAACTTGAAGAAGATGTTGGCTGTAAAGTTCTTCAGTTCATAAAAAATGAAGATCAGGAAGCTCTTTGGTCACAAAACCCTTGGCGTAAAGACGCAGTAGATTCTATAGAGAGAATAATGAACTAGGGTATTTTTTGCATTCGGTCACTCAAAACATGTATTAAATTTTTGTATCACTTTGTGACGACTCTTAAAATAATCCTTATATATGTATAGGGTTGTGAGAAAAGAAATCCTACACAAATACATAAGCATTGGCTGAAAATCAGATCTGGAAATTTTGATTTGTAAGTCTTGATAGATACAGCTTGTGTCGAGCTTCTATCGAGCTTCAACATTAAATCTCGATAGAAAGGATTCTGTTGAGACTTCCGTCGAGCTTTAATGAACAACACTTCTTTCACTTGTTTCTTGGTCAGACTTGCATGGTTTCAATACTTAACTTGAACACTTATTTTTTGAAGTATTAAACCTATCCTAGATCTACCCAATTTCAAGTAAAGTGCGTTTTGTCAAAAGATTAGCTAATTACATAAATATTTCCCTAACAACAATGGAAGTGAATATAATCTAACAAATATTGAAGATTAGCTAAGCTTCCAAGCTGAGGAACAAGTTGTCCCGAAAGTCCAGCATTGCCAAGGTCCCTGCAGTTGTTAAACATATCTAATCCAATTTAGTAAAGAAATTATCGGAGCGGCAAAGTGTAATAAAAGTAGGACGGCGGATTTGTATTCTGCCAGTAGGCTAATCGGTGAAATAAACAGAAGATGGTGAAAGATAAGAATGCTTACACCCTTGTGACGCTTCTATCTCAAGTAACGTGAAACCAAGTGCATGGATTGGCCAATGTTGGATCCCAGCTCTGAAGGATGTTGTAAGGATCTGCTAAATTGGCTTTCCACGCATATAGAGCATCCCCCGTTGATGAAGCAAATTAACTGAGATTGGGAGACATGATCTATAAAAGGAAAAATTATTTTATTATGTCACAGTTATATCTTATGACACCAAATACCAAGTTACCAACCTCTATAAGAGGGCCTCTAAGTTAATTATTTATTTTTATTATTAAACAACATGATTTTCCTGTTTACTAAAAAAACTTGATTTTCCTGATATTGCTTCATAAAAATTTCCCATTTCCAAAATTGGAAAGTCAACACAATTTGCAGGAAATCTGAAAAAATTATAAATAATAAATAAAAATTTATGAACTAGTTCATAAACTGAATTTCCATAACTTCCGAGTTGCAATAGCAACAGCAAATACAAAACAAACCAAAAATCGAGTAACCATCATGTCGGATTTATGTCTAAGCAACGTTATAGAAATAATCTCGAATAGCTTTTCTGTTCGCTTATATAAACAAGCTTGTGCTTGGTCAATGGAGCACATAATACAGTGATGGGATTAAGATTTAGTCTTTGTATTTTTAAAGAAAGATAATGTTTTATTCAAGTCAATTAATGTACAAACTTGCCTGCCAGGATTGACAAAGATGAATATATTAATAGGTAAGTCTATTTTCCATAGGTTAATCCGTAAAAAAATGACTAAATATTATAAATTGAAAATCATATATGCGGACTTGTTCCTAGTTTGAAGGAAAAGAACGTCATTTTCAGTTCCAAAGTCCAAACTAGCACATAACATATTGTACTGAGAGGAAACCCGTTCCAGTTCCAACTTCAAAGCACAGAATATGCTGCAGGATTTTGGAGGGAGTTTACTAGTCCATTGATTTAAGGAGCCATTTGGTTCAGTTCTGTTAGAAATACTGGAAAATTGTATTGTATCTCTCAAGTAATAACATATATAAGAGTGTATTTATATAGTAGGCAAATGTGTTGTACAAATATATGTGCTAAGCAAAACAAGTAAAGTGGGCCTAAAAACCACAGGCTTATTACACGTTAACAGCCCCCTTCAAACTAAAGGTGGATGTGAGATCAACATGAAGTTGTCAATTAATATAAAATGGGAACATTTTTCTAACTCACAACCCACCGGATCAGTGCATATTTGACCAACCAAATCGGAGAAATCTATTTGGAGCTATTAGAGGATGACCGGTAAATACAAAGCCACAAACCCATGGAAAAAATAATCAAGATCTGCCACAATCATCCTGAAAAACAACGATAACCCATGAGAAATGAGAAACAATTTGAGAATCAGACCCTCGTTCTTCTTGATCTCCATCCATATTTAATTCCGGTTGCTACAAGTTGTGGTTTATTTTCAACTATTTTAACTATATAAGAAATGCCTACACCATGATGCAGTTAATTGAGTGGAACCATTGCTGAATTGGCGAGTAGCTTTATCTTCATTTTGCTGAATTACACCCCCCCCCCCCCCACCCAAAAAAAAAAAGAGAAACAATTGAAATCTGCCACTAAAAAGAAAGATTAAGACACATGAAAAACAACCCCATCCACGCCATCCATCAAGCCACTAGATTAATAGTGGCGGCTCCAGGAATTTTTCTCAGGGTGTTCCTAGGTGGGCTTGCTCTGTTACAATTTTTTCTTTTTTATATTTTAGTTCAAATCTTTTTTATTTAGCTTTTTCTTTTTGCTTGAAAGCAATGTTATGAATACCGTTTTGGACCATGTTTTGGTTTGTTTAGTGAAACGGAATATTTTGGTATCGATCTATTTCGACGTACCATTTCAGAGTGTTTCGGGGTTTCTAAAAAAAAATTAAAAATAATATATATTTATATTTTCTTATACAACATAAAATTATTGATCCAAATAAGTAAAGCTCAAATAAAACATATCATTTAGTTTTTCTTTTTTGACACTCAAATCATTTAGTTATTACATAACAATTACTGTTTTAGAATATTAATATGTAATTAAATAATGAAAAAACAACAACCAAAAATAGTACAATAAGAGTGTATATATGTATATCAACCCACTGCAAAACTGCTTAACATAGTTTTTTTTATTTTTTATTTTTTTAATGTGTATTCACTTACTTTTAAGGGACCACAGACCACTACCCAGTTCAATGCCACGACCCCATCCACCCCACACTAAGAGACAAGAGCCGATCAGCAATTTCAACACAATTACATATTTTTATATTTACATACACTTTACACAAAAAGACAAAAGCTAAGCAATTTATATTGTCAAAAGATAAGTCTAAGTCACAAGACTCACAACACAAGTCGAACTATGACTGTTGAGTATGAGTCTATGAGAGAGAGAGAGAGTGAGAGAGAGAGAGAGAGAGAACTGAAATACCTTGATATTGCCTGAGGTCAGGGGTGGCGCCACCGCGGCACGTTGAAGGTTGAGGTTCTTATTTCCCGATCTCGCTTTTGCCGTCGCCGATCTCGCAATCTCTGATCTAGGCCAAGTCAATCTCCGATCTCGCTGTCACAAAGCTGCTCTAGGTGTTCAGTGTTGCTGT
This sequence comes from Quercus glauca, assembly GCA_023736055.1. Taxonomy (NCBI): domain Eukaryota; kingdom Viridiplantae; phylum Streptophyta; class Magnoliopsida; order Fagales; family Fagaceae; genus Quercus; species Quercus glauca. Next base: position 24,753,850 of record CM043317.1, read on the forward strand.
TGCTGCCTTGCTGAGTCTTTTTTTTTTTTTTTTTTTGAGAATCGCTGCCTTGTTGAGTCACTGTTGCTGCTGAGAAGTGACTCAAGTGAGGACGTGAGGTTCTTATGAGGTTAGGAATTGTTTTAGTTTAAAATATGATTGGGTATTATTATTATATTTGTTGAGAATTTGTGGGTTTTCAGTATATTGGGTTTTTTTCCTGTGGGCTTGCATGTTACAAATTTTTTTTAAGCCTTTTTTTTTTTTTTTTTGCTTGAAAGTAGAACAAATAATTTTTTTTTAAATTTTTTTTATTTTTAATTTGAGGGTGTTCCTAATTTTAATTGAGGGTGTTCTTAATTTTTTTTAGAGGGTAAACAAATAATTTTTTTTAATTATTATATATATATATATATATATATATATATATATATATATATATATATATTTTCAGGTCAGGGTGTTCGTAGGAACACCTTGACATGAATGTGGCGCTGCCACTGAACAACTAAGACCCAAAATCCTTCAAACAATTGAGACCCAAAATCCATCAACCAAAAATTGTACAATCTTGATCACCAGATCCACCTCCAACCCACTAAAAGCAAGTCCCACCACAACCCAACCTCTAAAAACCCAGCTAAATAATCTTGAAGAAGGAACAAGATTGACAGTGGCCCCGAGAGAACTTGAGAATTGGTGGTGGTGCCGACGACGTGGAGCTGGTGATGGGTGGCAACGGTGAAGGGAGAGCCGGTGATGGGTGGTGTCGAATAGGGTGGAACCGGTGATGGGTGGTGATGAAGATGGTGGAACCGGTGATGGCTGAGAGAGAAGGGCTGAGGGTGGGCTGGGTTGTGGAGAGAAATCTGAGAAAGCGTAAAAGTGAGAGAGAGGTAGTGCATCGAGACTGAGAGAGTGCAATAAATGTAAAATATTTTATCGATATTTCAAGTGTAAAATATTTTACACAAATTTGCCTTAGTTGGTTTAGTTGACTGAAAATATTTTACTTTTGACAAAATATTTTACTTTAAAACAAACACCGTAAAATGTGAAAATATTTTCCTGAAATATTTTACATCGAAATAAACGGAGTGTTAGTGAAGATATTTGCAAGTTCATCTTGAGAGGAGATTGAAAGCACCATGGACAAAATGATAACAGATTAAATGACAATCAATTTCAATGTGTTTAGTTCGTTTATGGAAAACATCATTGTAAGCAATATGAATGGCACTCTAGTTATCACAATAAAGAGAAGTAGTAGAGGATGTGGACACACCTAAATCCTTGAGAAGCCATTGAAGCCAAAGATATTCAAATGTGGTATTGGCAAGGGTACGATATTTCGCTTCAGTGCTGGAGTGGGCCACAATAGTTTGTTTCTTGCTTCACCAAGAGATTAGAGAAGAACGAAGAATAAAACAATAACTAGTGGTTGACCTTCAATTAGTGGGATCTCCTACCCAATCAGTATTAGAGAATGTACGGAGAATAAGAGGAGACTATATAGAGTAGTAAAGGCTATATGAAAGAAAGTGTCCTTCAGGTATTGAAGAATGCGTAGGACAGCAGCATAGTGAGTTGCTCGTGGAGCAGATAGAAATTAGCTCACTTGGTGAACAACATAAGAAATGTCTGGACGAGTGATAGTGAGATAAAATAGGCTGCTAACCAATCATTTGTAAAAATAGTGATTAGACAGTGGTTTCCCAGGTAGGGGAGTCAAATGCGCATTAAGTTCAACTAGAGTGATAACAATCTTAATAACATATATAAGAGTGCCTTCATATAGTAGGTAAGTGTGTTGTACAAGTATGTGTGCCAAGCAAGACAAGTTAAATGAGCCAAAAGCCCACAAACCTATTACACGTTAACAGGTTCTTAAGGTCTCATGATATCCACGAGACCTCTTGCTAGCATCTTGGAGCCACCCCAAGGGATTCCTCCTTAAAATAACCTAGTATGTGTGTGGGACGGGGGAACTACACATGACCAAGTGAATAGTCAAATACTTGAAGAGGTCTGGATAGTCTTGTTTATATATATATATATATATATTTTATTTCTAAATCATAGATTCACAGAATTTCATTAAATAAGACCCCCTAGCCGGTTGGTATAAACTTGTGAGTAAAGTTTTATATTAAATAATAACAATAAGAGTGAATGATTAATATAACATGTTTCATAAAGAATTCTATGATATGGAGTTTTTTAATCTCAATATCTGTTTTTATAATTGTATATATAATATAAGGATTCAAATTAAGCCATGTTAGCATTTCACTAACAAACTTTTAAAATAAAATAAAATAATGGTTCAAACAAAACAAAAAACCTGTTTTACATCAACATTTGAGACATTAATTAACATTCCAAAGAGGCAAAAAAACCTCTCCTATCAAACTCCATCTTTCTAGAATCATCCCAAATATATATATATATATATATATATATATCTGTTTTTGATGGGATTCAAATCGTCATATTGATAAATGAGTTGGGGCAAAGTATGATTGCATCTTTTTGTTCCTCTTTCTAAACACCGACAAAAATGATTTTTTGTGTAAATAATTCTTTATGATCAGATATGAGCTTCTATATTCACTTCATTTGATTATTTGTTTATTTTATGAGTTTGGAGATTGTTGGCTGCAAATTACAATTAAGATAAATAAAATAAGCTTTATAACCACCTTAAGATCTTAAAAAAAAAAAAAAAACATCACTTTAAGAAGCTAATAGAAATTTTATCATGTAGAAGTAGATATTAATGTAACAATATGTTGGTGATGCTTATGTGATCTGTTGTGATAGATGTATAATAAAATAATATCAATGATGATGCTGCTTCAAATACAACAAATCATATCAATAATTGTGATAAGCATGATATCCTTTAAATTATTTTTAAAATAACACTCTGAATGCAAAATTGCACTACCTAAAACAGTGAGAAGGATATTTCCAGATTAACAAGGCAATAAATGGACCTATTGGTACTGTGTGGGCCAGGATGAGCTAAAGAATACTAGGCCTGGATTGGAGCCAAAAGGGGCCTATAGAAGTGTTTCTAAAGAAGGTTCGAGCCCAAGTAATCCGAGGAAAGTATAAGTCCAAAGATTAAGCTGAGGAAGGAAAGAAGCTCGGGGGTATCAAGAAGAGGACTAAGGATTGTCAAGGCTGTCAAGCCATGCCAACAATGATGATTGGCTAAAGGAATAGTAACTAGTCTAAACAAGCTTTGGACGAAGCTTTTTGACGAAGCTACTCTTCGCATTAAATGTAGTGTACTAACCATGCATGCCGCATTAATGGCTGAATGACCCCTCTGAACAGTGTCCCAATAGCATGTTATCTACTTAGCTTAACCTCAAAAAGAAGGGGAGGGGAAGGATGTGATAAGTATCTGCCTGAAGGATCGTCCACTCTATAGGTGGATGACTAAGATGGAAGCATTGGAGCTATAAATAGGAAAATATCCCACATGTTGTGGGATTGGTTGGAAAAGAGAGAAAAAGAGAGATCATTGTAAACACTAAAGAGAGCATTATCTTGTATTCACACCATAATAGTAACTCTCGGACATTCTGCGGGAAAGTCAATAAACAAAAGATATCCTTTATCAATAATCTATCTCAATCTTGAAGTTTATTCTCTTTACTTGAGTCTTTTTCTATTTCTTAAATGTTAGCCCAAAGATCCACCTCTTATAAATTAATTGTCTTGGATAGAGGCCCAACCCAAATTGGGTTGCTCGGTTTTTAGCCCATACAAGTAAAGTAGTTTTTTTTTTTTTTTTTTTGGTTGAGAATCCATTGCTATAGTAGCTAATGAAGGATCATGACCATTAATAATAGGTTTGGTTAACGAGTCTTCTTAGAACATTTATAAATAAATTATTTATCATTTTATAAAAAATATTTGTAAAAAAAATCAATTAATTTTTCTTTATCCATGAAAAATTTTTTAAAATATTTTCTAAATCACTTACAGCATTTTTTGACTTTCCCTTAATTAATAATATAGAAAGTCGAATGGTAATTGGCATGTGATTTGAGTGAGAGACTCGTCTTTTAACGTATGGTTTTATTGTTGTTGTTGGGAGTCCTTATCTTCGTTTTTGACTTCAACATTCAATGCAAAGGCTTAGTAGATGCGTATGTGCAAGTGCATGTGCATGTTTGGTTTTTTAATGGGTGTGGGACACGCCAGAGCACCTTTGTAATCTTATGTAGATATTCATATTATGATCAACTTCGTCTCCTTAAAAGAAGTGACTTGACTAAGCCACAGCACTAACACGACACGGCTAGCTTCCCATTTCCTTGCAATTAATGATCATTAAATTGAGTGTATAACATTGTCAACACATAGACTTTGAGAATGAAATCTCACCAAATCCTTGATTGTCAACAAATATTGGCGCATCACGATCTGTTTGAATAATGGTACGTAATATCATTTTCGTTTTTCACAACCAAATTTAGGAGACAGATTTTTATTGGTGGATATAAATATAATATCAGTAATAGACTTAGATTAGAATTAATAAGAATTTATCATTTAAGATTTGTTGCAAAATTGTCGTGAAAATATTATGGACATAGTATTGTCCCATTCTATTTTATACTTGTTGAGATTGTACTTACAAAAGCGATATTAATAGTAAGTCATAGAAGTGATGCTTTTAAGTTTCAATTGGCTCAATTGGTAAAATCTCTTGCAATCGTATGTTTAAATAAAAAAAAAAAAGGTAACATTGCTTTGATCATAATTTGTTAGGTTACCAATTGTGAAAGAAAGTTATGAACATTAATATTGCTTTCCTAGTTCACTGATCACCAAACTCAGTTGGTTTCAACAAAATTATATTCTCAAGGACTTGAATTTGGGCAAGAAACTTCTTACTTCTTTTCCAATTCTATTCCATCTAGGGTCATATTTTCATATATTCTTGCTGATCAACGAGTACTCCATACCTACCACTTAAAAAAAAGAAAGAAAGAAAGGAAAAATAGAAAATAAAAATCAAGGAGAGGCAGCATATGCATATTTATCCAAAAGGAGTTTGAGTGGCAAGGTTTGCTGTGGGCTCAAGATCACCATGATAAGATTGGAAAAAGGAAGAGCAAGAGTCAAAAAGATCTTTTTGTTTGAATAATGCAGACTGGCCAATATGTTAACAATAAAGGCCAATAATTTCCCAATACTTTTCTCTCCACAGCGAGATTCAATTTGTTTTCAAAGCTCCACCCAAAGTAACTTTGCTAGTTGTCTGGGGCCCTTGTATTCACTTTGATAAAATGTATTTCCAAAATCCCTGGACATTCATAAACAATGTAATCACACCATTATGTGGATCAGATATGGAAATCAAAGGTTTATGCTATGATTTCGCCCTTCAATTATTGCAAGGCTCTTCCGATTAACCAACATCCAGTCCATAATTTTTGGGCATAGCCTAATAGTACACTCATCATAAGTTAATAGGAAAAGTGAGCCATGCAAAAGATATGAACTTCCTACATTAACCAATCAGGGCCCCTGAAGATAAAAAAGAAGTATATATAGAATCATAGATGCAAAACAGTTATGTATTGAGGTTTATTGCCATGATTTATTGGGCTTCAGAAATCCCAATTTTATTTGAAAGCCACATGGTAGCATGAAGGTATTGTAATCCAAATCTTCTTTTACTTCTGAGCCCTTGGATCTTGTATTATTTTAGTAACTGCAAATCCTACAACCCATGAAAGAAAATGTGATAGTTGTAGATTAATAAATTTGATATAGGATTAAAATTTGAATTAAAAAAAATGTGATAAGCTAATAGAAAATTGTATGTGTACCAGATGTGGTTTTACGGTGGACAGTCCCTGCCAGCTGGTTATCTGATACATTCCTGATAAAAACATAGTATTCCAATTACTATAAGACAAACCAGGACCAAGGCACACAGTTAATAAAAAATTTAATATAATATTCATCCAAAAAATAGAGAAAAGAAAGAGAGTTCTCATATGAAAATTCATTTGCCGCAAGTAAAATAATATCCAAGTATCCATGATATATTTGTTGACAGAAAGAAAATTCTCATATGAAAATTCATTTGTTAGAAATATTAGACCAAACCAAACCTATATAGAGTATGCCTAATAGTGAGCTTAGTCTAACCTATTACCAAAGAGTTATATTCTTTGGCTTTGTAGTTTGTGCCTTTTGGTTTCTATATGAAGGGGGTAAGGGCTTATTTGTGTACTCTCTCTCTCTCTCGTCAATTTCAGCAAAGCATTTAAGGTGTGAATGTTTTGTATTTTGTTCTCGTAACAAACACCATCATTGCATCTCAATAATACAAATCCAGAGATATATTTGTTTGAGTGTTTTTTTTTTTTTGGGGGGGGGGGACTAGGGTACTTTACCAATAGATTTTCTTAAATCCTAACCGTTCTTTAATGATTTAATGGTCTAGATTTTGCCATATCAGCATTCCATTAACAATACTCTTAAAATAATATAATAATGTTGAAAACAAAACAATTAAGATTATTATTAATGGAATGCTGACATGGCAAAATCTAAACCATTAAATCATTAAAGAACGGTTAAGATTCTAGATTTAAGGAAATCTACTTGGTAGAGTATCCTAGGAGGGGAGAGGGAGGGAGTGGTGTATATTAATGCGTGGGTAGCTATCAATGACATAAAATGAATTGATTGCCAGCTTTTCTCACAAATAAATGGTCAACTTTTTATAAAAGTTAAAATTTCAAAATAGATATAAATGATTAAAATGGAAATGTCAAATTTTTTTTTCCTTTTTTGATGGGAAGAAAATATCATATTCAAGCTAACAAGAACTTGGAATAACTACTCACAAAATCCTCAAATTCCCATAGCGAACGAGTTGAATGACCTTTACTGGTAATATGCCACTAAACTTGTTACTGTTCAATCTCCTGCAAACAATATAAAATCTTAGCTTAAGATAATATTCCTCTAATTATTTTTTTCCCATTTAATTTTTACTTTAAAAGTAGCTCAAACTTCAAAGGAAAATGGATAGGTACTTACAAAAACGATAAGGACACCAAGTTTCCAAGAGATTCAGGGATTGGCCCGCTAAATTGATTCTGATAGAGGTCCAAGCTAACAAGCTTCGTTAGATTAGCAATCGCGATTGGAATGGTGCCAGTAAGATTATTGCCAAATACCTCCCTACCAGTAAATTAACACAATTATTCCAAGGATGTTTAGTCAGGTAGTGATATACAAATCGTCATGCATAATTTATTTGGTCTTAGCCCTAACACAGATGGTTCAACTTAAGCATCAATTGGAGACAGTCTAATAGAATTATAGGTAAATTTTTAGCGTCAAAATTCAAGAAATTTTATTATTTGCAATAAAGCTGAATAATGAAAGATCAGTGCTTCTATACTTAACAGATTCAGAAGATGATTTTAAATGGAGTAAACATAAAGGCTCTGTTTAATTTTAATCATACTTTTCTATTCACATATGTTATCTCCTGATATCACTGCTTACCATTTCCTTTATGAAATACTTTTTTCTGCTCTTATTACTCTTTATTATCAGTATTTTTGATGAATAAGTTTTATTCTTTATTTCACCACATTTTCCTATAAACTTTTCTTTAAACACAAAATACTACTACAAGAAAAAGTAAAAATTTACTCTTTTTTTTTTTTTTGGTGAGAAATATTCTCTAGTAAAAATTTTCTTGATAATCAAACACTGGAAGTGAAAATCAACTTACAAATATTGAAGATTAGCCAAGGTTCCAAGCTGGGGAACGAGAGGTCCCGAAAGTCCAGCATTGCCAAGGTCCCTACAAATTTTGAACTTCTAAACTAATTTAGTTAAAAAAATTGCCTACGCGGCCGAGTGTAAAAGTAGGACAGTAGATTTGTATTTTGCTCGTAGGGCTACTTGGTGAAAATAACAGAAGATGTTAACGAATGCTTACACCCTTGTAACGCTATTATAGTTATTGCAAGTAACGTGATACCAAGTGCATGGATTGACCAATGTTGGATCCCAGCTCTGAAGGACACCGTTAGGATCTACCAATTTGAGTTTCCACGAAATAAGAGCATCCCCTGTTGAAAAGAGCATCCCATTTCAAAAATTTGAGAATCCACACAATTTGCGTGATATCTGAAAAAACAAAATTACTAAAAAGAAAACTGTATGAACTAAATTTCCATACCTTCCGAGTTGCAATCTACAGATGCAATAGCAACAGCAAATACGAAACAAACCAAAAATCGAATAAACATGGTGTAGGAGTTATATCTAAGCAACGTTATCGAGATAACTTTTCAGATTTTCCTTTTATAAACAAGCTTGTGCTTGATTGATCAATGGAGCACATAAACATAATATAGTGATTGGATTAAGATTAGTCAAGTCAATGTTCTTCAAAAAAAAAAAAAAAAAAAAAAAGACTAGTCAAGTCAATGTATGTGTTTGGATTCCACGTCCCCCGGCTGCGTTTCGCGTTTCACGTTTCTTCTCTTTTTTTTTGTTCAGCCCGCAATTATTGACAACTCAACTGTGAACAATGTTCCGTGCACTGCTCATGAGTCCCACAAATTACACTTTTCAGCAATTTTTTCATTAAAAATGGGTCTCACAGCACTATTCACACATTTAAAAATTATTTTGCTACAGTTTTTTCAGTTTTCAGTTTTCAGTTTCAACAAAATAAGTTCTATCCAAATGAACGTACTGAGCTGCTTGCTAGCAGTGGCGGCAAATAAGGAAACTTAAATTAAATTAATTATACAAAATCTAATAAAGATATAATTTAAATATATCAACGTTACCCAAAAAAAAAAAAAAAAGATATATAAAGTATTACAATTTCTTTCTATTAATAAAAAGAGAAAAAAAAAGAAAAAAAAAAGAGATTGATACAGAATAAAAAGAAAATGAAAATGCTAAGATAAGAGTAATAAAGTGAGAGAGATAGAGAGTTAAAATGATATTTGAGAAGAGAAAAATAGGAGAGAGAGAGAGAGAGAAAGAGAGATGATATTTGCTATAACTGTGAATCGAGTCGCTAAAAAGAGCAAAATTATTGTATTTGCAAAGCGAAAGAGCGCATAACTACAAGTATTAGTCAAGGAAAATTCAAAGTCACAATATTTATCTTGGTACATTTTTAAAGAAAAAAAATGAGACTAGAGATTATTTTTAAATAATGAGTTGGACGAGTTATAAATTTGAATGATTATAAATTTTTTTTTAATGTTTTTGTTTTTAATAGGCTTTTTATTGAATAATTTGTTCGCTTGTTGTTATTGGTCTAGTTTTATTTTTGTTTGGGCTATTTTTGCTGTTATTTGGGCTAATTTTTATTGTAACTATTTAAGTTTTTTTTTAAAGGTTAAGGATTATGTTTGAGGGACCAAAATTATTTTTGAAGAATGTTACATTCCACAATATATTCATAACAAATCTCATGTGACAAACTGTTATTGGTAGGTTAAAAAGTGATGTTAGTATTAGATCCAAATTAAAATTGTAATAGCTTAACACATAGAATTTGTTGTGAATGTAGCATTACTCTTATTTTTGTTGTATCCAAATTCTTGTGATTTTCAAGTTAGGGTTTATAACATTTTTATTAGTATAATTTTTTTTTAATTTTTTTTAATTTTTTATTTTTTTTCAGGTTGAAGCCGCCCCTGCCTGCCAGGATTGACTAAGATGAATATTTTAATAGGATAAAATCCATAGCTAAGTTCGTCAAAAATAATTGAATATCATAATATCTGGAAATCGACAATTATACATTTGGACTAGTTTCTGGTTTGAAGATAAGGAACGTTCTTTTTGTTGTAAAATAGCGGAAGCTCAAATTATCAAGATTGATTGTGAAAATATTTTAGACTTGTGAAAGATTTTCAAACTAACAATAGGAACGAAGAAAATTAATCCAAAAGAAAATAGACACAAAACACCAAGAATTATGTGGTTTGGCAATATCCTACATCCACTGGAGACGACAAACAAATTTCACTATAACAAATTTGGGATAATACAAATTGGTGTAGAGGCACTCTCACAAACCTAAATCCCAAATGCACCCAAATAACTCTCTCTTACAAATACAAATACAAAACCAAAGAACCAAAGGTTTACAAATACCAAATGCGAATACCAAATTACAAATACCAAATACGAATTGCGCACAAACCAAAGAGAGAGTCACAAAGCAAATCCAAAAGTTGCAACAAACCAAGAGAGAGTAAATCACCAAACTGCAGAACCAAGCAGCAACAAACATCTCTCACTATTCCAAATTGCAACCCACAAATATCAAATAACCAAACAAAGAAAGTCTTTCTCTCATACCCTTAAACTCTATTTTTTCACTCTTTTTTACCATCCAATTGCCACAACACCTATGTCCTATTTATACATAGAGATAGTCGGCTAGTAGTGATTGCTTTGCACCAAAATTGCTATGAATCCTAGTCTATTACAATTAGGAAATATAGATGCACTTGAAATAGGAAATAGAATCCTACTTTAAATAGAATTCAAGTCTTGCACGCCACTCCTAATCAAGCCATCGACATCACAAATCTCCACCTTGGCTAGAATCCAATCAAACCTCACAAATGACATTTGCAGACCACCAAATACAAATCCTTAACAAGTCTCCACCTTGACAAGACATCTCTGAAACCATAAATGCAAAGCGCTCAATCAAATTAGAGCCTAACCAAAAACAAAAGTGCAAACTATCCAAAACCACTTCCAAATACGCCAATGGACGCCAAATGCACCCAAAGATGGTGCCAAATCCAAATAAGAGTCCAAACCAAAGTGCATATCACCACAAACGAATCTTCTCCGTTGCCACTACCAAAGCCCCTACGGGCTAATTCAATTTGTAAATACCGAACAAGTCCAAGCAACACTTGAACTTGTGCAAAGGCTTAATCACCATGTCATCACCAAAATTAACATCGTGATTCCTACCTCCAAAAGAAGCAACCTTAATAGGCTCCCATACATCAGTGTGTACATAATCAAGCAAACCCTTAGTATGATGAACCATTGTACCAAACTTGACCTTAGTTTGCTTCTCCAAAGCACGAGGCTCACAAACTTCAGATTTGCAGTTCTTGGCACTCTCAAACAAAGTATTATCATTAGTATGCTCCAAATGTCTAATAGTGTCTGAAGTATCCTCCCCAATCGCTACTCCACCTACAACAGTACTCCCTTTAAGGAAATACATGTTCTTACTATGTGTGGCCATCATTACTACCAAAGCACCATGTTGTACCTTCAAAGTTCCATTCTCCATAGCAATCTTGAAACCCTTGGATTCTAATAAACCAACTGAGATGAGATTCCTTTTCAATTCAGGTACATATCGAACCTTATTCAGAAAACGAATTGTTCCATCATGCAATTTCAGCTTGATTTTACCTTTCCCCAAAATCTCACAGGTTTGATCATTACCCATGACGACTGAACCAAGTTCGACTCTTCTAGGTTGTAAAACCATTCCTTTTTCGGACACATATGGAAGGTGCAAGCTGAATCCAAAACCCACTCATTTGAATGGCAAACAAATGATGAACTATTCAATGCAAAATCAGAATCCTCATCACAATCATGTGCTACATTTGCATTTGAATCCTTCTCGTCTTTGTTTTGCAACAAAGGACAATCTTTCTTCCAATGCCCCTTTTTGTGACAATAGGCACACTCATCTTTCTTGAGTTTCTTATCATTAGACATGCCCTTAACAATCAAAGCCTCAGTCATCTTGTCCCTTTGAGCTTGCTTATCTTTCATACGATACTCATTATTAGTCAAAGCATTGGACACATCATCAAACTTAATTTCATCTTTTCCATACAAAAGTGTAGTAATTAGATGATCATAAGTATCAAGCAATGAATTCAACAACAAGAGAGCTTTATCCTCACTGCTAATATCAACTTCCGAATTTTGCAAATCAGCAAGTATTTTATTGTAATCATTCAAGTGCTCAGACATAGAAATACCTGCACGATATTGGAAACGGAAGAGCTTCTTCTTCAAGTAGAGACGATTCTCCACACTCTTGGTCATATACTTGTGCTCCAATTTCTTCCAAAGCTCTTTAGCATTCGTCTCTCTCATAACAAAATACTTTTGATTTTTGGCCAAACATAAACGAATGGTGCCACAAGTTTGTCTATTAATCTTTCCCCAATCCTTGTCTAACATCCCTTCAGGTTTGTCTTCCAAAGCAATATCCAACTCTTGTTGGACCAAGACATCCATAACTTTGCATTGCCACATGCAAAAGTTATTCGTTCCATCAAATTTCTCTACTTCAAATTTGGCATTAGAAACCATCGTCCTAACCGCCAAAGGTTTTGCAGAAGACTCTGACAAAGATTTTCCAGAAGAATCTGCCGAAGATTTTGTAGAGGAATCTCCTGACATCTTTCTCCCCAATAATCAGATCCATGAACCAATCACCAAAATCTCCAAAGAGAACAAATCCAAATGCCTAGGTAGTGAACCTGGGCTCTAATACCAGTTTATTATAAAATAGCGGAAGCTCAAATTACCAAGATTGATTGTGAAAATATTTTAGGCTTGTGAAAGATCTTCAAACTAACAATAGGAACGAAGAAAATTAATCCAAAAGAAAATAGACACAAAACACCAAGAATTACGTGGTTTGGCAATAGCTTACATTCACAGGAGATGACAAACAAATTTCACTATAACAAATTTGGGATAATACAAATTGGTGTGGAGGCACTCTCACAAACCCAAATCCCAAATGCACCCAAATAACTCTCTCTCACAAATACAAAACCAAAGAACCAAAGGTTTACAAATACCAAATGCGAATACCAAATGCCAAATACCAAATACGAATTGCGCACAAACCAAAGAGAGAGTCACAAAGCAAATCCAAAAGTTGCAACAAGCCAAGAGAGAGTAAATCACCAAAATGCAGAACCAAGCAGCAACAAACCTCTCTCACTATTCCAAATTGCAACCCACAAATATCAAAGAACCAAACAAAGAGAGTCTTTCTCTCATACCCTTGCACTCTATTTTTTTCACTCTTTTTTACCATCCAATTGCCGCAACACCATGTCCTATTTATACATAGAGATAGTCGGCTAGTAGTGATTGCTTTGCACCAAAATTGCTATGAATCCTAGTCTATTACAATTAGGAAATATGGATGCGTTGTCCTATTTATACATAGAGATAGTCGGCTAGTAGTGATTGCTTTGCACCAAAATTGCTATGAATCCTAGTCTATTACAATTAGGAAATATGGATGCACTTGAAATAGGAAATAGAATCCTACTTGAAATAGAATTCAAGTCTTGCACACCACTCCTAATCAAGCCACCGACATCACACTTTTGCAGTTGGACCTGCTGCTGAGTATCGAAAGAGCATATTATACCAAAATAGAGGAAGTAGTAGTTCATGAGCTACTTAGTAATGCTAGGATAAATATCAAAATAAAACCAACCAGGATGTTCACAGCCAGAAATACATACTGACCAATTAAAAGAATTTGACCTGCCTCAAGTCTTTAAAACTAGTAGTTTTACCTGGGATTGAATCCATACCAGCTGCTGTATTTGCAACTTAATTACCATAAAATTGGGTGTCACCGACAAAATGTATACCAACCTGCATCACCTACAGAATCCCTTTTTGCTTGTTGATGAAAAAAAACATCAAAATGACTAAAAAATGTCAAAATAAATCAGAACAGTTGCGGAGCCTTTTACATTAATTCTTCTCAGTTGATAACAATTTAGATAACAACTAGAGTTCTTTTACCCTTCTATAATCTATACTATTATAGTAATACCGGCCTAGTATAATAGTTAATACTAAATATTAAGCCATATCCTCAATGACCCCCCCCCCCCCCCCCCTCTTTTTCTCATATATATATATATATATAGCTAATTGTAAATAACTAAATAATAGCTGATTGGAAAACCACAAAATGTATGTGTATAGTATAATATAACAAAACAATTAGGCCTTCCATTGTATTAAGTTATCAACAAAATTCTCATACACATCATGAATCTCAATTATTTCAATTGCATGCCACTGAGCTACTCCAAATGATGGGGAATTAATCGTGCTACTTAGCCACTATATTATGTTCACAATTTGAGCCACACAATTATCGTACAAACTTTTGCTAGTTATTTTTGCCCGTCTAAATCTTATTGTCTCAACCACATCCACCTTAAAGAATAAATGTTTAAAGGTCAATCAGCACTTCTCACAAATGAATTATTTATGGTGTTACTTTGTCATAAAACTTCCCCTTTTTAAAAAAAAAAAAAATTGAAAGGCACATAGCAACCATAAGATAACATTTTATTCCCAATTTTTCAAAGAGCATCATTCTCGACCAATCTGACGTTATTGACAGAAAACACACACCAATAAATTTGGTAAACTTTTGAAGTATTGTAAACAAGTCACTGATCTTAAATGTCATATCTTTTATTTCTCTTATTTCAAGTTCTACCTATTCTGAGTTCCAAGCCAATAAAATACTTGACATATGACAATAAGACTAATCATACTTTAAAATGGCAAGCTGAGCCACCAAATTTGAAAAAAAAAAAAAGCATCTATGAAACCCAATAGTAAAAGTACTGCAGAAAAATATAATAATACCATTAATTTAATTAAATAAAAGATGCTAATAAAATGCATCAAAAGTCTCATAATTTCAAGATTTTGCACCATATTTTTCGTAAACTCAATGCAAATAGCAAACTTTGAACATTGACCAGAAAAATCTAAAAAATTCAATGAAAGTAGCAAGCTTCGAACATTGACCAGAAAAAATCAACTTTTTTGCAACAAACCCAAAAAATAAAAAAGGGTGTTTCTTTTAAGGATAACAACACAAAAACACCAACTATAGAATCACAAATATAGAAATGAGAGCTAGAGAGACTTACCTTGCTTTGGGTAGGGTTTGTGGCTTTGAGTAGTATTTTTGTGTTTGAAATTTTGGAAAAGAAATTGTGGGTTTTGAGTAAAGAAGAAGAGAGGAGGAGGGGAAGTGTGTTAAGGAAGATCCATGAGAGAGAGAGAGAGGGAGAGGGAGAGGGAGAGGGAGAGAAAAATGTGGGTGAGAGGAAAATATCTGAAGTAAAGAAGTGGGAGACCAAAAATGAGAGGCCAAAGTAGTGGGAAGCTGAAAAAAATAAGTGGGAAGTCCGGAAATTTTTAAGTGGTATGAGGGACTTATTGTGACAAAAATGGCACTTATTGTAGTGCCAAAAACAGCTGTAATAAGTTTTAAACCTATTATGGTGACTTTTTCACTTATTGCAATGACTTTAAACTGCCACAATAAGTCATGAAATTTTCAATTTTTTTTGAAAATTTTGAAAGCCTGGTTTTTTACTTCAGACCTATAGCAGCAGTTTTAAAACCACCGTAATAGGTGTAAAAACCACAAAAATAAGCCTTTAGGGATTTTTCCCTACACTAAAAGTAATAAAATATAATTTAATACTAAAAATTAATAATTAATAAAAATATAAGATGAAACTTGAGGACCAAAATTAATAAAATATAATTTAATAATCATTAAAATGACTGAAATACCCCTAAGACTAAAAAAAGGGCAAGATACCCCATAAACTTAAAAAATGACTGAAACACCCCCTACAACCAAAAAATGACTAAAATGCCCCTTGCAACATGAAAAATGACCAAAGTACCTTTAAACCCTTAAAAAGACCAAAATACCCTTGGTTACCTAAAAAAAGACCGAAATTAATAAAATATAATTTAATAATCCTTGAAAATGACTGAAATACCCCTAAGACTAAAAAAAGGCCAACTTACTCGATAAACTTAAAAAACGACCGCAACACCCCTACCACCCAAAAAATGGCTGAAATACTCCCGAAAATGAAAAAGAACTATTATACCTTTGAAACCTAAAAAAAAGACCAAAATACCATTGAAACCTAAAAAAAGACCAAAAACCACCAAAACCTAAAAAAGACCAAAAACACCCCCTTAGCCTAATATGATGACCAAAATACCCCCAACGGCAAAAAATGAATC
This sequence comes from Quercus glauca, assembly GCA_023736055.1. NCBI lineage: Eukaryota > Viridiplantae > Streptophyta > Magnoliopsida > Fagales > Fagaceae > Quercus > Quercus glauca. The sequence goes on from CM043317.1 coordinate 24,769,978, forward strand.
AAATACCCCCTAGGCATTAAAAAATGACCAATATACACCCTAAGCCAAAAAAGTGACCAAAATACCCTGGAAACTTAAAAAAAACCAAAGTACCCTTGAGCCTAAAAATGACCAAAAATACCCTCTAAGCCTAAAAAAAGACCAAAATACCCCCAAAAGCTAAAAATGACCAAATACCCCCTAAGCATTAAAAAATTTTACACACATACATCCTAAGCCTAAAACCTGACCAAAATGCCTTGGAAACTTAAAAAATTAACAAAATACTCAAGTCATTTTAAATTTTTAAAGGGTATTTGGTCATTTTTTTAGGTTTTGGGGGGTATTTTGGTCATTTTTTAAGGTTTCGGGGGTGTATCCGTCTTTTTTAGGTATCGGGTGTGTTTTGGACATTTTCTGTGTTTATAGGGGCATTTTG